>OW804097.1:116324033-117669033 GCA_942159475.1 Sthenelais limicola | reverse complement strand
GCTACCGTGCCGTCGTTGATTAGCCAATGAGCTATACGCTTGTCTAGCGCTTTGGCATAAAAAAAAACCAATATGGTGGGTCCTTGGAGCGAAGCGAGGTAAATAAACAGTTTGTTTATCAATTTAATTCTTAAGTATGAGATCGTGGTATAAAAATAGGATGTAACTCGGTTAGTTTCTGCGGCTTCTCGTGAAATCCCTGGTAGAAAAAAACGAGTGGCCATCGTGTACAGTATGTCAGAAACCAACCTCGTTACATCCTATCATATTATTACACGTTACATCCCCATAAAACATGGACCATGGACTCATTTTTCTGTGGCACATTACATATAGCAAAATCGTTTGTTATGCAACGGGTGCCAGAATAAAGTTTCAAATACAGTTCAACCTAACCCAACAGATTGCTAGAATCAATGCAATGCCAAATATACTCGAATTTACCTAGTATTGACCACATTGCAGCCTGATTCAGCAGAATTTACTAGATGTGTACAGCTGCCAATTGTACATTTTCTGAAAATCCCATATAGTGAAATCGTTTGTTCTGCAACGGGTGTCAGAATGAGTGATACACGACTGACGAGCAGAAGTATACACATTTAGTGCACCATTATGACGTGAGGGGGGCGGGTGGTGGGGTGAGGCTGCCTGGGGGCAGCAACTGTACGCGGTGGATGCTCTATGGCACCCTGACTCTTCCCCAAACACCACACAGATCGATATACACCAGATCCCTCTGTGGTGATTGATCCATTCCATCTAGCCAGACTTCAAACACAAGCTTATCCATTTTTTTTTCATATTCGTCATTTCTTATATCCTTTCTAGATTTATTTATATATAAAAAAGCATTCCATCATGGGTTCTGTACATTATAGAGCTTTCTCTCCCACCCACTCCTTAATTTTAATAATTATCTCAGTGGTACTGTGGTACTAGTACGTTTGTTGGGTGTTACGCTAGAATACTGTATTTCTATGCGTTGTGAATTCAGGATAGTCAATATTTATGACTTAACAACAAAGTGATCCAGATGTTCAGGAGGCACTGGTTCTGGATCAGATATTGGATAAAAACCAGGCTGTGTGTGGATCTTTGTAATTTGATGGAGTGCAGAAACTTCTGTGGATAAAAAAAGATCATCCCAAAAATGCAGGGTGAGTATATATACCGTCTTGACTGTACAAGAAAAACATATATGTAACAAATATCGACTCCACATATATTAAAGTGTGGTTGGAATGAATGCTGAGGTTGAGAGGAATCCAATGAGATGTACAGATATATGAGTCTAGCCATATTGAATAGTATACAGTATATAAACCTCCATTTTTGCGATTTAGCACAAATGAAAAATCTACCCCATATATAGCGACCTATTCAAAAAGTGGGGAGGGATTGTTTCTGGAATGGCATAAGAGATAGTGTGTTATCCAAACACCAAGAAGAAGTCCCCTGGTGTGTATACAGATCTATATATGGGTCAGATTTTCAGAAAATGTACAATTCAACTTCGCCAATCCTCTCAAATAACCCAAATCTCAGACGAAAATAAAGTTCAAAATACACTTAAACCTAACCAAACAGATCGCTAGAATCGATGCAATGCTGAATATACTCGAATTTACCTAGTATTGACCAACTTGCAGCGTAATTTAGCACAATTACCTAAATGTGTACAGCTGCCAATTGTACATTTTCCGAAAATCTGACCCATATATATTATAAGTAAACAAGAAGAATTAAGTTGAAGTTCAGGTGAAAACTCACGTCAGATTTAATGTATGCATCAAATCCCGATTGTACTTGACATCAATAGGTCGCATTACCATAGGGCCCCCCACACCTGAGCGCCCGCCGATTTAACTTCTCCCGATCCGATTTAACTGCTCCCGATCAAGAATTCTAAGGAATAAACTTTTAAAACTGTCCATTTGTGGAGACCCACACCAGGGACGTTGACCCACACCTACCCAAGTTCTCCCCGATTTGTGTCCCGATGTCTCCGATTTGTGTCCTGATTTAGGTATTAAAAGAGTATATCTTATTTATTTAGGAATTAAAAAATATTTTTTAACTTTAATTTTCCAAATGGTCATAACTTTTTTTGCCCAAAGGTTACATCGTTGCATCTGGCAGATCTGAAATCAGGAGATTCAGGAGATATAGAATCACTCAAAAAACGTCGTTTGGACGCCAAACCAAAATTCACCCTCCCGATTTTCCATTTTTTGCATAATCGGGAGAGCCCTCCCGATGGCTCTGGAAGGCCCCCCGATGCATTGGGACAGTTCCAGATGCATCGGGCAGAGACCCACACTAGGAAGGGATTATAAAAATTCAAAGCCAAAAGGGCCGCCCACACCTGAGCGCCCGCCAATTTAACTTCTCCCGATCCGATTTAACTTCTCCCGATCCGATTTAACTGCTCCCGATCAAGAATTCTAAGGAATAAACTTTTAAAACTGTCCATTTGTGGAGACCCACACCTGGGACGTTGACCCACACCTACCCAAATTCTCCCCGATTTGTGTCCCGATCCGATTTAACTGCTCCCGATCAAGAATTTATTTAGGAATTAAAAAATATTTTTTAACTTTTTTTTTTCAAATGGTCATAACTTTTTTTGCCCAAAGGTTACATCGTTGCGCCTGGCAGATCTGAAATCAGGAGATTCAGGAGATATAGAATCACTCAAAAAACGTCGTTTGGACGCCAAACCAAAATTCACCCTCCCGATTTTCCATTTTTTGGATAATCGGGAGAGCCCTCCCGACGGCTCTGGACGGCCCCCCGATGGCTCTGGAAGGCCCCCCGATGCATTGGGACAGTTCCAGATGCATCGGGCAGAGACCCACACTAGGAAGGGATTATAAAAATTCAAAGCCAAAATCGGGACAAATCTATAATCGGGCAAAAATAGGAATTAACTAGTCCCGATTGATGAAAATTACTTCAATCGGCGGTGATTTTGCAATCGGGAGTATAAAATTCGTCCCGATTGAACTCCCAATTGATCGGGATGGAAAGTTAAATCCTAAAATGGATCGGGAGCAGTTAAATCGGATCGGGACAAGTTAAATCGGCGCAAATTTGCTCAGGTGTGGGGGGGGGGTTAAAATCGGGACAAATCTATAATCGGGCAAAAATAGGAATTAACTAGTCCCGATTGATGAAAATTACTTCAATCGGCGGTGATTTTGCAATCGGGAGTATAAAATTCGTCCTGATTGAACTCCCGATTGATCGGGATGGAAAGTTAAATCCTAAAATGGATCGGGAGCAGTTAAATCGGATCGGGACAAGTTAAATCGGCGCAAATTTGCTCATGTGTGTGTGTGGGGGGGGGGGGGGGGGGGGTCTTATACAGATAACGATACAAACCCTCTATCGCAATTTAATTTGAGTTTTCTCTAGCTGCTGTACAAGCACTCGTGCGCTGCAAAGTCAACTTTCCTTGGTTGTACTCGTCCACTAAGCCAGTTTTTATGCTTCTGAAAGCTCCTCTGAGAAATCAATTGCTCCGATGTGGTTCGGTCCCGAATAATGACTGCGCTCACAAGATGGACATTACAATATGATTTAGATCTATGCATCCGCGAGGCAGAACACATATACTCAATCAGGCCGACGAACAACAAGAGCGTATGATAGCTATATGGGTCAGATTCTCAGAAAATGTACAATTGGCAGCTGTACACATTTAGTACATTCTGCTAAATAAGGCTGCAATTTGGCCAATACTAGGTAAGTTCTAGTATATTCGGCATTGCATTTATTCTAGCAATCTGTTTGGTTAGGATGAACTGTATTTTGAACTTTATGTTCGTCTAAAATTTGGGTGATTTGAGAGGATTGCTGAAGGTGAATTGTACATTTTCTGAAAATCCGACCCAGCTATATAAAGTTTCACCATGGCACTGCCCATTTCGCCCATTTCATACAAGCTTATAGATGCATTCCATGGATCACAGGGGATTTTCTGATCGATTTCCTATGATATATCGCCCATCACCAAGCGGAATAAAACCCTAGTATTAGAATGCACTGGGGAGGTATGAACTTAATGCTGTTATATTTCCCAGGCACATAACACTCAGATAATTTTAATTCGAAAGTTAAATATCAAGCTATAGAGGCGAGTGGAGGAACTGTTTGTTATAATAAAACTTGGGGATTTCTTATATATTGGATTAAGGCCTGAGATAGTTCTGGTCTTATTAATCTCATATATTATTTGTGGTTCTAATCACCATACCCAATCAGTATATTATATAGTACTGTAGTGAACCGCAGATTTGTGGGCACGAGTTTACGAAATTCGGGAAAGAATCACAAATACGAGGAAATTCGTTTGAACCGTGTTTATTACTCAAAGGTATACAGTTACAAAGGTATTGTCACTGAACAAGGGTGCTTAATTTGAACAACAGAAGTATCTCGGTCCGCGGCCCGGCTCAAGTCTGTAGTGTTAAGCGAATCCTGGATCCCCTTGCGGAGGGAGTAGTATCCTCCGCCTACCGTCCATCGGAGGGTGTCTGTAGTGCTGTCGGCACAATGAAGTATGTTGCCCTCTGACGGAAGCGGCCGGAGGCTCCAGTAGAAGTGCCCCCGCTGTCGTAGCCTGGTTGGTAGTCGGCGATGGTCGGAAGCGTTGATTTATTACGGGTGGCGGACCCACTACAGTACTATAATATTATATCTCAAGCGGTGGACACACACAGCCGATTTGCCTCTCAATTGTCCCCTGATTAAGGTTTTCTGGTGAATCCTATAAATCCATTTCCAATTCTGGTTCATGTTATTTCAAAACATAAACAAGGATTGGAAATGAAATCATATAGGATTCATCGGGGGGCAATCGGGAGTCTGTGTGTGTTCAGGGTTTAGTGAGCAGGGAGTCAGTCATCCAGTGGACAACATATTCAGTAGTAAATACCGACAAAGTGGAAGTATTTGTATCGCTAACGTATGAAGGGAGCCTATATAACTGAGCCGGCCCTAGTACCCGTAATCTAAGGGCTATTCTCAAAGGGATATGGAAAGTCACGTACCCTTGAGTGTGGATGTATACATTAAAGGTATTGATTCATGCTACTGCACAATGTTTGTATGACAATTTCTGGTCAGATGGGCATGGGTATAGCTTGGGTAATTGTCATTGGTTGGGTAACGTTGTCAGGGGTTACGTAAGAAAGGCTTGTGGAGTTTAATTGACGTTCTTCTCGTGGATACATATCGGAGCTGTGCAACACATTACGGACGACCAACTTGACAAAGTACAGAGGAAAATCACTTAAATTTGGGTTATTTGATAGGATTGGTGAAGGTGAATTGTACATTTTCTGAAAATCTTACCTGAAATCTGATATATCTGATATATAAAACAGCGATGAAATATGAGTGAGTGCATGGTATCGGTTTAATGTTAGACCAACAACGAATTGCAGTTATATAATCATGGCAGTGAAGATTAATGAAATGAGATGAGATTAGTCAAATGATAAAAAAAAGTAAGTAGGTCTCTTACAAAATAGAAATGGAGAAATAGTGAGTTCTATATGAAAACACGCCAATCAATTGAACACTTTCATGAATTAAAAGGTTAATATAGGATATTTTTGTTTTGACTTTCTAAATAATTCCCATAATATTGCTATAAGGGTCAGATTTTCAGAAAATGCACAATTGGCAGCTGTATACATTTAGTAAATTCTGCTAAATAAGCCTGCAATTTGGTCAATACCAGGTAATTTTGGGTTATTTGAGAAACTTGGTGAAGGTGAATTGTATATTTTCTGAAAATCTGACCCATAATATATAATCATAAACTGTCATTTATAAATGGGTAGTTCAAGAAGACACTTCAGAGGAAAATATAGTCATTTACATGGCTAGCTCAAAGACTTGGTGAAAGTACAGCCCCACTCCGCGACTGCCAATCTTCGATAGGGCTTCCTCTGACCACACAGACAAACCACTCCACCCACTCTCTGATATTTGTAATCAATACAATGCCAAAGATACTCTGATATGCCCATTATTTATCATTTTTCTGTCTAATTGAACAGAAGTTACCAAATGTGTAGAGCTGCTGATTGTATATTTTCTGAAAATCTGACCCATATTCTCTTCGTGAATAATTGTATAGACTATAATACTAACATCGCATGACTAAGTACATATACCGCCCCCACCCACACACACACAGTTTGGTTGGGATGGTACTTGAGTCATAAACCTAGACAATCTATATGGGAAATCCCCACCTTAATTTGCGGCACATTTTTCTTGTACACTTGGGGTGCTGGGCCTGTCAGTTTTGCAAGTGCATTAAAAGACAGACATTCTGCTGAAACACATGACCAGCATGTAAGGATAATCTTCAGGATAATCAATATCTATCATTTGCTAGTGGTGTAGGAGTTAAGTAGTCATATAAAGATTGATATGATTGAGTCTCCTGTCTCAGAAAATGCGCCTTTTTTTCTTTTCTTTTTTTAGAAGATTTTATATATTGTCCATCTCAACGTCTTACAACGTCCATCTCAACATTTTACATCATATGTGTAGTACAATTGGTGAACGGTGCCCAGATCATGACTGACCAACCGGAAGCTTCGAGGTAATCAAGGGTTACCGCGGGACATTTGAAACAAAGCTTCGGCAGATCGATTGACAGCATAGAAGAAGCAACAGGCCAGGCAACGAGGGAAAAAAAATCAGTAATAGACTCCCCCATTCTTACGGGAAAAGATCGGTACAAAAGTAGAAAATCTTTTGGTTTTGATCAGTGTTAACGAAAGTGTATATTTTGAGTAATATGCTATGTATGCTATACGATTCTAGCTAAAGCTACGACATTTAGTAGTAATGAGAATCCGATGCAAAAGATTATAGGGAGTCTTATACAGTATAGAAACTAAGAAAAGGGTAGTTTATTGCTTGGCCTATTGTCATTCAAGGTTTGATAACATTGATGATAAAATGTAGCATGTATGTCATAGCGTTCCCAGAACTCTCACAATCATGATTACATTCAGAGAATATTTCTTGCACGCATGCCCTTTTTACAGTGGTGGTAGCTAGCATGTGGGTCAGATTTTCAGAAAATGCACAATTGGCAGCTGTATACATTTAGTTAATTCTGCTAAATAAGCCTGCAATTTGGTCAATACCAGGTAAATTCGAGTATATTTGGCATTGCATTGATTCTAGCAATCTGTTAGGTTAGGTTGAACTGTATTTTTAACTTTATTTTCGTCTGAATTTTGGGTTATTTGAGAAACTTGGTGAAGGTGAATTGTATATTTTCTGAAAATCTGACCCATGTACCACCGAGCCATAATAATGTTCCCTCGCCAATGTTCCGATAATCCACGTTTTGTCCGACTCTCCATCCACGAAACGTTATTACATGTTTTTGTAAAGCAATTAATGCAAACAGACTCACACAGTGATGTATACCATCCGTCGGAATATTGTCGTCCGTGAAAAAGTGGTCCTGGGTCAATTGCCTATGAATACACTACGTACGGTACGACCGTACACTGCTGCAACCATAGTTATAGTTCATATCACAAGTCATGTTCCTAAATCATGTTCCAATCGAAATATTGATGGCATAACCTAATACAATTTTGTGAGTGATGGGATAATAAAACAGAAAATGCTAGCTGTGAGGGACCTGTGATTATCCAAGCATTCGATGTATCCATAATTTATGCAGTTTAAAATCTAGATATAGCTATATATATATATGTTTTCCCCGAGCAAGGCTTTATGAAACATCGATATAAGGGTCACATTTTCAGAAAATGTACAATTGGCAGCTGTACACATTTAGTAGATTCTGCTAAATTAGGCTGCAATTTGGTCAATACTAGGTAAATTCGAGTATATTTAGCATTGCATTGATTCTAGCAATCTGTTTGGTTAGGTTGAACTGTATTTTTAACTTTATTTTCGTCTGAAATTTGGGTTATTTGAGAAGATTGGCGAAGTTGAATTGTACATTTTCTGAAAATTTGACCCATAAGTAGATTTGGCGTAACGGGAAAGTACAGTGCATCAATATAGATTATTAACTCGATCCGACCAAGTATATATATAGTGAGGACTCTAAAATAGCTGCGAATACTAGTCCAATCCTCCCACACTACTTACAAGACGTGCAATTGGTTCGGATCCTTTGCCAATTGCTAAGGAGCTCGCTCTATCTTCAGCGTCTCCTCAGAAGAAAGAGTTTGGACTTGATGAAAGTCCTTGTTAAGACCATTTCAAGGCACTACTTCTTCCCTGTTGACTATTTTAAGGATTTTAGAGAAACGAGGGATGAAATGCCTGATACCAGGTCCACACTCTACCTACTACTTACACCATTTCGTTGCCTGATTCAAAATCCCTTTTTCATATACTACCGCTATATATAGCCCGAGCAAAGTGCTACTTTGTCTATACTACCACCCCGACGCAGTACGTTGTAGCGGGGGTGTCGGATGAAAGTACTTTTGCTTTTCGTCGCTCAGACTTAATCGTTTTTCACCCACTGTTCTCCGTGGCGATAAATAGGGGTGGTTTAATAGCTCACGTTAATGAAAGGGAACTAAGAGGATGTTCTAGAAAAGGGGGGAGATACTCCCCGTAACAGCTGGAGGCTAGCTGTAAAAAGAGATATTCCTTCCGTCTCCTCATTTACCAACAGCTCCTTCTATTCTCGTCGCGTTCTCGCGAGAATCATGGTCTCCGCGAGGCATTTCGATTGAGTCGGGATAAAAGGAGATGGGGTGCGATAATATACATATAAAGTTGGTTACATATAAACAGTGATTCATTTCCTAATCGTTCCCCAGAAACCCATATTTAGGGAGATAGCTAGATTAGCTTCTCGGCAGGCTAATTAAAACCTGATTCATTACTCCTTGCTTAAAGCGACCTTTTCTGTTAAAATCGATCAAAAACTAATGTTCTACTTTTTGTAACGTTTCTTTCCAACCCAACTATTTTGTCTGCTTGTGTTATATCATATTACGCAATCATTACGTAACAACGATTAACTTATTATTAATATTCTAAATTGATCATTAACCCTAATTACCCACATTTCTTTTTCGGACACCCGCCTAAATCATTTCCTATGGTGGTTTCACTTATTATCGCTCACCAACGCTCGTTTTCTCTCGGCTGATTCAACTTCAAATTCTTGTATAAACATAAAACAGGAGCAGGATATTGATAGAGTCAGTGATATAGGTCAAACAGGAGTACATTAGGTAATATATTATTGTCGTATTAGCTGAGAATGCAGCATTAATGGGCGCAATACAAAGACTACCATGAGTCATCACATATGCCTTTCTGTCTCTTTTTCCCTGTCTCTCTCTCCCTACTTCTCTATCTCTATTTCCTGGGTATGATCATAAAATGCCTTTCTGTCTCTTTTTCCCTGTCTCTCTCTCCCTACTTCTCTATCTCTATTTCCTGGGTATGATCATAAAATGCCTTTCTGTCTCTTTTCCCTGTCTCTCTCTCCCTTCTTCTCTATCTCTATTTCCTGGGTATGACCATAAAGTGCCTTTCTGTCTCTTTTGTCTGTCTCTCTCTCCCTACTTCTCTATCTCTATTTCCTGGGTATGATCATAAAGTGCCTTTCTGTCTCTTTTCCCTGTCTCTCTCTCCCTTCTTCTCTATCTCTATTTCCTGGGTATGATCATAAAGTGCCTTTCTGTCTCTTTTCTCTGTCTCTCTCTCTCCCTTCTTCTCTATCTCTATTTCCTGGGTATGAACATAAACTGCCTCCCTCTCAGCTCTCCTGCCGTTGATATAACCTTATTAAATGTGTTGATAAGGGCGTAAAGCAACCAATCTCACTCTCTCTCTCTCCCTTCTTCTCTGTCTCTATTTCCTGGATATGAACATAAACTGCCTCCCTCTCAGCTCTCCCGCCCTTGATATAACCATATTAAATGTGCTGATAAGGGCGTAAAGCAACCAATCTCACTCACTCACTCACTCTCAGCTCTCCCGCCCTTGATATAACCATATTAAATGTGTTGATAAGGGCGTAAAGCAACCAATCTCACTCACTCACTCACTCCCTCTCAGCTCTCCCGCCCTTGATATAACCATATTAAATGTGTTGATAAGGGCGTAAAGCAACCAATCTCACTCACTCACTCACTCCCTCTCAGCTCTCCCGCCCTTGATATAACCATATTAAATGTGTTGATAAGGGCGTAAAGCAACCAATCTCACTCACTCTATAGCTCGTTGGGCATATCTATTGTTCCAATCTACTCCAAACCTAATCTACTTTGGTGTCCGGGAAAACCCCGCTAATTTTGAATGTTTACCCTCGCTGTGTTCTGGCGGGAGGGGGGGGGGAGAACCACCTACCTTATCTGGCCAAGAGAGAAAAGAGTATTTTAGGCATGTTAAATTACATATAGCAGCATGCCAGCTGTGGGGGCGTGTATTGATTGTGATTGACACCATGATTGACCAGTAAAGGCAGATGCATTTTGCCAGACACATGTTGCCACAGACAGCGACAGGTAGACTTTATCTCCTCCTTGCGTCCAATTACCTTCACTTTGCCTGATCCGCCGTGAGACATGATCCAGGATCCCTCTAGTCCTGAGACATGATCCAGGATCCCTCTAGTCCTGAGACATGATCCAGTATCCCTCTAGTCCTGAGACATGATCCAGGATCCCTCTAGTCCTGAGACATGATCCAGTATCCCTCTAGTCCTGAGACATGATCCAGTATCCCTCTAGTCCTGAGACATGATCCGGGATCCCTCTAGTCCGGGTTGGACGAAGGTTTGTGCATTAAATGGGTCAGATTTTCAGAAAATGTACAATTCGTCTTCACCAATCCTATCAAATAACGCAAATTTAAGACGAAAATAACTCTCAAAATACAATTCAACCTAACCAAACAGATTGCTACAATCAATGCAATGGCGAATATACTCAAATTTACCTAGTGTGGACCAAATTTCAGTCGAATTTGACAGAATTTACTAAATATGTACAGCTGCCAATTGTACATTTTCTGAAAATCTGACCCATATTAAAGGGTCGGGGCTGCAAGGCCGGACTTACATTCAATGTTGGTGATCTGATTTCTCTCTGGGAGAGATAAGGGCGGAGCAATAATGAGCCTTTTCTGCCAAACTTTGTTAAATGCCGGCTGGCATGTACATATGTATGAGTGTATCTACAAAGACATCTTCATATCATAGTTTGAAAGTTATATGACCAAAATGTTGGATGATTTCATCCAGTTGTTTTTGATGCAGTGCTACGTCCACATGTGCATATTTCGGGGGGCCGCCGAAATTCTTTGCTGCGGTGGTTTCTCTTTACAATACCCCACTGCATGGCACTCGCTTTCGTTCGGCCAATTTGACTTCAAATTCTTGTATAGATATATAACAGGGGCAACATTTTGCTTATGACTGTATACTTGTATAGATGATAATCGAAGTATCCGCCTATTTATGTATGTCATGATCAATGAGCACAACGCTGGGTGATGGTTTTTTTTTGTACTTTCATGTATTTGTATTCTCTTCATTCTATAACTATTATATGTAGAACTACAGATACATTCGTAAAATAATATTTAACAGGAAAGCAGGAATGCCAGTACCACTGTCGGAAATACCAATATGGCCTATGATTCTTTTCCTAATATTTCGATGTACAAATGAGAATAATGTGTATCACATACTGTTAAGGGCCAATCCACTAAGCCGATTCTCATGCGATTTTGCGCCGCAGAGGAACCTTTTGCACTAAATCCTGGGAGAATCGCATGAGAATCGGCTTAGTGGTAAAGGGCCTTAAAGCTGAATAAAAGTATTTGAAATAGAATACAATACTGATTACTTCAGTCCTCTAGGTCATACAACGGGTAAATTTAGTTAAGATTCTTTAGTCCTAATAGCAGGGAATACAGATCTAATCACCTTACTAGGAACACATTCATGGTCAATTCCACCGTTGGGGAGAATTTTACATAATGAGCAATATCTTTTGATACTTTCACAATAGTGTAACCATAACGAATGGCTTCTGTCGTAAAAATGAAGCAATGGGCACCCCTATGCATCTGCGATGAATATTTAGAAAATTATGGTTCCAAAACACCATTTTTCTCTTTAAAAGTTGAGTATGTATAATTCGAACGTCCATATATTTAGCCTGCTCTAATTTCATGCTATTTCTCCTTTGGTATTGTATTACTCAAGTCTTTAGGTGTCAAATCATGATTTTGATTTTGTAAATATTTTATTCAGGACTATTTAAACATTGTTATACATCTAGCATAAATATTCTCAGAGTAGCCTGATATTATGGTTTACAAATGTATCATTATTTTAACAGAACTTTAAATGCATATACTTCATTCGGTACAATCACGGATGATACAAGTTAATCAATACTTCAATAAAAGAATATACAGACAAATAAAGCCTATCTATATGCAAGTATAGTCAGAAAATACAAGTCTGAAGAGATAAAAGTCAAACCAATGGCAAAGAGAATTAATTTATTTATACATTTAGTCAGATTATATGGCCAAATATGTTGGTGTAGGTAAATATTGCAGTTCGACATCTCTTTACTGTGACTGAGGCTCAGAAATTAAATAAACAAAAAAAAATGAAGAAATTAAATTTCTTAAAAACGTTATATGAATTGAACATCCAAATTTTAACAACAATGAAAATGTATTCTGATAAACCTATTCTTCCTAAATACATGATATATTTTGAAATAATCGTAAATCTTAATAATTAATATTTCAATATTAATAATTTGCCCCTATAGGGATTCCAGTGTTGATCTAGTTTAGGGGTCGATTATTTTCTTTAAAATGGGAGTAGCCTTCCCAAATTTCAGGATGTACACAGGACTATACCCTACCTATGTATCATACGAATTAAATTGTATTTCAAGAAGATGAATTTCCGGCAAAATCTGATTCTCCCCAACGGTGGAATTGACCAAATGCATTCATTGCACTCAGGTAAGACCCTGCCCACACACAGCCGATTTGCCTCCCGATTGCCCCCCGATTCGGGTCCGACGAATCCTAGCATTTCATTTCCAATCCTGGTTTATGTTATTTCAAAAATATAAACCAGCATTTGAAATGATATCCTAGTATTCATCAGGAATCCTAAATCGGGGGACAATCGGGAGGCAAATCGGGAAGCAAATCGGCTGTGTGTGGGCAGGGTTTTATGTTATTTCAAAAACATAAACCAGGATTTGAAATGATATCCTAGGATTCATCAGGAGACCTAAATCGGGGGGCAATCGGGAGGCAAATCGGCTGTGTGTGTGCAGGGTTTAAGTCTCTGCCCTACATCAATCACGTGCTAGATGGGCTCACACATCAAAGTCCAACATGGGAAGTTGGCACAAGGTGTGTCTGGGTACACCGGTGCACCTCTGTAACTATCATAATATAAAGCGTCTATACAGAGTCTAGACAGCCACCCAACTCCCACTCCTCCCAACTCCCACTCCTCATGCACCTCCACAGGTGAGGCGTACACATACACTGCTCTAATAGATGATCAATAGAGTTGAAGAGCATTATAAAGAAATGGGTCAGATTTTCAGAAAATGTACAATTTAACTTCGCCAATCTCCTCAAATGACCCAAATATCAGAAGAAAATAAAGTTCAAAATACAGTTCAACCTAACCAAACTGATTGCTAGAATCAATGTAATGCCGAATTTACCAAGTATTGACCAAATTGCAGCCTAACTTAGCAGATTTTACTAAATGTGTACAGCTGCCAATTGTACAGTTTCTGAAAATCTTACCCAAATGTTGATCTAGCCTCGCCCCCAAGTTGCGGAGTGAGTGCACCCTTCTTTAGATATTAGAGGCACAGAGGGTGTCTGTGAATTCCTGTGTTCAATTTTAAGGGTTTTCTTAGATATGAAATAAAAAAGAGAAATGTCTATTCAATATTGGAAGAATACCATTACCTGACATTGCCAGGTGGGCTTTTAGTGTAATAGTTCACTATCTTACCTGTCGCAAAATCATACACATATGTGGGCCAGATTTTCAGAAAATGTACAATTCGCAGCTGTATACATTTAGTAAATTCTGCTAAATTAGGCTGCAATAGAAGTGGTCCGACCCCCAGAATCGTGACTGGGAGTGTAGGGCAGCGCAGAGGCTCTTGGGAGAAATGCACCGGAACAGGGGTCAGGTCAGTTTTGTTTACTCTAGGTGAAGCAACATTCAATGGACGCAGGACGGGGCCTCTTTTAAAAGTCATTTTAGTGACAGAAGAAACATTGTATCACCACCAGATTGTAGGACATATTAGAGAAGACCATGCATTTTAATTGTGCTGTTACAGGATGTAATGCCTGCTCCAGGAAATTAAAGAAATCAGACAAGCACCCAATGGTCACCAGGGAAAGAATGACAGCTGTTTCGCTCCTTAGACCCCCTCAAGTATCACTCTAACATATTGTTCAGCCAGTCATTTACGTCATATTTTACATTAATAGAGATATTGAATTTTAATAGCCCATTAAGATCTACTCTTTTATCATATTCTCAATCTTAATCTGAACAAAATTTCAGATGGATCATGGAACTTGTCTCTTTGATTTGCGTCCATTGGTGAGTGACATACTCCCGTGAATGCATGCATACACTACCGGGACTCCCGTCCACTCAACCCCTGTGAGCGGGTGCCGATGTTTGGGCCTACAGCTGTGGTTCTCTGAACTCAGACCTGACCCCAGGTCCGGTGTGATATCGAAAAGTGACCCCGTCGAAAAGTGACCCGTGGGTCGATTTTGGACGTCGAAAATCGACCCATGGGTCACTTTTCGGCAATCGAAAAGTGACCCACCCCATCGAAAAATGACCCACCTATTTATGCAGAGATATATAGACATAACTTTTATACCATATTGAGCGTTCATTTGTCAGCAATCATGAAGCTACATGGAGCTAATGTAACAACATGGAATGTGTTTTAGCTCCCGAATATTGTCGCGCTAAATGTTACACCTATTCAATCACCCTAGGTGTTATAATAGGCTGGCTTATTGTAATAATGCCCTCACCGTGTAGAAACTGAGGGAGGATAATTGTTATTATTAATAGGTATTATGTATCCAGATTATTTTATTAGATTTTAAAACTAGGAAGCGTCTATAGATGTTATGGTAGAAATTACAGTTATTACGGATATTTATTTCTCATTACATTATTATGTCTATGTTATAAGTTATTATACGCACTAGAAACTTTATGTTAAACTATCTATCAAACAACTGAATTAATATACAATATCAGGCATCGTAATATATTATTTCAGAACATTAAGTTAGAAAAGAAGAGGGGGTAGATTTTCGATGGGGTGGGTCACTTTTCGATTGCCGAAAATCGACCCATGGGTCACTTTTCGATGGGGGTCACTTTTCGTCATGACAGGCCGGTCCAAAAGAAGCACCGGCAGCACCTGTTCTACCCCATTCCCCACCAGTTCGGATTACTCCTATTTGGTCAATACTAGGTAAATTGTAGTATATTTGGCATTGCATTGATTCTCGCAATCTGTTTGGTTAGGTTGAACTGTATTTTTAACTTTATTTTCGTCTGAAATTTGGGTTATTTGAGAAAATTGATGAAGGCGAATTGTAAATTTTCTGAAAATCTGACCCATATGTGTGATGTGTTACAGAAAAATGAGCAAGAAGTCTTTATTAAGTCAGAATTAAGTCTTTATAAGTAACAATAATCCAAGATCGCCCATTATTTGAGAACTTGTTAACTATATATCCGTTGCCTTGTAAATGGATTGTAGTCTACCTGAAGACTCTATACATAAATCTCAGAGTTCTTCCCTCCCAAATGCTTGCGTTGCTACTTTTGACGGATTGTGTCCATTCATAACTAAGTGATTTCCAGTCTAGGCCCAAACTTGAGAGAGTCCCTTCAAACGAAGGGAAAGCCTCTCACCTCAAACCGCAAAGAGTCATTATAATTCCATTAAGACTGCAAAATGTCATAATATTCCCATTAAAATGCCAAGTTCTAGGACAGGAAACCAATTAGCAAGGTAGGCTGACATACCATTCTTATCTGATATGAGGGTTTGGACCTAGAGTGTTTCGATGATGTAAAATTACATCCAGACTAGTAGAACGTCGTCTTTCGTTCTAAGGCGTCCCTAATTCAGCACATTACAACCATTCTAATTGAGATAGAGCATCAATCGTGATAATCGCAAATAATATGTAGATGGATGGGATACAAAAACAGAAAAATATGTAGATGGTCAAATTTACAGAAAATGTACAATTCAACTTCCCCAATCTTCTCAAATAACCCAAATTTCAGACGAAAATAAAGTTCAAAATACAGTTCAACCTAGCCAAACAGATTGCTAGAATCAATGCAATGCCGAATATACTCGAATTTACCTTTAATTAAGTGAATTTACTACATGTTTACAGCTGCCAATTGTACATTTTCCGAAAATGTGACCCACATCCGGCTGTCGAATATATCAACGGCAGCATGAGAATTACTGAGTACAAGAGTTATTTGATACTGACTAGGAAGGTGCATACAGGCCGACTACAATTTGTTACACCTTAGGCAGTTTGATCTTTCTATCTGATATCATGCTAACGGGCCATATAACAGTCAGAACACCCCTAGCGTGTCTTCGGAAATGGGATGCTGAGATACTGTACCATAAAACCTGTCAAAATGTGGGGCTCCAACTTTAACGGCGTGAAAAACGCATCCGATGCTCGTGGTATAATATGAATAAATATGTATAAGTGAGAGAGACAACATATTTTAATCACATCCAATGTATAAAGTCTATACATATATGTGATGTGTTCCAGGAAAATGAGTCACAAGTCGCAAAATTGATATTTTTCAAAGTGTTTTTTTCATAAGATCTCTTTATTGAAATGCTCTGATTATTAGGGGGTTTAGCACTTATCATATGAATCGATGTAAAAAAATTCGGGACATTGTATTAAATATATCCTTGTGTTTTGAAGGCCTTTGTATGGAGTATATTTAGTTACTTTACAGGTAATTACCCATCCAGAAACATTGCAAACTCTTTTTTTTTCAAAAATAAAAATATCAAACTTAAAACATATAAATACTTATAAGGTGTCCTAGTGTTTACTATCATTGGAATCGGCTTGATCTCCTATTTTCAAATATGGTGATATCTCGAAATCCATATTTTGCAACTTATGACACATTTTCCTGAAACGGATCACATAATTATATGTGTGACCAGAGATAGCTCTTAAACAGTTTCTTTGGTTATGTACGCAGATACTAATGTTTGCTATAATATTTATAGTCGATCCGAGATACCTTCAAAGTCAAAGGCATCTGCACCACCATCATTTTAGTAAGAAATGATCATAGTTTGTTGTTATAGCCTTCCTTATCGATTTACAATCTGTCTGTGCGAAGTTGCTCCTCCGTGACCCAGCGTCCCTTTACGTCTATAGGTCAGATTCTCAGAAAATGTACAATTCACCTTCACCGATCCTCTCAAATAACCCACATTTAAGGCAAAAATGAGCTTCAAAATGTAGTTTAACATAACAGAACTGACACTTTAAATCAATGGGATACCTAATATCCTCGGATATACTCGGTATTCTTCATTTTTCAGCTTAATTTAGGAGAATTTCCTAAAATGTGTACAGCTGCCAATTATACATTTTCAGAAAATCTGACCCTGAATATATCCCACCATCCCACCCTCCTGATTCCCTCACCGAATGTTCACAAAGCGCTACCAACCAGTGCCTACCAATCTCCCTATACCAATACCATCCCTCCTCCAGCAGCCCAGCTCCCCACACTCTCTCTCTCTCCTCCATGGCGGCAAGCTAGCTGCTGCTCCGGGATGTGAGCTATTGACATCGGGCTAGGAGGAGACCCAACATCCCCACCACCACCACAGCAGCGGTACCAGCACCAATTGTACAGGAGGTGCTAGCCCCTGCAGTGCTATATATGTGTACTTGCCATGCATTGGTATAGTAGGATGGGAGAAACCAGGCTGTCCGTTATCCGCGGTACGCTGGTCCATACAAACGTGCATGCGCGTATGTATACACATGTGGGTCAGATTTCAAAAAATGTACTTGGCAGCTCTACACATTTAGGAAATTCTGCCAAAGTATGCTGAAAAATGATGAATGCCAGATATATCTAAGTATATTTGGTATCGCATTGATGTAAAGTATCAGTTCTATTATGTTAAACTGCATTTTGAAGCTCATTTCTGTCTTAAATGTGGGTTATTTGAGAGGATTGGTGAAGGCGAATTGTCCATTTTCTGAAAGTCTGACCCACGTGCATACATACTCCCAAACCTTTGAACGCAGAATTCGACCGATTTGCATGGCTAGTTCTCCCAATCTCTACGCCATTATGTCCGATTGGGAATACTTTATTTAGCTAAATAAAGAATAAGCAGATGTTCATCTCATTAGTTTAAAAACATCTCAGGTCTCAATAATTACTATTGATCCTTATTATATATATGCACATGGAGTTTGTTGATAGAGCTTACTAGGGTCAGATTTCCAGAAAATGTACAATTCATCTTCACCAATCCTCTCAAATAACCCAAATTTCAGACGAAAATAAAGTTCAAAATACAGTTCAACCTAACCAAACACATTGCTAGAATCAATGCAATGCCGAATATACTCGAATTTACCTCGTATTGACCAAATTGCAGCCTAATTTTGCAGAATTTACTAAATGTGTAGATGTGTCAATTGTACATTTTCTGAAAATCTGACCCACTATCACTTTGCTATAACTTGTTGTTTTTCGTATCCCATTAAAGGCAGCTAGGCTTCGTATATATTTCGATATCCTTGTCAGATCAATCCCCCCCTTGATAAAATCTGGATTATACCTCAAGGAGAAAAGGCGGACAAGAATGGTATAGTCTCGTCCCCTGTAGTTTAATGATCAATGTGGAATTTGTGTCCGGACATTATATTTTTAGCCACCGTCAAAATGAAGCGGGAAGAGCGACACGCCTTGGACAAGGCTGCAGAGAACTATAGAAGGCAGATTTTCAGAAAATGTACAATTCACCTTCACCAATCCTTTCAAATGACCTTAAAGTATAGACAAAAATGAGCTTTAAAATGCAATTTTACATAACAGAACTGCTACTTTAAATCAATGCGATACCAAATATACTCAGATATACCAAAAAGCTATAATTTTTTAGCAGAATTTAGCAGAAATTACTAAATGTGTAGAGCTGCCAATTGTACATTTTCTGAAAATCTGACCCATTATAGGCACTCGATCCCGTGTCAGTGGCATGAGAGTCTGAATATAATGATGGAATTCACCATGATGCTGGGCAGAAAAGAAGAAGAACCTCCTGGGAATATCTACAATGATAGGCACAACACACAATACGAGGCAAGAAACCTTTCAGCAGCCAGCATCCCCCCATGCAACTATTTCCCAACCGGCAACAACAACAACATCGCCCCCCATTACAACTGTACCTCCTCCTGGGCAGCAGTAGTCCCCCCCTCCCGGAACCGGAAGTACCCTGGAGGGGGGAATGTAGAAGGATTACCTTAGGAGGGGATATGGAACTGGGGAGAGACTAGACAAGGCGCTACTACTCCTACTACTACTACTTATACAAGGGGGGAACTAGATGTATTAGAATTGCTAGTCAGCGTATAACTACTATACGGGTCAGATTTTCAGAAAATGTACAATTTGCCTTCACCAATTTTCTCAAATAACTCAAATTTCAGACGAAAATAAAGTTCAAAATACAGTTCAGCCTAACCAAACAGATTGCTAGAATCAATGCAATGGCGAATATACTCGAATTTACCTAGTATTGACCAAATTGCAGCTTAATTTAGCAGACTTTACTAAATATGTACATTTGCCAATTGTACATTTTCTGAAAATTTGACCCATTATAACCAGAAACAAGTAAACCCAGCTAGCTGCTCTCATGCACTGTCAGGCTGCCGCTGCGGATCGACTTTAGAAGGGAGCGGAGCGGTAGGAGGAATATACTACGGCTGGCTGGAGAAGGCAGAAAGAGAGGAGGAGGACTGGGGCCTGACTGGCAGTAGGAGGAGGAGGAGGAGGAGGAGGAGGAGTAGAGGAGGAGGGAGTAAGTGTACTGACCGGGTAGTAGTAGCGGTGCTGGAGGAGGATCTACCGCCAGCAGCTGCGGGGAGGGAGAAGGCTGTGGCGGTGTTGGAGGAGGAGGAGGAGGAGGAGGAATTGCTAGCTTTTTCCTGTGGTGACCTTGGGCTCCCATTCGGATTTATCTCACCACTGGAAGAGGGACAGTGTGAAATGCGTTTGGAGTATCTCACGTTGAAGCCTCTGGTTGCATTGCATTCGCTGCCATGGATATACGATTTGCATGGGACAGCACGATTATGAATACCCGGTATGTACTTATCCATACACTAGTTTATTATAATGATACCTCTCTCTCTCACAACTCACTACTTGCATGCGATTGCATTATTCCACTACGCATAGTAGTGCACAAATATTGCTCCTGGGTGATTTCCAATAGTTTCTACAGGTAAAATTCTCAAGAGCTTTGTTGTGCACGTTTAGGCACGATGGAGACAAGGCCTCAAAATGCCAGCGTTCCCTTTTAAACCTCACTTTAATAATTTGAACCAAGTGGTTGTCTCAGACAAGCAAAGAGGATAGACGGTGGTGACATCAATGACAAATACCAGTTTATATGATAGGATTGAGACTAGATGCAGACATATGAACATATCTGGTTTAGCATACGCCTCTGAGTCATGAGGAAAGCAGAGGAGTCTTTTCCAAGGCATGGCGAGGATTTGTCTAGCTCTGAAATTCTACTCTCAGTGCCTCTGACATTGTCAGGACCACTGACACGGCTTTTGGACGACTCAATGACATAGGCCTACACTAGACAGTTCCAACCGACGATGGCTATAGGTGTGTCGTTTGGTAAATTCCAATCATACCCAGACCAGTGTCATATCTATTTACTATGGATAATTTACCTATGTCATGTGAAATTATAAATTTGAAGTCAAGTTATACTTGTTGATAAAAAGGTATTACGCCTATTATATGTTAGTCAGTCGACCAGGCTTGATATTTAATCTGACCATTTTCTACCAGCAGGAGATACCAGTTCCAGATTTTAAAAACTGCACTCGGTTGGGAGGAGGAAGACATTAAATAATCCCATGTGAAATGCGGACGCTTTCAGAAATTGAATCAGCACCGGGATTGTAACCATGCTAGTTCTCTCAGTCGAATAAAATCGATAAATTAAACATAAGAGTCGACCCACAGCTGGTATAAATAATCCAATGCCTTTTTATCGCCCCGTCCAGACTGATTTCTTTTTTTTTGTTTTGCCAAAGTCCTCATATTGCCAGAACCTAGCCCATTTATAATTGAAATTCAATT
The DNA here is from genome assembly GCA_942159475.1 of Sthenelais limicola. Taxonomy (NCBI): domain Eukaryota; kingdom Metazoa; phylum Annelida; class Polychaeta; order Phyllodocida; family Sigalionidae; genus Sthenelais; species Sthenelais limicola. The sequence continues at coordinate 117,647,495 of OW804097.1, read as the reverse complement.
TCAATTGAATCTACGGTAGGCAAATTCATTGTAAAATCCATTAATTGTTTCGGCATAGTTTTTGCTTCCTATAGAAATATATTTGTAGCCATGAAAGTGTGGGATTGTTGATGATTTGAGAGGTTTGGCGTTGAGTTGCTGAAATATTAAAAGCTTGATATGGACAGCTGTTATAAGGGTCAGATGTTCAGAAAATGTACAATTTAACTTCGCCAATCTTCTCAAATAACCCAAATTTCAGATGAAAATAAAGTTAAAAATACAGTTTAACCTAACCAAACAGATTGCTAGAATCAATGCAATGCTGAATATACTTGAATTTAACTAGTATTGACCAAATTGTAGCCTAATTTGTCAGAATGTACTAAATGTGTACAGCTGCCAATTGTACATTTTCCGAAAATCTGACCCATAAACGAATACCAATAAGTCAATGACATGGTGTGCCACAAGCTGTATGGTTTTGTTTGGAGTTTCTCTCAGATCGGATCGAAAAAGGGGATGGAATTAAATTATATTTTTATATAAATATATGCTCGTCATGAGATTGTACTAGTCTCTGTGCATGTCTCCATTATTTACCTATTCCAAATGATATTATCTTGATTACTGGATTTTCTGTGAAGTTTATTAATGCACAATTAATAGGGGATTTGCATGTGCCACTGCGCATGTCTGTCACAGTGCATGCTGGGATGGATCCAGTCCAAATCTGACAAACAAATATTTTGCAATTTTTTTTCTCAAAAATTGCAAAAGTGTTTTCACCAATATCATAGCTTGTATAAATGATCTATATTAACCAAATGCATGATGGGAAAGATTGCGGCTTGGGTTAAGGAAACATGTAAAACGCAAAGATATTGACATTAGAGCATTGATAAATAGTCCATGCTGAACATGGCATGTTTTCTACAGATGTTAGACTGTACCATTAGTCCCATAATTCCATGCGAATCAAGACCCAAAAAGGCGGCTATACAAGTCCCCTATTGCTGCTATTGCATTCCATGGAATCAGATCACACATAATTAGAATCGTGTATGTTTTCGTCTCCAATGCTTTGATATAACATGATATATATTCAAAAGAAAGGTTATGTTCCACATCTTCTTAAACAACCTTTAGGGAATTGCACCTAGGTATAAATTACCACTTATCCTTGACTATAGTTCGAGTGCACAAGATCATAACAGCGCCTTAGACCCAGTTTGGCCAGATTCTGAGGTGTATTTTTGTCACAATAGACCATGGCAATCACTTCCAGCAACTTTCGGTAAGGAATGGGGGCTATAGACGTCGAAAGAACTGGTAAATAAAAGTCAGTAAGTGATAAATAACAGTCAAATCTGACCAAACCGGGTCTAAAAGCACTAATACCCTCGGGCTAACGCCCCTTGAATTGTCCACCAGGCAACAGACCACTTAGACCATCCAAAACCTCAGGTATTAATGCTATATTAACGAACATGTGTATTGCAAATCACTGTAAAACTGACAAACTCTGCCCATATATTTCACACCGTAAAAAAGCAGTGAAGGTACGACAGAAGTGCCCAATTTTTACCATTACAACTGATTGTGTCACCCCTATCATTAAAAAAACAGTTTTTAATATAGACCAGGATTATAGACACTATACACAAGAGAGAATCGGTGACCTCGCGTTGAAAATTGTATTGTTAAGGGTGGTCTCCACTGGCTGCGGTGAGCTCTGCGGTAAGCCTTGCGATGGTTTGTGCTGGTTCTGTAGGTGGAGAGAAGTGGCGAGGTCCTGCCTACATGATTCACTGGCCATGTAGGCAGGACCTCACCAATTCTCACCATCACAGCACCATCGCAAGGCTTACCACAGAGCTTACCGCAGTCAGTGGAGACCACCCTTTAGTGGGACAAGTTTTCAGAAAGTGTACAATTCGCCTTCACCAATCCTGTCAGATAACCCAAATTTAAGACAAAAATCAGGTTAAAAATACAGTTCAACATAACCAGACAGATTTATTGAATGAATACAATACAAAATACACTCAGATATACTCATTATCTATCATTTTTCACTTTAATTTAGCAGAATTTGAGAGATGTGTAGAACTGTAGATTGTGCATTTTCTAAAAATCTGACCCATGAAGTCACGTGGGTGCCATAAAGCGAGAAGAAGGCCTGGTGACTAATGGCCTTCTGGCAGCGAGACAGTTTGTGTTAACTTCAAATCAATATTGTGGCTTCTATAATTGGAATATGGCAAGAGACAGTAGCTTCTCTTCTCTGTAAGCCCAGCAGTGGTAAATAGAGATCTAATAAATCTAACAAGAATGACTGGAAGATTGGTAGGAAATATGAGATTGGGAAAAGTGATGTATTCTTTTTGGCTTCTCTCTCTCTGTGTGCTGTTCTCTCTGTGTCTTAGGTCTGTTGTCTTTGGTTGTCATTGTTTCTTTGTGTCATATCTGCTCATTATTTCTCCTTTTAGCAGATATATTCCACTGATATTATAGTTGATAATAATGTTTCGACTCAGCTAGGCTGACACTATTTACACACACATATATTTATGAATAAAATGCAGTTCATGTCTAATATCTATTTCTACTTCATACACACTGCCTCTTTGCAAAAAAACGTTTAGTTATGAGAATGTACATTATCACGAAAGGTTGGAAGGGTAGTAAAGAATCTGTTATCTCATGCATTGTCTTAATGACATATATATACCAATAGGTTAGTGAATTATATGCATACATACAGCGACACATCAATGTATCTTTGGCATGTCTAACACTTGCTATCATAACTATATTTGAACATACACATAGCTTTAATCTGGGGCATTTTCAGAGAATATGGGTCAGATTTTCAGAAAATGTACAATTGGCAGCTCTACACTTTTAGTAAATTCTGCTAAATTAAGCTGCAATTTGGTCAATACTAGGTAAATTCGAGTATATTCGGCATTGCATTGATTCTAGCAATCTGTTTGGTTAGGTAGAACTGTGTTTTGAACTTTATTTTTGTCTGAAATTCGGGTTATTTGAGAAGATTGGTGAAGGTGAATTTGTACATTTTCTGAAAATCTGACCCATATTCTGTGAAGTAGGCCCACTCTTGGTGTACGTGCTCCGTACGGCAAATACCACAATGTTAAAGTATTATAGTCGACCGGCTGAGTGTGAACATGGGCCTTTATAATGCGTATATCACCCATGAAATGTTGCTGACTGTAGTAATTACTGTATCGGCCGTACTTGTAGATATTACATAAGTCGAGTTTCTCTTCATGCAGCATGATTGGATTACCTGGGACAAAAAGAGCTGGAGAAACAGAGGAGGTATCCAGCATGTTCCGTGACATATAATTGGGTCAGATTTTCAGAAAATGTACAATTGGCAGATCAACATATTTTGTAAATTCTGCTCAATTGGACCGAACACTAGGTATATCTGAGTATATTTGGTATTGCCTTGATTCTAGCAATCTGTTTGGTTAGGTTGAACAGTGTTTTGATCCTGATTTTTGTCTTAAATTTGGGTTATTTGAGAGAATTGGTAAAGGCGAATTGTACATTTCCTGAAAATCTGACCCATATAATTATGGCACCATGTGGGCGGAGCCTTTTATATCTATGTCTATAGACCTCCCGCCCCAAGTATCGAAAGACTATATAATTATGCCATTCTGCCCCCATAACATTCTCATTGAAATTTCTGATATATTTTCTCAGTGTTGAGGTATTTCTTCAGGACATAAGGGTCATTTGTGGGGGTCCATTTTTCAATTGCATGAAGATTCTTACGAACTAAACCGAAACGCCGAATAGATTCTACAGTGGTATAGACATTAATGAATTATCATTCATGTGTGTATTTAAGTGTATGTGTGTGTATTTAAGAGACTGAAACCACTTTTTTGATAGGAATCTCCTCAGTCAAGATCTGTACATTTAAATAAAATAAAAGTATACATAGATTTCACATGACGTCACCCAGGTGGCTAGGGAATCCTACTGGCCGCCATGACAGGGGTCAGCGCTCCCCTTGCCGTCTATGGCATGGTTATCAAAACAAAGCTGATAAACCTCACAATAGTGGATACTTGAGTAATAGTACACTAAAGAAAGATAATCTAACCTATCAAGAAGGGTTTGTTTAGGCAGATTAAAACCGGTGAAGGTTAAAACAGCCAGAAAACGGTATTTTCAAGTATCGCAGCATACATAGACATCTAACGAGCCCCCCACAATGGCGACGGCCGTGACGTTAGTAAAATCTATGTATTATTAATCAAAGAAGTAAAAAAGGATATCAGACATGTACCCGCATATATATGGGTCAGATTTTCCCAAAATGTACAATTGCCAGCTCTTCACATTTAAGAAATTCTGCTAAATTAGGCTGAAAAATGATGAATGCCTGGTATATCTGAGTATATTCAGTGTCGAATTGATTTATAGTATCAGTTCTGCTATGTTAAACTGTATTTTGAAGCTCATTTCTGTCTTGAATTTGGGTTATTTGAGAGAATTAATGAAGGCGAATTGTACATTTTCTGAAAATCTGACCCATATAAATGTATATAATAAAGCATTCGTTGGTAACCACACGTTTTCACACTCTGTCTAAAACATTCAGTGAAGCCCATGCGACGTTTATCGCCTCACGTATAAATACCAATACCAAAGGGCCGCAAAAAGGTCATCTCAATGAATGAATGCTTTATTTATCAATATTGTCGGCCTAGCACCGAGGTGCAGGTCTTCCACCGCACGTCTGAGCGTGGGGAAGAACAGGGAAAGGAGATAAGTAGGGTCAGATTTTCAGAAAATGTACAATTGGCAGCTGTACACATTTAGTAAATTCTGCTAAATTAGGCTGTAATTTGGTCAATACTAGGTAAATTCGAGTATATTTGGCATTGCATTGATTCTAGCAATCTGTTTGGTTAGGTTGAACTGTATTTTGAACTTTATTTTCGTCTGAAATTTGGATTATTTGAGAGGATTGATGAAGATGAATTGTACATTGTCTTGTGGCTTCACCCAGTACTGATATTGCGAAATACAGAAAGTGACAGTAGATATATTTTAGCTTGAGAGTGGAGAGGCAAATAATCTCTTTACAGTAATCTAGTTACGTAATGTAAACAAAGCACTTAGTTGTTGCCCAACATCGTGAATGACTGGCTGAATACTCCTTTCCAACAAGCTAGAGGGCCTAGTCCACTAAGCCAATTCTCATGCTCCTTTCCACTAAATTCTGTGAGAATCGCATGGTAGGGGACTACCACGATGGCCAATTTTTCAATGTTTAAGCTGTGGACACACACAACCGATTTGGCTCCCGATTTTGGTCTCCCGATAAATCCTATGATTTCATTTCAAGTCCTGGTTTATGTTTTTGAAATAACATCAACCAGGTTTGGAAATGAAATCCTAGGATTCATTGGAAGACCAAAATCGGGGGACAATCGGGAGCCAAATCGGCTGTGTGTGTCCACGGCTTAACTATGACGAATACCAGATAGATAGATGGATAGATGGATAGATAGATAGCATTCCAGATAGATAGATAGATAGATAGATAGCATTCCAGATAGATAGATAGATAGATAGATAGCATTCCAGATAGACATATAGGTAGATAGATAGATTCGAGATAGATATATAGATAGATAGATAGATAGCATTTCAGATAGATAGATAGCATTCCAGATAGATAGATACATAGATAGCATTCCAGATAGATAGATAGATAGCATTCCAAATAGACATATAGGTAGATAGATAGATAGATAGCATTCCAGATAGATACATAGATAGATAGTTAGCATTCCAGATAGATACATAGATAGATAGATAGATAGCATTCCAGATAGATAGATTGATAGATAGATAGCATTCCAGATAGATAGATAGATAAATAGATAGCATTCCACATAGACATATAGGTAGATAGATAGATAGCATTCCTGCTGCAGTAAACTATTCACTTCAAACTCACCAAAGAATGATATTTCGACTTTGAGCAATGCCTTCCGTTAATGTTGGTACTTTAGTGTGTATGTTTGTCCATGACTTTATACGAACAGTTGGTGCAGAATTCATCAATCATTCAAAAAGGACCATTAACAATAACATATTAAGCTACTGCACTTGATAGCAGGGAATCGTGTCCAAGGTTCGCCAGCTTGCTGGTCTATATCTATATGGGGCAGATTTACAGAAAATGTACAATTCAACTTCACCAATCTAATCAAATAACCCAAATTATAGACGAAAATAAACTTCAAAATACAGTTCAACCTAACCAAGTAGATTGCTAGAGTCAATGCAATGCCTAATATACTTGAATTTACCTAGTATTGGCCAAATTGTAGCCTATTTTAACATAATTTACTAAAATGTGTGCAGCTGCCTATTGTACATTTTCTGAAAATCTGACCCATATATATATGGATGTACTAGAAATCCAAAAACACACCTATTACGTGGCCTTTGTCCCATATGATTAAAGGTCGGCAAGGGCTCGGTACATCTTTTAGTAACATGGCAGGCCCCGTTGTAAACTATGCCCTTACTGAATATTTGAAAGCAGCCTTTTGATATGCCTCCGCCATTCATGACGCCCCAGTCATCGACCTCTGGGTCTGGGGCACAAACACAATTGTCTTGCCTGGAGTATCATACCATTCATGAGGAGGAAAAGGCATTTTGGACGGATCGTTTGGTCAACAATTTGTTGAATGTCCGTCGTAATTCGTTTGCCCTCAGTATCGCACTGCATGTTATACCTTGTGGTTACAGATGCTCATCAAAAAAATAATATCATAATTATCATTATTTATTATTATACACGCATTGCTCTGAAAACAACGTATCTAGAGTGACTTACGCATAGTGCGTAGTGATTTACGTGGGGTTGTCATGGCAACCAATCTGTTTATTTTACTAAGATTACTGGTGAAATTTAAATTTATGACTCAATTTTTTTCTATTTTCATGATAAAAGCATGTATAATAAATCTGTTAACTAACTCGTTGGTTTCAGTCGCTTAGAATATTGCACTCGTTGCTACGCAACTTGTGCAATATTCACGCTCCTTCAACCAACACGTTAGTTTGTACAATTCCCTTTCACCAATCCTCTCAAATAACCCAAATTTCAGACGAAAATAAAGTTAAAAATACAGTTCAACCTAACCAAACAGATTGCTAGAATCAATGCAATACTGAATATACTCGAATTTACCTAGTATTGACCAAATTGAAGTCTAATTTAGCAGAATTTACTAAATGTGTACAGCTGCCAATTGTACATTTTCTGAAAATCTAACCCATAATTATTTCATGTACATCTATAGAATTCTCTAGTTGACACTTTCGTGTGAATTTAAGCTCATTAAATTCTAAATATAACTTCCTAGCCTATAGCTAAGAAAACTCAGGTGACAATTTAAAATGGTTGGTGTCACGCTAGCCATATGTATATATGTATGTACATATATATGTGATGTGTTATAGAACAATGAATCACAAGTCTGCAAAATCGCTCTTTTTCAAAGTTATTTATTCACAAGATGTCTTTGTAGGAATGTTTTCATTTTTTCGGTGTCTAATGCTGTTTGATTGAATCTACCCATACATTTCTAAGGTCATCTTTTAGAGTATATTTAGCTACTTTACTAGTAAATGTCCACCCAAACCATTTTTATTTTTTTTTCAAAAATAAAAATATCAAACTGAAAATTTAGAAATACTTTTCAGCTGTCCTAATGTTTACCATCATTGGAATCTGCTTCATCCTTTTCAAATATCTCAAAATTCATTGTGACTCATTTTTCTGTAACACATCACATATGGTATCGATTCACCAAACCAGGCTTTGGGAATAAGTGTAGTTAATCATCGCGGTCAATAGCATCTGCCTGTTTACCTTGCAGGTAGCATACAATAATATATGGGTCAGATCTTCAGAAAATGTACAATCGGCAGCTGTACACATTTAAATGCTGCTAAATTGGGCTGGAAAATAGACAATGGTAGGTATATCTGAATATATTCGCTATTGACTTGATTTGCACAATATGTTTGGTTATGTTGAACTGGATTTGGAACTTCAATTTTGTCTTAAATTTGGGTTATTTGAGAGGATTGCTGAAGGCGAATTGTACATTTTCTGACGATTTCACCCATATACCTTCGGTTCGATAGGAAAAGTAGACCTATATTTTCGTTAAGTTGTAAGCCCATCAATAAATCAGAGTGGAGCGAATCAGAAGCAGAGTGCTATGAGTCAAAGCTATAATATAATATTATCAAAAGATTGAAGGGAGGCAACTTATCTAAAACAATCATGGGAACGAATCAAGTTGGCATTATGCAGGTTTATTGGCGTTCCTGACGCGTTTCGCCTTTCTTGGGCTTCTTCAGAAGATGTTATATATAGAATATAATATCTGATTGAAAGATGAAAAATGAGTCATTTCTTTCATTTTGAGCCACTGCTATTCAAGGTGCATTCTTGCCTATATTACGAAAACTTACCAAATTATGGGACTGAAGTTATCAAAACTTTGAGCTACTTTTCTCCAGTTATTAATGTAGTTTCAATAAGGATTAGCTGGGAACAACAACCTATCTTTCTAATGCTTTAGCTGAATGATATAATCTTCAACTAAACTAAACAGCTGTTATATGCTTATGAGTCAGATTTTCAGAAAAGAAATTGAAGTAGAATATGAAGCCCTGCATCAAAAACAACTTGATGAAATCCTCCATTGTCAGATGCTTTTCAATTGGGTAGGGAAAGAACGAAACAAAAAAAGTAATTATTTAGTTTTTGACTGATGTTAGCCAAGTAAGTGGAGTGGGAAAAGATCGTGGTATATCGGGTTGGCCGGTGTGGTAAATGATGTTGGTCGTTAAGGATTAGGAATTAAACCCCGAGTGTTGTAGTTGTTATTTATTCTTTCACAAGCTTTCGGGAAACACTCCCTTCATCAGGTGTTAGCCATGTTAGCTAAGAATGCAGCTTTCATATGATAAGGTTGATGAGTCTCTCCATATATGAGTCTGATATGTCTGCTGGTATGCCAAACCCAGAGTCTATCTCCCCTTCATTCCCTCCGATAAGAAAAGCGACAGTCGCCACTGATAGGTACACAAATGGAATGAAGAAAAAAACGTCTACGAAGCATTTTCATGGAATGCGGTCGATGCAAGACGATAATTTACTTTCTGTTTATAAATTGTCTCTAGACCGTTAAGGATATATGTGATGTGAATGCGATATTTAAAACATTGCAATGCAATGATAACAATTCCGAATAGCCTACCTTCAACTCATTTAGGGTCATTTAGTGGAACGCCATCGAGATCTGGATATCAGCCGCTCGTTCTGGATCTATACATTTGGGTCAGATTTTCAGAAAATGTACAATTTGTCTCCACTGATCCTTTCAAATAACCCACATTTAAGACAAAAATGAGCTTCAAAATGCGGTTTAACATAACAGAACTGTTACTTTAAATCAATGTGATACCAATTGTACTCAGATATACCCGGTATTCATCATTTTTCAGCCTAATTTAGCAGAATTTCCTTAATGTGAAGAGCTGCCGATTGTATATTTTCTGAAAATCTGACCCACATGTTGGAAGTAGCAGTGTATAGATGTCCGTGGCCGAGGCCTTACATCATGGACGTGAATAATTCACACAATAGTAGAGCACACTATGCGCATGTTTATAGCCTGGAGGAGGAATAGCTTTATGGCCTTGTTTAAAGTTGCATTCTCACCAATCTACCCAAAGTCACTCATATTATGACTTATATAGGACTGAATTTATCAATATTCTGCTGCTGATATATGTTTATACAAGAGTTACTCATATTATGACTTATAGGACTCGATTTATCAATATTCTGCTGCTGTTATATGTTTATACAAGAGTTACTCATATTATGACTTATAGGACTGGATTTATCAATATTCTGCTGCTATTATATGTTTATACAAGAGTTACTCATATTATGACTTATAGGACTGGATGTATCAATATTCTGCTGCTGTTATATGTTTATACAAGGGTTACTCATAATTATGACTTATAGGACTGGATTTATCAACATTCTGCTGCTGTTATATGTTTATACAAGAGTTACTCATATCATGACTTATAGGACTGGATTTATCAACATTCTGCTGCTGTTATATGTTTATACAAGAGTTACTCATATTATGACTTATAGGACTGGATGTATCAATATCCTGCTGCTGTTATATGTTTATACAAGAGTTACTCATATTATGACTTATAGGACTGGATGTATCAATATTCTGCTGCTATTATATGTTTATACAAGGGTTACTCATATTATGACTTATAGGACTGGGTGTATCAATATTCTGCTGCTGTTATATGTTTATACAAGGGTTACTCATATTATGACTTATAGGACTGGATGTATCAATATTCTGCTGCTGTTATATGTTTATACAAGAGTTACCCATATTATGACTTATAGGACTGGATTTATCAATATTCTGCTGCTGTTATATGTTTATACAAGAGTTACCCATATTATGACTTATAGGACTGGATTTATCAATATTCTGCTGCTGTTATATGTTTATACAAGTGTTACTCATATTATGACTTATAGGACTGGATTTATATCAACATTCTGCTGCTGTTATATATTTATACAAAGATTTTTATACCTAATGGCAGGATGGAGGTTTGTAATCGATCAAGAAGTCGGGTCAAATCGCACGACACCCTGAAGGGGTAGAGTGCGATTTGACCTGACATTGATCGATTAGAAACCGAACAGAGTGCTATATTAGGTATTTATTACATACAATCAACAAGAGAACTCGATTTTAATAGTATTTTATCTTGGTTTCCATCAATCTTGTGGATATTCGGCTCAAATAGCACATAAGTGCTGTTTGACTTTTCAAATAGCACCCCTGAATAACACCCCTGAAATCACATATTATGTATGTAATAATAAGTTGAATCGGCTGAGAGAAAACAGCCGCCGATGAGCGATAATAAGTGAAGCCACCACAGGAGAGGAGATCGCGATGGGTCCCCGAAATATAAATGGACTTTTAGGAAGCCTAGTAGCAAAAACAACCCATCAAAATCCTCCAAAACCTTGGTCACAAAGTAGAAAATCTTTAGTTTTTGATTGAAAGCTTTAACTGGGGGTGCAGCTTTAACAGAAGCATGTATAAAGGTTTATATAAACCCCTAATATAATTGATATATGCAGAAATAAATCAGTTCAAAGGGGAATTTATTTGTAGTATAGGCTAGTTGGCCTCTGTCGATGTAAGTGAACACAGTGGGGCATAATTAAGGTGTCTATGTGTGATTATTTCGACGTTCTTATCTTAATTTTCCTACAAAGAATCTACTGGCCTTTTTTTTCTATCTCCCTGGAAAATTAGGAAGTTCTACGACAGCATACCAAGTGCTTATACCGTATTGTAATTAATATCCTATAAATTGGTCGTTAAATTGGAAGATCTCTTCGGTGTTAAATGAAGAGTCTTGCAATAAATATGTGAAACATATTGTCTCCTTCCTTCATGAATGAATGGACTCTTATTATGAATAATGTAGAGTTCAGTACATGGGTCAGATCTTCAGAAAATGTACAATTCACCTTAACCAATCTTCTCAAATAACCCAAATTTCAGACGAATATAAAGTTCAAAATAGAGTCCAACCTAACCAAACAGATTGCTAGAATTAATGCAATGCCGAATATACTCGAATTTACCTAGTATTGGCCAAATTGCAGCCGAATTTAGCAGAACTTACTAAATGTGTATAGTTGCCAATTGTACATTTTCTGAAAGTCTGACCCACATGTCCAAATTTAAGACCCCCCACGAGCCGTACATTCTGCATGATGTATGAGACTATAGGGTAGCTGAGGGAAATGTTAATTGGTTTTCTCTGTCGACTTCAACGCCATCGGGCCAGTGGTTACCATTTAATCTAATTTGAGAGGAAGGTTGGAATAAGTTATTGGAATTTGTGTGGAAACCTACTGCACTTAGTCATTACATTCCTCATAAAAGCTGCACTCTCAGTTAACTTTGGTCAAAATCTAAATATTTTCTACTTGTTTTTGTTCCATTCTTTCCCAACCCATCTAAAGGGCATTTGATAAAAGATTTAGAGGACTTCGCCCAGTTGCTTCTCTGTTACAGGGCTTTAAAAACATCCTCATTTGTATTGGGGAGTTGCATAGCCGCCATTTTGAATCCTGATTCGCATGGCATTATGGGACTTATGGTACAGTATAAAATCTGTAGAAAACATGCCATGTTCAGCATGGTGCATTTATCAGTGCTCTAATATCAATATCCATGCGTTATACATTTTTCAAGTCCCCATCTTTCCCATTATGCATTTGGTTAATATAGATCAGTTATACAAGCTGTGATATTGTTGAAAACATTCTTGTAATTTTCGATAAAAATGTTGCCAAATAGTTTTGTTAGATTTCATCAGAATCCATCCCAGGTTGCACTGTAACAGACATGCGCAGTGGCACATGCAACTCCCCTATTAGGAGGACCCGCAGGAATCCTTCCCTACGATGACTTCACCTATTATCGCTCACCGTTCTTGAATAAACGTATAACAGCAGCAGAATATTGATAAAGACAGTCTTATAAGTTATGGTTATGAGTGATTTCGGTAAAAGTTGTTTTCTTGTAATAGCAGCAATAGGGGATTTGCATAGCCGCCATTTTGAATCTTATTCGCATGGAATTATGGGACTAATGGTACAGTCTAAAATCTATAGAAAACATGCCATGTTCAGCATGGACTATTTGTCAATGCTCTAATGTCGATATCCATGTGTTATACATGTTTCTATGACACAAGTCCAATCTTTTCCATCATGCATTTGGTTTTGATTGATCATTTATACAAGCTCTGATATTGGGGAAACATTCTTGCAATTTTTGATAAAAATGTTGCGAAATATTTGTATGTCAGATTTCAACAGAATGCATCCCAGCATGCACTGCAGTGGAGATGCGCAGTGGCACATGCAAGTCCCCTATTGCAGTTTTAAGTGAATCAATCGTCCAAGACAATGAATCCCCGGTACTTTAGTGATAGATTCATGAATATTGGGAATTGCAGTCCTATTACACTTTTATCATCTCCTAGGGAATGTTTTAAAAAAAAATTAATAATACTAGTCTGACGTGTTTGTAATAATAGATTATAGGTCTTCATGTCTGTGCTTCAAAAGACACCGAGTATACATGGGTAAGATTTTCAGAAAATGTACAATTGGCAGCTGTACACATTTAGTAAATTCTGCTAAATTTGGTTGCAATTTGGTCAATACTAAGGTAAATTCGAGTATATTCGGCATTACATTGATTCTGGCAATCTGTTTGGTTAGGTTGAACTGTATTTTGAACTTTATTTTCGTCTAAAATTTGGGTTATTTGAGAGAATTGGTTAAGTTGAATTGTAAATTTTCCGAAAATCTGACCCACATATATATATATAAAGAATCAATAGGGCTTCTGAAAGGGCGGAGGGGGGGGGGGTCTTGATTTTTCTTGTCAGTACCAAGAACCAGCAATTGACGTTTGTCGCTAAGACAATTCTCTTGTTGTTTGTCACTAAATTGTTTGTAGTATGGACGATTTGTGTCGCTAAGGACTATTAAGGTCTATGTCGATTTGTCAGCCTAAGAAAGTGTTTTTGTCATTTGTCACTGGACCCTCATGTCGATTTGTCCATACAAGAAAAGGCCATTGCATGGAACATTTCGTTCATTGACTTGTTTCCCCCAAACTGAAGGTTCGACTTATAGTACTGCAGATAGGTGAAAGAATTGTGGGTTTGATGAAACAAGCATGAAACTTGGCAGAAAGTTAAAAAAGGTCCTTGGGAAGATTTTTGGCTATAGGGCCATTCCAGAAATTGTTCTACACACCCCAAAATCGAAGTGTTGCCTAGCAACGGACTAGTATGTTTGGAACAGGCTCTAGCTTTGCAGGTATTAGAGATATCAAAATTCTAAAGACACCTACCCCCCCCCCAAAAGGGACTATGGGGAATCCACTGGTATCAGTGGATTTTCTCTATGTTTGATGATGAACACTATAGGGGATTTGCATAGCCACCGTGCTGAATCCTGATGTGTCACAGAATTGATTGAAGAAATTGCATTGTTGAAAATATTCTGCCCATTTTGAATAAAATGATGCTGAATATTTGTATATCAGATTCAATGAGAATTCATTCGATGTAATGTAATGTGGCCACTAAAAATATTTTTTAAAAAAATCCTACCATGTAATAGACGTGTGCAACGGCAATTCCCCTATTGTCCCTATCAACATTCAACCATTGTTATTCTTTGTCATCTACTTGGCATTCAATCCTTGTATACTTTCGTATTTCCCTCCAATCTTTTTGCACCGCATCCAGTGTGGAAATTGTTGATGGCAATTGGGGGATTATTATCACATGGATTGCTTTATAAATACCAATGTCAAGAACAGAAACAAGAACAGAATGCCCCTGTGATGTTGAGACCAATGCAGTTCTAATCATGTTTAACTAGAGAGAGTACACATGGATATTTACATTCTGTAAACGTTATCTCATTATGAGGAAAACATGGCTGAGCATGTGGGTCAAATTTTCAGAAAATGTACAATTGGCAGCTCTACACATTTAGTAAATTCTGCTAAATTCTGCTACAATTTGGTCAATACTAGGTAAATTCGAGTGTATTTGGCATTGCATTGATTCTAGCAATCTGTTAGGTTAGGTTGAACTGTTTTTTTAAACTTTATGTTCGTCTGAAATTTGGGTTATTTGAGAAGATTGGTGAAGGTGAATTGTACATTTTCTGAAAATCTGACCCATCTATTAATACGAATTTTATACAAGGTTACTGATACCAGTATTGTTCTTAGGGGCCTCCTCAACTGAGGAAACCTTTGTCAGTGACAAGTTGTGTTTGGCAGTGACAAGATGTATATGGGTCAGGTCATCAGAAAATGTACAATTGGCAGCTCTACACATTCGTGAAATTCTGCTAAATTAGACTGAAAAATGATAAATACCAGGAGTATCTGAGTATATTTTACATCGGGTTGATTCACGGGATGTGTTTGGTTATGTTGAATTGTGTTTTAAGTCTCATTTTTGTATTAAATTCCGGTTATTTGGGAGGGTTTCTGAATGTGAATTGTACATTTTCTGGAAATGTCACCCATTTCCATGCCTCAACGTGTCTCGCACAGAAAAACTCTCAGTGCATGGAGGTTGGTCAGTTGCTGTCACTGATAATTATCACTTGTCTCCACTTGTGTTTGACAAGATCGCCACAAATATAACGTGCTTTTTATGCCCTAACCACGCTGACAGTAGCCATGGACCACAACACAAGCACACGTTTGTGATGTGTTCCAGGAAAATGAGTCACAAGTCGCAAAATTGGTATTTTTCAAAGTGTTTTTTTGACAAGATTTCTTTATTGAAATGTTCTGATTCTTGGGGGGTTTAGCATTTTTGGTCATATGAATCTATGTACCATATTTCACGGCATTCAATTGAATATATCCTTGAGTTTTGAAGGCCTTCGTAATGAGTTTATTTAGTTACTTTACTGGTGACTACCCATCCATAAACATTGCAAACCTTTTTTTTCAAAAATGAAAATATCAAACTTATAATACAGGAATATTTATTAAATGTCCTAGTGTTTACTATCATTGGAATCAGCTTGATCTCCTCTTTTCAAATATGGTGATATCTCAAAATAACCATTTTGCGACTTATGACTCATTTTCCTCAAACGGATCACATTTTAGCTAGAAATGTCCCGCCTAGGTGAAAAACAAATGTTCCACATTGATGATGGCTGACAGCTAGATGCACAATCTCAATCTTATGCTCGAGGGTGGGATACGTTTCCACAATATTGGGAACTTGCCAAATGCGATAAGACATGTTGATGGTATGGTTCCTAGGCTGTTGTTTTATCCAATACAGGAAGGGAATATGCAATGAATCTATTCTATCTTGGGCTGCGTCACAATGCATGTTTTAAAGCTTTTATCTGGAATACGTACATATATTATATATATAATATATGGGTCAGATTTTCAGAAAATGTACAATTCACCTTCACCAATTCTCTCCAATAACACAAATTTAAGACGAAAATCAGGTTCAATATACTGTTCAACCTAACCAAACAGATTGCTAGAACCAATGCAACACCAAATGTACCCATATATACCTAGTGTTGATGATTTTTCAGTCTAATTTAGCAGAACTTACAAAATATGTTGATCTGCCAATTGTACATTTTCTGAAAATCTGACCCATATATATTCCGAGAGTTTTTGTAACGCTCACTTTGCATGTACAAGCTGTACGAAACACCAACTGATAAACCCACACATTATCAAGAGATGCATTATTCAACACGCTATATGGATCATGCAATTGTGTGACAGACAGGCATTGTATAATTCACAATACAGCTAGAATTGTTACGCATTTCGGTATAAAATATTCGATTCGAATTGATATGTTTACAAATCTGATATCATACATCGCGCGATATTTTCTAGAGGTGTTACCTCTAGGCTTACTTCCAAATCACTAAGGACTGTGTAACAACATAACAAAAGAATTTAGATATTAGACCATAACTATGATTATAGACTATCCGACAAGTAGTTGACACGTGATTTCTTAGTTCCTTTAAGGGGAGGGAAAGGTGGGAGATTTCTGATTTCTATTTATTACAAGGACCTGTCAACCCTATGCCCAGCGAGTCCCTCAATGCAATCAACCATGGAGAAACAGGGCCAGTATAACCAGCTCTGCCTTCCTTCTAAGCAAAACAACAGCTGCTGCACATAGAACAGAGGCAGCGCAATGCAGTACAGCTGTACATTTGGCCATGGTTGGTCGCAAACGGCCATGGTCCGTCGCAAACAGCAATTCAAGGGGCAATAGTTTGATATCAAAAATCCCCCGCTTTTCCCTCCCCTTAAAGGGACAAAGGATTCATGTCTCAACTACTTTTCGGACAGACTATAACAGCAAAAGGAAATGAGATGACAAGTAGAAGCAAACACGTTGGGGGACAATGCAGCCATATGGTGAGATTGGTTCTGCACGTTGCCTGGAGGCGATGCCCAATAGTACAGATTCGTTACATTATTGAGAACATCCAGAAGCTTCCACTTCTTCTCGGTCTATTCATCTGATTAAATACTAAGGACTCCCTTAAAGCTACTCCAGACCGCATGTTTATTGCGGTTAATATGCGGTTTGATATTTTATCGTCATTTATCAACTATTCTAAACATACTATATTGTACCACCTACTATAAGACTCTCCCCAGACCAGTTCCATGTTTTATCATATTCGAATTGAGAATGGTTTGCAGAATGCATCCACAGTGGCAATAGCTAGAGGAAAACCCATCAGTGAAGTCAAGTCTTTTTACGGTACCGTGAGGTCGAGGATTAAGGTTGGTCTCCACTGGCTGCGGTAAGCTCTGCGGTAAGCTCTGCGGTAAGCTCTGCGGTAAGCTCTGCGGTAAGCCTTGCGATGGTGCTGTGTTGGTGAGGAGTGGCAAGGTCCTGCCTACATGGCCAGTGAACCATGTAGGCAGGACCTTGTCATTCTTCTTGTTACACCCCGTATAACACTCTCCACCTACAGAACCAGCACAAATGATCGCAAGGCTTACTGCAGAGCTTACCGCAGCCAGTGGAGACCACCCTTAAAGTATGATTTTGCTGTTGGGGTAATTAGCTATTACTATATTGCAGTATAACTATGTTACTTGTCTTGTAATTTGGTTGGGCTTTCCTCCTACAGCATCTTGCTGGTGTAATTTTTTACTTAAAGCAAGGATAGGTTCTTCACATATCCGTTTCAATGAACTTTATATTTGAACTTTAAACCAGTTTATAAATCCTGAACAGATATGGGTCAGATTTCCAGAAAATGTACAATTCGCCTTCACCAATTCTCTCAAATAGCCCACATTTAAGGCAAAAAATGAGCTTCAAAATGCAGTTTAACATAACAGAACTGATACTTTAAATCAATGGGATACCAAATATACTCAGATATAATGGTATTCATCATTTTTCAGCCTAATTTAGCAGAATTGTGTAATAAATGTGTAGGGCTGCCAATTGTACATTTTGTGAAAATCTGACCCATATAGTTTATAAGGTTTATAAGGCTTTCGCGTTAGGGACATGCATGTGTCCAAATGTTCTACTCTTGGAGAGGAACTGAAATCGATTTGAAAAAAAAACATATGAAACTTTAATTGTCTCTTCTCGGGCCTGTGAGCACTGAGCGTCCGGGAAGCACTTGTGGTTGGCGGCAAGCTATTTAAACGGGCAGAACTGACTACCCATTTAGCCACTATTAGGGCCTGTCAGAACTACTCAAACTCTGGCAGTTTTCAGGAGAAGAACCTATTGCAGTGGCTGAAGGTCATCACTCCGGATATGGGTCAGATTTTCAGAAAATGTACAATTCACCTTCACCAATCCTTTCAAATAGCCCAACTTTCAGACGAAAATAAAGTTAAAAATACATTTCAATCTTACCAAACAGATTGCTAGAATCAATGCAATGCCGAATATACTCGAATTTACCTAGTATTGACCAAATTGCAGCCTAATTTAGCAGAATTTACTAAATGTGTACAGCTGCCAATTGTACATTTTCTGAAAATCTGAACCATATCACTCTGACATGGAAACTGACAAAGTGGAGGGAACTCGATAATAAAATGGCCGGCCTGATTGCGGGAGAAATTGCCGGGACACACTGTTCTGATCCCCTCCGTGATGAGATTGGGTGCCGCACCGAATTCCTCGTAAAAGATATTCCTAAGCTAGATTTCCTGGTGCTACTCGATCGAGAAATGAACAGAATTCAATTAGAAGGAAATAGTCTGGTCTGCGTTTAGCTGCTTTGGCCTAGGTGACAGCTCTAAATGACGATCGGCTCCTTCTCCTCTCTGGAATCTTTGTGAATCTAAGCTAAGCTATACACATATATGGGTCAGATTTTCTGAAAATGCACAATTGGCAGCTACACACATTAAGTAAATGAGGCTAAATGAGGCTGCAATTTGGCCAATACTAGGTAAATTCGAGTATATTTGGCATTGCATTGATTCTAGCAATCTGTTTGGTTAGGTTGAACTGTATTTCGAACTTTATTTTCATCTGAAATTTGGGTAATTTGAGAGGAATGGTGAAGGTGAATTGTACATTTTCTGGTGACTTCACCCATATAGGACTATACCGGGTTTTATATAACCGCTTTACTTCCATGTGAACGAAGATGGCTCCTTATAAAGCGATTGGTGTTTGATAAACACTTATTGTAGAATAAAGGGGTCAGATTTTCGGAAAATGTACAATTGGCAGGTCAACACATTTAGTAAATTCTACTAAATTAGACCGGGAAATCGTCAACACTACGTATATCTGAGTATATTTAGTATTGCCTTGATTCAAACAATCTTTTAGGTTATGCTGAACTGTATTTTGAACCTGATTTTTGTCTTTAATTTGGGATATTTGAGGGGATTGGTGAAGGCGAATTGTACATTTTCTGAAAATCTGACCCACAGAATGATCTACTCGACCGACAGAACCCCATGTCACCCATTATAAAGCACCCAGACATCGGCTCCAAATAGAACCCATAGTGTTCAGTTTCTCTGCTTGGAAGGCAAATGTTTGATAGGCTACATTGCCCTTGACTATATTAGTAGCTTGTCCTTGGTGAGAGTTGTTTGGTTTGAGTCCAGCAGCCCTGGGAGCCAGACAATCGTGTAAAGTTCTTTTCCCCATCGCCGTGCCAGTTCATTGTAGACCGCATGTTTTCTTCCACCTCCCCCCATCATTGGAATGCTGTTTATAAATTCCCTGCGGCGAGAAGCAGCGTCGGTCGAATTCTATACCCCCCTCGCACATTTCATTCTTCCACTCGAGAAAGTAAATCGGGTTTGATAAATACCACCTGAAACCCTCCAGTGGTGGAGAAGACGTGATGCAATTAATTGACAATGAGAGACGCAGTAGTAAAGGTCTTCCTGACAATCATCATCTTGTTTTTTAATCGGAGCATTACAGAACTCATCTAATGGGTCAGTTCTTCAGAAAATGTACAATTCAACTTCGCCAATCTTCTTAAATAACCCAAATTTCCGACGAAAATAAAGTTAAAGATACAGTTCAACCTTACCAAACAGATTGCTAGAATCACTGCAATGCCAAATATACTCGAATTTACCTAGTATTGACCAAATTGCAGCCTAATTTAGCAGACTTTACTAAATGTATACAGCTGCCAATTGTACATTTTCTGAAAATCTGACCCTAATCGATTTAGAGCCGCGTCTGGTGGCTTCTATTCGTGCTATTATATACGCTTGAATTGTGAATGGGAGATATAAATAGACACTATAGTCCTAGCTGCAATCGATTAATTCAAGTACATCTAAGGGGGTAGAAAGGTGTATGGATCTCACCAAACTCCCCTTAAAAGTATATATTATACAACAATAGCCAGGAACCTTCATACCCATCTCATCTCATAATTGAGTAACTCATATAAACTCGAAAAACCTCACCATGTAAACCATTAATTTCATATAAATTGTATTTTGTTATATTGTAGATGATGAATTTAATTCGGTTAGGAAATAATGTTATTCAAATTCTTCCCTGCAATGATGATATATAATAGAATTGCATCTTCAGGACATAACGAAAATCACAATTGATTTGTGAGAGTGTAACTGTTGTCTTTTGCCTGAATAAAAAAGACAAACGTTGGAAAAAATGGAATCTTCTATTTATAAATCACTATGTATTTCCTTATTTTGACATGCAAATGCAGCTTAATTGAAGTAAGACCAACTGTGGCCATTAAAACACAAATAGTTGAACCGTCTTTTGCGAGAATTTCTTCACGATCAATTAACTTCATAATTGTTAAATAATGTGTAGATTCCTGAAAATGATATGATTCAAAATGTTTTATTCACAAGATCCCTTTGTGGGAATGCTTACATTTCTGGGCTGATTATATCCCTCTTAGTCTTGTGAATAAGCGTACCAAATTACAAGACTACGAACTGAATAGATATAAGCAGTTCAAACTTCATCCTATTGGAATTTATTATACACGCATTGAAAAAAACAACCACGTATCTAGAGTGATTTACGCATAGTGCGTATTTCACTAGTGATTTACGTGGGGTTGTCATGGCAACCAATCCGTTTTTTAATAAGATTACCGGTAAAATTCAAATTTATGACTCGATTTTTTTTCTATTTTCATGATTTAAATCGTGTATGATAAATCTGTTAACTAACGAGTTGGTTTCAGTCGCTTAGGATATTGCACTCGTTGCTACGCAACTTGTGCAATATTCACGCTCCTTCAACCACGCACGCTCACGCAGACACTTGTGCTATGCAAATGTGAATGTGACCAGTTGCATCATTGCATTCTGTGGTCAGGAAATGAGGTAAGCAGTGCACGTTTCATGATATGCTCCCCCATAGTGTGCAAACATACACTAACTGGTCCCTGCTGGGTAATGGCATGCACACGCGCCGTACGAAGATCCCGCTGGAGACTGCATGACTCACCAAAGCAAACGTTGATGAAACCCTCAGAGCCATCTTCTGCTCCCACTATATTGCATATGGGTCAGATTTACTAAAAATGTACAATTGGCAGCTGTATACATTTAGTAAATTCTGCGAAATGAGGCTACAATTTGGCCAACACTAGGTGAATTCGAGTATATTCGGCATTGGATTGATTCTAGCAATCTGTTTGGTTAGGGTGAACTGTATTTTGAACTTTATTTTCGTCTGAAATTTGGGTTATTTGAGAGGATTAGTGAAGATGAATTGTACATTTTCTGGTGACTTCACCCTTATGGTGAAGGAATCGCTCTTACCTCTTAATTAATAACTGTCCCTGACGAAGCACTCCCGCCACCAGTCACAATAGGTCGACTAGTCTGAGAAAGATCGACAATCTTTCAAGGCAAGTTATATGGGTCAGATTTTCAAAAAATGAACAATTGGCAGCTCTTCACATTTAGTAAATTCTGCTAAATTAGGCTGACAAATGGTGAATACTGGGTATATCTGAGTATATTTGGTATCCCATTAATTTAAAGTATCAGTTCTGTTATGTTAAACTGCATTTTGAAGCTCATTTCTGTCTTAAATGGGGGTTATTTGAGAGGATTGGTGAAGATGAATTGTACATTTTCTGATAATCTGACCCATATATCACACCAGTGTAGAATTAATTCTGATTAGATTTATAAATATGGATGTGGTTCCCTAGTGTGATAGCCCTCTGCAATGACCTTCACTTCCCTTCCTCTTCAGGGAGTACCTAGAATTGAGAGGGGGAAGGCAGCAGAACATCTAATTATAGAAAAGCGATGGATTAGCGTAGCATATGATCAGGTCGTCATAAGTGTATAATCGGCAGCTCTACACATGCAGCAAATTCTGCTTAATTACACCCAATTCAGCCTCTGAAGAACTGAAACCCCAATGCTAGCCTATACCGGTACTCTTTGAAGTCTCGGTTCTACAGAGGCTGGACAGAGGGCTTAATTAGGCGTATATATATATATGGTATTGCCTTGAGTCGAAAGATCTGATCAATTATTTTGAATTGCATTTTTGTTTCACAATAATTGTTCAATTTTCTAAATGATGCCTGTCGTTTTACTGAATTACATATGGAAGTGAATAAAGAAGAAAACACAACCAAAATCATGGACAAAAAATATAAACTCGTAAGGATAAATATGATCAGCAGAATTTCAATACAGCAACACACCAGCAGGACCCAGCATTTTTTATCTTAATATTTGGGTTATTTGAGAAGATTGGTGCAAGCAAATTGTACATCTTTTGACAATATGATCCTTATACCACAGTGTTCTAGCCATCTATTAGGTGGTGGTAGGGAAATATATAATATTATCACTGGCATAATTGGGTGGATATCTATTAAGTCCTTTATTGGGCAAGTTTTGAGAAAATGTACAATTCGGTTTCAACAATCTAATTTGGATAGACCAATATTTTATTGATTGATTGAAAACGGTATAAATGAGGAATGTATACAATAACAATACTTCTGACTGCTATTATGATAGACATAAGCCATTTTCTGAGAGTCACAAATTATATAAAGATCTACTGCGCAAGATATTTAATATTTAAACAAATGTAATATAATATTTTAATTTAAAATTGCAACGTCCACTTTCTTCAATGACGACTGGGGATCTGTACGTTGCAATAAAACCAAAATGTAAAACGAACAGAAAGCTTGTAAACCTCCCATTATGCCGGAGATAAGTATTCTGATAGTGACATGTTCATCAATAAACGTATTCTAATCTAATCTAATTTAACAATTCTTTCTAATAACTTTAATGTAAAACCAAAAAAATCAGTTTAACATAACCAAACATATAACTCTGAATCAAAGCAACACCAGACATACTCAGATATACCTAGTATTTATCTTTTTTGAAGTCTAATTTAAAAGAATCTACCAATTGTGTAGAGCTGCCGATTGTACTTATTCTGACGACCTAACCCTTATGTCCAAGACATACCCCGGACAAGTTTTGTTCCAATAATCCTTCCATCAATAGGGGAGTTGCATGTCTCACTGCGCATGTCTACTGCAGTGTATGCTGGGATGGATTCTGCTGAAATCTGACATACACATGTTTGGCAACATTTTTATCGAAAATTGCAAGAATATTGTCACCAATATCATAGCTTGTATAAATGATCAAAGAAAACCAAATGCATGATGGGAAGATGAAGTATTGTGTTATGGAAACATGTAAAACACATGGCTATTGGAATTAGAGCATTGATAAATATTCCATGCTGAACATGGCATGTTTACTTTAGATTTCCATGCGAATCAAGATTCAAAATGGCGGCTATGCAAATCCCCTATTATACTTCCCGTAGAACTGACAGACACAAGCGGTATAGGATCCACCTTGAAATGATATATATTGTAATGTTGCCCCAGAGGTAGGGAGATTTCCTCGGAGAGCTTATACCCACAGCATCGCTGATCTCGTCTGTGTGTACCTCCGGTGTGCTCGTAGCACCCACATTCATATGTGATCCGTCTTAGTATAGGAAAATGAGTCAAAAGTCGCATATTTTGAGATATCATCATATTTGAAAACAAGAGATCAAGCTGATTCCAATGATAGTAAACAGTAGGGCATCTAAGAAGTATTTCTATATCTTAATTAAGTTGGATATTTTTATTTTTAAAAATAGTTTGCAATGTTTCTGGGTGGATAATTACTAGTTGTAACTGAATATACTCCATACAAAGGCCTTCAAAACGCAAGGATATATTTAATACAATGTCCTGAAATTTGCTACATGCATTCATACGATTATAAGGGCACAACACCCTAAAGATCAGAACATTCCAATAAATAGATCTTGTAAAGAAAACCATTGAAAAATAACAATTTTGCAACTTGTGACTTATTTTCCTGAAACACATCACACATAATGTGTTGTGCGATGGTTGTTATTGCTTGGTATGTAGTATTGGAACTTTCCCCTTTCTAGCCACCCAAACTGCACATCACTTAAATACAAAATAACACACAAATAAACAACCTTGGTACAGGTAAATAGATGACAGTGAAACAACGCTGGTCGTTGCCCAATGTTTGCTGTTCGTTCGTAAAGTGTTTCAATGCTTTGCTCGTTCCTTGATCTTACCCAATTGCGTTCGTACTTTGGGGTACTGACGAGAACTGGTTGCACAACCAATTCGTGGGTTCACGTTCGTCTGAAAATCGTGTATGTAAGGAGGGGTTGATCGTTGGTTAAAACCAATTACGAGTAGAAAAGAGCAGCCTCTTTTGCACAAGGGTTTATCCTAATCGTTCATACTCCTACTCGTTCTCAAGTCTCATACTCGTCAATGTACCTTTATACACAATACGGTACCAATGGGTAACCAGTATAATCCAGAGGAATTCCACCTTATGACATCACAACCCATGTCTATTCCAACCTTTAGCCAGGAAGAATTGATTTAATTTGCATACACACATGCACACATATCACACACACACGCACACTCTTTGGCTGCACGTTCGTGGAAATGCATTGTGCAACAAAGCCCAGAACGTGTTTCTAGTTCGGTGGAATAACAAAGGCAGACGGCATTCTTGATAAATGGAGGAGGTTGCATCCTACTGCAATACAGTTGGTAGTCAAATGAAACACCTGTATGTTTGAAGATATAGATTGTGAAATATTGAGACCGCCCTACCTACCGGCTTTGAAGAGTAATTTGGTGATGAAGGGAGGTGCTACCGGGCTACTAAAGGTGTCTCTCCTAAAGCTCTACTCATATATCAATGTCAGCTACGTTTATGACTATACGGGTCAGATTTTCAAAAAATGTACAATTCACCTTCACCAATCCTCTCAAATAATGCACATTTAAGACAAAAATGAGCTTCAAAATGCAGTTTAACATAACAGAACTGATACTTTAAATCAATGCGATACCAAATATACTCAGATATTCCCGGTATTCTTCATTTTTCAGCCTAATTTAGGAAATTATCCTAAATAAGTAGAGCTGCCAATTGTACATTTTCTGAAAATATGACTATATACCGCTGTTCCATCTTCAATGAAGCTGACATACGCTTAATCATTATTCAACAACCTATTTAGGGAACTCCTCCAACTATCTGATAGAGCACTCACTACTGACTCTCAACAAGTAATGTCTTGGAGCTTGGGGCAGACATTACCGACCACTCAACCCATCAACACATACAATTTGCCCATCGTTGAAATGAAAACGCAGAAATAGAAATTCAATACAGACCAGAAAAAAATGTTGTTGATCACTTGAAGGGAGATCATTATTGTGGCGTAATGATCCAGTTTCATGTAAGCCTCTTATTTCGGCTCATGAATATTCATATCCGACCGCTAAATTACAAATGATGAAAAAATCTATAACAATTTTCCATATCATATATTCTCAATTAGCATTCTTCTCCTGTTAGTGCATATCATATACTCATATATAGCTCTACTCATATATCAATGTCAGCTACGTTTATGACTATATGGGTCAGATTTTCAGAAACTGTACAGTTCACCTTCGCCAATCTTCACAAATAACCCAAATTTCAGACGAAAATAAAGTCCAAAATACAGTTCATCCTAACCAAAGAGATTGCTAGAATCAATGCAATGCCGAATATTCTCCAATTTACCTAGTATTGACCAAATTGCAGCCTAATTTAGCAGAATTTACTAATTGTGTACAGCTGCCAATTGTATATTTCCTGAAAATCTGACCCTTATATCATCGACTGTTTCAAGAACGCATTGACCAAGGTCATATATTATTTACTTATGCCGATAAATAGCCTATAACTTGGTTCATCATTATCCTTGGTACTCTAACTGAAGAGCAGGGAGCAGCAGTGTGCTGACATGATATTCAGAGATCCGATCCATTAAGGCATTAAGAGCCTGGAACGCCATTAAATTTAGATGAAATCCAGCAATTTGGTGATTATTCGATATTGCCTTCATTAAGCAGCCTGAATGACCTGCTCTTGAAGCTGTAATAATACATCATCCCTGAAATGGTAAAGTAGCCTTCATTCCCCTTCATTCCTACTGCATGGCATTGTATTCCCTAATGCAAGCTGTGACTACGAATATCTGGAATGCCTGAACGTGACGTACCACCTATGTATGGATCAGATTGTACAATTGGCAGCTCTACATATTTAGTAATTTCTGCTAAACTCTGCTAAAAAAATGATACATTTTGGGTATATCTGAGTATATTTGGTATCGCATTGATTTAAACTATCAGTTCTGTTATGTTAAACTGCATTTTGAAGCTCATTTTTGTCTTAAATCTGTGTTCTTAGAAAGGATTGGTGAAGGCGAATTGTACATTTTCTGAAAATCTGACCCGTATGTATTTCTATATGCTGTAGAAAGAGAGTATTATTTAATGCAATATCCAGGGTCTTCATTACTCCAAATTGAGTCATGGCCATGGGCCAAGGTCTCTTATTGAGTGAGCTATACCTCTATTCAAGGCTTTATTATGTGTATTGTGAAGGCCAATAATATTTCCTTCCTCTGCCTCTGTCAGAGAGCACTATATAATACAATGACCAGCAATTTAGCGAGTCCGCACTCGGGTCAACATGCCAAGGGGTAAACTCCGTGTTGGTCATGTCATCATATGTGATGTGTTTCAGGAAAATGAGTCATAAGTCGCAAAATTGATATTTTTCAAAGTGTTTTTTTCACAAGATCACATTATTGGAATGTTCTGATTCGGGGAGTTTATCACTTATAGCTATACCGGTCGATGTATCAAATTTCAGGACAATCGATGTAATATATCCTTTAGTTTTAAAGGTCCTGATATGGACTACATTTAATTACTTTACTGTTTATTGACCCCCAGAAATATTGGAAACTTTTTTCCAAAAACGAAAATATCAAACTTAAAATCTAGAAATACTTATTAGATTATTAGACTGTTTACTATCATTGGAATCGGCTTGATCTCATCTTTTCAAATATAATGGTATCTCAAAATCAATTTTTGATCTAATCTTTTCGAATATGATAATATGGGTCAGATTTTCAGAAAATGTACAATTCATCTTCACCAATCCTCTCAAATAACCCACATTTACGACAAAAATGAGCTTCAAAATGCAGTTTATCATAACAGAACTGATACTTCAAAATCAATGTGATACCAAATATACTCAGATATACCCGGTATTCATTATTTTCCAGCCTAATTTAGCAGAATTTCCTAAATATGTAGAGCTGCCAATTGTACATTTTCTGAAAATTTGACCCTCATACAACTATATCTTTTGAATGGCGGGGGTTGAATAGAATGTTCCATTTGCCTATAGCTATAGCCAAGGCAGTGCGCTCGCGATGCGTTCCCATAGTGACAAGACGCCGTTAGCTTCTCTCTAACGTAACACTATTGGAGCGGTCGGTCAGATAAGCGACATTCAAACAAAGAATGAAATAATTTAAATAATTTAAAGAAAGGATGTTCTTGAAGTTCTGTAAAGCCCTTTTACCTCGCCAAATTATCTACATGTACGTAATCACCCATTTTGGGTGATGGATGTATCATTCCCTGCTCATTAAGCCCACAAGAACCCTCCTAATTATTCCGAGAAATTCCTAATTATTCCGAGAAAAAGATAAAGCCAGATGAAGCTTGGAGGTGGCTTAGAACTTTATAATTTAGAACAATTCAGCTTATCAAAACACATTGAACACTACCTCATTTCTCGTTGAGTCAAGGACTTTGATCTTAGGAGGACGCATGGGATAAAGAAGTTGGCTAATTGGGTCTATTATCGTTACAAAGGGGTTGAGATGATACCAATTGTCGTCGCAAGCCTCTCTTTCTTGGAATGAACACACATTACCATGATCCTAGGAGGTGGTCTATACATCACTCCAAACATCAGACAGAGTAGATAGTTGGATGCTGACATATGTGATGTGTTACAGGAAAATGAATCACACTAAGTCCCCCTAAAAATGGATTTTGAGATATATTAAAACTGCATTTTGAAGCTCATTTTTGTCTTAAATGTGGTTTATTTGAGAGGTTTGGGTGAAGACCAATTGTACATTTTCTGAATATCTAACCCATGTTTGCCCATTGAGCCACTGACCCAAGCTCCTCACAGCTCAAATAGTTTGAAATTTTTAACTTAATCGATTGCACTTTGACAATTCTTGTTGCATTAAGCCTAGGTCTATGATCACGGCGGGCACATCAATATCATCCACAGGAGGATATAACTAACTGGGTATAATATAAGGGTCAGATTGTCAGAAAATGTACAATTGGCAGCTGTACACATTTAGCAAATTCTGCTAAATTAGGCTGCAATTTGGTCAATACTAGGTAAATTCAAGTATATTAAAATGTTGGCATTGCATTGATTCTAGCAATCTGTTTGGTTAGGTTGAACTGTATTTTTTATTTTATTTTCGTCTGAAATTTGGGTTATTTGAGAAAATTGGTGAAGGCGAATTGTACATTTTCTGTAAATCTGACCCATAAGTTGGATTTTTTTAGGAATGTATAATACAACGTCCTGTATAGCAAACATGGAGTAGGCCTATGGTATATGCCGGACGTTATTTGTGCATCCCTAAAAGATCCGACTCATATAATACGCTCTTTTTCTCTATTTCCTTGCACATGCATGTATATACATGGACCCGATGATATATCAAACTATCGTCTCCCCCACTAGCAACGTGTTCAATGTGTTAAATAAGATAAGATAAGATAAAGTAGAATTGAAAAATAAAATAAAAACGAAACTCCATTTAATAACGTAACTCCATTTTCTCCAAAGGGGGCCCTCAGGAAGATCTATGGTTTCATAGAGGAGACCCACCCCCTTTTTCGATGTCAAAATTTGATATGTTATTGAAAGTGTACGCTTCCGGAAATAAAAACATATACATACATACAAGAAAAACTTTTTATTTAACTGCTCGTGGCTACATCATCTTGAAAGGGACAAATAGCTTTACATGTCTATATGAAAAAATAGTATTCCATTTCTGCCAGCATGCAGTTACCTTTAATTTAGAACGCGTGAGTCTTGTTCTGGACTGAGCAGAAGATATGATAATATGACAAAGTAGAATTAAAAGATAAAATAAAAACGAACAGATAAAGGAGATTACAAATAGATCAGATGGATCTATAGGTCTATGAAGACATTGTGCCGTAAGATGTAATTCTCCTGTTCACATGAGATTATTAATAAAATAAGCAAATAATACCGTAAACGACTAGTTTTTTTCAGAGTAACATAGGATATACTTTCCTGTACTTTATTACACCCCTGTGCTGCAGTTGCCTATACCTTCAGCATTGTATGCCACACTTGGTCAAGGTGATGCATAACATGTAAATTATGCCATCCTTGGCGCATACAACAAGTAGGTCCGCCAAAAACTGAAATTATTTCTTTTATTTTTATTTATCTATATTTTTTATTCACTGATGGGGTGTAATAAATATGGAACAAAGCTCGGGGGAAGTCTGTACACTTGTTAGTGACCTCAGGAGTGGGGAAGATCTCGGGCTAACGCCCTCTAACTTTCCGCACTCCCTCGGTCACTAATAAGTGTACAGACTTCCCCCTTGCTAGGTTCCATCTATTTATAAGCCACTAATAAAGGGGGGGGGGGAGTAAAACGGTATCATTCAGAGTGTTGTTCCGGTTGACCTCTTTACATATCATTATTCCAGCCACCCCAAATATAGATAGTAACCTCATTTTTCAACATAGAAATATTTAACATTAGATGAAATGTTTGGTTCAAATGTTGTAGAATTTCGATGGCGTTTCACAATGAATTCTGGTCCAGTTTCTTACGTCCTTTATTTAAATCTATACATATAGTGTCACATTTATATTGTTTTTCTAAAGAAATGTTATTGAGCTGGTTTCGGTGGTACAATGATATTCTCACAGACTCAAATCAAAACGATACAACATTTTCATTTCAGATTCAACGTACTATACAAATATTTCTAGATTTAATCAGTTTTTTTTTATAATGTTTGCTAGATCATTTATCACTACTGGCCAGTTTTTTTATTACTGACATTATGTTTTAATTGAACAATCATTGTCACTAGACCCTTGATAGGGGTGGTTACAATACATCAATTATTTTGGGGTTTTTTCATCATCACATCACAGACATTAAAATAAGTAAATAGCAGTACGATTGTTAAAATGAACAAGGCTTCTCTTGCAATTTTGTTTCATTTCAAGTTCAATAAACATTTCGATTCGCTTAGGACATGTAGTCCACGAAATAAATATATAAATGAATCAATTCAACCAGTCGATGTTACCACGCAGACATTGTTTAAGAGCATTCCAGTCGCCATTTCTATGAACACTATGTAACTTATTTCACATGAGAAGACCTTGATAGTGAGGCGATTTTATAATCTTTTCACTGGAGAGTTTTATATGCACTTGATAGAAGAACAAATTACAAAGCTCTTAGCCAACACTCCATACGCTGAGGGTATTAAGAGGTATCATTTATGATCAGGGCCTGTGCCTTGATGTATGCTAATGTCTAGAACAATCACTCCCCAGAGGACCACCTAAGCACCAAGGGTATTCTGCATTATAAGGGAAACTGAGGGCGTTCGTTTAACACTTTGTAGATGTTTCTTTACGCGGATAATGTTTCCATTTGTGAGAAGGATCACCTATAGCTATATTCATTAGATTCTATGGAACTCTTCCATGTAAACTGATAGGTTCTGTGACACTAACTTTTCTTCTATTTGGAAATGAATTTTTCAAAATATCCCAAGGCGCTAAATTAGGCCTATAAACATTATTTTTCAAGTCACCCTCCCTTTTCCAAAGTGTTTTATTCACAAGATGTCTTTGTGTGAATGTTTTTATTTTTGAGGTGCTTAATGCTATCTATAGCATGAACACATGTACCAAAATTCAAGACAGTGTATTAAATATATTCATGCATTTCTATGGTAATCTTAATAGAGTACATTTAATTACTTTACTGGTTATTGCCCCAAGGAAATAGTGCAAAGTTGTTTTTTTCAAAAAAATATCAAACTTAAAATATGGAAATATTTATTAGATTATTAGACTGTTTACTATCATTGGAATCGTCTTGATCTTATCTTTTCAAATATAATGATATCTCAAAATCCATTTGTTGCGACTTGTGACTCATTTTCCTAAAACGGATCACATATATATAAGTCACAAAATCGTCAACAAAGAGGAAAAATCAAGTAATAGTTATATTTGTTATTCTAAAATACTCCATGTCATCCTACTTCACACCTACAAGCCTAAGTCTTAACATGTTTCTCCTAATTGCAGGTCATTCAACGTCCCGAGAAACG
This sequence comes from Sthenelais limicola, assembly GCA_942159475.1. Classification (NCBI taxonomy): domain Eukaryota; kingdom Metazoa; phylum Annelida; class Polychaeta; order Phyllodocida; family Sigalionidae; genus Sthenelais; species Sthenelais limicola. The sequence goes on along the minus strand of OW804097.1, from coordinate 117,615,340 downwards.
CTGAGCAGCCGTGATTGCATATATCCTAGCAACCGCAGCCTCATCCAGTGCGCATGCGCTAACAACGATTGCTTCTAATCCTGTGTAAGCAACAGCTCCTGTAAATACAATGAGGCAATTACACTTGTCCATTGCCAGAGAGCTGCAAGGATTCCCTTCTCCCCTCCAAGCTTCTTGAAAATATGAAATTCGACATTGTAAAATTAGTGGACTATGTAAGAATTCGGAGAAGAAGAAGAAGCAAATATTAGTGGATACAACAACGTTAGCTTTGCTGCCAAAAGGCTGGTGAACATTCTATTTTCACCATGCCCTCCCCCAAGAAAGTGGCTGCCTCTCCCACGAAAGAGGATGAAGTCGACAGACCCGCTAACCTGGAATTACCTGAGCTTGGCAGCGATGGTATTAGCTCAACACCTTCGCCGTCGCCGAATACTAATTCATACAATAAAAAGAACTCGTTGACGCCGTCAAGTCCAAAATGGATTGACGACATTGACGACTCAGATGAGGAGGCTGCAAAAGTTTTTCAAAATTCATGTGATAATATTGATAAAAGTGGACATACTACTGACCCATATGGTGAAGATCTACCTGATGGCTTGGAAGGGAAAGGAGAGAGGAAAGGAGGAGGAGTAGCAAAACCACACAACGAAAAGGTTTCTTCACCATCGCAGGATGCAAAGGAAGAGAAGAAACGCAAAAGCAGGGGTTCACAATCTCCAGAGACCTCCCAGAAACGGAAAGGATGGAGATTTAGGGGAAGCAACGGTAAAAAGAGTAAGGAAAGTAAGGCAAAATGTCCGGAGACAAGCCCCAAGAAAAGCCCCAAGAAAAGTTCAAGTAGGCAGCACCATCATCATTCCCCAAAAGAAACCAAGGAGGCACCTATGTCCCCTCGGACACGTGAACTAGCAGGAGGAACAGATCGATCTCTTCAAATCCCGGGGAGTCCCAGACGGTCGGAAAGGTCCAAAAGCAAGCAAGAACAACTCCATGAACGCCATTTGGAGAGGCGAAATCAAGGCGAAGGCGGGCACAAAAAACTGACTAAGAGAGAGAGTGAAATTAAGCTAGTGAAAGACCCTGCAGCAGTGGACAGCGACGATGACACCGCGAGCCGACAACATGAACATCATGAACATCGACATCATCACCATCACAAATCACCACGCCGGACACGCTCGGAAAGGCGAAGTTCGCACAGATCTCGAAGCAGTTCTGTCAGTAGCAGGAGATACTCTGAACAGCATGAGAGTAATGACAATCTCAGTTTCTCAGTGCCTAATCGTTGGTTATCCTATGATAGACTCTCCCAGTCTTCTGACTGTGAACTTAAAAGCAATGGCTCTATGATCCATCTAGAGTACCCATACAAACCATCGAACAACCAAGGGATCTACATCTCTCCTTATTTTTCGTCCGCATATCGAGCACCAGGTGCAGAGGTTTTAATTGCATCGTTGATAATGATCGTTGGAGTTGTTGGATTGATTACCTATTTCGCCACCGACATGGAGATATGGTTAATAGTTGGTGGAGTGTGTTTAGCTCTTGGTGGCATGTTCATGTTACTAGGATTTTGCTGGTATTGCGCTTTGTCGAGTAGAAAGAAAGAGGAACATCAAGTTCAGTTGAAAGTCAAGAAATTAAAGGAAATGGTTAGGCTAGAGAGATCGCAAAGCAACCCGACTGATATCAAAGAGGAAGGGGATGTGCAGGTTGTTTGATATTCGTAAACTAAGACCCTCCCCACACATAGCCGATTGGTCCCCCGATTGCCCCCCGATTTTGGTCTCCCAATGAATCCTATGACTTCATTTCAAGTCCTGCTTTATGTTTTTGAAATGACATAAACCAGGACTGGAAATGAAGTCCTAGGATTCATCGGAAGACCAAAATCGGGGGCAATCGGGGGACAAATCGTCTATGTGTGGGCACGGTTTAAGGAGTGGAGAATATTTCTTCCCACATTATTGTCGAGCCTTATTGTGCAGTGAATCACACTGTTAACTCTTTTATACTTTGGGAATCTCTGAAATAATATTAACTATTTGCAAAACTCATTTTTGCCTGATCGCATGCGTGCAATAACTGTTGCTTGTTCATATATATGTCATGTCTCTATATATAGAAAATACTGATATAAGGGCCAGATTTTCAGAAAATGTACAATTCGCCTTCACCAATTTTCTCAAATAACCCAAATTTCAGACGAAAATAAAGTTAAAAATACAGTTCAACCTAACCAAACATATTGCTAGAATCAATGCAATGCCGAATATACTCGAATTTACCTAGTATTGGCCAAACTGCAGCCTAACTTAGTAGAATTTACTAAATGTGTACAGCTGCCAATTGTACATTTTCTGAAAATCTGACCCATAAACAAAACTGCATATTGACTCTCATACGTAAACATGTCTGTAAGTAATATTTGTCGCTGTACGAGGCTGTTTGAGAGCATTGACCCTATTAGTATTATTGTAATGACTCTTCATTATGTGATAGAATGTTAATTGTATGATGCATGCTTAAGTTTGATTTCACTTGATATTTACAGGAATGGTTGCATGTGAACAGCATTGACTGGCAATTTCCGTTATTTCATACAAAATGCATCATCCTGCATATTCTTTATCTTTGAACATGCCTTTCTCATAGTGATATAACCATCACCAATTATGATTATAACCAATTTATTATAATGCTGATGTTGACCATAATGTCTTGAATATTTAAGTATGGGGAGTATTTAGAGAGCACAATGTCATGTGTTGGTTGATTCATAGACGCGAAAATATTACCAATGTCATGTATCGACGAACTAACTACTGTGGAATTTGTTACCATGAAGGCTTTGTTAATATTCCGCAATTTGTTTTACAGTTGGTTTCAACATTATTATCGTCTAATAAGGGATTTGCATGTGCCACTGCGCATGTCTGTCATAGTGCATTCTGGGATGAATTCTGATGAAATCTGACATCTGAAATATTTGGCAACATTTTTATTGAAAATTGCAAAAATGTTTTCACTAAAATCATAGCTTTTATAAATGATCTATGAAAACCAAATGCATGATGGGAAAGACGGAGGCTTGTGTTATGGAAATGCATATTGACATTAGAGCATTGATAAAATATTCCATGCTGAACATAATATATATTCTATAGGTTTTACACTATACAATTAGTCCCATAATTCCATGCGAATCAAGATTCAAAATGGCGGCTATGCAACTCCCCAATACCCGCCCTCTCAATTTTAATTTCCTGGCAAGGGATCATATATAATATGCCAACTGTATAGGGGAGTTTAAATTTCCAAAGGTAGATCTAAAGGCCCCAAATCAGACAATGGATCCTTAGGAAAATCGTGAATTGCCATATAAAACTGCATGAAAAGGTGTCGGACCCAGAGTGAATTGTGAAACTAAAATATTCAAACAATTGGCTTTATTTGGTTAAACGTGAACCATCAGAGTGAAGGCATCATTATCAATTCGAGAATAACGCAAATTACGAAATAGTCTCTCCGGAGAATCGCCTCATGATTTAAAAAAAAGTACAGTTCGTCATAATTGCTAAAGTTGTCTTGACGATTCATCTATAAACAATATATAACGACATGGAGGGGGCAATCGAGGTGTTTACTGAATGCAAAATATGTCAGAGGGATCAAAGAGTTCTATACAATGCCAGGTTATATATTTACAAGATCATAGTACTCCAATCAAGTACTTAGGTGAGCTTCCTCCAATTTTAAGCGAATCCTAAATTCGGTCCATTGCATGTCATACATCAACCAACATCGCCCTATACTTGGTATATCTGGTGGTTCGATGAACTAATTAAAAAACGATTAGCTTGATAATGTTAATATAATATTAAGAGAAACAATTCGATAGATATATATGTATACACTAATCATAAAACGATTTTTCCTCTATAGTATATGACATACACATTCCTGGTAACACATAGGCAGTTCCATATAATAGGGGATTTGCATGTGCCACTGCGCATGTCTGTTACAGTGCATGTTGGGATGGATTCGGATGAAATCTGACATACAAATATTTGGCAACATTTTTATCGAAATGTTTTCACCAATATCATAGCTTTTATAAATGATCTATGAAAACCAAATGCATGATGGGAAACATGGGGTCTTGTGTGATGGAGACATGTATAACACATGAATATTGATATCAGAACATTGATAAATATCCCATGCTGAACATAACATGTTTTCTATAGCTTTTACACTGTACAATTAGTCCCATAGTTCCATGCGAATCAAGATTCAAAATGGTGGCTATGCAAATCCCCCTATTGTGGTCGACTGAAATGTATGCAGTGGCACGAAATGTACTTTTGGATGCTCCTTGTCTATATCTTTGAGATTGACAATAGATCACTGATGCGAAATAATTTAGAAGATAATTTCACTTGAAATGTTTATAGGGTGTGACAGGGGAGTGTTGGATGTCCTTCTGTTTCTAGGGGGATGGGGCATGACCATTGGTCATTCATATTATTAATGCAAAGGGGCCAATTAGCGATGTCTTACTGCATATATTATATATATCCTTTTATATCGCGCTCTTCATATTTGCTTGCAAACGACCGTACCAACACTTTTAAAGATTTTAAGTATTGCTTGGAACCTTGTGAAGATAGATTTCACGTCCTATGCTGCATTACCTTCCTATACATATATATCATATTACTTACATCAATTCCTCTGGAAGGTGAACATATAGCAAGATTAGATGTTGGAACTATCTATAAATCTTAAAGACGTGGACGCACACAGCCGATTTGGCTCCCGATTGTCCCCCGATTTTGGTCTTCCAAGTAATCCTAGGATTTCATTTCCAATCCTGGTCGATGTTATTTCAAAAACATAAACCAGGGCTTGAAATGAAATCCTAGGATTTATCGGGAGACCAAAATCGGGGGGCAATCGGGAGCCAAATCGGCTGTGTGTGTCCACGGCTTAAGGTGCGAATCTGAACCTGGACGCATAATTATGATATAACCACGAATTTTCATTTTAATCACCAACTATAGACGTAGACTTTTAAGATTTTATAGATTCTATTTTCTCTCATGGCACACATCTTCTATAATTCTGAATCGAAAATTAAAGAGTTCATAATCTGTGTAGAATATTTGTCAGATTCTCCCACAGTCTGACAGCTTCTAATATTAAACAATTTAACGGAGACAAATATCAAGTAAAGTACTTAGATCAAGGCGACTATAATGACCCAATCCTACTGATCAAGTGGAAGGGATTGGTCACAACCCTTTAGAAAATACATAGGTGGGTCAAATTTTCAGAAAATGTACAATTTAACTTCGCCAATCTTCTCAAATAACCACAATTTCAGCCGAAAATAAAGTTCAAAATACAGTTCAACCTAACCAAACAGATTGCTAGAATCAATACAATGTCGAATATACTTGAATTTACCCAGTATTGGCCAAATTGCAGCTTAATTTAGGAGAATTTACTAAATGTATACAGCTGCCGATTGTGCATTTTCTGAAAATCTGACCCAGGTATGAAGACAAGGAAATGTTCCAATCGAAAATACGTGACTATGAAAATCTTAGCGAATTGGTGTTTAACACAATACTGTTATATAATGATATAGTTCTGAAACCTTTAATGCAAACTTAAACTTTAAACTTGTGAAACCTTTAATGCAAGTGATTAAGATAAGAAAGGTTGTCGAATTTCGACATTGGATATTCAACAATCGGCACAGAACAATTAGATGATAATATTATAACGATGATTACTGACAATATGTCTTATTATTGAGCGCAGATGGCGAGTTACTTGGTAAAGTAGTTTGTTTATTGATACATTTATAGTGTTCTTCATGAATAATAGAGTGATAATATATACATATATCCCATTCATTCTCCTGTTTCCCCCTCAGACCTAAAACCACTAATCCTACGCAGAACACACGAACACAAATGATTCATGTAACTTTTCAACATTAACAGGTGGAGAAATATCCTCCATTGCGATACCTAAGTCTAGAAGAGAACATTCCGATGGGTATTCGACCTGATATGTTTTTCTTAATTATGATGTGTTTCAGGAAAATGAGTCACAAGTTGGAAATATTTTTTTTTTTCAAAGTCGTTTACTTACAAGATCTCTCTGTTGGAATATTTTCATGTTGGAGTGTCTAGTCCTTGTGGTTTTATGAATATATCTACCAAATTTCAAAACTGTTAATTAATTATATCAGTGCGTTTCTTAGATCATCCCATTGAGTATATTTAGCTACTTTACTGGTAATTATCCACCCAGAAATATTGCAAACTTTTTTTTTTAAAATAAAAATATCTAACTAAAAAGGTAAAAGTATTTATTAGATGTCCTTAATGTTTACATTCATTGGAATCGGGTTGGTCTCATCTTTTCAAATAGGGTGATATCTCAAAATCTATATTTTGCGACTATGACTCATTTTCCTAAAACGGTGCAATCAAAAGTTCTGAACATATACATTGTACACAAGATAAAAACTTAAAATGATGGATTTGATCATACACCTTCAGCCGCCTATATAAGATCCATAATACTGCTTTAACACAACACAAAATGTGATGTGTTTCAAGGAAATGAGTCACAAGTCGCAAAAATGATATTTGTCAAAGTGTTTATTTTGCAAGATCACTTATTGGAATGTTCTTATCTTTGAAGAGTTCATCACTTATAGTTATATCGATCGATGTACCAAATTTCAGGACAGTATATTATGTAATATATCCATTCGTTTTAAAGGTTCTAATATGGAGTACATTTAGTTACTTTACTGGTTATTGCCCCCCCCCCCCGAAATATTGCAAACTCTTTTTTCAAAAATAAAAATATCAAACATAAATTATAGAAATACTTATTGGATTAGTAGACTGTTCACTATCATTGGAATGGGCTTGATCTCATCTTTCCAAATATAATGGTATCTCAAAACCCATTTCTTGCGACTTGTGACTCATTTTCATGAAACAGATCACAAATGAGGTAGCGTTCGTATATATACAATTATATCAGTGTCACACATTGACAAACATCCATAGAATAATATGCACGAAATGTTATCATCAATTTCTTTGTACAATAGGAAGCAAGGTGAAGTCCACATTGATTTTGAAAAAACAACCCAGAATAAGAATATTTGATTGTTGAAAGCCTGTAATTTATATCTTATATCAGACATTAATTATTTTAAAGATACGCTTGTGTACTTGTTCCATCTCATGCTCCTGATTATACACATATAAAGCATTTTGTGACAGGGATTTCCCTAACTAACGCCATGTACGAATTTATGATAAATAACGCTTGGCTGCACTTGCTGATGTTGACATATATGATACCATATTATTATTTACCGTGTTAGCTTCATGGTTTTACGTATTGTCTATTCTATGATAGTGCACATGACGGTAAAAACGATCATCCGAGTTTTAACTCTCGGAGAAATGTGGCTTTGTTTAAGGAAAAATGATATCTATCAGAAAACATAGCTCTGAGAAAATGCATGTTTAGAGTAGAGACTTTGTACATGATCAGGTATTAGAAGCTTGGAATATAAACGAATTAAGAATCCACCATTTTTCCTCTTTCTACATCTGAGGACCAAACACTGAAGAAGTGGTTGTTTCCGTGTCTCCTGGTGTACAGGTGGTTATTATCTTCACACTAATACATTGAGCGTTCCTTAACTGATGCAAAAAAGTGGCTTGCGGACGGATACATACTATGAACTTGGCTGGAATAAAGGGTGGTCTCCATTGGCTGCGATAAGCTCTGCGGTAAGCCTTGCGATGGTTTGTGCTGGTTCTGTAGGTGGTAAGGAATGACGAGGTCCTTGCCTACATGGGTCAGATTTTCAGAAAATGTACAATTTGACCTTCACCAATCCTCTCAAATAACCCAAATTTCAGACGAAAATAAAGTTCAAAATACAGTTCAACCTAACCAAACAGATTGCTGGAATCAATGCAATACCGAATATATGCGAATTTACCCAGTATTGACCAAATTGCAGCTTAATTTAGTACAATTTGGTAAATGTGTACAGCTGCCAATTGTACATTTTCTGACAATCTGACCCATATGGTCAGTTAATCATGTACTCAGGAACTCGCCACTTCTCACCAACACAGCACCATGGCAAGGCTTACCGCAGAGCTTACCGCAGCCAGTGGAGACCAACCTTAAAGGGTGGTCTCTACTGGCTGCGTTAAACTCTGCGGTAAACCTTGTGATGGTGATGTGCTGGTTCTGTAGGTGGAGAGGAGTAAGAAGATCCTCCTTACATGTTCACTGGGCACTTCGCCACTCCTTTTCACCTACAGAACCATCACAACAACATCGCAAGGCTTACCGCAGCCAGTGGAGACCAACCTTAACTCCCCATATATTATTATATCCGTACACTCTAGAACACACACTGTACATCATAGACACCTCCACCTCGTAGGTAGAAGGTCACGTGATCAGAAAATGTCCTCACTCATTGTACAATGCACTTTTTTTACATGTGTGCAAACGCAAAAGATCCAGTTTGTCTCCGATTTCATTAATGTCTGTCGTCCAAGAACGTCCTCATATCAACAATTTTAGAGATGCAAGTTCACGATGTGTCTATGGGTTTATTTGTTTCCAGAATTTTCCTCGCGTATATGTGATCTGTTTCAGGAAAATGAGTCACAAGTCGCAAAATGGAGATTTTTCAAAGTGATTTATTTATAAGATATCTTTGTTGGAATATTCTAATTTACATTAATAAGTGTACAAGATTTCAAGGCAATATATCAAATAAATCTATGCATTTCCAAGGTCATCTTATGGAGTATATTTAAGTACTTTATTAGTAATAATCCACCGAAAAATATTAATAACTTTTTTTTAAAAAATAATAAAGATATCAAACTTAAATCATAGAAACACTACCTATATGTCCTATTGTTTACTACTATTAGAATCGGCTTGATCTCATCTTTTCAAATATGACAATATCTTAAAATCAATTTTATGCGACTTGTGACTCATTTTCCTGAAACACATCACATATTATTGTTTAATTCATTGAGCTTGAAGCCCACACGTTCTGCCTTGGCAGTGTTGATGTTCTCATATATTTTGTTAGTTAGTTATGTATGATTCATACTACCCATCCATGATTTCAACCCCCTGCCACGAGATCACTCGATTGTATTTCCAAATATGCAAAGTGGTCGTCCCTGTTTACTATTAATGAACTTGTCGGTGGTCGGTGTGAACTACGTTTGACAAAAACTGATCGATTTTTATATACTTTCTGTCCAAAGACAAGTCACATCGTGCTCTTCTTCTCTTGGTCCTTCTATGTTTATCCTTCTGGCTCCGACAGGTGGCCTGGTCAGTTTGGATGAGAAAGACTGCAGCTCAAACGTTTTTAAGTAGCTTTTGTAAAGCAAGTTGAATACAAGATATATGTTTTGTGAATTACATTTTGTTACACTGTTATCTTCCTATGGATACGATGATTTCATTCTCAGCTCATTATCATGTTTATTGGACCTATCATTTCATCACTGTATACATACTTATACTCGAACAAATAAAATCATTTACTAAAATTGTGTTGTTAAATTTGTTATTCGTTTTTATTCAGGTATGAGCTAACATACATCATTGTTAACAAGATAAACTGTAAAAAGCAGCCCCTCAGCTCACCACTGTGGTGGTATTCTTCTTAGCCCTGAGCCGGCAAAATGGTATGATTAGCTATGTGGTATATGTATCGTTTTATCTAAGGAAATGGTCCAAAGAACACAAACAATTTATACAGCTTGATCGTAATTATGTTATAACAAAGCACACAGTCAGGTAATTGTAATAGATACACAAATCTACTATAAGCAAGCACACAGTCAGGAACTGTTATAATTAAACACACAGCATTGTTAATTTATATATCTTTTTTTTTATTTTTGCAAAACGATTTTATTACCAAACCAGGACAGAATTCAAACCAGGTTACATCGAGCTGAATACAACAATAATTGAATGATATGACAAACATTAGAAATATCTCCTTTTCTTCTTCTTTTTTCCCCATGGTAATTTCTATATCTTGAAGAGGAATGCAAATAGACTGCCTTTATTACAGATAGTAATGTTACATTCCAATGGAACAATACCTTAATGCGGGGTCACTTGCATTTACTTTCAATGATAGGGCAAACAAATAGGTGCGTTTCCGATTTATCTGGCTGAAAACTAACTGGGTAGGGGGGTGGTAACTTCTTTTTTTTTTAACCACCTCCCAGGAACTGAAAAAAATATCTATTTCATAACAATATTTGTTTTAAACATGGGAAATGTGCTTTTTGACAGTTCCAGGTTAGGAAAACCCGTTTTCCTGCTTTTATAAACATTTTTGTCAAAAAATGGTAGGCTTTTGGTAGGCTAAGGTTTTTCTAGGTAGGAGGGGGGGGGTAAATCGGAAACACGCCTATTTTTTGGGGGCCTAGAAGAAGGCAGAAATACATTGATAACAATCAGATGAAATAATGAGGTGGCTGGGTACCGCCAAACCTCTATTTAGACATCGCTAACAAAGTCACAATTAACTCCCAGCATGTGGAATTTGGGTCAAATTTTATACGCCTTTTATTCATTGAAGTAATTTGACCCATGACTTGGTAAATAGAAAATTCTGGTACAGGTACAGTATGGGGAAAGTTTCTTTAATAGTTTTTATTGGCCAAGATATTGTACAAAATATGCACTATTCTTATTCTTAAAATATCAGATATTAAATCCAAGTTCTACAAGAGTTACACACATAGATTTCAATCTTAGTAGTTTAGAAAAACTAATATAATACTAGAATACAATTATGCAAATGAGTTATACAGAGACAGAATAATATTGTGTAAAATCAATCACCAGGTGAAGAGGTGGAAATATATTGTGACAAACTAAACGTGAGATCCTCGATTAATCATTTTGGAATTACAAGTGACCAGAACACTAGGCTGATAGAAAGTCCCTTAATTACAATAAATCGGGGCGCGACGCAAAGATATCGCGAAAGCTTATAGTTACACTATAAATGACTGATATAGGTTAAGAGAAATTATTTAGATGGAAATTAGAAACATGGTCTCAAATAAGGTTCACTTTCGACCCCCAGCGTTGAGAAGCAACAGTGCTGACACCTAGTGGGTTGGGCTGACATTTGCAGACTAGTAAACAATCACCGCACCAGAAAGTGAGCGAATATAACGAGGGCGGGGGGGGGGGGGGGGATTCTTTTTATTTAGGGCATCTACTACCTGTACAGAATATCTAAAACTGGTTTAAAGACACATTTTGGGACCCCAAAATACTAGATTTTGTGAATTCTATTTTGCTTTAAATGTAGACGAAATTTAGCCAATCGCATTTTGAGTTTTTTGAAAAATAAATGTGGATTTGACACTTTGGGGAAGTTGGAAAGTTTTAAAAAATACTGATTTCAGCAACTACTGAAGACTTTCATACGTGTAGATGTGTGACTTGCAAGAACTGAATACGCTCAAAATTCTATTTGTAGTGCCGCGTCCATATGAACATTTACATATACTACTAACGTCACTACTGTATGAAATCAACATGTCACTTACCATACAGCGCAGGATCGCGCAGGCCAATCGCAGCTTTGCGGGGACGTTCATCAAGCTTCTACATGGGTCAGATCTTCAGAAAATGTAAAATTCACCTTCACCAATCCCCTCAGATAACCCAAATTTCAGACGAAAATAAAGTTCAAAACACAGTTCAACCTAGCCAAACAGATTGCTAGAATCAATGCAATGCCAAATATACTCGAATTTACCTAGTATTGACCAAATTGCAGTCTAATTTAGCAGAATTTACTAAATGTGTACAGCTGCCAATTGTACATTTTCAGAAAATCTGACCCACATATTAACCACAGTCACAGTATACTTCGTGTAGTGTGTCTGGGGTATATAATGTGTATGGGAAGTGTAATATGTATTCTTGTTGTTGTGTGGTGCTGTCCGCTCAAGGTAGTGCGCTTGTACCATCCCCAGTGGGCAGTGCCATTTCTATATACCATATTACTATATGGGTCAGATTTTCAGAAAATGTACAATTCACCAATCCTCTCAAATAGCCAACATTTAAGACAGAAATGAGCTTCAAAATGCAGTTTAACATAGCATAACTGATACTTTAAATCAATGCAGTTAAGTACCAAATATATTCAGATATACCCGGCATTCTTCATTTTTCAGCCTAATTTAGGAGAATTTCCTAAATGTGTAGAGCTGCCAATTGTACATTTTCTGAAAATCTGACCCATACATGTGATACCTGCTTTTGGACACCTTGATTGCGTTGGTGGTACCTTTATAAGGTGGCTGGTCCACCAGGACCAGACAGGACGAAGGGAGCTTGTCTCAAGAGTTAATAAAAGTAGTACAAAGGTCTTTAGGCCTACTTGTCGTGTGCTTTTATTACTAGCTGAGCGGATCGAATCCGAAGATCACTACACAATGTTATAAAGACATCTCTTTAGCATTTGTACGATTTCATATGGATCTCCTCGTGAAATGATTAAAATAAAGCCAGAGTATTAATATTAATTTATTAGACATTGTCTGTGTTTTTATTCTCCTCCAAGGGTCATTACATATTTAATTTCAATAGAGCTCCATTTATCCTTTCTCTTATGGAATCGAATCTGATAGTGATCATATCTTCATTAAAGAATTTAATGACATGTTTCATATCAAAAGAATAATGACGAACATTGTATCATTATTTATACATGTATTTTGAAGTTACGGGTGAGGTATTTTTCCCCGACAACAAAATTGATTAAACTTAGTGTGTCTCTTCTTTAAGTCCTTGGTAAAAACAGAGATCAGTAATGTATTTCAGCCATTTTATTCTTGTATCTGAAGTCTAAATATCCGACGACAATATTGGAACGGTTCCTGAAGGTTCTTCCACAAAACTATGCCGAATATCCTGCGTATAATAAGGCTATCCTTTTTTGACTTGACCAAATGGCTAGTCGAATCCTCTGAACATAAACTGTATATTGGCAACAGCCAACTTGAAAAAGTCAATGAATATAAATACTTAGGGACTGTCGTCGACGGTGCCCTTTCCTTTAACAAACATCTTTCTAACATTAGAAAGAAAGTATCGCATAAACTTTGGCTCTTCAAACACCTCACCTCAGGAGCAGGCTAAATGTCCACCTCAGCACCCAAGTCAACAAATCAACCATATTACCCCTTTTAGACCAATCTGATATATTCTATGATTCAGCACCAAAATCAAAACTCCAATTCCTACAAGTACTACAAAACCGTTCACTCAGAATAATAACAAGATCCAATAGATTTCAGAATACAGATGATTTCCATAGACAATTTAGCCTGCTCCCACTAAAACAGAGGAGGAGACTCCATATTCTACAACAAGCATACAGATGTAGACATAATGAGAATATGCTAAAACCAAAAACCAGGATCACACGTCAGCACAATCCGCATAGGTTTTCATTCAAATGCCCGGCCCCACGACTTGAGCTCATAAGAAGGTCAATCTTCTACAAACTCCCACACTACTGGAACTCTCTTGATACAGAAGTTCAAACTTCTGACACCAATAAAGCATTCACTAACAAAATTAAGCCAAATGTAATTTGGGCAGATGAGAAATTCCTTTATTAGACCAGTATGAGCACTTACCTTTACCCTTATTGTTGAAACTTGAAGTCTCTCCCCAGTGAGTTGTGAGGCACAACTTGTCACCACCTCCTCAAAAAACTTATGCAATTTCCATGTTCTTTACCGGCATCATTACCTTTTGATGCGGGCACATTTTTCGTACCCACCACCTTTGTGGTTTCATCTATGTCATAATACCACCAGATTGCGAGCATATCATCCGATCTATTGACCCTTAATTGTTTAAATTATAAACTACTAGCAAAGTACCCGTCCTCCGGACGGTCACTCTCTCTCCCCACACTTCCCCCTCTCCCTCTTTTCCTTCCCCCTCTTCTCTGTCTTTCATACCTGTTTTTCCCTCCCAACCCCATCTCCGATTTCCCCCCGCCCTTCTGCCCCCGCCCCCCCCCCCCCATCTCCCTCCCCTCTTCCTAATTATTATCATAATTGAACTTTTATTTCTCATTAAGCATACAGTTACATAAAGGAGAAAAAGGGGATAGCATATATATGATCTGTCAGCAGTACTCTGAAGTGTGTTGATCTTCCCAGATTTCCTGATATATTTTGGATTACATTTTGTTTTAGTTTCTATGATGAAGTTGCTGTTACATATTTTACATTTGTTTTACATTTGGTAGAGTGGTAGAAACCTTTTTAATTATGTATTCAAGTTTGATTAGAAAATAATGCTCCATCTCCCCTCTCCGACCCCCCTCCCCCACACACACACTCTCCCTCCCCTCTTCCTCATGCTCCCCCTAGGTCCCCCTGGACTTAGGTTGTGGGAAATGACGTAGTATCTCACAGGGGCTTTCCCAGGCTATAAATAGAGTGTGGTTATCCCAATTTAAAAAAGGCTTCAAAATCACATTTCCACCCCAAATACCTTCACAAACCACATACGACGACATCCAGAGAGGGAGGAGAGACCTCTAAAGATGAGTAAAGTGATTTGTAAAACAACAAATTCCGAGAACATTCTGGACAAAGAAAACCTTCTTTCTACCATTTCTTTTCTACCTCCTTTCCTAGAAATCACTCTAGCCGTATATTATATGGATAAGACCATATTGGGTCTTACTTGCGATGGTGTGTATCTGTTCTCTGTCTGGATACTCCAGCTGGTGCTGCCCCGGGTGGCGACCACTGGAAGCACTCCCAGGAGCAAGCCAATAAACGACAGTTGAACTCAAACTTACAAGGTGTTAAGACGTCAACTCACTACACATGCTTAACGATACATGGTACCAGAAGTAAAACGAGCGAGAAAATACCAAAATGGAAGGAATTAGACCACCAGAACGGATGGACTTTTCCACTGGCAATGTGGCAGAGAACTGGGAGACATATAAAGAGGACTTTCTGTGGTATGTGGATGCCGTAAACGTGGACAACCCCTCCAAGCAGACATCGCTCTTCCTCCATGTGGCGGGTAGGGAGGCGAAGAGGATTTACAAGTCTAGAAGATGGGCGCCGGAGGTTCCTGCAGTTATAGCTAATGCGGGTCCTCCAAGAGTAGAGGGGCGAGACCGAATACCAGCAGAGGACAAGACAGACTTTAGAACCATGCTAAGGAAGTTTGATGAGTATTGTTCACCAAAGAGGAACAGATTCTTCGAGAGGTATGTGTTTAATACCCGCAACCAACAGGAGGGTGAATCAGTGGATGCCTATGTCACAGACCTCCGCATCAAGGCAGCCACATGCGAGTGGGGGGATAATGAAGATGATTTTATCCTCGAAAGAATGGTGGTAGGCATGAGAGATGCAGCTTTGAAGGAGAAGTTAATTAAGAAGGAAGATCTCACATTGGAAGATGCACTAAACACATGTAAAAGAGCTGCTCAAACCAGAGCAGAGATGCAAGCAATGGATCCAGGGATACAAGAAACTGTAAACTATGTGGGGAAGCCACGTGCGAAGACCGCACAGCACAGGCAGCAGATGGCCCACACGACCCAGGACCGTGGAGGTCCCTCCAGGGGTGACACACGGAGTGACACCCGCTCAGCAGCACGAATGATTGACTGTAAGAAGTGCGGGACAAAGCATGCACTAAGAAACTGCCCAGCCTGGCACCACAGATGTGAGCGATGCAACAGAAAGGGTCACCTGGAGACCAAATGCTGGGGCAGAGTGGATGAAGTGGTGCAGGAGGATGCACAGATGCGAAACATAGAAGAGGAGGTCGACGCCATATTTATTGGCAACATACAGAAGGAGGACCAACATGGCGTACTCTCAGTGAAGATTAGCAGGTCACACAAGTGGGCCTCACACATCAAAATGTCTGAGGACACGGTCACTTGCAAACTGGACACAGGAGCAGGGGCAGACCTCATGAATTATCAGGACTACCTAGTATTGAAAGTGAGGCCAAAACTCAAGCCCATATTGGTGAAACTAACGGATTACAATGGTCGTAGGATACCAGTAAAAGGATACATAATCAAGCACGCTACAGTAAATGGAAAGCAATACCCAGAAGCGCATTGGAAGCGTCTATATACTAGCCGCCAGGATGTTAATAGAGCATTGTTACCATTACGCACTGTATTTTCATGTGTTCTGTGAAGTGGAATAGAGTACATGGATGGATACTGATGCTAACTATAACCCTAAACCTAACCTTAAATGTGTGGTCCTAGGTCAGTATAGGCAGTAGTTATACCCCACTAGCATCCTGACGGCTAATTTTTAGTTGATACCGTGCGCTTCATTGTGAGTGACGGGATCTCGCTACTAGGTGGCGACACCAGTGAGCATCTGGGTCTAATATCAAGGAACTACGCGATGGAGGAAACAGTGATAGGTGGCACCAAAATAGACATAATCAATACAAACATTGATAATAAGATGATTGAAGTAAAGCAATGTATTCTACCAGAAATCAGTGAACTGTCGTCCATCCCCTATGTGCATAAGATAAAATTAAAGGCAGGGGCTGAGTCGGTGATAATTCCCCCCAGGCGGGTGCCAGTAGCAATAAGGGATAAGCTGAGAGGAGAACTGGAACGCATGGAGAGGCTAGGAGTGATACACAGGGTTGAGGAACCAACAGACTGGGTAAATGCAATGGTGGTAGTACATAAACCGAATGGGGCACTCCGAGTATGTTTAGACCCAAGAGAGCTAAACAAATCAGTGGCACGAGAACACTTCCAGCTTCCGACAAGAGATGAAATGTTCTCCGAAATACAAAATGCAAAATTATTCAGTAAATTAGATGCCTCACAGGCCTTTTGGCAGATAAAACTAGATGACAAAAGCAAAAATTTAACAACGTTCTCAACCCCTTATGGCCGATATGCGTATGATAGGCTACCATATGGATTATGCTCGGCGCCGGAGGTATTTCACAGATCGATGGAACAGATCTTTGAAGGCCTCCAGGGAGTGCGAGTATATGTAGATGATGTGCTTGTGTGGGGCAAAGACCAGCAAGAACATGACACCAGACTAGCCCAAGTAAAGGAGAGGATCACAAAAAATAATCTGCTTATGAACTGGGCAAAATGCGAAATAGGAGTCAACAAAATAAAATTTCTGGGGGAGGAGCTATCAGCTGAGGGGATAGCGCCAGATGAAGAGAAGGTAGCAGCAATCATAAAAATGGCAAGCCCCACCAGCAAGGAGGAAGTACAGCGAGTAATGGGGTGTGTTAACTTTGTGGGGAGATACATTCCAAATCTCTCGACAGCATGTACAAACATCCGCACCCTCATGCAGAAACAGGTGGCATGGGTATGGGACAAGGTACATGAAGAGGAGTGGCAGCACATAAATAGGGTGCTGAGTTTGAAACCAGTGTTGGCATACTTTGATGTGAAGCGTTCCACAAAAGTAAGCAGTGATGCAAGTAAAAAAGGGCTAGGGGCAGTTTTACTACAATACCACGATCAGGCATGGAGACCAGTGGCATATGCAGCCAGATCCTTGACGGAATGTGAGTCACGATATGCACAAATAGAAAAAGAAATGTTAGGATTGATCTATGCCTGTGAGAGATTTCACAATTACATATATGGTCTCAGAGACGTACAATTAGAGACAGACCATAAGCCCCTTGTACCTCTCTCGAAGAAATCACTGAGCAAAATGACACCACGAATACAGAGAATGATGCTAAGGCTCCAGAGGTACAGTGTGAACATGCACTGGGTGCCTGGGAAAACCTTATATATCTCAGACACACTGTCAAGAGCAACATATGGAACGAAAGTGGCATATATAGAGGGAGATCTAGAGGAGCAAGAGATCGAGGCACAGGTGAACCTAGTGTACGATAGCCTCCCAGCCTCTCAAACCATGCTGTTGATAATAGCTGAGGAAACAGCAAAGGATGAACTACTGTGTGCAGTGAAAGGAGCCATCATGAATGGGTGGGAGAATGGAATGTGCCCGGCTTATGCTTCCATAAAAGATGAATTGTGCGTCATCAATGGGGTAATTTTAAGGGGGCAAAGAATAGTGATACCAGTATCAATGCGGAAGGAAATGCTAGCTAAACTACATGAGGGTCATCTAGGAATAGAAAAACAGAGAAGGTGGGCCCGCCAAGCCATATATTGGCCACGAATGAATGCAGATATTGAGTATCAGGTAAAAATGTGTGGGGTGTGTCTAAAATACTTACCAGCTCAGCAGAAGGAGCCCATACAGGAGGATAAGGAGGAATGGGGCCCATGGGAAAAAGTGGGGATGGACCTCTTTCACTGGAAGCAGAGTGAATACCTCTTGATTGTGGATTATTATTCCACATTTCCCGAAATTGTTAAACTGAATAGCACCACCTCAGAACAAATAATAACTCACATTAAAAGTGTATTTGCGAGATATGGTGTACCTCAATTGGTGATATCTGACAATGGCCCACAATTTTATTCTCAATCTTTCAGGAACTTTGCAGCAGCCTACGGATTCAACCACAGGACCTCAAGTCCAAGATACCCGCAATCAAACGGCAAGGCAGAGAGGTCTGTGGGGATCATCAAAAACCTACTAAACAAGGCGAGTGAAACAGGCCAGGACCCATACATGGCGCTACTCGCCTACAGATCAGCCCCAATGGAGTCAGGGCTATCACCAGGTGAAGCATTACATGGACGGAAAATGAGAGGTCCATTGCCGACTATCAGGCCTACAGTGAGTGTGAAATCAAAGACCCAGGTGGAGGATAAACACCTGAGAAGTGATGTGGGGGCAAAGAAAATGAAACCTCTCGAGCCTGAGGACACAGTGCTCGTGAGGGGGGAAAAATGGGATATAGCGGGTAAGGTAGTAACCAAACTAGGGGAGAGATTGTATAACGTAGAAACAGAGAATGGTAACATAGTAAGAAGAAACAGAAAACACCTCTTGAATGTCCCGAATAAGGTAGTAAATGAAAGATTAGCAAACAGAGACATTAGAGAAATGATGGAAGAAGAGGAAGAAGAAGATGAGGTTCCAATGACGGCCAAAGAAGTAGAAAAAGAACGAACTATGAATACAGAAGGGCAGGTCGCAGTACCTAACCCAGTTGGACATACAGAGACAGTGGCACACGCAGTACCACAACCTTGTCGGTCCTCAAGGACACCGAGGTCGGTCACGAGACTAATTGAACAAATCTAAAATGAATAATTCATACTACAAATATCCATAAAATCTATCTCTCTTAAACAATACTTAACCATAACATTGAAATGTCATTGATCTCGATGTAACTGTATTGGAAGGAGGGAGATGTCTGGATACTCCAGCTGGTGCTGCCCCGGGTGGCGACCACTGGAAGCACTCCCAGGAGCAAGCCAATAAACGACAGTTGAACTCAAACTTACAAGGTGTTAAGACATCAACTCACTACACATGCTTAACGATACATTCTCCTTTGCGTTATATCTTGATATGAATATTTCTGTTGTCTGAGACCACCTTTAGTAAGGGCCACCTGCATGTCGTCGACGCAAAGGTGTATTGTTACCCTTACATAAAATAAAATCTGTAAATTACAGTGTAATGTCCGATAGGGCTTGAAATCCTCCCTATGTTGGGAGATTAGACCCATCGACATTGCCAGCAGGCATAAATAAAGTCTCAACAACAACAACAACTTGTATAAGGTTAACATGGAAATATATAAAAATAAAGAGGTGACCTCACTATAAATAATATCATATATAACTCACTAATAATTAGAACGTGGTAATAATTTTACATCCTTTGGCAGGCTCTCTTCCCATTCAGAGATCTCTTAAGAAAACCGAGGATGGTGGATTACATATTTTTGTAGATTCATTGGAACATAATAAATGATACAACATATAATCTGTTGTAACTTAGATTGTTTCCCAGAAGTTACTATTTAATATAAGTACAATGTAGTTGTAAATAGTATCAAAATGTAAAAGTAAATAGTATTAAAATGCAAAAGTAAATTGGAGCCAGCAATATTTCATATTATGCAGCTTGATAACAATATTATATGTACACCCATTGTAACATTACATAACTTGATACAGGTTATAATTATATCATAAACATAATTGATTGATCATATATAACGAGTTCTGTAGTCACTCTAGCAGTCACAGATGTAAGGTAGTCTAATGACTCTAAGGAACATCAGAGACCATCAAGTATTTATAAGTTATCTTGTACCTCCTCTTCCACCACCACCGCCATCAGACTTCTCCTTGCATAGCCTACTGACGTTTCGATGGTTTCAAGATGATCAACAATTGTTTTATATAAACATAGGAACAATCCCAGCTAGGAATTTGACATCACAGAGAGCTCACAGAGAGCTCACAAAATTCCCCTCAGAGAGCTCACACTATGAGCTCATAGTTAGGTCAATCTGTAACCTCTTATTTAGCTCAGACTGATCTCACAGTGTGAGCTCACAGTGTACTCATATTATGAATTCACTGTGAGCTCACACTATGAGCTCATAGGAAGGTCAATCTGTAACCTCTTATTTAGCTCAGAATGATCTCACAGTGTGAGCTCACAGTGCACTCATACTATGAATTCACTGTGAGGTTATAAGTAAGAGCACACTGTGAGCTATCACAGTGGCATCAAAATGATCTCTTAATGTGACCTCGATCAGCTTCTAAACAGCAGCTCAGTGCTAGGGTAGAATGTTTCTCCATAGAAGCATTTCACCCAAGAGCATTCAAGGAGAGACTGCATGGTCCCTTTGCTTGAGTTTCTCATCACTTTAACTTACCCTTCATACAGTCCAGTCTGGTAGCTGACATAGGTATCCTATTTGGTTTAATAATGTGTATTTGCCTAGGAACCCAAGTATAGGCCTACTACCTAGTAGTATTGTGAGGGTGTTTTCTTCTCAGCATTAAAGCAGGTAAATTATCCAAATAAACTATTAAGTTCATTGCTTTTAATATTCCCAAGTTTATGATGTGTAATATCTATGAAGTATAAATGCCTCATATAAGTATGATTAGTGAGACTTTTGTTCTATTAGAAAGTGTAAATGTAATGCAGTAACCTGTGACACCACCTAGTGAAAGCCAAGTTCTACAGTACTGCCACCTGGTGAGAACAAAAGGCATCAACCATTCATGTGAGATCACATATGTAAGATCACAAACATCTCACCCAGACCTCATAGTTCTGATCTCACATCTATGAGAAGTTTCTGAGCTCACTGAGATATCACAGCTGTTAGCTAAATGTGAGCTAGAACTTGTGAGCTCACACTGAGACCACACTGAAACCATTCATGTGAGATCACATATGCAAGATCACAAACATCTCACCTAGACCTCATAGTTCTGATCTCACATCTATGAGAAGTTTCTGAGCTCACTGAGATATCACAGCTGTTAGCTAAATGTGAGCTAGAACTTGTGAACTCACACTGAGATCACACTGAAACCATTCATGTGAGATCACATATGCAAGATCACAAAAAGCTCACCCAGACCTCAACGTTCTGATATCACATGTGTGAGACGTTTTTGAGCTCATATAGCGAGATCTACATGAGCTCACTTCCTAGCTGCATGGGGCTTAAGGTATCAGAGATATGGGTCAGATCGTCAGAAAATGTTCAACTCGTCTTCACCAATCCTCTCCAATAACCCACTTTTCAGCCTAATTAGCAGAATTTCCTAAACAAGTAGAGCTGCCAATTGTACATTGTACAGATGCAGAGTATAAACAAAGGGTCAGCTGAGATATTACACTTATTTTAGAAATGCAATCCGAAATTACGAAAAGGTGATGCAAGTGAAACGATAGGAGCACGTTGTTTTGTTTACTTCCCGATTCGATCGTCTATCGCGGACGGGCCTATTCGGTTCCTGGTGACCGTGATATGCCGATTGATAAACAAGATAAACAAAATCATGGATTTTACTTCCTCTTTTACAATGATGGAGGACAAAAGATAGCTACTACAGATGAAATGCCTTATTTTCCATTGTTAATTAGTTATACGATTGATTAAATTGTAGAATATTTTATGAAACAAAACACAATCAAGTTGTAGATAATCAGATACATCGGGGTTCGTTGCAACTCCTTCATATTGAACTTTTGCCTTTTCAGGAATCAACATCCGGTTGTCACTGCGAGTAATCACGCCGTAGAGAACAGGTAAGCGCTGCAATATTTTCTTGATTTACATAAAATATTTACCTTTTATGACCGCCAAACTTGTATGAAATATCAATGATTTGGTAGTTTTTCATAATTCAGTGATAAAAGTCTTTTGGGTGCCAAAATGATTGCGAGATTTCACTTTTAACCAGTGATTTATCCCACGCCCACCTCCTTGTGGCTTGTCCCGTTTGGTTCGCCCGTTTCTTCTGGCCTCTGTTCCCGGCTTTTGCTAGTGCGTTTCTGGCCGTCCTGGCAGAGAACGACGTTATCAGCGCCTAACCTTTAATAATATAAACCAAAGTTTACCCCACGATTTCGATAAATTGCTAGGATGTCATGGTCAGACTTGAATCTTGATGTGCTAGCCCCCAAACAATAATTACTAAAAGGTCTCTCTCAAAATCAGATTGCTAAAAAAAAGCACTCACCAAAAAAGCACGACATGACCTCTACAACATGGATATATTGCAGTATATGGATTCCCGTGACTTTATCTATGATTCCCGACCAAATTATTTACTACCAACATTGCACACATTACAATACTCAGCTCTACGTGTATCATCTTTGACAGAAGTAAATTGGATAATGTTGACAACATTTGAACACAGCATTTTAAACATTCTACCTGTAGGCCTACCTCTCACTGAAAGGAGA
The DNA here is from genome assembly GCA_942159475.1 of Sthenelais limicola. Taxonomy (NCBI): domain Eukaryota; kingdom Metazoa; phylum Annelida; class Polychaeta; order Phyllodocida; family Sigalionidae; genus Sthenelais; species Sthenelais limicola. Next base: position 117,592,277 of record OW804097.1, on the reverse strand, counting down.
CAAAGACTAATTGAAATTGCTCACTACTTAGCTAAACACCCACAATATTTATACTCACAACGTAAAGTCATGCTGAGGGTCACAGGAATCTAAAGTTTAAAAAAATAGCTCCCAAAAGGCAAAACAAAATTCCAAACTCTTGTCATAATATACAAATGACAAACTGGTTGGGAAAACCTGGGTACAGATGCACACATAACTGATGATAGATTCGCTTTTATTGTATATAACTCAAGGCTAAAGTAAATGCTAGTGTCCTTATGTTGTGAATGGGAAGTGTGTGTTTGTGGAGGGGAGGTGGGGTGAGGTTGGGGGCTATATGGGTCTAATTTTCAGAAAATATACAATTGGCAGCTGTATACATTTAGTAAATTCTGCTAAATTAATTAGACTGCAATTTGGTCAATTCTAGGTAAATTCGAGAATAGTCCGAATTGCATTGATTCTAGCAATCTGTTTGGTCAGGTTGAACTGTATTTTGAACTTTATTTTCGACTGGAATTTGGGTTATTTGAGAAGATTGGCGAAGTTAAATTGTAAATTTTCCGAAAATCTGACCCATATAGTGGGGATAAGGGTCCCAGGGCACCGAGACAACCGAGCTATATCACGCTTCTGTAAACAATAAATGCATATATGATATACCCGAGTGCATAGACTTGCTTGAGTCTTTGATTTTTTATAAAAATGAAATTTAAAAAATCTGTCATATTAAAAACTACTACCCCAACACAAGAGCAATCTAAGAATATCAGTGTCTAACACTGTCATGGGAATGAGGGTCAGATTTTCAGAAAATATACATCGTTAGTAAATTCTGCTAAATTAAGCTGCAATTTGGTCAATACTAGGTAAATTCGAGTACATTTGGCATTGCATTGATTCTAGCAATCTGTTTGGTTAGGTTGAACTGTATTTTGAACCTTATTTTCGTCTGAAATTTGGGTTATTTGAAAAGATTGGCGAAGTTGAATTGTACATTTTCTGAAAATCTGACCCATGAGGACTGGCCTAATACCTCACTGCCAAAACCGACTGGATAACTAAGCCATTAATCACCCCTTCAACAAAAGAATATGTCTCGATATGTTTTATATTCATTTTTCGATATTTTTGTATATTCATTTGTTGCCGCCCCGACGACATATTAATAGGTGTGTGGAACAGGCTAGACTAGAATTCATCATCATCATTTACCATTATCATGTGGGTCAGATTTTGTGAAAATGTACAATTGGCAGATCAACACATTTAGTAAATTCTGCTAAATTAGACTACAATTTGGTCAATACTAGGTAAATTCGAGTATATTTGGCATTGCATTGATTCTAGCAATCTGTTTGGTTAGGTTGAACTGTATTTTGAACTTTATTTTCGTCTGAAATTTGGGTTATTTCAGAGAATTGGTTAAGGTGAATTGTACATTTTCGGAAAATCTGACCCATGTCTAAAAGTCATCATCTTCTTTTCCCCTGGTGTGCTCCACCAAGCGAAACCGTGTAGTGCTAAACCCTGACACACTAGTGAGGGGAAGAGGCTCCAATCTATGGCATTAAGATTGGAGACCTGACATAGGAACCAAACACAAATGAGTTTTCCTCTTGTCATAAATGGGAAACACGAATCCCAACAACAAATGCACCCCTTGGAGACGTATCCATACGTCGCCAAGGGTCACGTAGGTATTGGCAACTTTCGTCTGATCTATGACGTCATAACACATGACGCAGTATAGACATATACACGGAATCAACTGGCCGGTGCGGACGCGCTTTGACGTTATAATGATAGTCATCTTCCTTAGATTGATATAATATAATTGTACATGTATGCCTAGCACTAGCACTTAAGTTATATGGATCAGGTCATCAGAAAATGAACAATCTACAGCTCTATACACGTTTAGTACATTCTACTAAATTAGTCTGGAAAATGGTCAAGTCTAGGCATAGCAGAGTATACATTTGGTATTGTATTGATTCAAACCATCTGTTCAGTTATGTTGAAATTAATGTCGAAGAATGTTTCGCTCCGTCAAAATATATATTTTATTTAAACTCAATTTTTTAAACTCAAAATCTGATTGGCCAAATTTCTTCGAAATTTTCAAAAAGGAAAATGCTCAAAATCTGGTTATTTTGGGTTAAAGTTTGCCCTTCACTCAGTTAAAAATAATCTGGACTCCCTAAATAATAGCAATTTACTTTTTCATTTATTTTATTATTGAAACGGCAAACCGTTCAGTATTTTTACATGATCGGAATTGACTTTGTAGCCCTGCTTTTAGGTTTATTAATATTGTGAAGACGGCCTCAGGGAGAGCTACCATTGGTAGACGTATTAACTCCATTTCATATTCAAAGCTTCGATTATAATGACAAATACACTGGGATGTGGATCGATCCTCTAGCCCTGGACCACCTGCTCTCTGTGAGGACGACTGCTAGTCCCATAAACATTTTATTTTATTCTCATTTTAGGGTTTTTATTGGGCTTATCTACTAGAATGTGTAATTAGCCTTGTAATAACCGCTCAAAGGTCAGCGATTAGCATGTAAACATGTGTGGCGGTGTGCGCGTCTGTTAATAGAGAGATTTAGCAACCACAACGCACCAACACAACACTAACGCATCCACTAACTATTAGTACATTATTACCGTTGTGGGGATATCTCGAGAGCCCTGCAATGCAGATATATGCCCCCCGGCCTAGCGCCTCTTGAGATATCCCCACAGCGGTAGTAATGTACAAATAGATAGGGGATGCGTTAGTGTTGTGCTGGTGCGTTGTGGTTGCTAAATCTCCCTATTGTGTTTACTATACGTTTGCACTGGCAACAGGTTTTAACTCATTATATAAGAACCCGTATCTCCCCTGACGAAGGTTCAATCATGGCCAAAAGGCATCGAGATCCATATACCTGGTTCTAGTTAATATTACCGAACATTCGATTATGTTAAAATAAACCTTACATTGCCAGGACTGCCATTTTGTAATACAGATACATTGGGACGGAATAATAAAGTCCTTTCTCCACACCAATCTCTGAGCCTATTGTATACAAATTTTCAATTTCCAATATAGCATTCCAGCCGTTCAATTTATTGTAGTCAGGGCTTGAAAGTTTAACCAGCTCAATGTAAAAGTTTTTCACTTTGAAATCATTACCCCAAACATAATCTTTTTCTGCTTTGGTAATACATAAGTTTCAGTTGCCCCCTTACAAAGCCATTCTCTAGAAATAGAGGCTATAAGAGCTAACCTATTACACACATTGTATTTTATTTTATACCTCGTTACCAACTCTTTGGTCGACAGGATTTTTCTTTCAATATTAAAGCCCAAACACTATGTAGGAATCTATAATTTTTTGTGCAAATAGCAGAAACATTATAGTCTTTAGAGTACTTCTGCAGCATTATTTATAGCAATGGTAGTACCCATGCAAATCGTCTGCTATAACTAATGACCATGTAAAATACCTCCCCACTTCTTTAATAGTAAGAATTACATAAAATACATATGTGAGATTGTTGCATATGATTTCCCCGCTTAGAAAATGTATACTAGTTCATGATATTCTACGAAGTTTAGGCTTTAAGCAGATCACTTTTGTAATTTCCTTGTCGGACCATTCTTTATTTTTCAGGGTTTCCCCTTCTCCTTTAATCCATTGATTATTCCATATTTGTTAGTCATTTAAAAGCGCTTAATAACACTGTACATTTTAGTATCACGCCAATATGACTTGTACTGCTTTCATTCTACAAGATTTGGCGCTAAATTAAGTAAGGTGAAAACTATAAACTTACCTATGAGAGAGGATATTGTGAATCGATTTATATACTTGGTGTGATAAAGTTGAACCTAGTAGGATACTGCAATCCTTTTTACCTCTAGACGGATAATATATTATATGATTATTGTATATTTTAACTTTTGGGCAAAAAAAAATTACAGTGAAAATGGTAATCATATGAGGAGATTATATTATGTAAATGTATATAGAAGATCTAATTGAAATCACAACACCATGTATGGAATGTGATATTAAAAAGTAAAATTAAATCGATCGATAATTATTGTTAAACAATGTAAGGTACAGAGATATGATGATTTGTACAAAAAAATCCCTTGACATGAAACGCATCACGAATGTGAAATTGTCAATAAAATTTGTTAAAAAAAACCCCTAAAATATTCAAAAAGGGCGGATGAATCATAATACGCACTTTTAAAACATCAATGACGTACATGTAGTTTATAAATGATTAATTATTGTTATTTAAACAATAGAGACACTTATAACACCCGACGTTAGTATGTAAATATAATTGTCTCATTAATTAACCAGCTCCAGTTTCCTCCGACTCCGCCTCATTGATATTGCAACAACAGCTTGGCATAATTAGTGTTTCTGTACATGTCATTCAATCCTTTGTCAATGTATAATTAATGAGAAAAAGTGCATATTTCGCTAAGTGCGCTGTCTTATGAATAATATTTCTGACTTCTTCATATGAGGAGAGTCGTGTGGTAGGTGTAAGACTATTCTACCGTTCACCAAGCTTTCAAAGGCTGTCCATATTGGAGTACACATGTTTTGAGGAGATCATCCACAGGGATATTTATAATTTATATTTATATACATTCTTTCTGGACTCTTGATTAGGACCGAGACATCATGGGGAAAACCTGCCTTTGCATGATAACCGTATTTATTCAGTTTAATTCATTTATTTTTCATTCATTTATCTGTGGTCCTGACGGTTACATTTTCAGGTAACGCAAACGTGCTTTGAAATATTGCCACATGTTTTTGTATTTAGGTTCATGAATGATCAGCAATATCTATATTAATGGTGGCTAGATTACTGCACTTTTCCCCTCGAAAACGAACTGGCGTTTTATAACATTCTTGTGCGCGACAATATAATGTATGGCCTTTATTGAAAAGCTTAATAAGTGGACAGGGTGTGAAATATCCCCCACCATCATCTAATACATTGACTTTCTATACATGTAACAGTGACGCGCTAGGTGCGGGATCATTCATAGCTTTCCTGGTAACAGATATATATATATAGCAGCCTATGCTTCCACCCACAACCGTATTGCGTCCGCATCGATGCTCTTGCTAGGAACTACTGCTCAGAACTACTCTTGTTAGGTTACTTATGACCAGGTAGCCATGCAAACCATCCATGTACGAGATGTGCTAATAATCATTCATTCCCATACAGTCAGGTTCAGAAGGCCGTTTTGGACCCCTAACTTCTAGGGGTCATTACCACTTTTAGCCTTAGTCTCAGCCTTGTGGTCAAGCTCATCGCTGGATGTGGAATTGAGGAATGTGGCCGTCTGGACCTGACTGCATAACTTGTTAATTGCTTTCTTCGCCTAGACGGTTGTCAGAATTGTTGTATTTTATTTTGCAGGAAAATCAGCCTATGATGGAGAGATTGGAGAAGTACGAAGGAGCCATGGACACCCAGAAATCCATGCGTTATTTCACGGGATGGGTGCTGTTGTCTCAAGCTCTTGGTCTCACCGCTGTCGTACTGGTCGGGGTGTGGATGGGGTCGTATTTTGGCGGCTTCGCGTGGACGGAAAACCCGGCTAAAGAATTTAATTACCATCCACTCTTCATGGTCATAGGCTTGGTCTTCTTGTATGGCGATGGTGAGTCTTAATTATTTACATCTGAATGGCCTTAATGCGACTAATTGCTAATTATTCGTGACTTGTTAATATTTTTCGTGGGCGGGTAAGTGGTAATTATTTTAGCCTTCGATATCACAGGATATTGGAATTTTGTTATTCGTTTTTATACCCAAAAGGAAGCGTCTAGACTTTAGGCGTCAGGCATACTGCTATGTCACAATTGTGCACCGGTTTCTTATATCGTCCTGGAGGTGGAATGAAGTACATAGATTGATAACAATGCTTATTATTACCCTAAACCTAACCTTGAATTAGTGGTCCTAAGTCCTAGTCTTAATACTACGATTCATTTTTTATTCAACATTTTTATACAGCAAGACATGACTATTTGTCAAGACCAAAGCTCACAGCATCTGTAATGATATTCTGCCTGGCGCTGTGTCTAGTGTGGTTTGAACTATCTAGGTGCAGCATGACTATATAATGTAATTAAAAATAGCAACTAATAACATCGAAATGATAGCATATGGGTGGTGGGAGAGGACGGGTGTACCTGGTGTATCAGAATATGTACTAAAAATCGTGTGCTATTTGATTATTAACACGATCAAATGTCATTCGCTTTTTTAAATCATCGTATGATATTTGGCAATGAATTCCAAGAATTAAGGGCCTTGTCCACTAAGCCGATTCTCACAGAATCTAGTGGAAATGAGTCCTCTGCGGCGCAAAATCGCATGAGAATCGGCGTAGTGGATTAGGCCCTTTAGCCATCTGATACACGAATATGTCTATCTGCTTCTCTATTAGGCCTAAATAAGGGTAAACTATTAGCATTGTGTTGTCTAGTATTGTATCCCGGGGTAGCAGCTCTCTCATTCAATTGTTTTTTCCCGATTAAAGATGATAAATATTTAGTTCTATTTCTTATACTTATTATTTTGCATCTTGAGTGCATTTCCAGTCTTCTTTCTTTGGTGTTCAATTTCGGGGCCATCCGAATGACACGGTTTTGGGGCCTTTGCAACTTATTTATTTTTTCGGATCCTAGGCATGTAAGGAATGGTTATACAGATATACCCATACAGATTTTCCAGGCCCTTCGACGAAAATACCTATAGATATCCATGCACTGAATTTATTTTTTCCAAAATAAAGACTTTACCAGGTCCCACGGAGACGTATACACGTCTATATTTGACGCATAAATACAATGGACCTTTTTGCCAGGCCTAGAACTAGTGTATCTGTTCCCTTTCGTACCATAGCCATACATTGGTCAGATTTTCAGAAAATGTACAATTAGCAGCTGTACACATTTAGTAAATTCTTCAAAATTGGGCTGCAATTTGGTCAATACTAGGAAAATTCGAGAATATTTGGCATTGCACTGATTCTAGCAATCTGTTTGGCTAGGTTGAAGTGTATTTTGAACTTTATTTTCGTCTGAAATTTGGGTTATTTGAGAGGATTGGTAAAGGCGAATTGTACATTTTCTGAAAATCTGACCCACGTATGGTCTGCTGCCCACCCCATGCTGCCGTCCATTTAGCCTTGCTTTCATTCTAAATTACGCTTGAGATGACCGTGGGATCGATATTACTCTTGTGGCTTTCACATGCTCATGGGTCAGATTCTCAGAAATGTACAATTCGCCTTCACCGATCCTCTCAAATAACCCACATTTAAGACAAAAATGAGCTTCAAAATGCAGTTTAACATAACAGAACTGATGCCTTAAAACAATGCGATACCAAATATATTCAGATATACCCGGAATTCATCGTTTTTCAGCCTAATTTAGGAGAATTTCCTAAATGTGTAGATCTGAGAATTGTACATTTTCTGAAAATCTGACCCTCATATTGTGCAGGGTGCGAATATTGCCACATTAATCACAGCACACTTAAGAGCCATCATGCAGCTCCTGGTCATTCTGTAAGACTCGCTGGAAACCATTACAAGATAAATTGCCTTTATTTATGGCATCCTTCTGGTCATAGTCCAGGAGCGAGGGTGGGTGGGGGATGGGGAGCAAAAAGGAGACCGCCGTCCTCTTCATATTCTCGGTATTTTTTTCGATTTAACCTGGTAATAGCGGGTATAAGACCCTGCCCACACACAGCCGATTTGCCTCCCGATTGCCCCCCGATTTTGGTCTTCTAATGAATCCTATGATCTGTTTCAAATCCTGTTTTATGTTTTTGAAATAAGATACACCAGGATTGGAAATGAAATCCTAGGATTCATCGGAAGACCCAAATCGGGGGGCAATCGGGAGGCAAATCGGCTGTGTGTGGGCAGGGTTTAAGTGTCATGGCGGCATTGGGTTATATTATATTACATAATGATCACGTAATAATGATTAACCACATTATTATTATTAATATTCCAAATTACGATTAGCAATAAGTATTCCTTATCACTCATCTAGTTATAAAGTAGTCACACAGTACCACAGTAACTCCAAGATTAGTGATTATTATATTATATCTACGATACAAGTTATGCTTGAATAATATCAGAATCAGCCTTTAGGAGTCTCTTTGGGGGATTCTTTCATTCCACAAGTTGCTGTGGTTTGTGTATCTGGTAGAAAACAGACCAAATTAATTGATATCACAGATGGAAGTGTAAAGCTGTCATCAAAGCTGTCAAGAAGGCAATAAAATGGCCTTTTAGAGAATAATTCAAAGGTTAAAGACGAGTCAATTTTTTAATTTTTTTTAAACAGATTTTATTTCGAAACAAATTGATACCTGATGATACCTTTTAATGTTCGAAAGTATTTCTGCTGCAGATACAAATCACAATGACAAAAATGAAACCAGATCTTAAAGGACACACTATGCATAGTCGCAAAACAGTGTCAAATCACCAACAGGTGTTAAACATCACATCCTTTGAGTGTATAATCTATTCAGAATCCCCTGCTTGTCCCTAGACAAAACTTTAATGTTCTATACCGTAATTGCTATTGCAATACAATTTAGTCATAATTTGCCCAATGTAAAATAACTCAAAGTAATAAAACAATTTTAACTCGAACTCACATAGAAATATACTCAACTGTTTTGTCCCAACTAGGTCAGGATATCTATATAATAAGATATAACTAAACGCGAGCTGCATATGGGGCAACGTATTCACAAAACGCAAGTGACTTTTGGTGAGTGTCTTTCACAAGTGCCGAAGGCACGCGTGAAAGACACTCACCAAAAGGCACGAGCGTTTTGTGAATGCGTTGCCCCATATGCAGCTCAAGTTTAGTTATATTTTTATGCCATGATATATATTTAAGAGTTATTTAAGAGTTATTTACCTCGCAACCCTCTGACTCGGCAAAAACAAGCGCCTACAACGTTGCGTCATGAAATGAGCGTCATGAAATGAGCGTCATTGATTGGCGCAGCTAGAATTATGTAACCAATCAAAATAGCGGGAGTAAATTGGTTGCATTCGAAAAGCGGATTCCGCTAGTGAAATCCAGGCATGTTTATTCCATGGTCTAATCTGGCCATGTTTTTGTGGATACGCACAGCTATCATGGCATAATAGGGAATATCCACTTATTTTTTTTAAAAATATCTCTTTCTTTTCCCAAGATATTTCAACACAGTTTCAATGGAACTAATGGATATTTAATTATCAAGACACAAACTATCTTGGATTTTGGATGTTCTTTTTGACAAAGATATCTCAAAATGTTCCTTTATTTGGTGCCTGAGTCACTTGCTCATTTTCATATACTACTAAGTGGTGTCTGAGTAGTAGCCTGTAGACTAGCACTAAGTCCCTTAGAAGTGAAAAAGGAAGCAATCCTAACTGTTATATTTGAAAAGAAAACTACTGTGGTGTGTCATAACAGGAGATGACACAGATCATAGGTAATAGGGGAGTGGTAATAGTAAAAAGACTGTGTAATGGGAGAAAAAATCTCAGTAATGAATTAAGAAATAGTCGGTACCATGAAACTATTTACCTGGTTTTGTGCATGTTCGTCGTGCAAAATCTCACTATCTCACAAATTATTCGCGAAATCCCACTTGTATCCAACTGACTCTCTATCATCTTTGTGAACTCTGGGAATGCTTAATGAAATTGAAAATATTAGCAAAGCATTGGCTTTCAAGAGGCCAACAAATTTCACTATTAATCCTATTTGCCTTGATTAAAATCATAACAATATTTGACAAAAAAAACATGAACTCATGAAAAACTCAAAGAATTCAAGGAGATATCAAGTTTCTTCACTTTCTTTATTCGTATATGTATATGTTTTTACAATAGGGGACTTTCATAGCCGCCATTTTGAATCTTGATTTGCATGGAATTATGGGACTAATGGTACAGTATAAAATCTATAGAAAACATGTCATGTTCAGCATGGGATATTTATCAATGCTCTAATGTCAATATTCATGTGTTACACATGTTTCCATGACACTTGTCTTCATCTTTCCCATCATGCATTTGGTTTTCATAGATCGTCTATACAAGCCATGATATTGGTGAAAACAATTTTGGAATCTTTCATTAAAACGTTGCCAAATATTTGTATGTCAGACTTGAACTGAATCCGTCCCAGCATGCACTGTGACAGACATGCGCATTGAGATATGCAACTCCCCTATTGCATGATGGTGTGGAATCGTTTTCTTTTTAAAGGAGACGAATCTCATATCGATGTTATTTAGACCTTTCAAGTCATCCCCAAATAACCTCTCCCCGTTCACCAAGGCAACCTGTAGATTTATTGACGGTAACCCCAAAACCCATTTCATACGACCTATTTAAGGGCAAATATTGATGTTGCCCCTGTTTAGTTAGATCTTACTTAGTGCATGACCTGTTCCTTCAACATGGAAATGGTTTTAGACAGGCCCCAAGTTTGTTGGCTCTTCCAAGTATACTTGGATTTTCCACTCCATCAAGGTGTAAGATATTCGTGTTGGATTGGATTGGAATATGGGTCAGATTTTCAGAAAATGTACAATTCAACTTCGCCAATCTTCTCAAATAACCCAAATTTCAGACGAAAATAAAGTTCAAAATACAGTTCAACCTAACCAAACAGATTGCTAGAACCAATGCAATGCCGAATATACTCGAATTTACCCAGTATTGACCAAATTGCAGTCTAATTTAGCAGAATTTACTAAATGTGTACAGCTGCCAATTGTACATTTTCTGAAAATCTGACCCATATACTTTATTTGCCAAGTTGTACAGGTAAAGAGGATGACAAATTGGTTAGCAGGCTTCTGGATAGATCCAGCTCTTCCAGCCATTACCTTAATTGTTATCTTAAAAGGATGGTTTGCTAGGCTATTAGAGGGGCTAACTACATGAAGTATATGATTTAATATAAAGAATAAAAATAAAACACAAATGATGGTTCTTGTGATATTGGATGACCCAGGACCTCTAATTTAGGACTGAGTACAATATAATCATTGCTACGTCCGCACGCTGCCCTTGACTTTTTAAACTGTGTTGGGTTCTAGTATGTCTAACTAAGTGCATAGTACTTGGGTCAGATTTTCAGAAATTGTACAATTGGCAACTCTACATATTTAGGAAATTCTGCTGTATAAGGCTGAAAAATGATGGATGCCAGGTATATCTGAGTATATTTGGTGTCACATTGATTTAAAGTATCAGTTCTGTTATGTTAAACTGCATTTTGAAGCCCATTTCTGTCTTAAATGTGGGTTATTCGAGAGGATTGGTGAAGGCGAATTGTACATTTTCTGAAAATCTGATCCACTTGTAAAATGTTGATGATGGAATCTCACGGGTCAAATCGTCAGAAAATGTACAATCAGTAGCTCTACACATTTGTTAAAATCTACTGAATTAGGCTGAAAAATGATAAATACCGGGTATATCTGAATAATGTTGGTATGGGCCTGATTCAAGCAATGTGTTCTGTTATGTTGGTGTGAATTTTGAACCTAATTTTTGTCTTACATTTGGGTTATTTGAGAGGATTGGTGAAGATGAATTGTACATTGTATAGCGATTTCACCCATATATATTATAAAAGGTCATTGTAAGGCATCCCTTACTGGGGGAAATCAAATAACATCCTATATTTATTAAAACCGCGTTTACATGAAATAGGTGCAGTGGCGTCTATAGTCTGTCTGAAAAGTAGTTGACACGTGATTCCTTAGGCCCTTTAAGGGGAGGGAAAAGTTGGGGATTTTTTACTTCAAACCTTTATCCCCTGAATTGCCGTTTGCGACTGACCATGGCTGTTTGCGACCAACCATGACCAAATATCCAGCTGTATTGTATTGCGCTGCCTCTGTTCCATGTGCAGCAGCTGTATTTTTGCCTAGATGGAAGGAAGAGCTGATTATACTGGCCCTGTTTCTCCATGGTTGATTGCAATGAGCGACTCGACTCGCTGGGCAAACGGTTGACAGGTTCTAATCATAAATAGAAGTAAAAAATCTCCCACTTTTCCCTCCCCTTAAAGGGACTAACTAAGGAATCACAAGTCAATACTTTTCGGACAGACTATAGTTTATTTTTTTGAGTGACAGCTGTCTGTAACTCTTGATGTAAAACACATCTTTACCGTAATATGCCATAAACCATAAAAGCCTTTCACAAATCTCTTGCACAATGCTCATATACTATAACAAGTCCACTTCAGTAACAGCTTTGGGGCCAAGTAGAAATATATTTCCACCTTTTCAAATCATATAGATCATCTTTTTTTAAAACAGATTTGTTATCTCCTTACAATTTCACAATTTACGTGATACCTTTCTTGTAAAGAAAATAATACTGTTATAATACTGTTATTATCTTATGCTATTATATTCATTTATATTATACACCCATCTGCACATTCCCTTTTGATCAAGCATATAATGGATCAAGGAATTTGTTTTATGTATTATGACAAAAAACGGGACTAGAAACAACCAGCTGGTGTTCTGAGAATCACAATTATAAGAAACCAATGACTCAGTCCATTCTGTACACATCATATTATGTCTGACAATCAAACATTTTCCTATGAAATGCTTGTTTCGATTTACATATAAATCATATATACTGCAAGAATGACCAGAACTTTGCCGTGTATACGCTTGTGTACCTTATCTCAGTATACATACACTCATAAACATGTTATATTTGATTATCGGGGAGAATAGGGGATTTGCATAGCCGCCATTTTGAATCTAGATTCGCATGGAATTATGGGACTAATAGTACAGTATAAAATCTATAGAAAACATGTCATGTTCAGCATGGGATATTTATCAGTGCTCTAATGTCAATACCCACGTGTTACACATGTTTCCATGACACAAGCCTCCATTTTTTCCATCATGCATTTGGTTTTCATAGATCAATCATAAAAGCTATGATATTGGTGAAAACATTCTTGCAATTTTCGATGAAAATGTTCGTAAATATTCGAATTCGAAATATTCGAATTCGAATATTCGAAAATATTCGTATGTCAGATTTCAACAGAATCCATCCCAGAATGCACTCTGACAGACATGCGCAGTGGCACATGCAATTCCCCTATTGCTCTGGGGCATGTTGCACAAGATCAATACTATGTAAATTCGAGAATATTCGGCATTGCATTGATTCTAGCAAGCTGTTTGGTTAGTTTGAACTATATTTTGAACTTTATTTTCGTCTGAAATTTGGGTTATTGGAGGGGATTGTTGAAATTAAATTGTACATTTTCTGGTGATTTCACCCTTATGATAAATAAAAGTATTTCTCAATTCAATTCAATTCAATTACCACTACATTATCTTAAAGAATGTCTCGCTTCTTTAATAATGGCCACCAAGGTCGACTCAACTCGGCAGCCCATAGTTGAACCTTGGTCTGGTGAATGTGTAATTTCTGCATGAGAATGCTCTCACATAGCCCGGGGTGCGGTGTGTAAGGCAGAGGCCAACACTCCACCCGGCCCGGACGGAAATGCCCTGGGCTCCCGTTACCATGGCAACCTTTTTACGAGCGTCATTGTGTCGTTCACATTGATGAAGCCTTGAACGTATGAGTTGTTACGTGGTATGGGTACTGACTGCATGAGAGAAAGCCAGCCATACTGTGTGCCCCATAAGGCGATCGAGGTTGATGGGGGGTGGGGGGGGGGGGGGGGTGAGTGAGCATAATCACGTCGTTTACCTGGAGGAATGAGGAATGTTGGTGCGACATTGTCTCCGATATTATATTTTATAATTTATATTTTAAGACTATTTCGACAGCTTCTCCAATGATTTATCATGAGAACAAGTTTCTTATACATGAAAACAAGGTTTTCGACTTGCTGCTGAGGTGCGAGCTATAACTATGGTGTGCAATCTTCTAAGGCTAACTTTGAAGGATAAAAAACGGCTTATGCTAAATGAGCTAACAAGCTAACAAGTATAGAATCAAGACATAGATGAGCAAAGATGACAAAGGTGAGACAAAACAATCAATGATATAATAATTATAGTAAAGTGATGAAAAACATTAGTACTAGAAATTTTGATTTTCCTAATCCCAAAACCAATATGTATCCCAGCAGTTTTTGTTTTTTTTAATTTTTGAAGTTTTATTTGATGTTGAATATGTACAGACAATGAGGGTGATTCCGACGTCCTCTCAAATAACCGAAATTGAAGACAAAAATGAACTTCAAAATGTAGTTTAACATAACAGAACTGATACTTTAAATCAATGTGATACCAAATATACTCAGATATACCCGGTATTCATAATTTTTCAGCCTAGTTTAGCAGAATTTCCTAAATGTGTAGAGCTGCCAATTGTACATTTTATGGAAATCTGACTCATATACATGTATTTTCCTGAATAACAAAAAACTTTAATCTAACTTTAAATCTAGTTGGTTCCCATATACAACAAGATTAAGTATTAATCTCATAGCCATAAGTCTTGCTGCATGCTTGTGGTGGTGGGTTATCATTGGAGACCATCAAAGCCGGGTTGGCAGGCTTATGGCTATGAGATTAACATACTTTTAATCCTCTTGTATACGGCCAGAGAGTATAGGGGAGACTAGCAATAAAAGTGTCTCTGAAATCAATGTTTGTCATTGTGAAATGAAATAATTTATTTTGAGGTTATAACATATCATTTAAAATGTATACAAGAGGATTAATATGGGTGCATTGAATAAGCATTGTTATACGTCATGGGGTAATTTTAATGTAAAGGAAATATTTGTTGAGTCGTGATCATCAGTGCATAATGGACAGTGTTTGTTCCAAACACCCGACTCCCACCCCCACCCCCACAGACACACAATTTGTGGGGTTTGGGCGGGGTTTGGGCGGGGTTTGGGCATGAATGGGTTCTGAGGGATTCATACTCATACTGGCGGGGTTATGATATGGCGGGGTTATGGCAAGTGGGATTCTGACGGCGGGGTTTTGGCTAGGGGGTGTTTTGACCCAGGGGGGGAGGGGGGGGGGGGGGTACCGGTTGGCGGGGTTTTACCCTAGAACCATTATATACATAAATACCTAGCAAACAATAACGCTTTCAGTGAATGACCTGATACCACACCCTGTGTCTACTTCAATGTACCAAGCTGAACTTTGTTTTTGTAACGAATATTTTCCCTAGAAACAAAGTTACCTAAAGTGTACTATAAGGGTCAGATTTTCAGAAAATGTACAATTCACCTTCACCAATCATCTCAAATAACCCACATTTAAGACAAAAACAGCTTCAAAATGCAGTTTAACATAACAGAACTGATACTTTAAATCAATGCGATACCAAAAATACTCAGATATACCTGCTATTCATCATTTTTCTGCCTTATTTAGCAGAATTTCCTAAATGTGTACAACTGCCAATTGTACATTTTCTGAAATCTGACCCATATGTGTACTCTAGTTAGATAAGACTGAGGTACTTGTAGAACTGACGGCTCTATGTTGTCATACATTATCTGTAGCTAGTTATGATAACAATACCATTCAGTCGTGCGGGAGGAGAATGAAAATAAACTATTTCTATAATAACTTTTAGTAGGTAGAACACCAAAACTGGACAACAGCAGGTTTTATGAAGTGGTTTGTTTATTAACGTATAGTTAATTTAAGGTGTGATTCCAACGTTTCGGTTCTCAGTCGAACCTTCTTCAGTGAATATTTATAGCAGAAAATAGGGGGTATATAAAAAATGTATAACTTTGGTTACCATAGATACCGTCAACAAATTATAATGCAGCATTCTGATTAGTTGATGTAAAAAGTTGATTAACTCGGTTGATATTAAGGTTATAGAGAGTGCGAATAAAGATTAATCCGTAGAGTTCAATTCAATTCAATTCAATTCAAGAATTCTTTATTGTGTCTTGATCTTAATACAACAAGGTTATTCAGCTGTCTATATAAACAGAGTTTATGTAGTTCTTCCGCCAAGTTGAGTCTCTAGCTAGTTGATGATGAACATTCTGAACTTTAAAAAAAATTGTGTATGTAATATGAAATTGTAACAAATATTTATAGCGTTTGTGCAACTATTTCTATAATAGTCTCTTCCAAGCTGGTCCAATGAGCTTATTGTAGCGATCATAAAATTATATTCAATTATACTAGTGCAATTAAAGAAATGAAGTAACAAAGATGCGCTTAATTCAGAGCTACTGCTGAAAACATGGAGGAATCAAGGAGATGTACCCGCGAATGGCTATAAACGTTTTAAGATAAGATAAGATAAGATAAGAAAATCTTGTATTTGTCCTAGTAGTGGTAAGATACAGTTGAAAAATGACAAATGGGTTGACATGTCTATACGAAACTAGGTAGTTCCATTTCTACCGACTGTTACCTTTAATTTGGAAAATAAAATAATAAATCGCTTAAGGCTGGAATGAAAATTAAAATAAAATAAAACAAAATAAATACCTGGTAGGATAGAACTAGTTATAAGGATTAAGTCTGTTATCGATAATATACCATATCGGATGTAGTTGTCTAAGACTATGATATTACCATATAGAGTAGAATAATCGATAATATACTTCAAATCAATTCAATCCATTTTGCCAGCTGAATATGAATGGGAAATGGTGGTCTTTGCTCTTGCTATGGATACACGAGAGTATCAATGAATATTCCTCCATGGTGTTAATGTAAGCTTCTCGCCTCGCTCTCCGCTAGCTGCTCCTGGGTCAGATTTTCAGAAAATGTACAATTCAACTTCGCCAATCTTCTCAAATAACCCAAATTTCAGACGAAAATAAAGTTCAAAATACAGTTCAACCTAGCCAAACAGATTGCTAGAATCAATGCAATGCTGAATATACTCGAATTTACCTAGTATTGGCCAAATTGCAGCCTAATTTTGCAGAATTTACTAAATGTGTACAGCTGCCAATTGTACATTTTCTGGAAATCTGACCCTCGGAGGACTACTGCGCCCGTGCTGGGAGTAGTATTGTTTGAATGCGCCCTGGAGGAAATTGAGGTCTTTCAGTAGTAGGTAGACTGGTAGACTGACTGGTAATGACTTCATTCTCCTCCATACCATAGCTTCTTAGTTGGTGTGTATTGACGAGAGTTATATGGGTCAGATCGTCAGAAAATGTACAATCGATAGCTTAATGAATTCTGCTAAATTAGACTGGAAAATGGTCAATACTGATGGTATATGGGTCAGATTTTCAGAAAATGTACAATTGTCAGCTCTACAAAGTTGGTAACTTCTGGCAAATTAGAGTGGAATATTTCAAATGCTATGCATATCCAAGTATTTTTGGCATTGTGTTGATTAAAAGTATCCCTTTCTTAGTTTTAAACTGCACTTTGAACGTAATTTCTCTCTTAGATTTGGGTTATTTGAGAGGATTGGAGAAGGTGAATTGTACATTTTCAGAAAATTTGACCCATATCTGGATATATGTGGTATTGCCTGGATTCAAGCAATCTGTTTAGTTGCGTTGAACTGTATTTGGAACCTTTTTTCTGTCTTAAATTTGGGTTACTTGGGAGGATTGGTGAAGGCGAATTGTACATTTTCTGATGACTTGACCCATATGTTACACTATGCATAAACTATTTAGGAGAAGAATTAGGGTCGTAGTGTACTATGCATGTGTCACCGTCAGATATAGCTCGCCTGAAAATGTACTAATCCTGAACCTACCATATAGGATTACAATTCAAAAACATTTCATTCCTTCTTAATATATAAATAATTATAATAAAAATTGCAAATTAATCCCACCGATTTAAATTCCTAGTCACCAATTGTATTTGACAAAGTTCATGATTGCATGTTACCCCAATATTCAGGTGTTGGTCAACATAATATGAAAATCAAAATCTTTGAAAATAACTTTAATTAAAATGTGTATACACTATATACTGTGTAGGAGAGCCTTAAATATAGATGTTTGTTTGACCATCATGATCCGTTATTTTAAAAAAAAGCCCTGGTGATGGTTACCGAAACGTTGGTACAGTCTAGGCCCAAACTTGAGACAGTCCCTTCAAACGAAGGGAAAGCCTCTCGCCTCAAACCGCAGAGTGCCATTATAATTCCATTAAGACCGCAAAATGTCATTATATTCCCATTAAAGCGCTGGGTGCTAAGCCAGGAAACCCATTAACAAATTAGGCTGACCTACCATTATTATCTGATCTGAGGCTTTGGACCTAGAGTGGGTAAATGAGACAAAATTTCAGAAAATCGAGTTTCATAACTTGTAACAAAGCTATATGAAATTATGCTTAATATTACATAATAGTCAAACCCAGCATATAATTATTCGTGACAGATACATTCAACATGTGTCTATTCTTGCGATTGTCATGCCTTTCCCTAATTTTTTAATAAAGATACAAAAACCTAGCATTCGGTGGAGTGAAATTTGAACTTTGAAACATATATGGGTAAGATTTTGTGCAATTGGCAGCTCTACACAGAGCAGGGGCGGGGGGGGGGGGGGGGGGGCGGGGGTATTACTTAAGTAACACATACGGGCTCGCTGTTTAACAGACATATATAGGGGTGTCAGAAATGTGACCATGTTACCAAACAACTATTATAGAAATTTATAGTTTTGTGTTGTTACGTAACCATGTTATTGGATTCTTATAGCGAATATGTGTGGTACGTACCATTACATCTACCATTATTTCGTTTATTCATCAATTTCATAACCACATTATTTCATACGGTGTGATAAAGATACTTATATAATAAGTAATGTATATTGTAATAGCAACCTCACCTAGGAAACGTATTTGTATAGAAGCTAGTAAGATTATAATGCCCTATCTGTTGAAAGTAATTATTCCATATAGATGAGAGAGCTCCCACGAAAATCATTGTAAAATGAAGAGTTCTGTAATAAAAACCAGTTGGACAAAAAAAATTGATAAGGTTACCTGTAGAGCGTTACTTGGTCCCATGTTTGAATTGAATTGAATTGAAAAATACTTTATTTGTCTGAGGTTATACAGGTACAAGTATGAAAGTTAGACAAATAGGTGACCAGAGGCTGGACAGGGTGTAGGTGACCAGGCTTCTGGATAAAATCCAGGTCTTCCTGAAAGACATCTATACTAACAGAGAGACTGGCTAAATAATTTGTGTATTAAAACACAAGTAACCACGATCTTATTTTGTTCTCCACCAGTGATATAATAGGATGTTGCCCCTATAAATATATACTTCTATAAATGTATTAGTCCTAAGACTGTACTATAACTTTAATTTTGAATACATAGTATTCACATGAAGTCACCCCAGTCAGCGGCTATCCTCACTGGCAGCCATAATGTGTGGCAGCATAGATAGCGGGATAAGATAAGATAAGAACTACTTTATTTATCGAATAAGACAGTACATTACACATGATAAATAGGTATACAGACTTCTAGAGTGAGTGACTCCAGTTCTCCCTGCCGTTACCTTGGCCGAAAAGGGGTAACAATATTAAATTAAATGGAAAATAACATCTTGAAATTAAGACTAAGTCACTGGGACTTTCTAAGTACGCCAACTTTGGCTACTAGTGGAGATAACAGGTGTACTCCTGAGTGTTCGATCTCTAGATAAGGTAAGGTAAGAAGTTTATAGTGTATAACATTGGCAATTAAGACTAAGTCACTGGGACTTTCTAAGTACAAAACCTTGTCTACTAGCAGAGAAAACAGGTGTACTCCTGAGTATTCGATCTCTAGATAAAATAACAAGTTTACAGTATATTACATTGGTATTACAAAGGGGTGAGTCAGGTGTACTCCTGAGTATTCATAATCCCTTGTATACATTTGATTTTATCGAGTACAGGTTTGATGCAATTGATTAAACTCATATATATATCCCTGAAAATTCAGGAATGAGTCCATCTATATATCTATACATTTTAATTTTTGACTGGGTTTACACGGATAAGATTTCCAGTTGTGTTTGTTCCAGATATTTTCTAACTTCTTTTTTTGTGTCAAGTTCATGAACTATTGTAGGAAGTGCATTCCAGGCAGTTTTAGCTTTGTAAATAAAGCTATTTTTGTATGTTGCCGACCTTGGAATATTAATTTTGAGATTCTTTCTATTTCTGGCATGGCTCCTGGTTGATAAATTTCTCTGGTCCAAATTACACCTAGTTAGAGAGAGATAAAATGCACTTTCTACAATGTGAACTTCAGACCTTTTTTCATTTGTAAGGATATTTAAATCTTGATAGTTTTGGTCTACATTTGTTCTTCCATTAACACCCATTATGTATCGAATGCAGGTATTTAACAGAGTATGGATTCTACATATCAGTTTCTTTGAAGCCGACATGTAGAATATATCTCCATAGTCAATGACCGGTAGGATTAGCATTTTCACTATAGTTGTTTTTAGTTTCTTGTTGATTACATTTTTTGATTTTCTGAGGAGATTTACCTTCCAACGAACCTTATTGATAACATCTTGGAGGTGTTCGTTGAAGGTCAACCTCTCATCAATCACAAGACCTAGATACTTGTACTGTTGTACTTGAGTCAAGGTCTCTTCTCCTAGAACCAAGTTTTTTGTAGCTGTTGGTTTTGTTTTTTGGCGCCCAATATCAAATTTAATGTATTGGGTCTTACTTACATTAATTGAAATTTTGTTTACCTTACACCAGGAGTGAATGTGGTTTAGGTTTTTTTGTAGTTGATTTATCAACTTGTCCTGGTCCTTGCTGCTGTGCAGGAGGACGGTGTCATCAGCGTAATGCTGAATGATTGAATTTTCTACTATTTCATTTAAATCATTTATGTAAATTGAGAAGAGAATGGGTCCTAAAATTGTTCCTTGAGGAACGCCAAAAGATATTGTTTCTTGGGATGAGATGAGACCATTGACTCTGACGGTTTGTTTTCTATTTTTAAGGTAATTCCGAAACCACTAGATCGACACTAGATCGACAGTATTTCCTGTTTAGAATGTTTGCTAATGGCAATATACTCATTATTCCATCATGACACACTAAAAAATGACCATATAACCTATCAGCATACTGTATATAATATTCTCTAAAACTTTCGGAGGTGAAAACTGCATTTTTGAGGCTTGGAGCACTCATGTCCAGCTAAAGTTGACCCACATTATGGCAAGCCGCGGCTAGCGCCGTGACGTCAGTGAATACTATGTATAGATTCGGTGATCGAGGATAGAACCAACAGACGCGGTGGCTGGTAATAGAATGGTTACCCTGATGGTAACTCACTAGCTTTTATTGAAAGGATTGTAGTGCAGCACTAAAGTATTTTTCAATTCAATTTAATCACAAGCCTGACTCACTCCCGAGCCACTCACTAGTGTAACAACAGGGCAAGAACAAGCTAAAGTTGTAAAACAAATTTTTACGTTATAAAGCAAGTTTATGAAACAGATAATAATAATAATAATATCAAAACTGACTAATATCACTTCTTATGATACATAGCACCGTCAGTTATTTATAGACGCTCATTATATTTACGTACACACAATTAATTCCACCAAATCCCACCTTTTTCTAATATTTTTAAGCACCAATATTTTCTAAGTTCTTTCCTAGTTTCAATTTCATGTGCTTCTGTGGGCAGTGTGTTCCAGGCTATTTTTGCTTTGTAGAGAAAACTATTTCTATATAATGTAGATTTGGGAAGGTTGTAGGCACTATATGGGTCAGAATTTCGGAAAATGTACAATTCAACTACACCAAACTCCTCAAATAACCCAAATTTCAGACGAAAATACAGTTGTATTTTGAACCTAACCCAACAGAGTGCTAGAATCAATGCAATGCCGAATATACTCGAATTTACCTAGTATTGACCAAATTGCAGGCTATTTTAGCATAATATACTAAATATGTACAGCTGCCAATTGTACATTTTCTGAAAAATCTGACCCATATATTCACCTCTGGCGTCATCCACATTATATGCTGGTACCCTACCTGTGCCCGGACATGGTTACATAACACCCCCATTTAATGACTAGCTACACCTTTGGTAATTCACTTCCTTGGTTGGATCGTGTAGTCATTATCTTTGTGTCATGTTTACAGTTCGTGGGGGTTTAGTACAATGCACCTCTAGATAGCATCATACAATATACAGTGTAATGATACCTGGTCCTCGGTTCTTTGGTTAGGAAATAAGCCCTATTTTGGATGTATTATCTAACTTTTTACCTGAGTTATGTATGCATTTAGAATATAATATGAATGTCTATATCATTTAATTATAGCACTCATGTCGTCCGAATCTAATTAAACCGCCATAAATGGCAATGTCGTAGATCGGATATATATATATGGGTCAGATTTCCAGAAAATGTATAATTCGCCTTCACCAATCCTCTCGTATAGCCCACATTTAAGACAAAAATGAGCTTCAAAATGTAGTTTAACATAACAGAACTGATACTTTAAATCAATGCGATACCAAATATACTCAGATATACCTGGTATTAATCATTTTTCAGCCTAATTTAGGAGAATTTCCTAAATGTATAGAGCTGTCAATTGTACGTTTTCTGAAAATCTGACCCATATGCATCTTTCTTGGGTTCAGTCGGTACAACAAACGTACACTCCCTGGAGGGCCTTGGCTGTAAGCAAAGCAACGGTCATTTAAGACGGCACACACCCACTACAATCATGTGGGTCAGATTTTCAGAAAATGTACAATTGGCAGCTCTACACATTTAGTAAATTTTGCTAAATTAAGCTGCAATTTGGTCAATACTAGGTAAATTCGAATATATTGGGCATTGCTTTGATTCTAGCGATCTATTTGGCTAGGTTGAACTGTATTTTGAACTTTATTTTAGTCTGAAATTTGGGTTATTTGAGAAGAGTGGCGAAGTTGGATTATACATTTTCTGAAAATCTTACCCATTTATTACCTGCACGTTAGAAATGATAGAGCATGTTTAGGGGGGAAATATACCACTCTTGAAACTAAAAGAGAGCAATGTGAGACATCGAGTTGCTGCTTTTGAAATATAGCACTCGTACCTCGTGCTATATTTCAGGCAGCAACACGATGTCCTTAGACTGACCGTGTCAATATAGAATATGGGGTTCATTACTTTTTATTGTGACTGTAAAATTATCATTTAATTTTGATAGCCTAAGAAAGGAATATAAAAACTCGCGTCTACAAATTAATAGGTCCACAAATAATGATCGAATATGGATTTTTCATTATATTATTATGATGTTTTTTATCCTTACTTTAGGTACTGCTAAAGGGTGGTCTCCACTGGCTGCGGTAAGCTCTGCGGTAAGCTCTGCGGAAAGCCTTGCGATGGTGCTGTGTTGTTGAGGAGTGGCGAGGTCCTGCCTATACATCATTCACTGACCATGTAGGCAGGACCTCATCATTCCTCTCCACCTACAGAACCAGTACAAACCATCACAAGGCTTACCGCAGAGCTTATCGCAGCTAGTGGAGACCACCCTTAAGAATCAGTGGGTGTATTAGTGTATCGTATAATCACTCGACATCATATTTCCATTTTGGTGCACCTGCTTCTAGTCCGCTAATGGATGTAATGATCGATTTAAACCAAGTGAAACATGTAATTGTGTTCAAGCCATTCTTATCGCTGTTGGAGTTTTGCTTTTTGTTTCATATATGGGTCAGATTTTCAGAAAATTACAATTGTCAGCTCTACACATTTAGTAAATTATGTTAAATTAGGCGGAAAAATGATGAATATCGGGTATATCTGAGTATATTTGGTATCGCATTGATTTAAAGTATCAGTTCTGTTATGTTAAACTGCGTTTTGAAGCTCATTTTTGTCTTAAATGTGGGTTAATGAAGGAAAACCGATGAAGGCGAATTGTACATTCTCTGAAAATCTGACCCTTATATATGTTTATTCAGCTAAGAGACATTTTGTTGTTATACACTTTTCTCAGTATTAGCTGATGGGAAAAGGCATTACATGAAGTTTATTGCAGTAGTTTTAGTTTGACAAATACATATTTCGAAAATAGAATAATGATTTTTAAATAATATGAGTTATACAAAATATAAAAATAAAATCGAGGCAAAACAAATAGGAACCACCACCCGGGTATCATCATCGTAGTACATGATTCGAAATTTCCCATGGCATCATCCCAAACGTTACAAAAGTCACAATAAAATAACCTTTTAAAACTTTAAAAAGGGTTCAAACACTGTAAACGTGTCTTCCTCGCTCGTTCCTAGAATCATCTTCTGAAAATGAAGTTGACCTTTCAGATAAACCCAGGGGAACATGAAAAGCTAACAGTCCAGCGTTTCACACCTTCGTCCTTTGTGAGTTGAACAAGTGAGGAATTGCTCTTGGGTCCATATGTGTGTAAAGGCGTGGACACACACAGCCGAATTGGCTCCCGATTGTCCCCCGATTTTGGTCTTCCAATGAATCCTAGGATTTCATTTCCAGTCCGGGTTGATGTAATTTCAAAAACATAAACCAGGACTTGAAATGAAATCATAGGATTTATCGGGAAACCAAAATCGGGGGCCAAATCGGCTGTGTGTGTCCACGGCTTAAAGGGTGATCTCCACTGGCTGCTGTAAGCTCTGCAGTAAGCCTTGCGATGGTTTGTGCTGGTTATGTAGGTGGAGGGGAATGACGAGGTACTTGCCTACATGGTCAGTGAACGATGTAGGCCTCGCCACTCCTCATTCAATAACACAGCACCATCGCAAGGCTTACCGCAGAACTTACCGCAGAGTTTAACGCAGAGCTTACCGCAGCCAGTGGAGACAACCCTTAACTCTGGGAAACACACTCAGGGACGTATTATTTCCCCTTTAGATGGCTTTTACTGAACTGAACAATATTCATATTGACCCAACTATGGGGTTTTTTTCTAAAATTATATTGCACTTTTTATTCTTACTCATCCTTTGTTTTAAAATCGCCTGGATTTCCTGATTTCGCCTTGACTTCAGGGTATACTATCAGTGAAAGAGTTAAAACTGCATCATTTTGAGGCACGATTTGCTGAAGGATTTTGTATTGATCAGTTTGCCGATTCTCATGCGATTCTCACAGAATTTAGTGCAATAGGGTCCTCTGCAGCGCAAAATCGCATGAGAATCGGCTTAGTGGACTAGGCCCTTAATAGACTCAAATGTTGATGGTTGACCCGACGTATTCATGAATTGGCTTACTTCGTTTTCAGTTTTGCTATCGATTTTTAGGCGTTTATTGTATAAAAAGGGGGATTTTGAGCATTAGATATATGGAATCTCTCGATCCTGTAACTATATATGATCATATATTCATATATATGCTGAAAGAATAGCCTTTTCCTTAAATTATTGCCCTTTTTGAAAAGAGAATATTATCATATCTTCACGTTTCAAATATTGTTGAAAGGTAATAGCAGGTGTCCCAAACAATGTATCTCAATATAATCTGTTATATAAAAACGCACACCCTTTATTTCTGACCCAAATAATTTACAATGTACACGTACCGTATATAGTCTGCGTAGTTTATCGAACCTTGGAATTTTTAAAAAATATTGTAAAAGTTAAGTTGACTAAATGTTATACACTTCTGAAATCATAGTACCAGGCCTTCCTCTGTGTACCATACTTAAAACTTTTAGATTACTATTATAATATACATTTAGGAAGATAATACCCTCCAGGGTATAACAATACTCAACAATTTCTATATCTCCCAGTAGCATGGTAGCACTCAAGGGGTGAAGATATAGATGGAACCTAGCAAGGGGGAAGTCTGTACACTTGTTATTGACCGAGGGAGCGCGGGAAGATAGAGGGCGTTAGCCCGAGATCTTCTGCGCTCCCGAGGTCACTAACAAGTGTACATACTTCACCCGAGCTTTGTTCCATATTTATTACACCCCATTAATGAATAAAAAATATAATTAATTAAAAATAAAAGAAGTAATTTAAGTTTTTGGTGGACCTACTTGTTGTATGCGCCAAGGGTGACATAACTCACATGTTATGCACCACTTTGACCAAGTGTGATATACAATGCTGAAGGTATAGGAAGCAACATCACAGGGGTGTAATAACACCTGGGCCTCGTCTGACAATTAATATTCAACAAGTTTCAGTCATAAACAAGTGTGGCAATAACAATACTAACAAGAGCAAAAAGAAAATACTAACAAGAGCCTACTGTAGTACTTCAAACTTTTTTTCTAAAAAAAACAACTTTACATTTCTTGGCTTTAACCGATATCTAATAAAATATCAACAATATCAACAAAACATATAGATCTAATATGTTAAGTCCAATAAAAAGTGCCAAAATTCCACTCCATAACTCTCTTTTTCAACCAAGTCATAAGCTAAAAGAATCTGAAATTCAGACGGTTGGCAGCGCCCCTCCAAACATCTAATATAAATCAAACATTTAAATCAGGGTGACCTGGAAGAGCTGTTTACAGATGGTTTTGTAAGATAATATAATTTATTCTCTTTGATCCTTTTTCCATGGTGTATTAGAATAAGAAATGGAAATAAAACTATTCAATTCAATTCAATACAATTCAATATATTCTTTATTTGTACCTAAATATGTTGTACAAATAGGAGCCATGTTTCTGAAAAGAAATCCTGATCTTCCAGCATGGTCCTTGACTACTGGGGTGGATAATTTTCAGATAATGTCTGTAAAGGCCAGAAAGTTATTTGTTGCTATAGACAGAATGTCTACACTAAATATCTTTGTTGTTATACAAAATATCTACACAGAATATCTAAACCACTTGGACATAGTAAATAAGCATTGTTGATTAAACATGAAATAAAAAGAAACAGTCATGGCAATGTAACTGAACATATTACAATCAATACAATTCACAATCTCCTGCTTATTTTGCAGCTATCCTTGTGTACCGTGTGTTCCGCAATGACAGGAAGGTTTACATCAAGATTCTCCACGCCAGTCTCCTATTTTTCTCACTCATCTTTTCTGCGGTGGGACTGAAGGCTGTGTTTGACTCGCATAACCTGGCTAAACCTCCCCTGGCCAATATGTACACGCTTCACTCATGGTTTGGTATCGTCGTCGTTGTGCTCTTTTGTCTCCAGGTATTTGTCTTTATATAACCAAGGGTTGCTTTAAGGGTGGTCTCCACTGGCTGCGTTAAGCTTTGCGATGGCTTGTGCTGGTTCTGTTGGTGGAGAGGAGTGATGAAGTCCTGCCTAAATGGTTCACTGGCCTGGTCCTGGGTATGACCATAAAGTGCCTGTCTGTCTCTTTTCTGTCTCTCTCTCCCTTCTTCTCTATCTCTATTTCCTGGGTATGATCATAAACTGCCTCCCTCTCAGCTCTCCCGCCCTTGATATAACACTTCAAAGTGTTGATAAGGGCGTAAAGCAACTAATCTCACTCACTGGTTCACTAGGCAGGACCTCACCACTTCTCACCATCACACCACCATCGAAAGGCTTACCGCAGAGCTTACCGCAGCCAGTGGAGACCACCCTTTACTATTTATTACTCTTATTTTCGATAAATCTTTTATATTATATATACATTTATCATTTACGCTTGGTGGATGAAAAGCACTACCGCACAACTAACAGTTTTTGGTCCCCCAAAATTATTCATTGTCTCGATATCATTTCTCTTTTCGGAGCTTCATGGATAATACGTTTTTTTTCTGTTGCACTGAATATAGGAAACCTTTCAGACACCCATCATATTGTGACATGCTCCGTAGAAATCTTTTGGGATCAGGGTCAGATTTTTAGAAAATGTACAATTGGCAGCTCTACACATTTAGTAAATTCTGCAAAATTAGGCTGCAATTTAGCCAATACTATGTAAATTCGAGTATATTCAGCATTGCATTGATTCTAGCAATCTGTTTGGTTGTGTTGAACTATATTTTGAACTTTATTTTCGTCTGAAATTTGTGTTATTTGAGAAGATTGGCGAAGTTGAATTGTACATTTTCTGAAAATCTGACCCTTCAACTCAGTGAAAATAAACTAATAAATGCCTTATATTTCAGTGGCTGTCGGGATTTGTGACGTTCCTATTCCCTGGTCTCCGGACTGATGCCCGCGGCCTGTACAAGCCGGTCCATATCTACTGGGGCATCGCTATATTCATTGGTGCCATCGTTACCTGTCTCCTCGGCATCCACGAGAAGATCTTATTCACTGCGTTAGTATACAACTAATTTTTTTTTTCCAGAATAAATAAAACTAGTCCCCCCTAAAATCACTAGTAACTCTGGAAATTCGGTCCTTTTCAAATTGGCAAAATTGAAATAAAAACTTTAATCTAATCTTGTATATCTAAAATATTGAGATTATTAACTACTAACCCCCAGCCAAAAAGAAATCTTTAAATCGGTTTGATGGTTCAGTCATTGGCTTTATTCAGTTTTAAAACTCTTAAGCCACCATACCCAACCATCTGTTGACAAACAACAGGTAACCAGGTATAGGGACGGAGATTAACAACCAAATGAGGATAATCCAATCAAAATCCTTAATTTGAGGTGTTTCAGTTACGTCATAGAATTATTGACGTCACGTCGTACGAGCGTTTGACTCACTTTGTGGTAGCACGTCATAGCGGATACACCGTTCAATTAGTATACAACTAAATATCTCTTATTTATTAGGGAAGGTAGTAGTGATACGGTGCAACAACGTCCCAACCCTCTGGAAGCTACCATGTGAATGAGAACCTGGACGTTCTCATACGTGGGTTACCATAACCCCACTTGTTACCTCGGAGATGTTGTTGTAACATCTCCAAGGGTGCCATTGTTGCTAAGAATAATTTTCCAGGCAGATTCCATAGGTATTTTCGTATTAGGAAAATAGTATAGTATAGAAGAGAATCATTATAACAAAATATTTCATAATATCCTATTGGATTATTTATAAAGTATTTTTGCATTATTTAAAGACCTCCTTCCCAGTGCTATTGCACTGGTTTGGCACTACAAAAAAAATTATTTGTTAGGGCAATTTATTGTACTTCTATGATTATATCACTTCAGAAAAGAAACTGCACCGTCATATCAGGTCACATGACGTATATAGATCTATTTGACATATCTTAATTGATTTAAAAACCAGGTTCCAATTTTACTCCCGATATAGATTCTCAATTTGATACCGTCCTTTTATTTTTTTATTTAGTTTTTATTGCACACAATTACAGGAAATCCTGGTATTCTCATGTAGTACAAGGAAAATATTATCAAAGTATCGTACAGTATACATTAGCTGATATAGCTTTATCTTCTTTATAACATTTAAACTTTAACCTTTTTGACATGCCCATAATTTAAAAGGGCTCAATAGAGACATAATGGTACAGGTATTATATACAGGTTTCCTTATTTTTTGGTAAATTTGTGCATGTCCTATGCAACCGAAGTAGCAATAAAATAAAATACATCACTCACAACAATAAAAACGAATTGATTTTAATTATACCTTATCGCATTCTCTCTATCTCTAGGCATGGTACGGACCTGACTCCCACCAAGTGGGTAGGACACAGCCTGGGCTTTGTGCTCGTTGCTCTGGGTATGGTTGTTTGTTATATCCTCACCAAGACAGACTTTGCTCGCAACCCGAGTCCAGAGGAAGATCATATCGCACTGACGGAGTAAACGGAATGCACCATATTCCTCCCCCAAGAGTCTCTCCCCCCTAGAGAAGTAATTGCCTGAGGAATTGATACCGTCACCGTCACCGTCACCGTCACCGTCACCGTCACCGTGTCTAGTTTGAAATGTCAGGGTTTTATGCTTTCACGTTGACCGAAAGTGGTTATATAGCCCATAGTCATGATAGATATACTAAAGGTATTTATTTCGTGTTGAGATCTATAATTATTATTTATCATACTTAGATGAAAATGGTATTGTATGAATTATGAATAATGGCTATTGCTAAGCGTTAAAAGGCATTCACTGTGCGTGATACTAAGTACCGACGAATCGAACCAAATTGTTCATCTATTTTTTTTTTTTTTTTTTTTTTTTTTTTCAAATTGTTCATCCACCAGCTGTTCAAAAAACTTTTAAAACATTTGCTGCTGTAGAGAAAATGCCGTTTTACTGTGCACCCATTAAAAGTACAAGACCAACAGCTGGTGTAACATGCACCATCTCCAATAAATCATGAAAACAATCGGGCCAAGCATTTTATTCTGAAAATTAAAATATATCCTTAACGGGTCTGGTATTGTTGGTGTAACACATTAATTTTATTCTTATAAGATTTTATTTCCATTTCTCATATACAATCGTTGTCATATATATTAAGTGCATAAAGATAAAGAAAAGAATGGAAAGGGAATATTGTCTGTGACTGTCACAGCTCTTCCGAACATTTCCAGTTGGTTTTGTTGGAAGACAGACACGTACTAAAACGACAAGCCGATGTTATCATATGCGGGTCAATTAGGATTGATATTCGATAATTTGTGATCTATTTCAGGAAAATGAGTCATAAGTCGCAAAATGGATATTTTTCGAAGTGATTTATTTATAAATCATCTTTGTTGGAATATTCTAGTTTTTTGGGTGCTTAATGCTGCTAGTGACATTAATACGTGTACAAGATTTCAAGGCAATGTATTAAATATATCTATGCATTTCCAAGGTCGTCTTATGGAGTATATTTAAGTACTTTATTAGTAATAATCCACCCAAAAATATCAATAACTTTTTTTTGAAAAATGAAAATATCAAACTTAAATCATAGAAACACTACTTATATGTCCTATTGTTTACTACCATTAGAACCGGCTTGATCTCATCTTTTCAAATATGACAATATCTCAAAATCCATTTTATGCGACTTGTGACTCATTTCCCTGTAATGCAACACATTTATTCATTGCAATCTCATGGTTTTATCGTCAACGCCGGAGTAAATTGAATGAAAATTAAAATGTGCAATCAGTGTAGACTAAATATTACCACTAATATCCATTGTGGATGGATGCTATTACGTGATAAGCTCGATTATATCTTTAATTGTTTTAGTTCGATGAGGATGTGTTCGTTATATCTTTTTTCCTCTCCTGTGATACTAGATGACTATAAATATTGTCATTTGAACACCGTAGTATTAGGGTCTTATCACTGCCTCGCAACCCAGGACTTAGTATAGAGTCTAAAGGGCTTAGTCCACTAAGCCGATTCTCATGCGATTCTCATAGAACCTAGAGGAAAAGAGTCCTCTGCGACGCAAAATCGCATGAGAATCGGCTTAGTGGATTAGGCCCTTAACGAATTTCAGCTGTGTTAGGGTTTATTATTCCACTGTTAAACCAAAAGTCAAATCTATACATGCTTTTTGCTGACTTCAAGGAGTCAAGATGTTATATTAAGGGACATTATGAATTTCCATGTCTGGTGTTACTTTATTTTTAAAGGCTTGTTGTTATTTGCTGTCGTGAAGATCGACCACACCAGTGACGTAGATCTACCTTTCTATCAGAAAACTTAAGCGATTGTTAAAAGGTTACTTTTTGATTTAAAAAAAGAAAGATAGCTGCCATTGCATGGGTATTCATTCAACTGTAAAGAAAACTACTGCCATTTGAGCGCGAACGATTCGTGATTTAACATTCCTTTAAACTGCTATATTCAATTTTATTTAATATTACCAATATTATGTTGTCTGTTAAAATGTGTTAATAATGTTAGAAAAGTCCCTATACGTGGTCGATATCCAGCTTCAACGCTGTGCATAGAAAGTATTCTATCAAAAACATATTTTCAATGTTATAATATATAAGAAATTGTATGGTTGTTGAAGTGTGGAAGAATAATAAAATGTATTTAATGTTGTGCTTATATGCTGACTTAGAGTTGTACAAACTATTCTTGATGAGTAAAGAAGTTGAGAACGCAGTAAAAATCAGCTAATAGGGGATTTGCACAGCCGCCATTTTGAATTTTGATTCGCATGGAATTATGGGACTAATGGTACAGTATAAAATCTATAGAAATCATGCCATATTCAGCATGGAATATTTATTAATACTTTATAATGTCGATATCCATATGTTAAACATGTTTCCATAACACAAGTCCCCATCTTTCCCATCATGCATTTGGTTTTCATAGATCATTTATAAAAGCTATGATATTGGTGAAAACATTCTTGCTATTTTCGATAAAAATGTTTTACCAAATATTTATATGTCAGATTTCATCAGAATCCATCCCATGATGCACTTGAATATACATGCGCAGTGGCATATGCAAATCCCCTATTGGTACTCAAATACTGAACGTAAGCCTATCAGCATTCCCTAGTATCTATATGGATAATGGTTAGTAGTTTGCATTATGCTGATGGAGTGATTTATGTGAATTGATGTATGAAACATTACCGGTAGTATTCTTCTTTGTTACGATTGTAGACTATAGATTGTAGTATCGGTTTTTGCTTGACAATTGGTCCCAGATCTGAGATGCTTTGTCTTGATAATCTGGATCGAGCTTCTATTTCAAAATCAAAAACAATCAGATAAACATGGTTTCCCTTGCTTTTTCTCTAGCTCGATTAATTTGTATAAATCAAGGAAACAATGCCTGTGTAGTGGTCCTGGTGGTTGAACTTGGGATTGTGACCTGCTGAGGTTGTGCTTTCCTCGATAGCTCAGTGGTAGAGCATTGGAACGTCAATCCAAAGGTCTGGGGTTCGGTTCCCCGTCAAGGCAATGGCATTTTTCAGCAGGTTCACTACAATTGGTGCCGTGACCAGCCACCTGAGGGCAGCACTGTATACCCCAAGTTGAACGAAACCATATGAGATGAGTTTCGTCCATTGTTGGAGGGGGAGCAGTGTAGTGGTCCTGGTGATTGAACTTGGGATTGTGACCTGCTGAGGTTGTGCTTGCCTTGATAGCTCAGTGGTAGAGCATTGGAAACCAGGAATGTCAATCCAAAGGTCCTGGGTTCGGTTCCCCGTCAAGGCAATGGCATTTTTCAGCAGGTTCACTACAACTGTATATAATATAGTACTGCCATAGAGATATTGGGATAAATTATCCCAATCGAAATAAGACTGTGGCGACATGACCATGCTTCTCCGCTCATCAAGAGTACACAGTGGAAAACATTTTCTCATAGTGAATGAACATTTGACTGCCAATAGTATTAAATCATTTCCTATAATTAATTATTTATCTATAATTAAGCAAAACCAGGTGAACAAATAACATGTGAAAAGATAAATATTTGTCCAAGCGCTTTATGATCAAATCATGTTTATAAGGCAATTTAAAGGAGCATTGAACAAACTGATTTGAATTTTGTGTTTTGCTTTTCCTCTCTTGACCTGGTAGGGTAATTAGCAGTCTGGTGTTTTGAGCTGTCATATTAATTGTATAGTAAGATATATTGCCTTTTATCCCATATTTTGTGAAATGTGATGCCTTGGTGTTACATATATATTTGTGGTCAAAGTTATACTATTGTGCTGTCTGTTAATTAAGTTAAATAAATGTGAAGCATGGAATCACTCCTGGCGTTTAGTTTCTCCTACTTGATTATAGAAACATAAAGGGGGGGGGTCTCCACTGGCTGCGGTAAGCTCTGCGGTAAGCCTTGCGATGGTTTGTGCTGGTTCTGTAGGTGGAGAGGAATGACGAGGTCCTGCCTACATGGTTCACTGGCCATGTAGGCAAGGACCTTGTCACTCCTCACCAACACAGCACCATCGCAAGGCTTACCGCAGAGCTTACTGCAGAGCTTACCGCAGCCAGTGGAGACCACCCTTAACTTGACATATTGAGCCAAGATGCAAGCGGGGGAGGGGGACAGATATATGTTAGGTATTAATTTGAATAAAACTAGATTCTCTACTAGTACTCTCTTGAGCTCTTCTAGCCAAATTGATTCAAAGAACAACAATTTTGGACTTTGAAAAAAAAGTAGTGGGGAAGTAGATGGCTGTATATCGGTGGGAACCGGAGATGAAATGGATGATGAAATAGAAAAGCTCTTTAAATAAAGTTGATGTTGTTGTTTATTTAGACTCAAGACGTTCGGGCTTGCTTGCCCTTCATCAGGAGTAAAAAAAAAAGCAACTGGCCATATTGTAGGATCGTTCATTTCGTTTTTTTATTGTTGAATGTCCAAATTTCAGACAACTTTACCTAAATAATCGAAATCGATTGGCTGATTTGAGTTACCTGAATGAAAACTTGCATCCCTGGACCAATCGGCGACAATGGCATAATTAATTAATTATGCTTGCATAAAACCCAAGCAAGAAGCATCGCCACATTCCGCCATCGGCGAATACATTTGTACTGTACAACTTCCTCCATGATCGGGGAACCCACTCTATTTCTCATTGTCCAATACCAACAAGTTACATGACTGCCTAAGTTAGAGCCTTAGGGAGAGATTGGACCAAGATTTTTTAGCTCTTACTGGTATAATTAGTGCATAACAGACCTCTCACATTCACCCTTTATCTGCATGAGGATGTCGAAATCAGACATTGCTGTGGTCCTTACACCTCGTGGCAATGTGGTAAACTAACAGCAAGTGCCAGGAATGGTTTCTCACCCTCCCACGAGGTAGCGCCACCAGCAGCACCATGCAGCCAAAATCAACCTCTGCTGGCCTCTGACTCTGGAGTGGACGGCATCGGCGATGCGTCCACATGGATTAAAGCTAAAAAAATAAATGATTTTGGACGCGTCGGGAGACGCCATAGGGGGGAGGGAAGCAGGTGGGGTGTTGATAGTGTTAATCGACAAAACCAATCTTTATTTATTTATTTATGAACGTAAATAACCCAAGACTTTGCGCCCCCAGCGCCCACCTGGTGCCATCATACCCTCTGGACTTCCCGAGATAGGTATATGAATAACACGACACAATTATATCAAACGACACAATCAGTTTTAATATTGAATCATACATGCAATCATCATGATTTACACATTCCCATTATAAGACTCACAAAGTAATTTTTAATTTCCCCTGAGATATTTGATTACTGCCACATCTTTCAATTAAAGGAAGACGGAAGACATATCTAAACAATAATTGTTTATTTAGAATAATGGACCACCTTATTGTAAAAAGATCTACTGCAATAAAGAATTCTTGAATTGAATTCAATTAAAGATGGGATGTGTAGCACGATCTAATATTGAAAGCGTCCACCCATCTTCACTGCATATCATATCCGGAATGTAAACGTGTAAATACTGTCATATTTCCATCGCCGTCTATAGGTACTTAAAATCAATAGAATAGACATTCCTGATTACTTAAGGTATTGCCTGAAATTTCACACAAACTATTAACACCAAGAAGAGTGTGATTTTTAAAAAAAGATTTTAAAGAATTTTATTTTCATATTCAACAGAAAAATTGCAGACGAACACTTCGCCCAAAAGCGAATCCAGGCGATTTTCAATACTTACTCAATACTTCTCATAAATTATCAATATGGCGAACATTATTCAGGACACTGGCATCATAGTGCCGTAGATCCGACCAATGGTCTTGTAATCTCAGAAATATAATCTATAAACTTGATCCTATACAAAGTGAATAATTGTAATCTCAGGACTTGTCATCGCCTCAAGATGTGGAACATGATCCGATTACTTCTATTATGGCTATAGTCTGTCATAGTCATGACAGTCCAACATTATCTCAATCTATTCAGGGTAATACCTATATGGGACAGATTTTCAGAAAATGTACAATTCGTCTTCACCAATCTCCTCAAATATATAACCCCCATTTAAGACAGAAATGAGCTTCAAAATGCAGTTTAACACAACAGAACTGATACTTTAAATCAATGCTATACCAAATATACTCAGGTATACCCGGTATTCTTCATTTTTCAGCCTAATTTAGCAGAATTTACTAAATGTGTAGAGCTGCCAATTGTACATTTTCTGAAAATCTGACCCATATACACAAGACAGTGTTGTTTGTAGGGCTCTAGTGCAGGTCTAGTGCTCCCCACTCACTCATATATATAGTCTTAGGGCAGTAGTCACTCTAATAAGTAGTGATTCTAATATGACAGATTGAATTTTTTTGATTTTTTTTTATAAAATATATCAAAAGTCTGGGTTAGATTATTCTGTATATAAAAGTGAAGCCTAAGCAAAATATCACTACTCCTCGTTTTGCTTAAATCACAAATCTATAATAGAGATTGGTAGTAACCCTCTTTGGTACATTAGAAACATGTTGATCATTACTACAAAAAAACACTACACAGCGTTGATTAATCCATTCAAAGTTACGCACTTTATTCGAAGAGAGGCACCAGATTTATCCCCCTCATCTGTACAGACGCCAAGACCTACTTTCCCATCCTGCCACTAGAATAAATGTGATGTGTTTCAGGTAAATGAGTCATAAGTCGCAAAGTTGATATATTTCAAAGTGTTTTTTTCACAAGTTCACATTATTGGAATGTTCTAATTTTTGGTGGGTTGATCACTTAGAGCTATATCAATCGAGGTATCAAATATCAGGACAATCTATGTTATATATCCTTTCGTTTTAAAGGTCCTCATATGGACTACATTTAGTTAATTTGCTGTTTATTGCCCCCCAGAAATATTGGAAACTTTTTTTTTCAAAAACAAAAATATCAACTTAAAATCTAAAAATACTTATAAGATTATTAGACTGTTTACTTTCGTTGGAATCGGCTTGATCTGATCTTTTCAAATATAATGGTATCTCAAAATCTATTTTTTGCGACTAATGACTCATTTTCCTGAAACATATCACAAATAGTGTTTCAGTTGAAGTTTATCGAGGGACACGGCTTGAAAAGTAAGACTCTTTCTGACATGTTGAATCCACCATAGCGTTCTTGATAAGGTCCTATTTATGTCCGTGGAGTATAAGCAGGTTTGAACTCGTATCTGCAGTAACCAGGATGGTTGGGTTCTGCATCGATACCTCGCCTGTAAAAGTGAAACAAAATGTTTATTTAGTTTTTATATAATTTTATTATTTAAAACGGATGAATTTCTCCTGGTGTTACAAAATGCGCGCAATCGGGTCTCAAAGGCTCCGTACATGAGCCATGTAAAATTCCCAAACTTTCCACGCAGCTTACTTTGGCTTCAAGTGAGGTTACCACGGCCTTCGTTTTGCCCGATTATTTTTTTCAAAAGAGGTAGAAGCAAATCTATTTAAATTACCGTAATCTGCCCGCTCCCTCTGCTTCGACCAACTTACATTGTATTATTTGCCCACTGTTTTCCTACATACTGGAGACGTGGGGAGGGTGAGGAAGGGAGAGGGGAGACTTTATAATTAATTTATGGGGTGAAACTTGTGATATGAACAGGGGAGAGTAGGGAAGGGAGAGGGAGGGAACAGGGGATGTCTACCCGGTGGAAATGGGAGCAGCTAGTGGTATCATTAATAGGATTCTCCAGAGTTACATGGGTCAGATTTCCATAAAATTTACAATTCGTCTTCACCAATTCTCTCAAATAACCCACATTTAAATCAGAAATCAGCTTCAAAATGTTGTTTAACATAACAAAACTGATACTTTAAATCAATACGATATCAAATATACTCAGATATACCCATAATTACTCTTATTTTTTGCAGAATTTAGCAGAAATGACTAAATATGTAGAGCTGCCAATTGTACATTTTCTGAAAATGTTGGTGGGTAGATGTATAAATCCCAGTATTACCTGATTAAGCGACATCTATGTTCTTCCATGCGGTTACTGGCGGCAGACGTACTGTTGACATGTGCAGGACTCCACAGTCGTTCTGCTACTGCCCCCGCGTGTGGCCTAACATGTAATAAAGTTGTATTATTAATCATGTTGGTCAATTAACATTTCTCCAGGTGACACTAAAAAGTAACAGTGATCAACCATTCATTGTACGACATGTGTAGAAATAACACAGCGATAAGTTCTATCAATATATTATGTTTATATGAGACAAAGAACGAGGTGAAAATATAGTTTGTTAACATCTAATTATACATGTACAACAAGCAACAACTGGTGCAGACAAATGAAAAGGTGTAATGTGTTATACACCTTGAAGGAAGAGAATCTGTTGATATATTGAATAAAGACCAGATGTTTGGCAAAAAAAATAAAGTAGTATTATTCATAGATTAATGTAAATGATCCACTGGAGGAACAGTGTATGCTGCGATAATCTGTATAATCCTGTATCAATGAAAACCAAAATTATACCACAGGTGTGGTCTGGAAAACCTGGTTGTAAACCAGAAGTTGCTACCCACTTGCTGGCCAAACGCTTATTACACTTTGATGAAAAAACCTCTTTACTATCGGTTTTCAGCCCGGTCCCCGCACTCATATACAAAAAGTAGGACATATGCTCGTTCCACCTATCAGAAAACATACCCTTTTCCGCGGATTTTGAGCTGAAAAATACCCCCTTTTCCATGAAAACGCTGATTTTTCAGCCCTAAAAAACACCCCTTTTTTCTTAAAAACGCTGACATTTTCACATTCATTTGCTTTCCCAGAAACGAGACTTAAAACAGAAGTGACCAACCCACAATTGCATGGTAGCTGCATCGCCTATACATTGACAATACATCAACAAGATTTTGTCGAGTGGTCAAAAATGGTTTTCAGTCAACAGATTTCCAGTTTTGTGCGTGAGGTTTATCGTGTCTTTATTTTCACAGTTAGTAGTAATTACGTGGTAATAAACAGAAGTAAGGAATGCATATAGTAGATAGGCCAGACATAGCATGTTAACGTTACGGGAAGCCACTCAAAGTCTCTATTCATTAGATCTAAGGAGATATATGTAACTTAGCAGGGCTCGAAAAAACCTATGTTTACTTGCCCGGGACAACTAAAAAATGTCTCTGGGCAAGTAAAATTTAATGTTAGTTGCCCGATTGGGCAAGTGAAAATCTCTACAGCACCGATTTCAAACCCCTGTTGTGATGTCCAATTACAATGAAACAAGATACATACAGATAGCGTGATTTCGTTTATAATTCGGCAAATAAATTTGGGCAAGTGAAAAATGATGTTGGGCAAGTAAATCTTGGCTGCCACTTTCCCAATGGGCAAGTGAAGTTGGTAGGGTTTTTTTAGCCCTGCTTACACCTTCTTGGTAGATTTTGTAATTTGTTGCATTACTGAATACATAACATATGTGATGTGTTTTGGAAAATAAGTCACAAGTCGCAAAATTGATATTTTTCAAAGTGTTTTTTCCACAAGATCACTTTATTGAAATGTTCTGATTTTTATAGGGCTTAGCACTTATAGTCATATGGCTCCATGCAACAAATTTCGGGACATTGTAATAAATATATCCTTGCGTTTTGAAGGCCTTTGTATGGAGTATATTTAGTTACTTTACTGATAATTACCCATCCAGAAACATTGCAAACTTTCTTTTCAAAAATAAAAATATCAAACTTAAAATATAGAAGTATTTGTATTCATTGTCCTAGTGTTTACTATCATTGGAATCAGCTTGATCTCCTCTTTTGAAATATGATGATATCTCAAAATCCATATTTTGCGACTTTTGACTCATTTTCCTAAAACGGATCACATTTAGGAAGGAGACCCTGACAAGGTAAAGGGGAAAACTGTAGGATTACTTTAAGTGTCGAAAGAAAAACAGAAAATACTGCAAAAAATAAAAAATGAAGAAAATACTTCAGAAAGATAAAGGTCCATGCAAAATTGACAATAAATAAGAAATACTATTAAGGTTAAGTGATATTTTATAGAAAAGAAGCGTCAGATTACATTGTACCAAATTACTATACAAATTCATAGAACCCTGGTTGATGTGTTTTTAATTTTTCCTGTTATTTACATGTTTTTGTTGAATAAAGATTCGATGTTGGACAAAAGATATAAACATATATGAAGGAGGTACAACATAATCCTCCCTCTACATACATACCAAAATCGACTAATGGCGTTTGTTGCATCGACATATTCACCCCATATACAGGCCTCTCCCCCGATCACCAGAGATTTCTGTTTGTCCGTCCCTGCATACAAAAGAGACAATGTACAATCTGCAACTCTACATATGTATTAAATTCTGCTAAATTTGACTGAAAATTATAAATGTTAGGTATATCTGAGTATATTTGGTAATGCGTTGATTCAGGAAATGTGTTCGGTTAATTATGTTGAGCTGTATTTTCTGTGTCTTAAGTTTGGTTATTTGAGAGGATTGGTGAAGGTTAACTTTCGGTGTGGGTGGGTGTGGATGGGGGGTACAGTAAGTTCTTATTATTTAGCTCTAATATACCTGTACAGAATGATAACTGGTGTAAAGATATAATTATGTTCATGACCAAATGAATATCCGATTTTGAGAACGCCAATGTTTGTAAATGTAGACGAAATTTGGCCGATCAGATTCTTTTTAATTTTGACGAGGTTTTCTCACAAATGGTGCAATTTTGGAGGAAATTTGATAACTTGGGGAAGTTTTCAAACATACTGATTTCAGTACAAATACTGAAGATTCGCTTTTCTGTAAAATCACTCACAATAGGAACATTATCTTTCAATACTTCGGTAGAGTTCTTAAATTTAATGGGAAGAGTAAGAGGGACACGGTCTATTGCGGCATGATGATTTATACAATCGAATTTATACATCGAGTCACTAAACTATATGTGATGTGTTTCAGGAAAATGAGTCATAAGTCGCAAAATGATATTTTTCAAAGTGTTTTTTTCACAAGATACCATTATTGGAATGTTCTGATTTTTGGAGAGTTTATCACTTATAGCTATATATCAATCGATGTATCAAATTTCAGGACAATCTATGTAATATATTCTTTCGTTTTAAAGGTCCTCATATGGACTATATTTAGTTACTTCACTGTTTATTGACCCCTAGAAATATTGGAAACTTTTTTTTTTCAAAAACGAAAATATCAAACTTAAAATCTAGAAATACTTATTAGATTATTAGACTGTTTACTATCATTGGAATCGGCTTGATCTCATCTTTTCAAATTTAATGATATCTCAAAATCTATTTTTTTGGAACTTATGACTCATTTTCCTGAAACACATCACATATTTAGACTGATAGTTTACTATACGCACCATTGAAGGCAAGAGGTTCAACCTTGTAGTAAGTTTCCCATACTGAACCGTAGGAGATATAGTTCAGATACCACGGGGAGGATAAAATAGTGGTGAGTCCTTTAGAAGTGGCCTTTGCCATCTCTGGTTCCCAAGTTGTTACACCCTTCCACACATGGCAGACGGTGTCCGGTCGTACCTGTAAGATAAAAAATATGTTCAGCCCCTTAAACCTTGATAAAGTTCAAACAAACTTTGTACCACCGAGTAGGTGTTCAATTGTATACTGTGAAGATATTTATTTTCGTGCAGATAAATTTTCGCGCGCCAAGCACATTGACACCTTTTCGCGCAGATTTAAATTCGCGCAGCAAGGAAGTCTCACACCGTGTTTATGCAATAATCATAATTTTCGCGCAGGATTTATTTTCATGCACAATGGTGGGTGCGCGAAAATAGTGAAAATAAATACTGCGCGAACATTAATACGTTTACAGTATCTAATATACTCTGATCTTTGTACATATCTTGATACTGTGGTATCAAGGCCAATACAAATTTCCTTTTAAAAAGATAAAAAAAACAAAAAAGTGTACCACCCTGTTGTCTCAGATTTGTGACAATAACACAAATCAAGTCAATAATTTCAGCCTTCTTAAACTAAATAAAACAGCGTCCCTATGTGTGGTCGTTTCCACCTTTTTTTTTTGTTTTTAAAGGTTTTTATTCAACATAGTCTGCCATCTTGGCTCTTACAATTCTAAAATGACTTCTTTGTCGTACCTTTGTCTTTTTTTATTTTTTTGTTATTTTCTTAATTTTCTTTCACATCCTTAACAATATTGGATTTGTGACACATTTCCAATTAACATAAGAAAGAAGAAAAGAGTCTTTCGACTACCCTCAAACATATCTGTAGGTTTCCTTATTGGTCGTTTCCACCTTTTTCTCTCTACCTGACTTGGAACATCAAGTGGCCCTCGAGGCTGTAGATTAAGCCACCCACTGTAGCTCTAAAATCTTAGTCAGTCAAACCTGCATTGTACAGAACTGACTAACCATGTTTTTCTTTTTGAAAACTAAAAGATATCAATAATAATAATAATAATAATTACAAATGGTCAGGAATATGGTGATTTCGTGAGTACCTGGTCAGACTGATTTTTCTGGGTTTTTTTGAGGGGGGGGGGGGAGGGGGCGGGGTTATTTCGTTAAGGCCAATATAATATTTAATACATTACAAAAATACGCACTGTCCGTTCGGTCCATGTAGTATACACTCTAGGTCTCTTTAAGTTGGTTTGTCAGATTTGTTACATATACAGTCAATATACAGTCTGGGTGATGGGCACAAGCCTCAATTACACCAAGGGGTTTTATTTAGTGAGGATTAGTATGTAGCGGTCGTGTCCTGCCTGGAATTGGCAGAGAATATGGGAGTCATCGTTTATCTTGAAACTCATTTTCATACCCAGATATTTCTTGTATGAAATAAAGAGAGAACTCGATTTGAAAAATATATCTTTATTTGCGCTGGGCTCCAGATGTTAGGACCCAACGACGGTAGGGCCCAGAAACCTCGAACGTTAGGGCCCAATGCCCAGACGTTAGCTCCCCCCCCCCCCCCCCATCGGACGTTAGGGTCCACGGCTGATTGTGGGGTGGGCCCTATTTGATGTACTAAATTGTTATCTCACCAATCACATCAATACGCCATAAAGTTTTTGAAAGTTGATAGAAAACTAATTCGAACTCATAAAATACTGTCCAAAATTGGTAATTTTAT
This sequence comes from Sthenelais limicola, assembly GCA_942159475.1. Lineage (NCBI taxonomy): Eukaryota > Metazoa > Annelida > Polychaeta > Phyllodocida > Sigalionidae > Sthenelais > Sthenelais limicola. Next base: position 117,549,244 of record OW804097.1, on the reverse strand, counting down.
TGCACCACTTTTATTGCACTTGACATACAGAATGGTCGTATAATAAATATATATTATAGTACTACTCAACACAAAATATATGTATACTATAGACATTTTGTTGTTGGTGAAAAACATTGCAATCACCCATCAATGTATCAATCTATTTGCAATAGGCAATTACAGATCATATGGCGGTACATAGAATAAGGCATCTGCACGAGCAAAATAAACCTTACATTTCCCGCAGAGTTGTGTTTTACAGGAAACCTGGTATACTAAACTACTTTTTTTCTTTTTTTAAAAAATGATTTTATTGACTGAAGTTCCACAGATTTGTAGTAGTAGAGTTCTGGTAGTTTTACCTTTAACCTACGTTTAACAATTGATGTAAGATTACAATCTCTAGGAAAAAAACAATTATAGGAGTTTATCCTATACATTTTGCATTCATATTATATTTACTCATTTTGTCGCCCATAGACTTATTTTATTACCATCATTGGTGGTGGACCCGCGACCCTGATTTAACAACTATTCTAATAGTTTATTTACACAATGCTAGGGATGATATGGGCTCATTACCTTTTTGTTTACATTATTTGGACAATGAGAGCGATACAGGTTGATTTGATTGGTGATACATATTGATACTGTGGTCGTACAGGTTAGGTGTTTCATGTCTCGTCTTACCACAATGAGAGTGATACGGGTCAGAATTTTAGAAAATGCACAATTCAACTTCGCTAATCTTCTCAAATAACTCAAATTTCAGACGAAAATGTAGTTCAAAATACAGTCCAACCTACCCAAACAGATTGCTAGAATCAATGCAATGCCAAATATATTTGAATTTACCTAGTATTGGCCAAATTCCAGCCTATTTTAGCATAATTTACTAAATGTTTACAGCTGCCAATTGTACATTTTCTGAAAATCTGACCCATACATGCATGCGGCCAAGGTGATGACATCGCACCTTGGTAACATGTGCCATGTCTATACATGATGGTTTTTTTTATTCCATTTACATTTATTAATTACAGAATGATAACTACAAAAAAACGCGATTTTCGTTCAATGTCATAGATTGAAAAGTGATCTTGTGGACACCATCACTGTGAACACACTCGTCTTCAGTACATTATAGCAGTGAGGTAAAGGGTGGTCTCCACTGGCTGCGGTAAGCTCTGCGGTAAGCCTTGCGATGGTTTGTGCTGGTTCTGTAGGTGGTGAGGAATGACGAGGTCCTTGCCTACATGGTCAGTGAATGATGTAGGCAGGACCCCGCCACTTCTCACCAACACAGCACCATACCGCAGAGCTTACCGCAGCCATTAATCAATAAATCGTTACTTACTACACAAAACTAATATGAGTAATGCTGGTTCCCTATCTTACAAACCTAGCTCTCTTTGCCTATAATTCATGAAATTGTGAATTGCTATTTATGACTTTATTTTTTTTTATTTTATTTATGACTGCATGTTTTAGTGTGAAGGCACATATTCCCATTTGCAGTAGCCGGGGCCGCTTGGAGGTTCAGGAGTCAATCCTCTCCTGAAAGGTAACGAGTTCGATTTAGATTATAAACATAGTTATGAATGGATGAATGAATGAATGAATGAATGAATGAATGAATGAATGAATGAATGAATGGATGGATGGATGGATGAATGAATGAATGAATGAATGGATGGATGGATGGATGGATGGATGGATGGATGGATGGATGGATCAATCAATCAATCAAAGAAAGAAAGAAAGAAAGAAAGAAAGAAAGAAAGAAAGAAAGAAAGAAAGAAAGAAAGAAAGAAAGAAAGAAAGAAAGAAAGAAAGAAAAAGAAAGAAAGAAAGATTCTGAACCCCTTCCGTTAAAATTTACGATTTTCTTAGTGAAACGAAGCCCGTTCCTCTGTCTTGAGGTCACTTTATTTGCATAAAAGATAGCATGCATGTGATTTAGATGCCAGAGCTAAAATCCAAATCTACCTGATTAATCTACAGCGATGTTCTTCCAGGCGAGGCAGAGCTTCAGTTGTGTTATTAACATGACGTGGGCTCCATAGTCTTTCAGCCACAGCAGAACCACGAGGCCTAAACATAGGAGACACGGTTAGATAGGAATATTGATTTTAAACTCAGACGTGCATAACTATTACCCGCTACCTGCCAAGTGGTCATTCGACTTAGTACCATCGATCCAGACATATTTCTTATATTTTATTATTATATTTAAAAATATATATATTTCTTATTGTTATAACACAATATGAAGTTTTCCTTGAAGTACCATAAATAAATGGACAGTATATCTTTGTTACACTGTGAATATGTTGCTGATATTGAACATCAATGCATAAATCGGAGTAAACCAAGGACATTCGTAATTCTTCTCCTTTTGGGCGAGTTCTCAGTTATTTAACTTTGCATGTATATATATGGATCAGGTCGTCAGAAAAATGTACATCAGCAGCACTACAATTATAATCAATTCTGCTAAATTAGGCGGAAAAAATGATAAACACTCCCTGGTATATCTGAGTATATTTGACATTAGGTTGATTCCAAAAATCGGTTGGATATGTTGAATTGCAAAACTCATGTTCCACTCACCAAGCTCTAGATATGAAATTGGTTGCATCCACAAATTCCGCCCACAAACACCATTCTCCGCCCATGACTAAGGCATTTTGGGCATCAGTGCCTGGAAAACGAACATAACTTAACTTTATCTGTTGATGTTCTTGTGATGCGCAATAACGACAATAAACTAGCGATGATACTACACGAGACTTTAAATTCATAATAACAGAATGGCTTTATTATTGAGTTTCCTTTTACCGGTATAAAAGAAAAGGTTGCGGAAAACTGGCTGAGCTATATGTACATTGCAACAAACGCTACTTGTAATTGATTTATCCTTCATACATTTCATTACTAATAAACGAAATAAAAAAGGTTAGAAAATCCAGACCCCCTATCCCCCATGACTGCAAAAAGGGCAATCCTTATATAAATGAATTGAATTGAAAAACATTTTATTCAGTTCGTGACTGCTATGTAGGGGGTCCCCAGTAAATGGGAGGTATTCTTTCCCCTCAGTCGTTTTACAGTGGTTTGAGCAGAGGAAAATCCCACTTGCAATCATTGACTGAAGTCGGGTCTCTGCTTAGGAGTTAATTTAATTGATAATTCAGTGGTAGATAACATGGGTTTATAATCAATAAGATACTTTGTTAAATTAAGAAGATAATTCACCATTAAAACTGAGCGGTTCAGGTGTATAATAATGGACCCAGTCCTTTCCATAGCTGATGTAGTCCAGATACCAAGGCGTAGACAATATCGTCCTCAGACCCATCTTTGTCACGTTATAAAGCTCATCCCAGTAACTCTTCCAAATGTGGACCACGGTATCAGGACGTACCTACAAAAAGGTACACATATTTTATAATAGATGTTTCATATACCGAACAAATATATATGGGTCAGATTTTCAGAAAATGTACAATTAGCAGCTCTACACATTTAGTAAATTCTGCTAAATTAGGCTGCAATTTTGTCAATACTAGGTAAATTCGAGTATATTCTGCATTGCATTGATTCTAGCAATATGTTTGGTTAGGGTGAACTGTATTTTGAACTTTATTTTCGTCTAAAATTTGGATTATTTGTGAAGATTGGCAAAGTTGAATTGTACATTTTCTGAAAATCTGACCCATATACAGAACAAAAGTAGATATATACAAATCCCAGGGATGCAAGTCCGGCCATGACAAAAGTACTGCTGACAATTTTCGAAGAAATTATGGATGATTTATTTCATTTAGGGTCTGTGCTACCTGTCCATAATATTTTAAACTGATTTAAAGATTGATTTTAATGACCAAAGAAAATAGGATTTTGACAGTTTTAACTTTTGAAAACGTAGACGAAATTGGGCAAATTAGATTTTTTTTAAATTTTTAACAGATTTGGACATTTTTTGACATTTTTAAAATACTGATATCAGTACAAATACTGAAGACCTGCATCCCTGAAATCCTAATTGGTATTCCATGATTTCTATAAACGACAAATTCTATGCATCACGACACGGATTTTGTGCATGTCTTATAATGAAACTCACATCTTTTCTTAGCTTAGATAATAGATAAACTCTAAATATTTATAAATTCCATTTTCAAATGAATGGATACAAACCTTTTCGTTGCCGTTTCCAAATTTCGGTGAAGGGTGGGAAAAGGAGAGTGCAAACGGTCGCATGTTTTGGATGAGCACGTTTTTTGTTTTAAAAAAAAAAGACTTTTTTGGCAGTTTGTGAAGAGGAGGGGAGGTGTATGCCTCGCAAAAATACGTTTATTTAAAACTAGAAGGTTTCTCTGATACAGTGATGTTAATGGTAATGGAATGGGATGATTTTGAGACGTAGACATTGCATGGAGATAAAGATCGATACGTAATGCCGTTCTTAATACTAAGCAAAACTTAACCCCCTGCTTGATATTACAACTTTGTTACATTCTGTCATTACTATTGTAAATCAAAATTTAAAATTCTGTTCTATTCTGTACTTAGTATTGTAGTAAAACCCTGTTCTATTCGGGTTTTTGTGTACCTTTACTCTACGGTTTTTTGTAATATTTACAACAGGTTTAAACCCTGCTGTACTCTTTTATACCCACTGTTAGGCCTACTCTGGAAGACCTGACAGTCTGGAAGTCAGAATGTGTATTACCCATTGTACGTATAAATCTATTCTATGATCACCTGAAGAAGGGCAAAACAGGCCCGAAAGCTAGTGAAATAAAAACCCAATCAAATATCAATATTTGGGATTTTTCCTAACTTCTCTAGCCACCAAAAGATAACTACCCAGGATTCCTAATTTAAAAGCGACGACCATACAACTTTGTTACGTATAAATCTAATATCGACTCCGGCGAGATATACCGCGATTAAAGATGAGGTGTTTTTGTTGTCATTTCAATATAAATAAGCAGAAAGCAGCAGAAATATTGGTGTCCTACCTTACAACCGTTATCAATCACTTCCTGCCAAACCATGTAACCACTATTGAGTCCGTTAACAATGTCCAAAAGCCTTTAATTAAAACATAAAAGAATTGCAAACAAAAACTTTTTAACATGATTAGTCACGATAATGCATTCCTCACATAGTGATACAAGGTTTCTTCGTTAATTGCAACGATACTGAGTATGTGTGTGAGAAAGTTGAATTCATTGAGACTAAATATAGATATGTTTTACCTTTGTTCATAATGACTTTCTAACGCTGCATAGCCGGTGATATTCATCTGCTTCATGAAGGCTGTAATGTTAGGATTGCTTTCCCTATAATGAGCAAGAGATAAGGGAGAAGGGGTTATATTACACATCTTAGAGGAGTGCCCTCCTTTGTCTGACTGTGGCTCCACCCAGTGGATTCCCCGGTGTACATAGTATCATAACAGGAGGCACATCAATATTAGTGATATTTAAACCTAAAAACATATCAAACAAGAAAAACAGGCTATTAAAGTGAAGTGGAAACACAGAAGTGGAAAAGGCAATTTATCGGAAGTTGAATTTGTTATTAGCCAAAGGGAGATCATGTCAGTGGGTCTTTTCAAGCCCTACTGGACAGATATCGTTTTACAGATGTGTTTAATGTAATTAAGTATCAGACTTTACTCCACGTTGATGTATGTACCACATGCTATTTGTATGGGCGGGAGTAGTGTGGTAATTTGCACCAATTCCACGCGTGTGGTATGACATTGCCATTCCCTCTTCCTCCCCGCTAGAGGTAAAGCAAGCTGAAGTAAGTAGTATATGGCAATTGGGCACATTGCATGGCACCGCAAGCATATCTAATTTTACTCTACGTTGATGTATGTACCACATGCTATTTGTATGGGCGGGAGTAGTGTGGTAATTTGCACCAGTTCCACGCGTGTGGTATGACTTCCTGTCCCCAGTAAACATAGCCATATAAGGTAAGCATAGCAACGTGGGAGTAAATATAGAACCTAAATTCGAATGTGGTACTCAGGACACTATTACACTGTCCTCGATGTTTGTTTTTCTCGGACAGTGCAATAGTGTCCCTTGTACCACATTCTCATCAGGTTCAATCTATGGAATGACTAATAGTTTTAAATCATGCAAATAGACCCGAAGAAAAAAGTCTCCAACTCGACACTTACCAACAGCCAAAGCTAACTTCGTCTCCGCCCAAATGAACGTAGTGATCTTTAAATACATCCTTTAGTTCAGTAAAGAAACTTTTAAGGAATGTGTAGCTGCTTTCCTTGCTAGGGTCAACTGGACCGAACTGACCGTTAGGCTTTCCGTGACTGTAACACTGGGTGAGAAGGTCTGGGTTCCCGAGACCCCAGGATTGTGTGTGTCCTGTAATGTAAATATACATGCTGATGTAAGAAATACTGAAAGATATTCAGACTTCAAGCTATTGACCAAAAATGAATCAATAGTAAATTTATTTGTTGAAAATTAGACCAACATTGCAAGCTGGACCATTCACCCAATCCTCATCCCATCTCATCTCATTCCAACCCACTCCTTGGTTATACATATATGCCATGACAAATTTCTACACTTATATATTTATACAAAAGTTATTATATTGTTATGTCAAATGTTTATTTCTACTAAGGTGGTATTGAGTAAGACCAGATCTGATTTACTCAGAACTGACAATTACCTCCTACATTGATATAACCTGTGAATTCATTTCAATGAGAAATGTCAAAGTGTCAAGACTGCTCTAACCAATGAGTAGATCATTATGAACAAGTTACTGTATATATCATAATAAAGTTTCTAAAAAGAAAAAAAAAAAAAAAATATACCACAGGCTAGAACAACCGTCAATATACAAAAATATAAGTGGGCGGATAAATGTGTTGTGTTCCAGGAAAATGAGTCATAAGTCGCAAAATTGATATTTTTCAAAGTGTTTTTTCCATTAGATCTCTTCATTGAAATGTTCTGATTCTCAGAGGGTTTAGCACCTATAGTCATATGAATCCAATGTAACAAATTTCAGGACATTGTATCAAATATATCTTTGCGTTTTGAAGGCCTTCATATGGGGTATATTCAGGAACATTACTGGTAATTACTCACCTAGAAACATTGCAAACTTTTTTTTCAAACATAAAATATAAAACTTAAAATATAGAATACATATTAGGTGTCAAAGTGTTTACTCTCATCGAAATCACCTTAATCCCCTCTTTTCAAATATGGTGATATCTCAAAATCCATATTTTGCGACTCATGACTCATTTTCCTAAAACGGATCACAAATATGTTGGTCGGATCACAAATATTTTGTCAATTTTGCTAAATTGGAATGAAAAACCATCAACACTAGGTATATCCGGGTATATTTAGTATTGCCTTGATTCTAGCAATCTGTTTGGTTATGTTGAACAGTATTTTGAACCTGATTTTTGTCTTAAATTTGGGTGATTTGAGGGAGGTGGTGAGGATGAATTGTACATTCTCTGAAAATCTGTCTACCATGTAAATACATACCAGGGGTGTCGAACTCAGGGATAACTCTGATTCCTCTGACTCTGGCATACTCGATAACTTCAGCGATGTCTGCCTGGGTGTAAATGTGGGTGTACGGTTCATACGCCCCCTGTGGCAAAACGGAGAATCAAATCATTTGGATGAAAACACACAAATTATAAATGAGATGGGGAGTTTTCACTCCTAACTGGTGGAGATAGAGGGCCACGTGAACGTTTTGTAATCTTCAGAGAGATGACGATTTTGAGTGTTTGAATGAGGCAATGTAATTAGTTTGGTATTCAGAATCAATAGATTGGAGGTGTAAACATTATTAATATATGATTTTTTTAAGAAGATTCGATCAATGTTCAAAGTTGGTTTTTTAACAGTTTCGGCAATATTCACGAGTATGGTTTGTTAATTTGTTTTATATTTTTTTTAAAAAATGAAGTAAAATTAGAAATGAAGTAAAATTAGAAATGAGGAATGAATTTGAGATTGGAAATAATACATGAATTAAGGAGGTACAACTCGCTACATGAACTAACGTAAAACCTGTATTAGAAGCCGCAGCCCAACGTTGGGGTCTTGGATGTTTGATGTAGGTAATGCCATTAAAATTTGAGCAAAATGTATGATGGCTTCAGTACGACGAGGCGTTCCTTTGACATGCTGCTTTCAAAGATTCCCGTTAATATTAACAGTTTTACGTTTTAAGTTTTCACCCTGCAAATCATTTGCATTTGAATGCGGGACGATCGGGACAAAAACTCGACGGGTCGATCGGGACAAAAAGTGGGTCGATCGGGACAAAAACTATCTCTATATTATAACATCGGGGCAAAGTGAAAAATGCTCAAGACTAATAATAATAAGATTTTATACAAATGGTTATAGACCTTTGATACCTTTTGTCCCGATACCCATTTGCATCGGCCACATTTTGACCGCGGCTTCTAATACAGGTTTTGCGGTAATATTTCAATACGAGTGCGATGCCCTATAGTTGAAAGATGAACTTTACCTTTTGGCTAAGGTCTGGGAAGGCCCGGCTCTGGTAGGGGAATGACTGGTCATCCACAATATGCCAGTGGAAAACATTCAGTTTATTGTAGGCCATAGCATCCTATAGTGAATAAATAACACATTATAAGGAAATGTTTTAATCGATTGATTATTGTTTGCTTTCAGCCAAGAACATAGGTACGTAACAACAACAAAAATAATAATATATGGCAGAAATGGGTAGCCCTTATCTATGAGAATCATAGGTCTCCCAGAGAGTCCTAACCAAATATATAATAAATAACTTCTAAATCAGATACAAACGATTCCATACAGTGTGTAAGATTGGCAGGTACTATTCTGGTTGGTATCTGAACTGTATACAGGGGTAGGGGCGTTTGATGATGTAAATTCATTATAACATACTACTACTACCTTATTGATGTTCATAAGTAAATTCATATTACATTGGAACGTTGATTCATGAGGAGTTACTGTAAACATATTAATGTTTGCGCAGTATTTATTTTTGCTATTTTAGCGCACCCACCCTTGTGCGCGAAAATAAATCCTGTGCGAAAGGTATAGTTATAGCATAAACAAGGTGTGATACTTCCTTGCTGCGCGTAATTAAATTCGCGCGAAACAGTGTCAAAGTACTTAGTGCGCGAAGAATTATCTGCGCGAAAATAAATGTTTACAGTAATCACATATGAGGGACGGGTTAAAATTTAAAGTAGTGTCTCAAATACCAATGTCGATGGTATAACCTAGCTTTTGAGACACACCGAATATGAATCTCATACTCCCGACAATTACCTAATGATATGTGATGTGTTTCAGGGAAATGAGTCACAAGTCGCAAAAATGATTTCTCAAAGTGTTTATTTTACAAGATCCCTTCATTGGAATGTTCTGATGTTTTGGGAGTTTATCACTTATAGTTAGATCGATTAATGTATCAAATTTCAGGACAATGTGTGTAATATATCCTTTCGTTTTAAAGGTCCTCATATGGACTACATTTAGTTACGTTACTGTTTATTGCCCCCCAAGAAATATTGAAAAAAAATGAAAATATCAAACTTAAAATCTAGAAATACTTATTAGATTATTAGACAAAATCTATTATTTGCGACTTGTGACTCATTTTCCTGAAACACATTACATATTTACTTCCACATTGGGAGTAAAATAAGGGTTAGCTAACCGCAAGATAAGAGGTATAGAGAAGGCACAACATCTCACCAAATTCTGTAGCAGCACGATTTTGGGCAGATAGTGACGGGAAGTGTCCAACATGGCTCCACGGTGAGGGAATCGGGGGGCATCGTCAATCATGGTGTTGTTAACCAAAAGCTGAAAGAAAGTTATGCTTGCATTTGAAAATAGGCTATTTATTTGCGGCCGAAATACAAAGTAAGAAAAATAAACATTGATATATTTCTAAGTCGCCATAATGCCCTACATTACTATAAGAGGGTCCCTAGCATAGCAGGTCCATGCTATGATTCTAGAACCTATATTCACCCTTTATACATAGTACTGTATTCACCATCGCCGCGACTCGCCATACTGTATGTCAACCCCTGTAAACGTTAGCTGGAAATGTGTGCTCCAAGCCTCGAAAATGCTGTTTTCAATGATAGTAAACTTTTAATTGTCACCCCCTGCATTTAGTATATTTCTTATAGGGGTAAACGCCGCATACTAGAGCGGGTACATATTTTGTTGTGTATTGGAGTTGTTGCGGTTGCACTAACCACGGCAGCCATCATACTTTTGGTGACCCAAATAGTTGCGCGCCGGGGGAGACCGACCGCTAAGCGTTGAGTCATCATACCCTACATCATGCAGCAAAGCAGGTGGGGGGTGGGGGCGTGTACTGGAGCAGTATAGATACTACTAATATTTTACACCGATTCTATATTTAGATTAGTTTATTACCGGAAATGAATATACTAAAAACTAAAATTTCGGTAGACATTTATAAGTTTATTATCCACTTCGTATCGGTGGCATCACGAAGAGACCCACTTGTACCAATGACAATCACTGTGATCTAACATCTATGTTCCTATCTATTCATGCATTGCCCCATCCTCCAGTGCAGAGCTTTACTCCTTGCGTTCCTGAGTCATACAATTAGTAGAATCTGCCCTGCTTTGGGAGGTTGTATTTACTGTTTCGATCTATCTTAAAAATAGTGAAGGATGGCCAGATATGTTGCTCAGTGATAGAACACATGGAATATTGCTACTTTAATCTGATATGTACATGACAATAAGGACAACCTGTCCCACATAATGCCGTGTGGACGGGGTCTTGTTTTATCTCTTCACACTTGAGAGTGAAGTACATCGCTATTTTAGACCCTTCGCCATAGCGGCAGCCGTATTAATGATATAGCTGATACTATCACGGTCGTCTTTTGTTATTTCTAAAACGAAGCAACATCGTCATGATAAGATAAGATAAGATAAGATAAGAGGTTTTTTATTTTGCCTTTAAAGATGTACAAAAATATTTTGCTTATGAGGAAGATCCACTGATCGCATCATGTCAAGGAGATACTCTCTCTAATTACCTCCTATATATGGGTCAGATTTTCAGAAAATATACAATTCACCTTCGCCAATCTTCTCAAATGACTCAAATTTCAGACGAAATTAAAGTTCAAAATACAGTTCAACCTAACCAAACAGATTGCTAGAATCAATGCAATGCCAAATATATTCGAATAAACCTAATACTGGCCAAATTGCAGCCTAATTTAGCAGAATTTACTAAATGTGTACAGCTGCCAATTGTACATTTTCTGAAAATCTGACCCATACTGTTCTTGCATAAATAATTGAGAGCACCTTTTGTAATACGCAATAACAATAACAATGAGTGAGTACCAACATCGTCCACCAACCCTTATCCTTATCTCGTAATGTATATCATTGGTCACGAGGAACTAAAAGGAAACACTATCTCGAATATCTTTTTTTTTTATCTCAAATATCTGTTGACATAAATATTTAGGCCCAATGACATGAATTTTTCTTTTTATATAATGAAGGAAAGTTTTAATGAAAATAGCAACTCACGATGTTATCATCATCCTCATAGACGATCTGACTGAACGTTTCAAGTCCACGAAGAGCACCCCAGATACTTTTACTCATTAGTTTGGCCGCTCCAGTTTGAATATCCAATGTATCTGTATTAGAGAGAAATAAAATACATGTACATAACTTCGTTAACAAATTTTAAAAATAGAGTTCATAAGACATAGGCTATGATCCCGGATGCGAATGAGTTTAGGTCTCAATGGCTTTTTTATTACGATTTCAGTCCAAAGACATTTACAATAGTTCAATACAAAAAACGATTGTTCACACTGTGAATATTTTCTAGCGTTGCCTTTCAAAAACAACTTGGTTTGTGGTTATCAATGACTGCTACATAAGTCTAAACACAACTATAACAATATATACACAACTGCTATTTCAACTCTTCTCTAAATGCGAAACATTCTCGCTCTTATCTAGTTACATCAACTTTTAATACGATAGCTATGCTTTCCCTAATCATGCTCATATCATATTACAAATACATTCATTTCTCAAATCGGTCACATGTTAATAGGGGACAAGGGGACGGATAAGTTGTCTACTAGACATCGTGATGCTGGAGCGAAAAGTAGCCTACGTACGGTAGGGGGCACCACCAACCAATAGACCAACCCATTCTACCACTCTATAAATAGTTTCTAAGAATAAACCTCAGTTATAATGTACACCATCCAGCTCTCACCGCGTTCGGTTCTTTTTATTTCTCCCTATCTCAAGCTATAGGTCTAGCACTCATTAGGGAATGGCCAGGTACCTTTCCAATATATAATATAGCAACATCCATATGATATCTTAGAATAAACTGGTGCTATATATGGAGATTGATATTTGAGTCTATCAAGTAATTTTAACTCAACGTACATAACTTATTTTATCTCAGGGGGAGGATGTGAGTTTCTGAACAATGACTGAGGTTCAAGATAATAGAGATCTAAATCCTAGCTAATCCTAGTAGGAGGAGTCCCGGTGGGAGGACATTCATATCAGATGCAGATAGTGATAATAAAAACAAATATATCTGGTACTGGTACTGAATGACAATTATGTTTTAATTTAAACATATTATTCACAGCCATCAAACTCACTACAGTTGTATCCTATCTATAGGGAAATATTAATTGTCAAAGTCAAGATTAATAATTTGAACATAAATCTCACCAAGACCAATTATCTTGTAAGACAATTCACTAACAAAATATGAGGGTTTTTTAAAAGGCGGATCGAGCACTGCAATTAAGTAAGTAGATTCATTAATTGATCAATAAATTTAATAATTAAGGGGTTTACAATGCCGGTAATACCTTTTTTCAAAATGGTACCTGAATCGAGCAGACAGCCCCGCCCCCTACTATAATTACTATTCAATTGCCTCTACTATTTTGTGTGATAATAGATTTTGTCAACTATGAGAATTATAAAAGTGACAAGATCCTTCTGTAAGTGACATTTAAAAGCATCATACGGCTTTATGATAGAGATGCAGCACATAAGAAGTAACAAAATGTAGGAACAACTTACACGTCTCATCCATTCCTAGAGATGGATAATCTTCACATTTGTCCATCACATTAACCGAGAGGCTTTGAAGTTCTGGAATGTCTTGAGCATAATTAGACCTAAGGTTTTGCCTAGCAAAATGCCTGGCAAACTTGGGAGAGTTCGCCTCATATCTGAGAGTGTTATCTTTCTTGAAAGATGTAACTGGTTGCACCTCCAATCCAGGATAAAATATAGTCTTGAAATAACGACGGAAAGCCGACCTCAACACATCACAATCTTGGCCGGCTACGACAAAATTGAAAGTTTCCTTATTGACTGATTGTTGAGTCGTTGAAGTTGTATAATCCTTGGGCATTGGCCAAGGCTGTCCCTGGGTATGGGGCATAGGTTTTGTGAAGCATTCTCCATCTTGGAAAGATAGAGAAAGTAGAAGTGAAAGAGCAGCAAAAATCGCGACTTTCTCCATTGTTGACTGTTGTCATCTGACAAGGATCGGCCCCCCAGCCCTCGTCAGCAGGCAACCCGTTGCAACGAAATGTCATGATAACACCCGTCATGTCAATAGGTACACATGGAAAACAAAACCCGGCTATACGATACCTCTTGGACTACTGAGTGTGCAATTTGCTGATTCCAGCATGATTTTGCCATTTAATGAAAAAAAACTACAAAGTTTGTGTTTCCATTCAAAAACACCGGGTCCGCCATCTTCGAACTTTTGCCATTTTCATTAGTGACCATGAACTTGGCACAAGTTCAGCCGGGAGCTCAATGAAAAGTTAGCTGACTAGGCCTGGGACTAACAAATACAGGTAGGTAGGTGTACTCGGATCTTTGATCGGTCTAAACTGTGCTATTTTCTTTTTAGAAGACATATTTTGTGTTCCTTCAGTGTCATACATTGCTGTTCACCTTTTAAAAATTACATTGTATGTTATTTTGGCTTGCAGATGGGTTCGATGGCCTTCTGAGTTGTCAGTTGTATTGACTATTGTTCAACATAGACTCATAGTCATAGACATAGGGCAACAACATTAGTCATTATTATGGCACCCGACAAACAAGCTCGTCACTTCAAGCTCTATACAGTGGATATTGTATAGCCCCCGGCTATTGAACTTATTCCAGTTCAATGACAACATTTTAAGGAGACAAAATGACTCCCAAAACGAAGAAGTATCTCAGTTATTTTGTGGTCGGTCTTTTCTTTTTCCTTGGAGGGGTGGAATATGGTGAGTAACGTTACACTAACAGTTGAGTTGAGTTCAGGTGTCGACAAATATACACCCACGGCCGTTATGTAGGTCTACACAGTACACCACTTAAGTAAATATGTCTTGCATAATTATGTCAACATGAGGGAACACACTCTGATTATGAATGGACCCGTTTCATTTTTGTTGTCCGTATTTGTTTAACTTTTTAAAGGTGATACCGGTATATGTATAGAGGTGCAATAATTATGCCAATAATTTTTATGGTTTTTATGTACGGTACCATAAATACTATAGTCTATTTTTTACATTGTTGGTATATATTTCTAATGTACCAGTATTTCCGTCATGGGCAATCACCTGGAGAGTAGGCCTATATCATGTTAAACTTTCGTGATTCATATCATAATTAAAGTTAAAACTTAATTTCTCTATCTTCAATAATGATATAATAGTATAGGACAGAAACTGAAATGGAGTCTTCTATTGTGTGATATCAGTAGGCTATAATGCTATATGGTGTTAATCTACTTCAGTCCCTCTCCTTCTTTCCTGGACGTATATCTATGTGATGATTTCATCTCTTTGAATGTATATTATTGATGATTTTGTGTAATGCAGATGGTTATCTGAGTACCGTATGGTACCGTATGTCATCATACACGTGGAGTGTACCCGAATCCCACATATTTTGAAATAATGAATGAAGTTATGAATGTTGTGAATGAATTTAGTATGAAAATAATTCTAAAATGTCTGGGTTGTCTGGCCTACATAATGTGGATGCGTGAAATGTGTCTAACAGTGAATCTGGAAGGCATTATCTTAATTTCCCCGCCCCGACACCTTTATAAATAAAAACTAAAGACAACCTTTACGCCCTTTACTGAATACCCTTCGCAGTCATGCTTGTTTAAACTAAAGATGAAAAAGAGAGCAGATAAGGCTCAGCAGTGGCTTGCATCCATCAGAACGTGTGACGAACTAAAATATATCTGACAAAATCGATCAGTTAAATCTATAATAAATGTAAAATGTATTTTCTTCTGTCCAAACATTAACTTGAATCTGTTTTAAAGGACATTTTGCGAGTAGCTTCACCTAAGAAGCCGATAAGACAGGACATTATAGTAGGGCCAAGTATGGGTCAGATTTTCAGAAAATGTACAATTGGCAGCTCTACACATTTAGTATATTCTGCTAAATTAGGCTGAAAAATGATGAATACCGGGTATATCTGAGTATATTTGGTATCGCATTGATTTAAAGTATCAGTTCTGTTATGTTAAACTGCATTTTGAAGCTCATTTTTGTCTTAAATGTGGGTTATTCGAGAGGATTGGTGAAGGGGAATTGTATATTTTCTGGAAATCTGTCCTGCATACATCATACACTGCGTAGTAAGAGTCGGCCGTTAGAAGGGGATGACCAGTTTAGATACGTCTACCTCCCAGATATAATTATTGATTTTTGTTTGTGCTAATACCGTCGGATGATATTATGCGAAAGGTCGATGGTTGAACCAACGAGTTGGTAGGCCTAAGATTTATAAACCTTACCCTATCAGTTACCGCATTGTGAGATCATTTTCGTATTATTTCATGCTCCCGGGGGATAAATTAAGAGTAAAAATCATTAAAAACTAATGTCTAAAATTACATGTATGCCAAAGTTCATAAATAATACATCGTAATGGTAATAGGATTTTACGCGGCATTATAACAGTCATTTCTAAATATTTCTAGTTTCAATTTTAATGTGTAAAGAGCTGCGTATATCTGTGATTCTTGAAAGATACTGTAAACGTATTAATGTTCACGCAGTATTTATTTTCGCGCACCCACCCTTGTGCGCGAAAATAAATCCTGCGCGAAAGGTATAATTATTGCATAAATAATGTGTGAGACTTCCTTGCTGCATGAATTTAAATCCGCGCGAAAAGGTTTCAAAGTACTTAGTGCGCGAAAATAAATACGTTTACAGTAATTGACAATTTTTATTTTCAGCTGTCATCTTACCCACCGCCTGGTTATATTTAGAGTCTCGTTTCCATGCACCCTACTATCTCCTTGGCTTCCTCATATCATCCTTCTGTCTGTCCGGCTTGTTCGCTGGACCATTAATGGGAAGGTATGGACTTTATCCCTTTTTTTCTTTAGAAATATGTGATGTGTTCCAGGAAAATGAGTCCTAAGTCGCAAAATTGATATTTTTCAAAGTGTTTTTTTCACAAGATCACATTATTGGAATGTTCTAATTTTTGGAGGGCTTATCACTTATAGCCCTATCAATCGATGTATCAAATTTCAGGATAATATATGTAATATATCCTTTCGTTATAAAGGTCCTCATATGGACTACATTTAATTACTTTACTGTTCATTGACCCCCAGAAATATTGGAAACTTATTTTTTCAATAACGAAAATATCAAACTTAAAATCTAGAAATACTTATTAGATTATTAGACTGTTTAACTTTACTATCATTGGAATTGGCTTGATCTCATCTTTTCAAATATAATGGTATCTCAAAATCTATTTTTTGCGACTTATGACTCATTTTCCTGAAACACATCACATATATTTCTATTAAACACACTTTCATATATAACATGATATTTTCAGGCTTTCAAATGTAGGCTGGTGCGAAATATAATGCACTCATCAATGAAAGCTCTAAGTAAATTACCTTTAATATTAAATTAATTAGTTTTAGTTTCTGAATTACATGTAAATTATATAACACATATGATTCATTGGTACTGTTACGTAATAGTACATAAAGCACACAGCTGGAGCTCAAGATACATAATGCATACATAAGGTTTGATTAATTTGAACTTACATACATCGAACTTATTTTAAACAATTCTTTCTGATAGATTTCCAGTATTACATTCGAATCGTGATTCCCTGTTAGAATCCTCTCTTTTTAATTAACATACAAAAGTTTTGAAGAATTATATCATAGGCATTCGTTGGAAAATCTGGCTAATTCAGGAATGTAATTTTTGTTTTAACCAGACATCGAACTACCCATGTGCAGCAAGATCAGCAAAATAAAGAATACTTGAATTGAATATTTGGAATATGAGTTATGTGGAATATGAGTAAATCTCTAACGACTTAACTTATTAGTGTTGAACTGGGTTTCCCTTTGTAGATGGTCAGACAAGCTGCACAGGACCAAAGGCATTTTCCTCATCGCTAACCTGTTTGAGATTGCGGGAAATATAATGTATTTTATTGGCATGAACGCTTGGTTTCTAGTCGCTGCAAGATTCGTGGCAGGTAAATATAATACCCAAATTTGGATGCTTGAATCTTTTCTTTTTTTAAACAGACTTTCATTGGATAAACATCACAAAATCAGGCATATGATTCATTTCGTTCATAATTACATGCGAGAAAAATGTTTCAATCATTCTTAATCTAGATACCGAAAAACATTTATAAGTGTTAATAGGGTACATTTAATTTCAAATTTTCTTACGTTAAACATTCAAACTGTACTGAACCTATTATGCCTTCGGCAGTTCATTAGCATATATGCGTTGACATAATTCTTTTGGATTTTTTTTGCTACCTTTGAAGTTCTTTTATCTGCACGTATAAAAACATCATGTAATATTGAATACATCTGTCTGAGTCATTTTTCATAGACATTATTTGTGATCTGTGCTTCCGATCACTCCTAAGTGTTAAGCATATAACATCTTACATCTGAATAGAAAGTAGAAAATCTCTGTCCAAACCTAGCACTCAAGTTTGACATGGATAATTTGGTGTATTTTTGTATGGGTCCTGTTGATGACCACTCCAGCTGAATTGGCATTCATAATGTCTTTATTTTTTTTATTTTTTATTTTTTAATTCAAATTTTATTCGGGTTATAGAGCAAGTACATCGGGTTAATATTTGTAATAATTCAAAACATACCATACGGTGGTCTTCCTCTGAGACCTGAATATATTTATTCATCCGTTATGTGTTCCGTATTAGTGTTAGATGATGTAAAAATACAAAATGATATATTATCATTAACTCTGCTATATAATACATGCTGTAATAATATTTCATGTGATCAACTAAATAAAACTCATATTTATTCACATCAATTATTGATACATCATGTTCATATACATGCAGGTAATGGAGACATTAAAACTATTTTATCTCCCCCATCCTGTTTCATTTGGAACTCATCCACTGAGAAACTAGTCTCAAATACAATTAAATCCTGTGTTATTCCTCCCCCAGAGGTCTAACTCAAGTGCCTGAAGAGCTACCGGTACATTAGTGAAACCATGTTGTGCCAAACATTGCCCCTGGGCAGTGGAAGGAGTGTACTAGATGTAAGGGATCTCCCCATCAAACCATTAATGCAGAGAAAACTTAGTGACAGAATTTCCAGACCTATCGCATCGTCTAATTATAATATCATTAACTGTTAACTAGGTATTGGCGCAGGCGTTGGTGCCCCGATCACTGCAGACATAGCCCGAGTTACCACTACTGAAGAAAGGACTGGTGTCATGTCTCTTTTCATGGCCGTTAGACAAATAGGTCTTTTAATCGGTAAGTTTTCCCCCGAATTTTAATACCTCTTTGTTATGTTCATAAATCCACCTTCTTGCGATGGCTACGAGCTTCAGGAATAGGCTTTTGTATTTGATTTCTTTTGAGGTAATTTCCGAATTTGATTTATCCACTGAAGATTCGCGGTTCTCCACCAGTGGTATATGGGTCAGATTTTCAGAAAATGTACAATTCCCCTTCACCAATCTTCTCAAATAACCCACATTTCAGACGGAAATAAAGTTCAAAATATAGTTCAACCTAACCAAACAGATTGCTAGAATCAATGCAATGCCGAATATACTCGAATTTACCTAGTATTGACAGAATTGCAGCTTAATTTAGCAGAATTTATTCAAAATATATACAGCTGCCAATTGTACATTTTCTAATAAATCTGACCCATTTCTTGAAATATATTAATAAATCTATGGATGGTGACGGTTGAGGAAGCAGGAACGAGTACAACAAAACAAGCTGGTTAGCCTTTCAACAACTAAAGGGTGGTCTCCACTGGCTGCGGTAAGCTCTGCGGTAAGCCTTGCGATGGTTTGTGCTGGTTCTGTAGGTGGAGAGGAGTGACGAGGTCCTTGCCTACATGGTCAGTGAACCATGTAGGGAGGTCCTCGCCACTCCTGACCAACACAGCACCATCGCAAGGCAAACCGCAGACCTTACTGCAGAGCTTACCGCAGCCAGTGGAGACCACCCTTTATAACTGAACTTGCTGGCTAGGAGTCGATCGTAGCATCCTGCCCTGTTATAACTCTCGAGGATACCTAAATCACTTGTACATTGATTATTTTGTCTCAGGAAATCTCTTATTCTCTTTTTCTTATCTCCATTTTAGGGCCAGGGTTTAATTTATTTTTGCGAGAGATGAACTTCAATATAGGATCTTTCGTCGTAGACAAATATTCAGCTCCAGGGGTAAGTACCAGACCTATGTTTAGGTGGTGGTTCATTCCCGTATTATTCTAGTATGGCATGAGAAATCTTAAATTTTAGTTTATAATTAAGGGGATGGACGGAAGAACTGATATGTACAAGCTTCTGTCCTATTCTAAGTCATTATGGCGGAATAACAATTGTATAATATATAAATGATTTGGGCCGAAATTCACGATCATTATGTTTTAACTGTATTAGCCTATTTGTATAAGTTATCGGTTTTCCAAATTTCCTATCTTCGATGTGACGTGCCTTACTCATTACGGCATTGCAGGTCTGTTATGTGGATAAATTGATTACGTATATACTTGATCGAATTGAGATATCATTTATTTGTACTGATGAACTATTCTTTTTATTAGGTGTTGATTAACAAAAGGTTGATAACATCTGAATACATTCAGATCTTTTAGTCATGCCAGCAATACACATAATAAATACTGCGCTGGTGTGCAAATACAATTTTTAAAATTTTTTTTTTAAAGAATTTTATTTTCACATTTAACAGAAAAATTGCAGACGAACACTTCGCCTAAAAGCAAATTCAGGCGATTTTCAAGGCAATCTGCCATTATCTATGTAGACAAAGATATAATACCAAAGATATAATACGAAAATGATATACTTATTCAGAAACAGATTCAGGCGACCTAGTGCCAATATTTCAAATTAAATTCATTATTGTACATGTTTTTATCTTAAATTGTTCGCATATTGATATGAAGATTTGAAAAAGAGAAATAATGAGAGATGAAAAAGAACATTTCCTTACTATATTATATCAGTTTTCCGTCTGATTTCCAGGCTTTCATGGCAGTCATGTGGATACTGTTGGAAATCCTCGTCATCTTCATATATTGGGATCTACCTAGTCTTCAAAGCGCAGCCATCCACCAAACGATGAATTACAGCTATCGTCAGGACAGCGAGTCGCAATTCGTCCCACCGACCCCCTCCCCGTCAATCATCCCTCCCCGTGACTCCTCCCCCTTACCCGGGGCCGACACCTCGCTCTTGAACGCCCGCCCTGATATCAGTGAAAAGGAATTAGCATCCCCGATCCTGCAACAGCAGAGCACGGATTCATCATCTTCCCCTCCCATCACACTCACACAGTCGCAGAGGCTGATGCGACAGTATCCTAACTTAGAAGTGGCGCTTACTTCGTCTAGTGAAATGATTGAATCTGCTGAACGGTTCATGGAGGCTGGCTCTCCTGACGATGGACCAATCACCTTCTCAGCCACGCCCCAAGACGATGTTTCACCAATAGAGGCTCGGGTTCAGGCGTCGCCAAATTATGAAGGACATATGGTGACTAATACATACGGGTTAGTCTTGGGTTTAGCCTTTGAGTTGCTCTATCTCTAATGGGTCAGATTGTCAGAATATGTACAATTCAACTTCGCCAATCTTCTCAAATAATCCAAATTTCAGACGAAAATACAGTTCAACATACACTTCAACCTAACCAAACACATAGCTAGAATCAATGCAATGCCAAATATACTTGAATTTACCTAGTATTAACCAAATTGCAGCCCAATTTAGCAGAATTTACTAAATGTGTACAGCTGCCAATTGTATATTTTCTGAAAATCTGACCCATATGTACCCTTCGTCTCATCTCATCTATGATCCCTAGTCTATGCTAGAGAGAAATAATGATTTTGTTCGCCTGCAAAAATGATCACCCCTTGTATCCTCGAAAAAAAAATAAAAGATATATTATAATTACACATGTTTTCTTTGACTTTTAGAACTGTGAGTGCAGACACCGAGAACGATTACAGGAGGAATGAATCTGAGTATCTACAACAGCGGCCCCTTAACGGGCATGTGGCAGACCCGAGTCGACATAACGATACTTCATCAAATAGATCCCTCGACCTCTCATGGAGATATTACTATGAAGGTGATTATTTCATACACATCTAATTATTTCAAAGGCAGACATGGCAAAAACGTTGAGTTTCACTGGAAAGTAGGACCGGTAAATAAAGTAGTTTTACCGATCCTTCTGTCATATCCTGCCTCGCATGATTAGAATAGAATAGAATAGAAAATCTTTTATTTGTCTTTAGGTAATTACAATGAAAATGACAAATGGGTCGACATTTACCCTGGCTGGAATAGGTTACAATATACGTGTTTGTTACAAGGTAGAAATCTAATGACTAGGGTGAGTTTCACATAGTAGGGTACACTACTAAGCGTTACAAGGAGTCAGTGTTTTATTAATCACTGTGAGAGATGTAAACCAGTACAGGTTTAGGAAAAATTTTTGAAAGAGGACAACAGTCTCGGTGTTCTTTCGAAATCCATGCTGATTGATCAGAACAGATCAATGTTGTTTCCAACTATTACTAGTTAGATTAATATCCATTTTTGGTTTGACACTCTGGTGGGGTGAGTGATAGGTAACATATGTTTGCAAATGTTAGATTATGTAACAAGGCATAACCTTAATTAATAAGATTTATGAATATGAATAACTAATGATTATAATGGTAATAAAATAAAAGTAACGGTTTAATTATCAAAATCTCTCTGTGTGGTCACAGGATACAACGATCGAAAAACATTAAGAGTGAGAGTATATCTGCTGCGGATTATCCTGAATAATAATCTCTAATATGATAAAATAATTAATAATAATAAAAAATTGTTTCGGTCAAACCACTTGCATTTCGTGGCAAAAGTCGTTTAAATTCTCAATTTGAATATCAATCGAACTAATAAAGCCTCGAGATGCATCAGTTCGTCCTGTCTCGTTCGAGGATTATTAGATACCTCTAAGTTCATTGATTTTAACTTGAGAAAAATAAATCATCAAATCGTGTATGACTATAACTGAGGTTAATATCCTGCCTGTAGACCTAGTGTTAAAACTATAGAAGTTCCCTGAATCGGACCATAAGGGTCAGATTTTCAGAAAATGTACAATTGGCAGCTGTAGATATTTAGTAAATTCTGTCAAATTAGACTAAAATTTGGTCACTGCTAGGTAAATTCGAGTATATTCGGTATTGCATTGATTATAGCAATCTCTTTGGTTAGGTTAAAGTACTTTTTGAGAGTCATTTCTGTCTTAAATGTGCGTCATTTGATAGGATTGGTGAAGAAGAATTGTACATTTTCAGAAAATCTTACCCATATTTGACACTTTGCCACAGATTAATACCCCACTATCTTATATATTGAATAGATTTTGCATTCAAAACAAGATTAATTTCAAGTTCATCGACGTTTTCTATTCACTTAATCATTTTTTACAGAATTCGTTCGGGAGGAAGTTATTGCAATATTAGCTGTCGTTTTCATGGCATTTTTCAATCAAACTGCAATGGAGGTGAGTGTCATTAACTTACATATTCACTTACTGAATCATGGCTTCATTGCTAGATTTAATGTTCTGCTATCGTCTGCCAATAACCTTATATAACAGTAAGATATCTCATTCAGATTTGGGACTGAAAATAAACAGAGAACATGACACCTTCAGTTCGTAGTAGTAGTGGTAGTAGATTTTCCAGATCCATGACCTTTCTTAAGGGCTGTCTCCACTGGCTGCAGTAAGCTCTGCGGTAAGACTTGCAATGGTGTTGTGATGGTGAGAAGTGGCGAGGTCCTGCTTACATGGCCAGTGATCCATATATATATAGGCAGGACCTCGCCATTCCTCTCCACCTACAGAACCAGCACAAACCATCGCAAGGCTTACCGCAGAGCTTATCGCAGCCAGTGGAGGCCACCCTTTAGGCTGCAGTACTACCAGCGGCTTTACATCCATCAAAACTAGGCAAAACCCTATTGGTATTAATGACATGCAGTATTTTAATGATGGGATAAGTAATCGCCCACACACATCCCAGGAAACCAGGATATAAATTGAAGTCAAATTTTCCTTTTTTCAGGCCATGATTACACCCCTTACCAGTCGCTTAATGAACTGGGGAGAGCTGGAGAATAGTATATTATACTGTGTAGCTGGAGCAGAGGTACGTTCTCTTTATAGCATTGCAAATTATTATTTACTGTAAACGTATTAATGTTCGCGCAGTATTTATTTTCGCGCACCCACCTTTCTGCGCGAAAATAAATCCTGTGCAAAAGGTATAATTATTGCATAAACAAGGTGTGAGACTACCTTGCTGCGCGAATTTAAATCCGCGCGAAAAGATGTCAAAGATGTCAAATGCGAAAATTTATCTGCGCGAAAATAAATACGTTTACAGTACCTTCTGTACATTGATTTTCGTCAGAAGCAGTGATGCAAGTCTCCAGTATTTGTACTGAATTCAGTATTTTTTTAAACTTCAAAAATTGCCAATTCTTCAAATTTCGTCAACATTATCAAAAATTATCAAAATCGGATTGTTTTGTGTCATAAAAATGGCCCTAAATAACAAGAATTCACTCTATTCTATTTTTTAATTCCGTATTTTTGGCATGGCCTAACTTGCATCCCTGCAAATGAAATCTTGACTTGAGAGGATGGTCATATGAAATGGAATTGTCTTTCCAGATTATGGTGGTGTTCCTGTTGATCCAGCTCCTTAGCAAGCGTTTCCATGACCGGACACTGCTTCTGTTTGGGTTCCTGGTTGTCATGGCAACCATAGCCTGTCTCACATGGTACCTGCCACAAGCTCCACCTGGTAGGTAGTCTCAATTTAATTTTGCTGATGTATTTGAGTGAAATCTAATACTTGGGTCAGATTTTCAGAAAATGTACAATTTAACTTCGCCAATCTTCTCAAAATACCCAAATTTCAGACGAAAATAAAGTTCAAAATACAGTTCAACCTAACCAAACAGATTGCTAGAATTAATACAATGCCAAACATACTTCAATTTACCTAGTATTGACCAATTTGCAGCCTAATTTAGCAGAATTTACTAAATGTGTACAACTGCCAATTGTACATTTTCTGAAAATCTGACCCACTTAGATTGTAAGATAAGATAAGATGTTTTTTATTTGCCTTTTCGATAAGTACAAATGAGTACAAACTAGTACTATATAAACACAAAAGGACCGACATACGTTTATGGACTACTTAGAGTACATTCTCCGGATGTTACCATAATTTTGAATATATAAGAGTAAACTAGACTAAATGACTTAGAGATATAATAAAACAAAACCTTAGGTACGAAAATGACAAAAAGAGTGGTTAGTCGAGCAGTACAGCACCACTATATACCTAGGGGGTATCTCAGGTTATAATAGAATAATAGTAACAATGGCAAGAGTTTTTAAATCGTTCATATTATTGTATTGTATATAGGAAAACAGCACAACCTTAAACTTTGTTATTTGCTGTTTTAATTTGAATAGTATTGATACATTGGGATTCAGACGTTTCGACCTGGTGGTGGTTTTCTTCAGATTATTTAAAGTGGCTAAGATAGTTAAAACGAGTAGTCACAGAATCACATGAAACTTTTTCAGTGTAATCATATAGGATATGTATGACAATATTTAATGTATAGAGCACCAACATTGTGTCCTCATTCAATAATCATTAAATGTAATGAATAGACCAGATTTCAAATCACAGAATGGAGCCTTAAAGTGCTGCCCCCACTCTCTAAGTGACCATAAATGTAACTAGCTTTAACCTAGGAGTCTATGAACGACATTTGGTCGAGCCTGGCATTATGTAAATCCAGATGTCAACCCGACTGCCACTTTGAAATTTCTGTATGGCGTGCAAAAACGATTTTGCTCACTATTTTACCAAATATCTGATATAATATGAATGTTAGAGTTTTGATATCTACAGGAGTTAGTTAGGTAGGGTAAGGTGAACCAATGCTAGAAAAGGAAGTAGAAATTCCATTACTCGATAATCTAGCCAACAACAGTAAGAAGTGTCACTTTAACACTTAGATGTTGATTTCCATTTAGCCTTGACTAGTGTATGTATTTGTTCCAGATAACCCAGGCTACAACCTTCCCTTTATGGTTGTCGGGGTTGCAATGGATGTGTTCGGTCTACCCTTCATCGTTGTTACGAGTACCTCTTTATATTCAAAAGTCACTCAAGAGAAAACGCAAGGTATGTAAACTGCATAGATACTTTAGATATACTTTGATATATTTAGATTTACTACTTCAAGGGCCTTGTCCACTAAGCCGATTCTCATGCGATTCTCACATAATTTAGTGCAAAAGAGTCCTCGGCGCAAAATCGCTTGAGAATCGGCTTAGTGGACTGGGCCCTTTAGATAGAATTGCTTCAACCCATTTGTCCTCGTGTTGTACAGCATGCACTACAGTGATCGCTTTATAAATTACCCCAGAGTACGACCTAACATGTTTCGAGCCTTAGTTGGGCTCTTCTTCAGAAGTTATATTATATTCTCTATCCTTGTCAAATAAATTTATCAAATAAAATGATACATTCAGTTGCATAGCTTGCATTGCTTTTTTTATAATAAATTTTATTGGTCAAAGTTTCACATACGTGATAATTCTCATCCAATTAATTGCTTTAATTTCTTCTTGATTCTCCAGGATTGTCTCAAGGCTTGAGGAGTGTATGTGGTGGCCTAGGCACATTACTTGGGCCGTTATGGGCCGACTCCCTCTTAAATCATCTATACCTCATGCTTGGAGTTATGTTGGGCCTCATGTCCATTGCTCTGGTAAGTACATTTTACATACGTGGGTCAGTTTTTCAGAAAATGTACAATTTGCCTTCACCAATCCTCTCAAATAACCCACATTTGATACAGAAATGAGCTTCAAAATGCTGTTTAACATAACAGAACTGATACTTTAAAACGATGTGATACCAAATTATACTCAGATATACCCGGTATTCATCATTTTCCACTCTAATTTAGCAGAATTTCCTGAATGTGTAGAGCTGCCAATTGTACATTTTCTGAAAATCTGACCCACGTACGTTTCTATGCGCCAGGATTTGTGCCTCTGACTCTGTCAGAACATCCTGTCCGTTAATCCCGTGGGTTTGCTGGGAAGAAGGAATATATTTTCTAGTGACACCTATTTATTCCTGTTTGTTCTTTTCTTTCAAGTAAACTGGGTTTTTTTAATATAAAACCCCAAATATTTTGAACAAAATCATTCACGAATGAACACGACTATTTCATTTAATCAAGGTGGCGGCTTTAGTAGGTACTGAGCTGTCTAACGCGCTGGCTTTGGACCCAGAAGCATATGGTACAGGTACTAGGGGAAGACCAGCCCTAGCTGACTTTGTCAACACTTTTTTTTGTCAAAAAAGGAGTTAGGAGAGACATATGTCGATATAACGACCCTGTTGTCCTTACAAACGATCAGACCTTTCAGTTGTAACAGCAGAGCGTTTGATCATTAACTAGTAGTTGTTTATGCTTATTCTAAGTGACTTATCATATTATTATCTATTTTAATGTCGTATCGGAAGAGGCATAGGGGTATATACCAATTTGTAAGGTTAATAGGGAGTCGAAATCGTGTAGAGTAGTTTCTCATATAATTGCTTGTCTTTTCTTGGCAACTTGTGTATATTCAAAAGATCTAATGACTAGAAGGCAACGCAGAAATATATCCACATCGTGGGGACGCGTCTTTTTGTAATGATGTATTATAAATGTTTGGCCTTATTTGTAATTTTAAAAAAAACATTTGATAGGTTAAATATATTGTTCTCTTGGTTATGTTTCAGGTGATGCTGATTCTATCTTTTAAGTACATGAAAGAGCGGGAAAACTCGCTGTCTCCTGATTCGTCTCATTCAATCAACGCTGAACCCAGTTATACCTCCGAGGCTGAGGAAGAAAGGCGACCACTCCTGTCCCACTCCTAGTGCCAGTATACTAGTATACATAGTATTCACTGACGTCAAGGCGCTGGCCGCGGCTCGCCATACTGTGGGTCAAGCTTTGTAAACGTTAGCTG
This sequence comes from Sthenelais limicola, assembly GCA_942159475.1. Taxonomy (NCBI): domain Eukaryota; kingdom Metazoa; phylum Annelida; class Polychaeta; order Phyllodocida; family Sigalionidae; genus Sthenelais; species Sthenelais limicola. The sequence goes on along the minus strand of OW804097.1, from coordinate 117,521,426 downwards.
GACATGTGTGCTCCAAGCCTTGAAAATGCTGTTTTCCACCCGTTTTCACCGCTGAAAGTTTTAGCGAATGTGATATAAAGTATGCTGATAGGCTCGATTGTAATTTTTTAGTGTGTCATGATGGAAGAATGAGTATAATCGCCATTATTGAACATTTGAAACGGGAAAGCCTGCCGACCTGGTGCTACCTGCTCTGTCTGTAGCCACACATTATGGCTGCCAGTGAGGATAGCCGCTGATTGGGGTGACGTCATGTGAATACTATGTATTCTTTTCTCTCGAATAATGGCAACGCTATTCGCTTTATTTATGAGAAGTTTCTTGCATTTTCCTGGCGACATTCTTGGAATAATATATGGGAAGAATTATCAGAATCACCAGTCATCGATTCTTTTATTTTCTCTTTACATTCCACAAACTTATGTCCAAGGAGGTTTGATCTATACGTTCCTGCTTTAACTTATAAAGCAAAATTAAGAATGTTAGTTTCTAAATTGTGGAATGGTTATCATTACACATGATTATATTTTGACTTATTTATTGGCACCGAAGAGACCAAAACGCCTAGAATTCGCTTCGGTTTTTTTCTTGCAGAGGATCATGATATTTTAAAGAACCGAATTCGCGTACCAAACTGAATAGATTAATTGAAACCTTCGCTTAGGATTCATTCGTTTATTATACAAATCTTTATTTCTACTTTCCATACATGGACAATAATAATAATAGTATCTAGGAGAAAATGGGTCTCTTGTCTCTTTCATGGACAGTACTTGCAGATTTATATCTTGTTATTGGATGATGTTCATATTCTGTTGTGTGTCATACCTTTCCAGTATTTCACTAAATAGATAATAGCTTAAGACCCTGCCCGCACACAGCCGATTTGTCCCCCGATTACCCCCCGATTTTGGTCTCCTGATGAATCCTATGACATCATTTCAAATCCTGGTTTATGTTCTTGAAATAACATAAACCAGGATTGGAAATGAAATCCTAGGATTCATCGGAAAACCAAAATCGGGGGGGGGGGGGGGTAATCGGGGGACAAATCGGCTGGGTGTGGGCAGGGTTTAACTCCTGGATGGTTCTTCATTGTACTGGCAATACTTACCGTAAAATCTATATTAGAAGCCGCGGCACCATTAGAAGTTATCCCCCAACTTGAGGTTTCTGAATTTCGTCCATATTTGACAAAATTGATTCTGGACAAATCTCTAATATGTATGGACTTTTAAGATTTAAGGAGATTGTGGCCAAACGTATGACAGATCCAGCGCGACAAGATGATACTTTATAACTCTTTGATGGAGCTCAGACCTTATATTGTGTGGTCTCAAGGTGTTCCATAGAGGTGCAGCTTTCAGAGATTCGCACTAAGAAAATGTACAACTGCCAGCTCTACATATTTAGGAAATTCTCCTAAATTAGGCTGAAAAACGCTGAATACCCGGGTATATCTGAGTATATTTGGTATTGCCGTGATTTAAAGTATCAGTTCTATTATGTTAAACTGCATTTTAAAGCTCATTTTGTCTTAAATTTGGGTTATTTGAGAGGATTCGTAAAGGCTAATTGTACATTTTCTGAAAATCTGACCCATAAGTCTTAGTGATCGATACTGCCCATCACCATTTTGACCCTGCAACTGATTTGCATAAGCTGAATCTCTAATAAACCTCCACAATGGGCCTTCTAGCTCCTCAGCATTCTCAACCACTATCTCCAATTGAAGTCGCGGTTTTTAACAGATTTTACGGTAGCACTTTTTTTTTACTCGCTTGAGATTTTGAGAAACTGGCAAATATAATTTCAAGTTCTTTAATTCTGAGACAATGCTCGTCAGAACTTGGGACATAGCAAATTTCATTCTTAATCTGAAATAATAATTATTTTCAGCTGAAACCTACAAGTATCACGAGATAGAATCTCGCATATGCATGAAGCTATTAATAGATTTTCTTAACTCATTCTTCCAAATTATTTACGTCATTATTTTTTTAGTGAAATGCTTTAAGAAACAGTAAACACGTGTTAGGTTGCAGTAAACACATCTTTTTAAAGTTTCTAAATGTCGAGAATTTGTCCCCAGCCATAAGTTAATTTGTATTTGCTGTAGGGCCAAAAAAATAATAGATGTGTTTCCGATTTATCTGGCTGAAAACTAGGTTAGGGGGCGTGGTAACTTATTTTTTAAAAAAAATTTGTAGGAAACAACCTCCCAGAAACTGAAAAAAAATGTCTATTTTATAACAATAGTTGTTTTAAACATGGGAAATGTGCTTTTTGACAGTTCCGGGGTTAGGAAAACCAATTTTCCTGCTTTTATAAGTTTTTTTTGTCAAAAAATCCGAAAAAAGTAAGTTATGGTAAAAAAAAATCAGGTATGGTAAAACATTTTTTAGGTAGGGTAAGGTTTTTCTAGGTAGGGGGGTAAATCGGAAACACGTATTTTTTTTCCCAGTCGTCCCTAAGAATACAAGAATCTAATCCCAAACTGCATGTCGTGCATGTGATAAACATACGTTACCCCGTTCTCTCGTGTCATATCAACAACATTTATAACATTGTACCTCTTATTTCTAGGTTGTTTCAGGCAATTGTGTCTATGTATTTCATTGTCGTGTCTTGTATGGTTATATATGATACCCTTGTTGTCTATGATAAAAGATACTATGGAGATGTGAGCAGATAGAAAGATTAACTTGTATGTGATACATTAAAGTGATTGCTAAGCAGTAAGCATATAAGTGAAATTCACTTTGGCTTGCATATATGTGATACGATCCCTCGCAATGCGATGATGAACATATCTAGTTGTTAGGTTTGGAGTGAGGCATTACTTATAGTTCACGTGGATGTAAAGAGGTGGTAGGTGTATTACCAATGGTCATACAATAGGGCATACATCGTTTAATTGTGTTTTCATCGATTTATGCAACTAGTTGGTTATTATAAACAAGTGTTCCATGACATAGTTGCTTAATAGAAAGAAATCAGCCAAGAATTTGGTCAATATTCAAACTGGACGACTGTTAATCTTACGTTAACTGGTTGTTATAATACAGGTAATATTGTACTTTTACATATAATTAATACAGCATAATACTCAAGATTGCAGAAAATACTCCTAAAATACTCCGCGGGGCATTGAAAAGCCTTAAATTTGGGCAAATAAATTCAAGGCCTGGAAAATTGGCTTTTAAGTCGAAGGTCCTGGGAAATCATCATATATGGGTCTTGAATCCTGTTGGAATTTATTAAATGGCCTTGAAACCTTCGAAGACTCATTTTCTCACTGTAAAATTTCTCCTGACCCACCCACTCTCTCTCACTATACACTGAGTTACTTACAAAGTAAAACGAAACGGTGATTGATACATAATGAAATCGGGAGTACATGGGTCAGATTTTCAGAAAATGTACAATTGGCAGATCAACATATTTTGTAAATTCTGCTAAATTGGACTGACAAATCATCAACACTAGGTATATATATGGGTATATTTGGTATTGCCTTGATTCAAACAGTCTGTTTGGTTATGTTGAACAGTATTTTGAACCTGATTTTTGTCTTAAACTTGGGTTATTTGAGAGAATTGGTGAAGGTGAATTGTACATTTTCTGAAAATCTGACTCATGAACCTTGTTAGATAGATCGTTGTCCTCTGTATAACAGTAACTTGGTCCTGTCATTAGGATTCTGAAAAATCACTGAAATGGGCCTGGAAAAGCCTCGAATTACTTGCGAGGACCCTGTCCTGAAATATGTCATTATTTTAGAATAGTTTGGACGCACACTATAATCACCCAAGGCCTTGGTATAGTCGTGTAATCTATGTACGCACCGACAGGGGGAGTAGTAATCTCTGGCACGTGTGTGAATAAAGGATTTACACGTACATAAAGTCAGGTGTAATGTTTATCATTGGTATCTGCCCATTGTCATTTGCACGTGATGTTATGGGATTATATACCTGAGTCAGATCGTCAGAGAATTTACAATTCGCTTTACCTCTTAAATAACCCACTTTTAAGACAGTAATAAGGTTTAAAATACAGTTCAACATTACCAAACAGATATTTTGAATCAGCGCAATATATATACTGATATATATATATACGTATTATTTATCATTTTCTGCCTAATTTAGCAGAATGTACTAAATGTGTAGACCTGCCAATTGTACATTTTCTGGTGATCTGACCCCGTCTGACTTTGCTTACATGTCAGGATGTACTGAGCCTTGCTTAGACCCTGCCCACACACAGCCGATTTGTCCCCCGATTTGGGTCTCCCAAAATCCTAGGATTTTATTTCAAATCCTGGTTTATGCTATTTCCAAACATAAACCAGGATTTGAAATGAAATCGTAGGATTCATCGGGAGGCAATCGGGGGACAAATCGGCTGTGTGTGGGCAGGGTCTTAGTCCAAACGACCCGATGAATAACCTATCTTGTAGATGTCTTGATCAATTTGTTTCAAATCTATGTTAAGCTACCACCTCTCCTTCCTTTCAATTCATCCGCGAATCTAGACTTGCCATAAAACATTCCCACTTACATGATCTTATTTTTTTTTTTACTCATTGTTTGTTATGTTACTAACAAATTCATAACAATCAATATCACTTGGAGATCCGAGTTACCTGGGCACCCCTTTATGACGTCACTGAGATCGTCACTAAGGCACTAAGGGAGCAGATCGAAAAGCCACGTACAATAAATTTACATGATCTTTTACTTTTGATATAGGCCTATATATTGTTTTTAGCATTTCCCTTCTCATTGAAAACTTCCACCTCATAACCTGGACTTAACATAAAATTCACAAGAGGAGCTACGCAATTCTAACTTGGACGGGCAGATATCTCTGTTACTGCATAATCCTTAGTTGTATACAAGTTAGATTTATTAACTTGTTCAGTCTTACATTTAGTATAGTTTTCCCCTTTGTCATTGTATTAGTACCTGTGGTATTTATTTGACCAGAAATGATGCTGAAACTTTACTAGGAAAATGTTCCAACTTTGAAACAACTGTTGATTGCGTAACTCTGAATTAATTAACACTACGAGGTCTTAGATAAATAAAAGCTATCAAAATAATTTAATGACATCCTTCGGTGTTCTTTCTATTGTGTTGTATTGTGAAGTTTTCCGTTGCGAATTTCCTTCCTTTTCCTGCATGGTGGCAGGTGGGGGGGAGGGTAGAGACAAGGAAAACGAACATTTTGATATGGTAATTCTCTTTGAGACCGGAGGCTTTGATACTAAAGATCCGACTGACGTATATTTTATTGTCACTTACATACATGGGTCAGATTTTCAGAAAATGTGCAATTTAACTTCGCCCATCTTCTTAAATAACCCAAATTCCAGACGAAAATAAGTTCAAAACACAGTTCAACCTAGCCAAACAGATTGCTAGAATCAATACTATTTTTTTTTTTTTTTTTTATTTTATTTGGATGACAGTAATGTACATTCATGGTGTCGCCGTTAGACGGTGTTCCCACCACCTGCCTTAAGATCTATACAAAGGTAGCATTTTCATACATTTTTCTTTATCAAGTCACTGTCATTGTCGTTGTCGAGGGGGGAGGGGGTTGAGTGGAGGAGCCCAGAGACCGGGTTAGATATTAATAAAATTCATTTCTTCTCGATTGTGTATATAAGATGCTATTCTTTTGATACCTTTTGAAAGTGGTGGTATCCATGTTTCTGACGTTACTTCCCAGCTTGTTCCATTCTGCAGCGATTTGATAGTTCAATGAGTCTTTATCATGATCTGTTTTCGGCCTAAATTGTGTTAATATGGGACCTTCACGCCTCCTAGTGGCAATAGTATTCTCCTCTGTACCTGTATTATTCTTATCCGCCTGTTTCTTACCCATTTTTTGTAGTAAAAAGCTCAACCGATTTGCCACTGACATTATACTACATTCTCCGTGTATCACTATACGTGGTATTGTATGATCCACTAATAAAGCGATTCTGATGGCCTTGTTTTGTATTACTTGAATCTTTTTAAGTTTACCCTTACAGATGGGGGTCAGAAATGGTAGGCTATAATCTAGAATAGACAGTATGAACGTTTTCAGTACAGATATAGCCGCGTGTTTAGTCAGGCACGATCGCATAATCTTGAATTGATGCACTCTATACTGGAGGTTTTTGATTAACTGGTCATATTGCTTCAGCATATTCAGTCTCCTATCTAGCTGTATTCCCAGGTATTCATAGTGTTCAGTATTATCTATTATCTTATCATTGAATCTTAATGATGGGTTTCTTGTGCTCTTGTTCCTGGTAAAAAGCATGCACTTCGTCTTTTTTATGTTAATTTTCAATTTGTTAGCTATAGACCATTCATAGAACTTATTCATGTCTGATTCCAATTTTCTTACCAATTCGTCGACGTTTGAGCCTCTTAGGAAAAAAAACGTATCGTCGGCGTATAAAATAAATTTACTATTTAATTCTAATTTTTTTATGTCGTTTGAATATATCAAATACATCAATGGGCCGAGCACTGAGCCTTGTGGCACGCCACAATTTATCGGGGACTCAGAAGAAGTGGCATCTTCCATTACGACCCTTTGTTTCCTGTCTGTTAAGTATGATTCTATCCACTTTAGGTATGTTCCATTTATTCCGCTTTTCTCTATTTTTTCTAAGAGTATTTCGTGATTGACACTATTGAACGCCTTACTAAAGTCAACGAATACCGATAGTATGGACTCCTTCTCATTGAAAGCTAAGTTAATATTACCGATTAATTCAGCTAACGCATCCGCCGTTCCTCTTTCCGGTAAGTAACCATATTGCCGAACTATGCCGAATATACTCGAATTTACCTAGTTTTGTCCAAATTACAGCCTATAGCAGAATTTACTAAATGTGTACAGCTGCCAATTGTACATTTTCTGAAAATCTGACCCACATAAAAGAGTGAATGGCCGTGGCCTGCTATAATGATTGGCTATGCCTACTCTGATGTTACCTGTTCCTCCTACTAGTGGTGCACAATACTGCAGTTAATTTATTTAATGATAAGTAATTATAGATCATAATTAATTTAGACTATTGATAATAATGTGATTAATCATTATTACGTTCTGACTGCGTAATATGATATAATAAAGCTCCCCCCCCCCGCCAACACACACACATACAGCTTATCTTCGGCGAACCCAGTACAGGGTTCAGATCTGGATTCAAATTCCATGACTTCCAGGCATTAAGGGTGGTCTCCACTGGCTGCGGTAAGCTCTGTGGTAAGCCTTGCGATGGTGCTGTGTTGGTGAGGAGTGGCGAGGTCCTGCCTACATCGTTCACCATATAGGCAAGGACCTCGTCATTCCTCACCATCTACAGAACCAGAACAAACCATCGCAAGGCTTACCGCAGCCAGTGAAGACCACCCTTTAATGAATAATTTAATGATCCTCAATTATCAGAGTAAACATGTCTGACCCACCCATTTCCTTTGCTATTTGCTACTTACGCACATGCCACTATATTAAAGTCACAATAGTACATAAATAAAAACATAATTATTTTGCAAATAAGTTAGTGTAGAATTTATCGGCGGTATGATGGAAATTTTAATTTCAATTTTAAAATTCAGATTTCATTTTCCATCACTTGTCAACGACCTCTCCTGAGTGAGTGAGTGAGATTGGTTGCTTTACGCCCTTATCAACACATTTAATATGGTTATATCAAGGGCGGGAGAGCTGAGAGGGAGTGAGTGAGTGAGTGAGATTGGTTGCTTAACGCCCTTATCAACACACATAATATGGTTATATCAAGGGCGGGAGAGCTGAGAGGGAGTGAGTGAGTGAGATTGGTTGCTTTACGCCCTTATCAACACATTTAATATGGTTATATCAAGGGCGGGAGAGCTGAGAGGGAGGCAGTTTATGATCATACCCAGGAAATAGAGATAGAGAAGAAGGGAGAGAGAGAGAGAGAGACAGAAAGGCACTTTATGGTCATACCCAGGACCCCGACCTCTCCTGTGTTCCATGATAATCAAATTGCCCTGCAGTAGGAGTAAAAATACAACACATGTTTATTTTCTCATTTTTTATTTGTGGAAAAACTATCACATGCGTGATGTAGAAGTAAGTTTCAAGCTGCATAAAGACATGAAAACTGTGTGTGTCGGCTCTGCTTCTGCAGCCCAAAGCATATTGGACGCACACATGATGAGAAAACACCCAACTTGAAAATGTTTTCGAGGAAAATATCTCTGAACAATGCTAGATACACACCAGTCCATCTAGGATATGGAATCATCGTTTATATATACTTTTATATTTATACAGGCAAATCATCATAACTTCGGTGCATGCATATGTTCAGCGTTGCCCTCCGAGTAAGAAGGGAATTCAAAAAGCCTTAAAATTTACACTTGAGAAAATTCACAAATATCGAATCGCCAACATTAGTATTTTTGAACATGCCAGCATGTATGTATGCATAATGCAATATTATATTCTGGTTACCTCGAAAACCCAACATTATTCATATCTCTCTATAATTAGTTGTATACATAATGACGACTCGTGAAGGGGGACAGATATTTTCCTGTGCATAGGCTTCACATTTCAAGGCCACTTGATAAGTGCATCATGAACAAGATAAAAAAAAAATGTTTACTCAGGACTCAACATTGTATTATTACCCTAACCCATTAAACAATGAGTTGGATGGAAGAGATATAGTCAACAAAAACGTGTTTGTATCACTTAAGGAATGGATGGAAGAGTTACAATTGTCAACAATTGAAAGGGGAATAGATTAGATGGGTCAAATTCTCAAAAAAAATGTACAATTCGCCTTCACCAATCCTCTCAAATAGCCCACATTTAAGACAAAAATGAGCTTCAAAATGCAGTTTAACGTAATAGAACTGATACTTTAAATCAATGTGATACCAAATATACTCAAATATACCCGGTATTCTTCATTTTTCAGCCTGACTTAGGAGAATTTCCTAAATGTGTAGAGCTGTCAATTGTACATTTTCTGAAAATCTGACCCAGATTAGGAATGGATGGAATCAGAGCGTTCACCCTGTGAACAAATACATGGGCAGACGACATTTCATTCTTATCTTTGCGTATTTAATAATAATAATAACATCAAAGTTGGTTCGAGAGCTAAGTTAACTCGAACAAAGAAAGATTGTTTTTAGGAATTTAATCTATAAAAAAACAATCACACCGTTGCATGTCGACTAGAACTAACAGTGACATGAAATATTTCTGACTGAAATTCCCACAAAAATAATAATTTCTCGGATTTTAATTTCATTTATGTCAGGGAAATCCGCCAATTATTCTCCGAAACGATCACAAAGACTTTTAATAAGACTAGATGTTGGTAAGTGGTGGCGCACGAAGACAACTTGACGACGCTATGTTACAGTTTTAAGGGTGGTCTCCACTTGCTGCGATAGGCTCTGCGGTAAGCCTTGCGATGGTCTGTGCTGGTTCTTTAGGTGGAAAGGAATGACAAGGTCCTTGCCTACATGATCAGTGAACGATGTAGGCAGGACCTCGCCACTCCTCAACAACACAGCACCATCGCAAGGCTTATCACAGCCAGTGGAGACCACCCTTAAGTGATTAGTCAGACCACAGGGTCTCAGTTCTATAGTTTGTGTGAGTGGAAGATTAACCAGGGAAGCATTGCTAGAGGTTAAAGCTTTCAGCTTCAACAGTTCAGACATTTAACCAGTAAGTCACAGAACTATTCATCAACACAGATTCATTGGAAAAATCCCATTTGTTTTACCATATACATAGAAAAAGTAGACAGCCAACAGAGGCTCGGAGACTAGGTTGCTTAAGTGTCATTCAACACTAAATTATGTCAAAATAATGCCCATCCCTCGCATTTCCACCAGGACTCTAACCGAATGGGTAGACAAAAACTTTAGCAAAAATAAAAGCTATTTCCGAACTCGACACCCGTTTTATTAGTCAACGCTTGCAATGACAAATATCATGACAAATGACTATTTATTGACACTTTTCCTCACGCACTGAGGAAACATTGTTTTACGAAACTGGGAGATGATTTCAAGGACTAGTTTTGAGGCAACTGTATAGCTCGTATATAGAACATGCCAGTTGCCTGAATTAGGACTAGAAGTGTTAAAGTAACACGTTTGGGATTATTCCCAAGCGAACATAAAGAGAATTTATACCAGGGGCCTTTATACTAATGTAATTGGAATAATGATCATGTTTTCCATTCAAAATTAACAAGTTCATAATTGTCTGAGCTAGTTCTTCTACGATCTTGCAACTGTGAAAGTGCCCTGCTTGCAACATAGGAATATGCCTTCACTGAAAGCATGTAAAAAGAAAGTCAATATTTGAAATATCATTATTCATAGAGAAGATAGGCTTCCATCCCAGAAATGTTTAGATATTCAGTGAACAGTAATCTCCTCTTTCAAGACTTTCACCGGGAGGTTCAGTGGGTGTCCAGGCTCCTCGTTGCTATGGCAACCTTTTGGCGACACCTCGTATCCAAGGTTACCTACATACCATGGAGGGATTATCCATTCCACAATAGAGAATCCTCGTTGTCATTGGCAACGCGTCAATGGTTACAGAGAAGGGACGCCCCAAACCTCTCTTTCTTTCCTTGAAAAATGAACTTATCAGAAAAAAAAACCCACATAAACAGAATAATCGCTGCTCTATCAGTCGACCTCCCGACTGTCGTCGTACAACTCAAATATATCACCAAAACATATTTTGTTACAGATACAAATATATCTCAGATATTCCTAAATCAGTGCTCGCGGAACATCTGCATTATTTGTGACGTAGAGGAATATGGAATATCAGATTTTCAGAAAATGTACAATTTAACTTCGCCAATCTCCTCAAATAACCCAAATTTCAGACGAAAATAAAGTTCAAAATACAGTTCAGCCTAACCAAACAGATTGCTAGAATCAATGCAATGCCGAATATACTCGAATTTACCTAGTATTGACCAAATTGCAGCCTAATTCAGCAGAATTTACTAAATGTGTACAGCTGCCAATTGTACATTTTCTGAAAATCTGACCCATATATATATTGCTAAATCCTTTGGTGGAGGAGGGGGAGGAGGAGGAGGTTGGAGCTAAAATACCAGCCACTTACAATGATCTATTGCCACGACACACATCATACACCTGGGCGGCGGAGGCTAAGCTCCACTCTTTATGTTATTTTACATGTACTATTTACATCGTAATGAGACACGTCTAAGCACAATCAGCATTGCTCTATTATATCAACCTACTACAAGAGCAATTCTGCAACATTTCCTCGCTTTTTTATATGATAATAATAATAGTCACAACATGGCTGTTACATCCAACAAAATAAAATGAATATTATTGATTACGATGATCACCATTTTGTATACATGTACATACAAGAAGCGGGCTATAATTTATAGAATATAATGTCTATACATGATATAATGTATGATCAGTATATCTTTGTTTATTATACATCTATAAGATAGAAAACGCGGGGTGTGAAGAAAACATTGTGTATCTATTTCGGATGTCTCAACAAAGCAAAGTCCTGTCTGGGAACACTTGATACAAGTTTATTTTAGATATCAGTTATTATAATATCTTGGTCCCCACATCAGGTCGGAACCTTTGAATTCGCCCCCTGATAACAGCACACTATTAATACCCATGATAGAAATTACTACTCTTTCAAAGACACATCCTATACAAAAAGAATATTTAACGCGAAGTGATCTGTGTGTGTTTTACACCACCATAGTTGGGGTAGACCAACTGCGTCGAGGGAATAATATTGTAAATTGTAATTCCCATGGTGTCTTTTGCAGTATATTTGTATATATATCATTATGCCATAAAGACTAGAAGGGAAGTGGTATAAATGTAACATAACTGAGCCCGAGAAGAATTAAATCAACGATTCAAGGGTTGTGGTGGACAAGAGATTGTTAAGGGACCTCAGTGTTGCATATTTAACATTTGTTTGCATCCAAAACATTATAGAAAACCCTTGCATCTTTCAAAAATGAACGACTCCCCATTGGACGGATAAGAATTGCTCGCAGCAGACGACAATTATACCATTGAAAACAGTCGGTAAAAAAAACATTGGTAAATGTTTCTCAAACAAGAAAAAATAGGGGGACGCGCATAATGGAAAAGATGCAGGAACGTTTACCTTCAAGTGCAAAGGCAGCATCCAACAATGTTATTTGCATATTATTCAGAGCTTCTAAAAATATATATGACAAATATGTTTAGCACTCGTACATACACAGGCTCTTTGGATTTCTTATCAAAATAACTGAAAGTGGAGTGGAATTCATGTAATAATGTATACACTCAACTGCATGACTATTATATAGACTGGATACGAAACCTGAAGAACTAGCAGGTTTGTTTTAACTCATCTCGAAAAATAGATGCACAAATATTGCGATACAGTTTTTATATATGTATAAAAACAATACATACATGGAAGAAATTTACAATGTAAAGAGCACATATTTCCTTTCTTACACACAGTCTTTTATCACGAGCAACGTGACATAATAATATGTTTTACAGTTGTACACGGTTCCTTTTCATAATTATAAATTCACCAGGCCCATTTCTACAAACCTACAGAGGGTATTTTCTTACCAAAAAAAGCAATATCATCTACAATCTTGAACAAGTGAGGTGTCTTTGACCCCAGGTGTATATATGTGCCTTATTAGCGAGTCCAATCGGCATGAGATGTGATTGTGAAATATTAAAAATAATAACATTGCGTTCTCTACTATGCTTAAGACTAGAATTCAAAAATATTCTTCAAAATCTAAAGTATGTTAAGGGTTGAAACCACACCGCGACATAAGGCCTAATTTCTTTGTAGTAACAGGGATACAGGTCAGGCCATACTAAAAAATACTGAACAATATTTTTATTTAAAAAAATGAATTCTTATTTAGGGCCTCCATTATCTGTACAGTTTATTTGAAAGCTTATTTAAAGACAAACATTTTGATGACAAAAAAACACCAGATTTTGCGAATTTTATCGAAATTTTGTCAATCAGATTTCGAGACTTTTCTTTTTGAAAACAAGACGAAACTTTGCCAATCAGACATTAAGAATGTACTTGGAATATTGAGGAAATTTGGTTATGACTTGTGGAATCAGGCCGAGATTAGAAGATTTGGGGAAGTTTTCAAAAAATACTTATTCCAGAAGAAAGACTTGTACCCCTGCGATATTATAACAACTTTCTAATCTCAATCTGAGAAGTTAACTCTTCAAGCTGTTCCTATATCCAGCCTACATGATGAATATTTCAATCTTTCGCCTAGTAAACGCGTGAGTAAAACTTTTCCTTAAACCTAAATGAGGAGACATGAAACTTTGAAACTCGTGGCATAGAGAGACACCTGGGGGAAGAGTTGTACATACAAAGTGGTCCTCAAGGCCCATAGTAATTATAGTACTAGAGTTGGCCAAGAGGGGGCACCTAAAGCAGTTTATCCCAGTTAAAGTCGTCATCGATCTCGTCGTTGATAAAGGCACCTCCCGCCATTGCTGACCCTGCCGGTACAGGGATGTTCTGTTGAGGATAAGGGTTGCCAACTGAGATGACTGGCTTCTGGAAGAAAAAAAAGAGAAATTAATTTCGGTTCTAACAGTTCACTTACGACATATTCGAGAGTGTTTGCGTGACTTGGTTGAAACAAAGTTATAGATCTGGTTGAAATAAAACTGTTTTAATTCCACATTATTTACCCACCATTTTTAGGATAGTAATTGACTATTTTTCCATGTTTACAACGGGTTGGGACAGGGAGATAGTTGAGGAACATGATATTTCATCAGAGAATTCTACCATTAGCATATTTACAGAGTAGACTATATACAATGAATGGAGCCAAGGCATCCTACGCGATGGAACAAATTATTAACGCGGCATTGATGCACATCAAATATTTAACACTATATAAAAATGGCCATGGAGAAAGATCGGCAATAGAGGAAGAAATAGGAAACAGGACTACCAAGGGAATAAAAAGACATACAGACACAACTGGGGGGGGGAGAGGGGGGAGATAGAGCGAGAGAGAGAGCGAGGAGAGAGAGAGAAAGAGAGGGAGAGAGAGAGGGAGGAGAGAGAGAGAAAGAGAGAGGGAGAGAGAGAGAGAGAGAGAGAAAGAGAGAGAGGGAGAGAGAGAGGGAAAGAGAGAGAGAGAGAGAAAGAAAGAGAGAAAGAGAGGGTAATGGGAGTGGAGAGAGGGCAATGGGAGTGGAGAGAGGGGAAAGGAAGAGACAGAGAGAAGAGAGGGAAGTGAGAAGAGGGGAGAGAGAGAGAAAGAGAGGGGAGAGAAAGAGGGAGACAGAGAGAAGGGTGAGAGGATGAGACAGAGAAGGGAGAGAAGAGGAGATGGGGAAAGAGAGAGAGAGAGACAAGAAAAGATGAGGGAGTGGAGAAAGATGAGAGCTAGGGGAGAGAAAGAGTGGGCAGGAGAGTGGAGAGAGAAAGACAGAGACAGTGGCAGAAAGGGGGTCATCAGTGAGGCGTCCGAGGGATGACGAGAAGCAAGAGGGAAATAGTACACTGGAAGGAGAAGATATGAATAATTTACCCGCTCCTGAGGACTCATGGGTGAAGCATTTGTCAGAGCGCTGTATGTAGGTTGTCCGTTCCCACCTATGATCGTCTGTGCGGTAGTGTAGTCTAAAAACAAATAACAAAACATTAGAATTGTCTATGAGTTAGCGAGGTGTTAGCCTTATATGCTTTAGTAGTATATTTGTATCAATCAAGGTTGTTGTTTAAAATATGCTATCAAGAATTGAAAAACATCGGAGAGTGAAAACAAAATCAGCCAATGGCCTTCCTCAGGGGATGATTTATAAGCGACTTTTTAAATTAAATCAATTATTAATTGACCACTATAGGTAACTAGTCCCGGAGCCAGAGAGTTGAACGTGGACTTGTCGGATAAAGTTGTTTTCTTTGCTGGTTTATGTAGCCTAGGGGTAGGTAATACTAAATTTCATAAAACAGCAAAGAAAAAAACTTTATCCGACAATTCCACGTTAAGTCAAAAAATGGCCTTTGGCTCCCAGACCAACGATTAAATATATATATGTCTTAAATCTAACACAAATTACTTTCCCAGCGCTTTATATATGTAAAGATATATCATGAAACTTTTTTTATTCTTCATTTTTCAGCCTACTCTTTTCTATCATTTTCTATTGTTTAGGGCTCGTCGGAAGATCAATCTTTTGAGGCTTTTGTCCTGTTCTGTATATTCTTATGGAATAAAAATTCAATATATATATATATAAAGGCTATCTGGAGCCTAGCATGTAGAACATAACCCCTAGTTGTAATTCAACTACTCTAGCAATAAAACTTATCAAAACATGCATGAAGATTCTTTGAACATGATAAATGTTCACGAAAATAAAAGAGAACGGAAATGGGACCAATCACGGGACATTGATGATCTACACTAGGTTGTGAAATCACAGTAAAAGGAAAGAAGGAGAATTTACCGAGAATAATATCCTTCATAACAAAAATAACTTAAAATGTGGCAGAGCAAGGATAAATGCATCCAAATACATGTAGTCCAAAATGTTATGCTATGTGTACGATTTCCACAATTAGACAGTTTATAAATATTTCAAATATACAAATAGAATACATAATATTTAGTAACGAAAATAAAATTTTGAACGGCTATAATATAACAGTACTATCACAGAGCAAAACAATTTGAAAGACGATGCGGGGATTTTCTAAAGAAAAAAAATTAGAATATTGATAATAGATTTTCATCGTTCGAACTATCGACAGACAGTCGATTTTGTTCAATCAAACGAATGACTTTCATAACAAATAAAGTGAGCAACGACTATAAAGGGTGGTCTCCACTGGCTGCGGTAAGCTCTGCGGTAAGCCTTGCGATGGTTTGTGCTGGTTCTGTAGGTGGAGAGGAATGACGAGGTCCTGCCTACATGGATCACTGGCCATGTAGGCAGGACCTCGCCACTTCTCACCATAACAGCACCATAGCAAGGCATACCGCAAGGCTTACCGCAGGCTTACCACAGCCAGTGGAGACCACCCTTAACACTAATGACCGAGAGTAATAATTAATATCCAAACTATGGAAAAGTAACCTTCTCTCCCAGATCCCGACGATTCACCGAGGTTAGTTGTGGCTGCACGGGAGAAGCAAACACACAGAACCAGTCTACATGAGTCTCTCATTCTCCATCAACATTCAACATTCAACGTTTAGTTGCTAATATCTGTTTACATATGGGTCAGATTTTCTGAAAATGTACAATTCGCCTTCACCAATCCTCTCAGATTACCCACATTTAAGACAAAAATGAGCTTCAAAATGCAGTTTAACATAACAGAACTGATACTTTAAATAAATGCGATACCAAATATACCCAGATATACTGTACCCGATATTCAGCATTTTTCAGCCTAATTTAGGAGATTTTCCTAAATGTGTAGAGCTGCCAATTGTACATTTTCTGAAAATCTGATCCACATAGAAGCAGGGTCAAGTCATCAGAAAATGTATTCACCTTTTGTAAAAGTTTCATTTCCATTTTCTTTATTTCGGCGACAACACATAATTCCCGGTTGTCCCCAGTTAATCATGGCAAATTGTTCACAATTTCTTTTTTTTTTAAATTGTTCACAATCGTCTTTGATTTATTGTGAAAAAAAAAAGATTTATTGTAACGTTTATATACACGTTTTCTTTTCCATATTATCATTCTTAATGTTCATACAGGACGCTATACATCAAAATACCTACTTTTATCCAAATTCAGAAATCCTTTTAAATAACCAAGTTTTTTTAAAAATGAGATCGAAAATACAGTTCAATATAACTGAACAGATTGGTTGAATCAATGCAATGCAAAATATACTGTCCAACAAAAGCAAATATATAAATGAATTCAATACAAAATATCTTGTTTTGATATACCTAGTATTTATAATGTTTGAGTCTAATTTAACACAATTAAATCAATGTGTACGGCTGACAAGTATACATTTTCTGACGATCTGACCCAGTTGCACAAATTACCAACTATTTCATCTACAAGCTCTCTGATTGTACAAGTTATTGAACTAAATCTAGTGACTAAGAACCAATTTCATTACACATGTTAATATCTTTCAAGCCAAAATTACAACTAACATTATTGGTGTGCATTTAATGAAGTATAAGTACGCAATACTCTGTAGAGCACTTGAAAACTATTTTTAAATTTCAAAATTCATCCAAGTTTGTCGACTCAACTGGTAAGCACAAAAATCAATGTGTGGATAATTTATGACGCTAAAGAAGAAGTCAAACAATAACAGTGTTATCGTTTGGTCACCTATCAGTTAATTAAAATGTGTTTTCTTCCACACACTTAAGGGCCTAGTCCACTAAGCCGATTCTCACAGAATTTAGTGCAAAAGAGTCCTCTGCGGTGCAATATCGCATGATAATCGTCTTGGTGGACTTGGACCTTTACTCATACATCCAATTCCTAAATATTAGTATCACTACGTACGCTTCTATCAACGAGAGTAAATGAAGCTCTCGTTGCTTCTATTAGTGCCAATTAAATAGCACGAAAACATCAGCCGACGGATTGAACAAATGCGGTGACACATGGATTCATCCAATACTGACAGCCGCCAGTCTGTCAGCTCATTCATCTGTCATGCATCTCCACTGACCTGACTGCCCTCTTGTTTCTCCCCCGACTGACCACCGGCGAGAAAATCAATTCAGCGTACACTGGGCTTAAAGGGTGGTCTCCACTGGCTGTGGTTAGCTCTGCGGTAAGCCTTGCGATGGTTTGTGCTGGTTCTGTAGGTGGTGAGGAATGACAAGGTCTTTGCCCACATGGTCAGTGAACGATGTAGGCAGGACCTCGCCACTCGTCAACAACACAGCACCATCGCAAGGCTTACCGCAGAGCTTACCGCAGCCAGTGGAGACCACCCTAAAACCACGGGAACATAACCAAATACATTATACTTAATGGGGGTGGGGGAGGACTCCCCTTCCCTCTTTCTAATTCAGTTTCTATTCATTTGGCAAGTGGGCAATAATAACAGAGTAGTCATTCTACACGATCTGGCCCCTAGCCTATATACGAATACATCTGTCATTTATCACAAGGGCATTCGGTCAATTGTATGACCATGAACTAAGGTCAACTAACAGAAGGTAGCAAATAACCTACCTGTGCCGGTGGAGCTGGTACTGTTCTGACTGACATTGAACGGAGACGGTCCTCCGTTCGTAGCAGCCTGGTTTTGCAATTCGTTTGCCAAACCTGTCTGATTGAAGAAGCTGTTTAACGAGGACGCCAAGTCGGCAAACTGTTCTGGATTGAGTGACCAGTTGCTAAGATCTGCCGCTTTCATACTTTCCAGTAGCCCTGCACACAGAGAAGATAAAGTCATATATTGGGTCAGATTTTCAGAAAATGTACAACTTAAAGCCGAAACTTCATAGGATATCATGTATACATTTTCTAGGCGGGGAAATAGTATCCAACTACCTCACCTATGCATTTTATGTAATTCTCATTTATTAAAGAAGTGGGGAGCTATTTTACATGGAATTAATTAGAGCAGACAACTTGTATGAACGCCGCCATTGCTGTAGGTCATGTGACTTCTGATGACGTATGATACCCACAAGTCACAATGAGGTGCAGGCCTTTGCCCCTGCCATGCCTGAATGGACATATAATTTTTCAATCGATTTGAGCCATTTTTTGTATAAACGAATGATGAGCATTGCATACTAGTTACCTTTGAGCCTGAATATGCCATAAACAAATGCTGGGGCAGGTGTAAAAGCTTTGGAGGGTTAAGGTGAGGTGGGGGAGAGGATTGAATGTGTCAAAACAGTGCCGCCGCTGCCGCCGTTTGTAGCATTCACTTTCGGCGCAGTGGGGGAAGATTTGCAGACTAAAATTGGATGTTTCATGGATGACTAAGGGCGTATTTATGATCTGTTTGTGATGGTATGAATATCCAAATATTCTCACTGTTAATACATCAAAAGATTATATGTATATACCAATGCTTCAAACTAAGTAGCTGTAAGTTCAATGTTTGTTGACATATGTAGGCTATGTGCCGAGTAGGTTGACCAATCAGAACTAGTGGGCCAGTGACGTCATCAATAAGCGTAAATCACCACCAGTGGCGCTGTTGGTCACCAATATGTCTGCCTCCTTGTATGAGAGGAGGTGACTTCTTTTATGATGCTTTTGCTGGTAAATAATGATGTTGATCACTATAATATGCTTCATAATTACGCCTAAGACTATAATGTTTCTGCTATTTGCAAAAAAAAATCTTTGGATTTCTATATTGTGTTTCGGCTTTAACTTCGCCAATCTTCTCAAATAACCCAAATTTCAGACGAAAATAAGGTTCAAAATATAGTTCAACCTAACCAAACAGATTGCTAGAATCAATGCAAGGCCAAATATACTCGAATTTACTTAGTATTGACCAAATTGCAGCCTAATTTAGCAGAATTTACGAAATGTGTAGAGCTGCCAATTGTACATATTCTGAAAATCTGACCCATATGTGTGTTGTTTCAAATGCTTACACCGTTATTCGCCAGAAAATATACAATCGACTGCTCTACATAGTTAATGAGTTTTGTTAAATTCAACTGAAAAATAGCCCAAACTAAGGTATATCTGAGTATATTTGGTATTATGCTGTTTCCCTTAGTTTGTTCGGTTAGGGTGAACTGTATTCGGAACCTCATTTTTGACTTAAATTTGGATCATTTGGGATGATTTCCGGAAGCGAATTGTATATTTTCTGACGATCTGACCCATATATATGCAAGCTAAACAGGCAAGAATGCTCGAACTTCATTTGAACTTTATTTAATGGTATAAATTATAATTCCACTGAACCAAATTAACACCTACAGCCGTTTACGTGAGGGCAATTCCCAAAATTAATATAAAGTGGTATTCATGCAAAGACTATGAAGAAATGAATATGGAAAGGTCCTTTATAAATGGTATTTTCGAATTCAGGGTACTTGAAATTATCACTGGAGCAATTTGGGGGAAAATCTAATGATTTTTCCAAATTGTGTCCAGCCTCCTTATGATGACGAAGGTGGATCGGCATGGAGATAAAATGGGAAACTATTATGAAGAAGAAGATGGAGAAAACTCAACTAAAAACATCTGGCAGTGAAATTTGTTTAGCAGTTAATTAAAGGTAAATGCCAGCATCATCAGCACTGCAGCAGGCGGGAATTCAAGGAACTAATGCATGAAACAGTAGAAGTCACAATATTTTGTTCAGACTTTGTCTTGAGAAAGAACATGGTTGGAGGAATACAAAAGACAAAAAAGCAGGATGTTATCATATTATTTTGTGTTTTAGGGATGAGTGAAGTTTACTTCCATTCACTTTGATTTCAATGGGGGAAACTCATCATGATACAAGTTCGGATGAATAACTTTTTTTTTTAGTTCAATGACCCCTTATTTTTTTTGATTGGGAGGGTAGAATAACATGTCAGCTATGTATATATAGATTTTAAAGAAAATCGTATGATTCAATCGTCTGCTATTGGGGAAATACAGAAAATACCCGTTTTTCCCATAGACTTCTATAGTGAACATTAGTAAATTTCAGCGGTCCCTGAAATGAAAACTAATCCAATGACATATGGTGTTTTGGGGCTTTTTGGGTTCCCACAACCATGTTCTTTCTAAATCCAAAGTTTAAAAAAATTGTCCATTATTCATTCATTTTTTATTAAACACTGGCATTTATTTTTAAGGCGACTCTATCCGCCTCAGTTTGGCTTCATCAGGGGTCAATAATTACACTTATTACACCCCTGTGCTGCAGTTGCCTATACCTTCAGCATTGTATGTCACACTTGGTCAAAGTGGTGCATAACATGTGAGTTATGTCACCCTGGGGACATACAACAAGTAGGTCTGCCCAAAACGTAAATTACTTCTTTTATTTTTAATTATTTATATTTTTTATTTATTAATGGGGTGTATTAAATATGGAACAAAGCTCGGGTGAAGTATGTACACTTGTTAGTGACCTCGGGAGTGGGGAAGATCTCGGGCTAACGCCCTCTATCTTCCCGTGCTCCCTCGGTCAATAACAAGTGTACAGACTTCCCCCTTGCTAGGTTCCATCTATATATTATCATCCCAATCTGCGGGAGAGTTACTCACCAGGAAATTGTGAAAGGTCCAGGTCGTTCCAATTATAGCTACTAGCCAATCTGATGCTTTCTTTTAGATTGTCTAAATTCTGTAACCAGTCGAGCGAATTATTCAACTGTGAACCTGGAGAAAGAAAGAATAAGTATTTATTTAATAACGTAAATGACACGATGTATATGTTACGATGCTCCCAAACCCAGTATTCAAAGAAGAAACTAATGAAATAAAGCTTAATTAACACAACATTAATATGACCTATAGATGGAACTATTCAAATATGGCCAAACTTAAAACTACTCAGTATAATGAATACAAGTTGACAACATATTTCAAATTAATTCCCTTTATATAAATCCTTAGAAACACTATTAAATTTCGGTGTTATGAAACAAATTAGTAAATAAAACGCTAAGAGATATACAGGGGAAAAGTAACTATTAAGATATTCTTAGAAATATAATTCACCAATATGAAATGACAATTTTAGCGAATGTAAAAGATATGAATAAGGAATAAAGAGTAAGAAGGAATGAAAATAGGGAGAATTGACTGAAAGCTCTGTACAAGAAAAAACAAAATATCATCATGTGAGGGACAGCTAGCGCCGACAGTGCAAGATACTCTAAAAGACATTAAGTGGGAACAAAACAAAGAGTTAAGAATGGGTGGTCGAGGTTTGATGCTGAATTGGTCGGTAGATACCCACATGGTAAAGACTAAAGATACAAGATACATATTAAGCAGAATATCCTCAAGTAAGGAACCGAGAATACCTTAAGGTACTGGCAGGCAAAACATAAAACAAGACGCTTACAAATGATGCTATAGTCTGTCCTTAAAGTAGTTGATACATGATTCCTTATTCCTTTAAGAAAGTGGGAGATTGTTTACTTCTATTTATGACAATGACCTGTTAACCCTTTGCCAGCGAGTTGCTCATTGCAATCAACCATGGAGAAACAGGGCCAGTATAACCAGCTCTTCCTTCCATCTAAGCAAAACAACAGCTGCTGCACATGGACCAGAGGCAGTGCAATACAATACGGCTGTACATTTGGTCATGGTCGGTCGCAAACGGCGATTCAGGGGGCAAAGGTTTGAAGTAAAAAAACCCCCATCCCTCCCCTTAAAGGGACTAAGGAATCACGTGTCAACTACTTTTCGGACAGATTATAGCACTTATAAAACACCTAACTACACATGTAACATAGAGTGCAGTGACAGACACGAGTAGGGGACATGGAAGGTACGGCCAGGCTACGCAACAACTCCTTCCTTCACGATGGATACCTTAAAACGTTACACCATTGAACCATAGATTATAAGGGGCATAATCTATGATTGAACATTATATCTATCAACCTCAACCCACCCTCCCCATGGCAGTGTGGTCGCTACGTTAGTAACTCGCTGCGGGGGTGCCTAGGGAGGATGTCTCAACCACGAATGATTACTGTTCTCGATCTTTTCAACTTTTTCTCGATGGTATAAACTTTTCTCATCGGCCACATACACTTGGACAGATAGTAAAGCGTGAGAGAAGTTAATTTTAATTAATACATTTCTACATCGCTGTTACTAGTGTAGATGGTTCTGTCTCTCTACTTTAACTTTACTTTTATTTTTACTTTGTCCATAGACCAGGAGCATACAGGAAGATATGGAATTTACTTTATAAATGTATGCCTCTTTTTTGTACAATGCTTTTTTTTAATTTAAATTGAATACGTTTTTATTTATTCTTTTCATACAGGTACATCTCCTGGATTTCTCCATATTTTCCTCAGTAACCTGTGACATTTAGGTTAGGTACAAATAAGTGGTATAGGTAATAGGTAATTGGTAATGATAAAAATACAATGTAGGACGTTATCTGGGCATCAATATTATTAAAATTATTTTGGAATCTATATTTAGTACCATTCCAACGTGTGTCCGTTGCTGACTTCAAATACACAAAGAATATGTATGTAAATTGTTGACCTTCTGATTATATCAGCACATTTAAAAGTGACTTAAAATAAGGACGTGCCTGATAAAAACTAAATTATAAGTTCATTGCAGTACCAATTGTTAATTTTAGTCTAGGGTCGGACTAGCTTTTCTAATCTATCCTGTTCCATTTTAAAGTTTCTTTTTTTCCTTCTTTTTTTTTAGTAGCATGGACTAGGGAGGTCGCACATCGCCATGTTTAAATAAAAAACATTTTAAAGTTTCATTGGTAAAAACCCTTGTTGATACCAAGTAAGAACACTATGGTTAAGAACCCTGCTCGTAGCCCCTTGACGATTTTTCAGTTCAACACAATACCTCATTACAACTATAAAGAAAAACAAATGACGCATGCGTTATTATTTGTTTTCCTGAATGCACACCAATGAATACATTCTAACAAGTTCCTAGTATGTTGTAAGGACTGGTCCCGTCGCTCAACGGTTGCCCACAACATGTATATATATATATAATAAGCTACACTCAGCGGCCTCATGCAGAAATTGAGCATCTAACCTACCCATATGACCCGAATGTAGGTCAGCTTGACCTGATTGTGGATGACCTTGAACTCGATGTGGATTATGTCGAGAGGCCATATGAGCATTTGCACCATTGGGATAATTATAAATAGTATTGGATGAACTACAAGGTGTATGATGTTGTTGATGTTGATGTTGATGTTGGAGCAGGCTTGATAATCCACCTAAAGTAACCATAGGTAAGGGAAATTGGAAAACTTAAAGAGAATAGGTGTAAAATAAGAGGTACAGGAACAGCTGCCACGTTTAATGCATTCTACAGATATCACACTGCATACAATTCCTCAGTGCCTCTCCGAACGTATCCCTGATAGTAGCCATTAAAAGCAACTGTATCAAGATGATTATTTGGATCAGATTTTCAGAAAATGTACAATTCAACTTCGCCTATCTTTTCAAACAACCCAAATTTTAGACGAAAATAAAGTTCAAAATAGAGTTCAACCTAACCAAACAGATTGCTAGAATCAATGCAACGCTGAATATACCCGAATTTACCTAGTATTGACCAAATTGCAGCCTAATTTAGCAGAATTTACTGAATGTGTACAGCTGCCAATTGTACATTTTCTGAAAATCTGACCCATTTGTAGATTGCCTTCAACTTGAACACCCGAGTATTGACAAAGAGGACATAATCAAATCATTATGAGAAATCAAACTTAAGGATGATATAGTCAGAGAGTGAGAGGTTTAGTTTAGAGTGACACCCGGGTTTACAATAAAATAATCTATGCGATACCATTTGTTTTGGTAAGGGCCATTAGTATCCCTGATAGTAGCCATTAAATGCCCGACAACAATAGGGGATTTGCATATCTCACTGTGCATGTCTGTCACAGTGCATCCTGGGATGGATTCTGTTGAAATTTGACATACAATATTTGGCAACATTTTTATCGAAAACTTCAAGAATGGTGTCATCAATATTATAGCTTGTATAAATGATCTATGAAAACCAAATGCATGATGGGAAAGATGGCGACTTGTTCATGGAAACACGTATAACACATAGATATTAACATTAGAGCATTGATAAATATTTCATGCTTAACATTGCATGTTTTCTATAGATTTTAGGCTGTACCATTAGTCCCATAATTCCATGCAAATCAAGATTCAAAATGGCGGCTATGCAAATCCCCTATTGTATCAAGATGATTATTTGTAGATTGCCTTCAACTTGAACACCCGAGTATTGACAAAGAGGACATAATCAAATCATTGTGAGAAATCAAACTTAAGGATGATATAGTCAAAGAGTGAGAGGTTTAGTTTAGAGTGACACCCGGGTTTACAATAAAATAATCTATGCGATACCATTTGTTTTGGTAAGGGCCATTAGTATCCCTGATAGTAGCCATTAAATGCCCGACAACAATAGGGGATTTGCATATCTCACTGCGCATGTCTGTCACAGTGCATCCTGGGATGGATTCTGTTGAAATTTGACATACAATATTTGGCAACATTTTTATCGAAAACTTCAAGAATGGTGTCATCAATATTATAGCTTGTATAAATGATCTATGAAAACCAAATGCATGATGGGAAAGATGGAGACTTGTGTTATGGGAACATGTATAACACATGGATATTGACATTAGAGCATTGATAAATACACCATGCTAAACATGGCATGTTTTCTATAGGTTTTATACAGTACCATTAGTCCCATAATTCCATGCGAATCAAGATTCAAAATGGCGGCTATGCAAATCCCCTATTGTATCAAGATGATTATTTGTAGATTGCCTTCAACTTGAACACCCGAGTATTGACAAAGAGGACATGATTAAATCATTGTGAGAAATCAAACTTAAGGATGGTATAGTCAAAGAGTGAGAGGTTTAGTTTAGAGTGACACCCGGGTTTACAATAATCTATGTGACAGACGAAAGTGTATCGATGTGAAAACGACTCAGGGAAGGTATTCTCAATGCAGTCAGGTCCAGACGGCCACATTCCTCGATTCCACATCCAGCGATAAGCTTAACCACAAGGCTAAGACTAAGGCTACAAGTGTTAATGGCCTCTAAAACTTAGGGGTCCAAAACTGCCTTCTGGACCTGATTGAATGCACTTGATCCCGACCCCGATCCCCAACCCCACCCCCGAATTGACACGTGATAATGTTTGTTGTTACCCTCAGAAATAACCTTTAATACGGAAAAAATAATCCTACACCTCTTTCCCACCATAAGACTGTATTAGGTATCAGAGGTGATAAGATAAGATAAGATAAGAAAATCTTTTATTTGTCAATGGCTCGATATTACATTAGGAAGGAAAGGAGACAAACGGGTCTACATGTCTACAGTGGAACCTCGCATAAAGACCACCTCTCTATAGAGACCACCCCTGTATTAAGACCAGTTTCTCAGTCTCGAATTTCTTTCTTATTATTATTTTAGCCCCTCTACTAATGAGACCACCTCGCTATAAGAACACACATCGTTCAGTCCCAAGGGTGGTCTCAATAGAGAGGTTCCACTGTATTTCTAAATTAAGAAAATCCAAAGAACCAATGGAGACAATGGCAGTGTCTCGTATAAACCATTTCCCTCACCATTAAAAAAATAAAGAACATATTCTCTGAAATTTGCTACTTTTATTTTTTGTTTGGAACTGCTTATTTATTCATTATACTACACTGAACAATTAAACCCTAGGTCGTTTGGGGAAAATGGGGCTAAAATAGGGTGGTTTGGGAGCTCTGGATGACTTAATTTTTGTGCTAGAACAACAATCAATGTCCCCTGAAACCTCTTTTTGAGCAGAATCCGATGGTATCACTTATAACGTTCCAATCTTATAAAACATAATGCCTATTTTATGATCCATTAAAAGCAGACAGTTCGTTGGAATCGACCATAAACCTTTATTTTAAAGATGAGGTGGAGAGACTACCAACCAGTTGAAATTGAATTGTGTTGCATTGAAAACGTGTACCACAGAACAGACATGTATTCTATGTTTGTTTGTTTATTTTGTTTGGCAGTCTACATATGCCAACGCTTTGATCAAAACAATTATCTACTTCGGGGAATGTAGAGAGGCCTGTCTTTTATTTTAAAGTACCCCATCAAACAAGATCTTATACAGGCTAACTAAAGTGTAACCATTGAAAATATCTATTTGACATTCTGTAGTAGATTATCATTGATTTTACTCAACTTGACATAACTTTTGTGTGTTATATTGTTTTTTTTATCCTTCTGGACTTCTTGTCCAATGATTTGAATGTGATTTAAACTACAGCTAAAATTGTCCACCCTCTGCCGGCTCAGGGATCGAAAGGAAGACCACCAGTAGGTGAACCGATGAGCCATACTGTTAAAATTAATTTGATTGATCCTGATGTAGTGCTCTAACCTGAATAAAAAGTATTTTTAAAAAAATAAATCGCTATCAGCCATGGACCACTTGCCAGGACGAAAGACGAACCATGAATTGATATAGAAATTCCCAGAGGGTATAAATTGCATTGACAACATATCTGTTGGCCTAAAATGGACCGACTGACAACACGTGGGTCAGATTTTCAGAAAATGTACAATTGGCAGCTGTACAAAGTTAGGCTGCAATTTGGCCAATACTCGAGTAAATAAATTCGAGTATATTCGGCATTGCATTGATTCCAGCAATCTGTTTGGTTAGGTTGAACTGTATGTTCATCTGAAATTTGGGTTATTTGAGAAAATTGGTGAACTTTATGTTCATCTGAAATTTGGGTTATTTGAGAAAATTGGTGAAGGCGAATTGTACATTTTCTGAAAATCTGACCCACGTACCTTTAATACCTACAGCACAAATGGCGTTTTGGACAGACATAGGGACCCGTATGTTAAAGGCTAGACTGACCTGCCCACAGATGTTAAAATCATGGGCAGGCGAACAACAGGGGACGGACACGACAAGACAAGAGGACATAGACATATACCAGTCGACACGAACGTACGCACAGCAGTGTGAGCAAGCGTCTTTCAATCAAATACACTCCAATAGTCACAGACGAAAGGCAAGGGTGCAAGAATGTCTTGTATGTCTCACAAGTCGACCTAATAAGAGATCCCATGAGAATGTATTTCGTGAGTAGAAAGGGTGGAACCAAGGTTTTAGCGTCGTACTTATCGAGTAGATCACTTATTCGGTAAAATGATCTTAATGTTTCATTGGAATTTCTTAAGATTGTTAACCTAAAAGTAAGATGTCTAAGTACAGATTCACTCCACTCTGGTGTTTCTTAAACCATACGAAAGTTTCCAGTCTAGGCTCACAGCCTCTCAGATGAGATGAGAATGGTATGTCAATGATTAGACGCCTACTGCGCTAATGGCTTTCCCGGCCCTGAAGTAGGCGTCCTGACGAGATTCTAATGGCATTATACGGTTTTGGAGCGAGAGGCTTTCCCTCAGTTTGGAGGGACTTTATCTACTCTGAGCCTAGACTGTTTCAGAGAGCCACAGTGGCATTATTTATGACCAGCGACCAAAGGTGCAGGATTTACCCCCAGGACCTTTCAAAGCTTGGAAGGATAAATTACAAGTAGCTAACAGAATAATTTAAATAGTAGCCCTTAGAAAATAACTATTTCACAAGGTCACTTCATTTCTCTTTTTTTCTTATTGAGAGTAAATACTTTTATACGGACAGAAGTGGGTAATGGGGCGACTCCACTAGAGGAAAAACGGCGGTGACACATTTGTTGTTGCCCACTAACATCAGTTCATTTCATGTTTGCAATGAAAACGCAAATGGAGGAGTGTCAGATGTGTTGCCACATTCTCTGGAAACTGTTGTTTCTGTATGGATATTTGTTGCAACAAATTAGTGGGCAACAACAAAATTTGTCGGCGCCGTTTTTCTCTCTAGTGGAGTCGCCCTATAATAAATACAACTTGCACCCCTGTTTTGTAGCAGGACATTAGCAGACTACAAGTGAGTGGGGTTAGCGATCACATCAGTCGGACTGGCGACAAACCACCAAAAAGGACAAGCGATAAGCAGTCGAGTAAACCGGGCCCAGTTGTTATTGTTACCTGTAGGTAATATGCTCGACTGTCCATTTTGTTGGGGAGATCCGGCGTTCTGATTCGACCCCAGGCCTCCTGACCAATGTCAAGGTTACATTTCAGAAACTCTTCAAACACATGCTAATGAACAACTTAAGGGCCTTGTCCACTAAGCCGATTCTCATGCGATTCTCACAGAATTTACAATGAAATTCGGAAAAAGGGACGAAGCATTTACAAATTACTTCTTAAAAATCCTTCTGTGAAAGCTATGTTTCTCAGGTCTTCCAGGATTTAGTGCAAAAGAGTCCTCTGCGGCGCAAAATCGCATGAGAATCGGCTTGGTGGACAAGGCCCTTTAGATATTTCCCCATCAATGAGGCGTTACTCATTCTGACATTTGAGATACATGGGTCTCCTGAAGACATAATGTCCAGAGGGTAGTAGGAGGCACTTTGTGACTTAAATTAGAACACTCAGGTACATGGGTATCCACAACGTTCGTCACACCAATCAATAACATGGCAATAACGAAAGGGTTATTTCCTTAACTCAGTTAAATAAACCTTTCTCCTCATTTACTGCCTTTAATTAAAAAGGTCTGAGGAAGATCGATGCCTGGTCATCTAAAAAATAATTAACGTCCAGCGAATCTATAAGTTAACAGAGCTGAAAATTTCCTTCGCATAACAAAATTACTTATACCTCACTCAAAAATACTGAAGGATTTGGTCCTCTACGGGGGAAGTAAAAGGAGAAAGTCTATGAATATATATATATATTGTAAAAATGTGACTAGCTTACCTTGAGCCGATTCGAATACAGACTTATATAGACTTCTAAAGGATTCGCTCAGATCAGCAAATGTTGGATTCTGGTCAACAAATGAAGCATGAGCGCCCTGTAACAAGAGAAGTTTGTGTAATTCATTAATCCATTAATTAATTCCATTTAGAATATGTAAAGCATTAGGAAAGTATATCCAATGCTACACTAAAAACAACCAGTCGGTTCATGATGTCTTAACATTATTTTATTGAATCTCAAAATAAATATGAGATGTACATCTAATGATACAATGTCGTATAGCCATAGGATCCTTCTGATATATATATTGTCTCCTTTATATGCCTAGTTTATTTTGTTTCTCACTTTTAATATTGTCATATTCCCTGCTCAGTCTAGTACAAGACTAATGCATTCAAAATTAAAGGTAACTGTCGGTAGAAATGGAATACTTTTTTCATATAGACATGTAAACCTGTTTGTCCCTTTTTTACAAAAAGTAATATCGAGCAGTTTGGCAAATAAAAGAGTTTCTTATCTTATCTTAGAAATCATGCAACAGTTATTTTGATTTGATTCGATTTGAAATCGTGTTTATTATTTGATATAGTCAGGTGTATTTTCTGGATTGCTCCATATTTTCGGTAGTAATCCAGCGAATTATTTACCGTTTTGTTCAATTTGTATACAATAATATGCTTTTTTGTTTTTCTCATAGCTGGTTAAGTTTCGATCATTCAAACAGTTAGATAGATAGATTATTCATGTGGTACAGTCAACATTGTCGATGCTTTTTAACTAATTAACAGTCAATTTTAAGTCTATAATTGAAATAATCGGATTCGTTGAAAATATGACAACTATATCGTCTAATTGGAACAACCAATAAAAAAACAAAAACAAAAAAAAAACAATAGTCACTTTGGACAGAAGAAACTCACTGAGGCCATTTTTGCTCACTACCCACTCACCCTGGTGTCCAAAATGGACTCGTCCAAAGCAATTAAACTGACCTGCGCTTGCTGAAGAAGTGGGGATATACCATGCTGAGCGCCGAGCGTTTGTGACGTCACAGAATTTGCCATTTCTGGACTATATGGGGAGGACTGAAAAAGAAAAAGAAAGAAAATTACATAAGTAAAATAAATGTTTATGTAAGTACCAGATATGTATAGATCTTCTTCATATATCCCTTCGAGGAAAGATCGGTTTTAACCATGGGATTACCTTTTTTATTATTCCTCCTGAAAAATAAGTGTTCGGAGAATGAGCGAGAAGAAAAGGTTAACTAAATGAAGAGATAATAGAACAATATGAACATGTTCTATCAACAATTAACACTTATGTGAAAAACAAATACTTGCTAATCAAGACGCTCCGACTGGGTGATTAGCAAGGGAAGACAAGCTCGTATCCAAGGAAACGCTTCTCAAATACTAGTAATATCACTGCTGAGATAGAAATTTAATTTTAAAACTTGTGTTCTGAAATTATGTTGATATCGAGACCATTTCCAAATATGAAATGAATTGAAATTTTCATTTATTTACTTAAAAGTGTTTAATTCTTATATTTCTGTGTGGATTAATATACCAAACATAACACGCGTTAGCAACAGATTTAATCTATTCACACAGAAATTTGGAAAGTAAAAAGTAAAGACATTAGACTAGGTTTGCTCTTTCTAGTGAATTCATGAAAACATCAGATGAAATGACGATAGACAGTATTCTACAACGATGTTAAGTAATGGTGTTACGCACTTCCACAATTGTATACTCATATACTCGGCATACGTTAAGAGAACAACAAATAAAACCTGGAAATAAAATAAAAATTTCTTCTTGTATTTGATACTGGGGTACTATCAACTATATCAGGTAGGGGGAGATCATGCTATATGTTACGGGTGGTCTCCACTGGCTGCGGTAAGCTCTGCGGTAAGCTCTGCGGTAAGCCTTGCGATGGTGTTGTGCTGGATCTGTAGGTGGAGAGGAATGATGAGGTCCTGCCTAAATGGATCACAGGCCATGTAGGCAGGACCTCACCCCTTCTCACCATCACAGCACCATCACAAGGCTTACCGCAGAGCTTACCGCAGAGCTTACCGCAGAGCTTACCGCAGCCAGTGGAGACCACCCTTAATGAACTGACCCAAGTGTCGGGCATAATTATAGAAATCTCGGCTGGTTTAGTATGGGCCGTTGAGGTAATACTTCTTCACACCAGATACCATCTCGGTCAATACTAAATAGCTTTCGGCTTGTTACAGGGCGACTGCATTAGGGCAGGATGAGTCTGAGTGAAATACAAGATAACGAATGGGGACCAGGAACTATCAGTCATTATATTATATAGGGCGGCTACGATCGATGCGAAATAATCGAGGAAGGCCAATAACAGGAGGAGGACATTGTCACTTATTTCATCCAGACAGTTTAAACATTAAATATTCACACGACAAACGTTCAGACCACTGCACTTCGTCATTACAGCTGACACACACCTCACAGAAACCAATGGTAACAAATGGATGATCTGGGAGACTCGATCGAGTCTATGCCTTTAGGCAGAAAGTGGGAGACCTGGTCTACTTTCATATCAGGAAAAAAAACATCAAAAAAAAAAGAAAAAAAAGAGAAAAAAACTATCCATGTAGACAGACGATCGGCAAGCTTCATAGCTGCCACGATTAACTTGTTTTAATAATGAACTCTTTCAGGAATCATTCAAACACGATAATAAACCAAGAGGGGAATAATTCACACTCATTTCATATGTTTCACTAATACTCTGTTGTTAGTGAACTGTCCTATGTTAGTTAGTGCCACAGTCAGGCTTGTTGACTGAGTAAAGTAAGTGAAGTAGTCGCCGCCCCGGAGTTGTTACTTTCTTGCACTACTTGCCTGGAAATCATTCCTCTGTAGTTGCTGCTCCTCCTCCTCCCTTAGCGGTTCTCCGTACCACTAAGATCAAACACAATAGTCAATATAAGATTTTCAGAAAATGTACAATTCAGCTTTACCAATTCTCTGAAATAACCCAAATTTCAGACGAAAATAAAGTTCAAAATACAGTTCAACCTAACCAAACAGATTGCTAGAATCAATGCAATGCCGAATATACTCGAATTTACCTAGTATTGGCCAAATTGCAGCCTAATTTAGCAGAATTTACTAAATGTGTACAGCTGCCAATTGTACATTTTCAGAACATCTGACCCATAAGG
Source organism: Sthenelais limicola (assembly GCA_942159475.1). Taxonomy (NCBI): domain Eukaryota; kingdom Metazoa; phylum Annelida; class Polychaeta; order Phyllodocida; family Sigalionidae; genus Sthenelais; species Sthenelais limicola. The sequence continues at coordinate 117,488,539 of OW804097.1, read as the reverse complement.
GAGGTGCTTCTAACACAACTCTACTTGATGGTACGATATAGAAGGAATTTGATAGAAATTAATAGGAATGTCATGATGTTGAACAACGCGCTGGTGTTTGCTTTTATACATCGATGTATTTTATTTAATTTTTATTTCACTTCTTTACCTATAAAATAACATTTTTTGTGATACAACATCTTCACTAGACATTAGTATGACTACTTGTTAAAATTAGAGTCAGCAAATTCTGAGAATAATGTACTTGTTACACAATGCTTTTGACTGAATAAAAAAAACGTAAAAGTAGTTGACACGTGATTCCTTAGTCTAAGCCTTTAAGGGGAAGGAAAAGTGGGAGATTTTTTACTTCTATTTATGACAAGGACCTGTCAACCCTTGGGCAATTAGAGCCTGAGTTTATTGTCCGAGCTGGCCCTCTATGCCTGACGGGAATCCTGTCGAGGCCGGAGGCCGAGACAGGTTCCCGAAGGCATAGAGGGCCAGCGAGGACAATAAACGAAGGCTCTAATGGCTTTAGTCCCCGTTGGTTGGGCTGTTTACCGGAAGTTCTCTAGGCATAGAGGGCCAGCGGGACCGGTAGTGACCACTGGCCCTCTATGCGTCTATAACGGGCCAGCTCAGACCAACCAACGGGGACTAATTGCCTAGGGAGTGGCTCATTGCAATCAACCATGGAGTAACAGGGCCAGTATAACCAGCTCTTCCTTCCTTTTAAGCAAAACAACAGCTGCTGCACATGGAACAGAGGCAGTGCAATACAATACAGCTGTATATTTGGCCATGGTCGGTCGCAAAAGGCCATGGTCAGTCGCAAACGGAGATTCAGGGGGCAAAGGTTTGAAGTCAAAAATCCCCCACTTTTCCCTCCCCTTAAAGGGCCCCAGGAATCACGTGACAACTACTTTTTGGACAGACTATAGTTGCCCATTATGGTTGGGAGAGTTGAAATGTGGTGAGACGGTGGTGTCATGTATCGGCCTATCAGGTAATGATATAGTCCTAAACTGCTGATACATGCGTTGACTCAACAATTGCTATGTTTTGCCTACATATTGTATGTTGCATGTTTTGCAACTGATACAATATATTGTTAGAACTAGTGTTACACAAAAGGTAACGAAGTAATGAAGTTTAAAGATGTATTTATATTGGGGGTGAGGGATTGCTCATTATAGAGGTAGCCTCCATGGAGGTACACTCTGTCCAGCCTCTGTAGAACCGAGACTTCAAAGAGTACCGGTATAGGCTAGCATTGGGGTTCTTCAGAGGCTGGACAGGGTGTAGGAGCTACGGTGAAGGTATAGGCATATTACGGTGAAGGTATAGGCCATTAATAATTAAAATTTTAGGTACATTAATATTTTATGACACAATGAGTTATAACAATATCAAGTTGTTACACTTGCAATCCACATTGTGGAGGCTGATGTAGGTTCGGCCGGTGACATTTGACATTATTTTGACTGTAGTGACCAGTTTTGGACAGTATCAACAGTTCTTTCGCCTGCATAGTATGATAGAATATATGCAATGATAAAGCATGAATCCTAAACCAATTTTATAGAGGAAGAGGTGAACTAAATATCTTATGTATCGTCTTGAAGAAAAAGCTAAACCATGTATTACAAGTTATACAAAGAAACCTAAATACTGTTTACAAAGTTATCAAGTTGCAAAAAGGAATTATATTATGATTGTCTCTCACTAGGATCTCCTCACAGTGCAAACGCACGTCCCTAAGCCTACAGGCAGAATACAGTGGGTCAGATTTTCAGAAAATGAACAATTCGCCTTCACCAATCCTTTCAAATAACCCACATTTAAGACAAAAATAAGTTTCAAAATGCAGTTTAACATAACAGAACTGATACTTTAAATCAATTCGATACCAAATATACTCAGATGTACCCCATATTCATCATTTTTCAGCCTAATTTAACAGAATTTCCTAAATGTGTAGAGCTGCCAATTGTGCATTTTCTGAAAACCTGACCCATGTAGTACATTTGTAGAACGCCAACACTTTTGAGTCAATATTTAAACGGGCGAGAAGGAATCATATATACACCGATATGGAAGATGATGTGTAGTGTTGGCTAAGTCTAGGATCCATACGAGAGAGTATGAGCCCCACCCAGTCACAAAATCTATAACCAATGATTAGACATTCATGAGCCTTGAAGGCAATGCCCAGCAAGATAGACTCCAGCGCTCAGCTGGCGTTTATGGGTCAGATTTTCAGAAATGTACAATTGGCAGTTTTATACATTTAGTAAAGTCTGCTAAATTAGGCTGCAATCTGACAAATACTAGGCAAATTCGAGTATATTTGGCACTGCATTTATTCTAGCGATCTGTTTGGTAAAATTGAACTGTATTTTGAACTTTATTTTCGTCCGAAATTTGGGTTATTAGAGAAGATTGGCGAAGTTGAATTGTACATTTTCTGAAAAAATGTACACTCAGCAGCTGTACACATTCAGTAATTTCTATAAATTAGGCTGCAAAATGGTAAATACTCGGAATTTCCGGGTATATTGTTTTATGTGTTTCAGGAAAATGAGTCACAAGTAGCAGAATTAATATTTTTCTAAGTATTCTATCCATAAGATCTCTTTGTACGAATGTTCTCATTCCTAGGTTATCTAATGCTCCAGGTCGTATACATTCGTGTACCAAGTTTCAAGACCGTGTAATAAATATATCCTTGCATTTCTCACCTCATCTTAAGATCATCCTAAGCTCAGCTATGTTATATGGCACATCCAGAGATATTGCAAACCTCTTTTTCAAAAGTAAAAATATTAAACTTAAAATATAGAGAGAGAGAATGGGACGAGCCAGCAATAATCGAAAATTTATAGGACGAGATTCGTCCACATAAGCACGATGCCGTAGGCAGAGTGCTTATGTGGACGAATCAAGTCCTATAAATTTTCGATTATTGCTGGCGAGTTCCATTCTATATTTATTATATGTGCATAAAATTTGATCATATTTCATCAGATATCACTGAAAAAGTATTAAAGAACTCTCAGAGAGCCCCAGCTGCCCCACTGAGAGCACCTTCAGTAGGCTTGTTGTAGCTGTCAGGACTGTGAGTGAGCTGTCAGGACTGTGTGATCATGCAGTGTTTACTTACTGACTTGGTTGAACTAAAACGTTCATATCGTAGCCATTTCTTGAGCTACAATAATAAACCTTACATCATTTGATAGAGAATTTAATTCTCTATTTAATGGTGTGGTGTTTATTATGTATTTCTATAATCACAGGTGGATTACCGATCGCGGGGATCTCCGCGGAGACAGCGGAAGTGCTGAGTCAGAGCTATTTTTAGACAACTACATTTTTATAGGACGCGTCCTATATGACTATTTTTATAGCACCCCACTTATAGCACCTCTCATATAGCATGCGCGTATAATAAAAGCACTTATAGGATGTTCGTGTGCTTACCATCATTAGAATCGGCTTGATTTCATCTTCTCAAATATGATGCTATATGTTACAATCAATTTGTTGGCGACTTCGGACTCATTTTCCTGTGATATATCACATTTGGTATATAGTTTCGATTTAAAAAGATATGTTCGGTTATGTTTAACTGTATTTTGAACTTGAATTTTGGTCATAAATTGGGTTATTTGAGAGGATTGGTGGAGGCGAATTGTACATTTTCTGACGACTTGACCCATCTGTATTGAACAGGGACAACCTCTTCACCTCCCCTTCAGTCGGCCTCCATCTTACTGTCTGTGTCCATGGGGATTTCTTTTATTTATTCTTTTCGATTTATATTCAATATACTCATAGCTAGACGATCGTATATTCTCCTTGGCACAGCAACGCGATATGCCCAATACAAATAACTCTGTCCAGGTCTCATACTGTTACTATTCCTGTTAAATCTACCATATTATTGTCAATTCTTACATATTGTCTCTGACACAAAAGAATGTTGCGGCATTCATAGGAAGATCTGGCACGCCAGAATTGAACAACCAATTGTTTTTTTGTGACAAACCGACAATAAAGAATGTTTAAATTGAATTGAATTGAATTATTTTGATCGGGTTATTCCTCTACTTAAATCTTAGCTAATTATGTAATTAATTATATATAGCTTGTAAGGTATCATGATCTGATCATAACTGGGCTAGCCTAATTTGACACTCAGATATGACTACATACAAGAGCTTGAATGTAATCAAATAGATTCGTGCTATTAATGTTAAAGTCCATAATGATATGGTTCATGCACTTTGTGTCTATCCATTTATTTAGTCCATAACGACTATTATGGTGGTTATACCAAAAAAACCTTTAAATATAGCAATCAAATTCAATAATGGGTGATATTAGACGAGACGAGAGATACGGGTCAATTTTCAGAAAATGTACAATTGGCAGCTCTACACATTTAAGAAATGATGAATACTGGGAATATCTGAGTATATTTGGTATCACATTGATTTAAAGTATCAGTTCTGTAATGTTAAACTGCATTTTGAAGCTCATTTCTGTCTTAAATGTGGGTTATTCGAGAGGATTGGTGAAGGCGAATTGTACATTTTCTGAAGATCTAACCCATATCTTCTTGTAATTACTCGTCAGGAAGCCAGAAAAAGTACAATGAGGAGTTCTCAGTAACTCTACACTTATTATATTCTGCTAAAACAGGCTGAAATTGATACATACTAAGTAAATGATTAGGGTAAGAGGAACCCATTTACTCTAAGGTAACACCTGGACTTGGTGGCATTAAGTAACAGCAAGGAGTTATACCCTGCCCACACACAGCCGATTTGTCCCCCGATTTATGTCTCCCGATGAATCCTAGGATTTCATTTCAAATCCTGATTTATGTTTATGAAATAACACAAACCAGGATTAGAAATGAAGTCCTAGGATTCATCGGAAGACCATAATCGCGGGGCAATCGGGAGGCAAATCGGTTGTGTGTGGGCAGGGTTTTACACGATCACCCAATGTAAATTTGCCGAGTATGAGATATATGAACAGGTATAATGAGAATGGGACTACAGTCACACTCGAGCTCTACCCCAGTAATTGCATCTCACAGTTGCCCATCCACGGAGCTTATACGTTATCGATGAATCAATTATCTGTGTAATGATTAATGACGGTGTCCTGAGCTGAGCCCAGGCACTATAGAGCTTACACGAGCCGAGCAGGAAGTATGGGGGAAGGGGTTGGTGGGTGAGTAATAGAGGAAGTGCCAGGTGGGGTGGGAGAGGGGATATGAGAGAGAGAGAGAGAGAGAGAGGGGGGGGGGGGTAAGAGAGGGAGAGAGAGAGAGGGGATATGAGAGAGAGAGAGAGAGAGGGGGAGAGAGGGGAGAGAGAGAGAGAGGGGAGAGAGAGGGGAGAGAGAGAGAGAGGGAGAGAGAGGGGGGAGAGAGATATAGAGATAGAGAGAGAGGGAGAGAGAGAGAGAGAGAGAAAGAGAGGGAGAGAGAGAGTGGGGATATGAGAGAGAGAGAGAGAGAGAGAGAGAGGGAGAGGGAGAGAGAGAGAGAGAGAGAGAGAGAGAGACGCAGAAAAAGGGGAGGGGATATGAGAGCTATGACTATGAGAGAGATGGGTATGAGAGGCGAGAGGAAGAGAGAGGGGGGAACTAAAGGGGTAGACTATAGAGAGGGGGAAAGAGTGATGAGAAAGAGGGGGCGAGATGCAGAGAGAGAGAGAGTTTCATTTGTTTCTACAATGATAGAAATAGAAATTTAGAAAGTTCTAAAATTGTTAATTTTTCATATAAAAAAATATTTCTAGAATATTTTTAGAATATCCAATATCGACTGAGATTATGGGGGGAAACATCACTTGGTCTTTCTACTAATATTTCAGCTGTAATATATTATAGAAACCGGTCTTTTAACTTCTTCTAACTCTGTCTGTTATAAATAAACACAATTTTCCGTTTTTGACTCTACAGTTAGAGCTAACTCCTTCCTATAAACTATATTTCAGTGGAACCCATGATCGATTTCACATGATAAACCCAACTAGAGCTCTCAACGACCCTGGATTCTAGAATCAATAGTTTAATGCCAGACATCCAGGTTTTGATGGCCTGAGAGCAATTCAAAGTAATATTTCCTTATGGGTCAGATTTTCAGAAAATGTACAATTTAACTTCGCCAATCTTCTCAAATAACCCAAATTCCAGACGCAAATAAAGTTCAAAAGACAGTTCAACCTAACCAAACAGATTGCTAGAATCAATGTAATTTTAAATATTCTTGAATTTACCTAGAATTGACCAAATTGCAGTCTTATTTAGCAGAATTTACTAAAAGTGTACAGCTGCCAATTGTACATTTTCTGAAAATCTGATCCATATACCCGATCCTACCTAGCCAATATTGTAACCTACCGGCTACAGCGTACGAGACTGAGAGGACCAAGCTTTTGACCATTTCTATTTGTCAACAAACAGGAGGGAATAAAAGGTATTGGCGTTTTATCTGTTTGATCCTTCGCACTTTCAATACTTAAGGCAATGAGAGTGTCTTCACAAATTTACACAAAGTACGAGCGCGGTGGAGGAGTGTTGTGCAATTTTTTGAGTTGGGTCCAGCGTGATCTGACATGAGTAAATAGCCATAATGCATCAGTAAACACTTTCAGGGCTTCCTATCCAAAATGCCTTGAATGTCACACATGACCAGAATGCCAACATGACTGTTAATGAAGCTGCTATCCAACAGCATACTATTGGTCATACTTATCTCACAGCTAGTACTTCTCATCCATTGTTACATTGTAATTACCCATGTCATTACAATTTACAACTACTGTTAGCTTTAGTCTTTTATCTTTTCCTTTTTGTAACAAATCAGTTTATTGTAATGAACCAATGCAAGACTATGATAGGAGGCATTCATAGGAAGACCTGGCTGTAAAATCAGAACTGACCAACCACATTGTACTAACATCGATTGCAATGAAGAATTTTTTAATTGAGTTGAATTGAATTGAATTAATCGCATACTAGCATGTATCCTTACAGCTTTCATGTTATGTAACAATCGGTTCAGAAATAAATTTAAAGCTGCGTTCTCAGCTAATTTCGTCAAAAGAAATTCTATTTTGTGGTCTATTTATTCCCGACCCATGCATCCAAAGGATTTGGGGCTGTTCTTCTTGGTGTAAAATCTCATTATCTCCAAAACTATCCATTTCTGTGACCCGCCGAAATCCCCACTTTTTGCCATCTGACTCTACCATCTTCATAAACTTTGGGAATGCTCAATGAAATCGAATATGTTTAGGATAGCATTGGCTAGCTAGGTAGGTAGGCATGTAAAGCCAACACTATAAGTACTGTAGACCACCAATAACAAAATCATAAAAAGATTCGAGAACACATAAAACAAGATGCACGGCTATGACTAACGTCATATATAATTTCAATGGGCTACATGTATACATAAATAAGTACATGTAAACATAAGTACATGTACACATACATACATACATACATATTATATATACATACATACATACATACATAGAAGATTCAGAACCATTCTAAATTTCAAGTAAGCATGTGAATGTTAAGGAATTCTCCCAATGACACCAAGTAAACCCCACCAGAATGCCTTAAAACAGCATATATTTAGAAAAAAAATTTATTCAAATTATACATTTGTTAAAACAGATGTAAACTTTTCATGTTTAAATGATTGTAACGATACTACATACTAGGTCACCACAATAATAATAGCTGCTCAGATTGTAGTTGTAAGGTGTAACTATGTTTGCATGTACATTTTGTACATGTACATTCATACCTACATTAGTACATACACCCACTGTCACCACTGCCACCACTACCACCACTAACACTAAGCTGGCCAACGAACCGTGACATAGCATGACCAGCACCAGCACCACTGCCACCACTACCACTACCACTGCGCTCAGACGAAGACGAAAGTGGTGCATAGACGACGGACGACGATTTTCTTCACAAATGTAGAATTCCAATGGTAACATTATACCTAAACACATTTAACTGCCCATTGCAATTAAAAATCAAGGAATTCAAGGCAATATAAATTGCCATTGAAATATAACGTATCAATACAATCAATACATATATACCGCGTTAAAATCAAACAAGAACACTCAATGAAATACATGTTCCTTAAATAAGCAATTCAAATATATATGGCGAAGTTGAATAGTACATTTTCTGAAAATCTGACCCATATATGTATATGTGAAAGAAATAACGGCCTTCAGTAGGTTAATAATATCAACTATTGGGAGATCACTAGACTACTCACCATAGGGTACAGAGGCTAGTGCGCATTACCATCAGACTACAAACTGGATGAGGGATGCAACTTACAGCAGAGTTTAGGTCATGACCTAACTTGAAATGAAGTAAGGGTGATGGGATATTATTCTGAATAATAGCAAAATCCGGGGTCGGCGGAGTCATTCTGACAGGATAATTCCGCGATTACATAAGCTTTGAAGAGATGGACTGAAGTTCATACATAATGCTTTATCAGATCAGTATGTATGTAATATCTGGTACATTGCTGCGGGTACTACTGGATATCTATAGACCATCTTATGGGTCAGATTTTCAGAAAATGTACAATTCGTCTTCACCAATCCGCTCAAATAACCCACATTTAAGACAAAAATGATCTTCAAAATGCAGTTTGACATAACAGAACTGATACTTTAAATCAATGCGATACCAAATGTACTCAGATTTACCCGATATTCATCATTTTTCAGTCTGATTTAGGAGAATTTCCTAAATGTGTAGAGTTGCCGATTGTACATTTTCTGAAAATTTTACCCTTATGTAGCCATATGTTTGATAACTTTAGTCTTCACAGAAGAATGTATTCACAACCCAACCTGTTAAGTTATCCTGAGAATTGATGCGAGTTATTTCGCTGTTATGTATGTTGCTATAATGCTAATAATAAAATCTTATTCTAGATATTTTAATATTTTAACAATGCAATATACGCGTTGTGGTTCAATAAAATCAATTTTAAAATATTATTTACTTCAGGGCTAGGGCCGTTTGAAATTGTGTCACTCCCTTATAAATAAGCACAGCTAAGAAACGCGGCCTTGCATGCCTCTACAGTCAGAATGAGAACAATGGTAGAAAATATGACTCGTATCATAGCTAATGGTGCTAGCCCTCAACAAATGTACAATTCGCCTTCACCAATATATCCTATCAAATAACCTCAAATAACCCCAATAAGGGTTGAGATACAGTTCAACTGAACCAAACTGATTCTCTGATTCAACGCAATAGAAAATATACTCAGATATGTATTTAGCGTTTTAAGTTTATCATATTTTAGCCTCATTTAGCATAATTTACTAAATGTTTAAGAACTGTTGTTGGTACATTTTCTGACAAGCTGAACTGTATATGAGTCAGATTTTCAGAAAATGCGCAATTCAACTTCGCCAATCTTCTCAAATAACCCAAATTTCAGACGAAAATAAAGTTCAAAATACAGTTCAACCTACAGATTGCTAGAATCAATGCAATGCCATTTACCTAGTATTGGCCAAATTGCAGCCTAATTTAGCAGAATTTACTAAATGTGTAGAGCTGCCAATTGTACATTGTCTGAAAATCTGACCCATATTCCAGCAGTAGGCGAGTTTGAGTGACAGGGGCCCAGCTATATAGCTCGCTCCAGGGTCCACATCTAGAGGCAATTTGGCAACACACACACCTCCTGTACAGACAAGCATGCATTCTATATTTGGGTTTTGGCAGCAATGCCTAAAGTACAACAATACCCGTCGTATTATAGAGGTCAGTACACGGGCCATAGAGTAGAACTACATAATAGAAATTAGATTTCTCCAGTTTTATGTTGATGGTAAGTATGGAAGTAAATGATTATGATTTTTGAAGTTGGCGAGGCATGGAATTTCTGCATTTTTTATCAACATTATGAAACATATATGTAACAATTGGGTGAGTGAGTGAGTGAGTGAGTGAGTGAGTGAGTGAGTGAGTGAGTGAGTGAGAGGGATTGGCTGCTTTACGCCCCTATCAACACATTTAATATGGTTATATCAAGGGCGGGAGAGCTAAGAGGGAGGTAGTCTATGATCATACCCAGGAAATAGTTATAGAGAAGAAGGGAGAGAGAGACAGAGAAAAGATACAGAAAGGCACTTTATCGTCATACCCAGGAAAAAGAGATAGAGAAGAAGGGAGAGTGAGACAGAGAGGAAGGGAGAGTGAGACAGACAAAAAGTGACAGAAAGGCACTTTATTGTCAAATTTATACCGGGTGGATGCCTATTGTTAAAATATTTAAATCAATTGGGAGTGTCACTTCACTCCTCGCTAATTAAAGTGGTAAATATTTAAATGACATCCATTTTGCCTTCAAACAGATTTGGCGATGTTCAAGCAATGATCTTGATCGGGAATAGCTCCGACTGGAATGAACCACTCTAGGTCCAAACCCTCAGATCAGATAAGAATGGTATGTCAGCCTACCTCACTAATCGGTTTCCTCGCCTAAGACTCGGCCTTTTAATGGGAATATAATGACATTTTGCGGTCTTAATGGAATTATATAATGGCACTGTGCGGTTTGAGGCGAGGCTTTCCCTTCATTTGAAGGGACTCTCTCATATTTGGGCCTAGGCTGGATCATCAATATGGAACCACCTCCTCGTGTAACTCTGCATAATCAATGGTCAATGATCTGCAGGAGATTATTAATCCAAAGTGATCGAGAATTTGACCAAGATAAACAATGGGACGCCCGCTTGGTTGGGAATACTCGAGTGCCTGTGTTTATATACAATACCAGAATGTAGTTCCAGGTGAAAGTTTGGGGTCTATGGCTAGTACATTAGGGTCAGATTTTCAGAAAATGTATAATTCGCCTTCACCACTCCTCTCAAACAACCCAAATTTAACACAGAAATGAGCTTCAAAATGCAGTTTAACATAACAGAACTGATACTTTAAATCGATTCGATACCAAATATACTCAGATATACCCAAAATTTATCATTTTTTAGCAGAATTTACTAAATATGTAGAGCTGCCAATTGTACATTTTCTGAAAAATCTGACCCATTAATGATCGGCTCAGAATGTAGTCTCTCTCTCTCTCCCTCTCCCCCCCTCTCTCTCTCTCTCTCTCTCTCTCTCTCTCTCTCTCCCTCCTTCTCCCTCTCTCATTCTCTCTCCCTTCTCTCTCTCTCTCTCCCTCCCTTTCCCCCACCCCTCTCTCATTCTCTCTCTCTCTTCCTCCCTCTCTCCCTCCCTTTCTCCTTCTTGTGAAAGTTTGTCTATGGCTAGCACGTTAATGATCGGCCCATCTGTGCCTGGTCGTAGCTCGGGTCTAGAGGGTACATCGTGTGTGTAAAGTGTTATAATCCAAATATCTGATTAAGCGATTACATTGATCCGATCTCACAAAAGCTTAGGGTTTTAGGCAGCGTTCGAGAGGAGACAAGATCCGATGTTAAGTTCATCCCATGACGTCGCATAGTAAAAGTATGCATGATGCGCCGTTCATCAAGTTTGTACATTTTACCAGCAGGACTAGTTCACTTCAGTGGTGGTCTTTAATTCCCTTGTGGGTCAGATTTTCAGAAAATGTACAATTGGCAGCTGTACACATTTAGTAAAATCTGCTAAATCAGGCTGAAATTTAGCCAATTTTATGTAAATTCGAGTATATTGTATTGATGCTAGCAATCTGTTTGGTTAGGTTGAACTGTATTTTGAACTTTATTTTCGTCTGAAATTTGGATTATTAAGATTGGCGAAGTTGAATTGTACATTTTCTGAAAATATGACCCTTGTATCTGAGGGGGGGGGGGGGGGTCATGAGACTGCTACCGCACCAGGGTTCGAACCCACAACATCGACTTGTTTGTAGGTTAAAACCACAGACAGTCCAGGGAAAACTGACTTTCCTGATAAAAAGCAATGCACTTTGAACTACTGACTGTCCATACTAATATGAGTCACGCTACACATCACTTATTATGTCTGCGTCTGTAGTTAATAGGGGAGTTGCATGTGCCACTGCGCATGTCTATTGCAGTGAATCCTGGGATGCATTCTGTTGAAATCTGACATACAAATATTTGGGAATTTTTTATCGAAAATTGCAAGAATGTTTTCACCAATATCAGAGTTTGTATAAAAGAGTAATGAAAACCAAATGCATGATGGGAAAGATGGGGACATGTGTTATGGAACCATGTAAAACACATGGATATTGACATTAGAGCACTGATAAATATTCCATACTGAACATGGCATTTTTTCTATAGAGTTTACACTGTACCATTAGTCCCATAATTCCATGCGAACTAGGATTCAAAATGGCGGCTATGCAACTGCCCTATTAATAACGCAACATAGATAAACCTTTTTTTTTTTACCTTTTTTACATTGATTTATTTCGTTCTATATATAGATACACGATGCTGACATAGGCCGCCGATTATATCAAGCTATCGGGAGCCCGGGGCTGGATAAACATGAAGACAGTCCGGGCAACTAGGAAATAGCTTAGAGAAATAGCAAGAAATGTAATGCATCATTGCATGGTAGAAAAGTGTGTCTAATTTACTCTTATATTAACTAGATGGAGATAACATCTGTGTTATACTCTATAGCTAAAAAGAAAACAGACCTCTTATACCCACTGTAATACTGTATACTGTAATAACCTATTTATACCCACTGTAATACTGTATGGATCAGATTTTCAGAAAGTGTACAATTGGCAGCTGTACACATTTAGTAAATTCTGCTAAATTAAGCTGCAATTTGGTCAATACTAGGTAAATTCGAGTATATTCGGCATTGCATTGATTCTAGCAATCTGCTTGGTTAGGTTGAACTGTATTTTGATCTTTATTTTTGTCTGAAATTTGGATTATTTGAGAAGATCTATGGATGAAGTTCAATTATACATTGTCTGAAAATCTCACCCATACTGTAATAACCTATTTCATGAAGATATTATAATGCATAATTACACCTTAGAATAATACTATGAGGTTAAACTTAGTGTTACACTCCGTATTCTGCAAAAAGACAAAAAAAGTGTAAAATAAAACGGACTTGTTGGGGCTCCCAGACGTAAGAAATAGCAAGATGGCTTTACTGACTTAACACCTGAATGACTGTGACACTAATATCATAACTTCACGTCTGTGTGTCGATACACGACGAGATATGAATATATTAATATATCATATGAACAATCATCTTAGTTTGTTTGGACAGCTTTCGACTATGGAAGCATTTGATGCCCCACGGTGCAACTTTGTGATTCGTTCAGAGTTGGTAGACCCCTTAAATTTCATTTTTATGAGGATTAAGTTGATATAGTTGTAATTTCCTAATAAATCAATAAGAAGGGACACTGAGTAGCGTCTCTAGAAATAGATCAATATTCTCCCAGTGGACCGCCATACACACATATATAATAAACAATACATACATTTACCAATACGTTCTCAAAACCAATGTCTGCAGAAAAGTAATGAGCCACGTTATATATGGCTCAGATTTTCTAAAAATGTACAATTTGCAGCTCTACACATTAAAGAAACTCTCCTAAATTAGGCTGAAAAATGATGAATACCGGGTATATCTGAGTATATTTGGTATCGCATTGATTAAAAGTATCAGTTCTGTTATGTTAAACTGCATTTTGAAGCTTATTTCTGTCTTAAATATGGGTTATTTGTGAGGTCTGGTGAAGGCGAATTTTCTGAAAATCTGACCGATATAATATGTAAACAGATATTAGCAACTAAACGCCAGCCCTCATGTAGACAAAGCTACGCTTGTTCTAATTTCAAATGTAAATATTTCTACTGCAGAAGGCCAATAAATAACGGGTTAAGAGACTAATTTTGGCAGCGTCCATCGTACTTGTGTAGTCATTATTTGATATCAACTTATTTCCGGCGGTGCTTCCGATAAGCTTAGCCTTGAGTTGATGCCCAAGGCCAAGAATATTCATATCAATAATGAATATGCGGCCACTACTGCAAACCTGCACACTAGGCACACTCACTGCATTGTGATCCACGGGTTAGAGAAACAGAGAGAGAGAGAGAGAGAGAGGGGGGGGAGGAGAGAGAGAGAGAGAGAGAGAGAGAGAGGGAGGGAGAGGGAGGGAGAGAGAGAGGGGAGAGAGAGAGAGGGAGGAGAGAGAGAGGGAGGGAGGGGGGAGAGAGAAAGGGGGGAGAGAGGGAGTGGGAGAGGGAGAGAGAGAGAGGGGGGAGAGAGGGAGTGAGAGAGGGAGGGAGAGAGCGAGAGGGAGGAGTGAGGGAGGAAGAGAGAGAGGGAGAGAGAGAGAGAGAGAGAGAGAGAGGGAGAAGGAGTGAGGGAGAGAGAGAGGGGGGAGAAGGAGTGAGGGAGAGAGAGAGAAGGAGAGAGGGAGAGGAAGAAAGAGAGAGAGAGAGAGGGAGAGAGGGAGAGAGAGGAAGAGAGAGAGAGCGAGAGAGACGAAGAGAGAGAGAGGGAGAGAGAGAAGAAGTGAGGGAGGAAGAGAGAGAGGGAGAGAGAGAGAGGGGAGAAGGAGTGAGGGAGGAAGATTATACCTAGTATTTATCATATTATCCTAATTTTGCAGAATATACATAAATGTGTAGAGCTTTTTCTGTGAGTAGAGCAGTTGATTGTTAACTTTCTGACGGCTTGACACATATGGAAAAACCATAATACATTCCAGTCCCAAACCTAGCCAAAGCTTATTCGATCATGGTGGGTATATGAGATATCTATAACAAAAAATCAATAAAGTGCTTTTATCTCCATGGCTATCAGCGAAGACGAAAGCACTAAAAATTGGGAGCCAACCGATCTTCAACTGAACATGAGAGGACAGGGTTGGGGTAATAATAGCTCAGTGTCAAAATGAGACCAGTTGAACTAAAAAGTACTAAAAATGGGGCCAGTCGAGGCATGTTAGCTATGGGATCGTAGGGAATTATCAGATGGTCCTGGATGGGAACATAAACCCCATGCAGATACTTCATATCACCCAATGATATAAATAAAAGAGTTGTGTGGGTCATCACCAGAAAAAGTACAATTCGCCTTCACCAACCCTTTCAAATAAGTCAAATTTAAGACAAAAATGAGGTTCAAAACACATAAAACCGAACAGATTTTCTGAAGCAACGCAATACCAATATGATGAAATAATATACTCAGATATATAACAACCTTACATTTTGCTTTGTGACGTTTCAGGTGGAAATATATATTTTCATATCATACACTTGCTGTGGTATACATCGTTTGGTCGATTCAACTTCAAATTCTTGTATTTAAGCATACTCCTGACATCAGCAAAATATTGATAACATCAGTCACGCAATAAGTAAAGTTTGCAAGATGTGTTTTGTTGTAGGCTAGCTGGCAATACAGCTTTAAGGCATGTATGAAATTGTGCTGTAGCCTACCTCAGTACTATGATCATTCCCTAGTATTTTTATGGGTTAATTTAGCAAAATATACTAAATAAGGCTAAGAGCTGCTTGTACATCTTATCCACTTGACCCATTCATGGAAGAAAGAAATAGCGACATCTGGATTTAATACGAAATCATTTTTTTTTTTTTTTTTTTTTTCATTTAAAAATTCGGACTCAGTTAGGTCCCCACATTCCTCGATTCCACATCCAGCGATAAGCTTAACCACAAGGTTTTTTTTATGGCTAAAAGTGTTAATGACCCCTAAAACTTGGGGGTCCAAAACTGCCTTCTGGACCTGACTGGACTGGCTTTGTTTCATTTAATAAAATAAATGCCTTTTGCAACACTATTAATCTACAATATTACAGCTTATCAAGAATTAAGATGACTTTAACCCACATTCTTATAATTCCACATTCTAATAATTGCTTAATAAAGGTCACCAGTAAAAGTTGATATTCAAATGTATGTCAACTACTCGGGTGCAAAACAAGTGCACATACGCCGGCGAATAACAACAATATTCGGCAGTACGCCTATTACATAATGCAGGTCTCAAAACCAAGCTTTTGTGAACTGTTAATAGGGTTCGTGGGTTTCAGAATAAAGTCTTAAGTGATTCCATTTGCAGCCGATCTGCATTTAGCCATATTGGCTCCCAGCCAGAATACATGTTGGGATACGTAGCTCTTGTAATAAATACATGGTCCCCGCACTGCACTGCTACAATTGACATGCTGACCGACCTAGGCAGTATGTACGTTGTATTTACGTAGCATTCATGGGTCAGATTTTCAGAAAATGTACAATTCAAATTCGCCAATCGTCTCAAATAACCCAAATTTCAGACGAAAATAAAGTTCAAAATACAGTTCAAGCTAGCCATACAGATTGCTAGAATCAATGCAATGCCAAATATACTCGAATTTACCTAGTATGGACCAAATTGCAGCCTAATTTAGCAGAATTTACCAAATGTGTACAGCTGCCAATTGTACATTTTCTGAAAATCTGACCCATGTACGTTGCATTTACGTAGCATTCATACAAGTATTTTTAAATCATTCCACCCCGATTACAATAATGAATTCTAGTAAAAACCATTCATCTCGACCTTCAGTTTTATCATATTTGTTGGGAGGGGTGCTGCTAAATCTGAGATTTAGTTTAATTTAGCTTGTGACTTCGTTAAAAAGATAGAGTGTGAAATTGAGTTTTTCACTTTTTTATTGGACTATCTGGGAGCCAACGTTTCTGGCATTACTGTCCTACATCACGGCTAGTCCTCATATTTGTATTATTTTTTTTTTACTTTTTTTTAAATGTTTTTATTGGCCACATCATTTAATATATTTACAAAAAAATACGTTATGTGATATATTTTTCATGTGTTGCCAACGCGAAAACCCGACTGCTTATCATAATTAGAGGACGGTGGTGGTTTTCCCTAGATTATGATACGAAACGAAAAGTTTCATCGCATGCGTAAATATTCCAGTAAAATGCAGTTATAAATGCGATGATAGGTGAATTTAGAATGAAACTCTTTTAGAGATAATCTTATCAAAATAAAAGTGGGAACAAAATGGTCGCATTTCCCATCATTGTATAATGCACATGTGGAAAAATGTTAAGTTTCTCAAATTCTGTTCATGTGAGATTCTTTTAACGAAGCATTTTTTTGCCCAAAGAGAAATTTGGAGAAGATCGGTCTTTTATGAATTGATAAAACCGTTGAAAAATATTGGTGCATTGATGAAATTGATGAAACTCATTCCATTCAACAGAAGCCCAAGGCGCGGACTCTAACAAGCGCATTTTTCTCGAGCCCCTAGCCTAATTCCAATTATTATTTATTTACAGCTACCTCGGAGTGGGCATTACATGATATATCAAACCTTCATTACTCCCTCATTTCCCTAATCCCACCCAAGTTGAAGTATGACGTCAAGTGGTTCCTAAAGGAGAAACTGAGTTGACATTTGAAGTCACTAAATGTCACGGACGAGGTGGGAAAGTGGCTGCTAGTGAGTGGGCCAGATTTTCAGAAAATGCACAATTGGCAGTTCTACAAAATTGGTAACTTCTGTTAAATTAGACAGAAATATTATAAATAATGGGTATATCGGAGGATCTTTGGCACTGTGTTGATTGGAAATATCTCTTTCTTTGTGTTAAACTGCATTTTGAACGTCACTTTTCACTTAAATTTGGATTTCTTTTTTTCTTTTTTTCTTTTTTTTTCTTTTTTTTAAAATTTGGCTTATTTGAAAGGATTGGTGAATTTGAATTGTACATTTTCTGAAGATTTCACCCTAGTAGATGGTCCCTGGCAGATGCATCAGCTCTTTCTACTTTCCCATAAACTATTTAATCCGTCCCTCAGCTTGTATATGATTAAGTAGACTAGCCCTCGTCCCTAAGACTGGTATTGTTTGTAGGGCCCTATACTGCAGGTCTGGGACTCCCCATTCATGGACTGTCGTAGAATTCAGTCAAGGGGGGAGTGACCAAAACATGGTAGTGACCATAACATGATAGTTTTCATTTTTTAAACAAAGAAAATTCTAAGACTTGTGCAAGTCTAATGATTAAGATGTTGGCACTTACTCGTTCACTGAATCGTCTCTTCTTGTTCCTGGATGGGAGGGGATCCTCGGGAGGGTTACTGTCTATGGCCCAGTAGGATCCCTGCAAGTAATCAAAGGTCATAAATATATAAAGATTTTTATTCCGACTTTTGATCATACATACAATATTTCACATCATCATACATATTGAATCAGAAGAAAATCAGGAAATGGGCATTAACAACCATCTGTAACCAGGTCTTCCAGATCACCCAAATAAATGGAAATGAAGTATGAGAAGTGTAATATATATGATTATTATAGTGTCAGTTCAATGTCTAATGTCCATAGCAAGTTCATGTTTAAATTCATTATTTCTTGTCGTATATGTTGGTTGTTGTTGTTGTTGTAATAGGTTTATTTCTAGAAATTATACAGTTACAATATTTCCGGAAAATGGACTAACATTCGTATGCAATACAAATTATATTTCCTTCTAAGAATTGACATTCTTAGGTCTTCCTGGAGCGTCCTTATTATCACTGTTAAGTTTGAGTGTGAAATACATTTGTTCTCGATTAAAATTTTTCTGCAGTTATATAATATCATGTACCTACTACATTACAATCTTTATAAGTGGGTTAATTACCCCATCAACATAAATTAACATAACATTATTAATTATCAATTAAATAAGTTTGTACATGGTCTTACAAGCCAAAGTTTGTTATATTATTTATATGTACCCTCAATGACATATAACATCATTATCAATCCCCCTAAAGTGATAGCTGACTGCTATATTTATAGTTTACTCTTTCTGGTTTGCTGCCCTTATACAATGTGCAACTATGTTCATTACTTCTTAACAATATTTTCTTTTGGAATTACATTTCTCCTAGACAGATAAAGCTTAAAATCCTCCCTTAAGACACAAGATTTACCTTCTTTTGGGAGATCATTCCACAAAATGGGAATTTGATAATATAGAGATTTTTTCACCATTTCCGTGTTTGGTTTTGGTACTTTCATCATTTTGCCTTTAGCTAATGACCTTAGATTGATTTCCCTATTATCTATATATTCTTGTTTTGTACTTAAACCATGAGCTATCTCTAATAAATGCTCTTCACGTCTATCGGAAAGTGTATTAATACCCATTTTCATTTGTATTTGGGATACACTGTCTCTTTTATTGAGTTTGAAAGCTAGTCTAATAAAAGAATTTTGTAAAGTTTGTAGTTTGTTCAGTAAGTTTTTTGGTGCTACCATATAGATATAATCTCCATAGTCTATAATCGGTCTGACAGCTGCCATATACAATGTTATAATATTATTTGTAGATAAGGCACCTTGTATTTTCATTATTGCTTTCAATCTCTTAGTGACCTGTAATATTTTTTGCTGTAGATGATCTTTGAAATTCAGTCGATTATCAATTATTAACCCCAGGTAAGTATAAGTCTCACAGTAGTTCATAACGTCATTTCCAAGCTTAAAAGTGTATTTCTCATGAATAATGTTGGATTTAGTTTGTAATAATCCTTTAGTTCTATCATTTTTACTAGGAAGTATTTCCAGTATATTACTCTTGTTTACATTTATTGATATTTTGTTTTTTCTGCACCATAAACTGACCATATCAAGGTCATGTTGCAGATTTTCATTTACTGTTTGCTTAGACTTATCTGAGGTGTACAGGACCGTGTCATCTGCAAAAAGCTGGATATTTGTTCTTGAGATGACAGTTTCTAAATCATTTATGTACAATAAAAAGAGCAAGGGTCCTAACCCAGTTCCCTGAGGGACTCCACATGTTACTCCCTGCTGGTTAGAAAAGACTCCATTTATATTAACCATTTAATATTTAATAGTTGTTAGCTGTCTTGCAATATGTTGACTTGACTTGGATTCGTAGTTACCATTCTGTTCGTATTAATTGTCCTTTATTATCAGACTTGTTTATCAAAGGTACTTAAATCACGTACTTAATCACATCCTGACATTCTAGATTATAGACGAATTTAATTAACCTTTACGAACGCGGAAGAGTAATATAGTTGTAAATATCTCTTAACGGGCAAACTATCATGATGTACGTCACATAATTAATTACAAATATCAACACATTGCAATTATGCATTTTTGATTATCTTATCGACGTCACATCGACCGACTCCTGGCCCAAAACATAAGGACTGAAAATGTTGAGCAGACAAAATAGTATCGATAATAGGTAAAATGATTTTTAATATATGAAATTATAGAATAAATGTGAGAAAACTACAGTGTGAAGTACTAGGTGGACATTGGTACACCCCACACAAGGTATTCTTAGGCCAAAAAAATGATAGGTGTGTTTCCGATTTATCTGGCTGAAAACTAGGTAGGGGGGGGTAACTTTTTTTTTTTAAATTTTTTTTAAAAGAAAACCACCTCCCAGGAACTGAAAAAAATGTCTATTTTATAACAATTGTTGTTTAAACATGGGAAATATGCTTTTTGACAGTTCCGGCTTAGGAAACCCCGTTTTCCTGCTTTTATAGGCTTTTTTTGCCAAAAAAAGTAAGATATGGTAAAATGAAAATCAGGTATGGTAAAATAGTTTAGGTAGGGTAAGGTTTTTCTAGGTAGGGCGGGGGGGGGGGGGGGGTAAATCGGAAACACCTTTTTTTTGCCTAACTATAATATCTTTAGGAGCTGCAGACACAACATCGGGACGAACTGAGTGCACAAAGGGCAGAAGAGAAAGGCAAAGGGTCGCTGGTGTAAAAAGATGGGGAGACGAGAGAACTGGTAGGGAAGAACGAAGACTGAATTATGAATCAACCAGGATGGAGATCCAGCATTAGGGTAAAAAGGAAGCAACCTTCAACTTAATTCCATTGGCAGCATGGTAAATCAATATCTTGATTATCGATGCCAAAAAGGAACAATGCATAAGACATTGTGACTGATAGAAAAAAAAGCTTGTAGAACGAAATCAATCAACTTTGAAGGGTGCGGACCTTTTGTTGATTAAATAGTTCGATTTTGATTTAATTAAGTATTTTTTGTCAGTGTAAAAATATATTAGGAGCTTAAGGTTCAAGAAATCCTGCTACGTTCTTAGTAACATTTACTTATATTTGTCGAAGATGTCTGTGGATTTTTTTCTGGGAAATATTTCAGGAATAAGGTAATATCAAGCGAAATACCCTAGTATTTACCAAAAGGAAATGTCAACAACCTGCAGGTGGTTTTCAGGTCTTGGATTTACAAAGTTATATGTTACTATTTGTTGGCATGTTACACATGTTTTCCTGTTATCCTGTATATATGTATTTTGCCAATTTATGCCATTAACACATGATTTATTTTAATAATGTGAACCCAATTCAGCAGAGGAACTTTCATAACATAGAGTTTATATTTAGAACTTTCATAAGTTAAACGGGGCCAACGATCCTCCACCTTCTTAAAGAGCTACCATGCTACTGGAACGTCTTATGACGTTTTTTTAAAAAAAAATAATAACTTCATGAGATTGCCAGAAAACAAGGTGTGTTGGAGTGTTCACTAATCATCCATGAACGGAGTATTAGAATGTATTTATTTCATTTTAGAAACATTAGCGTACCACAGAATACGAGGAGACATAGCCATAGCATACGGTACGGGCCAGAGAAGGCTATGGCAGAATGCGCATGATACCAGTCTCAACGTCCACGGCTGTGATACACGCTCCTCTACCACTCTGTAAGACCGCATCACCGCGCGGAGGAATACATGTACGAGCATACCCAATGGCTGCCTAGTTACCCAAGCCGTTACTATAGCAACACAACGCCAGGCGTTGAGGCACGCCAAGGTGCATGCTAGAAGGCAAGGCGGGCCTCGTCTTTCCTATGGTGTTAATGGTTTAATCATCAATTATTCAAACGGGATATGAAAGCGGTGGGATGGCGTAGGAATGACTTGTTGAATCTAAGGCAAATGTAGAAGAAAAATTGTAGGGGGTAGATGATGTTGCGTCTCAATCAGACTAGATCTCCCTCCCGCTCGGGTTGGCCGTTTGGCGGAATAATGTGGATGATTGTATACCCACTCTAGGTCCAAACCCTCAGATCAGATAAGAATGGTATGTCAGCCTACTTTGCTAATCGGTTTCCTGACCTGGCCTCGGCGTTTTAATGAAAATATAATGACATTTTGCGGTCTTAATGGAATTATAATAGCACTTTGCGGTTTGAGGCAAGAGGCTTTTCCTTCGTTTGAAGAGACTCACTCAACTTTGGGCCTAGATCATTCCTCATTCCCCTGCCTGACTGTGGACAAGAACCGTTGTTATCTCACCTGCTATTCTCATATTATAAGACATAGCAAGCTGATCGGTCTATTCCCTGACCATATGTAGCGTTTTCCCCTTTCATAAGGCAGTAATCGATTGGAACAATCGGGTCGAAATAGAATGATTGAATATGTCCAGCCGAATAACAAAAAACAAGTTTATATTTTATTAGGAATGACGGCGTTCCGTGCCTTTAACTTGCCTAACTCAAATAAAAGGCGAATGTTCGTGAAGGAAACAAGACTTCAGTCCGAGTGCAATATCATTCCTCATTCCCCTGAAAACGGACCCAGTACGCACATAACGATTGCTGGGAACGCTATCACTTTAGTCTTGAGGAAATCACGATAGTTTTGAACTATGTACGGGTCAGACTTTCAGAAAATGTACAATTGAACTTCGCCAATCTTCTCAAATAACCCAAATTTCAGACGAAAATAAAGTTCAAAATACAGTTCAACCTAACCAAACAGATTGCTAGAATCAATGCAATGCCGAATATTCTTGAATGTACCTAGTATTGAGCAAATTGCAGCCTAAATATCTAGCAGAATTTACTAAATGTGTACAGCTGCCAGTTGTACAGTTTTTGAAAATCTGACCCGTACACAGATATCGATTAAAACGTGAATATTGAGGTACACCCTACAGCCTTTCATTACGCATTTGAGCATTACTCATGATAACTGTGTGATGGCACGTACGTGGGTCAGATTTTCAGAAAATATACGATTCACCTTCACCAATCCTCTCAAATTACCCAGATTTCAGACGAAACT
The DNA here is from genome assembly GCA_942159475.1 of Sthenelais limicola. NCBI lineage: Eukaryota > Metazoa > Annelida > Polychaeta > Phyllodocida > Sigalionidae > Sthenelais > Sthenelais limicola. The sequence continues at coordinate 117,465,345 of OW804097.1, read as the reverse complement.
AAAGTTCAAAATACAGTTCAACCTAGCCAAACAGATTGCTAGAATCATTGCAACGCAGAATATACTCGAATTTACCTAGTATTGACCAAATTGTAGCCTAATTTAGCACAATTTCCTGAATGTGTACAGCTGCCAATTGTACATTTCCTGAAAATCTGACCCACGTACTGATAATTATGCGTTTTTATTATGGTTTGGCGCCTTTAGAAACAAGTTTCAACTTGGCGAAATAGCGCAAAGCAACGAGTCCTACTTGTCAAGCTATGACTGCCCTAGACAAGTTTGGTATCAGTAGGATCGAGAAAGTAATATCTTCAGAAATCATTGATAAGGGCCTTTAGATGATACCCCCGCGACCCCATATAGGCCCTACACATTATCTGTCTGATATATAATGTACGCCTCGGGTCATTGGGACGACCCCAACACGTGCCCAACAAAGCATCTATTTTGTGTCAGGGATGTTTCTTCATGGCTCTTATCAGCCTTTCAACTTATTTGTATTATTTATCTTCCAGGTATTCGCTAAAGCATTCGTCCGCGCAGAGAAATGGCATAGGTGGGTCAGATTTTCAGAAAATGTACAATTGGCAGCTCTACACATTTAGTAAATTGTGTTAAATTTGGCTGAAAAATTATGAATATCGTGTATATCTGAGTATATTTGATATCGCATTGATTTAAAGTATCAGTTCTGTTATGTTAAACTGCATTTTAAAGCTCATTTTTTTCTTAAATGTGGGTTATTGGAGAGGATTGATGAAGGTGAATTGTACATTTATTGAAAATCTGACCCATATGGTGACTCCATTCTGGCTCAGTGCCTCTTTTATGACACAGTCTAGGCCCAAAGTTGAGAAAGTCCCTTCAAACGAAGGGAAAGCCTCTCGTATCAAACCACAAAGTGCCATTATAATTCCATTAAGACCGCAAAATGTCATTATATTCCCATTAAAACGCTGAATTCAAGGCAGGGATACGACTTAGCGAAGTAGGCTGACATACCATTCTTATCTGATCTGAGGGTTTGGACCTAGAGTGTGATCTGAGGGTTTGGACCTAGAGTGTGATCTGAGGGTTTGGACCTAGAGTCCTTCACCCGTCCAGAGGGAGAAACTAATCAAAGCAAAGATTGTAGTTCAATATATATTATAGAAAATAAAAGCCAGCTTGACAAAATGCCAGCCAACGGTTAAAACCTACACTTCCTATGGCATCATATATAAACGCATAGGGTTGTGTGTAAAAGTGGGTTTGGATCAGGTTGTCAGAAAGTGTACAATACACATGATTCCTTAGTCCCTTTAAGGGGAAGGAAAGTGGGGGATTTTTGGCTTCAAACCTTTTCCCCCTGAATCGCTGTTTGCGACCGACCACGGCCAAATATACAGCTGTATTGTATTGCTCTGTCTCTGTTCTATGTGCAGCAGCAGTTGTTTTGCTTAAAAGGAAGGAGGAGCTGGTATTACTGGCCCTGTTTCTCCATGGTTGATTGCAATGAGCGACTTGCTGGGCAAAGGTTTGACAGGTCCTTGTCATAAATAGAAATAAATAATCTCCCACTTTTCCCTCCTCTTAAAGGGACTAGGGAATCACAAGTCAACTACCTTTCGGATAGACTATAGAACGAGCGCAGTTGGCCAGGAATTCATCCACATTTATAATCTCCCTCTCTCTTCCCAAAATAGCACATTATAGTAAGTGAACCCTCATGTCATTAAGCAATGATGAACTAGCATAACTAACTGAGCGCAGTATTTATTATTCATTACTTTTGAACATCCATGATACATGTTATTTTATAACACCATCGCATGTCCCTCTACGTGCGCATATTTGATATTAAATTATATATTAAACTCCATACGTGTATGTATACAAGATAATGCAGGTGATCCAGTGTATTACCATTCATCATTCCACTGCCTAATTGTTAATAACTCCGGGTGCAAAACTATAGACTCTTACAATAGAAGAGTCAGATTTTCAGAAAATGTGCAATTAGCAGATCTACACATTCAGTAAATTCTGCTAAATTTGGCTGAAAAATGATATTAAATACTCGGTATATCTGAGTATAATTGGTATCACCTTGGTTTAAAGTATCTGTTTTGTTACGTTAAACTGCATTTTAAGGCTCTCATTCTGTCTTAAATGGGGGTTATTTGAGAGGATTTAGGAAGGTGAATTGTACATTTTCTGAAAATCTGACCCAGAAACTGATGTTTATGTAAATCCAAGCTAATCCAGTCAGTGCTTAAGAACCTAATATTGATCAAATAGGATGCTTCGCATAATGATCTACGAGTGCTGGAATTTTACAAATGAAAATGTCTATCTTTAAAGAAGCCCTTGAGATGGTCAAGAGGATGTTCCTCTCCTGTGCATGTCCAAACAGACTGTTGACATGTCCGACAGCGGCACGTGGCCCCTTTGTTTTCCAGACAGGAAGCACACGTATGACATGCGTACAGAAGGGTAATATGGGTCAGATTTTCAGAAAATGTACAATTGACAGCTCTACACATTTATGAAATTCTCCTAAATTAGGCTGAAAAACGCTGAATACCGGGCATATCCGAGTATATTTGGTATTGCCGTGATTTAAAGTATCAGTTCTGTTATGTTAAACTGCATTTTGAAGCTCATTTTTGTCTTAAATTTGGGTTATTTGAGAGGATTGGTGAAGATGAATTGTACATTTTCTGACAATCTGACCCAATGAAGCACACGTACGACATGCGTACAGAAGGGTAATAGTTCATAGGCACTGAGAGATAACCTGTCCTCAGATAAGGCATAAGCACCCTCAATGTCTTATCTCCAGTCCACGAAGTAATCACTCCATTCGCCCCAACTACTTGAGGTATTGTTCTATTTTCTAAACTAAGAATCCATTATCAGTAAGAACCGCAGATAGGGGGAAGCCAGAAGTATTTATTATTAAACAAAGACATCGTAAATTATACCACCAATATTGAATAAGTCGCCTGGAATAAAATGCCTTTCTGTCTCTTTTTTTCTGTCTGTCTCTCCCTATTTCCTGGGTATGATCATAAACTGCCTCCCTCTCAGCTCTTTCACCCTTGATATAACCTTTCAATATCTTGATAAGGGAGTAAAGCAACCAGTCTCAATCACTCACCTATTATGTTCCATATCATTACAAAAAAAAGAATGTTACATTAATTTAAAGTCTACTCTCAATCAATGCCTTTCATCCATCTGTCGCTTGAATGTAATTATCATTGCAGATAATCAATGCACCATTACTCGTTCAATTGATGGGAGGATCAATGATAATGTTGAGTGTCAATGGAACATAATTTAGCTTCATGTCACATAAATACTCCCTGTGGACGGCAGTTTTCCAATCAAATGAACATATAAATTCAGCCTAGAATCTGTTATGGAAATCCACTTCAATTCACAGTTCTGACTCGGAGGTCATGACATGAATTACAGTGTAACCAAAGTTGAGAGTCTCACTTCAAATGAAGGGAAAGCCTCTCGCCTCAAACCACAAAGTGCCATTATAATTCCATTAAGACCGTAAAATGTCATTATATTCCCATTACAACGCTGAGTACTAGGCCAGGAAACTGGTTAGCGAAGCAGGCTGACATACCATTCTTATCTGATCTGAGGGTTTGGACCTAGAGTGAATTAACCGTTCATTCTATTCGGAGGGAACTATTGGGAGATGGCAATCATATATGAAATTAAATACGTTAGATAAGCAAAATATATTGCGTGTATATTAATGAATAAGATGGGTGAGCCTATATTTGTGATGCTATTTGTGCGGAATTTACGAATTAATATAGCGGAGTTAATTTCAGAGGGAAAGGATGAGTATAAAGAAAATGTATGTTTTGAAGAGATAGAGCAGAGGGAATGTTTTATTTCATCAACATGTGCTTGTTAATATTGACCGAAAATATTGAATGAGGTTTCTTTGATTAATTTTATGTTTAATTGTCGATAATTAGTAACTTATTTTTTAACAACAATTCTTCAATTAGATCTGTGTAACAGGCAACACTCTAGGATATCCATGGTGGACGAAGTGTATTTACATTTGAACATTATCTAATTGTCTTGGCCGTAAAAGAAATTTTAAAAAAAAGAAAAGAAAGACCTACTCACCATCCAATAAACATTGTATGATTGTACTAAGGGAATACAACATAAATCCATATATATGAACTTAATTTTATTCATCCAGTGACAACACTGAGTGACAGGGCATAAAGGTGACTGACCGGAGCCACAGTCATTGACTATTGATGAGGAGGTTGGGATCGGGGTGAGAGGCAGCACACTTTGTTCTAAAGCCAACTGAGGTGTTGTTGTGATCATGCTACTTCCTAGCATTATCTACGCTAACACGCAAGCTTCCCAATGATGTATTCCCATATCTATTCATATCAGTATCTATGAATAAACATAGGAACTGCATGAATCCTAACCATGGAAGCATGAAGTAGAGGATGGATGGGATGCAAAATGTTCTTTTCCTTCCACAAGGTTATTGGCGATATATCATGGGACGAGAGAGATGGAGAGAGATGGAAAGAGGGGAGAGAGGAGAGAGGAGAGAGAAGAGAGAGGAGAGAAAGAGAAGAGAGAGAGGGAGGAGAGAGAGAGAGAGAGAGAGAGAAGAAAGAAAGAAAGAAAGAAAGAAAGAAAGAAAGAAAGAAAGAAAGAAAGAAAGAAAGAAAGAAAGAAAGAAAAGAGAAGAGAGAGAGAGAGAAGAGACATAGGCTGGGTCGGGAGAGGAAGAGAAAGACAGGAGGGGGGATGAGAGAAAGGGAGGGAGAGACAGAGAGAGAGGGAGGGAGAAAGAGCGAGAGACAGAGGGAGAGAGAAGAGCGAGACAGAGACAGACAGAGATGGAAGGGGGGGGGGGGGGGAAGTGACACAAACTTTCTTGTTTTTTGACCCACAATTTTATAATTTTACCAGGCAATTTAATCATGTTTTAAGGTTTTTTGTTCTTTACGAAATTTGGTGATGAATCGTGTAAATTGGGGGGAGATTTGACAAATTGCGAAGTGTGCAAAAATACTAAATTCAGTGAGAACAAAATACAGAACACTTGCATCCCTGTGATATCTATTCCCTCACTAGACAAACTCCATTCCCGTGACATCAGTGCCCAGACATTAACTTATTCCAGGGCAGCCCGAGAAGCGTGGGCACTACTTTCGGCATCAAGTGTGGATCCTTGAAAAAGAATTGACGCGAAGTATCTTATCTCTTATGTAGAATACCATACATATATTCTCCCAATAAGCAATTATTTTTAAATTGACAGGACTTTTCTGTGATGTATGGGTCAGATTTTTTAGAACATGTACAATTCGCTTTCACCAATCCTCTCAAATAACCCACATTTAAGACAGAAATGAGCTTCAAAATGCAGTTCAACATAGCAGAACTGATACTTTAAATCAATGCGATACCAAATATACCCAGAATTTATCACTTTTTTTTAGCAGAATTAAGCAGAAATTACTAAATATGTAGAGCTGCCAATTGTACATTTTCTGACAATCTGACCCATAATCGACATCAGGTGTTTTCACAACATAGTCTAGGCTCAGAGCCTCTCAGATCAGATAAGATGGGTATGTCAATGATTGGTCGCCTACTGCGCTTTCCCGGGCCAGAGTAGGGGAACCACCATGGTCCTGATGAGGTTTTAATGTGATTTTGTGGTCAGGAGCGAGGGGCTTTTCCTCAGTTTGGAGGGATTCTGTCGGATACGAGCCTACACTGAACAAATCATAGTGAGTAGTGAGTGAGTGAGTGAGTGAGTGAGTGAGTGAGTGAGTGAGTGAGTGAGTGAGTGAGTGAGTGAGTGAGTGAGATTGGTTGCCTTACGCCCTTATCCACACTTTGAAGTGTTATATCAAGGGCGGGAGAGCTGAGAGGGAGGCAGTTTATGATCATACCCAGGAAATAGAGATAGAGAAGAAGGGAGAGAGAGAGAGAGAGAAAAGAGACAGAAAGTGAGCAAGAAGTGTGCAACATAACTCAAGAGACCGACGCCCAGGTCTCCACAGAATTTTCGTCGGTCTCTGCGATCGATATTTTTCCGGGCCCGACGGTCTCCAATGAAATATCCAAGTATTAAAATGTTTAAAATTCTCTGGACCACGGGAACCCTGTCTATGACCCAGATTTTTTGTTTAGTCTCTGTAAAATCTTTTCGGTCTCCACTGTTACAATTTGGCAGAGACCGATGGTCTCTCATCTCCAAATTCACTATGTTGCAGACTGAGTAAGGCAAAATAATGGTCCGAGAAGGAGTGGTCTGAAAACATCGTTATGTGAAAACGCCTTCCTCTTGGGGCTTTTTCTCATCTTCACCAGTGCAAAAAGAACTGGCCCACACCCACCTTTTATCTTTAATACAGTACCATGGAAGAAACACTCATTAGATACTTTACGGTCGAATGATAATTTGAGACTGCTTGGGGATATCAGAATAAATACATTTTTAAAGTCGAGAAAACATGAACCATGCATGAAATTAGTGGAAGATGATTTATCAATTTGTCGTCTAGCGAGCGACTAGATCTCACCCTGAAATAAAAGGTATTTTTAGTTTTATCATAGTCACTCAGGCTTTTGTAAGGTTGCATTCTAACGGACACTTCCCTATGGTTTTATACAATGAGATGTACTACATTATATTATTATTTTTTTTTTTTTTTTTTTTGAGTAGCATGGTAGCATTGGATCGGACAGGTCGCACATCGCATCGTTTAATTACTACATTATATTATCTAGTATCATAGATACATATATGTTTGTATCTCTTTCAAACAACAACCAAAGGAGCCTGGGCTAAAAATGTCATTTATGAACATTTTTTTTTGTGAAATAAAAGAAACTTTGGGCTCCACTGAATAATACGGTAAAGTATGTATGACTATCGACTCTTCCATATCATATATAACATCAATTATTAAGGAGCAATTGATACGTTTTAGTATATATCCACTATGCCAGTCTATGGCTATGCAGACATGCAAAATTAAGGATATTCCATTCGCTTTTTTATTTTAAATAGGAGGAGAGGTTACTCTGATGCGTAGTCGTAACAAAGGTTGTGAGAAAGACCAGATATGTTGTAATATGAGAATAGGAACGCGGGGGAGGCAGATTGTGATGCAGTCAGAAGGGGAGGGGGTTGTCCCGGGGGAGTAGTCTCTGGAGATGCTATTTTTGGACATCCGACCTCAAAGCTATGTTAACATTCTCAGGTTACAAGGGTAAGATTTTCAGAAAATGTACAATTCGCCTTCCTTCACCAATCCTCTCAAATAACCCACATTTAAGTCAGAAATTAGCTTCAAAATGCAGTTTAATATAACAGAACTGATACTTTAATTCAACTCGATACCAAATATACTCAGATATACCCGGTATTCATTATCATTTTTCAGCCTAATTTAGGAGAATTTCCTAAATGTGTAGAGCTGCCAATTGTACATTTTCTGGAAAATCTGACCCACAACGTCGAGCACAGAGCTTCTCAGTGAGCTCAGTGATCTGTGACCTAAATATAAATAGGTCAGAGGGAGGAGGCCTCTCCTCCTCCTCCTCCCCCTCGCCACACAACAGTCTGCAACTGACTGACTGCCCTGGTCCCCCTCCTTCTCCCATCAACGCCTGTGGACGAGCGATCGATCGGCAAATGAATAATGCAGTCAACCGTGACGGACCTGGCCTCGCCCGCGACGGCCAACTGTTAGCTGCAGATCAACGCTCACGGGGCGAGGGTGGTCAGCTAGTGGATGGATGCAGCGGCTGAACCTCGGGAGGTAGTGGGGCGGCGGGGCGGGGGGAGGGGGAGGGGCGGGGGGGGGGGGAGAAGGGGCGGGGGGAGGGAGTAGGGAACGTTGAAGAGGAAAAGGATGAGGATGATGGGGAAGGCAGCGGGATCCCCAAAGGTGGGAAAGGGGTTGTACGACCCTCGGTTAGTCAGTAATGTATCAAGTATGCTGGATGGTGGACAAGGGTTGTGAGGACAGGTGGTCTGTCAGGTGGTTAGGTGGTTTGTCAGGTGGGTGGGGCAAGGCACAGGTGTCTGGTGATGGCAGTGATGCCCCATCCTCCCTAGGCAGGCCCTCTATTCCGCAATGAGTTACTCCATACTAGCTAATGCAATGCCTCCATATTTTGATAGGTTGTAATGACTCGGCCATAAATAATAAAATAGTTCTAATTCACCCTGGTCTTTAGGTTGGTTTTTTTTTTTACTAATATTTACTTTGTGCTATAAATATGGACAATGGTGGTTATTCAAAGAAGAGGTAGAGCGTACGTATACGATCTTGTATGTGGGTTGAGTCGGTTCTAATTTTTCATTAATTTGCAGGCCCATTCATTGACCATCGTAGTTTGTATGGCAGAGCAATTTCGAGTTGTACGTCTATTACTCAAAAAGAAATAGCTCGTTAATTTACTATGCGGTGGAAATATGGACAATGATGGCCATTCAAAGACAAGGAGAGGTACATACAGCCATACATTGTACGTAGGTTGAGTTCGTTCTAATATCCTAGCCATTGACCCTCCTATATTTTGTATCTCGGAGTAATCTAGAGTTGTAAAAACGTAGCTGATTCTTGGGTCAGGTCCAAGAAAACATAACTAATTATGTAGACTAGACAGGAGATATGAAATATCGAGACAGATTTCAACGTGCTTGGTTCGGCTAGTTAGAATTTCTCCCCCTGTTATTCCAGACCATACATAGTGACCAATAACCAGCTACAACACTGCAGACATGTTTTACCATTTTCGCTGTCCCTTAAGCGGATTGGCTGAGCCAGCTTAGATAGGCGTGGCTTCATTCTGCCAGCCTCTATGAGTGGAATGACAATCTGCCTTTTGCAAAGTAGTGCTAAATTTTCAAATACACATGGCGGCGATCCCATCGCATCACTAGCATTTTAGTCCCTAGTTTATTTACTATTGGAGTATGAGATAGGCACCCAGGCTAGGTTCGGCATATGAAACAGATGCAAAGGCAAAAAAAAAAGATGAAAATGTACATCGAATGTGCTCCAGGGTGTTATACTTATAGGATGACACAGAGTGGCTGGTTATTGATCCCCTTGGGATCGGAAGAAAAGCACATTTTTCTTTTCTAAAGACTTGCGTGTCTAATAATAGGAATGAACGATCGATTCTCAACTCTACCGAGGCCAGGAAAGTGAATGATGGTGGGCGTAGCCCGGTCTTGTGGAAGTTAGGGGAAAATAGTGAAAGGAGATCCTGAGTGTGAAAAAGTTCCCACCAGAGAATTTACGAAGTGGCCCAAAGGTAGATAGAGTTAGATATCTCATTATCATTTCATGATCACGTCTTGAGCTTACAAGAAAAGTATTAACCGTCGAATGAAGCAAAATAAATAGTAAAACATGTAGTAAGGGAAATGATCGGACAGACAATTTACATATATGGTCGAATTGCATCAGAAATCAAGTTCTTTTTACTGAGGTAACAACTGTTGAACTTCTAATGACATCGGGTGCTTAAACAGTCAGGTCCAGACGGCCACATTCCTCGATTCCACATCCAGCGATAAGCTTAACCACAAGGCTAAGACTAAGGCTGAACGTGTTAATGATCTCTAAGACTTAGGGGTCCAAAACTGCCTTCTGAACCTGACTGTAAATCTGAAGTCTGGAGCAGCCCTAGTATTTCAATACTTAAAATACAACTCAAATGAATTAAGAATACATGTTACAGAGACCATTTTGTGGATTGGGTTATTTCTTATTTACCTGTATTTGGAAAGTATTTGTTTACCTTCCTGTATTATTATTACATGAATGTAAACAAATACTTTCCAAATACAGAGCGAGGTCGCGATAACTAAACTAAAGCCAACTTCCTCATGCAAGGCAAAAGGCATATATATAATCGGTAACGGTTTAATTAACTCACTCCAGGTCCAAACCCTCAGATCAGATAAGAATGATATGTCAGCCTACTTCACTAATCGGTTTCCTGGCCTAGAAATCGGCGCTTTAATGGGAATATAATGACATTTTGCTATCTTAATGGAATTATAATGACACTTTGCGGTTTGAGGCGAGAGCCCTTTCCTTCGTTTGAAGGGACTCCCTCATCTTTGGGCCTAGACTGAACTGATTAATTAGTGATTAGGGATGATACAATATATTCACAATGCTTCCAAAGGTGACTAATTCCAATGATGCACGGAACTCACACATGACAAGAATTCAGGTCGAGGAGAAGTGAAATAGCAATAAGCCCTAGTGAGATCGGGACAACATGGTCCTACAGACGGGCTAATGGAGGGGAATTCACCCATTGTCAAAGTAACCGAGGTATTTTCTTTTGAAGTCGACAACGATGTGGTTCAAATCGTTGTCTTGTCATGGCAGGTCAGACCGATCTTTGCCCCAATGCAAAAAGAATAAGCTTAGATTATCAAATCACAAACTTAAATGGGTCAGATTTTCAGAAAATGTACAATTCACCTTCACCCAATCTTATCAAATAACCCACATTTCAGACAAAAATAAAGATCAAAACACAGTTCAACCTAACCAAACAGATTGCTAGAATCAATGCAATGCCAAATATACTCGAATTTACCTAGTATTGACCAAATTGCAGCCTAATTTAGCAGAATTTACTAAATGTGTACAGCTGCCAATTGTACATTTTCTGAAAATCTGAACCAAATAGAGGAGTCATCTGTGCAACATTGGAATCTCGAGCAAGTCAGAATCGGTTCAAATTTCACAATTAAGCCAACAATCCCAGGCGACCGGCGAACTTTTTTCAAATTCAAAAACACCAATGGAGAAAAGGAGAACAGGGAAATGAAAAATTTGCTTAATGATTTTTGTCTCGATTACCTATCATCCATCACAGCGGTGAGAAAGAAATGACATTTATTTGAATGACCATGAATTATTCATTTATCAATTGCAGACAGCATTGACTTGGGAGTTAAGGTTGGCTTACTGAAATCAAAATATTAAATTCTAAATGATTGACTTGTACGACAGATTAAAAGGCTCAGAGCTGATTAAGAGTCCCTCCAAACTGAGGGAAATCCTCTCGCTCCTCACCGCAAAATGCCATTAGAATCCTATCAGCGCAGTAGGCGTCCGATCACTGGCACACCATTCTTGCCTGATCTGAGAGGCTGTGAGCCTAGGCTGGATATTGGATGAATACCAAAACAACACTTACAGAAGATGGTCAGAGTAGATGTCATAACTCAAAAGAATACCTCACATCTTGGGGAAAAAAACACAATTGCATTAAAGTACCGTACTAACCCAAGAACAGAAAGGGGAAGGTTCCTATAAGCTATAGTTGGCAAAGAATCAAAATATAAATCTGGATAACTGATGAGCGAACATTCCTCGGAGTCAGTTGTATCCCAAACGGAACGATGGAAGAGACAGAGTGAGACGAATATATGGAAAGACGGGAGACAGCAACTTAAAAGGGTTGGTTGCTGGGGAAAATGGGCACATATTATGGAGTTTTACATTTAAGGGAATGAGGGAAAGGATAATTAGACTTAGAGAGGTTGGGGGCATATAACTTTACACCCCCAGGTACGGAACCTAAGAACGAGACCAGCACGGGGTCATTCAGTCAACAGACATCGATCGCCAGTACTTCTCACTCCCTAGACTTGCCCGCCAAGTATTGGCCACGGACAGAAATTTAATCCAAGATTGATTCATTCACAAGGAAATCAAGCACACCAAAAGATAAGAACGTCTGAAGGTGGTGGAAGGAGTTTCAAAGAGTCGAGTGTAAAAGTAATTAAGTCATGGATGGCTCTAGGACTGACGATTCTGTAATTAGACTTTCTAAAGCCATGATGTTAGACCAGGGAGTCAGACAAATTAGGTTGACAACTCGCATATGGGTCAGATTTTCAGAAAATGAACAATTCGCCTTCACCAATCCTCTCAAATATCCCCCATTTAAGACAGAAATGAGCTTCAAAATGCAGTTTAACATAACAAAACAGATAGTTTAAATCAATGTGATACCAAATATACTCAGATATACCCGGTATTCATCATTTTCCAGCCAAATTTAGTAGAATTTACTGAATGTGTACAGCTGCCAATTGCACATTTTCTGATAATCTGACGCATATGTATACACAAGGATCCAAATTATTCAACATACATGAATGGATTTTTTTATTTCGTCAATAAAGTCGTCCATGCATGGCCATGGGCTCGTCACTTTTAGCACTGAATTTAAATGACCGTAAGCAATGAAATACAATAGGAACTATAATTACACATATAAATGTAAAACACCGCTAGGAATATTAATAGTATATGATAGGGGAGTTGCATATCTCACTGCGCATGTCTACAGCGGTGCATCCTGGGATGGATTCAGTTCAAATCTGACATTTGGCAAGATTTTTATCGAAAATTTCAAGAATGTTTTCTTCAATGTCATAGCTTGTATAAATGATCTATGAAAACCAAATGCATGATAGGAAAGATGGGGCCATAATTCCATGCGAATAAAGGTTTAAAATGGCGGCTATACAAATCCCCTATTATTCTCCCTCAACTATCTATAATTGTACAGTCGTGGGTAGCCACAATTAACTTGAATCATAAACTAGTACTATTCCTCCATGCTTGAATACAATTCGGAAAATATTAGGCATTTTATTTGTAGTTCTATTATACTGGATAGTCCGATACTATCCAGGATATCATATTAATTGTAATGTAGTTGCACTCTAGGTCCAAACCCTCAGATCAGATAAGAATGGTATGTCAGCCTAATTTGCTTATCGGTCTCCTCGCCTAAGACTCGGCGTTTTAATGGGAATATAATGACATTGTGTGGTCTTAATGTAATTATAATGTCACTTTGCGGTTTGAAGCAAGAGGCTTTCCCTTCGTTTGAAGGGACTCTCCCATCTTTGGGCTTAGACTGGTTGGGACAGGCCAAGCACTCACTGTAACACAGGGAAAAGAGCGACAGGAGTGTGCATAGACTAACAACATCAGTGGCAAAGTAGTCACTTGAATGACCGTAGACAGTCGGTCTATGAGAAATGCCGATGTCATACTCAAACTCATATCTCACTCTTGACCTGGGCGTCGGTCTCTGGACTCTGTACACTACATAATATATATTGTAATAAGAAATAGTCGGATGAATGATTTATAAACAGTACACTCACCTTTCCTGGGTCATCTTTTGATCTGGGAACTTTGAGGAAGCATTTATTGAGTGATAAATTATGCCGTATTGAATTCTGCAAAACAAAGAAGAGTCATTGAGTTATAGTATATTTATAAGCAAAACTGTAGTAGTCAAAAATGTGTAAAATACTAGTAGACACAAGTTTGGAAACATGCCAGTGTTACAGGGTATCGTATCACCCCTTATAATTGTGTGAATTGTTTATATCAATCTTGTACTCTGAAATCAAAATGATTGAATGTTAACTAAGTTCACTTGATTGATTGATTTGACTTTTTTATTGACTGATCTCTTATAATCAAATATCAGACGATATAAAGTGTGGCTCCTTGCTTTATAGGGTTTTCAGCCACTGCCTGGACTTTTATAACAGTGTAAGTAACAAGTATCGTCGCTTACTAATAATACTATAACAGACTACGAACAAAGGTTGTATCATAGATGATAGCAAGTATTAGGAAGAGGGGGAGAGGGAGAGGGAGGGGGTGGGGCTTAGACCTACAGGGTAACATAACTTGTCATAACTGGGTATAAACTCCGACTTTCTTTCTAGAAAAATAAAGGGGACAGCATCAAAACTGGGGCATGAAATTATCTACGGTATAAGTGTGCCCTCCACATCCCTGCTGCCAAGGAGTGGGACACAAAATGGGACACACCCACCCACTACACTACAACAAGCCTTACAGTATGATGCCCTACTTGGCATAAATGACTAACAGGGTGGGTTGTCAAATTGATCATGCTCAATCATCCAATAAAATACTCCAACATTAAAAAGCATCCCTATATAATTCACTACATATTGGTTGTCTAGATATCCTAGCAGGTGCTGCCACTTGTGGCGGCCACACTGACTAACCACTGGAGAGTGGGAATAAAGGCAGTTGACTTAGAACTAACACGGCGTACGGTTGTCAATTCATACTAGAGTATTACTACATGGTACCAGAAGTAAAAACGATCGCAAAATGGACGGAGTAAAGCCACCAGAGCAAATGTCATTCTCCACAGGGAATGTTGCGGAGAATTGGGAAATCTATAAGGAGGATTTCCTCTGGTATGCAGACGCGGTGAGCGTGGATCTACCGAACAAGAAGACCTCGCTCTTCCTCCATGTTGCGGGCCGCGAGGCAAAGAGGATATACAAGACGAGAACATGGGCACTTGCCGTTCCAGAGATCCCAGCTCAGAGGGATCCAGTAGTAGTACGAGTACCTGGAATCCCAGCAGAGGATAAAACTGACTTTGATACGGTAATGACAAAGTTTGATCAATACTGCACACCAAAAAGAAACAGGTTTTTTGAGAGATATCAGTTCAACACACGTGTGCAACTGGAAGGAGAAACCATAGACGCCTACGTGACTGACTTACGCATTAAGGCAGCCACATGTGAGTGGGGAGAGAATGAGGAAGACTTTATTCTGGAAAGGATGGTGGTAGGGATGACAGACAGAGGGCTGAAAGAGAAACTAATCAAGAAAGACGACCTAACCCTGGAAAGAGCGGTACAAACTTGTAGACGAGCAGCACAGACAAGAGCGGAGTTGCTAGTGATGGAGCCGGGCATACAGGAGACTGTCAACTACGTGGGAAAAACACGTGGCCCGAGGCAGCAGCAGACGCCACCTACTCGCCGGGACCAAGGAGGAGCCGCTGGAGGACCCTCAGGGGGTGACACCCGGTCTTCAGCACGTGTTATCGACTGCAAGAAATGTGGGAACAGGCACGAGATTAGGAACTGCCCCGCATGGCATCATAGGTGTGACAGATGCAAGAGAAAAGGACATCTCGAAACTAAGTGCTGGGGAAGGGTAGATGAGATAAAACAGGAGGAAACAGCATTCACTCAACTGGAGGAAAATGTTGATGCTATATTTATAGGGACGGTGAATACAGAGGCGAAGGAGGTCATGACAATTAGGATCAGCAAGACTCACAAATGGGCCTCAAATGTCAAACTGGGAGAGGATATGGTGATATGCAAACTTGACACTGGAGCTGGAGCGGATTTAATGAACTATGAGGATTACCAGGGATTAACTCAAAAACCAGCACTCAGACCTGTAGCGGTAAAGCTCACCGACTACAACGGGCACAACATACCGGTGAAAGGCTACATCATCAGGCAAGCGACGGTCAATGGAAAACACTACCCCATTCGCTTCATAGTCAGTGAGGGCATATCACTGCTTGGAGGTGACACCTGTGAAAGATTGGGACTAATCACAAGACACTACACGCAGGAGGAAAATGGGGTAGGTACAAGCAAGATAGACATGATAAATAAGCATCTAAACGATAAACTCCTGACTGAAGTAAAACAATGCATACTACCAGAGATCAGTGAGCTGTCCTCAATACCCTACGTACATAAGATAAAACTAAAACCAGGGGCAGAATCTGTTATAATCCCAGCTAGGAGAATACCAGTGGCAATTAGAGATAAATTAAAGCTGGAACTCGAGCGCATGGAAAGCCTAGGGGTGATTCAGAAGGTGGAGGAGCCCACCGACTGGGTTAACGCGATGGTAGTGGTAAACAAACCCAACGGGGATCTCAGGATCTGTCTAGATCCCAAGGAGTTGAATAGATCAATAGCCAGGGAGCACTTCCAGTTACCGACACGAGACGAGATGTTTTCAGAAATTAGAGATGCGAGGGTGTTCAGTAAGTTAGACGCCTCGCATGCGTTTTGGCAAATCAAGCTGGAAGAATCTAGTAAAAACTTAACGACATTTGGCACACCATTTGGGAGGTACGCATATAATAGATTGCCATATGGGTTGTGCTCCGCCCCGGAGGTTTTTCATCGCTCAATGGACCAGATGTTTGAGAACATCCCGGGCGTGAGAGTCTATGTAGATGACATTCTAGTGTGGGGAAGAGATCAGGAGGAGCATGATGCTAGACTGGCAAAGGTAAAAGAGAGGATTGCGCAAAATAAACTGCTAATGAACTGGACCAAATGCGAGATTGGGGTGAATAAGATAAAGTTTCTAGGGGAGGAACTCTCGGAAACAGGAATCTCACCAGACAAGGAGAAAGTAGAGGCTATAGTCAACATGGAAAGTCCGAAAAACAAAGAAGAGGTGCAGAGGATAATGGGGTGCGTGAATTTTGTTGGCAGGTATATACCTAATCTATCAACATCTTGTGCAAACATTCGGTCCCTGATGCAGAAACAGACTGAGTGGCAATGGGATAAAATCCATGAGGAGGAATGGCAGCACATAAAACAAGTGCTTAGCTCGGGACCGGTGCTATCATATTTTGACATAAGAAGGCCAACAAAGGTAAGCAGTGATGCTTCGATGAGAGGATTAGGGGCAGTCCTCCTGCAGTATCATCAAAATGCATGGAAGCCTGTAGCCTATGCAGCGCGCTCCTTAACTGAGTGTGAATCTCGATATGCCCAGATAGAAAAAGAGATGTTGGGTCTGATATATGCTTGTGAGCGATTTCATAATTATATTTATGGCATGAGGGATGTGCAATTAGAAACTGATCACAAACCGTTAGTTCCTCTAGCTAACAAATCACTCAATGAGATGACGCCCCGCATTCAGCGGATGATGCTGAGGTTACAGCGATATAATGTAAAGATGCAGTGGGTGCCAGGCAAAACACTGTACATATCAGACACGTTGTCAAGAGCAACGTATGCGGTGAGAGTAGTGCAGCAGGAAGGAGGCTTGCAGGAGAGAGAGGTCCGGGCACAAGTGAATCTAATATATGAAAGTCTCCCAGCCTCAAAAACAATGCTCACACGTATAGCTGAGGAAACAGCAAAAGATGAGCTGTTGTGTGCAGTCAAAGAGGCGATAATGGACGGGTGGAAAAACGGGGTCTGCCCAGCATATGCCTCAATAAAAGATGAGCTCTGCATAATAAGTGGTGTAATATTAAGGGGACAAAGAATTGTAATACCATGCTCGATGAGGAGAGAAATGTTAGAGAAGCTTCACGAGGGCCATTTAGGTATAGAGAAACAGAGGAGATGGGCCCGCCAGTCCATGTACTGGCCCAGGATGAATCACGACATAGAATATCAATCAAAGATGTGTGGGATTTGCTTGAAATATCTTCCTGCCCAGCAGAAGGAGCCTATGGTAGAAGATAAGGAGGACTGGGGGCCCTGGGAGAAAATAGGAATGGATCTATTTTATTGGGAGAAGAATGAATACTTAATGATTGTGGACTATCACTCTTCATATCCGGAGATAGTAAGATTAACATCCACTACTTCAGAACAAGTCATAATGCACACGAAAAGTATATTTGCTAAATATGGTGTACCGCAACTAGTTATCACAGATAACGGACCACAATTCTCTTCTCAATCTTTCAGACAGTTTTCGGAGACATGGGCCTTCAACCACAGGACGTCAAGCCCCAGATACCCCCAATCGAATGGGAAGGCGGAGAGGGCGGTAGGGATAGTGAAAAACCTGCTATCCAAGGCGAAGGAGACAGGCCAGGATCCCTACATGGCTCTCCTAGCCTATAGGTCAGCACCCATGGAATCAGGGGTATCGCCAGGAGAGGCACTTCACGGACGGAAACTAAATGGACCCCTGCCAAGTGTCCGTGCAACAAAGTATAAACAAGAAAGTGTGGGTCAAAACAACAAAAGTGAGAAATATGATTTAAATGCTAAGGTTTTGAAACCTCTCGAACCTGAGGACACCGTGTTCGTAAGAGGTGATAAATGGGATCAGACGGGCAAGGTAATCACACAGTTAAGCCCTAGATCATATACAGTGCTAACAGAAAGTGGTAGTGTCCTAAGAAGGAATAGGCGACATCTAAAGAGTGTCCCTAAACAACCAGTGGGTAAAGGGGTGAACCAGTATAATGAAACAAGAGACTTTGAGGAAACAGACCAGGGTCCAGAAGAGAGAAGAACAGTAGAGACTGAGACAATAAAAGAGACAATAGAAGATATACCTCAGAATCAGATAAGAGACACAGTAACAGACAGCACTGAGCAGGTAGCAGTGCCACCTGGTGTACCGCAAACACCAGAACCGCGTAGATCAGCGAGGACAGGGAAACCGGTCACTCGACTAATTGAACAAATATAGAGACACTATAACAGCTCATTCTCTATTCTAACTACATTGTGTTCTACTCCTATTGTATCACTAACAACCTTCTATCTATGCTCTCTCTCTTGTTGCTTGTATTTCTATGTATTATTGTGGAAGGAGGGAGATGTCTAGATATCCTAGCAGGTGCTGCCACTTGTGGCGGCCACACTGACTAACCACTGGAGAGTGGGAATAAAGGCAGTTGACTTAGAACTAACACGGCGTACGGTTGTCAATTCATACTAGAGTATTACTACATTGGTGACATAGCATTTTAATAATGGATATACATTAACATCATGGATAGACTGTTAATACTACTATTATACTAAATTATACACTCTGGTATAGACACTTTACTATAGTGATTATATTTGCGTCGCTGTAAACAAGGGATTTGGTCAAAGCAATGTTTAAAGCATGGCCAATGCAGTATATAAAACAAGCACAGAGGTGTGTAACTGAGTTGTGTTGTATGTAAGCTTGATAAGAGCTGTCCGAACACGTCTCTCCCCCGAGTCTCGCATGGTGAGCTCGTTCACAGTGGCCTACTCCACCACCACTGACTGATAACTCAACTGCGACTGTTTACATTCATCGTGCGATCAAGAGTCGAAGAGCGATCCAGTAAATAAATGACTGGGGACTGACTGCAGCGCACCAAAACACGACCCAACACGTGGGGAAATATTGTGTAATATATCTTTCATCGTTCCTGTAAGCAAATAGGGAGTATTGGGGAAAGTGGGGGAGTAAGTGTAACTTGAGGGGTCTGTAATACACGGTCACCAGTGCCTTGAAATGAATGTGTTTCGAAGTCTCTGTGAAGCTCAGAACTGGTGCACATTTCAGTCGTGGACTCACTCCCCAAACTGTAAATTTGACAGCTGTTCAGTGGTTTTCAGTACCAATTGTAACTGCTTTAAAACTAATGTCACTCACCTTCCAACCATTCCCAGCATCCCTGTAGTATGGAAAGTTTTCACATATCCATTGGTAAATCTCTGATAATGTCATTTTCTTTTTTGATGAACTATTAATGGCAAAAGTTATGAGGTTCGCGTAACTGTACGGTGGCTTGCCATCCTTGGCTTGGACCGAATCGTTTGAGTCGAGTGTAGCGCTTGTGTCGAGAGGGGAATTTGGGGCTTTTCTCATGGCAGTATGTCCACTAGTTAGTCCAGACATTGGACCTCCATTTGTTCCATTTTTCCCTGCCCCTCCCGTTATAGCTCCCCCGACGCTTAATCGAGGGAGCCAATCCATTGCAGTAAGCGATCGGTCCAGGTCGCCCTGCGCCATTTTGGAACTTGTCACGGAATGGTTCGACCCAGCGCGCACCTGCCTAACCATCCGCGAAATCTAGTCGAACTTTGCAAAAATAGAATGAATTTATCCCGATGAGTGGAATGGTGTCTTATCACTGTCGAGATGAGTTCGCACACGGTATAAACCTTCACACGCTCGCGCGCGAATTAATCTCGAACGACTGATATCAGATCTACTTTTTTCTGCGCGGAGGAGCAAACCGTAATACTACCAGGTGGCATCGGGACCCCCCGCGAAGTTGCATAGCAGCCAACGCCATGTGACGTCATGTGGCCTGGTTTCAGAAATTGTAAGCAGGTGGCAGCAAAGATATTGGAATGCATTGCCCCTCAAATATTAATAGGGCATTTCCATAATACAGTTAATCTATTTTTAGTACCGTATTTCAGACTGAATTTGTAAGTCTAAAACTATTCAGGCTAGAATTTGGTGCTGTATAACATTTATAAATTTGAGTGTTGGTTGGTTGAAATATTATATTTCAGCAGGGAGGGAGACTGTACAAAGATAGCATGAAATAAAATATTTTTCTCAGGAGTTGTTGACGTCTTTAGCGCAATTAAACTTAAAGTCACATTACCCCAGCTATTTCTTTTACAGAAACATTAGATTACACAACTAATGTTGATTAAATCTGGCAAGGACCACATCAAATTAGTCACAAGCATTCATAAAGTAATTCAGTCGGTAGTAAGGGCCTATCAATCAATGCATTTAAATCAAATTACTTAATTATAGATCATGAATACGCGACTCCTCTATTAGAATACCTATAGCACCCCGCCTCTCTACTTACACAACCAGCACAATAACTACTTTTGTATGCTAAGCAATGACAAATTGAAGGTTCTTTTCAGAAGTGTTGTAGAAGGACTATTGATGAATATATTATTGAAAACGGAATAAATAATTTTAAACAGGGGGACGGGGGACACCCCCCCCCACACACACACACACACATACACACAATTTTGGAGGCAGCCGAAAAGGGTCCGAGGCCGTAGAATAGTTTTTAAATCTAAATATGTATGCTTCATTTGCATTAGATAATCTAATTATAAAAGAAGTAAACAAAATACATTTTTCACGCAACATACAACATGATTTTGGATGAGGCCATATTTACAAAAGGACCCGTACAGTGTTTGCACCCTTGTTTGCACCCTTTTCCATCTTTAAATATCCAATGGCGATCGACCACTTTGTTGTTTCCAGTATAGATATTACTCTATACATTTTGTGAATTCAGGGGAAATTACATCATATCATGATGAGATTGAATTGGAAACATTCTATTTTGCTCGTGTTTTGTCGGACCAATTCATGAAATTTGTACCTCATGTAATGTGCCATAGTGTCGCAAAAAATTGATTCTCAGATATCGTCATAATTGAAAAGATGAGATCAAGCAGATTCCAACGATGGCAAACATTAACACATCTGCTAAGGAAATTTATATATTTTGTTGTCGAATATCAAACCTTGTTGAATCAGTGGGCTACCTTAGTGAGAATTATGCAGGCGACAAAATTCTCCACAAGAAGCGAAACAAAATTGTTGTGTATATGAAAGATACAATGTGAGGCGTTCCACAGAATAACGTTAATACAAAAATCATAAATTGGTTTATACTTCTAAAGTTTTTATTCAAAGATAAACAAAAATATGTCATGAGGGTAGACAAATGAACAATGAAAACGCCTAAGGAAGAAGAGGGCACATATACTAATAAATTTATGGTTCTACGTGGGCAATCGGCTTCGTGTTATATCACTCTGCCGGAAAACGAGTTCTACATTTCCCGCCCACTCCGAACTCGGTTTCATAAGTGGTTAATAATGAAAACATTGTGTGCAAGGTTTCTTGTGAATATACCACCGTGGGAAATAAATATCAATTTGTGACTTGTGACTCATTTTGTTGGTGGGTGAAATCAGATGTTTACCCGCCCACACAGAAATTAACTCGCCCTCAATTTAAGAAGTTCAATTGATTTCTGTCACACTATGAAAATTCAAATTATGAAATGTCATCGTTTCTTTGTACCAAAACAATATAAGAGCTTTCGTCCTAATGGCTAATAGATTATCCGAGTTCCATATATATTTATAAGTGTACACATAGGACAGACAGGAATCCGCTGCCGTCCTACTTATCTTTTGCTCCGCCCCCCCTCCCTCTCCCTGTCTGACATTTATCTCCCACTCTCCCCTCCCCCTCCCTTTCTCAGTCATTTCTTTATCCCTCTCCCTCTCCCTCTCCCTCTCCCTCTCCCCCCTCTCTCTCTCCCTCTCCCCCTCTCTCTCTCCCTCTCCCTCTCCCTCTTCCTCTCCCTCTCTCTCTCCCTCTCCCCCCTCTCCCTCTTCCTCTCCCTCTCCCTCTCCCTCTCTCTCTCCCTCTCCCCCTCTCTCTCTCTCTCTCTCTCTCTCTCTCTCTGAGAGAAAGTGTGGGAGAAAGACAGACGGAAGAAATTTAATTACCTGCAAACAAACCACTCATCAATGAAATCCTCAACAGATAAAGTTGGTGGGAAAAGAAATAAAAATGCAAAACCTTTAACAGATTGTTTTCATGCGTTGTCTAACTATCACTTTCCAACGATTCCGTACAGAATACTTGGTATAATATATCGTCATACTATTTTAGGTAAGATCATGATACACTATGATAATTACAATGATATTATACTTGAATACTGAATTACTCAAACACACAATGGACGTTTTTTTACTAATCTTTCTGTCTCTCTTTTTCTCACTTTCCTTAACTTAACTTTTTGGTTTTACCCGCCCGCATAATTTTGTGCCCGAGTACGGCGAGTATTCATTTTACACTCTGTAAATTTAATCATTTTAGAATACAATCCTGTGATACAGGGTAGAGGCAGAAAGAAACTTTAAGTGCGGAGAAAATTAATTGAAAGAATCGAATTTAAAAAAAAGTAATTATTCATCCAGAAAAGTATCACTAGTTGACGTCAAGGTTGTGACAATTATTGGAAGAAAAATGTATAAAAAAGAAATGCCAAAATGCCATAATTATGGTTGTTTTGATTTAGATGAATCTCGAAAAAATGCCCCAGGGCTCCGCCAGAATTTAGCCGCTGTCGACAAGGCACCCCCAGCACCGAATAGGCTAACCTAGCTTACTTCTTGATTACCTTGATGTTGTTAATGTCTCCCCAATTAATGACACTTGTTGCCTCGAGCAACTTTTATTGTGCCATAAATTAATTATTATATTCGCCTAAACCTTTGATAATAGTAATAATAGCCTACACTTAATATTCTAATTGGTTGTTAACATATCAAGCGACGCTCATACCGGGCGCTCGTACGGATAACTTCTATTTATCACAACTTTCCTTTTGTGGATATTTTAGGCCAATGCTAAAAAATTTAATTAGCGGAGAATATTACAGTTTATGAAATCGCTACCAAGTTGCTGCCACCCACATCACCACATCAGCTTAGAATTCGAAACAAAGTTTTTTTTTTAGATTTTATTTAATCTTGGGTTCAGAAAAGGAGCTATTCTAAAGAATATAGTTCTATATTCTGCCCATAGCGCCGATACCATGGCATGGGACAACATTTGAAATCATGTTAACATCGTATGCTATGACTATGTCAGTGCAGTAGGGATATTAAAATCCACATTTTGTTATCCGTAAGGCGTAACAAGTACTTATTGAAAACATCTCTTGAGCATTGGAACTGTATCACCCGAATGAACGAAAGAGTATAAATGTTTCCATTCATACCAATAGATACCAATGGATGTGAAACAACGTCAGTGCGAACGGATGTAGTAGTCAGTGTATGGATACGGTAGACATAGCCCTCTAGCCCTAAATTTCGGCGCTTGCAAAGACTTGTTATCCGGTCCTGCTGTCTGACTGCCCTCTTGTGTGTAAACTTTAAACTTCGTTGCATCGCCTTTGAATGGTCCTGTGCTTTTGCCTAATTTGCGTGTTCTACTTCCTGTTCCGGTCAAGACGACCATAGTCATTTGTGCCTGTATTTCTAGCGTTTCGTAAGTATATTTATGAATGTTATTCATGTTTGTTGCGTAGTAGATTAAGACTATAGTCTTCTTAAGCAACTAATGTTAGAAAGACCTTAGATTTGCGTGAAATGTCGTTTAAAAACTAACGTTTTGATCAATGACAGTGCGGCATCCAAAACCCAGTTGACTGGCAGTGGCTGAGTACTGAGACTGGCAGTGGCTGAGTACTGAGACTCACTGAGTAACTAGCCTATTCTACTTTGTCGTGAAGTATTGACCGTAACTCTTCACATACTAGTCTGGGATTGTCTTAGCCAGTATAACCAGTCCCTTCTGCCATACTTGGGACAGTAGAGACTAGAAATGGATACTCTAGCTGTCTAGAGTGACTTTCTTTGTACTGTGATTGTGAACTTGAAAGTATGATCAGGCCATTCAGGGAGGGTTAGGTAGGCCCATATACATACAATGGAATCCATACAATAACAAATTGGACACCTCGCTACAACAAGTGTGACTAATCATGAGTATGACATTGAAAAAGTGAGAGGTTAACTATGAGTGTAACTCATAATAAGTATATTATTATTATAGCCTTACTTGATTTTAATAATTAATAGTAGCAAGGCGGTGAGTAGACGTGGGCGGTTTTCTCCTAGACATAGTTGCAAACAGGGTTAATATGAGTAACCAATCGGCAATGTGAATTAAGTTTTCCCAAATTTGGAAGGAATGTGATTAAGAAAGCTATATTATAGACAGTATAGACTATAGTAAAAACTATTTATTATATACTCAAGCTTCTCAATATGATGTCCTCCTCATTTGACAAAGTCAAGTGTGGCCACCAATTGCGTAATTTTTTAATGCTTATGTTTGATATAAAAAAAAAACTCCAACCCAAATCTACTGTTTTTGTAGACTAGTGTATATAGTATACACTAGAAAAGGTGTCTGCCTCTGTCTCTCTCTCTATCTCTCTCTCTCTCTCTCTCTCTCTCTCTCTGCCTGTCTCTGTGTGTCTCCCCCCCTCTCTCCCTCCCTCTCTGTCTCCCCCTCCCTCTCTCTCTGTCTCTGTCTCCCTCATTCCCCCACCCCAACCCTCGCTCTCTCCCTATCCCTCCCTATCCTCCCCCTCTCTCTCCCTATCCTCCCCCCTCTCTCTCTGCCTTATCATGTTATGACAGAATCCACTCGCCCAAGGAGACCGGCCCTGGCCTGGTTGAACTGGCTAGTTATGTCCCTGCTATGGCAGCAGGACGAGCAGCACGTAAAACCTACCGTGTACTTTTCAGACTATTCTGCATCATGGCCGCTGATAAGCCGGTGGTTGGGAACCCCCTGGAACAGTTTGTTCTCCTTGCTAAAGGTGCGAAAGGGGCTGCAGCGGTCGAGCTTATCAAACAAGCCCTGGAAGCTCCCGGTGTATATGTATTTGGCGAACTACTTGACTCTCCCAATATACAAGAAGTAAGTGCATCTCATTACCTAATGGAATTATACATTTATTTTCATTTCAACCCAATTGAGACTAACTTCTATCCATTCTAATCGCTGCCATTTAAGTAATGGAGAAACTCTTTATAATTTATAAACCATTTCAACTCAATTGAGACTAACTTCTATCCATTCTAATCGCTGCCATTTAAGTAATGGAGATTCGAAACTCTTTATGATTTATAAACTTGTATAAATCTGATTGAGTATTCCTATTTGTCTTCTAGCTGAACAGTGGACAGCACGCTGCTTACTTCAAGCTTCTTAATCTGTTTGCGTATGGGACATACAGTGACTATAAAGGTATTGATATATTTTTTTGTTATTCTGTTAAGCTGGCATAAGGCAACGAATATATATAACGAAACAGTGTATGGGCTGTGAGAGAACAAGTTGCCTTGATTCCCCTTTTATTCAACAAACAACAAAGAACATTTTTTTTCTGAGTAGTAGTGGTCAGCTCTGTGGCTGAGAAGAGAATGGACGAGTGAAGTGCTACCTGGTGCACGGAGGCCTAGCACGACCTCTTGCAACCTCTAGTAGTAATTACACTGGTCACACCCCTGGTGTGTGTGATCCCCAGAAAAAAGTCTTGGTTGATCCATAGTGCTAGTGTCATTCTTTTAAAAAAATACCTATTTACAGCGATCGTTACCGTTCAGAGGTAAGATGGAAACCATACAGAGCAACGCTATTCAATGCGTCATGTCCTGATAGTCACAACACACGACAGTTAGGGTTTATTTTTATGGAGAGCAGGGCCGGGGGGGCTAGCTCTGATGGTAGACAGAGACGGGTAGTGGTCAGTTGGAGTTGCCATGGTTACATCATGATGCTGACCCCGACCGACCATTCTGTATCAATACATAGAGCTGGGTAAACATGGTGGAAGGGAAGATGAACATAATCTATATATGGGGTCAGATTTTCAGAAAATGTACAATTCACCTTCACCAATCCTTTCAAATATCCCACATTTAAGACAAAAATGAGCTTCAAAATGCAGTTTAACATAACAGAACTGATACTTTAAACCAATGTGATACCAAAATATACTCAAATAATCCCGGTATTCTTCATTTTCCAGCCAAATTTAGCGGAATTTCCTGAATGTGTACAGCTGCCAATTGTACATTTTCTGAAAATCTGACCCATATGACAAAACCACTGAAATTATATATTTGATTAATTGTGTTTAGTGATGCAAAAAATATACTATATCTGGCGAATGGCACCACCCATACTGTATAGCATACATTCCGGTGTGTGCAGACATTTATGGGTCAGAACGTCAGAAAATGTACAATCGGCAGCTGTACACATTTAGTAATTTCTACTCACTTAGGCAGACAAATGAGAAAGCTATGTATACATGAGTAGTATATATTAGGTATTGCTTTGATTGGAAAATTATGTTTGTTTACGTTGAAATGTAATTTGAACCGCCTTTTTTCTCTTGAATTTGTTTTTGTTGTGGAGAGGATTGGTGAAGGCGTATTGTGCATTTTCTGGCGACTTGACCGTATATGGGTCCAGTTTTCAGAAAATGTACAGTTCGCCTTCACCAATCCTGTCAAATAACCAAAATTTAAGACAAAAATCAGGTTCAAAATACAGTTCAACATAACCAGACAAATTTATTGAATGAATACAATACAGAATACACTCAAGATATACTCAGTATCTATCATTTTTCACTTTAATTTAGCAGAGTTTGAGAGATGTGTAGAACTGTAAATTGTGCATTTTCTGAAAATCTGACCCATATGTATTTAATTGGAAGCTATCAATCATATATCAGTTTCCTATGAAAAGCACCAAATCTGTTTTCAATAATTGCAGCTAACGCGAGCACTTTACCAGAAGTAAGCCCAGTCATGCTGAAGAAACTTCGCCACTTAACAGTAGTGTCTCTAGGAACTAAAAGCAAAGTGAACGTAAGTAAAACTGTGCGCTCAAAATGGAATCATTTTCAGCTGCAGGACTTCTTTTTGATCGATTGTGAGATGAGTTCAATTGCTATTTTTTAAATCTATCTTTCCTAGTTGGAAATTTAAGTTACACCTAGTGCTTATATATATATAGTTTTAATTCACAATTCTATCAATTTTTATGTTTAAATTGTGAACACTGATCAGTCATTAGGAAATAAATGTGCATAATGTATGGAAAGTTTATATATTTCTATATTTGAAATTGGAGGCTATTATTGTTTATTATAGAAGATTTGTTACATGGTAATTCATTATCCGGACAATGAGTTTTATGTGGCTTGGTATAAATATGACGGATAACATCGTTGTTATTTTCAGTGCATTCCATACTCATTCTTGCCTTACCCTAAACAAAATCCTTTGTTGTTATTTTCAGTGCATTCCATACTCAATCCTTCTCCAAGAATTAGACCTTAAAAATCTTAGGGAACTTGAGGTAAGTTTTCACAATTAGAAGCAAATATATCACATATATATATATATAAGTTTTTTTATTTCCAAATTGCAATACAATTACATAGAAAAGGGTCATTTCTCTTTCTATGCACGCATAGTTCTTCCTAAAGTGCCCTGAAGAAAGCATACGCATAAGTGGTTATGCGTATTTTTTGTAAATATATTAAATGATGTGGCCAATAAAAACATACAAAAAAAATAATAAAAGTTAATTATATCATATTTGTAATCTGATACTTCAATCAGTGACAAAATGACACATTATCGGCGAATTGTAACCCTTTTGTCCTCGTCTGTTTAGGATCTCATTATAGAGGTAATTTATGCCGATATCATCCGCGGGAAGTTAGATCAACACAATCAACAACTGGAGGTAGATTACGCTATCGGCAGAGATATTCACCCAGAGGCTATCGGCGAAATCATACAAGTACTTCAGGATTGGTAAGTAAAAAGCCCTTTTCAGGGCCATAGGCGATAAAAAAAAAGAAGAAAACCTGTAAAAACAGCCTATGCTCGATTTGTATTGAATAATGTATGTTGAAGAATTGTATGCTTGAATAAGATCAACGATGAAAAAAGAATCGAAGAATTATAAAATGCTGAATTATTATAGAAATTAGTAGTATAGTACAGTATAGTACGTATAGTACGAACTATAATTGTGAGAAGTATGAGAAATAGTCGCTGTAGAATTGATATTTAATATGAGAGAGGTAATAAGTAAATGAGTAATTAGAAAATGTGTATAGGCAACGCTACAAGACATCGACAGAGTCAACACGCGTCTTTGTTAAACTATTGTAAATGTATTGGCCTTTATTTGTAATAAAAAAAAGTTTCCCAGTGGAATTTGTCTCCATATAAGGGTCAGATCGTCAGAAAATGTACAATTCGCCTTCCATCATTCCACTCAAATCACCCAAATTTAAGAGAAAACTGAGGTCAAAATACAGATCAATTAACCGAACAGATTTTTTGAATCAACGCAATATCAAATATACTTAGATATATATATACCTAGTTTTTACCATTTTTTAGTAGAATTTACTAAATGTTTAGAGCTGCCGATTGTACATTTTTTGACGACCTGACACATAAGCCGACACATTCGGTAACAGCCGGAAGAAATGGTACCTTCGCTCTATCATGAAGGCATGTCGACCTTTGTCAATTCCTTATCCTACTCATTTGTACTCCTCTGTACTCATTGAAAATGGCAAATAAAAACCAACTTATCTTATCTTATCTTAAGCGAAATCTGAACCGGTGAAGGCCCGGGTAGCTCGGGTATACTTTTCGAATTTTGTAATCAACTTTCGGTTCAATATTTAAAAGGATGTCTTGGTTGGTTTGGTGATCATATAAAACATTCATAAATCGAATATTTCTTTCCTTCAGGTGCACAAGTTGTGAAGCCGGGTTGGCAGGCATTGAGTCGCAGATTAACAAAGCCAACACAAACCGAGATACACAGAACAAACTGAAAGCACATGTAGAAGCCGAGGTAAGTTTGGTCAAGTATTAAAGCCTTTGTCTCATTTTGGATTTGATGGATAATTTAGTTACAGTTATTGAAAGCCTGATGTGTGAGGCATGGGTTCGAGTCCCGGACACGGTGGAGTTTTCAAACCAATGCTATGTATGAAGGGTAGAAGATATTATCAGATGGTAGTTGAGGTTGTACTGGAGGAAAGGTTGATGTAGATGTGGCGCTGAGCAGAGGAAGGAATACAATATGTGATATGTTTCAGGAAAATGAGTCACAAGCCGCAAAAAATGGATTTTGAGATATTATCATATCTGAATAGATGAGATCAAGCCGATTCTAATGGTAGTAAACATCAAGGTCATTTAAGTAGTGTTTCTATATTATAAGTTTGATGTATTCATTTTTGAAAAGTTATTGATATTTTGGGTGGATAATTACTAATAAAGTACCTAAATATACTTCATAAGATGACCTTAAAAATGCATAGATATATTTAATACATTGCCTTGAGATTTTGTACATGTATACTAGCAGCATTAAGTACCCAAAAATTAGAATTTTCCAACAAAGATATCTTATGCATAAATCACTTTGAAAAATATCCATTTTGCGACTTATGACTCATTTTCCTGAAACACATCACATATGTTCCTAGGTTGGGTGTAGATGAGTAACAATGGAATATATACATGTAGTTTGACTTATCAGTGGTTGAGATGGTTGATCCATTGAATGTGGTATAGTCGCACATAAAGACAACCATATAATACATGTAATAGTAATGATTTTTTTATTTTACAAAAACTACAAAACTGGTGATACACTTCAGATAATAATCTGGTCTTTCAGTGTACACCATGTCCAGTGCCGATATGTTCAACTTCATCTTGTTGTCATCTCTAATCTAATTGAAAGTGTTATCTTTCACTTTATTGGCACGGCGATACTGCTAACATTTACATATTTAAAGTTTGTTGATTCCTTTATGAGGACCTCCATTTCACACAGTTGAAACGGGTCTTGAGTTGAGGTCTTGGGCGAAAAACATCATCCCTTAAAGTATAGAAATTCATTTCTAATAGGTGGCCTCCACTATCGGCAAGTAGCGTTACCAATAGAGCGGCCAATCATTGGCCATTGGCAATTATTGTCCACTCTATTGGTAATGCTACTTGCCGATAGTGGAGGAGGTGGTGCAAATGAGTGGCAAGTCATTGGCTGCAACTTGCCGTCATTTTCTGAAGAATCAAAACGATTTGATTTCTTCGGCGAATAGATTGCCATTGGCCGTTCATTCGCCACTATTGGCTGCTACTTGCCACAGTGGAACAGCTCATTACCAATTGCGTTACCAATACATTTTCTATTCGCTGCTACTTGCTGGTCATTTGTTAACAATCTATTGGCTGCTCTATTCGCCGCTACTTGCCGATAGTGGAGGCCCCCTATAATAATGAGGTTTAGTCGTAGGTGAAGATTAGTGAAAACCAACTCGTTGCTCTCCTTCCAGGTTTTGAATATCAAGAAAACGCTTAAAACATCTCAACAACAAGACGGAGAGGAATCGATGGTGACAGACAGTCGAGACGTGCCAGCACAACCGGATAAACCCTCTAAGAAATCCTCAAAAACCAAAGGGTGGGTGTCGCTTTCTTGTAGCTTACTTGTGTCATCCTGTTTTGCAGGGATGCAAGTCTTCAGTATTTATAATGAAAGCATTCAGTATTTGTACTAAAATCAGGACTTTTGAAATCCCACCATTTATAACAATAATTCCCAAAATCTGATTGGTCAAATTTCGTCAATTATTTTTCTCGCAAACTCTTACTTTCTTGGTCATCAAAATGTTTGTCTTAAATATCAGTTTACTTTAGATCAGTTGAAAATGTTGATACAGGTGGTAGAGACCCAACTATAGGAAATCATTTTTTTAAATAGATTTTTGTTTTATTCAATTCTGCACTTATGTCTACATATTTTAGATATTCACATTATATATGGCGGCAGATCTCACAATTCACAGCAAAAATGTCACAAGGACGATTTGTTTCTTTCCTTTTTTTTTCTTTTTTTTTGTTTCTTTCCAGTTCCTCTCCTGATTATTCCGCGCTTTCTATTTACCAGTTATGATCGAAAAAAGTTATCTAAATCCTGAAACTTTATCTACAATCGGAAGTAGCTGGGTCTCTAAAGCCTTGGGGGTAATTACACAAGCTATTTTATTTATTATTGGCCATAATTATGGGTTGTACCTGTATGGGTCAGATTTTCAGAAAATGTACAATTCGCCTTCACTAATTCTCTCAAATAGCCCACATTTAAGGCCCAAATGAGCTTCAAAATGCAGTTTAACATAACAGAACTGATACTATAAATCAATATGATACCAAATATACTGAGATATACCCAATATTCATCATTTTTCAGCCTAATTTAGGCTAGTTTCCTAAATGTGTAGAGCTGCCAATTGTATATTTTCTGAAAATCTGACCCATATAATATGTATCATGATAGGCAGAAGTTAATGTTTTGTGTCATACATTTTTTATTCTTTCCAATTTTCAGGTTGCGAGGAAGCGGAAAGTTTTGGAGCAAATCGTCTTGAGCGAAACTCAATTAACTTGATGGGAACCTAATTCATGGATGGGAGGCGCCTACTTTGACAAGCTCACGGGATGGGAGCAAGTGGGGAAATAGTGTGGGGGTTGGGTTTTAAGAATTATTTACATTTACAGTGGGTAACTTGAGATTCTCTGTTTTTAAAAGTTTTATTATCTAAATTTCGATGCACTACAAAATCTTATATAGTGAAGAGAAAATATTGCAAATGCCATGTAATAGTGGAAGATCTAGCGAAGGTTATATCCGAGGAAGATGCATTAGATGATTGATGTAAATTCGAGCCGACGTTCTATGTAAGGAAATTGTATTATATTGTGCTTACGCGGGTTGGGAAGGGGACTGCAACGGAATTTGTATATGTTTACCAACTTATTTTGTTCACTTATTTTTGTAACCCACTGATTGTACGTTCAGACAGTGTATAACGCGAATATCTGTAAGCAAAAAGGAATGTATTTAAATTGATTAAATTTGCATATTCGTGGAAAATCCCTAAATACCTCTTCGTGTACTTTGTTTTCTTTGTTAATGATAATATCTTTACCGGTTTTAATTATGTTATCATAATATTGCAACTTTGACATTGGTGAATGACTTACTCAATTTAATTGGGATTCTGAAAAATCACTGGAACTGGTCTCGAAAATCACTAAAATGTAATGTGTTCCAGGAAAATGAGTCACAATTCGCAAAAATGATATTTTTCAGAGTTTATTTTACAAGATTGCTTTATTGGAATATTCTGACATTTGGGGAGTTTATCACCTGATGTATCAAATCTCAGGACACTGATTGAAATATTTCCTTTGTTTTCAAGGTCCTTATATGAACTATTTTTAGTAACTTTACTGTTTACTGCCCCCCAGAAATATTGCAAACTTTTTTTTCAAAAATATAAATATCAAAATTAAAATCTAGAAATACTTATTAGATTATTAAACCGTTTACTATCGTTGGAATCGGCTTGATCTCATCTTTTCAAATATAATGGAATCTCAAAATCTATTTTTTGCGACTCATTTTCCTAAAACACATCACAAATGGGTCTGGGATTAACTCGAAAATCCTGGAATTTCTTATGGAAAGCGCGGAGACCCAGCAGGTGGTACCATGACCGCTAAGACTGAATGCGGGACCGCTCACTGCTGACAGTGGCGGAGCCTGGAGGCGGACATAGGAACTCTGCCTGCTCCTGGGTGTAATTGTCAGAAAATGTACAATATCGCCTTCACCAATCCTCTCAAATAACTTTAAGCCAAAAATGAGGTTCAAAATACAGTTTAACATAACTAAACAGATTGTTTGAATCAACCCAAAACCTTCCATCTAGATATAGGCCTACCTAGAATTGACCATTTTTCAGCCTAATTTAGCAGAATTTCCTATTTAGGAAATTCTGTGTAGAGTTGCCATTTGTACCTTTTCTGACGGTCTGACCCACCTGTTTAACTACACATATTCCCTTCTTATCTGACCAGTATTAAATTTGAGTCAAGATCTATCTTTTGATTCAATTAACTTTGAATGAAGTGTGTAGAAATTCATATACACCTACGAGTACGACTAAAAGGAGTTAAACCCTGCCCACACATAGCCGATTTGTCTCCCGATTGCCCCACGATTTGGGTCTTCCGATGAATCCTAGGATTTTATTTTCAATCCTGGTTTATGTTATTTCAATAACATAAACCAGGATTTGAAATGTGATCATAGGATTGATCAGGAGACCTAAATCGGGAGGCAATCGGGAGGCAAATCGGCTGTGTGTGGGCAGGGTTTTAAACAAGGTAAATAAGCTTCAGACGAGTTTTCAAAAGAAATCCCCTCTTTCCCCTGGCAAACAATACCAGGGAGGTATATACAAGTGAGTAGCAACGACTCATTTACTGAACCAAACTATCCGCAACTGGGACTTAATTCAGCCACTGCATGCCAGGTGACACTGCAGTATTGTTGTCAGCAATAGTACCATATATAGCCCAGGTAGTTTGATTGCCCTTTACCATAGAAGAGCAATACTAGTGATGCACTTATAAATAGTTGGCGCTAGTAGTAGTAGTGGCATTACTTTCAACTATATGCCACCCGCGCATATTGTTCATTGCTACTCCCTTGTATATATCTCCCTGACAATACGTCCTTCAATCAATCAATACTATATATTTATATCTCCCAGTTTAAATAATTTTCATGATTAAATCTTTTTTTATTCTACTACTATTCTTTTGGTACTATTTCAGTTGAAAATCATTTAATGATAGTATCTAGGATAAGAAGTATGATTTTTGAGAGATTTATACGTTATTTTATTATTATACCAGACGTTCAAATTATATGAAGAAAGTAAAAAAACTGGTTGGGAATACAACTCACCACTTTATTGATTTGGGTCGATACAATGAGATTGACTGGGGGAACTAAACAAAACCGATATTCACTCACATGTATGCCAATCTGTCTCGCTAGATCACCATAAAAATATACAGAAAGAATGCGATTCTCTTCAAGTTATATCACCGGACTAACGCTTCGGGAAACTAGTAGCAGGTATTTGGTAATGGGATGATATACACTTCTCCATTGAAAAATACACTGAGTGAGACAGTATTACTACTCAAGTCTCCATTAAATGCACCGTATATGCAGTATATCACGAAACGAGGACATTTTCACCGATATCGTGCTTGAATATAATTTGTTACAAGATTTTCTGTCTAGCAGAAAGACACTTTATATCGGACAAGATCTATAAGTACATTCGCAGTATTTGTGAGGATATTAAACAATTTGCATTCACACACCATTCTTAGCAAAATGTCGGTACATCTTATATCTTTATAAGATACATCTTTACCGGTTTTAATTATGTTATCATAATATTGCAACTTTGACATTGGTGAATGACTTACTCAATTTAATTGGGATTCTGAAAAATCACTGAAACTGGTCTCAAAAATCACTAAAATGGGTCTGGGAAAAACTTGAAAAGCCTGGAATTTCTTATGGAAATTCGCAGTATTTTTGAGGAGATTAAACAATTTGCATTCACACACCATTCTTAGAAAAATGTCGGTACTGTTATTTTTTTAAATATTCTATATGTGAGTTGATGTCCTTGTTTAAATTCGTACTTATTTTCACCTTACGAGAGAAGAAAACATATGTGGGTCCGATTTTCAGAAAATGTACAATTCAACTTCGCCAATCCTCTCAAATAACCCAAATTTCAGACAAAAATAAAGTTCAAAATACAGTTCAACCTAACCAAACAGATTGCTAGAATCAATGCAATGCCGAATATACATGAATTTACCTAATATTGACTAAATTGCAGCCTAATTTAGCACAAATTACTAAATGTGTACAGCTGCCAATTGTACATTTTCTGAAAATCTGACCCATATGTACCCTGTGCGGATAAATATAAAGTACCTAGCTTCTATAATGAATCTAGATATCAAGAGCATATGTCATGAACTAAGATTATAAAAAAAGAAATTCGGTGAAAAAAATCTTTTCTATAAGATTTGAAATATTTCTCGTGGAATGTTGTTTGGCCAGGTCACGTCGGAAGTCAAGAGGTGAGTATCGTATGTATGGGTGAGGTCGCTGGAAAATGTACAATTCGCTTTCATCAATCCTCTCAAATAACCCAAATCTAAAACAAATATGAGGTTCAAAATACAGTTGAACATAACCAAACATGATTGAACGCAATACCGAATATCCTTAGATTTACCTAGTATTTATCATTTTATCCTCATGTAGCAGAATTTAATTAATGTGTAGAACTGCCAATTGTACTTTTTCGGGCGACTTTATCCGTAATAATATTCTCCCAAAACATTAAGACTACAGGGACATATTCTTGGGATACCTTCATTGCAAATGAAAGATTGGCAAGTACAATTCATGATATTGGCAGTAAATAAATCACGAACAAAGGAAATATATGATTGCTATTTTCTGACACTTTACATGCTGTATGTTCCCACTGTACCGGATTAAGTGATGGAGACATTTTCACCAACTAAGCATGAATGGTTAAATATAGTTTTGCGCACAATTGTGCGTCTCGGGTTAGTCATATATAAATTACCTCCGTATATCATTACACAAGTTCGTTGCAGTGAATATTACACAAGTTTTGACTGAACAATTTAAATACCACATACATTCGGTGGAAACAGAATCACAATAGTCACTTGTCCTCAACTTATGGTAATTTAAAGCTGCATTCTCAGGTAATGCAACAAAAATATCTTATCGAATTTACTCATTTTTGAACATATTTAGTTAGGACTGAAGATGTCAATGTTTTGTTGCTATTACATGTTTTGTTATACGACGGTTTGAAGTCGAACCAGCCAAAAGATAACCTGCACCGATAATGGGTACAGGGAAAGGATTTCGGCGGCACACCGTAATTATTCAGATGTGGAGATTTATAAAGTTCTGCAGTAAAAACAACAGGGTGAAATACTCCAGAATTTTGGTTAAATGACTTTCAGATAAGAAGGAAAATATTTTTTTTTAGTTTTTGGTCGCTGAGAATGCAACTTAAAGGGGAGGAGCGATGTAAAGCGACACAAATTATGTTAACAATCCTTTATCATGCTATCTTGGTGGGCAGTATGTGCATTTCACTATACATGTGCATGTTACAAAGCACCCATATTGTATAACATTACTAAATACATATATTCAGTTATTTACAAGTTGTACAATACGTATTTGTCAATAGTTCAATAGAAAAGCCCAATTTTCTTCTTTTTGTACATGTATTTGGAACAACTTTAATGCTAGTCCATACATTATCCTATCGCGAGACAACGAGTGAAACTTGATGAAAGTGGTATGAATATTTTAAGGTGGAATCTCTAAAGGGGAAGTTGTTGTTTTTTCAGAAAAAAAAAATGAAATCAATTTCATGGTGTAAATGAATAATATGAATAATAGACGATATTCAGGTCGTAAAGAAGAACACACTTTCGTACCAAAGTATAGGCCTGCAGATTACTTCCCCCCCACAAAATTGATCATATCTACATATGGAAAACCCTTTCTGTTTGGTAAGAACTTACATATTCCATATTCAAGAGATATATACTTATCATGCACACAAAGGGGCCATTGGCTTCAATACAAATACACTTTAACGTCTTAGATTTTACGTTCAACAACACGGTTTCTCCCAATCAAACATTATTGGATTGTAGCGCATTGGCAGCACATGGTATCTCGAAGAGGACTATACGGGTCAGATCTTCAGAAAATGTACAATTCATCTTCACCAGTTCTCTCAAATAACCCAAGTTTCAGACAAAAATAAAGTTCAAAATACAGTTCAACCTAACCAAACAGATTGCTAGAATCAATACAAAGCCAAATATACTCGAATTTACCTAGTATTGACCAAATTGCAGCCTAATTTAGCAGAATTTACAAAATGTGTACAGCTGCCAATTGTACATTTTCTGAATGCTATGAACCACTGGGCGAATCGAGCAAACATTGGAAATATCTGTGATATACAAAGAGGTGCACCATGATTATAA
Source organism: Sthenelais limicola (assembly GCA_942159475.1). Classification (NCBI taxonomy): domain Eukaryota; kingdom Metazoa; phylum Annelida; class Polychaeta; order Phyllodocida; family Sigalionidae; genus Sthenelais; species Sthenelais limicola. The sequence continues at coordinate 117,428,024 of OW804097.1, read as the reverse complement.
AACTTCATTCGGTGGATGTATTATATTCGGTGATTCTTCTAGTAACTGTTTCCATCAATCAATATTCTATCAATAAAGGGAAAGAATAAATTTAATTCGTTTAAAAGAAAAAAAGATAAAACATTAAATCGTAAGATAATATGAAAACTATTCTCACATAATGGCAAGATAAGCCATGATAAACGTCCTTGATCGAAACATGTTTAGACAAATCCGTTTGATATTAAGCCCTGCCCACACACAGCCGATTTGTCCCCCGCTTGCCCCCCGATTTTGGTCTTCCGATGAATCCTAGGATTTCATTTCCAATCCTGATTGATGTTATTTCAAAAACATAAACCAGGACTTGAAATGAAATCATAGGATTCATTGGGAGACCAAAATCGGGGGGACAATCGGGGGACAAATCGGCTGTGTGTGTCCACGGCTTTATAGTCAGCGAAAGCTACCTTACACCGTCGACAGCAAATGGTTTCATCAATAATGACAGGGTGTAAGAAAACGACGTCTTTTATCAAAATTAAATAGGTTTCATGTCAGAGAAATATTGAGACTGAAAGGGCTGGAACATCTCTGTTTGTACACAGTATTTTGACTAATGCAGTCCAGTAACTATTCTCAGGGCATAAACAGCATTGAAACACTTGTAGCGAATCTGTTTGTTTGACAATTTAATGTTTAAGTCTCGTCTGATTTATTATAGCATTATGTTGGTGAGTAATAGAATTGGGAGATGATATGGGCATGATCGTCAGAAAATGTCGCATTTACCAATATTCTCGAATAATATCAATTTTAGACAAAATGAGATTCTACATAACGTACGTAAACAAATATTCTTATTCAAAGCAATAACACATAATACTCATATATACGTACCTAATATATTTATCATTTTTGAACCTAATTTAATTTAATGTAATACATATGTGATTCGTTTTAGGAAAATGAGTCATAAGTCACAAAATATGGATTTTGAGATATCACCATATTTTGAAAAGAGGAGAGAAATCTGATTCCAATGATAATTAACACCAGGACACCTGGCAAATCTAGTATTGATTCTTCCCTCACCATAAGTATAGTAAGCCACTCTATGTACCATACTTTGAAAGCCTGGATAGATCTTTTGCAAACAACATCATATATATAGAACATGTTAAGAATAGCAGGTCGAAGTCTTCAAGTTTAAATAGAAATATCGTAGCATGATAAGAAGTATTTCACGTAGAGCTTTAACTTATCTTCAATATCTTGCAGAAGAATAATAAAGTACAACCACTTATATAAAAATATCTCATGTATCATACATACATTACTTATCAAGAAATGTCGCCATTATGTATAAAATCTCACTCGAGAATAATTGCGAATAGCCCAGATAATATCCTGGACCAATGCAAAAAGGGGTTGTTTTATTCCACATGTTCTCCATGGTTACAACTCTATATCAAAGCAAGTTTTCTTTCTTTGATTAAACAGCGTTCATGGGCCAATTTCATGATTCCTACATTGTTTCATGAAATTTTTCATAACATCAACGGAGACCTATAGATGCATGTTGATATACATGTATGATTATGACTATAAACACGAATGTATGTATACAGAGCACAATGTATAGACTATAGGATTTAATTTAGGAATCTAATCTTTATGATTTAGATAACTTTCAACAGGTCTAAGCCATATATTTTGTCATATTTTACTGGGGTTGACATCCAACATCATTTCCTGGGAACATAATAAGTTACTTAGAGTATGTGACAGTTTATGCACTGGGAGATCAGAACAAAACTTCTCCCCTCCCCTCCCCCTCCATCGAAGAAATACAGGTTTAATTACTTTCACATACATTTGTGATACGTTTTAGGAAAATGAGTCATAAGTCACAAAATATGGATTTTGAGATATCACCATATTTGAAAAGAGGAGATGAAGCCGATTCCAATGATAGTAAACACTAGGACACCTAATAAGTATTTCTATATTTTAAGTTTGATATTTTTATTTTTGAAAAAAAAAAAGAGTTTCTGGATGGGTAATTACCAGTAAAGTAACTTAATATACTCCATACGAAGGCCTTCAAAACGCAAGAATATATTTAATACAATATCCTGAAATTTGTTACACGGATTTCTATGAATATGAGCGCTAAACCCTCTAAAAGTTAGAACATTTCAATAAAGAGATCTTGTGATAAAAACGCTTTGAAAAATATCAATTTTACGAGTTGTGACTTATTTTCTTGGAACACATCACATTTCTTTCTTGACTTCTAGACATTTTTCAAGTACACAACTGTATGTTGGTTAATGATAGAGGTAGGAAAACAAGGAGGAGGCTATGACAGTACTTTCATGAAAACTCGACACATAAATGAAAACCTTCGCGGTAAATACAGAATTCCTATTATTTCAGAACTCACCGAAGGACACTTATACCAGTACATAGTTAAATCATTTTCAACCACTGTTGAGAACATAGAGTGGATTTCTTATAGGGTTTATCACAATATCTATGTGTACAGTTTCTTTGTCGTACTTATGTCACCAAAACCATTTTACCATTCCATTTGAATGAATGATCATGCCGGGTAGAGCATGAAATTAAAGTATCACAACTTACAGCGTTGGGAATTGGCTGAATATATATATATAATATTCAAATTAATCTGACAACTTTTCCGATCCGAAATTGATCGCTGTATTGAACGTACGTAGTCCTATATTTCCTACGTTACCAAACTTCGCATTTCTTCTCAGGGTTCATTTTACTGTTCTTCTTACACTGGAAAAGTTCAGCGAATTCCCTCGAGTTGGAGACAGTGCCGATCACCCTGGAACCAAGATTTGTCACACATTATAATATATCAAAGTGTAATGTTACAATAATGTTTATCCAACACATACATTTTATATCTATTAACAACTGACATAAGCCGTGGACACACTCACACAGCCGATTTGGCTCCCGATTGTCCCCCGATTTTGGTCTTCCAATGAATCCTAGGATTTCATTTCCAATCCTGGTTGATGTTATTTCAAAAACATAAACCAGGACTTGAAATGAAATTATAGGATTTATCGGGAGACCAAAATCGGAGGGGAATCGGGAGCCAAATCGGCTGTGTGTGTCCACGGCTATATCGTCCGAATGAAGAATTTAGACTATATACCAACGAAAAGGATTTTCTTAAATGTACAACTCTAATATTTCACGATCCAACCAAATAATCTTTTCTATTGAAATGAAATTGCGGCTATTGAAGGGCCGGTGTAATTTGAGATGAGATAAGACCCCGAAATAACTATGTTAAATAAGGAATAACGACCCGACATTTACCATAGAAAAGGTAGTGAGTTGTTCAGGGTAATGTTGGAAACCCTCTTTAACACCAGATGTCCACATATACTGTAAACGTATTTATTTTCGCGCAGATAAATTTTCTCGCACAAAACACTTTGACACCTTTTCGCGCAGATTTAAATAGCGCAGCAAGGAAGTCTCAAACCTTGTTTATGCAATAGGCCTAATTATTACTTTTTTTTAAAAAGAAATTTTATTGAGCACATTTTCATGGTACATGATAATTTCATGATACTCAAGGAAAAATCAAAATTTTGTACTTGGTAAGCGAAAAGAATAATACAAATTTCAATCATTTTAACAATACTTTCAGACTTCTATTTGAAAGAAAATAGTCCATCTACTATTTTTGACATTATACAAATAATCAGCAATACAAGATTCGAGGATATTTCGAGGAACTTTCGGCAAGGATTAATTTTTGCGCACAAAGGTGGGTGCGCGAAAATAAAAACTGCGCGAACATTAATACGTTCACAGTAAATAATTATCACAAATATTTGAGAACCAACCTGTATTTGGCCGGAGGATGTTCATCGAACATGAGAGATAGATGTGCGGACTGTGGTGTGTTCTCGGAACACCAGACCTGTGCAAAGGACACGAAGAACAGCTGTTTGTGGTTGAGGCTGGTCCCTGGCAAGGGTTGCTCGGGGCCGTGATCCTTGATCCACTGGTCATAAGCCTGCAAAATAACAAAGCAAATGAATTTATTATGAATTTATTGTTATAATGGATGTAACATAAAGGAGTGAAATTCGGTAGAGTATGAACGTTGTTTTATTGCCTTTTAAAGATGGATATACCTGGTTTTAAAGGTAATGGCAAATACCTGAATGGGCGTCCAACACCTGCTTACCTGAAAGGATTACCTGGGTGTAATCCTTTCATGCTAATTGGCAGGTGGGTTGCGACCAATCAGGGTATAGCGTTAATCAGTCCCTCGTGAGGTATAACATTACTATAACCCATACGAATGTACTGAATTTTTCTGTACCTGTTATACCATTGTAACCTTTGTCTAAGTAGGTTACGTAACATTCAGGATAATAATATGTTCAAAATACAAATTAAAACATTCTTTCTTGACAAAGGCAATTGAATAACCGCTCAGCTCCCTCTCGCCCCACTCTCACCTCTTAAGTAACATTAACTAATATAGACACGTATTTTTCATCATTCATTATTTTTCTTCTCATCCCGTTCCATTACCTATGATTAAATTAATTCACATCTGATTTATCTATTTTTCTATATAATGTTGATTTCACCGCTTTTGTAGTCTTTGTAAAGGCTCATAGTGTTAATAGCCATTCTCCTCGGCATCAGGACTGACCCACCCTCGTGCTCGATACGAGTAATGACGAATATTAAGAAAGCTCATTATGCTAATAAGCTTAATTACCCTATTTACTCTAACGCGTATTTCACAAGCTGACGTGGCCCTGTGTACAGCCTCCAAAGAGCCCTCCCATTGGTCAATAAAATATAGCCCACTACCCCACCCCTGAGAGAGAGACTCTAGGAGGCAGGAGCCGCTCAGCTTAAGTTCTGCAGTTCCTCCTGGAATCACCCGACTCTACCGAGTTATCCTTTCAACTTACCTGTAGTACGCAACATGAGATATTATCCCTTAACCGTCCCAAAGGGGACCCCGATCGTGATATCCCCGCTCCCCCAATATCAACAATAGCTATAATATCTGATAGATCGAGAGCAGATGACCTCGAAGAAAGCTTATTGTTAGCGACGTGTTTTTTCTGCCATGTTTCAGTGTGTATGTGAAAATAAAAACGTTTTAAAAAAATAAAAATATTGTAATATTCTGAGATCACATTTTTTCATTTGCCGACGCAATACAACCGCCTAGCTAGTCGGTTATGCATCTTTTGTTATCATATTAAATGTCCAAGGCTAATAAAGAAAAACTATTAAAAATCTTTCGAACCGATTATGCATACTTAACGAATAAGCGCTATTCAGTCCAAATTTTAAAATGTGAGCAGCAATAAAAAATAGATACAATGTCATGGAGAAACCGACTAAACTTCAGAGTTGATTCAACAGTCCTACGTATTACCGGAGGGTCCAGATACACATCTCCCATACCCACTGCGCGCTTGATCGCGTTTTACCCATAACATCTCTTGGGCTGTCACCACAAGGTGTAGGGTTACTGAGACTGGGGCTCTTGAAGTTGCACTATACTAACTGAGCATTTGGGAGGATTGCGAAATGACACATATTTATGAGTGTCCATTTCAAGCACTGTTTATATCTGTGTGTAATTTATATCTTCAATATTCACAAAAGAATAGGATGAATATTTCAATATTTTTGAATTATTTCAATACCAGAATAGTGTGAGCCAGCATTTATTCAAATTTAATATGTTGCCTGTCTAGTCCCTCATAGAGAGCCTCACGCTCCAAACATGTGTCAGTGGTTAAGAGCGGGCGAGGCACCGGCCACTCTATGGTCCCTTCTTACCGCATACCAATTTATCAACCAAATTTGGTTGGTGAAACGCGGTAATACGTAGGACTGCAAGTGGATTGAAAAGTAATTCGTTTTAGTCTTGATAGACCAATGACCACCCTGTATTTTCAGGTGACATAGATACAGCAATATGGGCTAGCCAACTGCCGCTGATTTTTGTATCGGAGGATATAAATTTATGTTTTTAGACCATGCAGCATCATGCTTGGAGAAAAAACTAAATTGCTGGCATATGTTTGAAATATGCCAACAGCAAATCCAGGCCGTGAAGAGTTATACCTCCACACACTCATCTTTATTATACACGCATTGCTCTGAAAACAACGTATCTAGAGTGATTTACGCATAGTGCGTATTTCACTAGTGATTTACGTGGGGTTGTCATGGCAACCAATCTGGGTTTTTTTTCTAAGATTACCGGTAAAATTCAAATTTATGACTCGATTTTTTTTTCTATTTTCATGATTAAAAGCATGTATAATAAATCAGTTTCAGTCGCTTAGAATATTGCACTCGTTGCTACGCAACTCGTGCAATATTCACGCTCCTTCAACCAACTCGTTAGTTAACATGTATTTATGTCACCAGAGTTATACCTCTACATACTTATCTATATGTCAGCAGAATGCCTAACAATATCTCACCATATATGAAGCTTTTAAGCCTCCATTATCAGCGATGCTTTCCCCTAATGTCTGTTTCCCGCGCACCTGAAACATTAATGGATGCCAAACATTAGGTCAATCAAGTCCATGCACATCATGTCAACATGATCATACATTAATACTGGGTGAATGAATGCAATATGTATTCTGTTTTCATCTTACCATCAATATACTATAATGATTTAAAATAATATAATAATATACTATTGGATCGTGTACAGAGCTTTGGTGATGTGCGTTATATTTAAACTTAAATGTTTATGTTTATATTTTCGACACCTTTTTCTTTTTGAGGCCTAGTCCACTAAGCCGATTCCCATGCGATTCTCACAGAAAGTAGTGGAAAAGAGTCCTCTGCGGCGCAAAATCGCTTGAGAATCGGCTTAGTGGACTAGGCCCTTTATACTGATGTATAGGCCTAATTTGCTCTGTAACCTGAATAAAAACGAATTAAAAAGATAAAATATAGCTACTCGTATCATATAACATCACTATATACTTACGTTTTCGCCATTGACTTTATACGCGTTGTATTGGTCAACAATGCACTGAGCTTGTTTTTTAAACTTTTCAATCACCGTTTTATTCCACCATGGACGTAAGACCCCATTTTTGTCGTACTCCCGGCCTTTTAAGAAACAAAATGAAACATTATGAAAAATATGTGAAAGTTTGTAATCTAATCTAATCCAATCGAATTTGTAATAAAACATATATGAATAAGATTATAATTAATCATCAGATAATAAGAATGTGTACCACTGAAATGCTTTATATCTGGGATAACAAAAATCGGAGATACGGATTAATATACATGTATGGTGCTAAAAAACAAACCAAAAAGGTTATGATCAAGAGGTAGACGATTTAGTCTATAACGTCTATTTAGTGGGTCAGATTTTCAGAAAATGTACAATTGGCAGCTGTACACATTGAGAAAATTCTGCTAAATTAGGCTGCAATTTGGTCAATACTAGGTAAATTTGAGTATATTCGGCATTGCATTGATTCTAGCTATCTGTTTGGTTAGGTTGAACTTTATTTTGAACTTTATTTTCGTCTGAAATTTGGGTTATTTGAGAGGATTAGTGAAGGTGAATTGTACATTTTCTGAAAATCTGACCCTAGTACGGAGACGGCCAGATGTCAGGATATGGAAATACAGAAGTTACAAAAAGATATGTTCCACCGTCCAGTGGCGAGTTACTGTGTTTGAATAATTATAGTTTAGCGCAGTGAACTAGAAGCCCCGCAAAGACGAACAGAGGATTGAGTACTGCGCCATTGGGCACCGTTCATGGAGCCAGGCTCGTACACTGCACGAAAGGTGGTCAATATTGCTACCGAGCTTGTCCCATGGTCAAGTCGACAGCAAATGTACACTTTGCCTTCACCAATCCTCTCAAATAACTCACATTTAAGACAAGAGAAAGAGGTTCAATATATATACAGTTTAAGGTACCCGAACTGATTTTCTGAATCAAGGCAATAATAGATATAATCTGATATAGATAGTATTTATCATCTTCGAGCCTAATTTAATTGCAGAAGTTGCTAAACGTGTAGAGTCACCAATTGTACATTTTCTGACGACCTGACCCTATTACATTACAGATACAGTTGCAGTTCTCCCTCCTTCTTCCCGGACTTGTTCACACACATACTTAAGTATAACAGTAAAGGGTGGTCTCCACTGGCTGCGGTAAGCTCTATGGCAAGCCTTGCGATGGTTGGTACTGGTTCTGTAGGTGGTGAGGAACGACGAGGTCCTTGCCTACATGGTTCACTGGCCATATATATAGGCAGGTCCTCGCCAATCCTCAACACCACATCACCATCGCAAGGCTTACCGCAGAGCTTACTGCAGAGCTTACCGCAGCCAGTGGAGGCCACCCTTAATACTATCAATATACCTGAATCGTCAAAACCATGGGTCAGTTCATGGCCCATGACTACTCCTATGCCGCCGAAGTTGAGGGACCTTAAATAGAGGAACGGACCTTCGTATTAGAACAAACAATGGTATGGTGGATTTGTGGACAATAGGTGCATGTTAAAGCAGCCTAAAGGGTGGTCTCCACTGGCTGCGTTAAGCTCTGCGGTAAGCCTTGCGGTGGTTTGTGCTGGTTCTGTAGGTGGAGAGGAATGACGAGGTCCTGCCTACATGGTCAGTGATCCATGTAGGCAGGACTTCGCCACTCCTCAACAACACAGCATCATCGCAAGGCTTACCGCAGAGCTTACCGCAGAACGGTCTACCGCAGCCAGTGGAGACCACCCTTAAATTCAGGTTGTAACTAAATTTTAGAAAATGCATTCTTGCCCCAGAATGTATGAACATTGCAGCTCAGAGCATATTGGGAAAATGATAATAAAATAAAAATGACATTTACAAGAGGGGGTCGGTCTGTAAGATTCAATTCCAAATAGTTTGAGTATAGACAGTGCCGATACATTTTGTCTGAGTATTTTAATTGGCTCTGAGTGGTGAATTAATACGTGCAATTTGTTAGAAAAAAAGGACAAACATTTAGTTGCAGACAATGTGGGCCCATATATGTCTGGGTTCTTCTCAAGAATATCCTCAATAAAGGGCTGGTTCCATTGGTATGGATACAGATACGGATACGGCAAAATCTGCTCATATTAAAATATACAGTCATGCTTCCATGTGTGCGTATTCGTAAGCATCAACAGGTCCCGCTCCGAATCCGATAAAACCGATCGCTCCATGTAGCAATTGGGTTCGTATCCGTACCCCATTTGTATGGATTCCTTCTGTGATGTCATTACATTCTGGACATATATGGGTTCACTCCAAGATAGTTTCCCGTATCCGCATGACGGATCCGTATCCGTACCAATGGAACCAGCCCTTTATTTTTTACAATGGAGTCTGGGCTGGTTCTTCCATACACAGCAACTAGTCATGCATTTGAATTAAGATTGTGAATTGTAAATAGAATCTAACGACTTCAAGGCGTCAGCCATATACATACTTAGGGTAATCGCTGTCATAAAATGGCGCTTGTAGAATTCCAGCAGGGAAAGTTATTTCGTTTTTGGCTGGTTGATAGTAAGCATTCACTGTCGGCGGGGTCATACTCCAGCTGTAAGGATCAACATTAAGTTAGTTTTAAATGTGTTTATTCAGCCAAGAGACATTATGTTCAGAAAATGTACAATTCACCTTCACCAATCCTCTCAAAGAACCCAAATTTCAGACAAAAATAAGGTTCGAAATACAGTTCAGCCTAACCAAACAGATTGCTAGATTCAATGCAATGCCAAATATACTCGAATGTACCAAGTACTGACCAAATTGCAGCTTAATTTAGCAGAATTTACAAAATGTGTACAGCTGCCAATTGTACATTGTCTGAAAATCTGACCCATATATCGCTTTTATATCTATCAGGAAAACTGTTTCTCGATTAAAACAAAATTGCAGAATTTCATGCACGCACCTGAGCTTGTCTGGGGGTTTACGTAGCTTGTCCAAGTCTTTCTTTACCGTATGAAGTAGATTGCGAATGTTGTTTTCGAAATATTCGTTATCATTTATAACTAACTGTTTAAGAGAAGAGAACAAAGAGGCATATATTATCATGGGAATGAACAGGGAGTTGCGGATGAAACATGGTCAAATGTGATGTGTTCCAGGAAAATGAGTCACAAGTCGCAAAATTGATATTTTTCAAAGCGATTTTATCACAAGATCTCTTTATTGGAATGTTCTGGTTTTTAGAGGGTTTAGCACTTATAGTCATATAAATCCGTGTAACAAATTGCGGGACATTGTATTAAAGATATCATTGCATTTTAAAGGCCTTCGTATGGAGTACATTTAGTTAATTTACTGGTTATTACCCAGCCAGAAAATAAAATATCGAAATACTAATTATATATCCTAGTGTTTACTATCATTGGAATCGGCTTGATCTCCTCTTTTCAAATATGATGATATCTCAAAATCCATTTTTTGCGACTTATGACTCATTTTCCTAAAACGGGTCACAAATGGCGTCAGAGAAACCTTCCGAGAAACATTGTTGGAAAGCAAACCAAAAGGAACTTTATGTTCATAGTTAAAACATGTTACAGCCTCTAAGCTGAGCTGTTATTCTGAGCTGAGCTGAATAAATGAATATTACAGATATGCAAGGTACTAGATAATATATTTAATAGATATAATATAGACTATATCATGACCTGTATGACTGGAACACTTTTGGTAATATTAGATATTGAGATGTATTGATATTGTAAGTAATTGAAACATCAGTAAACACAAGTATAAGACTTGACAGAATAAAGGGTAATGAATTATAGAGCACATGTATTGGTAAAGTGAAGTGTGTATGAAACCTACCCCAACATATCTTTCATCCAGTTGTGTAGCATTAAGAATATATGGAGGGAATCCGATCATGTCGACCACAGCGTTCACCTAAGGAAATAATATAAAACTCGTTGTGAAAATGTTGTTTCAAACAATCAATGTGCATGCAAGGCTTCTTAGTATTGTCTACACCATCCTATATTTATATCAAATTAAGGAAATTCAGTCAGATTTCAAAGTTTTACTTTTTCACGAGCGGCTTGGCGAGTTTCTTGATCCATCCAGCTGAGTTGGGGTAAATTACCCTTAAATGCTGCCTTTATGTCAGTTATCATGTCTTCAGCCTAGTAGTGGGAATAATGGATATTAACGAATGATATGCAGTAATATAGTAATAACATATGGTATTTAATGTTTTAATGCATGCATAAGGATTTGTATTTTGTATCTCTGTATATATACATGTACATATACATGATTCTATTATATGGGTCAGATTTTCAGAAAATGTACATTTGGCAGCTGTACACATTTAGTAAATTCTGCTAAATTAGGCTGCAATTTGGTCAATACTAGGTAAATTCGAAAATATTCGGCATTGTATTGATTCTAGCAATCTGTTTGGTTAAGTTGAACTGTATTTTGAACTTTATTTTCGTCTGAAATTTGTGTTATTTGAGAAGATTGGCGAAGTTGAATTGTACATTTTCTGAAAATCTGACCCATGTGTTTAAATGCAAACAAATATTTCTGTATCATTTTCAATCAAAAAACCTAAATATATACAGATATATATCTTTATAACAATGTTATAATTCTTGTATGGGGGTGAGCTGAGAATAACATCTACTGGAATTAATGCTGGACTGAATAAATATAACTTAAGCTAGTTAAGCATTGGGTCTATATTCATAAGAATCAAAATGAAAAAATGACGTTTCAGTCGTTTATCTTTTCAATATTCAGATAGGCCCCAATGAATGAACAGCTATTTACAGCTATCCAACACACACATGAATTATTATATAAATTACTTAGGACTACTTATTCCTTATACATATGTGATCCGTTTTAGGAAAATTAGTCATAAGTCGCAGAATATGGATTTTGCGATATCACCATATCTGTAAAGAGGAGATCAAGGCGATTCCAATGATAGTAAACACTATAGGACACCTAATAAGTATTTCTATATTTTAAGTTTGATATCTTTATTTTTGAAAAAAAGTTTGCAATATTTCTGGGTGAAGTAGCTAAATATACTCCATATGAAGGCCTTCAAAACACAAGAATATATGTAATACAATGTCCTGAAATTTGGTATATAGATTCATATGACTACAAGGGCTAAACTCCCTCAAGATTTAGAACTTTTCAATTAAGAGGTCTAGTGAAATTTGCAATGTTTCTGGATGGGTAATTATAAATATACTCCATACAAAGGCCTTCAAAACGCAAGGATATATTTGATACAGTGTAGTGTCCTGAAGTTTGTTACATGCATTCATATGACTTTAAGTCCTAAACCCTCTAAACATCCGAATATTTCAATTAAAAGATCTTTTGAAAAAAACACGTTGAGAAATATCAATTTTGCGACTTGTGACTCATTTCCCTAAAACACATCACACATGTCTGATACATGCATGACATAACAAAGGTAATAAAACGGTACTATGGCGATGCCAAATGTGATCATTCACCTTGTCTTTGCTGTTCCCCTGGAAGGCCTCTCTTACAAACATGGCTCCCAGTGCCATACCCAGGACTCTGTCTGTGTCTGTAATGCACATTCTCCATGGCTCCTCATTCCCAGTCACACCTACCAACAATAAATAACCTTAATTATTCATTGCCTTATTAATATCTAGCTAATTAGGGCGCCGCTGCAGACATTGAATACCAATTTCCCTGTAGGATGCAAGGTCTTCTGTCAACATTATCTATTTCTTCTTCAAGTAGAAGTTGGTTTATCCGATTGTTGCATTTCATGCCTTAAATGCAAGTACTAGGTATTAATATAGGCCCCCCACCTATGTGCCCATATGTAAGGTTACCAATGTAATCATATATAATCCCCAATACATATATAATCACCTATATCTATATAATCACCAATAAAGTGGAGGACAAAATCCAATCCACTATTCTTTATGTTCTCGAATGACCCCTAGTTCGAAACACCGATTTTGATATGTTTTTAGCGAGGGAAGATGACATGCTTAGAATCTGTATGTCTTGCAAGTAATAGTAAAGAATAGGGGATTTGCATAGCCGCCATTTTGAATCTTGATTCGCATGGCATTATGGGACTAATGGTACAGTATAAAATCTGTAGAAAACATGTCATGTTCAGCATTGAATATTTATCAATGCTCTAATGTCAATATCCATGTGTTATACATGTTTCCATAACACAAGCCTCCATCATTCCCATCATGCATTTGGTTTTGATAGAACATTTATAAAAGCTGTAATATTCGTGAAAACATTCTTGCAGTTTTTTTTTTACAAAAAATGTTCCCAAATATGTGTATGTCAGATTTCATCAAAATGATGCACTGAACCAGACATGCGCAGTGGCACATGCAAGTCCCCTATTGTTAGGTTGTTCAATATAAATGTGGTGGTATAAAATGATGTGAAGTAATTGATTGTAGAATAGAGAAATATAGATGATGATGAGTATGAGTAAAATGTATAGAACTAGATAATTAGATAATTAACGAAAGTCATGTGCAAAGGATTGTGTGGTGATTATTTAGGTCACCACGCATGAAAACAATTCTGCAAAGGAGTATGCGTATTTTCTATTTGTTGTTAATTTCTTTAATTAAACTTTTCAAATGTATGGTAAATGTTTGTGGCAAATAACATGTTTTAAAGAATAGGGAGGTCCTATGGAGTATGCTTTCGACTTACCTGCGAGGACTTCATCAAATGCTTTTCTGGCTTCTTTGAATGGCTTGGATAGGAACGTCGAGAAGGTCTCCACCAAATACCACATCATGTAATTGTGAAGGGTTCTGAAACATCAATTATTTATTACTAATACATGGGTGAGTCACATTTATCGATTGGGTTTGAAAAACGTTATCTTCTATTTCTTTCTCCATTTTTATTTAAGTCTAATATTCGCCCGTATGGAGTGGGGTGGGGTGAGGGTGGGTGGGGGTGGCAGTGTTGTGTCGAGGGAAATCGCTGCTATTTATAGAAGAATATGTGTAGAAAATGTGTAGTTAGTGTGTACCGGCCTGAAACATAATGTATAGATAATGTGTAAATAAGTGGTCTCCAGTGGCTGCATAAGCTCTGCGGTAAGCTCTGCGGTAAGCTCTGCGGTAAGCCTTGCGATGGTGCTGTGTTGTTGAGAAGTGGTGAGGTCCTGCCTTCATGGTTCACTGACCATGTAGGCAAGGACTTCGTTATTCCTCACCACCTACAGAACCAGCACAAACCATCGCAAGGCTTACCGCAGAGCTTACTGCAGCCAGTGGAGACCACCCTTAAGGGGATTTTGTAAGAAGAGAAGAAATACAAGACGATTGATGTGAAGTTTTAAGGTATAATAAAGGACTTGTTACAGTTTTAGACATTATTTAGACATTTGCCTGGGTGTTCATCTGACCGAATATTGATAAATTCAGCCCTGTAAGTTATAGCATGAGTAAATTTGGTAAGATTTCTTTTGTCACAATAGCTCAGAATACAACTTTAAGCTGAACACTAATTGCTTTGGGCATGTAAGTCCAAGTATTGTTATGACCCAATGTACACCGTTATATGAACAAGACCATTGTGAAAGGTATGTTACAACACACGTCATTTCCACATACCAGACATAGAATGTACAGCCTGGACAACAGCCTGTGGACACACTTGACAATATACACCTTCTTTCAGTAGTAAACTCACTTGCCAACCAACTCTCTGACTCTTCACTTCATTCATACTCAGCTCCCAAGATTTTCATTTAATATAGAGTAGATATTATTCTCTAAGGAATAGCATTTGTGACCCGTTTTAGGAAAATGTGTCACAAGTCGCAAAATATGGATTTTGAGATATCACCATATTTAAAAAGAGGAGATCAAGGGGATTCCAATGATAGTAAACACTAGGACATGTAATACATACTTTTATATTTTAAGTTTGATATTTTCATTTTTGAAAAAAGAGTTTACAATGTTTCTGGATGGGTAATTACCAGTAAAGTAACTAAATATACTCCATACAAAGGCCTTCAAAACGCAAGGATATATTTGATATAACGTCCTGAAATTTGATACACGGATTCATATGACTATAAGTGTTAAACCCTCTAAGAATCAGAATATTTCAATATAGAGATCTTGTGACAAAAACGCTTTGAAAAATATCAATTTTGCGACTTATGACTCATTTTCCTGGAACACATCACATTTATTTAAGGTATACCATACACACCATGGTATTACACTGGTGGAGAACCCGGGCAAATTTGCAAAATATAAGGAATTGCATCCAACTTACGTCCTGCCTTCAAGTGTCTGATCCATTTCACGAATGAGATTTGAGATTTGGCTGAAGTATTCAGGGGCCACCACTATAATTTCTTCATCTTCATTAATGGTGGTTGTCACTGCAACCAACAGATGATTGAAGTAGTGGAGCCAATTAAACTAGAGTAAAGATATAAATCATGTATACATTAGAATGAATACAAAATGAATTAGCATTATATACAAAACATGAAGGAAAATTAGAATGAACGTCGTTGGTTTTATAATTCGTGTAGCGCTCTGCTCAGAGGCCAAAAAAATGTAACAAACATATCTCATGATTATATTATTGTGTGTATTCTTGATATTTTCAATGGATAAAATTAATTTCTTTGGTACTTCGATGTTAAATTAAATCGTTAGATCATAACAAATTTATATATAAATGTTTTCCAACTGGGCTGTCTATTAAAATAGGAACCTATAGTCTGTCCGAAAAGTAGTTGACACATGATTCCTTAGGTCCTGTAAAGGGAGGGGAAAGTGGGGGATTTTGTATTTCTATTTATGACAAGGACCTGTCAACCCGCCCATTGCAACCAACCATGGAGAAACAGGGCCAGTATAACCAGATCTTCCTTCATTTTAAGCAAAACAACTGCTGCTGCACATGGAACAGAGGCAGCGCAATACTATACAGCTGTATATTTGGCCATGGTCAGTCGCAAATGGCGATTATGGGGGAAAAGGTTTGAAATAAAAAATCTCCCACATTTCCCTCCTCTTAAAGGAAATAAGGAATCACATGTCAACTACTTTTCGGACAGACTATAAGCTAGATTATTGAAATATGATATTGGAACATCATATTGGATGTAGTGCTTATTGCCAATAAAAATGAATTAAAAAAAATATTGATCCAAAATACTTCTTCATTAAACTTTCATTAACCGTTCTTATGTATATATTGAAAAATACACTAAACATCTTTGTTTTACGTGAGAAGCTTGTATTTGTTCTTTAAAAAAACCCATTTTATTTCGAAAAACAATTCCACTTATACTGCTATTAGCTATGAAAATGATAGATAAAGGTAAATTTATGTAAAGTAGAAATTCATAAAGAAGTGTATATCTTTTTAATGTAAAAGAAAATATTATTTCTATAGCTCAAGCTGATTGTTAATAAGTACCGCTTGTGGTTATAAAAATAAACAAATCAAATCAATCATACAATAAATGATCACTTACTGCAGGTGATAATTCCTTTAATTTGCCTACGGTCATTTTGTGATATAATTTTTCATCATCGCGTCGATCCTCACTGGGAATTGTGATCTACAAGGTTATTCACACGTGTTTATTATTGATTAGTAATTCAATTGTTCGGATAAATAGTATGTAATTGGCCTTTAATACAATAACAACAAATAAACAAATTTAAAGAGTATAGGGAAATGGGTGTCTGGGGATAAACTGCCATGGAAAAATATAATTATGGGCTTCCGAAAATGTACAAGTCGCTTTCAGCAATCCTCTCAAATAGCCCACATTTAAGAAAAGAGTTTGGTTCGAAATACAGTTCAACATAACTGAAATGAGCTTTTGAACCAACGCAATACTAAATAACTTCAGATATACCGGACCCATATAACGAACCGACTTAAGTAGCTGACTCTTTATGTCTGACTTATCCCTCTAATCTTCTATACAAGAAATATGATATTACTTGGACTCAATGTATACAGTTTTATACCAGGCATACCAATCTTCAACTATTTAAGGAAATAAAGGGCAAGGCACTTCATGAACTCACATTTGCAATCTTCTGTTCAAATTCAATAACTTTGAGCATTTGCTCCATGCTGGAATTCCGATCAGCTCCGAGCAGTTCGGATATATCGCCCATATACTTGAGGTATGCACTAAGAATCTTCAATAGAAAAGAGCATAAATATTGAACCAATACTTCATGATGACCGACTAAATACAATATGTAACAACACATTTATGGTAAAAGTTACGAATGAAAAATGCGATCTGAATAATTTATTTATTCGCAAAACGTTTCAATCAATTCTATCATCATTTCTTTAGGAACAAATCGGATGGTATTTTGCGAAACGTCATACTTGAAAAACCTCATTACAATGTAGGTTCGTAGCAAATTCATGAGCATATTATATTATGATCTGGTGAGAAACATTCCATACCTTGTCATCCTCTATTGTCTTGTTTATATACTGATCTCTGCCTAGGACTAGACCTCCTTGGTCAATCTAAAAGTACAAAACATGACACATTACCTCTTTCTTTCAATAAGGAATACTCTGTTAGGCTTGAACCAACTTTGAATATAACAATCCCTACCAGTTCATCAACAACAACTTTAGATAATGACATATTACCAATTGAATATAATCGAAAGGATAGGAAGGGATCGGTCCTCTAAATTATCAATAATCACTCATATATATTTTAGAATAAATAATAATAAATAAATATGTTAGAATAGGGTGCATTGGTACAAAGTTAAATGATATTGACCCTTTAACTCTTGACGATAAATGTAAGAAACAGTTTGGTAGAGACGGCCATATATGTCACAAAGTTAAATTTTGGCAGTAAACTTTGTAAATAATCGCATTGGTTGCCTTGGCTACCACACGAAACTCACTAGTGAAATACGCCCAATACACCCTGTGCATTAAGGGCCTAGTTCACTGAGCCAATTCTCATGCGATTTTGCACCGCAGAGGACCCTTTTCCACTAAATTACGTGAGAATCGCATGAGAATCGGCTTAGTGGACAAGGGCCTTTACTCTAGATACATTGTTCTCAGAGCAATGCGTATATGGGTCAGATTTTCAGAAAATGTACAATTCACCTTCAGCAATCCTCTCAAATAACCCACATTTGAGACAAAAATGAGCTTCAAAATGCAATTTAACATAACAGAAGTGATACTTTAAATCAATGGGATACCAAATATATTCAGATATACCCAGTATCCATCTTTTTTTTAGCCTAATTTAGGAGAAGTTCTTAAATGTGTACAGCTGCCAATTGTACATTTTCTGAAAATCTGACCCATATATATACTAATAGCGAATGGCAAAGGTGTATAATATGTCTCTTAAATCACCTGTAATATATTGGTACTAGTGTTTTTCTCGTCCACTCCGACCCAGGCCGAGAAAAGGACGGAGAGATCCAGACTGTGCAGAAGCTCCAGGGCGTGCTGATACTGCCAACTCTGGCCGTCCCAGCGTCCCGCGCGTGACGTCACGTTCCAGCCGCCTCGTTCTCGGATATAGTCTAGAAGAGGTTTGGCTCCGAGGTGCTCTATTGTGCGATTGACATCCATGCATGACTGGTAGTACAGCATGGCTTTGCGTTCAGCTTCACTTTGTACCGATTCCATCGGTCGCTCTAGAAAATATTTTGTTTCAAAATCGTATATTAGTCCAGCTAGTCGATTTGTGCAAAATATAGGACTAATTGTGCACTTTTTCATAAAGGCATGACATTTGGCATAATGGTACTTTTTGATGTGCTGATCATTTTTAGCTATAGACCCAATCTGGAATTTTGTTTCCTTGGTCATGGTTGCTATGGAAACTTTCTAATAAGGAATTTGGCTTTTATAGTTACATCAGCCTCATTTTTTGCGGGGGTAATATGTTTTGAGGATTGATTCCTTTACAGAATTTTACGCTCTTCCATTTGGACTGGGTCCAACATCGGGGAAATGTGGGACTTGGTCAGCATGGCAACCAAATCGAAAAATGGAATGTGGACTTATATGAAGCAAAAGAGTGAATCATGTCTTGTTAGTATATTCTCGCATACATGTCTCATTACAGATTTCAACTAAGGTTAACTAATCAAGGACTGAGAAGCATATAAATTGTCATTCCTTGGAAAATGTATTAGAAAAACAGGAAATCTCATGGAATGTATATATGTGATGTGTTACATACATGAAAAATAGTCAAAAGTTTCAAAAAATGATATTTCTAAATTGTTTCCACAAAAACCCTTGCTCAGAGGTGGAATGACTTCATTTTAGTCTCGCATGACTTCATTTTTTGGGGGTGTTTAACGCTGCTAGTGGCATGAATCCAATGTCATGTACCAAATTCTAGACTGTGTATTGAAAACTAACTTTGTTTCCATGCATACACAATATAGAAGTATTTATTAGATGTCCTAATATAATGTTTACCATCATTGGAATCCGCGTGATCTCATCTTTCCAAATATGATGGACTCGCAAAATCTACATATTGCGACTTATGAAGTTCTCATTTTTCTCTAACACATCACATATTACATTGGCTACCATGTAGTCCAGGAATCTATATATATTCAGCCTATAAACCGACATGTGCATTTCTCCCCAGCTGTCACTGTGCAGAATTCCTATAACCCTTAAACCCTGCCCACACACAGCCGATTTGCCTCCCGATTGCCCCCCCCCCGATTTGGGTCTCCCAATGAATCCTAAGATTTCATTTTCAATCCTGGTTCATGTTATTTCAAAAACGTTAACCAGGATTTGAAATGAAATCATAGGATTCATTGGAAGACCAACACAGGGAGACATGCAATCGTGAGCCAAATCGGCTGTGTGTGTCCACGGCTTTATATACCCTTACCGATAAGGTTTTTCATGACCACTTGGTTCTCCTGCCACATCACGCCGAAAGTGCCCCATCGCGAATGTCCGACTGGTATAGGGTGAGATTTGATCCACCCCCCACACGAGTACTGGTAGAAATCCTCACAGGGGTCAACACTAGCGTCCATAGCGTTAATGATGGAGCTGGCCACGGTCACGCACACTGGCGTCGTGCAAAGTTTATCTGGAGGAGGCAAGAAGGGATTCGATTATAGATTTGAAATATCGCCTGACACCTAGAATTAGTTTTCTTAAGACTGACAGCCAATGCAGCCAACATAGCCATGTATTCGACATGGGAATTCATGGGAATGACATATATGGGTCAGATTTTTAGAAAATGTACAATTGGTCTTCACCAATCCTCTCAAATAACCCGAATTTAAGACGAAAATCAGGTTTAAAATACAGTTCAACATAACCAGACAGATTTATTGAATGTATACAATACAGAATACACTCAGATATTACTCAGCATTTTTCACTCTAATTTAGCAGAATTTGAGAGATGTGCAGGACTGTAGATTGTCACTGTGCATTTTCTAAAAATCTGACCCTTATGTGGGTGAAGTAGTCAGACAATGTACAATTGGCCTTTACCAACCCACTCAAATAATCTGAATTAAAGACAAAATCAGGTTCAAAATACAGTTCAACATAAACCGAACAGATCTCTTGAATCAATGCAACACCAAATAAACTCAGATATCATTTCCCAGCCTAATATATCAGAATTGACTAAATGTGTAGAGCTGCCAATTGCCAAACTTTCTGGCGACCTAACCCATATTCGATTGCTTCGAATGACATGTTCATGGGAATTTATGGGAAGGAGATGGGCTTGTGTCCGCCTGTATAATTATGGTGACTGCCAGTGTGCAGAATGTTGCATGCAGTTTAGTACAACGCGTCCAGAGAGAACTGTACACATATATACTGCATTAAGCATTCGGGTAGTCCCGTCCAGGCAATCCTAAATCACGATCATGCTTTAATACATAAACTAGACTACTAAATAGACGTGGTCGCAGTTCATTATATTTATATAGCTGACAACTAGGTCGGGGAGGGGATGGTAACTTTTCGAGACAGAGAAGAAGGGAGAGAGAGACAGAGAAGAAGGGAGAGAGAGACAGAGAAGAAGGGAGAGAGAGAGACAGAGAAAAAGGGAGAGAGAGACAGAGAAGAAGGGAGAGAGAGACAGAGAAGAAGGGAGAGAGATAGAGAAGAAGGGAGAGAGAGACAGAGAAGAAGGGAGAGAGAGACAGAGAAGAAGGGAGAGAGAGACAGAGAAAAAGGGAGAGAGAGACAGAGAAGAAGGGAGAGAGAGAGACAGAGAAGAAGGGAGAGAGAGACAGAGAAGAAGGGAGAGAGAGACAGAGAAGAAGGGAGAGAGAGACAGAGAAAAAGGGAGAGAGAGACAGAGAAGAAGGGAGAGAGAGAGACAGAGAAGAAGGGAGAGAGAGACAGAGAAGAAGGGAGAGAGACAGAGAAGAAGGGAGAGAGAGACAGAGAAGAAGGGAGAGAGAGAGACAGAGAAGAAGGGAGAGAGAGACAGAGAAGAAGGAAGAGAGAGACAGAGAAGAAGGGAGAGAGAGACAGAGAAGAAGGGAGAGAGAGACGGAGAAGAAGGGAGAGAGAGACAGAGAAGAAGGGAGAGAGAGAGGCAGAGAAGAAGGGAGAGAGAGACAGAGAAGAAGGAAGAGAGAGACAGAGAAGAAGGGAGAGAGAGACAGAGAAGAAGGGAGAGAGAGACGGAGAAGAAGGGGGAGGGACAGAGAAGAAGGGAGAGAGAGAGAGGCAGAGAAGGGAGAGAGAGACAGAGAAGAAGGGAGAGAGAGAGAGGCAGAGAAGAAGGGAGAGAGACAGAGAAGAAGGGAGAGAGAGATAGAGAAGAAGGGAGAGAGAGACAGAGAGAAGAGCCAGAAAGGCACTTTATGGTCATACTGCCAGCTGAGACGTACCTTTTTGCGAATCATTATGGTGTTCACTTGTATGTGCCCCTAAGAGGACGGCTAAGATGAGAACAGCTACTATGAGGACGACTACGAGGGGGAAGAGGACACGTTCTAAGCCGCTCCGTCTTTGCCAGAAACCGGCGCCAACTTTGAAAGCGATGGCCGGGTCGTAGGCAATCCCCGGCGGTGTGCCGCCCGTCGATGTGTTGTCATCGTCATCAAAGTTTGTCCGCTTGTACTTCTGACCAGACATCTGCAAGAACAAACAGTTATAAACTTGTTAGTCTAAAGTAACATCTGCAAGAACAACCAGTTATAAACTTGTTAGTCTAAAGTCACATCTGCAACAACAATCAGTTATAAACTTGTTAGTCTAAAGTCACATCTGCAACAACAAAACAGTTATAGACTTGTTAGTCTAAAGTAACATCTGCAACAACAAAACAGTTAGAAACATTGTTAGTCTAAAGTAGTTCTGGAGAAGGTTATTTGTGATGTATAATGAATGTTTTGATTGTCTGTAAGGAAAGAGAAGAGGTTTGAGGTTTATTCAGGACATCTAATAAATATTCCTATATCTTAAGTTTAATATTTCCATTTTTGGAAAAAAATGTTTGCAATGTTTCTGGGTGGGTAATAATTAATAAAGTAATTAAATATACTCCATACGAAGGCCTTCAAAACTCAAGGATATATCTAATTCAATGTCCTGAAATTTGTTACATGGATTCATATGACCGTATAAGAGCTAAACCTTCCAAAAGTCAGAACATTCCAATAAAGACATCTTGTCAAAAAACACTTTCAAAATATCAATTTTGCGCATTGTGACTCATTTACCTGGAACACATCACATATTATGAGGTCACGTTTTGGGACGCAATATCACGTCGGGTAAAGTCGTGTTTTACCGCAATAATCAGGTTTAATCACAGTTAAGGGTGGTCTCCACTGGCTAAGCTCTGCAGTAAGCTCTGCGGTAAGCCTTGTGATGGTGCCGTGTTGGTGAGAAGTAGCGAGGTCCTGCCTACATGGCGAGTGAACTATGTAGGCAGGACCTCGTCATTCCTCTCCACCTACAGAACCAGCACAAACCATCGCAAGGCTTACCGCAGAGCTTACCGCAGCCAGTGGAGACCACCCTTAAGTCACAGCGATAAATTCTGGAATTTTATGTGGATGTGCACGGGACGTTTATATCCAGAATGTTTCAACTACTTGTAAACAACTTTTCTATGTCCAATAGATTTGACTTATTGACTAAGAATTCATGTGCAAAAGAAATATTAAATCCCAACTTTGAACAAATGGTTATGACCAAAGCGGCTATCCTTAGATTTAATGCATTATGAGAGAATAATGGTCTTAAGTTTTGCTGAGTCGGCTGTTTGTAAGATATTCATATCACGCAGGTTCTTGAGTTACATTATATCGCTTGGCCCTGAAGCTGAACTGTTTCAGCATAGAGGCATAATACCCTCTAGGTTAAAGTACGCATTTGTTAAAGTTTGTTCCTATGCTGTACTCCTTACCAATGCACCAATACTTTATGTATGTGTCAGACTTTCAGAAAATGTCCAATTGGCAGCTGCACACATTTAGTAAATTCTTCAAAATTAGGCTGCAATTTGGTCAATACTAGGTAAATTCGAGTATATTCAGCATTGAATTGATTCTAGCAATCTGTTTGGTTAGGTTGAAATGTATTTTGAACTTTAATTTCGTCTGAAATTTGGGTGATTTGAGAGGATTGCTGAAGGTGAATTATACATTTTCTGAAAATCTGACCCATGTATGCACGGGAACGACAGCGTTCTTAGCAATGCGTCTCTAACAGGATTAACTTGATAATGAATATTCATACTTCGCTTTGTAAAACAGTACAATAGTCTTTAGACCATGGCGCTTTGGTGATGTTATCATTTATTCAATGGGTCTATAGTGGGCCCCAAAATATTACTCGATAAATGATTTCATGTCGAAATTCATATTATTAAATAAATCATGTTCAGATACACATATATACTATTTAAGAATAGTTATTCAAGCAGGAATATACGAGTTCGCAATAACGCAGAAATATGAATAAATAGGGTGTGGAATGAGATGGAATGAAATGGAGATCTAAAGGGATGATACAAGATGGAATTTGTGATGTGTTTCAGGAAAATGAGTCACAAGTCGCAAAAAATGGATTTTGAGATATTACCATATATGAATAGATGAGATCAAGCCGATTCTAATGGTAAACATCAAGGACATAGACTATTCCAACAAAGATATCTTATGAATAAAGGACCTAGAATATTCCAACAAAGATATCTTATGAATAAATCACTTTGAAAATTATCCATTTTGCGACTTATGACTCATTTTCCTGAAACACGTCACATTTATGTATGAAATCGTAATTTAATGCACATCATCCAGAGACTGCATGCGATTTTGGTATTTCCGAAAGTGTGTACAACTATGCAACAATAATAAAGTAATTTTACACAGGAAAAGGCTGCCTCTCTTCTACGAAAACAATAGCTGTAGACAACGTGGGTGACTTTTCTTTAAAAGTCTTACATTATCCATTATGTTACATTGTAGTACTATAATTAGAATTCAGTATTATCTACTGTAAACAATCGAATTCCAAGTATGTTATGAACATGAACAGAATGTAATGTAACTGACAGAAATGTAAACTTAACGGAACATCCATTATTGTAAAGTTAAAGATATCCCTGATATAACCAGGGCGGTAGGATGAACCAAGATTACAAATCTCATACTAAAAAATGAATATAATGTATCCAAACGGATTGTTAGTCTGTAGACGTATGTATTATATTCTGTATCATTTATCTATGTTCTTAAGGACTGACCGGGTGATCTACTCGTAGAGTCTCGAGCCCGATTCTGTATTTATATTAGTCTGAATAAAAATTCTCTCTCTATACATTAATATATAACTCTTCCAGAGGGTCCCGATAAGAGATACCAACAGTTTAAAACCATCCACCCTATTCGTAAAAAGACGGACATTAAAGGGTGGTCTCCACTGGCTGCGGTAAGCTCTGTGGTAAGCCTTGCGATGGTTTGTGCTGGTTCTGTAGATGGTGAGGATTGATGAGGCCCTGCCTACATGGTCAGTTAACGATATAGGCAGGACCTCGCCACTCCTCACCAACACAGCACCATCCCAAGGCTTACCGCAGAGCTTACCGCAGCCAGTGGAGACCACCCTTAACACTAAAGAACCGAAATGTGATATTATATAGACAATATTCAAAATTAGTTTCAGGCCTACCAGCTGAATCTTCTCTCCAAGGGCCATGATTGTAGTTGAAGCGATTTCACCACGAGCAAAGTGGCGAAAACTAAAACCTGTGTATCTTTGTTTGAAAGAACATGAGTCCTGCATGTCATTTGTCAGGTTATTCGCACTTCCTCATTAGCGCATTATTTCCTTTAAGGTCGATGTAGTGAGACCTAAGGGTAAAGGAATATTCCTTATAGTCTGTTCTTCGGTCATTATGTCGACTGTAGATGAGCCCAAATGTCTCTGATGAAGGCATATAAGTGTTGATTAATCCTAAACAGCGAATCCTGGGTTATGATAGTTAACATATGAGAACGAACGTGTTTTCTTTCTTACGGCTGCTGAGAGAATGGACCGTAAATATTATTAGGGATGGGAGATATATAGATGGAACATAGCAAGGGGGAAGTCTGTACACTTATTAGTGACCGAGGGAGTGCGGGAAGTTAGAGGGCGTTAGCCCAAGATCTTCCCCACTCCCGAGGTCACTAACAAGTGTACAGACTTTACCCTTGCTATGTTCCATATTTATTACACCCCATTAGTGAATAAAAAATATAGATAAATAAAAATAAAAGAAGTAATTTCAGTTTTTGGCGGACCTATTTGTTGTATGCGCCAAGATGACATAATTTACATGTTATGCACCACCCTGACCAAGTGTGACATACAATGCTGAAGGTATAGGCAACTGCAGCACAGGGGTGTAATAAATAGACATTTCTTCTCATAACAGAATGTCGTACATACTCATACCTAAAGGCGAGGGAGCCTAAGTAGAAGCAACAGTGTGGACTCCCTGAACATCAATATAGATCACCAACCTGGCTTCCAGGGTTGGGAATAAATTCATTATGATTCACACTGGTGTGTATGAATCTTTGCCGCAGGGTGGCTATATAGCACGAATAGGAAAGTCCCCCAAGTACCACTTTCAGGTACTTCATTTTCAGTTCATTTGTTATCGAAATAGAATGGAGACGGAATGAAGTCTTCGAGTCATGATATTAATAGATTCAAAAATGGACACCGCATGAAAACTTCCCTGAGGGATAGTGCATTTTTTTTGTAACAATTGTTTAGATTTGTTTATTGGCCCGAAATGAAAATAATAAAAAAAAATTTCATTGCCAGGCCCAAAGAATACCCCCAAATGAAGCCCCACTGGATGCTCTGTAGCGTCAATCTCTGGGGTAGATTAGTTAGATAATTTGCATGTTAACAAGCGAAGTGAAAGTATTACATTAATGGGTGATGTGACGAGACCAACATCATAACCAATAGGGGATTTGCATGTCTCACTGCGCATGTCTACTGCAGTGCATGCTGGGATGGATTCTGGGGAAATCTGACATACAAATAATTGGCAGCATTTTTATCGAAAATAGCAAGAATGATTTCACCAATATCATAGCTTGTATAAATGATCTATGAAAATCAAATGCATGATGGGAAAGATGGGAACTTGTGTTATGGAAACATGTATAACACATGGATATTGACATTAGAGCACCAATGAATATTCTATGCTGAACATGGCATGTTTTCTATAGATTTTACAATGTACCATTAGTCCCATAATTCCATGCAAATGAAGATTCAAAATGGCGGCTATGCAACTCCTTTATAGGGGATTTGCATGTCCACCAATTATGTGCAAATTACCACACTACTCCCACCCATACAAATAGCATGTGGTACATACACCAACGTGGAGTAAATGCACATCCCCTATTAATAACAGTCATAAAAGAAATCAAAGCAATTCTTGAATGTTTGTTCATCACCGGAATCAATCATATATAACTGTGATAGGCAAGGGTCTAGGCGTATTGTTCTCAGTAATATCTTTCCATCAATGCTTTCACAACCACAACAAGAAGCAATAAAACTAACTGGCCTCCCTTCCTCCCTCCCAGGAAATGTCTCAGTAGGTTTATTATGGACAATAGGGGACTTGCATGTGCCACTGCGCATGTCTATCACAGTGCACCTTGGGATTGATTCTGATGAAATCTGACATACAAATATTTGACAATATTTTATCCAAAATGGCAAGAATGTTTTCACCAATGTCAGAGCTTCTATTAATGATTCATGAAAACCAAATGCATGATGGGAAAGACGGGGACTTGTCTTATGGAAACATGTATAATACATGGATATTGACATTAGAACATTGATAAATATTCCATGCTGAACATGGCACGTTTTCTATAGGTTTTAGACTGTACCATTAGTCCCATAATTCCATGCGAATCAAAATACAAAATGGTGGCTATGCAAATCCCCTATTGAATCTAATCAAGACGAGAGCTCCACACGCGTAATATCTAAATGGATTGTCGCTGATACAAGCAATACTATAATTTCCCTTGTCGCGATTTGGACATCGCTGTCGGATGAAAATCCTGTGGGATTTTTCAATATCTGCCCTGCTCAGTGTAATTATCGTCCCCATCCATATCTAGCGTTTGTTATATTTTTATCTATGGCGTCCACACAATCCTATGCTATGTTTTATCCTGTTCTGCCGACGAGGAGCGCAATTCCTCAGGGCAAACGGGGAGTTAGTATGGAGTGTTGTGCAATGTATGTGGTACATAATATATGGATCAGATTTTCAGAAAATGTACAGTTTACTTTCAGCAATTCTCTCAAATAACCCAAATTTCAAACGAAAATCAAGTTCAAAATACAGTTCAACCTAACCAAACAGATTGCTAGAATCAATGCAATGCTGAATATACTCGAATTTACCTAGCATTGACAGAATTGCAGCTTAATTTAGCAGAATTTACTAAATGTATACAGCTGCCAATTGTACATTTGGACGGGTACTTTGCTAGTAAAATATAAACCTGGAACATACATTAATGGTATAGGATGTCTTACGCCCAATCAACTATACCGCCTGTATTGTTATGAGGTCTAATTCCATTAAGCATTCCCCCACACTCAAGTTTAATTATCGACTTATCAGTAATCAAGAAAAGAAAACTATTTGTCATTCAGCCGAGGATCTGGGGTGTAAACCAGGGTCCGTTGCATAACGAATCCTTACTTATGTTTCTTGCTAAACCATTTTTCCTGACTTAAGTATAGGAAATTCCTACTCTATACTATTGCTTAGCATTCAGCATTGTCTGTATAGCAAATTCCTTCCATGAAAATTCCGTATCTGCTGCTTATAGCAAGGAAATGTAGCTAAGTAAGGGAATAATATTAAGCAAGGATTTGTTATGCAACGCGCGCCCGATAACAAGCCTCTCCTCCGGTCCCTAAATTAGAGATTAGGTAAGAGTCAGGTTACTTTTTTTGGATTTTTTGACAAAAAAAGCTTATAAAAGCAGACAAACGAACTTTCTTAACCCGGAACTGTCAAAAAGCATATTCCCCATGTTTAAAACAACTATTGTTGCGAAATAGACATTTTTTTCGGTTCCTGGGAGGTGGTTTTCTAAAAAAAAAATTTAAAAAAAAGAAGTTACCACCCCCTACCTACCAAGTTTTCAGCCAGATAAATCGGAAATACCTATTTTTTTGCCTAAAGTTTGTAAACCACAGAAATACTGAGAAACTGATTTAGAAAAAAAGGCTTTAGTCAACCAGGACAGCGAAGAACGATATTTTTACACAGGGATTTTAACGGGTAAGTATGAACTATCGAATATAAATGTCCGGGTTCGATATTCCCTTTGTTTTCTGATTTTATGTATTAGAGGTCTTAGAGCAGTCGTTTCTTTCATGTTCGCGGAAATTGAGTGGGCCCGCTTTGCCTGGAGGTAAGGGGACATGACCCTCTTCATAAGGGAGACAGCGAGCTACTCCATATAGTGATATCAACCTTAAACCGGGTCACTGCTAGGGTTAAAGAACCCCATCAAACTTCTTTTTATTACCCGGACAAGGGGTTCTTGCCTTAGCACAATCGCCCACGCCAATGAGGAGTTTTTTTTTATTATACTTATGGGTCAGACTTTCAGAAAAATGTACAATTCGTCTACACCAATCCTCTCAAATAACCCATATTTCAGACGAAAGTAAAGTTCAAAATACAGTTCAACCTAATCAAACAGATTGCTAGAACCAATGCAATGCCGAATATACTCGGATTTACCTAGTATTGACCAAATTGCAGCCTAATTTAGCAGAATTTACTAAATGTATACAGCTGCTAATTGTACATTTTCTGAAAATCTGGCCCATATATATCTGACCAGGTGGTACAGAAAATGAGACAGTTGTGCTAATGATATGATTAACAGCCAGTCAATCTATAACATATTTTGATTTCGCGATATTATATCATGCGAATAAAAAGTGGACTTCTATCAGCACACATGTTTTATGACATAATATTATGTTTGTCCTATCTTATTCAGTTTTGCGTATTGTTTGTGGATAGCTATGAAAACCAACATGCGGAAGAAGATATTTTATACTAGGATGTTAAAACGCCCATTAGCATTTGCATAAAAAACTCACGACTTTATTATCCCAGTACCAATTAGGAACTCATTACGGCCCGTGTTTTGAATGGTAAAAATCAAGAAACCTGGATGCCAGACGAAGAAAAATGGTGCGACCGGTGCCCTAACCAGTATTTTAGCCCAAATCCATTATGTCCAGCATAGTTTCTCATGCCATTTGTTCCCTCGGGCCTCCAAGAGTTAATGGGTCAGATTTTCAGAAAATGTACAATTGGCAGCTCTACACATTTCGGGAAATCTCCTAAATTAGACTAAACAATGAAGAATACCGAGAGTATCTGAGTATATTTAGTATCGCATTGATTTAAAATATGAGTTCTGTTATGTTAAACTACATTTTGGAGCTCATTTTTGTCTTAAATGTGGGTTATTCGAGAGGATTGGTGAAGGCGAATTGTACATTTTCTGAAAATCTGACCCTAATGAGAAATAGGCGGTGCATTAATCCCGCACACCCGCTCGCGAATAATCGTGGAAAGAATGACTGTGGCAATCAACAATCCGAACTATCCACTTCCGATGATTGGACAAGAAATAATTGTCGGAAGAACAATATTCACTTGCGCAGATGAAATTATGCCCGGGGAGTTACCTGGCCCAACACCAAAGTCGTTATGTCAGAAGTACTCGGTGGATTAACCTCGCTGCCTCTATAGGGCTGTATATCCCTCATATTTTCCTTTCATCAGTTTCATGGGGCCGACAATTATCGATCGTACAAGTTGATACCATGAAAGGCAATTGCAATAAATTATTGAGGAAGCAGAATGGTTGCAGAGAAATTCTCACAATATGTTTGTCATTTGGTCACTGGGGTGTGGATGTATATATACCAGGGGATACCACCCATTGCATGTACACACATATGGGTCAGGTTTTCAGAAATTGTACAATTCGCCTTCACCAATCCTGTCAAAAACCCAAATTTAAGACAAAAATTAGGTTCAAAATACAGTTCAACATAACCAGACAGATTTATTGAATGAATAAAATACAGAATACACTTGCATATACTCAATATTTATCATTTGTCACTTTAATTTAGCAGAATTTGATAGATGTGTAGCACTGTAGATGGTGCATTTTCTGAAAATCTGGCCCATATATACCAGGGGATACCACCCCATACATGTACACGCATATCGCGCGGCTGATAATTTAGCCAAGATTAAATAGCATGGTTGAACCGACAACAATTGTTATTATCAAACTGGGGTTCAAACGTTTGCAATTACTTTTTAAGGGATTAGGCACCTCCTATAGATCTTGTAAAAGTGTTTTGTGATAAATTAGTACTTTTTAACTGCATATTAATTAGTTTAGAAATCCATGTTGATATCAGACAGCGATCCGATATATATTTTTAAAAGTTCCTATCTTTTCTAAATGACTAGACTAGCCCTCGTCCCTAAGACTGGTGTTGTTTGTAGGGCCCTATACTGCAGGTCTGGTACTCCCCATTCATGGACTGTCTTAGAATTCCTCAGTCAAGGGGGGAGTGACCAAAACATGGTAGTGACCATCACATGATAGCTTTTGTTTTTTAAACAAAGACAAATCTAAGACTTGTGCAAGTCTATTAAATGATCTGAAACAGTTCGACGACCTTAAAATGAAGCCTTGTAATTTATACAGCCACGTTAATTCATCACTTAGCTATAACTAAGACTGATGAATACTGGAAAGGAATATTAATATTATAACTACAATGTGAAGCAACTAAAATACGGTAGCAAAAGATAAAGATTGTCTTATTGTTTTGTTTCTAACTTCCTAATCCCAGATTCAATCGCTAATATAAATTTTCTTTTATAAACTCCCCATATGGGAAAAAGAATAACTGTCATCACCCCAATCAATGTATTAATTTTCAGGGCACGACGAAAACCACCTGCAATTAGTGAGAGTACTGTAATTGAATAAAGAAATTGATTTAAAAAAACTAGCTTATCACTTTCCACTAAAACAGACTAAAAGTGTTATCTGTGTTATTCATTGGTTTGGAAATACAAATTTGGGAGCATCCTGAAGTATATATATATGGGTCAGATTTTCAGAAAATGTACAATTCACCTTCACCAATCCTCTCAAATAACCCACATTTAAGACAGAAATGAGCTTCAAAATGCAGTTTTACATAACAGAACTGATACTTTAAATCAATGTGATACCAAATATACTCAGATATACCCGGTATTCATCATTTTTCAGCCTAATTTAGGACAATTTCCTAAATGTGTAGGGCTGCCAATTGTACATTTTCTGAAAATCTGAGCCATATATGGTAAGGCAATATTAATATATCATAGAATAGAAGAACTAATCTTTCACCATAATGCAATATTGCTAGGCAAAAGAGTTTAATCATAAGCAACCTGCTGTTACTCCTGGTTAGAGGACCGCTAATATAGTGATATCAAAACCTGGGGTCAATTCTCTCAAGCAGCGGGGGTACTTCATGCAGTGAATAACAATCCTCCTGCAGTGAATAACCACTTTCGTGCAGTGAATAACGCTATATATCCGTGTGAGAAGGAAAGAATCACTCGATCCACTATAATATTACAAAACGCGTTTCACTTGAATCCTCAATTGTTGCACGTTCTATCCCAGGGTGTTTGCGGCACAGCGCAACATGACTTATTGATGAGAGTTGTAGGTAATTATGCTGGTAATGGCCGACTATACGCTGGGTAATTGTTCCCCTTGTGTAGCAGCGTTTATCTCTCGGATTTTCCGTTACAGTCTAGGTCCAAACTCGAGAGAGTCACTTCAAACGAAGGGAAAACCTCTCAATCGCCTCAAACCGTGAAGTGCCATTATAATTCCATTAAGACCGCAAAATGTCATTAAATTCCCATTACAGCGCTGAGTTCTAGGCCAGGAAACTGATTAGAGAAGTAGGCTGACATATGCCATTCTTATCTGATCTGAGGGTTTGGACCTAGAGTTGTTAAGCCATGTTGTATGAATCAATCGTATCCGTATGCGTATATATAGCTGTTGAAACGTTGGTTAATCCATTCCAGGGTAATAACAGGTCAGGGAGCAGTATGTTATTGTTCCACTCAGTCATGGTTAAATGATCCATATCGTAGTACTAGCGACTCTATCCACTCATCCCTCCCCCATTGACGGACTGGTAGTGTCCAGTGAGTGAGCCCATACCGATCTTAACCATAACTCATTGTAAATTTCCTTTGGGAATTAAGGCGTATGGTGGTACGACTCTCCTTTCGCATTCTTCGTGGGGACTAATGATGATACCTTCTTCAATGCTTGATAACAGAAATTACTTTTTCGTTGAGTCCGAAGCGGGGAGAGAACGCTGTAAAAGGAGCAAGCGTTCGATTGGTTCGTCGTTTCAGGTGGCGCAACGAATGGCGATGAAGGATTTAGTCCTTCACTTGCCTGCCCCCAACCCCCCCTGGCGGGTAATGCTGGGAGCGACACCTACCGGTGGGTAGCCACATCAAGCGTTGAGCGCATAAAGTGCGGTTGAATGGCTGGAATCACAATAGGGGGGATCAACGTCACAGCGGGACGTCGACTAATAGACGACGTAGTAAAGTCGTCGTGTCTCCGGTGGTGGAGGCAATATGTGATGTGTTCCAGGAAAATGAGTCACAAGTCGCAAAATTGATATTTTTCAAAGCGTTTTTGTCACAAGATCTCTTTATTGAAATATTCTGATTCTTAGAGGGTTTAGCACTTATAGTCATATCAATCTGTGTACCACATTTCAGGACATTATATTAAATATATCCTTGCGTTTTTAAGACCTTTGTATTGAGTATATTTAGTTACTTTACTGGTAATTACCCATCCAGAAACATTGCAAACATTTTTTTTTTCAAAAATAAAAATATCAAACATAAAATATAGAAATACTTATAAGGTATCCTAGTGTTTACTATCATTGGAATCACCTTGTTCTCCTCTTTTCAAATATGGTGATATCTCAAAATCCATATTTTCCAACTTGTGACTTATTTTCCTAAAACGGATCACATATAGGAAGGGTGGAACCGATGTTATCACAAGGTGCCTCCGAGTCAGTAGTCCAGAAGGTACGAGCATTGCCCACGGTGGGTATTTCATGATTCATACGTATCCATGCACATAATAATTTCCATTGATGTTAAATATCAATATTAAACTTATCAATTCTTTTTCTATCGGGAGTTACATTGATCACATGAAATATTGCTGTAGCAGACTTTGACAAGTGATCAAATGTCAGAAGAATTGGACATTTCCTCAAATGAATATACATTCATAGATATTGTATGAGAAACGTATTATGTAAAGCCTCGATCGTAATCTTATTGGACGAATACGCTTGGGAAATAAGTATGCTGGAGTACGGCGCATCACAATTAAATAGTCACAGATAACACAAGGGGGACAAGTGGAATAGAGAAAGCATAAATCCCAATGGTGGCATATCTCCGGATCTAGAGAAACCTTAGGGGGTGGGAAATCAAATAGGTACATGGGTCAGATTTTCAGAAAATGTACAATTCAGCTTCACCATTCCTCTCAAATAAGCCAAATTTCAGACGATAATAAAGCACAAAATACAATTCAACCTAACCAAACAGATTGCTAGAATCAATACAATGCCAAATATGCTCGAATTTACCTAGTATTGGCCAAATTTCCGCCTAATTTAGCAGAATTTACTAAATGTGTACAGCTGCCAATTGTACATTTTCTGAAAATCTGACCCACATACATCAATTCTAAATAGACTGCGGAGCTTCTCACTCGACGAAATCACCACACACATTTCAATGTATCTGAATATCCAATAATATCATATAGCAGAAATTAATTAGTTGTATTAATCAAACATATCTGAATACCCAATAATATCATATAGCAGAAATTAATTAGTTGTATTAATTAAATACTGATATATGTACATGATCCTATATATATAGATGCAATAAGAATTCCTTCCCAGGGACACTGGAGAACCTTTCATTAGGAGAGAATATTGTCACTGAGCTCTTTATATTGGGTCAGATTTTCAGAAAATGTACAATTCAACTTTGCCAATCTCCTCAAATAACCCAAATTTGAGACGAAAATAAAGTTCTAATTACAGTTCAACCTACCCAAACAGATTGCTGAAATCAATGCAATGCCGAATATACTCGAATTTACCTAGTATTGACCAAATTGCAGCCTAATTCAGCAGAATTTACAGCTGCCAATTGTACATTTTCTGAAAATCTGACCCATATTATAAGTTGGAGACTCCTGAATCATATCATTGGAGACCAAAGGGACACACTCAAGAAGGATAAACGGGTGGAAAGGGAGATTGATGGCAAATGAAATGAATGCATGGAATACGCGATAAAGATTCCAAATCGGATTGAAGAATAGGCACTGGCAATATTACATACATGTGCACAGAACAAGGAAAAAATGATCTATTTCACAAAAAGTGGGATCAAGTGCAGTGCACACCCTGCATCACCCTTGTCTCTCAGGGCGATGTCTGCCCCAAATCTATATTCTGGATAATAGAATTTAAAAGCAGATGTTTCCCTTCGACATTTCCCTAAGGTTCAGGTTACTTTTTGAAACAGATATATCTGACATTTGATTCCAAATGCCATGGAAGCCACGTGTGGTTTGAATACTATATGGGTCAGATTTTTAGAAAATGTACAATTGGCAGCTCTACATATTTAGTAAATTCTGTTAAATTAGGCTGCAATTTGGTCAATACTGTGTAAATTCGAGAATATTCGGCATTGCATTGATTCTAGCAATCTGTTTGGTTAGGTTGAACTTCATTTTGAACTTTATTTTTGTCTGAAATTAGGGTTATTTGAGAGGATTGGTGAAGATGAATTGTACAATTTCTGAAAATCTGACCCATATAGTCCTACTGAAGGGATTAGGAGATCTCTGGCTATAAAGTGATGAATATGATACATTGGTTATTACATTGTCTCAGAATTTGATACGTTTTAAAAGCTTGAAATGATACAGGACCAGTTATGGATACTTTCATCAAAAACAAAATATGAATGACGAAACACAGTGAAACCACATAGGTCAGATTCTCAGAAAATGTACAATTCACCTTCACCAATCCTCTCAAATATCCCACATTTAAGACAAAAATGAGCTTCAAAATGCAGTTTAACATAACAGAACTGATACTTATGATCAATGGGATACCAAAGATGCTCAGATATACCCGGTATTCTTCAGTTTTCAGCCTGATTTAGGAGAATTTTCTAAATGTGTAGAGCTGCCAATTGTACATTTTCTGAAAATCTAACCCACATTATATTTGGCACTGAGAGCATTATTAATGTCTATAGTCCATATAATTCACCGGAAAAGACCAACGGAAAATAACCTCCTCATGTATATTAGTTGTAGTTTAACATCACAACTCTCTCCGCCCTTTTGCCTTTCCTCATCACCACAAATATAATAATTCCCATATACATCCATCTTCTACATCGTAAGTCTAATCCCTGGAATGTTTAGCTTGAGATCCCCCTACACTTTATTTCCAGCAAGTTTAAAGGGTGGTCTCCCCTGGCTGCGGTAAACTCTGCGGTAAGCCTTGCAATGGTTTGTGCTGGTTCTGCAGGTGGAGAGGAATGATGAGGTCCTTGCCTACATGGTTCACTGGCCATGTAGGCAGGACCTCACCAATTCTCACCATCACAGCACCATCACAAGGCTTACCGCAGAGCTTACCGCAGTCAGTGGAGACCACCCTTTAGTAGTCACTATACACAGGAGAGAATCGGTGACCTCGCGTTGAAAAGTGTACATTAGAACGTGGAGTTATTATGCGGAAATATCGGTATGACAATGCCTATATGGTTCACTGGCCATGTAGGCAGGACCTCACCAATTCTCACCATCACAGCACCATCACAAGGCTTACCGCAGAGCTTACCGCAGTCAGTGGAGACCACCCTTTAGTAGTCACTATACACAGGAGAGAATCGGTGACCTCGCGTTGAAAAGTGTACATTAGAACGTGGAGTTATTATGCGGAAATATCGGTATGACAATGCCTATATGGTTCACTGGCCATGTAGGCAGGACCTCACCAATTCTCACCATCACAGCACCATCACAAGGCTTACAGCAGAGCTTACCACAGCCAGTGGAGACCACCCTTAATATTTCAATAATGCCCACCCCCAACTGAGAATCCATCAACTCCTTCAGAGGCAGACAGAAGAAATGAAAGCCTATAGAGCCACAGCCTCATTAATGAAGCCAGGTCCTGAACAATGAAGGCGTATGCTTGCTACTTGATGGCTATCCTTCAATTTGGCGCGATTAGCATTTAATCAAAGAACAGAACATATATGAACCTTCCCTCCCATGTGCGCTGACACTACCGGCATCAGTTTCACCATTAATTTGGATTTATACAAACTTAGCTATTGACGTGTCGTCTAAGATTGCTGCCAGGAATATTGATCTTCATCAGAAGCTTTCCTTTACCGGTTTCAATACCAACTCTTTGTTTTGGTATATTATATGGATCTTGAAGCTGTTGTTGGGGCATTAATGATGTCTTCTATGATATAGTCTAGTGCACTGACTTGACTTAATTGTACTGATTAGTGAAAAATGTATACTTTGTGTGACTATCTAACTAACAATCAATAGGGGTGCAGAGAAAACTCAATTCACAAGCCTCGTTTCCCTCCCTTTTCCAACGTCATTGTAGGATATTTTATTCCAATTGCGTATCTATCAACACAAACAATAATTGGGGGACTGATGTGATTTATTTAACTGATTGACGAAAATTATATACTTTGTGTGACTATCTGAGTAAGAATCAATAGGGGTGATGCGAAGGTTGTCTACTTTCAATTCACAAGACTGTTTCCAAAGTCATTGTAGGTCATCTTATTATTTTAAAACTTTTTAAAAAAAGAAAATAGCTTTTTGAAAATGTTTTATAACAAAGTTTTAACAACAAATTATAAATGATTTTGAAGCAAAAGAACCAGTGGAAACCCATGATCTTGCTTAGAGTGTCCATTCATGGCCGGGTCGCCCATTCTATGCCATCCTAACGGTTCCCGCCAGACCAACCAACGGGGACTAAACGCCTACAACTGGGTTTATATTATATTATATTATATTATATTATATCATTTATTTTATATTTCATTTATTGTGTGAATATCTGAGTAAGAATCAATAGGGGCACAGCAAAACTGTACTTTCAATTTACAAGCCTTTTCCAAAGTCATTGTAGCCAAGTATAGGACATTTTATTTCAATCTTATACCTATCAACATAAACAGTCATATAGGGACTAATTAGGTTTCGGTATAATGAGGATGGAAGGGATCATTTTGGGAATGGTCCTTATGGTCCTTGGAGATTAAGAAGTGATTATGAAACGTTTGCATAGTCTTTAGTAAATAATTAATCATATATAATGGGAGGGGGGATAGAAAACAAGTATGAAACCATGAGTCCTGTACTAAACTATGGCTCACATACTTTATTACCTTAGACCACACCGTATATAAAGCGGAGCTGCCACGATAACTTGTGTAAAAAATGTAAACCCAACCAGAATGGAACTGATTGGGAATAGCGGGAAGAGTAAAATCCTCACTGTGTACCTCATATGCAAAGTTCTGAAGGTTGTAGATATTGTATTCCAATTTCGATGTGCATATACTTTGAAATAAAACTATATACATGATATATATATGTAGAAACTGTGTGTAAGCGCATTGTCTCTCACTTTGACACGCACCACAATTTTACAGAAAGTGTGCGATGATGGACAAATGCATTGAAGTAAAAAAAACAGTTGAATAAAGATAAAGGACTGAAAATAACACACACTGACACATAGTGTCATAAACAATCGTATTTGAACACAACCTCCCCATGTACTCCTGTTGTTAACACCACAAATCTCTCCTCTCTTCGTCCATCCGTAATAAGTAATTAACACACAATCTTACTCTAGTTGAAATATCCCCAAAATTGTTTTATAACCCAAGCTTGATATAAGGGCCTAGTCTACTAAGCGGATTCTAATGCGATTTTGCGCAGCAGAGGGCTCTTATACTCTAAATTATGTGAGAATCGCATGAGAATCGGCTTAGACCCAGCACACACACAGCCGATTTGCCCCCCCCCCCGATTGCCCCCTGATTTGGGCTCCTGATGAATCATATGATCTCATTTCAAATCCTTGTTGATGTTATTTCAAAACATAAACCAGGATTTGAAATGGAACCATAGGATTCATTGGGAGACCGAAATCGGGGGGCAATCGGGGGGCAAATCGGCTGTGTGTGTGCAGGGTTTTAGTGGACTAGGCCCTTTTTGAAGTGGAAGTTGTATCCCAAGCATAATAGTATTCACGAGTAGACTGTAATGAGTAGATGGTTTTCTAACATGTCCTTGGAGGAGCATATTTAATCAAACATATGATATGAAATATTAGATCCATATCTTTGATCTTTTTCTCCTGCGCAATCTAAATTTCCAATCGACTTTTAACTAGTCGTCCGCATGAATTTCCCCCTAAGTATACAGTAACTATATACGGGTCAGATTTTCAGAAAATGTACAATTGGCAGCTGTACACATTTAATAAATTCTGCTAAATTAGGCTGCAATTTGGTCAATACTAGGTAAATTCGAGTATATTCGGCATTGCATTGATTCGAGCAAGCTGTTTGGTTAGGTTGAACTGTATTTTGAAGTTTATTTTCGTCTGCAATTTGGGTTATTTGAGAGGATTCGTGAAGGTGAATTGTACATTTTCTGAAAATCTGACCCATACACTAGGTTAGAATGTATAAGGCTGTCTCAGGTGGAGATCACAGAGAGCAATTAAAATGTTAAGTACATGGTGTACGGATTAGCTCAAGCAATGTTTTGAGCTAATTAGCAAGTGGTTTCTTCTTCTTGCTTAATGCTATGGAATATAAATGGCATACTTCCCAAGCGATATCAGTTATGTAGTGCCATGTTTCAATCTTACTTTCATTAAACTACTTACACTTTATAAAATATACTGTAAACGTATTTATTTTCGCGCAGATAAATTTTCGCGCACTAACTACTTACCTTAACTACACCTTTTCACGCGGATTTAAATTCGCGCACTAAGGAAGTCTCACACCCTGTGTAGGCAATAATTATACCTTTCGCGCCGGATTTATTTTCGCGCACAAAGGTGGGTGCGCGAAAATAGCAAAAATAAATACTGCGCGAACATTAATACGTTTACAGTAGGTTTATATGTACGCGCATGCTGCGCATGTATTTCCCGCGCATTGCGCACATTATCTCTTAACTTTATTATGTGTATGTTGGCCGCAAGGTGGCAATGGAAGTATAGTACATTTTATTCCTACCTACTTCTTTATACCTTAATCTTACCTTTGACAACACCTTTATTCTTATGTACACAATTTCACTATGTCTAATGTCCATCGTCGTAATGAAACAGAGTAATTGCAATAATATAGATCTGATCTATATCAGTACTAAATGTATACAGCTGCCAATTGTACATTTTCTGAAAATCTGACCCATATGTTGTTTTGTAATATGTCCAGACAACCCCCAGAATCAAAAGTTGAAAAATGTGTCGAAGCTCCTAATTCCCAGCTACAGGCAAAACGAACTAGTAGTCTTCGTTTCGTTTCATAGTTGATGTTGATGCCTGTGTTTCGAAAGGACTAATGATATAAACTCAGATCTATCCCCTGCCTGTCCCGTCCTACGAATACTGATGACATCAGCACAGCCATTAAATTCCATATAGTGCTTTATGAAAAAACACTTAAATGTCTTAAACTAAAGCAGCGGCAGAATATTGATAAATTCCGTCCCATCAGTCATAATATCAGTAAATTAAGTTAGATGTTGCTGTCGTACATAATTGCTGAGAATGAAGCTTCAAACAGTTCAGTAATCAGTGTCTACGTATGCATGCACCTCCAAATATATATGGGTCAGATTTTCAGAAAATGTACAATTGGCAGCTCTACACTTTCAGGAACTTCTGCTAAATTAGGCTGGAAAATGATAAATACCGGGTATATTTGAGTATATTTGGTATCGCATTGATTTAAAGTATCAGTTCTGTTATGTTAAACTAAATTTTGAAGCTCATTTTTGGTCTTAAATGTGGGTTATGTTAGAGGATTAGTGAAGGCGAATTGTACATTTTCTGAAAATCTGACCCCTATATTGCCATCTTTGGCAAGGAAAACATAGATCTATATCTCAAGAGAGGTTTAATAAAATGCATATTTTCCGAAACAATATTGTAGTAATTTATGGTAGTAGAGTATAGCAAGTCTTGTAGTTGTTACTTTGTACGCCAGTATAATCAAATTCATTCAAAAACAAGTATTAAATTAACTAATCATCTATCTAACTATTTATCTAATTAACTTTACAATTAGTGTCAACTTAATGTAGCTACCTGGCGTTTCCAAAGGAAACGTTTTCTCAGAATCAAATACTTGTGTCCGCTGTCAAGTTATAATTACTGCGATTTAGTCATGCTCAGACTGAAAATGTTAAATCTTTACCTAAAAAAACTTAAATTTGAACTTAGATCAAAACATAATAAAGTGGTGAAGCACAAGTGGATTTTTGTGTATCAGTTCACTAGCTATGTTATGTATTTTGGCATGGTCTATTGTAGCTGATTGTTTAAAGTACAAATATTGCACAAAATGTGTGAATGGTAATGGTGGGTGGTTGATACAAGCAGAATGCTGTATCAGTAGGCCTATGGCTCTGGCTGTATATGGGTCAGATCGTCAGAAAATGTACAATTCACCTTCACCAATTCCCTCAAATAACCCTAATTTAAGACAGAAATGCGGTTCAAAATACAGTTTAATATAGCAGAACAGATATTTTAAAACAACATAATACAAAATATAATCAGATATACCTGGTATTTATCGTTTTTCAGCCTAATTTAGCATATTTTTCTAAATGTGTAGAGCTGCCAATTGTACATTTTCTGACAATCTGACCCATATATGACCAATTTTCTAGACAGGGTAAAAATCATGACAGATCTAAATTTCATGACACTTGCCGGGTGCAACTTAGTCATCATTCATCACGCTTCTTTATGTGCCTATATCAATAATAAACTTTAAGCTCTTACATAGATCTAATACATTATCAAGTGGCGTTTTTCACATAGTGTCATAATCCAATATCCTTAGGTATTTAGGAAGTTTGGGAAGTTGAATGCATCATCGTACATCACGCCAATTATATATCCTCATAATATTATTGAGAGGCTAAAGAATAGGAATATTCTAGATATTCATTATAAATGATAGTTAGGTTAACTTGTAATGGGAATGGCAACCTGATTGGTGGCAGACTTAGGAATTACCATAGCCACACACTGTGTTTACATATCAGCGGACCTATCATGGTCGTAGAACCATATAGCTAATGGTCAATCAAGTCTGCATGGGTGGGAATGGGATGACTGTCAATCAAACCAGTTTCTGGCTCACTTCAGTGTACTATCGTTGAAGTGTGAAATGTATGACTGATCAAGTGGAATAGATAAGGCAGGCGAACTGATGTCAGCTGATTTCACATATGTTATAAGACTGGATCTTTGTCATATCTGATCAAGATCCATAATCAATGATTGGCATCTGTCATATAAACACCATTATTTTCGAAGTTCTTCAAAAATAAAAATGAGCATCTGCCTGTCCGTTTGGTGAATATTTTTTTGTACGCATTCACGCTCCTCTTGAATTGCTTAAGATCTGACTGTTTCTCAGAACATTTGTTTCCCGGGGAAACATCTTCAAAATCAATTGCCTGCATATTAACTGCCCTTCTCCGAGAGGTATTTTTTTCATATAAAAAGAGGAATGGTTTGTCATCTCATTAGTATTTAATGGCCACTTTGGTCAACCTATCCGATCCATTAACCACATCACTTTGTGCTATAAAAACACTTATGCCTTAAAAGTATCCATCCATTAAATTATTCCATAACAATGAAGGTTAATTGGGGGAAGGCAAATGGTGCCGGTAGTGCGAGATGAAACATTATTTTCCTGTGCGATTTTGGATGAAGGTTGGTGATGGAATCTGTGTGTCTGACAATGGGCGATATTAGATGTCAATAGCATATCTTATCCAAGGCTAGGTTTACTTATCTTGATGACGAATCACTTTCTTCGGACTGGGAACGGCGTGAGTAAAGGAATATAGTATAAGGGTCAGATTTTTAGAAAATGCACAATTGGCAGCTCTACACATTTAGGAAATTCTCCTAAATTAGGCTGAAAAGTGAAGAATACTGGGTATATCTGAGTATATTTGGTATCACATTGATTTAAAGTATCAGTTCTGTTATGTTGAACTGCATTTTGAAGCTCATTTTTGTCTTAAATGTGGGCTATTTGAGAGGATTGGTGAAGGCGAATTGTACATTTTCTGAAAAACTGACCCATAAGGAAGAATTTTTGTATACCTCAGAGGAAAAATAAAAACGCTCCATCATGAAATGGCAGCAGCACAAGTAGAAATTCATTGGTGGCCAGTAGAGGCGTTGATGGAAGAGGTCTCTAGTATGAGCGGAAGATGGCAGCACCGGCGAGAAATGAGATTCTATATCAATCTAAAGGAAATTAGACTCATCCATTTCTCTATTGGACCTGACCAGAATTGCATGCACCTTCTTCTATACATGGATGTTAACGTTGTCTTTTTCTATATCATAGACAAAATGTATAATATCAAGTGAGAATACAGGGGTTTCCACGCTATATTGAGATTAGGTTGGGGGAAAAGTTTTGAGGAAATGGTATTGGGATGCATCTTGGAGCTCGGGGTTTGGAGTTTCGGGAATCTGCGGTAAGTGGGACAGAGTGATAACATAGATCTGCTGAGGCAAAGGGTTGACAAGTCCTTGTCATAAATAGAAATAAAACATCTCCCACTTTTCCTCCCCTTAAAGGACTAAGGAATCACGTGTCAACTGCTTTTCGGATAGACTATACCTATGGGTGACTAGCTATCAATTAGCTTTTGTGGACCCTTAAAGTCCCTTTCAATAAGTCATAATATTTATTCTTTACCATTATGTTTATCTAATTCAATTTCCCTTATTTCGGGAGTTGTAATTTTCTGGTAGTATTAGGTCTATATCACACGCAAACTGTAAGAGCTGTAAATGGTATGAAGAAAGAGCTATGGCACCTGTTTCTTTTATTTCATCATCAGCAGAAATACCACATCATCAATCACGTTGAGCCATATCCCCAGGCATAGTATCAGGCACTATGTAATTACCATCTCTTTATTGGAAATCAACTTTTCTCACTAATCGGCGTTTCAAATAGGTCCACCAACAGAATTAAAGCATTATGGAAGTCATTGAAACACATTGAGATGGGAAGTAATTCTAAATGATTCCTATGATCAGACCACTGTAAAAGACAGTAATCGGTATTGAGAGTCAGGGGAAGCTTTATTTATTCCAGACACTCCCGTTGATATCAGAATTCTGAAGTTATAGGAGCTCCGAGAATAGAATGGGAGGTTTTTCGTCAGGTTATTTAATGTGGCCGAATGGAATTGATTAAATTGATTCGCCAACGAGATAATTCGATCGAGGAATCCCATGCTTTTTTTAGGGTGAAATTGCCATAAATATACAATTTGTCTTCACCAAACCTCTCGGGTAATCCAAGTTTACGACAAAAATGAGGTTGGAAATACAGTTCAATCTAAGTGAACAGATTTCCTGAATCAACACAATACCACTCCCAGATATACTAGCCTTTATCACATGCCAGGATAGTTTAGCAGAATTTACTCCATGTGTAGAGCTGCCAATT
Organism: Sthenelais limicola; assembly: GCA_942159475.1. Lineage (NCBI taxonomy): Eukaryota > Metazoa > Annelida > Polychaeta > Phyllodocida > Sigalionidae > Sthenelais > Sthenelais limicola. Next base: position 117,383,320 of record OW804097.1, on the reverse strand, counting down.
ATACATTGGGTGGTTAATATAATATGTGTTGCGTTACAGGGAAATGGGTCATAAGTCGCATAAAATGGATTTTGAGATATCATCATTATTTGAAAAGATGAGATCAAGCCGATTCTGATGGTAGTAAACAATAGGGCATATAAGTAGTGTTTCTATTGTTTAAGTTTGATATCTTTATTTTTGAAAAAAAAAAGTTATTAATATTTTTCGGTGGATTATTACTAATAAAGTACTTAAATATACTCCATAAGATGACCTTGGAAATGCATAGATATATCCAATACATTGCCTTGAAATCTTGTACACGTATTAATGTCACTAGCATCATTAAACACCCCAAACATTAGAATACTCCAACAAAGATATTTCATGAATAAATCACTTTGAAAAATATCCATTTTGCGACTTATGACTCATTTTCCTGAAACAGATGACAACTATACGTGTATAAAGAGGGGAGCGGGCGTGGCGTGGTATTTTTGTGTCCAACATCGGATCTTTATTTAACAAAACATATAAATAAGAGGAAAGATTAATGATACATAAGACAAATCATCGGGATATTGTAGAATGATTTATAGCACATGTTCTCAAGTTCCCTTTCAAGGAAAGATCAATTAATCTTGACAACGCATCCTTTTTGTGGCTTGGTTTTTATAATGATTGAAATAAAATGTCGGTCGGATCAATGTTCTATTGTCAGTTGCTAGTTTTATACAAAACACTGAAGAGAGTAATAGTAATACGTAAAACAGCCCGTTTGGTCGATGAATTATTAGGATATACGTTTATAAGGACGTATGTTCTGATATTTACTTCAACCACCCAGGACTAAGATGGTAGCAAGAAGGCAATTTCATTGCTGTAGATTGCATATCAATGATTAAGTGGTACACGAGCAATAGGGGAGTTGCATGTCTCATTGCGCATGCCTGTCACATTGCATGCTGGGACGGATTCCGTTCAGGTCTGATACACAAATATTTAGCAACATTCTTATCAAAAAAAGTGTTTTCACCTATACATAGTATTCACATGACGTCACCCCAGTCAGCGGCTCTCCTCACTGGCAGCCATAATGTGTGGCAGCATAGATAGCGGGAGACACTAGATCGACAGGATTTCCCATTTCAAATGTTTGCTAATGGCAATTATACTTATTATTCCATCATGACACACTACAAAATGACCATATAACCTATCAGCATAATTTATATAACATTCTCTAAAACTTTTGGAGGTGAAAACTGCATTTTTGAGGCTTGGAGCACTCATGTCCAGCTAAAGTTGACCCACATTATGGCAAGCCGCGGCGAGCGCCGTGACGTCAGTGAATACTATGTATATCATAGCTTGTATAAATTATCAATGAAAACCAAATGCATGATGGGAAAGATGAAGTCTTGTGTCAATGAAACATGTAAAAACATATGGATATTGACATTAGAGCACTGATAATACCCCATGCTGGACATAACATGCTTTCTTTAGATATCATACTGTACCATTACTCCCATAACTCCATGCGAATCAAAATTCAAAATGGCGGCTATGCAAATCCCCTATTAAGATAAAGTGGTTGTACCATTGCATCAAGAAAAATAAACATTCATTTGTAGCCTAAATCTAATATTTATCTAATGTGTAACACTTACAGGATGCCTGGGAAACTTCTTTCATACTGGGAGGTAAGCACTCATACTAAATGATCCTTTATATTATTACGCTTAATTTGATCGGCCTGTCGTCTCCTGTAGAGACATGGGTCAGATTTTCAGAAAATGTACAATTGGCAGCTCTACACATTTAGAAAATTTTGCTAAATTAAGCTGAAAAAAGATGAATACTGGGTATATTTGGGATCGCATTGATTTAAAGTATCAGTTCTGTTATGTTAAACTGCATTTTGAAGCTAATTTTTGTATTAAATGTGGGTTATTCAAGAGGATTGGTGAAGGCGAATTGTACATTTTCTGGAAATCTAACCCTCATCGAACAATCTGTCTGGTGAGCGTAACGGTAGACGCCCGTAGGGTTATCATTGTGTGTGCATAATGTAATTTTCTATTCTTCTTGTGGTATTAGAATGTCTGGGCCAATGAGTGTAAGTATCTATGGATAGATTCAGAGGCGGCGAAGGACGCTGCACCCAGACAGTAATGCCTTTTTCGTTACTATAGGGATGAAGTCGCCAGAAAATGTACAATTCACTTTTCCCAATCCTCTCAAATAACCCAAATTTCAGACGAAAATAAAGTTCAAAGTACAGTTCAACCTAACCAAACAGATTGCTAGAATCAATGCAATTACCGAATATACTCGAATTTAACCTAGTATTGACCAAATTGCAGCCTGATTTAGCAGAATTTACTAAATGTGTACAGCTGCCAATTGTACATTTTCTGAAAATCTGACCCATTATAGGGAGGTCTGGATAGATTGGGGGAGCCAATCTATATAAGCACATTCAGTGGTCGTTCTTGCACTCGTCTGGTTTCTGTCTTTCGAGAAATAGATATAAATCATTTCAATCGGCGAATACGAAGCTACAGTGCCAGCAAATATATGATCGTGAGGCAAAAAGGGAAACAGTATAGCCATATATATGTGGACGATACCGAGCTTCTAGGCGGAAGAGAACTCGCCAAATGTGGCCATTATGGAGGTGAGATTATAGTGGGAACACAGGGGGAATATTTTAGATGGTGGCTAGAAACTTTCCATACGCTGTATCATTAAAACAATATAGTTGTACGCTTGTTTTTTTTTATAGAGAATGAATTCATGAATATGAAATCATCGGAGATACTTTTCAAATCGGTACAATCATGTAGCTAGCTTCAATCATAGTTTACCCAGACAGTATATGTGATATGTTTCAGGAAAAGGAGTCATAAGTCGCAAAATATGGATTTTGAAATATCACCATAATACTATTTGAAAAGAGGAGATCAAGCTGATTCCAATGATAGTAAACACTAGGGTACCTAACATGTATTTTTATATTCTAAGTTTGATATTTTTATTTTTGAAAAAAAGTTTGCAATGTTTCTGGCTGGGTAAACCAGTAAAGTAACTAAATATACTAGTTAAAAATGCCTTCAAAACACAACGATATATTTAATACAATGTCCCGGAATTTAGTACATGGATTCATATCTCTATTGCTGCTAAACCCTCTGAAAATCAGAGCATTTCAATAAAGAAATCTTGCGGAAAAAATACCATATATAAATATCTATTTTGCGACTCATTTTCCTGAAACACATCACATATATATGTATCCTAAGATTCAGTGCAATCATTATCCTCATGTTAGTCCCAATGTCATTGGGAAAATATCTGTATCACTTGAGGATAACCGTGAGTACTTATTGCGTGTTTGTGGCAATGAATAGCAACAAGGCAACATCAGTTTTGGGTCAGATTTTCAGAAAAAGTACAATTCGCAGACCTTCACATTCAGTAAATTCTGCTAAATTTGGCTGAAAAATAATAAATACTGGGTATATCCGAGTATAATTGGTATCACATTGGCTTAAAGTATCTGTTTTGTTACGTCAAACTGCATTTAAGAGCTCATTTATGGCTTAACTGGGGGTTATTTGAGAGGATTTGGGAGGGTGAATTGTACATTTTCTGAAAGTCGGACCCTTTTGTGATTGCATGCAATACCCAACCAACAGCTCCGATCGGTCTAGACTCGGAGGCTTTCACATCAGATAAGAATGGTTTGTCAATGACTGGAAGCCTAATGCTAATGGCTTTCCTGGCGTTGGAGTATAGGAGTCTTAATGTGATTATAATGGTGTCAGCCTAGGTCCAACGTTGAGAGAGTCCCTTCAAATGAAGGGACAGCCTCTCGCCTCAAACCGCAAAGTGCCATTATATATAATTCCATTAAGACCGCAAAATGTCATTATATTCCCATTAGAACGCTGAGTCTTAGGCGAGGAGACCGATTAGCGAAGTAGGATGACGTGGTCATTCTTAACTGATCTGAAGGTTTGGACCTAGAGTGGTATTTTAATATGTTTTGTGCGAGAGGCTTTCCCTTAGTTTGGAGGGACTCTCTCAACTCTGAGCCTCGACTGGATGTAAAACGCTTTCATAGCGACATTGACGAGCCTACCATCGGCATGAAAGTTCCAGTGGTGTCTAGTGGATTCCTATTTTCTTTTTCTACAGGATTACATTCTATTCGTTGCTGTAGAAAAAGAAAATGTTCGATAGGAAAACAAAGGAACGACAGGTAACAGATCGCTTCCGGCGTAACATAGTAATTAACAAATAGCAGGGATAAGTCTGATGGCGATAAACAAGAAATAAATAAATGAACCGGAAGTACTTTCTTTTCCAGCTAAAATTTAATCACGGGAATGGTAACGAAACGGAACTCTTCCCATGGGCCTATGTCCCCCTGTCAATGTATACTTGGGTCAGATTTTCAGAAAATGTACAATAGGCAGCTGTACACATTTAGTAAATGCTGCTAAATTAGGCTGCAATTTGGTCAATACTAGGTAAATACGAGTATAGTTGGCATTGCATTGATTCTAGCAATCTGTTTGGTTAGGTTGAACTGTATTTTGAACTTTATTTTTGTCTGAAATTTAGGTTATTTGATAAGATTGGTGAAGGTGAATTGTACATTTTCTGAAAATCTGACCCATATACTTAGATGACAAGCATCCATGTTTTTTTTTTCCTGTGACCTTTTAAGTAGGACTCCGCCGAAGAGATCCAATAAAAGGATGTTGATTTATGAAAAGCCTGGTCCCTATACTGGAGGCAATACAGTAATTGAAAACTTGGTAGGTCTCCGGCCAGACAAAATCAAATCATCTGGGGTCGGGAGCAGGTCGGTGACATGGCCCTAGCAACACTCTTGGGGCGTAATATTGGTCCTTTATAAAGTCAGAGCATTTCCGCAATATAGAAATGCTCCTGGTGGTGGTATGAATATGTTCCGCAATAGATAACTCTACAGGGCAGATGAGCACAGCACAGGCAGGGAATGTTTTAGCTACACCTCTTCTTCTCTCATAAAACATTATCTCATATTTATTAGATTTTTGAAACGAGAGATCATCAAGAAAGACTTTTTAGATAGACTTCATGAGAATTATTAATAAAATCATCCCATATTAGCTTTGCTTAATTGTCTTTATGTCAGACGGGGTTTTGGTTATTGAAACCCTTTTTTGGGTAAGATCTTAAAGTGCCTTTCTGTCTCTTTTTCTCTGTCTCTCTCTACCTTCTTCTCTATCTCTATTTCCTGGGTATGATCATAAACTGCCTCCCTCTCAGCTCTCCCGCCCTTGATATAACCATATTAAATGTGTTGATAAGGGCGTAAAGCAACCAATCTCACTCACTCACTCCCTCTCAGCTCTCCCGCCCTTGATATAACCATATTAAATGTGTTGATACGGGCGTAAAGCAACCAATCTCACTCACTCACTCCCTCTCAGCTCTCCCGCCCTTGATATAACCATATTAAATGTGTTGATAAGGGCGTAAAGCAACCAATCTCACTCACTCACTCCCTCTCAGCTCTCCCGCCCTTGATATAACCATATTAAATGTGTTGATAAGGGCGTAAAGCAACCAATCTCACTCACTCACTCACCCTTTTTACCAGCTCCTACCTTGGACAGTCTGTATACGAAATAGCAGCAGTGTGGTAAGAAATATACTTGTTGAAAAAAAATGGAGGATTGTATAAAGCACGGCCCCAATAATGGGCTAGGAAAGGAGACATTCTGCTACGAATTTGTATTAAACTGTAAAATCCTGGCCTAGACTTTGCAAAGTTAGGGATTTATTTTTGGAAGTCTCATTCAGACATACATCTGCCACGCTGATTACAGCCGGTCTCTTTCAACTGGTTCGGTACTCAGCTTGAAACATACATCTCTGTTGCGTTGATTCATTTCTCGCTCAACTGCTGACCCTAAATATTCATTGGAGAATGACCTTGAATGCGTCAATACCTCTTAGTGGGATTGTATGAACTGCCATAGGCTACAGCATTGGAAAGTCATATCACCCTCTGGGAGATTTTACGCATATCGTACCGACTTCTGGCGGAGGTTAATAAGGGAAAATAGTCCCATGTTCGCAATCCTTATTTTCTGTATTTATATGATTATTTTTGTGGGAGAAAGATGTGTTATACATCGTACGAAATGATAAAATATTGATGATAATGATAAGTAGCTGTGAAAGTGGATATTTAGTGTTAGAAACATTGGAAAAATAGACCCGAAAATGAGTTGGAGGTGGACCGGAGGTAGACCGGAAGTAAGAAAGTAAAGAAAAAGAGCAGTGAACAGTGCTTGTTTTCCGACCTTAATTTCCATTGAATTTTCACTATTTTTTCACCCAAAACGTCGGGAGAGGTATAATAAATACAAAATTGACTTCAGGCAGTGTAAGAAGTGGTTATCTCCCTTGGGCTACGCAATTTTGTTGTTTCACCATCAGGAAATTGCTACGCCCGCAGGAGATAACCACCTCTGACACAGCCCTCAGTCAATTTTGTCTATATGGGTCAGATTTTCAGAAATGTACAATTCGCCTTCACCAATCCTCTCAAATAACCCACATTTAAGACTAAAATGAGCTTCAAAATGCAGTTTATCATAACAGAACTGATACTTTAAATTAATGCGATACCAAATATACTCAGATATACCCGGTATTCTTCATTGTTCAGCCTAATTTAGGATAATTTCCTAAATGTGTAGAGCTGCCAATTGTACATTTTCTGACAATCAGACACATATATTACGGTATATGAAAGATAATATGATTGAAAGAAGATTAAGAAGGTCAGAAACGATATAAGGGAAATACAAGAATATCATAATTCATTATGCATCGTGCTTTTATGATTTAATACCTCAAAGTCACTGAGCAATATGAACAACAGTGATTTTGATTTGGGATAAATACTGGGACACTAAAATGAGAAAGTCAGTCTAAAGTAAAAGATTTATGGGTCAGATTTTCAGAAAATGTACAATTCAACTTCACCGATCCTCTCAAATAACCAAAATTTCAGACGAAAATAAAGTTCAAAAGACAGTTCAACATAACCAAACAGATTGCTAGAATCAATGCAATACCGAATATACTCGAATTTACTTAGTATTGGCCAAATTGCAGCCTAATTTAGCAGAATTTACTAAACGTGTACAGCTGCCAATTGTACATTTTCTGAAAATCTGACCCACGTAGTTTCAAATACTGGGACACTAAAATGAGAAAGTCAGTCTAAAGTAAAAGATATACTATACGACAAATCCAATAAGTCTCGACTTCAGTATCCGCCTATGTCTTCATACAAGACACCTATACAATCTGTAGTCATCCAATAATTAAGAGTGGCAGTTGAGTATATAAGCTTGTAAGTTGCCTCCTTTGTCGCAAAATGCTTAACGGGTTTCATTACTTCCAGACAAGAGGCCACAAAGCAAAGATTGTATTTTTCGTAATGTAAGCCATATTCCTTTAGCCAATTTATCGCATTTGTCGCCTGAAAAGGCAAAGCTAAAGTGATAGAAAACTTATACTCAGGGTAGAAAATTATGGACGAAAATGGACGAAAGATAGACCTCAGACCTTGCAGCAAGGCCTTCATTAGATTATATAACTTAGAATGGACTCCAGAGACATAGCCCTACTTGGGTGTATTTTAGCAATCCAATCCCCGTCTCTTTGGGAATATGAAATCAAATTGAGGGGCTTGGTGGAGATATGCCGGCTTTGGCTCAAAGTAAGGCCAAAAAGAAATAGGTGTGTTTAGGTGTGTTTCCTATTTTAAACCACCTCCCAGGAACTGAAAAAAAAGTATTTTGTAATAATAGAAATGGGAAATGGGAAATGTGCTTTGTGACAGTTCCGGGTTGGGAAAACCAGTTTTACTGCTTTTATAAATTTTTTTTGGTCAAAAAATCACCCAAAAGTAAGATATGTTTTTAAAAAAATCAGGTATAAATGGTCAAAACATTTTTAGGTAGGGGAAGGTTTTTCTAGGCAGGAGGGGGGGGGGGGCGTAAATCGGAAACACACCTATTTTATTTTTTGCCTAACCTAAAAGATCTCGACGGACAAGGCCTTCCTATTGCAGCCTCCTTGTTTTATACAAATGTATGTACTCGTTTGCCTCCTCTCCCGACGGCCATTTGCTTACGGGGACACAACATCTTACTCTTTTTAAAAGGAAAGTAACTAAAACTTTCCAAATCTAAATCTACTTCCAACGACCGATCCGAATCACTCCTCAGAAAATGATGGGCATCGTATAGTGGATCCCTAGGCCTGCCCTCAAGAGTGGAATGATTGTAATCAAACCATAATATACGCATAAGTCTACGGCTTGGAGCCATGTATCTGGTTAATACCATTCTATCAAACATAAATTGCCATTAAAGCCGAATTCTCAGCGAATATCGATCAAAAGCTAAAACAAGATAAATAAAATATCTACTGTTTGCTACTTTTCTTTTCCTAGCTATCTGAAAGTGACTTGACCAAATTGGTGATGTGAACATCGTTGTTTTTGCTGCTCGGCTTCATAAAGATCCAAATTTATATGTGATGTGTTTTAGGAAAATGAGTACTTCCACGCTGCCACAAAATACCCCAATCATACACAAACTAAAAGCATACTGTACCTTCACGCTGCCACTAGATTTACCAAACAAATCATTTCTAAATTCATTTCATTTAATTTTGTTTCTGATTTTGACCTTGGGTCTTACTTTGGACTTTGTTCAATAGATGTGGTCTAGATATAGACACAGTGGTGGGCGGAAGACCATGATTATTCTGTATTGGATTATCACCTGTGAGCCTGAATATCTTAATGTTAATGTCATCAATTGATTATTAGAGCTTCCTTGTACAATATACTTGTTTGTTGATAACTCAACTGTCGTTATTACAGAAGATGTGCTGTATAAAAATACTAAATAGATAAATAAATAAAAAAAGTCCCCTATTGTGTACAAAATGGTGTCAGGACAGCTACCCGCCGGACATATACCCGCCGGACATATCCCCCCCCCCGACTTTTACCCCCTGGACAATTACCATCCTGGACATTTCCCTGCTAGGAAATTTACCATCCAGGACGGTAATTGTCCAGGGGGTAAACGTCGGGGGGGATATGTCCGGCTGTTATATGATAACAACAGAAGGATATTCCATTCATCCCACTCTCATCCACCTCATCCAAGATCGTCTAAAATCATCTATATTCTATTTTCTCTTGCTTCCATCATTGAAATCTGACCTAAAGCAATGTATTAAAGTTAAATTGTTCTTGAGTAAGTATTATATAATCTGATGATATGATGATATGATCCTGATGAAGGTCTAATGTGACCGAAACGTTGATCACCCCTAAAATAATAAAACCTCCTTCATGAACCTTTAGCTGTGTCTACTTGTGTTCAGAGTCGTCTCAATCACTTTGAAATATTATATAATCTATGTACCCCACATTTCATCTAACTTACTGTGAACTTCCCTCTCTAACGCTGTGAACTTAGGCTACATCGAAACAAGCTTTATACAAGCTAGAGTGCTAATACAATGTTTCGTATGTTGAATGCAGAATTTCATTTACAAAGAATAATTGTGATCCGTTTTAGAAAAATGAGTCATAAGTCGCAAAAAATGGATTTTGAGATACTATTATATTTGAAAAGATGATATCAATGATATGATTCTAATGATAGTAAACAGTAGGACATTTAAGATGCGTTTCTATATTTTAGTGTTATATTTTTATTATTGAAAACAAAGTTTGCAGTATATCGGGGTGAGCAATTATTTGGGAATTGTTCTCTTGAATAATTCCCAGTCATTATGGCGGGAGAACGATTTTCACTCGACCTCACGTCACACCCAATACGTCACACAACTGTCACGTTCATACAGACGTCCTCTCACGCCTCCATATTCCCACCGTCAACAGGGAAAAAATTTTGTTCCGGATTCCGTGGGTGGCAGAAGGTAACTCACTCCCGGTACAAGGTTTTAAATAGGCGTACAACATGCCTCGTCGAAGGTCTGCAAAGAAGCCAGTCACTACTCCTACTAGGAAGGCTTCAGCTAGGAAGGCGAAAGACAACACGCCCGAAGGCTCAGATCCCACTCACGAGATAATGGCTGACATTCCTCCGCCAAAGGCGCCTGCCAAGAAGAAGAAGGATACGCTTCCTCCGCCGGCTGCGCCTGAACTTCCCAGCAACCTCAGTTTCTTGGAAGGATACATTAACAAGGGTTTCTTTGATGGCTACCTGAAGAAAATGTGTGACTCCGTCAGGGCTGAAGCAAGAACTGCGACTATCGCTGAGTTTGGTCGGGGCCAGCCGCAGGCAATGGGTAGCACCCAGAGCCTCCCCGGCAAGGCGTCAGTCAAAGCTTCTGCAAGCCACGAGTCCACGAAGGTTCCCGCCAAGAAGCGCCGCAAGTTGGGCGGACGTAAACATGGTCATCGCACGCCCTCATCCCCGTCCGGGTCCTCGTCCTCCTCGTCGTCAGCATCCTCGTCGACTTCATCACCCTCCTCTGCATCTTCTACTGAGGAAGAGGTGATCTTTAGGTCGTCTAGAAAAAGAGGCAAGAAGCGAAAATTCAAGACTTCGGCCGAGGCTCGTCACCCATTCAGGGAGGAGGCAGCAGTCTCCTCCTCGTCCTCCGAGGACGAGATGCCGACGCCTACCCATCTAAAGAGGCTCTATAAGCATACAGATAGTGTCACCAAGGCATTAGCTAGACAGCACGCAACTATGGGAAAGAAAAAAGGTAAGAAGAAAAATCTACTTACGCCCGAACTCATGCTTCCTCCTGACATGGCGGCCAGGGTGAAGGAGGAGAAGAGGGATCTTTCTTTCGCCGAATACGCCTGTGGCCTGGCGCTTATGTTGTGTTCCTCGATGCCTGACGGATCTAAATCAAAGGCCATGGCACTTCACTTGTCCCAGCTAGCTCAAGATACCGCCTCACATGGCTGGGATGGTCCCAAGGTGTGGTCGCAAACCGTTGTTGACTATATCCTCGACGGATCACTCAGCTGGTCTGACGCCAACGAGATTCAGCAACACCGCACACGCCTCAGCTGGTTGCCACGCAAGCCCACTGCAAAGAAATCAGGTGTACATATACCGTGTGTGAAATTTAATTCTGACGAGTGCTATAACCAGTTTTCACACACCGAGGGTGCTGTAACCCTCGTTCATTGTTGCGGATACTGCTTTTTTGCAACGAAGAACAGAGAGTTAAGTCACACAGCTAGGGCGTGTAATAATCGCAAGAACAACACGCCAAAAGAGGGCCCCCACAATAACAACGACAGGTCCGGGTTTAAGAAGAACCAATGGGGGAAAAGTAGGTCAACCAACGAACACGTTGGCACCGATAATGCAGCCGATTCCAAGTCAAAAAACTCGGTTTGAAGGGGCAGGACGATACACTTAACCCTTGCCTCTCTACTGTTAGTGTTTCTCCGAAAGTATTTGAATCGGTTTCATGTTCTGTTCTACCTATATTCCCGGATATTTCTTCTACCCACCTTGCTCGTGCATATCCATTTATCTTTCCTCGTTCTCAGGAAGTAAACAAACTGGCTGCGCATGCGCACAATTCGCATCCGCCTAGAATCCAAGATGGTGGTCATCGAACAGATTTCCCCACTTTGACAAGTCAAGTTCATCATATATTCAACGATTCAGATCGGAATAAGTCTAATAAGACATACTGCGAAGGAAAACATGTCGTCCCTCGCCATTACAGCTCGAATGGAAGCCTCCATTCTAATGACAATCCATGTAAACAGCCAGAGAAGGCCATCGACGCATCGGTTCTCGATGCACAGCCACCGTCACAAGACTCGGAGCTTCAGTCGACACGCCCCCCTCAGGTATTTACAAATCATGACAGCCGTCCCAATGTCGGCAATGTGACTAACAATTCTAACCCACACGATAATATTGTTGAAAGTGTCCCTGGTGATGGCCACGCCAACCAGATGTACGATATTTGTTGTGATCCAACTAGTGACAGTGAATGTTGTGTTATCGAGTCTATCGGTCATAGTGAGGTGGGCGTCAATGCCAATTTTGACCGATATGAACAATGGCCTGCTCCTATCCCTAGTGTCTCTAGCAATTTATCCGATATTTTTAATAAAGTTAAAGACTGTGGTGTACCTAACTGGAGGGGGGCCAGGATCCCCCTCCCCTCTAACTTGAATATTGAGGCGTGGACAAGCCTTGCGACAGGTCATCCTGACGATGACATGGTCCTCAGTGGCGTAGTGTTCGGGTTCCCTATGCAATATACCGGGGGACCCATGCGCGGAACTGAGACCCAAACAAACCATCCGTCAGGAACTGCTTATAAGGATAGTGTTAACTCCTATATTCAGGTAGAAGCAAGCCTGGGGGCTCTCGCTGGCCCATATTATACGCCACCTTTCGTACCATGGACGAAGGTGAGCCCGCTGATGACCAGACCTAAATCAGATGGTTCTCGTAGAATTATTGTCGATTTGTCATACCCTGACGGGGGCGTGAATAGATATATTCGAAAGAACTCATACAATGGTGTCACAACTCATCACAACCTACCAACGATAACAATGGCTCTTGACATTATACAGGGAATTAATTCACCACAGTGCTCAATGGCCGTCATCGACCTCAAGAGGGCCTATAGACACTTCATGGTTTGTCCACTTGACTGGCCCCTGCAGGGCGTACAACATGAAGGTTTATTCTATTTCGACAAAGCTATGCCATTTGGAGCCAGGATATCTTCCCTTATTATGCAAAGAGCAGCCATGTTTATAGTCAGAGCCCTCCGTCAGAAAGGAGCCTCTCCACTAATGTATTTGGATGACCTCCTCCTCATTGCCAAAGACAAGGATACTGTCCGTCAGCATTATGATCTAGCTGTGGATATTATTACCTCTCTCGGCCTGACGGTGGCTGACAAGAAACTACAGCCCCCCTCACAAAGAATTACATGGTTGGGCGTGGATTTCGACACAAACCAAAATATCATCTCTATCACAAAGATTAAGCTTGACGAGATATACAAGTGTTTGGCTGACGCCAAGCTAAAATCTTTCCTCTCGACGAAGCAAATGCAGCAGGTAGTCGGGCGTGTGGCCCACCTTGGCAAGGTTGTCCACCCGGCCAGATTATTTATGCACAGGCTTCTGGCTGCTTTACGAGCAGCTAAAGGAGGAAGGATCTATATAAACGAATCCGTCAGGCTGGACCTCTCCTGGTTCACCGAGTTCCTTCCGGAATATAACGGCAAGACCATCATACCTAGGGCAGAGGTGGGTCGTCAGATCTGGGCTGACGCATGTATGGTCGGCTCAGGTGCAACTGACGGCGAGTACTGCTATGCTTATATCTTCACTGACGAGGATAAACAATCCAGGAGCATAAATCACCTCGAGGCCATTAATTGTGTTGCTGCGGTCAGGAGATTCGTAAAGAAATCTGACGCAGGGAAAATAGTTGTTGTCCACTGCGATAACACGGCCACAATCGATACATTCAAAGGTGGGAGAGCCAGAGATCCTACACTGGCGGCGTGTGCCCGTGCATTATGGTACGCTGCAGCACATGCCCAAATAACAATCAGATATATACACGTCCCGGGCGTGTATATGGAGATCCCAGACGCCCTCTCTCGTGCTGCCTTGTCAGAGAAGCATAAAGTTCAGGCCCATAACATTGTCGTCAGAAATCAACTCACAAGTGTTGACATTAATCCTGAATATTTCTCTTTGTATAATTTCTACTAGGTAATTCAATGGCGGCCAGGCTAGCGAGATCAGCTCAACTGAGGCAGCGTTCTGCTCTTCGTCCAGGCACGGTCAAGAACAGGGACTCTGCGGCCACACTATTCCTGGCGTTCTGTTCTCACCTTCATATCAACTACAAAAGACCGTCACCACGCCACATCTGCTGGTTTGCTGAATACCTGCGACTGAACGGCTCTGCTCCTCCCACGATTGCCAACTCGCTCAGCCTCCTCCGCTCCTTCTATAAAGCATCCAACCTCGACGTCAAACCATTCAACGATAACAGAGTTGCCAACGCCATCAGAGGGATACAGCTCACTGTACGTCATATTCCTTCCCCTAAGCTGCCAGTGACGCCAGACATCGTCGCGGCGTGCTTATCGGCCGCGGCCTCTCGTCCCTATCCAACTCATATCTCCCTAGCTATAATCCTCATGTTTGAGGCATTCTTGCGTCAGTCGAACCTGGCTCCTAGATCCGTCAGCCAGTTTGATTCATCAAGACACCTCACATTTGGCGACATAAGAGTCGCTCATGATAGGCTTCTCATCGACGTCAAGTGGTCCAAAACCATCCAAGTTTCAGCAGCTCCTACAGTCATATCACTGCTCAGACTCAGCAACATATTCTGCCCAGTTCAGGCATTTGACGCCCACCGTATAGCATCAAGAAGGACGAGGATGGAGGATCCCCTCTTTACCTTCTCAGATGGAAATACCATGACCACTACCTTCTTTGCTAAACAGTGGCGTCAACTCCTCACCATCGTGGGTGCTGACCCGTCAGCAAATTCATTACATTCCCTCCGTCGAGGTGGGGCCTATTTTGCTTTCCACACAAAAGGGGCCTCTCTCCAAGACGTCAAATCCCATGGAACCTGGCGTACTGACGCAGTCTCGTCTTATCTGACGCCCACGCCATCACAAACTACCTCCGTGCATAGAGCTTTCCTCCAACTATGACGCAGGTTTGGGACTTCTTCTGACGTGTACGTCATACTCTACAGACTTTGACTATACCTGAAAGTGATCGATATATATTATAAAATCAATACTTTCCCCACTACGAAAATAAAACAACTTAATTAAAATCTGTGTTTTCCGTCTTATAATGATTTGGGAATTGTTCTCTTGAATAATTCCCAGTCATTATGGCGGGAGAACGATTTTCACTCGACCTCACGTCACACCCAATACGTCACACAACTGTCACGTTCATACAGACGTCCTCTCACGCCTCCATATTCCCACCGTCAACAGGGAAAAAATTTTGTTCCCGCCCACCTCCCTAAGAACTATCATAGATGAAGGAACATTCTTCTGACGTGTACGTCATACTCTACAGACTTTGACTATACCTGAAAGTGATCGATATATATTATAAAATCAATACTTTCCCCACTACGAAAATAAAACAACTTAATTAAAATCTGTGTTTTCCGTCTTATAATGACTAGTTAAGTAGCTGAATATATTCATTACGACAACCCTAGAAATACATGGATATATCTATTACACTGTCCTGAAATTCGGGACATGTATTCAGGCTACAAGAGGGTTTAAGCATCCCAACAATTAAAACATTCCCACAAATATATCCTGTGAATAAATCACTTCGACTTGTGACTCATTTTCCTAAAACACATCACAATTAAGAATAAAGTTATGCACGCAGAATAAGCATTGTTGAAAAATAAACAAATGCATCTATGGTTCAATAAAACAAGGCATTTCTCCATCAAGGCATAATATTTGTGAATGGGGAGAGAATAACAAAACATGGCTGCTTAAATGCAGGAAGGTAAGGGGATGATTAATACATGGTAGAGCTTCAGGCTTTTAGATGGTAGATGAACAGTTAAACTATTCCAAGCACGGGATGGGACGTAGTCCTTGGAATACGCTAATAGTGTCTGACACTACCAGCCTTGTCTCCCCCATCACCCCTTCATGTTCGCCTCTATCCTGCCACCAGGATAAAGGACATAACTATCCCTTGACATCCCTCTCCCCCCTTTCTCTCCTCTTTCCCTCACTCCCCCCTACCAAATTGCCTCCCTCTCAGCTCTGCCCCCTTGATATAACCATATTAAATGTGTTGATAAGGACGTAAAGCAACCAATCTCACTCACTTACTCCCTCTCAGCTCTCCAGCCCTTGATATAACCATCTTAAATGTGTTTATAAGGGTGTAAAGCAACCAATCTCACTCACTCACTCCCTCTCAGCTCTCCCGCCCTTGATATAACCATATTAAATGTGTTGATAAGGGCGTAAAGCAACCAATCTCACTCCCCCCCCTACCCCCTCTCCTTTATTATCAGGATTGGTTGAAAATAACATCTACGATGTATTGTTATTCCTGAATGAAAAATATCTAAATCTAAATATTTCTCTCCTCCCTCTCTCACTCCTCCCTCTCCCCCACACTCTCTGCCCCTCTCTGCCCCTCTCTCTCTCCCTCTGCCTATATATTGACTCGCTTTATTATCAAAGCTATTTCGCTTATATTATAAATATCCTGATGAAGGTCGAATGTAAGACCGAAACGTAGATCGCCCCAACACATTAAACCTCCTTCAAATACAAACATCTGTGTCCCTTCGTGTTTTGAGTCGTCTCAATCACTTAGAATATTATATTATAAATAATATATACATTTCCCTGTATACATATAATATATATAGATGTGAAGGAAGGAATACATCTGAAGAATCTAGAATGAATCTATGCAGCTCTATACTTCCATTGAACAGAGTCTTACAATTAGCTGTTAGCAATATTACAAACGAGTTGATTGATTGCTGGGTGTTTTACGCCTTGTGGCCATCACAGTGCACAACACAGGAGCAAGTCGGACTGTTTGAATGATGTGATTAATTAAACTAGTGGAGACGAGTGGGGGAGTTGTTGCCAGGAATGCCAATAAGCTACGATTATATTATAATATAGATTTGCTATGTAGGACTCCCTGGCCCTGGCCTTTTCCTTTATTTTGATAATGAAATATATGAAAACGAACAGCTTTGGTTATTTTGGCCGTGTAAAAGAACAGATCACATAAATACTAAAACATGAATTACAGTGCTCAGAGCCTCAACGCTGAATGTACACGCCAATAAGGTACGATTATATTATAACTAGCAAAGTATCCATCCTTCGGACTGTCATCCTCTCTCCCCACATTTCCCCCCTCCCTCTTCCCCTCTGCCTCTTCTCTGGCTCTTGTGACACTGTTTTTCTCTCCCAACCCCATCTCCGATTCCCCCTCTCCCTCCCCTCTTCCATGTTACCCCTCCTTGCTTTCTCTCCCTTCCCCTACATCCTTTTCCCTCCCCCTCTTTTTTCCCTCCCCCTCCCCGCTCTCCTATGTCCCCACCCTCTCCCTTTTTTCACTCTTCCCTCCTACACCCCCACTACCCCTTTCCAATCACGGTAGGGAAGACCCCCTCTTCAATCTTTATATTAGATATAGATTTGGTACGTAGGATTCAGATGCCTGGCCTTTTCCTTTTTTTTTATAAAGAAATATATGAAAATGAACAGCTTTGGTTATTTCGGCCGTGTAAGAGAAGAACAGATCACATAAATACTAAAACATGAATTACAGAGCTCAACGCCAATAAGGTACAATTATATTATAACTAGCAAAGTACCTGTCCTCAGGACGGTCACCCTCTCTCCCCACACTTCGCCCTTTCCCTCTTTTCCCTCTGCCTCTTCTCTGACTCTCATACCTGTTTTTCTCTCCCAACCCCATCTCCGATTTCCCCCTCGATCTCCCCTTTTCCTCATGCTCCCCTCATCGCTTTCTCTCCCTCCCCTCTCTCCCTTACCCTACATCCTCCCCCTCCCCTCTTTTCCCGTCCCCTCTTCTTTCCCTCCTCCTCCCCCTCTCCTATGTCCCCACCCTCTCCTCTTTTTCATGAAAACGAACAGCTTTGGTTATTTCGGCCGTGTAAAAGAAGAACAGATCACATAAATACTAAAACATGAATTACAGAGCTCAACGCTGAATGTACACGACGGCAAAGATATATAAATTTACGTCTAGGATGAATGGTAAATGTGAATTAGTTTATTGGCGTCCAGTGGCGCTATATTGTATCAGGCGTCGAGACGTGTTGACCAGCTGTGATTACATAATATTAGTTTAGTTATCCCTTTGGTATGTGGGTAAAATTTTTAGAAAATGTACAATTCGCCTTCACCGATCCTCTCAAATAACCCACATTTAAGACAGAAATGAGCTCTAAAATGCAGTTTAGCATAACAGAACTGATACTTTAAATCAATGCGATACCAAATATACTCAGATATACCCGGTATTCTTCATTTTTCAGCCTAATTTAGGAGAATTTCTTTAATGTGTAGAGCTGCCAATTGTACATTTTCTGAAAATCTGACCCATGTATGACGTACAGTCACATTACTACGTCATTAGCATGATCAAAAGTTTGCAATATGATACCAATATTTAATTACTAATAAATGACGGTTATTACTATTATGATTAACTTACGCAGTGTTACCGTACGCAATTGTGACGTAACATTAC
This sequence comes from Sthenelais limicola, assembly GCA_942159475.1. NCBI lineage: Eukaryota > Metazoa > Annelida > Polychaeta > Phyllodocida > Sigalionidae > Sthenelais > Sthenelais limicola. Next base: position 117,364,923 of record OW804097.1, on the reverse strand, counting down.
CAGGTATGAGAAGTAGGTAGATATTTACATATAGGTATATACAATTAACCTTCAAAAATCCTTTCAAGTAATATATAACTCAAATTTAAATAAAAGAAATTTAAAAGACAGCCCAACATAAATTAACAGATTGCTTGAATCAAGGCAATACCAAATCTACTCAGTTATACCTAGTATTTATCTTTTTTTCAGATTAATTTAGCAGAATTTATTCAATGTGTACAGCAGTGTCAATTGTATATTTTCCATCGGACGATTTGAACCTTATATATTATAGCTAAAGAACCTTTCTCCCTATCTACCTATCATGCATATTGCAATATAACATTCATATCTAGGGCTAGTGACCAGCACATGGGTCAGATTTTCTGAAAATGTACAATTGACAGCTGTACACATTTAGTAAATTCTGCTAAATTCTGCAGCAATTTGGTCAATACCAGGTACATTCGAGTATATTCGGCATTGCATTGATTCTAGCAATCTGTTTGGTTAGGTTGAACTGTATTTTAAACTTTATTCTCGTCTGAAAATTGGGTTATTTGAGAGGATTGGTGAATGTGAATTGTACATGTTCTGAAAATCTGACCAGCACATGTGGAAAAACACGAGCAATATGGTCACGTGGGAAAAAAGGCGAAAAACCGGTGTTGGCAGGTGTGGTTGCTACAAACACATTCTACCATCGCCTGTCTGGTTAAATGATCGCAATTTGGAAGGAACGCTTGGAAACACGTTATAGCAATTGTTGCTAAGAGCAACACCACCTGTCTGAATAGGAATTCATCCCGGAAAAACAATTATCTGGGGTATTGGAGGAAGCTCGCATCCAGGCACCATTAATCTTAAATATTAGAGCTGCGTTCTTTTCTATTATGAAAAAAATGTCTAACCTAATTTATACAAATTGTAGCTATATATATATAAGATTGAAGTTATATTTTGTTGTTGTTATATATGTGATCTGTTTCAGGAAAATGAGTCACAAGTTGCCAAAAATGTATTTTGAGATATTATCATATCTGAAAGATGGGCTCAAGCTGATTCTAATGATAGTAAACATCAAGAACATCTAAATAGTGTTTCTATATTACAAGTTTGATATATTTATTTTTGAAAAAAAAAGTTATTGATATATTGGGTGGATAATTACTAATAAAGTACCTAAATATACTCCATAAAATGACCTTAGAAATGCATAGATATATTTAATACATTGCCTTGAAATTCTGAACAAGTATTAATTTCACTAGCAGTATTAAGCACCCCAAAAAGTAGAATATTCCAACAAAGATATCTTATAAATAAATCATTTTGAAAAATATCCATTTTGCGACTTATTACTCATTTTCCTGAAACCCATCACATATGTTTATAATCGACCGAAACAAAACGGGCGGGTGAGCGATAACAAGTGAAGTGGCTACAGCAAAGGATATCAGCGGGCCACCGAAATATAAATGAGAAATGTAACAAAGCCCTGCAGGGACAAATCCTCTACAATTTTGGTAAAATGACTTTCAGTTCTTTAGCAACTGCTTAGCGAGGAAAAGTAGCCAAGGAAAGAAAATCTCAAGTACACTCTAGGTCCAAACCTACCATAAGAATGGTATGTCAGCCTACTTCGCTAATCGGTTTCCTGGCCTAGAACTCGGCGTTCTAGCGGGAATATAATGACATTTTGCGGTTTTAATGGAATTATAAGGGCACTTTGAGGTTTGAGGCGAGGGCCTTTCCTTCGTTTGAAGGGACTCTCTCAAATTTGGGCCTAGGCTGAATGAGGATTTGTTATGCAAACGGTCCCAGCTCCATGGTCTTTACAAGGGGCAAGTCTATCCCAAACAGTGGTCCAAAAATCGGCTATATCCATTAAAGATATTTATCAGAATCCTCGTGCTTGTAATGAACCAGAATGTTTGCATAAGATAGCTTATCAAGACGGAGGCAAATTCATTCTCGCCACTAAATAAATATTTACCAAGATAACAAATATGCCTACAGGATTCTTATGACGCCTCGTTCGGTCGAGCTTCATTGCAACGATGCAGTAGGCCATTTAAAATATGGGTCAGATTTTCAGAAAATCTACAATTGGCAGCTGTACACATTTAGTAAAATCTGCTAAATTCTGCTGCAATTTGGTCAATACTAGCTAAATTCGAGTATATCCGGCATTGCATTGATTCTAGCAATCTGTTCGCTTAGGTTGAACTGTATTTTGAACTTTATGTTCGTCTAAAATTAGGGTTATTTGAGAAAATTGGTGAAGGTGAATTGTACATTTTCTGAAAATCTGACCCATATGGTGTTGATAGTTAATGTTTAGGGATTAAAAAATGTTAATATTCGAAAGGACTCTGAGAGTAAAAGTGTCATGGCAACGTGTGGCTGAATATTAGAATGGATGGAATAATTCATCGCCGGCTAGAATTCGAGCAGAGCAACCAAAAGCGATGCGTCATGATGTAAAAGAATACTTCCTGTTCTTCTTAACACATTTATTTCGATCACATTGTCAAATTATGCAAATCTGAAATATTGTCGGAAACAAGTTGGGAATTTGTACAACACCATCACTGAATAATGTTAAAACTTGATTACAGTATAAATTTGTATAAATATATAGAATATGGAAGAGCTAGACATTTATTGAATAGTGAAGAGCTATTTTATTTATAAGGAGACATGACATACCTGAATTGTATAATGGTCGTGGTTACCTGTGGCTTGTATAAGATTGTGAGATTGGCTTATATAAACTCTTACTAGACTTGCATAGTACTGCACCTAATTAATTTAATGATGAGCAATTAGAGTAATTAGATTATAAATAATAATGTGGTTAGTCATTATTACGTAAGGAGATCGTGCGAATAAGCCTCTTTGAAAGATATCAATTATGCGACTTTTGACGTATTTCTCTGAAACACATCGCATATTATACCTTTGTACCTGTAACTCGATCCTCTCTCTGACTGTTTGCCTCGATAATCTCGGTCAAACTGAGAACAGCATGGTTTCTAGGTAAATCCGAGCGTACAAACTTAAACAAACACACTTTACACATTAATTACGTGTCTTTTGCAATTTGGTAAAGAGTCTGTTGTGTCCCGTACCTTTTGACTTAAATGATATAACTTTGTTATTCGAGTATAAATCGATCCTATTTCTAATTACCTGACTTAATTAGTTTCAGTAAAACTGAGAAACGCATAGTTGTAAGGCTGAACTAAATATGTGATGTGCCCGGGAAAATGAGTCACAGGTAGCAAAATTGATATTATTCAAAGTGTTTTATTCACAAGATCTCTTTATTCAAATGGTCTGATCTTTGGAGGGTTTAGCACTTATAGTCATATAAATCTATGCACGGACTTGTAATCTATGTAACAAGTCCGTGATATCTATGTAACAAATTTCAAGACATTTTATTAAATATATCCTTCCGTTTTGAAGGCCTTCATATGGAGTACATTTAGTTACTTTACTGCTAATTACCCATCCAGAAACATTGCAAACTTTTTTTTTCAAATATAGCAATATGAAACTTAAAATATAGAAATAGTTAGTAGGTGTCTTAGTGTCTACCATCATTGGAATCAGCTTAACCCCCTCTTTTCAAATATTGTGATATCTCAAAGACCATATTTTGCGACTTATGACACATTTCCCTAAAACGGATCACATATGGGTCAGATTTTCAGAAAATGTACAATTCAACTTCACCAATCCTCTCAAATAACCCACATTTCAGACGAAAATAAAGTTCAAAATACAGTTCAACCTAACCAAACAGATTGCTAGAATCAATGCAATGCCAAATATACTCGAATTTACCTAGTATTGACCAAATTGTAGCCTAATGTAGCAGAATTTCCTAAATGTGTACAGCTGCCAATTGTACATTTTCGGAAAATCTGACCCATATACTTAAACAAACAAAACAATATACACCGCCCCACGGGAGCGTTCCACAGGAATAGAATACCAAACACAAAACATATCAATCATTCATTAATAAGGGGCTGAAAGACCTGGTCCGGGGAAACAACCTCCCCAAAAGAAATTAATTGCTTCACTTCTTTTTTAGCGAAAGAAATATCATGGCGACTCTTATCAAACATTGCATCATAATTGATGCCCCCCCCCCATTACAAAAAGCCAGCAGCAAACCATAGCAAATCATTAATTCATTCCCATCCTCGATTTGAAATGACTTGTTTCCTTTGATGTATGAAGACCTTTCATCGTGTCTGTATTCAGCTAGATGTCTAGTCTAAGAAGAACTTGCAGTAACGTACCTTGAGAATATCTGACTCTTAATATAGGTGGGTCAGATTTCCAGAAAATGTACAATTCGCCTTCACCAATCGTCTCGAATAACCCCCATTTAAGACAAAAATGAGCTTCAAAATGCAGTTTAACATAACAAAACTGATACTTTAAATCAATGCGATCCCAAATATACTCAGATATACCCGGTAATCATCATTTTTCAGCAAAATTTAGCAAAATTTCCTAAATGTGTAGAGCTGCCAATTGTAATTTTCTGAAAATCTGACCCAGGTATGGATGGATAGAGTCCATGGTTCCCTTTGGAAGAAAGGAATATTGGAAGGAAGGAAGGAAGATGAGATAGGCAATCGGCAATTCTGGCTTCTTATGCTGATATGAGTTACGTTGGGTAAGCACAGCCTTGTGTTCCCAGAGCCGCATCAGGTTACTCATAGACAAAGAACGCTCCCTGTCCAGGTTTCCTAACTTTTTTGTGGACCTCTGTACCCTGGATTCTAATAGAGGACTTGCATGCCCGCCATCCTGAATCTTGATTCGCATGGAATTGTGGCAGTTGTATGCCAGTATGTTATACCTCCTTGTGTCATATATATACCCATTAAATTAAATGACAACGACGGTATATCATCGTAAGGTGAGTCGTGGTTATCTTACTGTGAGCTAATAATACTTAAATGATACCTGAAAAACATGTAACCATGCCTGAATAAAGACCAGTTCAAAAAGACTTTGAATAAAATATACAGCTGAATAAAATATATATATAAATTCATTCATAAATACCATTACATGTTACCTCTACGACAGTCCCCTTCCATTTATTAACTGAATTTATCCCAGCATGCACATGCGCAGTGAGACATTCAAATCCCATATCACGCTCGTATTTAAGCGGGCTCTGGTTCTTTAAATTGCTCAATAAAGGGTGGTCTCCACTGGCTGCGGTAACCTCTGCGGTAAGCCTTGCGATGGTGCTGTGATGGTGAGAAGTGGCGAGGTCCTGCCTACATGGCCAGTGATCCATGTAGGCAGGACTTCATCATTCCTCACTACCTACAGAACCACCACAAACCATCGCAAGGCTTACCACAGAGCTTATCGCAGCCAGTGGAGACCACCCTTAATTAGGTGAGGTCTGTCTTTTCCGTTTGCAGAAATACAAAATATTCAATCAGCTGAAGTCGGATGAATGGCTGCACAAGACGACTGCTTGCTTCTCTTAGTATTTGAAATTGTTTTTAAGGAGGCGTTTTCTGGTTACCATGGAAATGGTGCATCCTCCTCCGGCCATCTTCCAGACTGCGGCTTGGTTCTGATATGATTTGAAGTATTGCGGTAATTGGATCGCAGTGATTTTCAGGATGTAATTGCATTTAGTATTGGGTTTTCCTCCCCTGCCACTCAAGGTTTTATTTTCACCGTTCAAGCCAGGGGATCTACATCGCAGATTAGATCGTTAACTACCTCCCGACGGGAGCCTCCTTGCAGTACATCTATTTATCGGTCAGTTTTTCAGAAAATGTACAATTGGCAGATCTACGTATCTAGTAAATTCTGCTAAATTAAGACTGAAAAATGGTCAAAACTAGGTATATCTGAGTATATTTGGTATTGCCTTGATTTAAAGGATATGTTTGGTTGTGTTAAACTGAATTTTGAACATCATTATTGTCTTAAATTTGTGTTATTTGAAAGGATTGCTGAAGACAAATTGTGTCAAATTCTGTCTTAAATGTATGTTATTTGAGAGGATTGGTGAATGCAAATTGGACATTTTCTGAAAATCTGACCCATATGTGGTAGGATACTGATACCATCTGTGATAGTATGTAAGAGAGATTGCTGGAGGTGAAAGCGAGAAGAGGCCACTTTAAATATATTAGGAACGTATGTAGTAACAAGATAATTGAAATGATAAACAGACACTAATAGATTTCCATATCAAAGTCCCATATTTGGAAATCTCTGTGTAAGATTTCGTGTAGTTAAAACACAGCATGGTATCGATAAAATAACATACATAAACTCCCCCAATAGACGGAAAATGAGACTTTTGGATTTACATTCCAATGCTCAACCTACTGAGCTATCTAGGCTGGCAAAATGTCAGCTTTTCATAACCAGATCCTGCCACCCAGGGGACTACATTTATGATAGAGAGGAATGATGGCTGAGATGGCGATGACACCTGTCTGTGAGAACCTTCTACCGTATAGTATAAGAAACCCTAAGAATGGGGCTGAGGCCGTGACCCAATGGTCACAGGGGATCTTTCCCATCAACCTAGATATGGGCCAGATTTTCATAAAATGTACAATTCATCTTCTCAAATAACCCAAATTTCAGAAGAATGTAAAGTTCAAAATATAATTTAACCTAACCAAACAGATTGCTATAATCAATACAATGCCGAATATACTCGAATTTACCTAATATTAACCAAATTGCAGCCTAATTTAGCAGAATTTACTAAATGTGTACAGCTGCCAATTGTACATTTTCTGAAAATCTGACCCATACAACACATTTAATACCTGATGAAGCAATACTTTAACAAGAAGAGTAGGATTTCTACCATATGTTACTCCGAATCTAAAGTCAAGATATGTCTAGAAAACTCACCTGGAACATGGTTGAGGCATACGAAGCTTAAAGACTTTGGTCCTATATTCAGATAATGAATATATTGCGTAATAATCCTGTATGATTGTCCCTATATATGGTATATATCCTCCTACTCATCTAGTCCAGTGGACATAATGGTAGCTTTATATAGTCAACATGGATGATGGTGAATAATAAATTTCCTTTGTTCCCAGAGTTGTAATAGTTTGTAATAGTTTTATTTCCAGATTTTTTTTACATCACTTCCAAAAATCGGACAATTATTTTACAAGCCATATAAGAATAATTTCCATCTGCGGATTTTCATTCGCAGGTCTTCCAGAGTTTATGGTTAGATGTTTGTATTGTAATATTGGTCCAAGATTCAGTGGATATGATATATGGTATGACATATGGCTCCTGTGTGTAGAGTCCTTGAGGGTGATTCAGATTCTGAATGGAAGAAGTAGACAAGAGTTGGCGTCTGTGACCTTGAACATGACGCTAAAGGCTTTGCCTGCCCACATCCAACTTGTCATGTGACATTTTGAACAGAACCCATGAAAGGCTTTTTAAAAGCAGACATAAAAATGGTTGAAAAATAAGAAGCCGAGGTGCAAATCATTCGCGAAAAAAAGTAAGCATGTGGAATTAAAAAAAGTTGATGTGGGGATGTGCTTCCCTAATAGGAACAAATCATTAAAATCAGACACTTGAACAAAGGTATCTCACAGTAACGGGTCAGATTTACAGAAAATGTACAATTCACCCTCACCAATCTTCTCAAATAACCCAAATTTAAGACGAAAATATAGTTCAGAATACAGTTCAACCTAACCTAACAGCTTGCTAGAATCAATGTTATGCCAAATATACTCGAATTTACTTAGTATTGGCCAAATTGCAGCGTCATTTTGAAGAATTTAATAGATGTGTAGAGCTGCCAATTGTACATTTTCTGAAAATCTGACCCTAGTTAACACTCGATACAACCGGTATGAAAGGAAATAATGATGGGGCATAATCACAGAATTAAGACATGTTTTCCTTGGGATAATATGTGTTGCATTACAGGGAAATGAGTCACAAGTCGCATAAAACGGATTTTGAGATATTGTCATATTTGAAAAGATGAGATCAAGCCGATTCTAATGGTATTAAACAATAGGTCATATAAGTAGTGTTTCTATGATTTAAGTTTCATATCATTATTTTTGAAAAAAAAGTTATTAATATTTTTGGGTGGATTATTAATGAAGTACTTAAATATACTCCATAAGACGACCTTGAAAATGCATAGATATATTTAATACATTGCCTTGAAATCTTGTACACGTATTAATGTTACTAGCAGCATTAAGCACCCCAAAAATTAGAATATTCCAACAAAGATATTTTATAAATAAATTACTTTGAAAAGTATCCATTTTGCGACTTATGACTCATTTTCCTGAAACAGATCACATATGTTATTGTTAGAGAATAGCTTTAATTATCCTAATATTATTATGATTTAAGGGATATTCGGAAGAGCTGTGACTGTCACAGAGATTATTCCTCTTTCCATAGGTTTCTCTCTTTTAATTCTACATTGTATGACAATTGTTGTAAATATGATATGGAAATAAAAATCTATTATTATTATTCCTAACAAGAATAGCAGGCATGGTCCTAACACTAATGGTAACCTAAAACTAATGTCGTCCTAACATAGTCTGAAACCTTCCACAGCTGCAACCATTGCACTCCAACACTTAAATAAAGGCAGAACTTTCAATTAATTAATCCTGCTCTAATTAATCACTGAAGATAAATCAGGGATTACATTAGAAACGCCAACATAGCTTCTCTTCAGATGATGGATGATTCCTAGCTATAACTTGAGGGAACTTTGTATCCATCCACAAAGATCCAATTGGAGTAATTCCTACGCCCAGCACATTATAACTCGATCCAACTGTATCTGGGTGAAATGAAAATGTACAATTCAATTTCAACAATCCCTTTCAATAACCCAAATTTCAGACGAAAATAAAGTTCAAAATACAGTTCAACCTAACCAAACGGATTGCTAGAATCAATGCAATGCCAAATATACCCGAATTTACCTAGTATTGATCAAATTGCAGCCTAATTTAGCAGAATTTACTAAATGTGTACAGCTGACAATTGTACGTTTTCTGAAAATCTGACCCTAATAACTCGATGTTACCCACTTTGCCCCTCCTGTGTCTAGCCCCTCTATCCATCTGTATCTACAAAATAAGGCTGGTCAGCCGGGGCGGCAACGCTCTGGGAGATTTCCATGGCAACATGAGGATTATGGTCTTAGCATGCTGGTGCAAGGTCCTATATGGGTCAGATTTTCAGAAAATGTACAACTGGCAGCTGTGCACATTTAGTAAATTCTGCTAAATTAGGCTGCAATTTGGCCAATACCAGGTAAATTCGAGTATATTTGGCATTGCATTGATTCTAGCAATCTGTTTGGTTAGGTTGAACAGTATTTTGAACTTTATTTTTGTCTGAAATTTGGGTTATTTGAGGAGTTTGGTGATGGTGAATTGTACATTTTCTGAAAATCTGACCCAAATACTCTCATAGCGACACCCAGACAAGTGTTATCCCGGGTTTTATGCCTGTATTATGCCTGTGTGTGATACCCACACCTACCTTTCCTCCATAAAATACACGGCACATGGCCGGCAGTTGCTCCTTCGTGACATTAGTACCTAGATTCATTCTTTCTGTCGCAAATTGTTGTTCACCCCATTAAACAAAAAAGGCCTCTAATTCTGTAATTGATGTGAGTTATATATTGCCTGGCTACTACCTACGGATACGATGTACCAAATTGGACACCGGTTATTGCTGTGTTTTTCTGGTATTATTCTGTTAGATTGTATTGCGCACTTGATCCTGGGTATGCCCATAAAGTGCCTTTCTGTCTCTTTTCTCTGTCTCTCTCTCCCTTCTTCTCTATCTCTATTTCCTGGGTATGATCATAAACTGCCTCCCTCTCAGCTCTCCCGCCCTTGATATAACTGTATTAAATGTGTTGATAAGGGCGTAAAGCAACCAATCTCACTCACTCACTCTCAGCTCTCCCGCCCTTGATATAACCATATTAAATGTGTTGATAAGGGCGTAAAGCAGCAACCAATCTCAGTCACTCCCTCTCAGCTCTCCCGCCCTTGATATAACTGTATTAAATGTGTTGATAAGGGCGTAAAGCAGCAACCAATCTCACTCACTCCCTCTCAGCTCTCCCGCCCTTGATATAACCATATTAAATGTGTTGATAAGGGCGTAAAGCAGCAACCAATCTCACTCACTCCCTCCTCGTATTGCACAGCAAACGAACTGTCTTTCAAAAGAGAACCCTGCATGTTCTCTAATTTGTAGAGTTTTCAATTGTTTTCAATCGCTGACATTACCACAGATTAGCCTGATTATAAAGATTATGTTTACGGTTGATTGGGCATTTAAGCAACTAGTCATAATATGGCTGATATCGCTATGAGCGATATCGGCTCATTGTGGCGGGAATAAGACACAGTCATTCAGCACTGACGTACGTGACGTATCCATCTGACGTTCACCTTCCTCGTCTGAACTTTCACCGTCCGCCATTAACGGACTCTGAAATTTTCTTCCCACCCACCACCCTAAAACAAGACTCTAGTATTCTCTGAATACTTCGTGGGAATATATAAGTGCTTCTTAACCTAACTCTTACGGACACTGACTCTCATCGATTCAAGCAAATCCTTACCTGAACTGACACTTCTACAACAGAATACCATATAACATATGTTTCCCAAATGATTAATAAAATCATTAAAATTAATTACTGTGTTGTTTCTCGTTTCATAATAGCTATAGATTGCTGCACGGTGAATCATAACTATTGATTTACATACCGTGAGCCCATATCCCAGTATGTCAATGGCCTCACATTATTATTTAACATTTATCAAAACATGTGCCTTACTATAGTACTGTATGATGTCGCTTGTCCGAGGATAAGCTGTATACAAATTCTTAATAAAACTTAATTGGTTCAGAGAATACAGGAAATTGAAATGTGAATCATATTTTTCTCAGAGAGCCCTTTTCTGTTGAATAGAATCCATAATAGGGGAGTTGCATAGCCGCCATTTTGAATCTTGATTCGCATGGAATTATGGGACTAATGGTACAGTCTAAAATCTATAGAAAACATGCCATGTTCAGCATGGAGTATTTATCAATGCTCTAATATCAATATCCATGTGTATATACATATTTCCATGACACAAGGCCCCATCTTTCCCATCATGCATTTGGTTTTCATAGATCATTTATACAAGCTGCAGTATTGTTGAAAACATTCTTGCGATTTTCGATAAAAATTATGCCAAATATTTCTGTCAGATTTCAACAGAATCCATCCCAACATGCACTGCAGTAGACATGCGCAGTGAGACATGCAAATCCCCTATTGAAAACAAATTGTCTCATCGGGAACACAGCTAGATTCTCTTGCATGTACACGTAGCAGTGGTATATATGTGTGCCCCATTGCAGCATATTTGCCAAGAAAGGGCCTTATTTCTAGGTGAATAAACCAGGATCACATCTAAGTATAAAATATGAGAGAGTTGATATCTGGTCGGCATTTCTTCCGATATGGACAGCCGGGGGCCGACAGAAGGAAATAAATTCCAGGTTCTCATTGGTCGATAATGTTATACTCTTTTACCCACGGGGGTGACCTCCAACTAAGATATATTCCCAGCCATACTCGTCTGGTCAGGTGATATTGGTGCCAAGATATCTCTCGCGGGCGTGGTGTACAAATGTATTGATTAGGGGATATTCATAAATAATATGTGATCCGTTTTAGGAAAATGAGTCATAAGTTGCAAAATATGGATTTTGAGATATCATCATATTTGTAAAGAGGAGGTCAAGCTGATTCCAATGATAGTAAACACTAGGGTACCTAACATGTATTTCTATATTTTAAGTTTGATATTTATATTTTTGAAAAAAAAATTTGCAATGTTTCTGGCTGGGTAAACCAGTAAAGTAACTAAATATACTCCATAAGAATGCCTTCAAAACGCAATGATATATTTAATATAATGTCCCGAAATTTGGTACATGGATTCATATGACTATAACTGCTAAACCCCCTGAAAATCAGAACATTTCAATAAAGAGATCTTGTGAAAGAAACACTTTGAAAGATATCCATTTTGCGACTTATGACTCATTTTCCTGAAACACATCACATTAATGTCTGGTATTAGTGAAAGATCGGATAAAATAATCGTCAAATACATTCTACGATTATGTATAGTTGCAGAAACTAATAAGGCTATTATCTTTCAAAGTTAGTATTTACCTTGAACATTGTCTATAGTATTTTATTGTAATGAAATAGTTAGTGTGTTAGTATTAAGATAATTGAATTGATAAACAGGCACTTATAGATTTCCATATCAAAGTCCCATAATTGGAAATCTCTGTGTAAGATTTCGTATAGTTAAAACACAGCATATGGTATCGATAAAATAACATACATAACTCCCCCAATATTTCTAGTGTCATCATTGATGGGACCCAACATCTTAAAACATAGTATTTCAAGTCTAAAGGGCCTTGCCCACTAAGCCGATTCTCATGCGATTCTCAAAGAATTTAGAGCAAAAGAATCCTCTGCGGCACAAAATCGCATGAGAATCGGCTTGATAGAAACTTATTGTATCTATAGTTCTACCTAAGAACGAATTTGTAAACCTCCCCCATGATGATTACTATGAATGAGCTGTCAGGGCTTTATGAAGAGTGAGAGTGCTTATAATATTAGTATTACAATTTTGCTTTAAGGGGGGTCTCCACTGGCTGCGTTACTCTGCGGTAAGCCTTGCGATGGTTTGTGGTAGTTTTGTAGGTGGAGAGGAGTGACGAGGTCCTGCCTACATGGTTCACTGGCCATGTAGGCAGGACCTCACCACACTTTACCAACACAGCACCATCGCAAGGCTTAGCACAGAGCTTAGCGCGCAGAGCTTAGCGCGCAGAGCTTAGCGCAGCCAGTGGAGACCACCCTTTAAAAAACACCACAACACAACACCAAAACTAGAACCTCAGCAGTTTGGCATGTTGAAGATTTATTAATGTTTAACGGTTATTATGAGTATGAATCCGACGTGTCGAATCTATTGGTTGATCCTTCTTCAGAGAATATTGAAATATATTTCTATCAGTATTGATTACATTGTGCTCTCTCTCTATATATATACATAAATGATGTTATCAGCCCATTTTGGGACAAACTATACTTTTCTTCGGTCAGGAGCAGCAGCTTCATATTGAGAAGACCCTGTCTGGGAATAACTCAGCTGCCATCGACCCACACTATACTAATTACATATGTCCTTTGTATGTGGTGAGTGGGCTAGGCGGCCCTGGCAGGGATGGGGGGATGCCCTATGTATGAATGGACATCCCCATAGCGCTTATTAATGGTCCAGTGCTGGACTACCGTATATATAGGGGGCAGATTTTCAGGTAGTGTACAATTGGCAGCTGTACCCATTTAGTAAGTTCTGCTAAATTAGGCTGCAATTTGGTCAATACTAGGTAAATTCGGGGATATTTGGCATTGTATTGATTCTAGCAATCTGTTTGGTTAGGTTGAACTGTATTTTGAACTTTATTTTCGTCTGACATTTGTGTTATTTGAGAGGATTGGTGAAGGCGAATTGTACATTTTCTGGAGATTTCACCCAGATAGGGGTCAGATTGTCAGGAAATGTACAATTCGCCTTCACCAATCCTCTCAAATAACCCACATTTAAGACAAAAATGAGCTTTAAAATGCAGTTTATCATAACAGAACTGATACTTTAAATCAATGCGATACCAAATATTCTGAGATATACCCGATATTCTTCATTTTTCAGCCTAATTTAGGAGAATTTCCTAAATGTGTAGAGCTGCCAATTGTACATTTTCTGAAAATCTGACCCATAGGCAAGCACTGCGTCAGGCGGCCAGCATACATGTCTGATTGGCCGCATAGCCCTGCATAAAATAACTGATGGACTGAATAATATATCCTTCTACTGAGGAAAGCCTATATCTCCAGCATATATCTGTCATATAATATGAGAATCTGGGACAATGGGGGAATTTATGATAAGAAGATTTCATATTTTATTCAAGCTCTTATACATATTAGTGGCTTGGAGTAATTTTGAGGGTCTTTTTCATTTGCTAAGAAGAGGAAGTGGTTATTTCGTCTTAAAGTGACACTTCTCACTGTTGTTGGCTAGATTATCGAATAACGGAATTTCTACTTCCTTTTCTAGTATTTGGTTCACCTTACCCTACCTAACTAACTCCTGTGGATATCAAAACTCTAACATTCATATTATATCAGATATTAATTTTGGTAAAATAGTGAGCAAAATCGTTTTTGCACGCCATACATAAATTTCAACGTGGCAGTTGGGTTGACATCTGGAGTTCTGTGATTTGAAAGCTGGTCTATTCATTACACTTATTCAATGATTATTGAATGAGGACACAATGTTGGTGCTCTATACTTTATATATTGCCATACATGACTGAAACTGAAAAAGTTTCATGCTATTCTGTGACTACTCGTTTTAACTATCTTAGCCACTTTAAGTGCATGGGCAGGTCTCAATAAATATCCCTCCTCTTTTTGGTAGATAACTGTATGGAGGATTTATAAATAAGCTAATCTTTGTGAGGCCAGAATCCAGCCAAACTGTTGGTACGAGAGTCGGTATCCTTCACATTATGCACCATCACATCATGACCAGGTTAGTACAAACAACCTTATACATTTACTCACTACCGGTCCTATAGTGTCTAGTACAAACAACCTTATACATTTACTCACTACCGGTCCTACTATAGTGTCTATCAGAAATTGCAGAAACACAGCAAGCATGGGCAATGAGATGAGAGGATCAGCTTTCAGCCAGCCACAGGAGAAGACCACAGCCTGTATATGTGATGTGTTTCAGGAAAATGAGTCATAAGTCGCAAAATGGATAGTTTTCAAAGTGTTTTTTCCACAAGATCTCTTTTTTGAAATGTTCTGATTTTTGGGGGGTTTAGTACTTATAGTCATATAAAGCTGTGTAACAATTTTCAGGACATTGTGTTCAATGTATCTATGCATTTCGAAGGTCTTCGTATGGAGTATATTTAGTTACTTTACTGGTAATTACCCAGCCAGAAACATTGCAAACCTTTTTTTCAAAAATATGAATATTGTTTATATTAAGTTGTATTCAGTTTTGTTGTTTATATTAGATTCATTAAAGGTCTATCTCAATCAAACTAGAAATGTAATACTCTGGGCTCATAAATGTAACTTATGTAATTAATACTAAAGAATATGTATAATTGAATCATCATGATTCGATTGTTCATCATGATATTATTACACCAAAACTAATGTGAATTCCCTTGCCAAAATACAAACGTAATTTCCATGCGTAGTGCATTTGACTGGCTTCAGTAAAATGCACTACTTCCATGCCATTATCACTGTTCGTATTGCAAAACCTTTTACCATTGTGTTGTTTAATTTTATTGTAACTTGTAAGTTTCCTAACGAGGGCGAGAACTGAAAGACCTGATGTACAGATGCTCTTGACACTGTTTGTCAACCTACCAATAATGTCAAATAAAGGATATTTCAATTTTAATTACAAAATTGACATCTGAATTATAAAAAACTGATTGCATCTTTCATCTGTCGATTCACAATACTACAAAAAGGAGATGAGCTTTTAATGACACGTCAGTTTTTCCAACACACACCTGGGTCATTCTCATGCAGCTAGATAATAAGAAAAGCTGTGCTAAAACAATGCAGTATATGGGTCAGATTTTAAGAAAATGTACAATTCAACTTCGCCAATCCTCTCAAATAACACACATTTCAGACGAAAATGCAGTTCAAAATGCAGTTCAACCTAACCAAACAGATTGCTAGAATCAATACAATGCAGAATATACTCGAATTTACCTAGTATTGACCAAATTGCAGCCTAATTTGCTAAATATGTACAGGTGCCAATTGTACATTTTCTGAAAATCTGACCCATATAGAGGGAATGGAATGAGGTGCCAGTAACTGAATATTTATTTGATGTGATCGAGTCCAATGAAATATTCAATTACTAGTACCGTGTTCCATTCAGTATTTATTACATGCCCCTAGCATATGGAAGTATTGAAATATAAACCTTTGTTTTGGGTTTAGAATTGTCATTTATGCCATGATAGCTGTGCGTATCCACAAAAACATGACCTGATTAGACCATGGCATAAACATGCCTGGATTGCACTAGTGGAATCCGCTTTCGAATGCAACCAATCTACAACGTTATTTTGATTGGTTGCGTAAATTTAGTTGCGCCAATCAATGACGCTCATTTCATGACGCAACGTTGTAAGTGCTTGTTTCTGCCGAGTCAGAGGGATGGATCTAGCATGACGGATTCACAAAACACTTGTTAAATCTATTTTGTAACCTCAGGGCACAACGAAAATTCATCTCCGGATGAGCGTGCTATAATTTTGTAATAATTAGTCTGAATAAATAAACTTGTACAAAAAAAAAATTGGTGAGCATACATATGCTTTGGCTTACTAAAGATAACCTCCTACATTCCCGTTTGAATATTTGAGGTTACAAACTAAAATCTAACCCTTCCAACAACCAATTAACATAAAAGTGATAATACCGCTCATGGGATGGTATAGACACAAGTTGTGGGAGGTACCCATGCTTGGCCTAATCTCCCCCAGACAGATTCAAGTAATTCATTTACAGAAATAGCTCTTGTATTCATGAAAGCAATAATTGGAACTGCTCATGTGGGTCATTTGCATTTACTCGTCCACCACTGGCACTTTATACTGATTTCACCAGTCAAAAATCCAATTCTTCTCAGCTTATGGCTGTGTTACATTGTTTAGATCTGACCACTTCTATGTGCTGAAATATAGATTGGGAAGACAATGATATGAAATGGGATATGTTCACTTATTATAATTCCATTAGAAACCAATCACATGCTCAACACCCTGAGCAATGACTGGGTCACTTGCAGTAGATATATTTATTGGGAGATGTCTTCCCCAGTTGAAATAAAATCGTTAAAAAAAAAAATTAAAAAAAAAAAATTACGTTGTCATGTTTCTTGTAAAGGGAGAAAGTACCTCCAAGTAACCCCCTATATTAGTATAAAGCATATGTCAAGTATTTTATTGAAAAAGGTGATAGATAAAACATGCTAACATGCTAACATTATAAATGCTAGGCCCCTTCTTCATGACAATATCTAATTGCGTAGGATGTAAATAGATCTAAATTAGGCCGGGCATTTCCTTATGCTTCAGGATCTCAGAAAATCACGATTCCAGACATTATCGTATTGTTTACTATCAACGTGGGTTTTATAATATGCACATTCCACTTGGGAGGTGCGATACGCGGAGTGCAATACAAATATTGTTATCGTATGTGTATGATAACAATTATTATTACATACTTATGTGATTTCAGGGGTGCAATTCAGGGGTGCTATTTAAAAAGTCAATTTGAGCCGAATATCAACAAGATTGATGGAAAGTAAGGTAAAATACTATCAAAATCAACTTCTTATTGATTTTGTATGTAATAAATACCTAATAGCACTCTGTTCGGTTTGTAATCGATCTCAACATTGGGCCAAATCGCACTTCACCCCTTTGGGGTGTCATGCGATTTGACCCAATGTCTCGATCGATTACAAACCTTGATTGTGCCATTAGGTATAAGAATTGGGTTTTCTTTCAGCTTTTATATACAGTATGAAAATTCAAAACCAAAAATACAGGTTAATAAATGTTCAACTACTAGCACCTCGTTCCATTCTCTCTATTTATTGCATGGTAAGTCTCTAGCTATGCAGGGTTAGTGAGAAATGTTGATCACACATAAGCGGATTCCTTCCTTACAATGCTATAAACTATATTTCACAATGTTACCAAAGAGTCCTATGTGATCAAGCGAAAGTGATGTATAGGCATAATACGCATTGGCAGTCTTGACAGACAGCCATATGTGGGTCAGATTTTCAGAAAATGTACAATTCACCTTCACCAATCTTCTCAAATAACCCACATTTAAGACAAAAATAAAGTTCATAACACAGTTCAACCTAACCAAACAGATTGCTAGAATCAATGCAATGCCGAATATACTCGAATTTACCTATATATTGGCCAAATTGCAGCCTGATTTAGCAGAGTTTAGTAAATGTGTACAGCTGCCAATTGTACATTTTCTGAAAATCTGACCCATATAAAGGATCTCTCACGAGACTTATAATTCAGACTTTAAAATAAATCTCAAGCTTCTCAAATCCAGACAAAAATGTCTGTAACTGGCAGTGGATCTGACGGTTCAGTTCACGACCTATCACCACATGGGTCAGATTTTCAGGAAATGTACAATTCGCCTTCACCAATCCTCTCAAATAGCCCACATTTAAGACAAAAATGAGCTTCAAAATGCAGTTTATCATAACAGAACTGATACTTTAAATCAATGCGATACCAAATATACTCAGATATACCCGGTATTCTTCATTGGTCAGCCTAATTTAGGAGAATTTCCTAAATGTGTAGAGCTGCCAAATGTACATTTTCTGAAAATCTGACCCATATAACAAAAGAAAGAAGTACTATATCATAATATATGTGGGGCTCAAAAGCGCATTCAAATACCATCAAAGAATGCACGAAAGGATACATCCGATACAATTCATTATGCCTCAAGTATTGGGATATGGTTAGTGCAATTTTAAATTCATATCATATTGGTACAATTGGAGATAAAGCAATGTAAATGTGTGCAATCCTGCTGCTATAACATATCTTTCACGGCGAGCTTATAGGGCTCTGATCCACTATGTGTTGCAAGAAACAATTAAGCGATTGCTTGCGATAATGCACCCTGGCTATAGGCCTTGCGACCTGGTTGAGAAACCTATACAGCTTCTGCACTAGGTCTCAATGCAACTAACCATTGCTTGAGAGTGGAGAAACGATCGCAAGAGTATAAAGACTGGCAAGCAATCGCTTGTTCCTTACGACATATAGTGGAGGAGGCCTATTAGTAATGATGCTCCAGCTTGACAAGTTAGTTCTTACAATAATCCCAGCTGACAGAGCCTCCAATGCATACAATATCTAGACCAAATTGTGATTCTCTGTCATTGAAGCTGGGATAAAAGTAAGTAGGGTCACTGTGAACTCAGGTTAAACCCTGCCCGCACACAGCCGATTTGCCTCCCGATTGCCCCCCGATTTTGGTCTCCTGATAAATCCTATGATTTCATTTCACGTCCTGGTTTATGTTTTTGAAATAACATCAACCAGGATTGGAAATGAAATCCTAGGATTCATTAAAAGACCAAAATCGGGGGACAATCGGGAGCCAAATCGGCTGTGTGCGTCCACGGCTTTAGATGTATTGCAGTCTCCCATTAATGCCCTAGCAGATCATCATATTACCCTCTAACTCAGTTACAAGTCATAAATAAAAGAAACTCAAACTAACAAGCTAACAATCAGACACCCGATATGGTGCGCTTGGAAGCATTTATGAAATATTAGCTACTTATAACCTATTATTTATACGAAGCCAACGATCCACACCCTTAAAAATACTTATAACCTACGTAGGTGAAACTAAATACGCCATATTATCAACTAGAGTGGCCATCAATTCATTTTTCGAAAAAAAGGAAAATGTTTGTCATGCGGCATATCGTCAAAGAGCCTGGCGTGTATAAATTACTGAAGTCTAATTTAGATTTCCTTGATTTGTCTATTGTCGAAAAAAAAATAATAAAAAATGTTTGCAATGTTTCTGGATGGGTAATTACCAGTAAAGTAACTTAATATACTCCATACGAAACACTTCAAAACGCAAGGATATATTCAATACAATGTCCTAAAATTTGTGACATAGATTTATATGACTATAAGTGCTATAACCTCTAAAAATCACAACATTTCAATAAAGGGAACTTGTGAAAAGAACTCTTTGAAAAATATCCTTTTTGGGACTTGTGACTCATTTCCCTGAAACACATCACATATTGGTTCTGCAAGGCGTATAGTAATGACGGAGATTACATTGTGGGAAGTCATTACTATCTAGCTGAGGAAGACAAAGGGTAGTTTTTCCACCTGATAATATACAAGTTTCTTATTTTGGGCGCTAGCGTATATCACAACAGTATCCGCAAGGAAATTTCCCAGCTTCGCCTTGCTGCGTCTAGGAACTCATATATTACAGACGCTGGACAGACGCTGGAGGCCATAGTTCTGGTTGCCTGAGTATGAGAAGTAATGAAAAGTGTATCCCAGGCTCAGGATAAATGGAAAGGAGATGGCACAAACTCACAAGTACTTTTAGGAACGTCTTTCTCCTCCAAACTTACTGCCTACTAACGGGGCTGTCAGCGGGGCACTCTGAGACTTCTTTGATATTTTTTCAGTGATATCTTACAAATTAAAGTAGTATATTATGACCAAATTTTATGCACATATAATAAATATAGAATGGAACTCGCCGGCAATAATCGAAAATTTATTGGACTTGATTCGTCCACATAAGCACGATGCCAAGTCCAATAAATTTTCGATTATTGCCTGCTCATCCCATTCTCTCTATATATATCGATCAGTGAAATACTGTGAGAAAATTATAAATCTATCTATACTCTTTAGTTTGAATAGTTTGAGTCGTCCTAAAGCAAAGGGACACATATTTTCCCTATTGCATAGGACTGTCCCTAATACAAGAACTACATACGATATGTGGATTTAGAAACATTGGCATTTCAGAGTTCATTTAAGAAGAAAACAATTCTCATCGCAAGTACATAAATCGGTCGCGAATTTAAATGACATTGCCTGGAGGTTTCTCCATAGCAAGAAATAAAAGATCACTCATCCACAGGGCAGAGACAATATTTAGATAGATGCTTCCCCTGAAGGTCTCATTAAAATGCCTCTGCACAAAGACTTGCTTTGATAGTGTCTTCCTGCTAAGAAAGGGTGGTTGTGGGGGTCGGGGGTGGGGGTGGGTGGGGGTTTATGGTTGGTGTACAGACCTGTATACGGGTCAGATTTTCAGAAAATCTATAATTTATCGTCGCCAATCTTCTCAAATAATCCAAATTTCAGACGAAAATAAAGTTCAAAATACAGTTCAATCTAACCAAACAGATTGCTAGAATCAATGCAATGCCGATTATACTCGAATTTACCTAGTATTGACAAAATTGTAGCCTAATTTAGCAGAATTTACTAAATGTGTAGAGCTGCCAATTGTACATTGTCTGAAGATCTGACCCCATACATAGGATTCCTCAGACAGATCAAACTGAAACTCATTCTGAAAATAAAAAGATCTGCCATGCAGACAAAAACAAAAATCCCTTTAAAACCTTTCTTGAATTCTCTATGGCAAAGTTCAATAAAAGTTACATTAATCGTTAAAATTCCATCAAAAAGTAACATAAAAGACAATAGTCTTAAACAGTACTTCGTATGTTTTCTTCAATACCCAGAGGCTTTTCTGATGAAAACAAATGTCACTTCAAAATACCTTGCTCTACTGCAGTCAGAGAGCTTTGAGCAATGAGAGAGAGAGAGTATGAACCAGCTTTGAACATGAACAGAAAAGTAGCAAGGTATTTCGTTTATATCACTAGTTTCTCGTTTCTCTGATGAAAACCTTCTCCTCTACAATGCGAGATACATCTATGTAGATTTGAAAGTTTCTTTTTCTGAAATGTCCTCGGGGAAGAAGACCTTATTATAAAGTTTGTTTAAGAGGTTGATTCAGCTGGGGGTTAGAGAACCAAGACGAGGCCAGCGGAACAATAGCGGAACCGGAAATACACAGAGAACTCTCGGCGTTCCAAAAGTAAATGAACCAATAGAACGGCCTTTCATCTCGTCGTGTGATTGGCTAAAGGATGAAGCCAAGATGCTTTAAACAAGATCCTTTGCTAGAGAAGGGTACACTTGCAGGAAAAAGGCTTTTCAGCCCTTTAAGACAAACCCTTTGAAAGACATTCTATGGTGAACTAGTCCACAGACCCCCACATACAGTATTTGGAAACGTTGGGGTAATTGCTAAGCTGGATAATAACATTAGTAATGTGACTAGAGTATTCATGGAGTCGGATGACAACTGGGAATAGAAAATACGGCTTTAGCTGCTGTTGAAATGGCCATGCAGAATATCCCTTTAAACGTTTCTATTGGCCACAGACAATTAACACAACATGATATGTTATCATTACACAGTTATAGCAGAATAGGAAAATATGTGTCGAAATAAAAGTCATATACTGTAAACGTATTAATGTTCGCGCAGTATTTATTTTCGCTATTTTCGCGCACCCACCTTTGTGCGTGAAAATAAATCCTGCGCAAAAGGTATAATTATTGCAGATTTTCGACTTAAATTTGGGTTATTGGAGAGGATTGGTGAAGGCCAATTGTACGTTTTCTGAAGATCTGACCCATATAGATAGAATAAGTATGTTCGTCACAGGAAATTTTGTTTTGTTTTTAAAAGAAAAGGCCCAGACCTTTCCATTTCTGCATTCCATGGACCTATTGCAAGGATATACTTTGAGTTTTGCAATCCTTAGCAGAATCAGCTTCTCTTGCAGAATATGCAATTTACATAATCAGGCACAGGTCTACTCCTATAGTATAAGGGATCACCATGTGTTGTACAAACTGTATCCTAGTCATTAATATTAATGATATCTCATGAAATATATACTCCGGAATACAAAGAGCAGAATGCTTTCCTCCAGAGAAAGGAGAAACTAGTTATAAACGAAATACTTTGTTGCTTTTCTGCTCGTTCTGTTTTGAGTTATACTGCAGAGCAAGGTATTTTAAAGTGACATTTCTGAGAAAATGAAAAGAGATAAAAAATGTAAATGCAAAGGGATGTTTTGGCATCACTTTATAAATACAAGAACCATCCTTATTTCATTTTTATAGTCGGTCTTTATAATCTAAATGGAAGTGGCATATGAATCTAAGTGCTGTTCTATTCTAATTCACCTCTACATGGATTCTCCATCAGACTCTGTCTATGGAATCCTTAGCTGGCGTGAAAGGAGCTTGCTTACTGTAAGACCGCTCCATTCTTATTTCCCAACTTGAATAATTCCTAGTTTAATGGAAGGGGGGGGGGGGGGTCTCCAATTAGAAAGGCTGTAGATGTATTTCAGCCTGATGGCGATTCCACAAGTAAATAAGGTTTGGCGCGATTGCAAATTGTGAGGGCTCAAATTAAATTAAAATGTGGTTTCCTGCAAACAACCTTTGAAAGCCAAATGTATTGGCCAATTCTCTCTAAGTGTGCCATCCTGCATTTAGACAACCCTTTATACCCTGCTGAATATGGCTCATCAACTTTCATACGACTTTGAAATCACTCTGTCCTTTTTCAAGCTCGAAGGAAGGCATTGAAAAGTCCTCTTCAAGAGTATCGATGGATATCAGTTCTCCTTAAGATGCCATTCCCCTTTGTCTTTAGAAGAGTTTAAAGAAGGCCATGAGATTCGCAACAACTGTGCTGAGATCTCCCTATCATTTATATTTTGTCTCTCTCAACACTAGTCACTATAGGGGTTCTATTTGTAAGCAGTAGAAGAATGTCCTACTCTGGCTTCAATATGGAAAGTTAAAATAACGTTAGATCAATTGCTATAGTCATATCAAAATCGTTTGCAACTACTGGCAGATGCTTAAATTAGACCCAACACTTTGCTGCTTAGAAATACAATACTCAGCAACGTCATGTCAGGATTGTATTTCATCGAGTGAGGCTAAAATGCATGTATCACAAGTTTTTATTTCAATATTTTCTTTGCTAAGGTCATATAATACATGGGTCAGATTTTCAGAAAATGTACAATTGGCAGCTGTATACATTTAGTAAATTCTGCTAAATTAGGCTGCAATTTGGTCAATACTAGGTAAATTCGAGTATATTCAGCATTGCATTGATTATCTGTTTGGTTAGGTTGAACTGTATTTTGAACTTTATTTGTGTCTTAAATTTTGGTTATTTGAGAAGATTGGTGAAGGTGAATTGTACATTTTCTGAAAATCTGACCCCCATATTAATATTGTAGATCTATGCAAACAATGTCAGGAGAACACATCACACAAGGTAATGTCACCATTTAAAGATGGCAGGTGTGATATAAAAATGGAATACAAATTCCTGACTGTTCTGAAATAGCATATCAAACACCCTTGGAGTGTGTAATGCCATGTCTTGAGTCTACTTCTTATATGCTACTTACACATATTATAATATATGCTTAAATGCACGTGCATACTGCGCAAGCATTTCACACGCATTGTGCGCATTCTTATGCACAATTACTATGTGTATGTTATCCACAAGGTGGCAGTAAGAGTTTAGTAGACTGCATTTTATTCTCCTTTACATCCTTATACATTTATGTTACTACATCCAACACCTTTATTCTTATGTTATCGTTTCTGCTATGGCAAATGTCAATTGCTCATTAAATAGAGTAACTTCAAGCTAGATTCACTCTTGTTGTTATTATGTTATTATTTCTCCTCCTCAATGCTAACAAATTACAAATGTATGCATCATCGCTTGTGGCTTTGCCACTCTCGATGATACATATACAGAACTACCCGGGATTCGAGGCGGGAGTGAATATTCACCGATGACGGTCAAGGGACGGTAGTCCCGCGACCGTCCTCGGTGAATATTCACGACGCCGAGAATCTAAGGGTTGTTCTGTGTTTATTTCACCCCGCACACTAAACTAATGTTAAATTAACATGATCTACAGCGATTTTGAGAAATAAATTGTTAAATATTTAGTTCTTTGGCTTGATTCGCTTCGAAACCACGGCTCTGAAGAAGGACCGGAACTGGCGAAGATCAGAAAGCACGCATGCGCACAGGGTAAAAAAAACTAGGTCGGCCGTGTATTGCCCGCGTGCAATGTCGCTTCAGTTACTGACCAGCTAAACAATATACACAGCCTATGTTATTTATATGGACTGAGCATATCAAGGGTGAAATAAATACATTTACACTCCAAGTGTGTCTGATATGCCAATTCAGAACAACCACTCGGTGTATTCTATCTAAATATGACTCATATGATCATATCCCATGTGTCCTCTTAATCATGGTGCAGCCAACGACTGTGCTCTGACAACCATATATGGGGAATTTAGAGGATTTTTAGTAAAGTATCATTCAAATGATTAATAATGGAATATATTTTGACAGATGGTGCTCACCAATTTCCTCTAAGAATTGTATTTTTAAAAAATGGAAATAGAAATCTCTCTCTCTCTTTCTCTCTCTCTCTCTCTCTCTCTCTATATATATATATTATATACACAATAGTATAGGTGATTGAGTGAGTGAGATTGGTTGCTTTACGCCCTTATCAACACATCTAATATGGTTATATATTATCACCTGCATTGAAACTTTCTGTCAGTGTCAAGTATTGAACATACCCATGTAATGGGTGTCTGGTGCTACACTGGAGCATCACCCTAAGGCTATTCTTCATGGCAAACTAATCTACTCACTGAGCTGCTCAGGTCAGTTCCACCAGCGTCAGTCTGTGAGGCTGGTGGCCACTATTTCCCCTTCAGACCTCATTATACCCCTGCTGGAAGCATCTCATATAAGGGTCAGATTTTTAGAAAATGTACAATTGGCAGCTGTACACATTTAGTTAATTCTGCGAAATTAGGCTGCAATTTGGCTAATACTAGGCAAATTCGAGTATATTTGGCATTGCATTGATTCTAGCAATCTGTTTGGTTAGGTTGAACTGTATTTTGAACTTTATTTTCGTCTGAAATTAGGGTTATTTGAGAGGATTGGTGAAGGTGAATTGTACATTTTCTGAAAATCTAACCCATAAATGTTATATTTTTTCTCCGCCTGGCTTCAAAGAGACAGTATGAGTCAGTTTGGCCCTTGCACCAGTAACCAATGGATGCAATGTCCGACTTTGGTTAATAAGCACAATATATTCGCTCTGACACATACATGCCCATTAGGGAATATTGCCTAGGAAACCAGTTAGTAGAGATAGAGGCCGAGAAAAGACAAGTACTAGGGACACCTGAGGTCCATTTCGTCGGCATCCATCCACCCAGTCCTTCTGTATATATGGGGTCTAGGGCCTTTCAAGATATATCTTTGTTCAGACGAGAAAGGCTTCCGAAGACAAGGACTGGCTTAAAGGACCAGGTACTCTATACATACAAGTATCTACGGATATATAAGGATACGATCACAGACGTTCTTGTTTGTATTGTTTTCATTTCACACACTATTGAAAGACATGAGTGCATATTAAGGTTTCTTTCTATACATAGATTTCACTGACGTCATGGCCCTCACCATGTCTGGGGTCTAGTTAGATGGCTATGTATGCTGCGATACTTGAAAATACGGTTTTCTGGCTGTTTTAACCTTTACCAGTTTTAATCTGCCTCAACAATACCTTCCTGATAGGTTAGATAATCTGCCTTTAGTGTAGTATTACCCAAGTATCCACTGTTGTGAGGTTTATCAACTTTGTTTTGAAAACCACGCCGTAGACGGCAAGGGTAGTGCTGACCCGGGACATGGCGACCAGTAGGATTCCCCAGCCACCCGGGTGACGTCATGTGAAATCTATGTATAGGGGATTTGAATAGCGGCCATTTTGAATTTTAATTTGCATGGAATTATGGGACTAATGGTACAGTGTAATATCTATAGAAATCATGCCATGTTCAGCATGGAATATTTATCAAAGCTCCAATGTCAATATCCATGTGTTATACATGTTTCCATAACACAAGCCTCCATCTTTCCCATCATGCATTTGGTTTTCATAGATCATCTATACAAGCTCTGATATTGGTGAAAACATTCTTGCAATTTTCGATAAAAATGTCAAATATTTGTATGTCAGATTTGAACAGAATCTATCCCAGCATGCACGGCAATAGACATGCGCAGTGAGACATGCAAATCCCCTATTTTCAACTATTGTACATCTTATATGTTTTGTTAAGGTTCTGAATTCTGGATTATTGATAGGTTCGGCTGTTTATTTATATCAAGGTGACAATGATAACCTAATCCCGTTAAAGGTTTGATTCATTGCGATATTCATGAGATGGAAATCACCGACACAAGGTATGTGCCATCATCATAAATCATATCGACTCAACTAATCATCAAAAGAGTAATACTAAGTATGTTCTAGATTGACTGGAATGATAAATCAAATCACTGATCCTCTCAAATAACCCAAGTTTAAGACTAGAATAAAGTTCAAAATACAGTTCAACCTAACCAAACAGATTGCTAGAATCACTGCAATGCCGAATATACTCCAATTTATCTAGTATTGGCCAAATTGCAGCCTCATTTAGCAGAATGTACCAAATTTGTACAGCTGCCAATTGTACATTTTCTGAAAATCTGACCCATATAATGCCTTCTGCGTGAAATGTTTACATCCAAATGCTGCTATCTTAAGCAAGTGTGAATAATTATATTGACATTGATATAGGAAACTATCTATTACTAGGGAATGTTCTGAGCTCCATCATTATAGCCAGCAGGAGAATTATTGCTAATACTAATAATTATCGTCACACTAAGGATACTCCCGCCATACTAACAACCTCATTAGAATGGATTCCATCCTATTAGACACGACAGATAAACTAATTGTAGTCATAATCATGCTCACAAGGAAGTGGATCAGCTCCAATTATAATCAGTTTTATATACAAAATCACATTAATCAAGATCCGCCGGATAGATGTAGCGCAGTAAATTGCAAACAGGCGTTGGTACAACTATGATAATTCTTTGGGTGGCATTTCGAGGAAAAGCAAATGATAGAACTAATATATTTGCAAT
Source organism: Sthenelais limicola (assembly GCA_942159475.1). Classification (NCBI taxonomy): domain Eukaryota; kingdom Metazoa; phylum Annelida; class Polychaeta; order Phyllodocida; family Sigalionidae; genus Sthenelais; species Sthenelais limicola. Next base: position 117,336,941 of record OW804097.1, on the reverse strand, counting down.
GGTAGTTAGATTTGAGAGATTTATTAAAATATAATGTCAAACACCAATCCTCAAGGGAAGAAAGGAGATGGCGACTGTTATTATATAGTCTAGGATAACTGGAATAGAGCTATTGGGCCAGATTTTTAGAAAATGTACAATTGGTAGATCTACACATTTATTTGAATTCTGCTACATTTGGCTGGAAAATACAGAATACCAGGTATATCTGAGTATATTTGGTATCGCATTGATTTAAAGTATCAGTTCTGTTATGTTAAACTATGTTTTGAAGCTCTTAAATGTGGGCTATTCGAGAGGATCGGTGAAAAAGAATTGTACATTTTCTGAAAATCTTACCCATGTTATGTGAGATGAGATCTCAAGCCTCAGTTCCACTGCCCCACTACTTCTCCCGTTACTACTCCCGTTTCTTTGCTCCCGCTACTTTAGAAGTAAGAGGAAGTAGCCGTTTTAAATCAAACATGTTTGAATTGAAACGGCTACTTCCCGCTACTTATAATTGCTCTCGCTTCTAAAAGTAGCGGGAGCAAAGAAACGGGAGTAGTAGCGGGAGAAGTAGCGGGGCAGTGGAGTCCAGGCTTTATATATATGTATGTATGTATGTAAAGCATGAGCTTTAGAACTAAAATAGAGCTACATGAGAAAAGATTACATTGGAGGCGTGACTGTTAGAAAATTAACAATATATATATGTATACAATATAAAATCAAAACTAATGTATTTTTGCCACTAAATGCATCTGTATTTTATAAACACATTATATATTCAATAAACGGGCCAAAATCTGTTCATTACAATGCGGAACTTTAATATGATGCAATCTAAAAACATTTTTAAAAGATCAAGCCAGTTATAAAAGCGTCATATGAAACTTAATTGCAAATACAGTTGGAGACGTTGATTTAATAAAGGAATGGAATTTAACTTTTTATCAAGTCTGTCCTTAGTCAAAATTGAACTAAAGTCGCATCAATCCTTTAGGTGGTCTAATGTAGTGAACCATCCAGATTCACACTGATGGAACCTACAGCCAAAGAGGATGAACAACCACACATACGATTTTGATATTCAGTCTAGGCCCAAAGGTGAAAGAGTCCCTTCAAACGAAGGGAAAGCCTCTCGCCTCAAACCGCAAAGTGTCATAATAATTCCACTAAGACCGCAAAATGTCATTATATTCCCATATTGGGTGATCAGGAAGACCTGGTTACAGATGGTTATTAATTCCCAATTTCTGATTTATTATGATTCAATATGTATGATGATGTGAGATATTGTATGTACGATCAAAAAGTCGGAATAAAAATCTTTATATATATAAAACATATAAAACAACGAGTCCTAGGCCAGGAGACAGATTAGCGATGTAGGCTGACATACCATTCTTATCTGATCTGAGGGTTTTGACCTAGAGTGTATTTAGAATATCCCCATGGATATACGACGTGCTATGATATGGTGTCAGAAACTAAAAGAACAATATATATAAAGTTCTATAAACCATAACTGAACAAATGAAACATTAATTAAGAAAATCATGCGAAGCAGTCCTGAGAAGAAAGACAACATCGTGTTGTATATTAATAACATCAACTAAAAACCTGGAAGAAGACATTGTAAAAGCTTTTACAACTAATCTCAGATTACCATGGAAGAAATCCTGGTTATGTTTTGCCTCCTGGAATCCACCCAAGCGTCAGCCCATCAGATGATTACCTCCTTCACGGCCCCAAAGGAGTCTCGCTTTTCATGCTCAGCAATATTTTCTCTTTGTTGAGCATCACCACCTTGCGTTTTTCCTTTATCCTTCCCACGGTCGGGCCCTTTCACCTCTGCTTCCTAACGTTCCCAATGGCGCCCCTGTCTTCTCAGTCTAGGCCCAAAACTGAGAGAGTCCCTTCCTCTCGCCTCTCGCCGCAAAGTGCCACTATAATTACAGTAAGACCGCAAAATGTCATTATATTCCCATTAAAACAGCCGGGTCTTGACCAGGAAACTGATTAGCGAAGTAGGCTGACATACCATTCTTATCTGATCTGAGGGTTTGGGCCTAGAGTGTTCTCTCTTCCCCCAGAATATACCCCCACAAAATATTCATTATTAGATCATAATCTAAATCGCAGTTGTGGAAACTTTTCTACACAAAATCTTTTCCCTTTCTTACTAGTTCGACACACTAAAATCTCTCACATTTAATAGCATCCCATGGGAGTTTTTGATGTCTCTAAAATGTCCTACCTCTGATACTATATCTTTCCCCTCTCCCGTCCAAGCCCTCTTCTATATATATTTTATCAAGTTGTCTTTTCTTTACAGGAGCAAATGCAGAGGCAGATGGTGACATCAACGACACTGTGGCGGCCTATCTCTACTATTTCCTCAGCCACACCTCCACCATTTCTCCACCTCCTCCTCCTCCTCCTGCTCTCACTCTGCGGCGAATAACATCCAATGACATTTGATAGAACCTTCTTCCATGGTTAAGTCTATGACAAATAATTCCTTCTCGCTCCTCGTCGTCAGTAGATATTCCAGCTAGACTATGTAATATATAAAGGTGATGGTATTGTTGCTATCAGAGACTAGTCCTTCCTCGTGGAGAGATGAATAAAGCAGGCTGTAAGAGGGGAAGGCTATAAGGCACCGCTCTCCTCCACCTTCTCCACCTCCTCCTCAATATTGGTGACAGCCTTGCCGTGTGGAACACGGGTAGTATTTGAGAGAGAGAGGGAGCAGCTCGTCTGCTCAAGCAATGCCAGCTGATTTGCTCACACCCGCTCCTCCGACGATCAGCTTCAGCCCAGTGCTCAGCTAGCGGCCCCAACACTGGAGTGTGGAGTGGGGGGTGGTACCAGACTCTACCCAACTACTAGCATTAAGCCAGGGTTTTTTTTTTTTTTTTTTTTTTTTTTTTATTTTATTTATTTTTTAAGACAGTACATCCATTTCATGACCTCGCGGCGAGGCGATTTTATGGCCACCTGCCTTACAAAATATACAATTTTTACATCTTCATAAGAAATGTTATATCTTATTTCATTTTTACATAAATAGTCACATGTAGAACTTTATTGTTTTTACAAATAAAGTTGATTAATCTATTCAGTCATTTTCAGTTGGTCGAGGGGGGCGAGTGTTTTGTGTCACCGATACGTTTTGAGCACCGACTACTTGTAAGTTGCCGATAAAAAATATGGGTTCAATCTATTGGTTTGATAAATGATTCGGGTTTAATGTGTGTGTGTGTGTCTCTCAAATGATTTATGTTGTACAATTACAGTACTTAGTAAACACATTACATGTGATATGGGTCTTTTGGTTTAGCTGTAAGTATTAGGGTAAGATTTTCAGAAAATGTACAATTCACCTTCACCACTCCTCTCAAATAACCCAAATTTCAGACGAAAATAAAGTTCAAAATACAGTTCAAACTAACTAAACAGATTGCTAGAATCAATGCAATGTCGAATATACTCGAATTTACCTAGTATTGGCCAAATTGCAGCCTAATTTAGCAGAATTTACTAAATGTATATGTTATATAGGCATATAAGCCTCCCCACACCTCCCATTGAGGTGTAGGGTTACCAACGTTCATTAATATGTATAGCATCCTACCAGGAGCGCCCAAGCTTCGATACCATTAAACACTCATACAAACACTACCATCGTGTGAGGGTCATTCTTACCTTTTCTCTATATTATCATTACAATAGCTCTTTAGGACTATATAACATATTGGTGGAGATACCCTTTAAGATCCTTTATGGAACATTGCTCATCTTTAAATAGGAAATCGAAATTTTGAACAGGACTTTTCCAGTTATTCTAATTCACATCACCTGAAGTCACAAGGACTTTAGAAACCACAAGCCCTTTGGGACAAGTATTGGAATATACCAACAGTCAGTACACAGGAAAACAATGGGTGGTCCGGATCAAACTGAGGAAAAGAGGAGCAGAGCTAAAGAGAAAGAGAAGAACAAGAGTGGAAAGAAAAAAAGAGGACATATACCTTGGCTGAGGTAGATGGGGCCTATTACAAAGGTCTAGTGGATACTATAGACGACCTTGCCTCGGATCAAAACACAGCTATGTTGGACATACAGAGGGTGTTTAAAGAATCCATGATGGAGATGGTTTGTGAACTATCCAGGGGATCAATTGGAATAGAAAAGAGAATAGGAACTCATGATGGGCTGGAGAGAAGACCCATATATATATCTACTCTAAATCTGTATCTATCCCGGCCCATCTTCCCGCCTACCTTACATCATTTACACAATTTTTGGACAGTGAGACTATAGCCGCTTCTATGGACAATATATTATAATGATTAACCTGAAAAGTTTTGTCGGATTTGTGGCATGGAAGTCTGGATATGAGGCCTGGGAAGAGATAATGTCTACTCAATGTTTAATAGACTTCTCACCGTTTTTTGTTGTTGTTTTTTTGCATATAATACATTTGTCAATTCTATTGTATGTAAACGAACATTTTGGACAGACCCAGGAGGAGAATATTGTGCTGACATTGACGCCGGGTAAGGGAGATCCTATTTCTACTGGTTTAGATAAGGGTTGTATTGTGTTGAAACTGAGTCATTACAAAATACCAACTTTAGGAAAAGCATACGATTACCAGAATATTTTAAGGGAAGAATGTGAGTTGAATTTTAATCAGTAAATTTAAAATTGTATCGCTTTGACCCGTTCCAATGGGGGAGAGGAATATATAAGCTATTATTCCAATTTCACTAAATATTCATTGCCTTTGTGTGGGGAAAAGTTTGGTCATCGAGGGCTGTATCACATGCAATGTCATGATCTGTTCTCAGTAGGGAAAAGGGGTGGTCCACGCACTCAGAATTTAAATCAGGCAACAGGTGGGTACAGGAAGAGTTTGTGAAATCCACACACATGGGGGTGACATCTGACTTTAGATTAATATTAATGAGACCTGGAGAGGACATCATCAGCTATGGAATCTCCTGGGAAAAGTCAAAATGTTGTCACTGTATAAGAGCCCTACCCCTCAACTCAGTTACAAAGCTTTTAGGCTTCAGAGGGATAGGACCTACCCGTGGAAACTAGCAAACATCTTCTCTGTAAGAGCTCAACCCTCCTGCATCTAGCCTAGGATTAAGCTGGACCAGCCACAATGCCTGGCACCATTTTAATATGGTAGGTTATTTTCCCTGATATCTGCTCGCCTGAATTGGTATTTATTGCCATTTTTGTTCAGGTTACCAAGCTTTCCCTACTTGTTATATTATATTTGAGGCTTGATGTTGTGTGAATCGGATAGCAATTGTTTATATTCATATTTTTTCTCTTTTACCCAATAGGGCTGCGATTGTTTTCATATGTACACCTTTAGACAGAATTATGGGATCGTTTTCAAAACAATTGCCAGGAAAGCTTAATACTAGAGTGAGCACACATGCCCTGAAGCAATGAAACTTGATATGCTCAGACCAGGCAGCCATAATTTGAAACGTGAGGAACCATACAATTCACTGAACTCAACTAATAGAAACTTTAGTAGACACAGGAGCAACTCTAAGTTGTATTTCTGGAAAGTTTTACAAATCTTTATCGAAGAAAGAAGTGATTTTGTTTTCTAGGAATTGTCATATAAAGGTTTATATAGCAGACGGTGGAGCACAAAGTGCCAGAAAACACATCAAAATAAAATTCAAAATCAGAGATCGTTGGTTTTCCCATTGGTACTGGGTTCCGAATTCTTGAGAAACAATTCCGCAAAATTGAAATATAATGCACAAAGACGGTGTCCAAACAGATTTGGACACCGAAAGGTTTATGTCCATTCTTCTACTGATTTTCTACTTATTTTAACTTTTAAATAAATTAAAAGCATCCTGCTGGCATAGCTGGGTTGCCCTGTAAAGTTGGGAGACCGACCGGCCGCCCGGCAACATAACGTGCACGGCACGTGGCCGCGTACAGCCGGGGACATCTCCTCGGAGGCAAACAATCTAAACTTACCAGTAGAATTGATGTGTGAATATAAATCTGGCGGAAGGTGTCGAATTTCACTACCTGTTGCCACCCCTCCATAGAGAATACATTGCACGAGTTGTACAGTGCTCCCTCCCACGTCCGCGCTCTGCGCTTAATTATAGCTTGGTTTGGTTGACTTAGTATCGCCCCAGCAGGAGAAACAAGCCTACTGCTCCCATGCTAGACGAGGCATATCGCCGACTCTAGCATTTGCCATCTGCCTGAACTTGGCTGCTTATATTTGATGATATTTTATTTATTCATGGTCTGTGAAGAAAACAGGCCTATTCTGAAGCGTTTTTCACCATTTATTTATTTATTTATTTATTTATTTATTTCATTTATTTTCTGAAACTTGTTCGCCTGCAAAGACATGCAAAGCTTTTGCAGTTTAGCCTTGCCAGCTGCAAAGCGGCTGAAAGGTTGGCAGCTAGTTGGCATCTTTGCAGCCATAATATCATAGTCAGGCAGGGGGTGAATGGGAGATTTTTGAGATTTTGAAATATTTTTATTAAGGTATTTGACTCAGTTCTGCTTCACAATTCTTGCCCGGAGACCAATGGGATCTTCCTGCTGTTGTTAATATGTGTGTCCCGTGTATTTTTATTAATTCCACAACTTGCTTTTTGGGATCAAATTTTGACACATACCTAGAAGATATTCTACTTCCAATACATATGTTAGTCATTATATTCCGCTTAGTTTGTATTTAAGCTGATGAGACATGTACCACATTACATTTCAGAAGAAGGTTACATCTAGAAAACTTGTATCCATAATTATAATCATTTTAAACGATATATTTTAATCAATGATTTGATCAGCATACCTGATGTTCCTTTATGGATAGATTTAAGAATATATTAATGTAGTATTTAGGATAAGAAACAAGTGGTTTCAATAATTCATGTCGCCGACGATATGCATTTCTGATGATTGTTGTATGTATTAATACAAGCGTTGGGTATTACCAAGAAACGATTTGAATATTCTTAATGTTAATTCTTTGATGGTTCATAACAGCTGTTTAAAATTCATCCTTGCTTGATGTGAGATGTGTGTATTACGATATCCTGTCTATTTAAATGACAGCTAAAGTGTTCCATTTACTATTTGAAAATCGAAAAATACTTCATGATGTATTGTATTGACATTGATATTCATTTTTTTTAAATTCACCTTTATTCGTATTTTGCGATTATTTCAGGGGGGAGGAGATTATGTTATATAGGCATATAAGCCTCCCCACACCTCCCATTGAGGTGTAGGGTTACCAACGTTCATTAATATGTATAGCATCCTACCAGGAGCGCCCAAGCTTCGATACCATTAAACACTCATACAAACACTACCATCGTGTGAGGGTCATTCTTACCTTTTCTCTATATTATCATTACAATAGCTCTTTAGGACTATATAACATATACAGCTGCCAATTGTACATTTTCTGAAAATCTGACCTATTAGATCATTAGAGGTCATACCAGGAGATGCTACGTTAGTTACACTTGTACATTATATGTAATTGCCTTGCTTGGCTCGTCTGTCGTCATGCAACAACACCAGGTGTCAGTGGCAGAGCACCGTAATGGTGAGCTGGGGATTATATAACTTATAACATAAAGGCCTAGTCCACCAAGCCGATTCTCATGCGATTTTGCGCCGCAGAGGACTTTTTTCCACTAAATTATGTGAGAATCGCATGAGAATCGGCTTAGTGGACCAGCCCCTTTAGATTGAATGTAACTATGCTATGGTTGTGGCCATACCTGAATAGAGATCTGTTTTTTTAAAATAAAATAAATCAATATTTATCTTCATAATGGGGTTATAAATGTAAGGTTTGTAACAGTGAATGAGGGTTGCCGTTCAATCGTCAGAAGGTCATGACCACTCAAGTGGAATGTCCCAGTCTAGGCCCAAAGTTGAGAGAGTCCCTTCAAATGAAGGGAAAGCCTCTCGCCTCAAACCGCAAAGTGTCATTATAATTCAATTAAGACCGCAAAATGTCATTATATTCCCATTAAAACGCCGAGTCCTAGGTCAGGGAACCGATTAGCGATGTAGGCTGACATAACATTCTTATCTGATCTGAGGGTTTGGACCTAGAGTGATCTAGTTCCAATCGCCATGTTCGCGATCAATATTTTCGTGACAATTATTCATAGTTATAAATCTCTGCGGCACTTGCCTGATAATTAATACGTCATCGGAAAGACTTCATTAATTTCCCTCCAGTCGATCTCAACTGCTAATGATGAAATTAGAACAGATGCATTGAATTGGTACTACTGCCCTCTTGCCTGTTTACTGACATAAATTGGGGACAGATATTAGTTGTTGGTTGTAGGTAGATAGTTGTTTTATTTAAAACCATTTTATTCAGGTTTTATCAAAGACAGTTACACTCCTACCTAACAAAGTGTGTTTCTTCATGTCCTGCATTAGATCAAATTAATTACACATATGGGTCAGATTTTCAGAAAATGTATAATTGGCAGCTCTACACTTTTAGGAACTTCTGCTAAATTAGGCTGAAAAATGATAAATACCAGGTATATCTGAGTATATTTGGTATGGCATTGATTTAAAGTATCAGTTCTGCTATGTTAAACTGCATTTTGAAGCTCATTTCTGTCTTGAATGTGGGTTATTTGAGAGGATTGGTGAAGGCGAATTGTACATTTTCTGAAAATCTGACCCATATATTGCTGATATTCCCGACTTTGGTAGTAAAATATATACACATGCAGACACACTCAATGTTAAAGAAAAGAGGAGAATGCATGTTGAATGGGAGAGATAGACACACTATGTGAGAGTAATATATGAAGAGGGATTGACAGCATGGAAGCTGAACCACCAGTGGCAATCACTTGAAAGTTAAATCGGGGATATATGGCCAGAGTAGCCGTCTAGCACTGGCAACAGCACGTCGCTCGGGCCGCCATGAGAGGTGCCTTGTCACTGCGGGGACGTACTAGGGTCAGATTTTCAGAAAATGTACAATTGGCAGCTGTACACATTTAGTAAACTCTGCTAAATTAGGCTGCAATTTGGACAATACTAGGTAAATTCGAGTATATTCGGCATTGCATTTATTCTAGCAATCTGTTTGGTTAGGTTGAACTGTATTTTGAACTTTATTTTCGTCTGAAATTTGGGTTATTTGATAAGATTGGTGAAGTTGAATTGTACATTTTCTGAAAATCTGACCCTACTAGCAGACCCGAATCTGCTTCCATTTGTGAACAGAATTCAATCTCTTCCTTATCCCTTTTCTGTAAAGCCTGACACAGGTGGACAGGATGAAAGGATGAAATGCAAACATAAAAGATGCTAAATGACCAGCACCAGGCAAATAAACACAACCCAAGAGATAATTATACATATGGGTCAAGTTTTCAAAGATTTTCATGTACAATCGGCAGCTCTACACATATAGGACATTCTGCTAAATTAGGCTGAAAAATGGTCAATTTTAGCTTTTTCTGAGTATATTTGGTTTGGGGTTGATTCAAACAATCTGTTTAGTTATATTGAACTGTAATTAGAGCCTCATTTTTGGCTTAAATGTGGGTTATCTGAAAGGATTGGTGAAGGCGAATTGTACATTTTCTGAAAATCTGACCCACATATAGAAGAGCAATATACACCTTCTAAATCGCTAAAGAATAAATAACTCTAGATTGTCTCTCCCTGCAAGAATAAATGCTTTTAAACTAATATGCACAATTATTCATACATAAATCCTGAGAATTCGCAAGAGATTATCACAACACAGAGGAGCCACAGATCTGCAAGTATACCACTAAATTCTCCAACTCAATGCCTCAACATCCAAGATGAATCCAGAAACGATTATCTTGATAATAAAACGAGCCCCACTCGGGAAGTATATTTATTACAAATGGTCGCCGCAAGACGATCTTTCCCAACAAGGTTTATTCGCTATCACATCTGGGTCAGATTTTCAGAAAATGTACAATTAGCCTTCACCAATCCTCTCAAATAATCCATATTTAAGACAAAAATAAACTTCAAAATGCAGTTTAACATGAAACTCTAACATTTATATTATATCAGATATTTGGTAAAATAGTGAGCAAAGTTGTTTTCGCATGCCATACAGAGATGTCAGAGTGGCAGTTGGGTTGACATCTGGAGTTACATAATGCCAGGCTCGACCAAAGGTTGTTCATAGACTCCTGCTGTTCTCCTATTCTGTGATTTGAAATCTGGTCTATTCATTACACTTATTCAATAATTATTGAATGGGGACACAATGTTGGGACCCTATCCTTTAGATATTGTCATACATATCCTATTATGGTTACACTGAATAAGTTTCATGTGATTCTGTGACTACTCGTTTTAACTATCTTAGCCACTTTAATGACCGACATTGAGGGGCTGCTGTTGCACTGTTTGGTGTATAATCCTGGGGGTAATGACTGACATTAAGGGGCCGCTGTTGCACTGTTTGGTGTATAATCCTGGGGGTAATGACTGACATTAAGGGGCTGCTGGTGCACTGTTTGGGTATCATTCCGAGGGTCATGACTGGCATTGAGGGGCTGCTGGTGCACTGTTTGGTGTATAATCCTGAGGTTAATGACTGACATTGAGGGGCCGCTGGTGCACTGTTTGGGTATCATCCCGAGGTTAATGTCTGACATTGAGGGGCTGCTGGTGCACTGTTTGGGTATCATCCCGAGGCGAAGCTGGGGGATTTTGCACAAACAGTGCATCAGCAGGCCCTAATTGGAGGTTATTAATCCTTTTAATCACGGTCTTAGGTGGTTATAGCCCCAGGACTTACAAGGCAGTGATTACCAACAAACGGAGCTCTCTCCCTGTCCTCAATGCCAGTTAGTAATCCTATAGTCATGGTTACAGCTCCATTCTCACCAAACCAACCGTATAGAATAATGACGATACGATTTCTACCACTGCAGATATTTATAAAATTATTAAATGGTAACAATACTCAAATGGGCGGACCAGGAAGATCTGGTCGCAGAGAGTTCCTGTCCATTTCATGTAACTGATCTGATTTGCTTGAATAAACATCTTTATATATGTAAATTAGAAACGAGATCCATGACCACTTTTACGCCCACAGGAACTGTTTTACATTTATATTGGACCCTGCAAGGTTTTCATAGAGTGGAATAAGTATTGACGAGTCCTATGTATACACTCTAGGTCCAAACCCTCAGATCAGATAAGAATGGTATATCAGCCTACATCGCTAATCAGTCTCCTCGCCTAGGACTCGGTGTTTTAATGGGAATATAATGACATTCTGCGGCCTTAATGGAATTATAATGACACTTTGCGGTTGGAGGCGAGTCCCCTCGTTTGAAGGGACCCTCTCAACTTTGGGCCTAGACTGTATATAGACAATCCATCCATAGTGGATGATGCCGGCCGGAAGATTCTAGGTCATCTAGATATTTATAGCCAGATATACATAGCTGATTCCTTATTTGTGATGAATCAATAATTACAGTCTCTATATATGAGTCACGTACTGTGGCCTGGCAGTTGATATGATGGGACGCCAGGCCAACGCCTGTAGAGGAAATGTGAATTCCCATAGACCGAAAAGGGATAAAAATCTTTCTACTTCAGGAACTAAGTTAGATGGGAGCTATTTTTAACTGCAGAAAAAAGGGTACAAGGCGATCAACCTTCAATCAATGAGATTCATACTGACAACTTTATATGGGTCAGATTCTCAGAAAATGTACAATTGGCAGCTGTACACATTTAGTAAATTCTGCTAAATTAGGCTGACATTTGGTCAATACTTGGTAAATCCGAGTATATTTGGCATTGCATTGATTCTAGCAATCTGTTTGGGTAAGTTGTACTGCATTTTGAACTTTATTTTTGTCTGAAATTTGAGTTATTTGAGAAGATTGGCGAAGTTGAATTGTACATTTTCTGAAAATCTGACCCATATTCAAAAGAGGAACATATCGGATATGATATAGGTGAAGTCGCCTAAAGATATATATATAATATATATAATTCGTCTTCACCAATCCTCTCAAATATTCCAAATGTAAGGTTCCAAATACAGTTCAACATAATTGAACATATTTTCTGAATCAACTCAATACCAAAATATTTTTCTCCCCGAAAATGGGTAAAACGATCTAGGGATTTTAAAATCTCTCAATACCAAATATTCTCAGATATACCTAACATTTCCCCAACATAATGTACTAAATGTGCAGAGCCCATTGTACGTTTCTGATGATCTGTCCCATATATTAATCATCCGAATGATAATATTGGATATATAGCGATATGAGTATGAAAGGGCATTTAAGAGAGAATCAATAATCTATTGTTTTCATTGACAATCTCAGATATAATTACATATGACTATAGCAACTCTACTGCAGTACCCGAACGTAAACGTTTTCTAATAGGGGAGTTGCATGTCTCACTGCGCATGTCTGCATACTGCAGTGCATGCTGGGATGGATTCTGATGAAATCTGACATACAAATATTTGGCAAAATTGTTATCGAAATTTGCAAGAATGCTTTCACCAATATCTTACCTTTTATAAATGATCTATGAAAACCAAGTGGATGATGGGAAATATGGTGCCTTGTGTTATGGAAACATGTATAACACATGGATATTGAAATTAGAGCACTGACAAATATTCCATGCTGAACATGACATGTTTTCTATAAATTTTACACTGTACGATTAGTCCCATAATTCCATGCGAATCAAGATTCAAAATGGCGGCTATGCAAATCCCCTATTTGTGAGTGGAGACATTGATGGACATCTTGGTCTCGTGAGACACTAAATTATGGTGATAAGTACTAAATCAACAGTCTCTGGCTCATATAGTTAATGTGTGGTTATCAATTGGCTGTCCCATGTCTGCAGAACTAATTCATTCCGGCCCTTGATAAACCACCGTGGATGATCGGCAGTCTATGCCTAAGACATAGGTCAAAGGATTATCACAAATCATATACTATCACACTCAGAGGATTTCATCAGAAAGATCCCAAAATGTTGGTCATTTATCCTTATAAGACCCTGCCTACACACAGCCTCCCAATTGCCTCCCGATGATTTGGGTCTCCTGATGAATCCTGTGATCTCATTTCAAATCCTGGTTTATGTTTTTGAAATAACATAAACCAGGATTGGAAATGAAATCCGAGGATTCATCGGAAGACCCAAATCGGGGGGCAATCGGGAGGCAAATCGGCTGGGTGGGGGCAGGGTTTAAGGCAGATCATGATCACTACCCTCTTCGTAAAGTGTGATTTGTAAAGCATTTCCTTGATATGGTCAAGCATAAAGCTAGCCTCTCAGGATACATAGCCACGTCAGAATTACACAATTAAAAGAATCTTACCGTTTCCTAACTTATTTGGGATTATACTAGTTTCGACAGTCACCAAAACGTCTTGAATTATGGAGTACAATGTAGGAGGAGCATAAATATCAGGGTATATTGATGTTTAAATTAGATTGAAAGCTTGCCAGAAATAAACAATGTCTCTACTCATGGACATGCCCTATATGGGTCAGATTTTCAGAAAATGTACAATTAGCAGCTGTACACATTTATTGCATTGCATTGATTCTAGCAATATGTTTGGTTAGGTTGAACTGTATTTTGAACTTTATTTTCGTCTGAAATTTTGGTTATTTGAGAGAATTGGTGAAGATGAATTGTGCATTTTCTTGCAACTTCACCCATATAGACCTAGCCCACAATCTCAATAAAGGGCCTGGACATACAATCGGACATACTTGTATTATCAGGTTTGGTTATTTTCTTTCTCAGTCCTGTCCAGAAGGTCACATTCCTCAATTCCACATCCAGTGGTAAGCTTAACCACAAGGCTAAAACTAAGGCTAAAAGTGTTAACGACCCCTAAAACTTAGGGGACCAAAACTGACTTCTGGACCTGACTGTTCTAATAATGGCGCCACTGTTACTCTTAGAGAATAAGAACAAATTGTTCACCCGGATTTCTCACCTACATATGGGTGAGATTTTCAGAAAATGTACAATTCACCTTCACCAATCCTCTCAAATAACCTTAATTTAAGACAAAAATGAGCTTCAAAATGCAGTTTAACATAACAGAACTGATACCTTAAATCAATGCGATACCAAATATATTCAGATATATCCAAAATTTATCATTTTTTAGCAGAATTTAGCAGAAATTACTAAATATGTAGAGCTGCCAATTGTACATTTTTTGAAAATCTGACCCATCTACACTTCCCTCATTAAATTGCCCAGCAGTTGTTCTCGTCCTTGGCTTTAAAAAAACACTGAGGCACTAGTTACCACAAGTATGAGGACATTAGGCTGCATGCGACCTTTCACAACAGCGCCATCTGCAGGCAAGCCCTGTGACTACAGACCTGTACTAAAGAAGACCATTGTGCGCCCCTATTATCGCTCTGGATTAATTAATGAGCCTTAAGCCCTGCACACACACAGCCGATTTGTCTCCCGATTGTCCCCCGATTTAGGTCTTCTGGTGAATCCTATGATTTCATTTCCAATTTTGGTTCATGTTATTTAAAAAATATGATCTATGGAAAGGTATTTAAGATCAATTATCACTGTACTTCCTGTAGTCAAATTCTATGTATTGTTTTGGGTGAAACAAACCCTATATAACGAAAGCTGATAATACAAGTCCTAATGAGACCAACTGGTCTAAAAAGTATAATGATATACTGTTTTTATCCATGCGGATCATATTGAGATATTTGTTTAGTTAAAATTACAAAAGAAGTGTGAACAATGTAGATTAGTAGAAAAATAATATAAAGAGAATATTTACTACGACGGAACTTATTATTATTATTGTTACTATATGAGAAAGTAATATGACAAATTATATATCATAATCATATTTCTTGATGTCATTTATTATTTAGTATCGATTTAAAGGTAACTAGTAACTCGTTTTGAATGTTTCGAACATCACAATTGGGAAATTGCGACTTATGCCTCATTTTCCTGTGACACAATATCTTGGTTTCATAAAATTGGCGTTGCCTGAGTACTGTTCTAACTTGGTCTCATATGCATGTGGCAATATTGATAGTATCAATGTCCTCCCCATTTTTATTTGCCTCGAGCAGTTAATTATCCCTCTTTTCTTAATAAATCTTAGCACGAATAACAAGTGTAAAATCGCAGAGACAGAAGGTATATGGTATAACACTTGATGAATTATGATTGTGAGTTAATATCTCCATAATTATTGTAAGCTTCGTATGAAACCTGTTTGTTCAGGAGGGATGAGATGAAAGAGAAAAACTGAAAATACAAAAAAAATATAAAATAAAGAGGGACACAATAATTGAACGTTGATTAGAATTGTATGAGCCTAGTCGGCAGGATATGTTGAATAAAACCTTTAAAAAAAAAAAAAAAAAAAATCTTAGCACTTGACTCCATAGCACTTGGATCTAACCCTAGCAATATAATCAATACAATTTATGAACATCTAGGCTGCAGCAACAGCACGTGCATATTGCTCAATGTACAATTCAATAAAAGACATGTGTAGTTGGTTTGATATCATTGATTCAATTCCCCAGCTGAGGTCTAAAGGCTGGGTTCCACTGACCGGCTACTCCTCCCGCTACTCCTCCCGCTACTCCTCCCGCTACTCCTCCCGCTACTCCTCCCGCTACTCCTCCCGCTACTCCTCCCGCTACTCCTCCCGCTACTCCTCCCGCTACTCCTCCCTCTACTCCTCCCGCTACTCCTCCCGCTACTCCTCCCGCTACTCCTCTTGCTACTCCTCCCGCTACTCCTCCCGCTACTCCTCCCGCTACTCCTCCCGCTACTCCTCCCGCTACTCCTCCCTCTACTTTGACAGTCTATTGCTCCTGCTTCTTTAGAAGTGGGAGCAAGCAACTGAAAATAACCAGAATGGGTGCCATTGGGACGTTACTTCTACTGCTACTTCTACTGCTTCTCACAAATGTGAGCAGCGGTAGACAACATTTTATTTTCAGATGTCCATCAAGTAATGTGAGGGGTAACATAGAGTGGTGCTATTGCCCCGCTTCAGCTCCAGCTACTTCCCGCTACCTCCTGCTAAAAAAAGTAGTGGCCGCTTCAAATCAAACATGTTTGATAGAAGTATAGGAGCACTCTACGCTTTGAAAATGCTCCAAAAGAAGCAGGAAGTAACATGGCTTTGTAGCGGGGCCCAATAGGACTCATCCCTGTTACTCTCCCGCTACTGCCCCCATTTCTTCAAGAAGCGGGAGCAGAAGAAGGAGAAGTAGCCGGCCAGTGGAACCCAGCTTTTATTCAATAACTCTTTCCACACTCGTCTTGACATCTGTCTAAAATGACACACATTTACATACATCGCCTATGTTTTATACATAATATATAGCTTTGGCAAAGGGCATGGTATGGGTAGGCAGGTATATTATATAGCATAGCCTCTCCTGAGAGTTTTCTCTTACCTAATTCATGCCATGTATGCACGCCAAGAAAGGCCCAATTTTCCTCTAACCAAATGGATTTATAAGGAAAGCACGAAGGCTAGCGTGAACAATACTGGAGTGGTTTAAGGTAATTCATATAATTGGGATCCTATATGCCCTTTGCCTTATTACATGGTCTCGGTCCGCATTTTACTGCATGCAGCATATCTGTTGGGAATTAATTCGTATAGCAAATGTCCAGTCAGCCCTATATATATAGTCTTGGGGTCGGGACCACACAAATGCAAGTCATCGTAATACGGAAATAGAGAATTCCAATCATTCGATAAGAAGATGCTTTTTTCATAGTCTCGGTTCGCCTTTTTCATAGTCTCGGTTCGGATGCACGTTTATAATATTATACAAAGATGTGGCAGCAAACGATAAAATGGATCCAAGAGAGAGAAATTCGACTATATATGGGTCAGATTTTCAAAAAAAGTACAATTGGCAGCCTTACATATTTAGTAATTTCTGCTAAATTCTGCTAAAAAATTATAAATTTTGGGTATATCTGAATATATTTGGTATCGCATTGATTTCAGGTATCAGTTCTGTTATTTTAAACTGCATTTTGAAGCTCATTTTGGTCTTAAATTAGAGTATTTGAGAGGATTGGCGACGGTGAATTGTACATTTTCTGAAAATCTGACCCATATATATATGTGACTTTAAAATGTTTCTATCTTGACATTAAGTATTTATAAGCATAGGAGATCTTTTACATCTAGAACATATGTTGTAGAGTACATAATCTAGCTACCACCTATGGATTCCTCCCTAGATAGCAGTTGGATATCCCAGGCCTTGTATTGAACGCAAGCTTGTGTTTCTAACATCTCTCCAGTGTTGGGTAATCACCACTTATCCATGTTTCATCCTCTGTATTTAAGGCAATACACAATACAGAGCCCAGTATACACCATGGAGGCTGCTGCCATTGATATATTAAGTGTCACTAGTGAGGCGGTAGATACAAGCAATACATGAAGTATCAAACGTTATACTATATGTACACGTTTTATATGGAACAACGTATATATATGGGTCAGATTTTCCGAAAATGTACAATTGGTAGCTCTGCACATTTAGGAAATTCTGCTAAATTAAGCAGAAAAATGAAGAATACCGCGTATATTTGGTATCACATTGATTTACAGTATCAGCTTCTGTTGTGTTAAACTGCATTTTGAAGCTCATTTTTGTCTCTAAATGTGGGTTATTTGAGGGGTATGGTGAAGGCCAATTGTACATTTTCTGAGCATCTGAACCCTGTATCTATCTATATATAGAGTGGGATACGTTGCATGCGTTGGGAATTAATTCGTATAGCAAATGTCTTACTTTAATACTTATTACTTTAACAATTGATCGAATAAGTGTAGGGTTTTTAAAGAAAAACAAGATCAGATCTCGATGTTGAAAAAAGATTAAAAGATAAGCTTCTAACAATAGATGTCTTATAAGGGTATTGAAAAAGATCATATCTAAGTACTCTTGGAAGAACTATAAAACAAAGTTTAGAGAGGTGGACATAGCCATCGACGGATTCAACTCCTGTATACTACTGGCGAGGAGTAGGAAACCTCCCCTGACTATCGAATCCATTTTAGTAAATACAACTTTCGACTAGAAAATAATTTGCTCCTATATAGAGTAGGGTTCTTCCAATGTTCGCGGTAATATGTATAAAATATTAAAGGCTTGTATAGCATATATATCTTCATAGGAAGGAGTATAATATAAAAGATCATTCTTATCAACATGCTCACAGTGGCATTGCCAAATTTAGTTTTCGGCTATCGTCTGGATATAAAATGATTAAAGAAATGCAAAAGAACAAAGAATGATAGACATATGAAAAGTAATAATACTGTATTGCCAAGTTTTGTTTTCAGCTACTGTCTGGATACAAAATGATAAAGAAGTGCAATAGAACAGAGTATAACAGACACAATACTGTATTGTATACATAAAGTGTTACTAAATCTTCCGCTGACAGCAACAATATCAATCTTCCTATACTGAAGAACAGCAAATGTATTCCTATTTCAATAGGTTTATGTTTTATCATTGCTGCGGGACCCATTCTCAATTAGGTTTCCTCGGCAATTTTCACATCGCATATAATGATTCGAGGACAAAGCAAGTAATTCAAGGAGGAAACTCTTTGGAGAAAGAAGGAAAGGATAATTACGTATTAAAGCAAAATGTGAACAAAGAGTTGGATTGTATTCAGTATTATAGAACAGTATACATTCACAGCTAAAGGCCTTATGTGTGACTGTAGGGGTGAAGTCGCCAGAAAATGTACAATTTGTGTTCACTGGTCCTGTCAAATAATCCAGATATAAGACAAAAGTGAGGTCCAAAATACCGTTCAACATAAGCGAACATATTTCCTGAATCAAGGCAACACCAAATATACTCAGGTATTTTTTATTTTTTTTTAAAAAGTTTTTTTTCCCCAACTATTTCACGCTTGTGATGCATTTCATGTCGCATACCTAGCGTTTATCACTTTCCTCGGTCTTATTCAGCACAACTTACTAAACGTGACAAACTGCCGATTGGACATTTTCTAATGACCTGACCCACAAATATATATTTATTGAAAACCTTATGGATCAGATTTTCATAAAATGTACAATTGGCAGCTCTACGCTTTTAGGAACTTCTACTAAATTAGGCTGAAAAATGATAAATACCAGGTATATTTGGTATCTCATTGATTCAAAGTATCGGTTCTGTTATGTTAAACAACATTTTGAAGCTCATTTTTGTCTTAAATGTGGGTTATTTGAGAGGATTGGTGAAAGGTGAATTGTACATTTTCTGAAAATCTTACCCATATCGCAACATTTTGCAGGGGACTCTGCAATTAGATCCACGCGGATATCCCATGGGGATTAATACAATTATTGTATTTATGTGTTATTCAATATTTCCACTCCCTAGTGGCCAACAATTATATGCATTATAGCAGCCATATATCATTTAAAAAGATTTATATCTATCTAGGATAATATAATTGTGTGGCTTTGTCCGCTCTCAATACGAGGGTCAGGCAGCTTGGCCTGGTTTTTACCTCGGTCCTGAACCAAACACATTTTAGGTTCAATGAATTTAAGGAGGGAATCAGATGGGATGGGATGAGGACTATTGTATAGATGAAGAGTTTGGTGTGAAAAAATGTAATGTCCTCATGTTCTAAAAGAGTCTACAATATGGACCTCGTCTTGAATTGGGTTTATTCAATTCAATTCAATTCAACCAATTCTTTATTTCCAATAGATTGTACATGGAAAAACAGGTTATTTTTTTTTGTTCTAAAATCTTTATTCAGGTTATATGAACTTATCCGAGGATCTCTTCCAGCCCATGCCTTCTTTGTTACCTTGGCTGCTTGTTTCCTAAACTACATCGAGTATTAATTTCTAATACAACATATCATAAACTAAAACTTATGGGGGACTTTCCACTTCTCTAGCATTGTGTTATGTTTATCATTGATTAAAGGACGTAGTATGCTTACAATATTTTATATTGTAGTTCAATGTTTGAAATGGTTACACATGACTACAACCGTATATGTATTAGTTACAAAAGAATCATAACCTTATGTATATATACATAAGGTTATGATTCTTATGTAACTAATATGTTATTAACTGTGGCCAGTAAAAATGTTAAAAGAAATCGAATTTATGAGTGTGCTCTATGACCGTCGTCTAATTGCTTCAGTCCCAATCTCACGGCACACACGTTTACCAGAAATATAGAGCTATTTGTGACTTGTGTCCTTCCTCGTTTGATCTTTGTCCCATGGCGCCTTCATACAAGTAAGATGAGAATCCCATCCTATTCACATTCCTACCAAGTTCTGCAATCCCTCGAGACTCAAGCGAATGGAATGGAGAGAAACGGTAGTCTCTCCCTTTAAAGGTTAGTCTAGACCAGACGAGGTCCTATAGCGCAAGGTAAAATGGAAGCAATGGAAAAAGTAGAATCAAGGAAGTATTTGCTAAATTGGTTAAACAGAAGGACGCCACAAGAGGTAAGTCGGATACACAGGGCTTTTAGAAGACCTTCAAGGAGAAACAATATGTGATGTGTTCCAGGAAAATCAGTCACAAGTCGCAAAATTGATATTTTTCAAAGTGTTTTTTTCACATAATCTCTTTATTGAAATGTTCTGATTCTTAGAGGGTTTAGCACTTATTGTCATATCAATCCCCGTAACAAATTTCAGGGCATTTTATCAAATATATCCTTGCGTTTTGAAGGCCTTCGTATGGAGTATATTTATTAGCTACTGTACTGGTAATCACCCATCCAGAAACATTGCAAACATTTTTTTAAAAAATAAAAATATCAAACTTAAAATATAGAAACACTTATTAGGTGTCCTTGTGTTTACTATCATTGGAATCGGCTTCATCTCCTCTTTTCAAATATGGTTATATCTCAAAATCCATATTTTACGACTTATGACTCATTTTCCTAAAACGAATCACATATGTAACGAGACGGCCTATAACATAATTAAAGTGAATTGATGTTGATGTAAGCCAGAAAGAAAACGGCAATTGAAGATAATGAGTGGACATATGAGATGTGTTGATCGATATACACACGTCTAAAGATGTATTGTAATTAGTGTCAGTATAAGTAATGCAGTAGCCATGCGATGTTAGGCGCGTATGAAAAGGCAAGATGCCATATATGATATTTATTGTCAAACAAATGTAATTGCTTCATGAATTTATTTGATTTGTTTGGGAGCTTCTTGATATGTATAAACTAGAGATGTTATATGAAATAGAATCACTTCTAGAATGTATGGCAACGCGACAAAACATTCACCATGTGAACATGCGTATTTTTCTATAAACAGTTTAAATGTTGTACGGCCTTCAGTTTAAGGGTGGTCTCCACTGGCTGCGGTAAGCTCTGCGGTAAGCTCTACGGTAAGCCTTGCGATGGTTTGTGCTGGTTCAGTAGGTGGAGAGGAATGATGAGGTCCTTGTCTACATGGCCAGTGAACGATGTAGGCAGGACCTCGCCACTCCTCAACAACACAGCACCATCGCAAGGCTTACCGCAGAGCTTACCGCAGCCAGTGGAGACCACCCTTAATAATACAAAAAACAAAAAAACACTTGAGGCCCGTTGCATAACAAGTCCTTACATATGACTTTCCTGGCTTGGCTATGTGTGTCCTTGCTAAGCGACTGGTAAAGAATTCGTAGGAAAGTAATTTGCTATACACATATATATATATATTGCTGCAGAATCATAATAGGGGGTTATCTGGGGAAATTAATTCTACATAACTTGCATCCAATTATAAGAGTTTGGTCATCTAGCGAATCGCCTTTTGCGATTCGGGAGCGACTCGTTTCCAGAGTCGGGTTTTATCAAACATAATTATTGCTTTATTAACGAATCGCCTCACGATTCGTTCTGAGTCGCCTGAGACTCTGTAGTGATTCGCTTTTGTTGTCTAAGACTCTGGCCTGCTTTAGGTCCGCGTTTTGTGTATAAATATGAGTGATTATGTGATTTGGTTCATAATAAACCTGGCTGTCTGTGAAGCACCTTGTTTGTTCCCTTGCTCGAAGAAGATTATCACACTAGAAGACGAGAATAACGTTAGAAGCCGAGAATTATCGATACTATCTTTAACCAGAGACTTAGCAATAACACGCCTCTACGAATCGCCTAAACTATATCTCAGAATCGGCTACGTTTAAACTGGTAACCTACTCAGATCCACGAGAACACCACCAACCAATATGAGCTATTCATCTACTCCTTCACTTGATCACCTCTGGGATGAAGACGAGCCCCTCCCTTATCTAGAGCCCGGTCCCTTTGGACTCCCTATGAGTCGTCCCCGCAACATTGGTGGCAGCGGTGAGGATCAGCACAACCCTCTGGAGGACGAACTCATGGGATCTGCAGGATCATCGGCTACAGATCCACATCCATTTCCACTGACCCCATCATTGGAGATTACTGTGAATCCCCGGCAGTACGACAATTGGAGGAATGCTCAGCCAGCAAGGGACAGGAGAGTCCGTGTCTTGGAGGAGGTGGAAAAACCAGACACCAAAGTGCGACCAGGCAGTGGAGGGGGAGTGGCGGTAGCTAGGCCAGGAAGGAAGGTCAAGGCCTCCCCCAGGATCTATGATGGCACTACATCCCTAGGCGACTTCTTAAACCATTTTAGGGTGGTCGCAGATCTCAATGATTGGACGGACAAAGAATGTGCGTTATACATGGGGGCAAGCTTGGATGGGTCCGCCTTAGCTGTTCTCGAGAAAGTCGACCTGGATGGGCCTACCAGTTACATGATACTAGTAGAGGAGTTGGAGAAACGCTACCAGCCAGCAGACCAACTAGCCCTCTACCGCACCCAGCTGCGACTGAGGAGGCAAGGGAAGGAAGAAAACATCAATGATCTAGGCGATGCAATAGAAAGGATGGTGAGGTTGGCCTACCCCAGAGTGGACAGGGACTTGAGGGATGACTTAAGTCGTGATGCATTCATAGCTGGCATGAGGGAGGAGCGACTCAGGCAATGGGTAGTACAAGCCCGCCCCACCACGTTCGCAGAGGCAAGAGCAGCGGCATTGCATGCTGAGGCATTCATCCAAGCTGAGAAGGATAGAAACCCACAGCCAAAAGGACAGATCAGAGTCACCACCCAAACGCCAGAGCCATCAAAGATGGAGGAAATCTTCGCTAAGATACTAGAACGACTGGAAAAACTGGAGACTGGCAGCCGTACTCCTCCCAGGAATCGAGGATGCTTCCAGTGTGGGGAATTCGGCCACTTCAAGAGAGAGTGTCCGAATCGGCCTCAGGTGCCAAATGCAGAGGCGGGAAACGACCAAGGGCAGCGATAGACCGGGATCAGACTGCTCAACGTGTAACCGGTGAGAGACAAGGATGGACAGCCATACAGGGACGTTGGGATCCATCTACAGCAGGGGTAGTGATAGACGGCTGGTGCCAGGGAGTGACAATACAATGGCTGGTTGATACGGGAGCATGCACAACGATTCTAAGTAAAGGGGCGTGGCAGCAAATGAGGGATCCACCACCACTGAGCGCGTCATACATAAGGATCACAGGAGCTGGGGGCATGCCGGTAGACGTGTTGGGCGAGACAGAAGTGGAGGTAGACTTTACATCAATCAGAATCTACATGAAGGTGATCGTGGCAAAACTAGACCAGGGTGGTATACTAGGAATGGATGTCATCAGGGCAAGAAAAGGACAGGTAGACACTGCGAGTGGTATAATGTGGCTAGAGACAGAGGAGGAGATCATGCCAGGCCGATTGGAGGGATACGCATATGCCACACAGGAGACCACGATCAAAGCAGGGAGCAGGGCCCTGTTAGGAATTTCTTGGGAAGGAATTCCTCATACGACTAACGAGGGGGAGCGGCTGATGATCATAGAGGATGGAGGACTGATACCTGCTCTAAAAGTGGCAAGATCTGTACATATTGCAGACCCCCAGGGAGGGGTAGCGGAAGTGATGAACGGAGGGACTGAAGATGTGAGAATTCCACGAGGAAGTAAGCTAGCCTGGTGGACAGAGGGAGACTATGTGCCAACAGAGAGGAGGGAACCAATCAATCGAACTAGCGAACAATGTGAGTCACTTCTGGAACATCTGTGGGAGCAGACGGACCTAGAGATAGTGGGCCGTTTCAGAGACAAGGTGGACAATCTGTATAAACAATTCTTGCATGTTTTCTTCATGGAAGGAGAGGAGTTGGGCAGAACTGGCCTAGCCAAGCACAAAATACAAACAGGATCTCACCCACCTGTGAGAAGCAAACCAAGGAGAGTCCCGATTCACAGAAGACAAGTTGTGGAAAAAGAATTAGATCGAATGATGGAAGGAGGAGTGATAGAACCAGCCAGTGGCCCCTGGGCATCGCCTGTGGTGCTAGTCAAGAAGAAGGATGGTGGCTGGAGATTCTGTATAGACTATAGAGACCTGAATAAGATCACAAAGAAAGATGCCTACCCGCTGCCTAGAATGGATGATACTCTCGACATGATGCAGGGGGCAGAGGTTTTCACTACATTGGATTTGGCCAGTGGCTACTGGCAGGTCGAGATGGACGAGGGAAGTAAGGAAAAGACTGCATTCTGCACCCACCAGGGACTCTTCCAGTTCAATGTGATGCCGTTTGGACTGGTCAATGCACCATCTACCTTTGAGAGACTAATGGATACTGTGCTGGCGGGACTGGTGGGAGAACAATGTTTGGTATACCTGGACGATGTCATAATATTCGGAAGTAATGCTGAGGAATGCGCTGACAGGGTGGCCACAGTGCTGGACAGAATCGCACAGGCAGGCTTGGTGATCAAACCCAGCAAGTGCCAATTATTCCAATCATCTGTTGCCTTCCTGGGGCATGTAGTATCAAAGGGGGGAGTAGCCACGGACCCCTCTAAAATTGAAGCTGTGCGATCATGGCCCACACCCAACACGAAAGAATCATTGAGAAGCTTCCTAGGATTCTGCTCGTACTACCGATCCTTTGTCAAGGATTTTGCAAGCATTGCAAGTCCGTTATTCGAACAAACAAAGAAGAACAGTGTGTTTGAATGGAGCGAGGAATGTCAACAGGCAATGAACGAACTAATAGAATCACTGTGCCAAGCTCCTATACTAGGATTCCCTGATGTAAACGTCCCTATGATTCTTGATACAGATGCTTCAAATCATGGGTTAGGATCTGTGCTATCCCAGTCAATAGAAGGGAAGGAGAAAGTCCTAGGATTCGCCAGTAGATCGCTGAACAAGGCGGAGAAAAATTATTGTGTGACACGAAAAGAACTGTTAGGCATCATATTTGGAGTGAGACGTTATCGATCCTACCTCGTGGGCAGCCATTTCACGATCAGAACTGACCATAGTGCCCTGAAATGGCTTCTAGACATGAAAGAACCCGAGGGACAGCTAGCTAGATGGCTGGAGGAGTTGTCTTCATACACCTTCACGATCCAACACAGAGCTGGGAAACGCCATGGCAATGCCGATGGATTGTCAAGAATACCCTGTAGTCAGTGCAAAAGGGTAGATGAAGAGGAGGAAAATAGCCAGACTGCACAGATCCGAGTCATCGAATGGGATGTGGGCAAACAGTGGCTAGGGGAGAATCAGGAGGAGGATGCACTGTGTGCTGTCTTCAAAAAGGCACTACAGGAGGAGAGATGTCCAGGAAATGATGACAGGATCGCGAGCACAGATTGGACGTGGTTCCTACACAACTATCAGTCCTTAGCTATCTACCAGGATCTGTTGGGATGTTGGAGATGGACGGCGGCTGGAGGAAGAGAGTGGAGAGTGTACGTTCCTGTAGGAGCTAGGGAAGACTATCTGAAGCAGATGCACGAAGGTCCACTGGGAGGACACCTAGGAAGGGATAAAACACTGAGCAAAATTAAGCGATCTGCATATTGGCCTACCATGTCGAAAGACACAGCTCTATATGTGGCTACCTGTCTGCCCTGCCAGCAAAGAAAGAGCCCCTCTCATAAAAAGAGAACGAAACTGGGAGAGAGACCACTGAGAGGACCCTGGGAAGAATTCGCCATGGACATTGCAGGACCATTTCCTGAGACAGAGAGACAAAATCGTTACATCTTGGTGGTGACCGACCTGTTCTCCAAATGGACAGAAGCATGGCCACTCCAGAACTTTACAGCGAAAACAATAGCTTCAGTGCTGGTGACAGAAATAGTATGCAGGTTCGGCACTCCTATGATCTGGCATTCTGATCAGGGAAGGAACTTCGAGTCAAACTTGTTCAAGGAGGTGGCGGAACTCCTGGGGATCTGGAAGACCCGCACTTGCCCCTATCACGCCCAGAGCGATGGTCAAGCAGAAAAATTCAATCATACCATGGCCAAAATGATGACTGGACTCGTGAATGACCAGCACAGTGACTGGGATGAATGGATACCGTATGTGACAGCGGCATACAGGGCCTCAACTCACGCGACTACAGGATTTTCGCCCAATTTCCTAGCCCTGGGGAGAGAAGTGAATATGCCATGGGATGTGGCTTACCAGGTTCCAGGAGAAGAACCACCCCTAGGAAGAGAAGAATATGTAGTGAATCTGAGACGGCGACTAGAGGGAGCACATACATTGGCATTCAAAGCCATCAAGACCACGCGTCTGAGGCAGAAGGACTATTATGACCAGTATACAAAAGAGACAGTATACACGGAGGGCCAGAGTGTGTGGATTTTCCAACCCATCAAGCGAGTTGGACGTTCGCCTAAGCTACAGAAGTTCTGGACAGGGCCATGGACGGTCATTGAAGTACTTAACAACATGATTTACAGAGTACAATGGGGGAGAAAGAAGAAGGTAGTGCATGGTGATATCATGAAAGCGGCACACGTGGGCCAACGCATCGTGCATACTATAACCACGAGGGGCGAAGTAGGCCAGGCGCGGGATTTTCCCTTCCCGCCTCGGATCACAACATCAACACCAGTCGCTATAACCAGCCGCCAAGCGATTGACCCAGATTTCCCCGCGCGTGAGGCCGTTGCCAGGGAGATGGGTTTCCCCGCGCACAAGGAAGTAGCGCACCAGAGCAACGACCAATGGGAAGCGAGGGAGGAGAGAGGCTTGTCTCTACGCGTTGCTAACCACGGAGTGAAAGTGACAGCAGTCCCGCGAACGAGTCAGGCCGTACAGAAGTTGAATTTCCATGACTCTCAGAACGAAATGGGAGAATTAAAAACTTTGAGACTTTGTGTAATAACTAGATCTATGAGGAAACTGAATCTGGAGATGGGAAAAGATGGTTCAAACGAAACAGCAGTTGTGCGAGTGCGAGACGACTCGTTAGTGAACAATGATCCAGCACGCTTCGCTTCCCCGACTCGTGACGGGACGTCATGGCCACAACAGAAGCACCTGCTTTTCGAAACTTTATGCTTACAGGGGAAACTGCTCCAGATGAACAATGATGACTCTGTTGTGGGAATAAAAAGCCAATATTCATCACTAGTTGCCAAAATTATGTGCTTTGAGGAGTCAGGGACTGACACAGGGCAGTCGGGGGCAGTCAGGGACTGGAGGAATCGGGGGGCGACGCGAAGCGAGTCGCTCGAGGCCCCACCTATAAAAGGGCAGGATCCAAAAACTGTTACATCATTCGAAGACATGGCGAGCAGCCAAGCCATTCTCGAGTGTCCTAACGGCGACTGTGATTTCATAACGCGTCACCAGAAAGAGTTAGACGAGCACAAGCGTGAGAAACACGATGACTTGGTACTGGGAGTACTATGTGAAGTTCCAGGGTGTTTTAAGATGTCGTTTCACGAGAGGAAAAACGACATCAAGAAACACCGGAGGAGCTGTCACCAAGACTTCAGAAAGGACATCCCCGACAGCGAGGTGCTGGTAGTGACCAGACGAAAGAAGCTAACGGGGCGACGCGCTACCCCTCGTGAAGTCGAGTATTTCCAGCAGGGTTATACATCCACTCTGGACTTTGCGGAAACCCAGACCTTCCCAGTGGACCATGTTCCAGATCTACCTGGAATTCCGGAGGAGGGAGTGCCAGCAGCGACCCAGCCACCTTCACCGTACCAGCCACTGACTGAGCCAGTCACACCTGCACCCCACGAAGGAGGTCAGGCGGCGGAGTACGTAGACATCACAAGTCGGACACAGCCAGGCCGGCCTGTGCGAGTCGCCAGCAAACTAATCAGTGTGATTAGTCGGGCGCCATCACCCGATAACAGCCCGCTGGTATCATCTGAGACTGTCTACCAGGCCGACAGAGTGAGTCGAGTGAAAGAGGAGCAGGACACACCACTGAACCTGAGCCAGCCAGATGTGATTGTGATCGAGGACGAACCAGAGAGGCCGACTCGACCACCACAAGCTACCTTAGCAGTGTGTCCTCCACCCCTTCCCTTGCAGCCCACTTCCCCTCCTCCCCTTCCACCCCGCATCTCAACTCCTCCTCCCCCCTCCCCCTCACCACCCGATTCGCCCTCCCCACCCCCCCGGCCGAGTACTGAGTCTCCACCACTCGCCTCACCCTCCCCACCTCCCCAGCACGATGCTGGACCTCCTCTGGTACTACCTACCTTCCCTCTCCCATCAACATCTGCACACCCCCACGCTCCCCCGTTGGGGTTTGACTATCTAATGGACAAACTCGTGTGCTCTACTACCCAGGCACTGACTGCTCCAGTGAGGACGGCAGTAGTCAGTGGTGACTCGTTTGCTACCCATACCCCCCACCCAGTGATCGATGAGATGGTCATTCCCCCGGGTGTCACCCACCACTGTGAACTGGAAGAGTGGAAGATTGTCAGAGGCCGGAAGGTGAGCAAGATGACTTTCAGTCGTGTGTTCACTTGGACCCCTCCTCACCTGGACTACCTGATGCCCGACCCGGAGGGGCCCCCATGGCTTCCAGAATGGCCCGGACTTCCTAACCAGGCCAACCAGGAGAAGAGTAAGAAAAGGAAGCTGGAGGGAGGCCGAATCGAGTATACCCAGGTGATGGCTACCACGTATCGGGGCAACCTGTGCCCGGATTACTCACTCTGATGGACAGACCCACGTGTGACTTCAGCAGAAACTGTGATTCCACGTTATGTGTTAGTGATAGAGTAAAGTAAGTTATTTATTACAAAATTATTTTAACAAGAAAAGACACTTGCAAGAAACCGAATGAACAGTTACCTGATACGGGGCGCCATATTTTATACTACTCACGGATGATACTATGAACAGTGACAGTGCCTGGGCCAGAGAGCCGCGTGATATGCTACTGACATTACACTTGTGTTGCAGAGACAGTGATAGAGTAAATTGAAGTAGTTTTCATGAGATGTTTGAAGTTTTATTGATGCTCTTTTCAATACCAAGTTTTACATAGTTTCTTAGGGGTCAAGAAACTTAAAAGGGGGGATAATGCTGCAGAATCATAATAGGGGGTTATCTGGGGAAATTAATTCTACATAACTTGCATCCAATTATAAGAGTTTGGTCATCTAGCGAATCGCCTTTTGCGATTCGGGAGCGACTCGTTTCCAGAGTCGGGTTTTATCAAACATAATTATTGCTTTATTAACGAATCGCCTCACGATTCGTTCTGAGTCGCCTGAGACTCTGTAGTGATTCGCTTTTGTTGTCTAAGACTCTGGCCTGCTTTAGGTCCGCGTTTTGTGTATAAATATGAGTGATTATGTGATTTGGTTCATAATAAACCTGGCTGTCTGTGAAGCACCTTGTTTGTTCCCTTGCTCGAAGAAGATTATCACACTAGAAGACGAGAATAACGTTAGAAGCCGAGAATTATCGATACTATCTTTAACCAGAGACTTAGCAATAACACGCCTCTACGAATCGCCTAAACTATATCTCAGAATCGGCTACGTTTAAACTGGTAACCTACTCAGATCCACGAGAACACCACCAACCAATATGAGCTATTCATCTACTCCTTCACTTGATCACCTCTGGGATGAAGACGAGCCCCTCCCTTATCTAGAGCCCGGTCCCTTTGGACTCCCTATGAGTCGTCCCCGCAACAATATATATATATATATATAACGCTTTTCCTATGATGTTGATATGAATGGAATATCTCCGGGGTATAGGGTAGCTTGCAGTAGAGTATTGGAGATATTATATGAATATTAATTGAACGAGAGTCTAGGCTATAGGATAGCCTAACTCTATGAATAATCAAGCAGGGATTCAATGTATAAATGCAAACCAAAGCAAAGACAGACAGCTTAAAACTGCACTCTCTGATACGTCAGTCAAAATTTACAGATTTTTTCTACTTTTTGTTCCATTCTTTCCCGACCAATCTAAAACTTTTGGAGGATTTTGTCAGGTTGTTTTTGCTACAGGGCTATATGAAAGTCCCCATTTATATATTTCGGAACCCCTCCGAATTTCTTTTGTCGTAATAGCTGAGAATACAGCCTTAATTGGGACTTTTATGAAACAGGCTCCTAAAGTCAAGACGGTAGGAGATACGTGGAACTCGATCACTGCCATGTCGGTTCTACTTTCATTTCCAGCAGAACACTTTAACTGGACCTTTTTTTTAAAATATTTTTTTTATTGGCCTTAGTACATTTGTGATGTGTTTCCGCAAAATGAGTCATAAGTCGCAAAATTGATATTTTTCTAAGTGGTTTTTTCACAAGATTACATTAATAGAATGATATGATTTTTAGGGAGTTTATCACTTAGACTTATATCAGTCGGTGTATCAAATTTCAGGACAATCTATGTAATATATCCTTTACTTTTAAAGGTCCTGATATGGACTACATTTAGTTACTTTACTGTTTATTGACCCCAAGAAATATTGGAAACTTTTTTTTCAAAAACGAAAATATCAAACTTAACATCTAGAAATACTTATAAGATTATTAGACTGTTTACTATCATTGGAATCAGCTTGATCTCAACTTTTCAGATATAATGGTATCTCAAAATCTATTTTTTGCGACTTATGACTCATTTTCCTGAAACACATCACATTTAACTTTGGACTTCAACAGTCCCAAGAATCATAGGAATGGAAAAGCTTGCTTGGAAATTTGCTGACAATCGGAGGTTAATATATAGGTCGGATAGCAACATATTCACTTTGTTTTTTTTCACGGTATATAATAAAATAACGCCAGTTCTTTATGATGTGTCCTCAGCCATTTTGTTCCCAAGAGTTTTTTTTACTTTCCCATTTACTATAGTCGTAAAATAGTGTAAATTGGTATGCTGGACATCAAACAATCTGTGGCCAGTCTTCCGTTCCCCCATAAGCAAACATAAAGCTGGGAAGGCATAGTATGAGGGGAATCCTCCTATGACCTTGCTGGCTCTTTTAATGGACCCCTTTTATGCTGTTGTCACCCAGAAAGTCTTGATTTATTCGCCGGCCCCTCCCTGCCTATGAGCAATGCAAACACAGTTAGCAAAGGCATCTGGATCTTTATAAGGGTCAGATATTCAGAAAATGTACAATTGGAAGCTGTACACATTTAGTAAATTCTGCTAAATTAGACTGCAATTTGGCCAATACTAGGTCAATTCGAGTATATTCGGTATTGCATTGATTCTAGCAATCTGTTTGGTTAGGTTGAATTGTATTTTGAACTTTATTTTCGTCTGAAATTTGGGTTATTTGGTGAAGGTGAATTGTACATTTTCTGGCGACTTCACCCATAAATAGAATGAATAATTGTAGTGGGCATACTTTATAATACAAATGATAATGACATCGTAAAGAGAAAGAAGAGAAATGGGGATGTCTACAAGGCTTACTGTACCACCTTATTCCTTAGGTTTATTCGTCACACAAAGAGTGAAATAAAATATATTATGTGAATCTAAGACGCACTGTAGATTCGTTTGCCATAGTATTTTGACCAAATGTTCAAACTATACTAGAAAATATGAATAAGATGTTATATCATGCTTGAAATCTAATAGTATGGAAGACCTGAAATTATTCTTTATCAGAGAAAGGGATTTCATCTGTGAAAAACTGAATCAATCCAAGAATCTTCACGTGCATTCTCTCTCTATATGGACAGCCTTAGTCCAAGAGGCAGTTATAAACAGCACTTATGGGTCAGATTTTCAGAAAATGTATAATTGGCAGCGGTATACATTTAGTAAATTCTGCTAAATTAGGCTTCAATTTGGTCAATACTAGGTAAATTCGAGTATATTCGGCATTGCATTGATTCTAGCAATCTGTTTGGTTAGGTTGAACTGTTTTTTCAACTTTATGTTCTCTGAAATTTGGGTTATTTGAGAAAATTGTTGAAGGTGAATTGTACATTTTCTGAAAATAAGACCCACATATTACTTTCATTTACTGGATATTCCTCTAGTTAATGGGTTACACATTGCTCACAAGTCTGATTCAATCATTTTGTTTGTGTTCTTAGGGCTGAGATAAATCCAATAAACATGCATGCAATTGCGAATATTTATGTTAAGAATAATTATCAGTTGATATATACGTCGAAAATAACGTATTTCCCCTTCGTTTGATGATGTTAACCATATAGGTCCATACATGAATGTGTATCAGTTTTAGTCCTACAATTTCAAACCATTCCATAAGTTGTCAACGAGACAAATGTCAATTAATTTCATTTTGACATTAGGTTTGGCGGGAGACGACAAACATTAATTTCACTATGAAGGGAGACGGATGCATTAGTTTGATGTTAGACAAATTCAATTTGTCTCCAGCGCTGACTAATCTATATAGGCCCTGTTAGTAATTCGACGTAAGCGTACATGATGGGTCAGATTTTCAGAAAATGTGCAATTGGCAGCTCTACACATTTAGGAAATTCTCCTAAATTAGGCTGAAAATGAAGAATAACGGGTATATCTGAGTATATTTGGTATCACATTTATTTAAAGTATCAGTTCTGTTATGATAAACTGCATTTTGAAGCTCATTTGTGCCTTAAATGTGGGTTATTTGAGAGGATTGGTGAAGGCGAATTGTACATTTTCTGAAAATCTGACCCGTTACATTTTGTACATCCGACTGAAAAGCATCTGTCACGGCCCCGCCAGCGTGGTTAAATATTCCACTTTGTCTATCTTGATTGCTTTTTCATGCCTCGTAATTCATGGATAATAGATGCATTTTTATGGGGCCTGGCTTAGCAATTATTGCAATACTGTCAACATGGCCATGGAATGAGATAGATTCTCCCCACCACCCGAAGCAGCCCGAATTCAAGCCGCCGGGCCAACTAGACAGTGGGCCGAGATGCATTTTTTTGAGTTTTCGTGACCACCTCTTGGGGGTAAGTTTTTTTTTGCATACTAAAGCAGTATGACCCTAGAAATAACATACTATTTTTCACAAGCTCAACTCTTGCACGTTTTTCGGGAAATTGGCCTGCAATAAGACCATTGCTAAAATTTAAAAACACCCTCAGAGGCACACGGATTGACATGAAAATGGAGGGAACAATTTTTTACTTGGGGAGGAAATCCTTCAATTTACTGCAAATTGTGCACTTGGTGGTAGATTATTGAAATTTAGCATGGTGTTAGAGCAGGCCATGGGATTGTCAAAAAACGCTCGCTCCAAGTTGGCTGACCCCCCTGGTGGCCGGTAGCTGCAAAATTCAAAATGGCCGCCACAAAACACAAAATGTGCTATATCTTTGCTTCTACTGACTAGATTTTCAAGTATAATACCTATTATTGGATGTTTTTGAGGATGAGGAATTCATTTTTGTAGTTCTTTTTATATTTCAAGGTCATTTCAAGGTCATTTCAAGGTCAAATTTAAATAATATGGCCTCTGCCATGAACAGGCAATGTCTTATCTAGGCTCCTACTAGCATCATATGTTCATATGTCCAAGTCCCCATGTACAAAGATTTTTACTTTGACATCTATGTTTGAAGTCATTTTCTATCAAAAAATGCTGCACAGGCCGATATAGTCCAGTAGAGATAGGGTTTGACGTATGACAAATTGCAACAGAAGGTTTCACAACAGTGTTGGGTAGTATTAGTACCCTTTATTAATATATGTGATATGTTTCAGGAAAATGAGTCATAAGTCGCGAAAATTAGATTTTGAGATATCATCATATTTGAAAAGATGAGACCAAGCCAATTCCAATGAATGTAAACATTAAGGACATCTAATAAGTAATTTTATCTTGTTAGTCAGATATTTTTATTTTTGAAAAAAAAAGTATCCAATATTTTTAGGTGGATAATTACCAGTAAAGTAGCTAAATATACTCAATAGAATGATCTGAATAACGCACTGATGTAATTAATTAATTAATAAACAGTCTTGAATTTTGGTTCATGTATTTATACAACCACAAGGACTAGACACCCCAAAAATGAAAAGATTTCAATAAAGGGATCTTGTGAAAAAAACACTTTGAAAAACACCAATTTTGCGACTTGTGACTCATTTTCCTGAAACGCATCACATATTTCTACAAAAACATAGGTGGGTGAACATGCCCCAAATTGCAAAATGGCCACCAGTAAACCTTTGAAATACCATAGCATTGGTTAAAATCAACTTACATTCAAGTGTAAATAGATTTTCTTAGTGTTTGAGGCATGAGGAACACAGTGGAATATAAATAAAGTCAATACAAATCAATAATGAGGCAGTAATTATACTATGATACTATATCTGAGAAAAGGAAGAGAACATCATCGAAATTGCCTCCTGTGAAGTAATAACAAATACCATTCAAGTTGATTATGGGCATTCAAGACCAAGACACTAAGTAACATATTTCTGTAGCTGTACATGTAATACAAATTCAGTGTTCCTGAAAAGACATGGCATGTCGGCAAAAGTGGACATAAAATTTCAATGGCCAATGTCTGCTCCTTTCACGTTAGCCAAGGTGGCCAAAATCAATATAATATTTGATTTGATTATTTAGTTCAACATTCATACAAATTAGCAAATACAAATGTTCTCAAATCAAATCAAATAACTACAATGTGCCATTAATGTTATCTTGGTTATATTCATTTCATTTTGAGAAAAGGTGTTTATAATGGTTTTGGATAATTCTATCGATGTTAGGCCTATATAATATTGCTGCTGTAATAACCAGCCTGTTACAAACCATATCCACCTTCTTTTTAGTTGTATTTGATTTTTTGGGGGGATACATCGGCGACATTGGCCTGCATCACAAAAATGTTTTCGGGAACACTGCAAACTCTTTAAATAATCATAAATACCACTAAGGTACATGGCATGAAGACCATGATACCATTAGCCTAATTCATAATGTTGTCCTCTTGGCTGTCATCATTAGCACTGAATCTGTTTGCAGTCACCACCTCAAGAACACCTCAGACTACTGCAGTCACTCTGGCAGTTGCAGCAAGTAATTCTATCATAGCTGGTCAGGAGCATGGTACACATAAGTAGATACAGGTTAGACTAATTCATCTTGGAACTTCCATCACCAATTCTCAGGGAGAGGTTTGGGGTGTAGGAAGATGAACAAAAGTATATGGCTGAGGTTTCTGTATATCTAGGTTACAGTGTGTGGTGTGCGAATTTGACACCAATGATCAGGGATGCAAGTTGTCCGTCAGTTGACGGATTTCCGTTAATCTCCTCGTTAGCAAAATGTGTAATTAATTTCGTCAAATTACCTTTAAATACGTTGAAAAAGGTTGGTCGTCAATGTACTGACTGAATAGCATGTCCATCTAACACAGAGTAGGCCCAAACATTGCATTGGAATATACGGGAGAGGTATGTACCAGCGGCGGCCTGAGTCAATTCCTGGTCAGCCAGGGTTCCGCTAGCAACTCGGTAGAGTGATAGCATCTGGAGATAAGCGGAATTCCGCTTAGCGGAGGGGACTCACCGTACACCACTACCGGGAGCAGGGGCAGTACAGCCCAGCAGATGGTACTGAGTGTGGGTGGCGGCAGCAGCTGCTCAATGCCTGCCTATCAACTTGTCTATCATTTCGAATATATTTCTATATGCATGATACTTTCATTATTTAGCTATACACATTATTAAGTATATATCTTAATGTTTTACCTTTGCTCCTACACCTCAGAACCTTTTCCGTCAATTTTGAATACCCCAACTTGCATCCCTGAATGATAATTGTCGCCCCCATCCACCATCCAGATTAGTTCCAAATTTAAACATTAGGTGGCGGCTAGATCAAATAGCAGTATTTGGGATAGTGACAATTAGTAGCAGTGGTTGTAGGTGATAGGAGCTGTAGATCTATGGATTTCCAGTAAGTGTATCAGAGACACAAAGTACAGGTGGCATGTTGTAACATGTTTTCAGTGTGTTTTTTTACAAAATCAGTTCCAGCTGTTATGTCCATATATCCCTTTGGAAGGCTCTGTTCTTGAAACACACCTGACCATAGAACCTCCATCTATGACAGAAAGGACATCAGCTATAAGTTGTGTACACAGTGTCCATATCAGTTTGTACACCCTTTTACTCTAGAATATACTTCCCTCTGTCATGGCTTGACCGTCGGCAATCGCTTTTTCCCCAGGAAAAATTTTATTTTCTATTTACCATCAAGACCATTGCATGTGCCATCTGGGTTGTACGCTTTGTATCTTAGTACTGGCTATAATTATTGGCTTGTTGTCAGCATTTTTCCCAATGAAAAAACGTCTAATTACCTACAATAGTCCATGTACCATTTCTGTACACTTTTGCTCAGGCAGATTTAGCAAATTGTTCTCACCCGATAAACAGTGTCTGTAAATTCATCGGTTAATTTTTACCTTGGCATCTCGATTCCGCCATTAAGACCGTCTTCCTCAAGCATCACAGTTCATATCCCTGACACCAGGACAACCTTAGTTCAGGCTAATACCAGCGGGCACCACCACCCAATTTCCGGGCTGCCTCCCGCACCAAATGTGCGAGGAGGCAGTCATATCGATAGCAGGGTGGGTAGTCATTAAATGAGAAAAATATTCCATACATTTATAAGTAAATATCCAAAGACTTCGCCTCCAAGAACCTCTACTCTACCGGCCAACTCTCTGGATCTTTGCTAAAACAGTTGTTTTCCATGAGATAATGCAGCCATTCTTTGTCTCTCCATGTTCTCTTTATTCTGGCATGTTATATATTCTCACATGGTTTACCAGAAACAAAGTAAAGAGAAGTAAGCTTCTACATAGAAAGATTAATTCAAACCAGGGCATGTATGCTCCAGAATCATGGCCTATAATTTTCTCTCAGTCATAAATTTTTCTCCTGTAATACCTTCATTTGATTTGAATCAGTAATTGAGGGTTTGCTCTAAATTAAATTAGCACATCCCTTTACTACTTCATTCAATACCATATACACCCTCTTGGAAAATACCTTGAACAAACTTATTCCATTCTTCTAATTCACATGTACTGGAGATGAAGGTGGTCAACAGTACTCTTTCCTATAGTGGTGTCCATATAACATTGCCAGGAAAGAAAGCAATTCTGGTGTGGATCGCAGGCAAAGATTCAAGTTTCCAAACATGTGCTAAAGATGCTAATGTGGTGCTGTCGTGAGACGGGCTGGTTCCGACTCATTCCAGCTCCACAGTTCTAGTGACCAAAGCAGAGCTGGGGTGGCATGGTTATATGGTGGTTGTAGGGGATAGGAGCCTTGTTCACGTGGGCTAAGAGGCATCAGAGGTTGTAGTGTTTTAAACTTGTTGATTCTACATGGTATTTTAAAATTGTGTACGTTATCTCTTAATGACATCTTTTACTCTTATGTATCTAATTTCTTCGGTGTGAGACTCCCTTTTATGTAATGGTTAATTAACACTCTCTGAGCTACAACTGTGCCTGATGAGATCCGGTACTAAAAGACTTTGGCTGCCAAGGACCTGTAAGAGCCTGATTGCGATCTAGACTCATAGCCTCTGTGAACAGGTAGATATAATCTAGACACTGCAATTTGGTGCTGTGACCTTTGGATCTGCTAGATGGCCAGCATCTAGTGAGACATCCTCTACCAGCATAGCTTCTAGCACTGAAAGCTCTGTATGGCTGGGAGGGAAGGGCTTGCAGCAGTGAGACCTGATTGGTTGGCTGAACATTGTTATTGAACATTCTCATCAAAGACCGGTATTGGTCATCCAGGAGCAGCTGCACCAATTGCACCAGGGCAGGCTGGGCAGAATGCGTTGGTAGCTGGGATGAGGTAATCGCCTGTTATAGAAGATGTGACAGATAGTGCGGGCAAAGAGGCTGCAGCCTGCTTCCCTACATGCTGAACAAGGAAGAGATCTTGAAGTTGAATGGGAAAATATGGTTGGGAAAACAATTGACTGGGTTGGATAGTTTCCCATTATTGAACCAGCACCAATGCTACCAGCTGTGGGACTTCAGTTGGAGCAATCAATGGTTCAGACGTAGCAACCTCAGGTATATGATGGGGCCCATGGAGAGTTGGTTTCGCCAAATAGGCCAGCAACGGTAAGTTTGCCTGGGCATGCCATGATGGTACCGGCAAACCCACAGCAATGACCAATAGTGAGAAATGGGTGCCTATAACACCCAGCAATAGCCAAGATGAAGAATCAGTATCCACAAGCACACTAGATACCTGCAGGAACTGCGAAATGTTGCTGACGAAGGCCAAATGCATACTTGCTCAAGTGAAGAATGGGAAATGGATGTGACCATGGGAGTCTAGGCCTGCAGTACCGACAGATTTAACAGCTGGACAAGGGCCTTCAGGTAACTGCTTTGCATGGCTGGGTTGCATTGAGAGCTGCAGCTGATTTGGTGCTGGAACTAGCTGGATCAAGAGAGGAGGAAGATCTTCTGTGAACTAGGTTGCTAGTACAGGTAGATGAGATGGCTAGGTTGCATCTGAGGGAAAAGGAACATAGACTGGCTAAAGAGAGAAGAAGCGATGATATCCAATTTATTGAGGGAATTGGAAAAAGTGCTGAAACCTAATTGTTAGTCCTAATATCAAGTCTTAAAATAGTGTTGAATTATGTCTAAAACAAAGGCCTTGGCCCTTGCAGTCCTTGGTCTTTATTTCACCATAAACAGCTTCAGCCACCAAACCTTGGGGAATTAATACCATAATTATTGGTTGTGTTTGGGGTATTTGACAGCTTTACAGAGGCAATGTTCTGAGAGTGTTTCTTTCTTAAATATGGTCACTTTTCTTGCAATATCAAGGTAGTCTTGTTGATTTCAATGTCAGACATGTCATTACTTAGTTCCTGTTAGTGATATTGTAATAAAGATGAGAAAAAAAATACATTTGAACATAAGAGTAAACAAAATAAAATGAGTTATGCCATGATAGTTGTGCATATCCACAAAAAACATGGCCATATAAGACCATTGTATATGCATGCCTAGATTCCATTAGTGGAATCCACATTTCAAATGCACCTAATTTACTATGCCATTTTGAATGGTCACATAAATCAAGTTGCACCAATCAATGATGTTCATTTCATGATGCTCAGTTCATGATGCAATGTTGTAGGTGCCTGCTTTTGCCAAGTCAGAGGACTGTGAGACATTAACTAAAGGTAAATAATGATCAAATAATGCTTATATATATATATCATGGCATGAAAATAGAACTAAACTTGAGCTGTATATGTGGCAAAGCCTCCACAAAATGTTGTGCCTTCAACATGGGCGAAAGATATTAGCCAATACCCAAGTCTACATATTTTGGAGATCTGAATGAGGGGAGGGAGCTAATAAAAGAATTGAAACCATATGCTGACAATGGGTGAGTCTGGCATTGAAAACAGTGCAACGGGTGGGTGGAATTTTGCAGACCCCTCAGAAAAAGATATTTTTAGGAGATGTCCTAATGGGATAATAATGACATGTTATTGTTATGGTTTGGAGCAGGGCCTTGACTAATAATGATTGTTAAACAAATGAAAAGTCTTTGAAGCTGCATTGGACTGATAGTGATACATCAGTTTGACCAGCTTATGCTAGTTTGACTGCTGGCTAATTTATAGTAGAAATGTTTTGATGACTTGTTGGTATCATGTCACTTAAATAGTGCATTGTTTTGTTGTTACTGTAAGAGCAATGTCCAGTCCAAACAACCACAAGTGTGGTGTCATATTCTAGCATTAAGTTAGGCCTTAACCAAATATATATTTTACGATTGGTGGAATATGTAAGAATAAGAAAATCACAATTAGTAGGTAGATGTTATGTAGGCCAAATATCTGAACAGGTCATACAAAAATACTATGAAGACCAAGCCGTATCAGACAAGATGTATAGAGGAGTGGTTATGCTCATTCCTAAAAAAGATTGTGATCTCTTACGGCTAGGTAGCTGGAGACCCATGACGCTTTTGAACACTGGTTACAAGATTATCTCTAAAACTCTAAGCAACTGGTTGTAAAACTGCATTGAGAATGCCATTGACAAAGATCAGTTTGGTTTTGTTAGAAAAAGATATATAGGTTGTGCCATCAATCGAATAGACAACATCACATCATATTTGGAGGGAAACAATAAGTCTGGTCTGCCGGTATCTTTAGACGTCAGCAAGGCATATGACTCTGTGTTGTGGGCCTTTTTGCTGAAATGCTTGGAGAATGTGGGAATAGGCAAGTTTTTTTCTTAAGATGGGTTAAAGCGTTTTCTGTACAACTTTAAATCATGTGTTACCAACAATGGTTTTTCCTCTGCATACTTTGATCTAGGCAGTGAGGTAAAACTAGGCAACCCAATAGCGTTTTTCTTGTTTAAATCAGTTGTAGAAAAGCTGTCACAATGCCTCAGACTGAGTGACCAATGCCAAGGAGTATATTTTGGTGGCACAGACCACAGGATAATACAGTATGCAGACGATATGACATTCGTAGCAATAGACAAAACCTTCTTATGTAATATGTTACATGAAGTGAAATCTTTCAAGAGAGTGTCAGGTCTTGCCCTTAATATCAATAAAACTGTTGGTTTCAACATGGGTGAAATGATTTTGCTTAAACCTGCAACCCAGAAAATCTTGGCTTGGGTAAATTGTATAAAGGTGCTGGGTGTCACCCAGCTGGGTGTCTTACCCAGCGAATTAACATGCCCAAAATAATACCAACTTTGAATCAGCCTTTGCGAAGGCCAAGGTAGTCGTTGCCCAATGGAAAAAAAGAGATAACCATAAAGGGCAGAATAATTATTGCTAACGTTCTCATCCTTTCACTGTTTCTGTATGTTGCATGCATAATTTCCGTGGATGACAGAATGGTCGTCAAGATCAAAAAAATGATAGAAAAGTTTGTATGGAGGAGAGGCAAAAATAAGGTTGCAAGAAATATATAGAACTAACCGCGGTGCTGTCTGTGGGATCTTTCTTCATGGGATTCCTCACGCCGGAAACAAGGATAAGAAAGATCCCACAGACAGGACCAAGGTTAGTTCGAGATTTATTTGACCTCTTACAAATGATTTTAAACACATGAGGTTCCTTTAATTTCGGTAACTTACTGCGAGAGAAACACATCGAGGGTGTGGCATGGAATTCCTTTGACGCTTAAATGTATGACGGCCGTTGTGACATTGATGACGGTCACCGCAGTTTCAATGTTTAGCAGAGGATGTAGCATCATGACATGTTGTGTCCCTATGACAATGATGCCCTACTTTCAGAGCAACCAATGAAAACGCATAAGGATAAACTTGGTCATCTGTTTCTTCCCTAGGGAGGAATGAAACATATTTTTTCCTGCTCACTTGCATATAGCGAGCCTATACAAAGCCTATGGACACTCTGTTCCAGAGGTGAAATGAAATACCTATGTAAACCTGTAGAAGAAGGTGGCCTGAAGCTGCAAGATATCTGAGCCAAACTAAAGGCGAGCAAGATGAAATGGTTACAGAGATTAGTGATTGACAAAGATGCTAAATGGTCCGCATTAATGTCACATTCCCTACAGGGAGATATCAAGAATTATTTCAGAGAAAGACAGCAGATTAAAATTAGTTTTCCCCCCTTCTTTCAGGAAATTCTGGCCATGCTGTTTAGAATCTATGCGTCAAAGATACCTGCCTCAAAGAAGTCTGCACTGTCTGTAAGTCTCTGGACAAACAAAATTTCAAGCTCAAAAAAGCCATAATATATTGGAGAGCCTGGGAGAGAAGGGGTATTGAAAGAATAGTCAACCTCTATGTCAATGGGAAGATAAATAACATTGAATCTATTATGAATGAGTATGGTGTAAGTGTAACCCATCTAGAGTTAGCCACCATTGAGATGGCCATGCCCGGACAATGTCTATTAAAAACTTTATTGAAGCTTTTAATTTTACACCTTCATGTTATGAGCTCAAAGCAGTCAAAAGCGCTATCCCGAGAGAATGGAAAACTAAGTTAAGGTCCGAAGATCCTCAACAATGTAACAGTTCAATCAATTTCCAAATAGGTGGTAAAATGTTAAAATTATTGAGACGTCCTTCTAAGGTAATACACCAACTACTGATTGAAAAGAGAAAACCCAAATGGGAAAAATTCCTGAAATGGAAAGAGTTGCTCGAACTGACGAATGAGCAGTATGAAGACATCAAATGGGATAAAATCTTCACCATACCATATAGATGTACGTCTGAAACAAGGCTACAGGTGTTACAATATAAAATATTGCATGGTGCAATTACAATGAACAAGTTGCTAAATGAGATTGATATTAAAGACAAACCAAATTGTAATCATTGCCCTGAGGTTGACACTCTAAGTCATTTTTTTGTCAGCTGTGTAAAAACAAAAAGGGTTTGGATCTCAATCTTAGAATGGATATATGAATTGGACTACATCAATGTGAAGAAAAACGGAGAGACCATAATATGTAAAAAAAAGAAATAGGATAACCCCCTCGGTTAGAGAGATTTTATTTGGCATAGAGGAAACAAATGCACCAACTAAGGTAATAAACTGGATTTTTCAAAAGCCTACATTCATATGCAGAAATTATTCAATGGTGGTGATATGAGCCTGCTGTCGATCATGCATGAGTTAAGAATAAGAGCTACTCTGGTCAACATGTATATAGGTGGCAGTGAAAAAAGGAGAGATGAA
The DNA here is from genome assembly GCA_942159475.1 of Sthenelais limicola. Lineage (NCBI taxonomy): Eukaryota > Metazoa > Annelida > Polychaeta > Phyllodocida > Sigalionidae > Sthenelais > Sthenelais limicola. The sequence continues at coordinate 117,293,732 of OW804097.1, read as the reverse complement.
AGAAAAATGTGGATGTGCCTACTAGATAATATCTCTGAGTGTGTAGAAAAATTAAAAAGGTGAAACACAAGAAGGAAGCTATGGAATTAAGGGATAAAGCCCCATGAGTGGTCTAAAATCTGCAGGGTTGAACCCCTCTTTTTTTAGTTAAACTTAGTCATTCTTCCTTCATGGTATCTCTGTTTGAAATGAATGAAGCCTAAACTGCCTTTATCCCAGATGTAACAATACTTAACCTTGTCTACGCATAAGGAATAAAACAATGTCGCAAAAACAAAAAAAAAACAAAAAAAACAATGGATCTCTCTACAGAATGGTGAAGTCCCAAAGACGACACATGTAGTCCGGATAGAGTTGATAAAAGGAGTGTCAGCCAAAGGCCTGACTCCTAGGCTTTATTACAGCAGGGTTTAGTTCCCATATCTTCCTCCCGGGTACCATTCTAGCTAGGGCCCCACCTGGTGTAACGGCCACTCCCTAAGGAGTAGTGACTCCTTTTGGGAGTACTGCCACCACCTGACGGTATAACATAGGGAAGAAATGCTCTGCTTGGTTAATGGATTACTGCTTATTTGGCACACTTGGTAAAGTCTCCATTGCGAGTAAAAAACAATGTCAGGATAGAAATACCAGATGGGTAGAACTGTTCAGGCTCCATGACCTGGACATATCAAATGTCGAAATGAAAGAATGGTATGTTATCCTGTATAGATGTACATGGAATGTGAGGCACCAATCCTTCTAGTTTAGGTGCTAAACAGAGTAGTTGTATGCAATGAATATTTAGAAAACATTCACATCAAACCATCTGCAAAATGTAATTTTTGTGACAAAGATAATACAATATATCCCTTCTTTATTGACTGTGAGAAAGCCCACAAGTTCTGGTCAAGTTTTGTGAACTGGGCGAAAAGAGTAAATTTAAACATTATGCGGCAGGTAGATCGAAAAGTGGTATTTGGGTAGCGACAATTTGGGCAATACTAGGTAAATTTGAGTATATTTGGCACTGAAATGATTCTAGCAATCTCTTTGGTTAGGTTGAACTGTATTTTGAAATTCATTTTCGGCTGAAATTAGGGTTATTTGAGAGGATTATTGAAAATGAATTGTACATTTTCTGAAAATATGACCCGTATACAGTTATTTAAGTCTTATAAGGAACTACAGTATGAATGTGAAATGTACCTACATTTTCACATGACCCAATTTCCTGTAATAAAGGATGGGTTTATGCATTTTTTAGTAAAGGCTTGAATCTTATTTTGGTGGATTATTACATTTTTAAAACATATCTATGCCGCCAATAGTGCTGAAGGATGTACAAAGCTCATGGGGACTAGGAACTATTATCTTCAGAAACCTAAGACTAAATCCTTGTAGTGGGCTGTTCAGAAAATTGCTTCCACCTGGCCACCAGCAGAATGGGGGAAATGGGGGTGGGGTGAGAAATACGAGGTGAAAAAATTGACTAAATTCCTTGAGGTCACAGATAAATAGCTTGATTAACAATCTCTGATAGGCCATGGGTAGGGAGTTTAGTCGCATCAAGGGGACAGTATGCAGCCTTTATTTCATGAATATTTTTCATAATTATGGGAAATAATCGTTTTTATTCTGAAAATTGCTGAAATTCAGACAATTTCAACTAAATTTCATACTTTTTAGATATTATCCTTCTAATTTCATTACATATAGGGCCAAACTATTCCATGCGACAGGGGTGGGGGTGGGGGGACAGAGGGGGGATGGGGGTGGTGAGAGGTCTCTTCATCATATTCAGTCACTTAAACATTTTGGTACTGGTCTGGGGATGAAGGTATACATCATGCATTTTAGATCATACAATGCTTTTTTATCATTTTATCATCTAAATTTCCAGAATCTCCTCATTTCAAATCTGCCAAGTATCACTCTGTCACCCTTGTGGAAATATAATTATAGGCGTTTGAAAAAAAAAGGTAAAAACATCAAATTTAATCAATAATAAATTATTTTGCTTGAAATATCCACTATTCCTATATAATATTGATTGAACATATTCCACTTGATAAGTGGAATTACTTTTATATAAAAAATTGAGAATTTATTGGACTGTCATTAGGTCATTAATAGATTTTGAGATCTAATTTTTTGCAAATTTTGCCATTTTAAAGGTATATTTCATCTGCCTGTAATATTTAAACCATATGCGATAATGGTTCCAAAATGTTGAGGTTGACTACTAGGGCAGGCTATATGTCCACAAAATATCAAACATAAATGATAATTTGCATTTGCCATATGCAGGATTGTAGCTTGAAACTGACTTCAAATAGAAAAATGACTTCAAACATAGATGTCAAAGTAAAAATCTTTGTACATGGGGACTTGGACATATGAACATATGGTGCTAGTAGGAGCCTAGATAAGACATTGCATGTTCATGGCAGAGGCCATATTTAAATTTGACCTTGAAATGACCTTGAAATGTCCTTTAAACATAAAAAGAACTAAAAAAATGAATTCCTCATCCTCAAAAACATCCAATAATAGGTATTATACTTGAAAATCTAGTCAGTAGAAGCAAAGATATAGCACATTTTGTGTTTTGCGGCGGCCATTTTGAATTTTGCAGCTACCGGCCACCAGGGGGGTCAGCCAACTTGTAGTGAGCGTTTTTTGACAATCCCATGGCCTGCTCTAACACCATGCTAAATTTCAATAATCTACCACCAAGTGCACAATTTGCAGTAAATTGAAGGATTTCCTCCCCAAGTAAAAAATTGTTCCCTCCATTTTCATGTCAATCCGTGTGCCTCTGAGGGTGTTTTTAAATTATGGCAATGGTCTTATTGCAGGCCAATTTCCCGAAAAACGTGCAAGAGTTGAGCTTGTGAAAAATAGTATGTTATTTCTAGGGTCATACTGCTTTAGTATGCAAAAAAAAACTTACCCCCAAGAGGTGGTCACGAAAACTCAAAAAAATGCATCAATATCCCATATGGCCAACTGTCTAAACGGTGGAATAGAATCCGCAACCATTCCATCGCTAACCAAGCCTGTCCAAGCGAAAGCAGTAAAATCAACCCATCAGGTTTTAAATTTCAGCCAATTAACTCAACCGCCTTGGAATTCCATTATCTATTTAACCCTATCCTCCCAAAATTCCTACAGGGATTGGAATGTTTCGAATTTCACCCATGAACACGAAGCTAGGCACCGTAACATGTCACGTCAGGATGGTCGTTTTTACGTGGGAAGATGTGTTTACTCTCTCGTCAAAATGGAAAACATATGAGGGTCAGTACAATTAGCAGCTGTACAAATTCAGTAAATTCTCCTAAATTAGGCTGAAAAATGAATGATGAATACCGGGTATATCTGAGTATATTAAATTTTGGTATCGCATTGATTTAAATATCAGTTCTGTTATGTTAAACTGCATTTTGAAGCCCATTTTTGTCTTAAATGTGGGTTATTTGAGAGGATTGGTGAAGGAGAATTGTACATTCTCTGAGAATTTGACCCATGTATGCATCAAAATGAAACATGAAGAAGGCACGATTTGAAGAAAGACAACCGAGAGAATTAAATCTTTATTTCGTATCACATATGTGCTGCCACCTATATTCTACCACACGAAGGAAATCGTACAGACGTAGTTCTAAAGTATTAGAGAGTGACAGAAATACTTCTTAAAGATATCTTCTAAAAACATCACGATAATCAACGTTAAAGCCATCTTATATCTATCTATGAGAAATCAAATAAAACAGACATATCATTGTCTTGTAGCTTAACAGTTCAGCAGAGTTGATTGAAAAATGAGAACTGCTAGATTGCATTTGTACATACTTAGAGCCCCCTATGCAGTTGGTCCTGGGTGTGACCATAAAGTGCCTTTCTGTCTCTTTTTCTGTCTCTCTCTCCCTTCTTCTCTATCTCTATTTCCTGCGTATGATCATAAATTGCCTCCCTCTCAGCTCTCCCGCCCTTGATATAACCATATTAAATGTGTTGATAAGGGCGTAAAGCAACCCATCTCACTCACTCCCCCTATGCAGTGACTATAGGCTATAGGAGGGGGATGATATGAGCGGTGGCTCCACCTCTCGGCACTTTGCCACAGCTATATATGGGCAGTATAAGTGAGACGTCATCAACCACACGTCAGTCGGAATTACGTCACTTTAAGTGATAATTACGTCACTTTACGTGATAATTACGTTACCATGGAGCGGGTTGCCAAAGAGCCCGGAATGTTTCTGATGGTCATGTGATCAGTCTGACTCCAAACTGACGTATGTTGTTGATCTAATTTAAGGACGTCAAATAAAGGCAGCAGCAGATATCACATCTGGGTCAGGTTTTCAGAAAATGTACAATTCAACTTCGCCAATCTTCTCAAATAACCCAAATTTCAGACGAACATAAAGTTCAAAATACAGTTCAACCTAACCAAACAGATTGCTATAATCAATGCAATGCCAAATATACTCGAATTTACCTAGTATTGGCCAAATTGCAGCCTAATTTTGCAGAATTTACTCAAATGTGTACAGCTGCCAATTGTACATTTTCTAAAAATCTGACCCATCTGTCGGGTGGAAGAGGGAATTTATGAGCTGAAGGTTTTTCGGCTATTTTGAGCATGGCCACAAGAAAACAATTCGTTTTTCGTAAATATGACATTCAGTGTTTCCTATGTCGCCTTGACAACTTAAAAAAACTCACTTAATTATCTAGTTCTAGATAATTGAATTGTTCAAATTGTGATAATTACTACAAACGGCTCTACACAAATAACATAGGCCAACTGTTGCCCATGGCTGAGAGGGACATGCATCCCAATTAATGATAAGTAAATAAACGCCATACTGAGTCGCTAACCAACGGCCTCATAACATTATATTAGAAGCAATCATTTTATGATGTTTTATGGTGAAATAACGTGTTCTTGGTGGAGACGCGACTGGTGGCAGATTAATGTTTGATAATAAAATCATTCTCGGGCTGAAATTCCAGTATAGAGCCATGAATATTGTGTATCTTATATGCGGTGACGATCACAGTTATATAGCAAAGTATTGAGGGTTCCGTGAGAGGATTGTTTAAGAGATGGATAAAATGTGTTGTACCACAGGAAAATATGAGTCATGAGTCTAAAAGAAATGTATTTTCAGATCATGGGTATGACCATGAAGTGCCTTTCTGTCTCTTTTCCCTGTCTGTCTCTCCCTTCTTCTCTATCTCTATTTCCTGGGTATGATCATAAACTCACTCCCTCTCAGCTCTCCCGCCCTTGATATAACCATCTTAAATGTGTTGATAAGGGCGTAAAGCAACCAAACTCACTCACTCACCATCATATTAAAAGGATGGGATCAAGCGGATTTCAACAGTGTTAACCGTTAGGCAATCTAATATAATAATTACTTCTATATTATTTATGTTTGAATTATACGGATATTTCTGTGTGGACAATCACTAATAAATTAGTTAAATGTACTCATTAGAATGACCTCATTTCCCAGACAAACTGCATTACGTTCCAGCATCTCCAAATTCCCCATTACATTAGGAAGCGGAGTTTTATCCAACTTACCATAAAAGATCGTACTCAAGTTAAGTACAGACAACTTTACTTTGTCAATTATTGATCTTCTACCTGTCTGGCTAGACGTTTATGAGTCAGATTATCAGAAAATGTACAATTCAACTTCTCCAATCATCTCAAATAACACACATTTCAGACGAAAATAAAGTTCAACAGACAGTTAAACCTAACCAAACATATCGCTAGAATCACTGCAATGTCGAATATACTTGAATTTACCTAGTAATGACCAAATTGCAGCTTAATTTAGCAGAATTCACTAAATGTGTACAGCTGCCAATTGTACATTTTCTGAAAATCTGACCCTTATAGAATAAATATCCAAAGCCAGATCTAACAGACGCATTCTTTAGCTCAAAACATTAAAACATCCACAGGATTCTGGAAGGATACTTAAATAATTAGTTTGTATGCACACCCCTAGAAGGCCCAAGTCTCTATTACAAACAAGCAAATCTCTCTTTTAAAAAGAAAATCTTTCACTGAACAAAACGATCGACATTGAAAGCAAATCTAGGGCAGACTGGCGGCAGAGAAAAGTGATATGGGTCAGATTTCCAGAAAATGTACAATTCACCTTTACCAATTCTCTCAAATAACCCAAATTTAAGACAAAAATCAGGTTCAAAATACTGTTCAACATAACCAAACAGACTGTTTGAATCCAGGCAATACCAAATATACTCAGATATACCTAGTGTTGATGATTCTTCAGTCCAATTTAGCAGAATTTACAAAATATGTTGATCTGCCAATTGTACATTATCTGAAAATCTGACCCATATGATGCGACAAAGGGGTGCACATTTAGAAGCCAACTGTCTGCAACAAGAATCCATTGCAGAGCTGAAGCTCAAATGGCGCAGGAAGTTGAGAGTGGAAAGTTTTCTCCGTAAAACAACCCACTGTTACACTGTAATTGTGCACTGCTCGGGCGGCATTGTGGCGCAAACCTTGGCTTCACTTTTGGGTCAGATTTTCAGAAAATATACAATTGGCAGCTGTACACATTTAGTAAATTCTGCTAAATTAGGTTACAATTTGGTCAATACTGGGTAAATTCGAGTATATTCGGCATTGCATTGATTCTAGCAATCTGTTTGGCTAGGTTGAACTGTATTTTGAACTTTATTTTCGTCTGAAATATATGTTATTTGAGAAGACTGGTGAAGGTGAATTGTACATTTTCTGAAAATCTGACCCTTTTACTAATATACTGTCGCTACCATGTACCTCTCACACTCAACCACCCACAATCCCATATTCAACTCTCAATAGGGGACTTGTATGTCTCACTGCGCATGTCTATTACAGTGCATGACGGGATGCATTCAATTAAAATCTGATATACAAATATTTAGCAACATTTTTATAAATCACCTTGAAAAAGGCCATTTGCACACCGAAACGTCGGTAATCACCCAAATAAAAACCATATACTGCAATCCAACTTCCCTAATCGTTCTGGGTCAATCACTCTACTTCGGATTTTTATAAAACATTGCAAAGATCTTTTTACCAATATCTTAGCTTGTATAAATGATTCATAAAACACCAATGCATCATGGGAACGATGAAGAACTGTTTCATGCAATCGCGTAAAACATGTGGCTAACTACATGAGATAATTGTTAAATATTCCATGTTGAACAAAGCATGGTTTTTTATCAATTTTACACTGTACCATTAGTCCCAGAATGCCATGCGAATCAAAATTCAAAATGGCGGCTATGCAAATCCCCCTATTCAGATCTCATCGTCACACCGAACACATCTTTACAATGTAGAGATCGAGTTGAAATGGAGGTAAAGCCTCTCGCTCCAAACTGCAAAATGCCATTGAAACCAATTTGATTCATCAATTATAACTATACAATCTCGATTACTAAAATTTTAATTTGCCCCGTCCTCTTTTCCTTCATCTCAACTATACAGCAACAGCAACAATGTGTCATACGAACTTTATACTGCTCATGTTACTTATTTAATCATTATTACATAAGGTTACATAAAGGTGAAATCGCAATTCAACAATGCTCTCAAAGAATTCAGACTAAAGGGCCTGGTCCAGTAAGCCGATTCTCATGCGATTCTCAGAGATTTGGTGCAAAAGAGTCCTCTGCGGCGCAAAATCGCATGAGAATCGGCTTAGTGGATTAGACCCTTTAAGAAATATATGAGGTTCAGAATTCTGTTCAATTAAGATAAGCGAACAAATGTTCTTAAACAAGTATATTCAGACACGTCTAGTATTCATCATGTTTCAGCCTAATTTAGAAACTACTAAATAAGTAGAGCTGCCAATAGGGGAGTTGCATAGCCGCCATTTTTATATGTTTACATAACACAGGTCCCCATCTTTTCCATCATGCATTTGGTTTTCATAGCTCATTTACACAAGCCATAATATAATGATGGAAATGTTGCCAAATATTTGTATGTCAGATTTCATCAGAATCCATCCCAGCATGCACTGTAACAAACATGCGCAGTGGCACATGCAACTCCCCTATTGTACATTTTCTGACGACCTGACCATATAACCTTACATCATTCGATATAATAACCATTATATCTTGTTGCATATATTAGACTCCTTGTTTAAACATAGGGGATGTGTATGTGCTGATGGATTCAGTCCCTTACGTCTATCAAGGTCAGGTTGAATTAGAGCTAGGAAGGTTGAAACCACATGGGTCAGATTTTCAGAAAATGTACAATTCACCTTTACCAATCTCCTCAAATAACCCAAATCTTAGACAAAAATAACGTTCAAACCACAGTTCAACCTAACCAAACAGATTGCTAGAATCAATGCAATGCCGTATATATACTCGAATCTACCTAGTATTGACCAAATCGCAGCCTAATTTAGCAGAATTTACTAAATGTGTACAGCTGCCAATTGTACATTTTCTGAAAATCTGACCACATACACGCTCCATATTAACCTACAAGTGTCTACTTCTAACTGAGCCCATGATGGCGGACTACCATGAGAGAGGGATATAAAGGATGCTTAGTGCTTTCATGGTTTCTGTGTGTCAGAACACTAGACAGGCGTTTTTAGTCTAGCAGTAGGAGGCCTACCTCTACATCCTCCAGCTATCCTTACCAATCATTTCTTTTGATGACGGAAGGAGAATAATTGTTTAGGATGGTCCCTCGGCAGTACATGCATGATATTAATATTGTATATTTAAGCCTTTTCCTTCCAACTCCCCTATGGGTGACCCTGGTTACTTATTTGGCTTATAGTTATATTAGAGTCTGGTCGATTCTCCCGTCCCTTTTCATTTGGGTCAGATTTTCAGAAAATGTACAATTCAACTTCACCAATCTTCTCAAATAAATCAAATTTTAGACAATAATAAAATTCAAAATACAGTTCAACCTAACCAGACAGATTGCTAGAATAAATGCAATGCCAAATATACTCGTATGTACCTAGTATTGACCAAATTGCTGCCAATTGTACATTTTCTGACCCATTTACAGACGATCGAGAGCCATGTTTCTTAAATGTGAATAACTGGCCGTGACATCCATTTCCGTCACATTGGGTTGATTGTCTAATGGCCGTCTGGCTTCCCTTGCACATTATTAAAATGTCAGTCTAACTGGGGTAAAGATTTGGTTCATGTTTGTCCATTTACGTCTGCATCCATTTAGTTTTGCATCGCAGTCTAGGCCCAAAGTTGAGAGAGTCCCTTCAAACGAAGGGAAAGCCTCTCGCCTCAAAGTGTCATTATGATTCCATTAAGACCGCAAAATATCATTATATTCCCATTAAAACGCCGGGTCCTAGGCGAGGAAACCGATTAGCGAAGTAGGCTGACATACCATTCTTATCTGATCTGAGGGTTTGGACCTAGAGTGATCGCTCTATCCTCATTAACGTAGCCTCAAAATTAACATGGTAATAATATATTAATGGTAATAATAGTATAAATAAAATAACCCACAACAACCAACACTTTGGGATTATTCCTCTACCATACATACAACTAAGAAGAGACTAACTGGGATCCCCGCTATATAACGACGACAAACCCCTCTCGTAATAATATATTAGTCCCTCCAGTTTTACATTGCCTTTCCTATTCCGTCCCCAATACATAAGGGTCTAACAGGTAGGATGGAGAAAATCTAAATCAGATCTCTTTTACCTGTTGTTCGAAATGTCTACTTTAAATAGCGATCAACAGAATTCAAGATGTCGACAGTTAAATAAGCCGCACAGGAGTAGTATGTAGGGAGGCGTATGTACTGAGGAAAGAAAAACAAAGCTCGTGGGAATGGAGGCAACTAATCTTTTAGAAAGAATCCACGTACAAGCCACCAGAGAAAAATCTTAGCAGAAAGAGGGAGTAAAGGACGTCGGGGGAAGACAGCAGGGCGGTCGGCGGCAGAAAGTTATGTTTCTAAAGAGAGCCACATCAGAGGAAGTAGTCAGCAGACGATATTTTCACTTACCGGAAGCAAGACGAGGGACATTTTTCTCCTTTAATGGCGAGAGCTCTACTGTCTATTATTGGTCAGTTCCAGCTGCATGATGAGGAAAGATGACCAAAGAAGAAAGACAGCATTTAGTCTGTTCCACAATGTATCACTGCATGAGGAGCATTCATGGGGAAAGCCCTGCACACACGCAGCCGATTTGGCTCCCGATTTTGGTCTCCCGATAAATCCTAGGATTTCATTTCAAGTTCTAGCTAGTCCTGGTTTATGTTTTTGAAATAACATCAACCAGGATTGGAAATGAAATCCTAGGATTCATTGGAAATCGGGGGACAATTGGGGGACAATCGGGGGAAAATCGGGAGCCAAATCGGCTGTGTGTGTGTCCCCCGATTTTGGTCTCCCGATAAATCCTATGATTTCATTTCAAGTCCTGGTTTATGTTTTTTGAAATAACATCAACCAGGATTGGAAATGAAATCCTAAGATTCATTAGAAGACCAAAATCGGGGAACAATCGGGTGCAAAATCGGCTGTGTGTGTCCACGGCTGAAGACAGGCATTTGGTTTTGGCATAGAGCTGTCATGTTATAACCAGAGTGCTGCTGTGAGGGTTGCACCGTACTAATTAGTAAATATTTGTAAATATTATCTGAAGAAAATATTCTTAAAGTGTTTTAAACCCTAATCCTCATGTTAAACGCCCGTCCCGAAGCCCCAAAAGGGGGAAAAGGGCCCGCGTCAGCCAGGCAAAATATGTGTAAACTGCCCCCGCCTTGAATGAGTTAATCACTATAATCGTTTTCTTTTAATGATATAAAACTCTTAAATTATTGGTGCATGCAGTCTATATATATCTTAATGCTGATGGGGTATTTCAATATCGATGTTTTATGTTTTGAAGCGATAGGATTGATTGAAGTAAGAGGTATTCAAATATTGTTTGATAATATTTAAGTATACATGTAGCACGACTATTGAATATTAAAGATACAAGATACATGGCGATATAATGAACTGATGGCACGGAAAAGGGGCCAACTTCACGGTACAATAGGGAGTTGTATGTGCCACTGCGCATGTCTGTACAATGCATCCTGGGATGGATTCTGATGAAATATGACATTCAATTATTTGGGAACATTTTTATCGAAATTTGTAAGAATGTTTTCACCAATATCATAGCTTGTATAAATGATCTATGAAAACCAAATGCATGATGGGAAATATGGGGGCTTGTGTCATGGAAACGTGTATAACACATGGATATTGTCATTGGAGAACAGATACATATCCAATGCTATAAATGACATGTTTTCATAGATTTTACACTGTACCATAAGTCCAATAATTTTATGCGAATCAAAATTCAAAATGGCGGCTATGCAAGGCCCCTATAGAATGGTCGAGCCAAGTCTCTCGATGGAAAATGTCGTGAGCAGGAAACGGAGTAGGCCTACAAAGGAACATATTAATCTCTGCGACGGAACAAAATGTTTTTTGTTTCGCATTTTAAAAAGAGGTCTATCCGGGAGCTGTCAATACATACATAGCCCGAGCGTGGGGGAAATGAATATCTGATGGGTCTCCTCTATCAAAAACAAGTATGTTGAAATGGCCCGGAACTACAATAGACCTTATATGGGTCAGATTTTCAGAAAATGTACAATTCACTTCCCCAGTCCTCTCAAATAATCCAAATTTCAGACAAAAATAAAGTTCAAAATACAGTTCAACCGAACCAAACAGATTGCTAGAATCAATGCAATGCCATAATCGAATTTACCCTGTATTGTCTAAATTGCAGCCTAAATTTGCAGAATTTTTTAAATGTGTACAGCTGCAAATTGTACATTTTCAGAAAATCTGACCCTTTGTGATTGTCATAATGCGAGGATTGATTCACCTCTACATGGGTCAGGTTTTCAGAAAATGTACAATTAAACACCGCCAATCTTCTTAAACAACCCAAATTTCAGACGAGAATTAAGTTCAAAATACAGTTTAACCTAACCAAACAGATTGCTAGAACCAATGCAATGCCGAATATACTCGAATTCACCTAATATTGACCAAATTGCAGCCTAATTTAGCCTAATTTACTAATTGTGTACAGCTGCCAATTCTACATTTTCTGAAAATCTGACCCATATGTATCTAAAGAGAGCGTTGTTGATAGCAGTGGTAAAGTTAAAATATAAACTATAGTTTTATGATGCTAATTGATACCCGTTAATAGGCAAGATCTGAAACGCTCCCTTTAGGTTGAGATAGCAACAGCTGGCACTGATTTCATACAGGCACCAGGGCCTATCTGAGGGTGGGTGGGGAACTGACCACAGCTGTAAGTACACACCCGCTCACACACAGTGCGGGTGTATGCATCATCACTGTCACCACACTGGATGTCCGTTCCGCGCTGCACGTACATCAAATAACGGCCAATGCTATGTTCTATTGATACTCATTTTCATTTGTTTCTCGAAATTCTGAACATAACAATCTTTCTAATTTCTGGGACATGTATTAAATGAATTAGATAAAGCCTTGGTCAATAATATAGACTGCAACTCTAAGTAGTTTTGTCACTATGCCTGTCTAAAGAAAAGTCACAGATGTCCGTGCTGCATTTGAATGCAACTTGTGTAGATGTACGTGCAGGTTTTGGCCGATGTACGTGCAGCATACTGCTTTTCAAATAGGTTTGGAAAGATACACACTCAGTGGCGGTACCAGGGGTACTGCCCCACCCCCTAGACCCCCTAAAATGGGTCCCTGTTGGCCCCGATCATTTCCAACGCCAGATTTGTATTCAATATATCAACAAAGAACCCCAGGAAAGGTCACATCAAAAAGTCTTTTCTCTAATCGTCATATTTAGTAAAATTAGCAAGAACCTGAATATAGATCATATAACATTGAAAAATAGTGATGACATTTTTATGATATCCGAGACTCCCTTATATGTCATCAATATTGCTTAATAATAAATCTGTTAAATGATAATTTTCTTTAGTATTTTAATTTTAAAGTCAGTCCGAAATCATTAAACTTATATACATTTACCAGTATTTTCAAGTAATACATAAACATAGTTAATAAACACATGCTCAATGATAATGTAATATAAACACATTAAATCCAAAGAAGGCATTAACACAATGTGAATTATCTCTTCAATATTTGTAATGGAGGAATACTAATAGGATTCGGAAATTAACTACAAGAATACTTGGAAAAATTAGTTACATGCCTGGGGCCTTCATGGTGGTAGGACAGGGAAGAGAGAGGGAGAGGGGGCAGGAGAGGGAGAAGGCAAAGGTTTAGCATGCAGGGCGGGGACTTTCAGTAGTTTATACTGCAGGGACACTGAGAATGCATTTGAAATATGTGGTGACAAATAACTATAGCCGTAGCACGGGCATCATTTTTTAGGAATAAACTGTAAGGATGAAACAACTACTATAAAACTATTGAAGTGGGTGGGATACATTTTATAAAATACTATTGTGGTATTTAATTACTCCGTTTCACATTCAAATCTGTCTTGAGTGTTCTGAGATTAGTTTTCCAATAACTAACAGATAAATAAATTTGGACCAGCACGGACATCCCTTTTGAGGAAGTGGAAGTGTAGCACGGACATCCTCCAAAACCTGCACGGACATCACCCTAAGATTTTAATATTGCAATATCTTTATATCTAGACAAAACTTTAACGATATCATGATGTTATTAGGACGGTAGAAGGTTATCAAAGATGTATACCACAATATACCTTGATCAGTGGTGTAGAAACTAAGATATCATTCAAACTATTTTGGTGGCATTTCGGGGCCTTTTTGTTATGATGTACGTGCAGCGCGGAACGGACATCCAGTGTGGTGACAGTGATCATGCACTCAACCTGCACCTGCACCTATGCACACCGCATCCAATGACCTGTTGAACATTTGTTCTGTTATTTGTTTTCCATAATTATTAAAGAAACATTAAGTAAGATGAAGATAGGGCATGATGTTGTCTCATATATCCTAAAGTTTGGTGGCTATATTAAATGTTTTTCTGTCTCTAAAATTACATTTAATGAAGGGCCCTCTCTGTGTCCATTGGAACCTGCACCCCCATAATGTAAACACAGTTGGCTTGGCCCCTGTTCCGGTCAAAATTACCCATCCCCGTCTACTCTGGCCCCAGTCTACCAGTCAGCATATCAAATTCCGAATCTTGTCTATTTGGGCCTTCTTCCAGTTAATACCCCGACCCACAAACCTAATTTAATTCTCTGTCATTGGGTCGATATGGCATCAATACAAGGTCGACACGATTCACAACCAGCGTCATTGAACAATGTCTATTTCATGAATGATCAGTCATGCAACCCATTCAAATAGCAGGGTCAGACCCATGCATACTCGCAGGCGTGGTTATAACATTGTCAGTAATGGCTATCGACCGCAACAGGTCAGCAAATGTTTCTTTTCATCAATTATTGGTTCCCAGGCTGTCACATTGTAGGAGTTAAATACAAATATCACTGGAAGAAACAACTATATAAAATAATAATGGCTGTAATAAAATGGAATACATGCTAGAATATACAAAAGAAACGGAGCAACCATGGAAATAACAACAATATGACCCTAGTCCTTTCCCCTTTGAAACATGTTATTCAATAAAAAAATGTCCAACAAAACCCTCCCCCACTCCCCACAGCCCCGGTAAAAAGGGCTTGGCTGAATGAAACACAATAAAACCAGGGGCAACTTATCATATCATGATGAAAATGTGACTGGCCTGACTTGACTATTTCCAAGGTTCACAAAATAAGATTAATTTAAATGTATGTCAGGTACCCACATTACAATATAAGATATACATCATTGTCAGCTTGTGCCAACACATCGGTGAATACAGTCCTATATATGGGTCAGATTATCAGAATATGTACAATTGGCAGCTCTACACATTTAGGAAATTCTCCTAAATTAGCCTGGAAAATGAAGAATATCGGGTATATCCGAGTATATTTGGTATCGCATTGACTTAAAGTATCAGTTCTGTTATGTTAAACTGCATTTTGAAGCTCATTTTTGTTTTAAATATGGGTTGCGTGAGAGGATTGGTGAAGATAAATTGTGCATTTTCTGAAAATCTAGGTCTACTTTCTTACTACCAGTCCACAATGACCACATTTAGCAGAAACATGGTCCGGCGGTTGTACAAATATAACTACAAGGGAAAACTGTCATTTAGACGCCAGTTATTGCATGTCAATGAGTTGTTTTCTCATGTTCGCTTCCTGGGCGGTAACGGAGGCATGCAATCTCCTGCACTGGAAAAACACAAGGGTCAGATTTTCAGAAAATGTACAATTCGCCTTCACCAATCCTCTGAAATAACCCACATTTAAGACAGAAATGAGCTTCAAAATGCAATTTAACACAACAGAACTGATACTTTGAATCAATGCGATACCAAATATACTCAAATATACCTGGTATTTATCATTTTGCAACCTAATTTAGCAGAAGTTCCTAAAAGTGTAGAGCTGCCAATTGTACATTTTCGGAAAATTTAACCCACAACGCCCGTTTCCATAGACAACCGGCGTTTATGTGAGGTAGCCAACACCGCTTCAGCCAGGAGATAACAGTAGCTAAAATAGAGTCCGAAATGAAAACATAGATCTGTAGAATTGATACATTAAGGAAATATCGATGGAGATGGCATAACTGCTGCGAGATTTCCGCTGATGGATGGTAAATGCAAGTGATAATATGGAAGCCTGAATTATTTAGATATGAGTGGATGGAAGGACGTATGTACTCTTCTACTATATGTGTGCCTTCTAATCTCCCAGATGATATACACACATATATAATATAGCCTGGTTATATACAGGAAGGGTATGCAGTGGATGGATCAATTGGAGTGTAAAAAAAATGCTCATCAATATAGAAAGGAAGATTTCGAACGGGGTCGAAAGCCAATGAATGCTATATGTAATGACCCTTGGTTAACACTGGGGAGGAGAAATAACGACAACAACATCAGATCTAGATTGCAATTACTCTGTTTATATGACGATAGACATTTGACATAGTAGAAACGGGTACATAAAAATAAAGGTGTCGTATAAGGGTTAAATTTTCCGAAAATGTACAATTGGCAGCTCTACACTTTTAGGAACTTCTGCTAAATTAGGTTGAAAAATGATAAATACCAGGTATATTTGAGTATATTTGGTATCGCATTGATTCAAAGTATCAGTTCTGTTGTGTTAAATTGCATTTTGAAGCTCATTTCTGTCTTAAATGTGGGTTATTTCAGAGGATTGGTGAAGGCGAATTGTACATTTTCTGAAAATCTGACCCTTAAGGTAGTATAAAGGTATAAAGAAGTAAAGAGGAATAGAATGTAGTCTACTGACTCTCACTGCCACCTTGCGGCCAACATACACATAATATGGGTAAGAAATGATGCGCGCAATGCGCGAGAAATGCCTGCGCAGCATGCGCGTACATAAAGCCTATATATATTATAAAATGTGTAAGTAGTATAATGAAAGTAAGGTTTAGAACATGGCACTACATATGCATGTAATGGATTTGTATTTAGATATGTCATAACGGGTCAATAATATCAATATCTTATGCATGCATTCATAAAAACATGCTTTGATGAGACAAAGCTATATTCTCCCAGCCAGTGAACATAGTTCAACTTGGCAATTCTGGTTTTATCCGCTCGAGAAAGGTATTATATAGTCCGCAGTATTTATGCCTAGAATATTACACCCATGAAGTGCATGTGGATAATATTCCAGGCTTTTAAAATCCCCTGTAGATTTAAGTAATGCTCATGACATCTCATTCGCAGGCAGTGCTATGAGACGAGCCGCCTAGAAATCGCCAGGCCCATGTAAAAAGTAGTTAAGTTCTCAATTACAAATCTCGCCACTGGGAAAGAAAATGATGAACGAGTCAGACAATTTAATAGTCCATGTACCCAATGAAAGTACATCTTCTCAGATAACATATCTCGGCAATGACAATATAATATATTGCCGAAATCTGAGAATATTATACAGGTTACTCGTGCGATATTCTAAGCAACTAACAATATTATAGCAAGAACAGCATAGTATCGCGTATGAGGGGGGCTATATTCTCCGAGTATGGCCGAAAACTACGAGGCCGTAGGCCGAGTTGTTTTTCGGCCATACAAGGAGAATATAGGCCCCCAAAGACGCGATACTGTGCTATTCTTGCTTTTATTCCATGATTCTTAACTTATTACAACTTTATTTGATTTATTTCATCAAGTTGTGTTGTCCGCATAGCTCACCAATAGTCTCGAACGGTCGTGACATCACTGTACAATACACAGAGTTTATATTGTCCACCTTGTGAGCGGCAAGTATATCGATTATATTGTACGCTCACGGCCAAATCATGGAATAAAGACTGACACCAATGAGTTAGTTAACTGTATTATAACTTTTAATGATATAAATACAAAATGTTTTTGAGTCATAAAGTTACGAAGCGTATTCCAAGTGACGAAGCGTGAGGAAAATTAATTTCTCAAATTTCTCTTTTTAAAGACTATATTAAACCATATTTAAACTGCAACGACATTCAAAAACTCAGGTCGGCTGTCATAGGAAGACCTGTCTGACAAGGTACAGAATTGACCGACCTATTGTATCAACATCCACAATAAATATTTTTGAATTGAATTGAATATCCATAGAGCTGCGGAGGAAATCGGCCCAGTGAATACGGGCTTTAACTCAACGAAGAGCCTCCAAGTGGCATTACATAATTTTGAGCTAATTCGAGTGTACAGGTGCGGGACCGTACAATACAATAAATACGAATTATTCACAGGATATGTTAAATAGCACCAAATAGTGTCTAGAAAGAAGATACTACTTGAGACATTCTCCGTGGAGAAAAATATTATTTATCATTTATATTACACAGCATTTATTGTGCAAATTCGTCCTTAAAGGGTGGTCTCCACTGGCTGCGTTAAGCTCTGCGGTAAGCCTTGCGATGGTTTGTGCAGGTTCTGTAGGTGTTTAGGAATGAGGAGGTCCTTGCCTACATGGTCAGTCAATGATGTACTCAGGAACTCGCCCCTTCTCACCAACACAGCACCGTCGCAAGGCTTACCGCAAAGCCTTGCGATGGTTTGTGCTGGTTCTGTGGGTGGAGAGGAATGACGAGGTTATGCCTATATGGTTCATGGCCATGGAGGCAGGACCTCGCCACTTCTCACCATCA
Source organism: Sthenelais limicola (assembly GCA_942159475.1). NCBI lineage: Eukaryota > Metazoa > Annelida > Polychaeta > Phyllodocida > Sigalionidae > Sthenelais > Sthenelais limicola. The sequence goes on along the minus strand of OW804097.1, from coordinate 117,275,378 downwards.
AAGCACCATCGCAAGGCTTACCGCAGAGCTTACCGCAGAGCTTACCGCAGCCAGTGGAGACCACCCTAAAAACTTATATTGATCACACATGTTGACATAGCCTGTGAATGTGGTGCAGACTCCAAACATGATTCCCGGAATGCTGAGAATAATTGTCATACTGATGAAATGCAACCAATAGAAAAACACAAACACCGTCTGGGATGCCCCCTACTGGGCAGGAGTGACAACTTGAAGACCTGGCTAAGTATAGCCATACAGAGTCAAGGATATACATACGCCTATAGGGGTCAGATTTTCAGAAAATGTACAATTGGCAGCTCTATACATTTAGGAAATTCAGCTAAATTAGGCTGAAAAATAATGAATACCAGGTATATCTTGAGTATATTTGGTATCACATTGATTTAAATTATCAGTTCGTTTATGTTAAACTGCATCTTGAAACTCATTTTTGTCTTAAATGTAGGCTATTTGAGAGGATTGCTGAAAGCGAATTGTACATGTTCTGAAAATCTGACCCATATACGCCTATAGGCAGGACACGCCATCTAACTTGTGCACGAACACGAGAGAAAAACCATCGCACACATTTGGCTACAAACTACAATCCCGATCCTCAATTTGCTGTGTTGCAGAAAAATGGGTCTTAAGTCGCAAAAAACGGATTTTGAAATATAATCACATTTAAAATGATGGGAATGAATTTGTGAGATTGTAACTGCTGCTTCTTGAATAAAAAATTATCCGTGGAAAACAATGCATATGATGCGACTAATGGGACTACACATCCTAAAACATCAAAACATTCCTATGAAGAGTTCTTGTGGATAAAAGTATTTGAACAATATGGGTCAGATTGTCAGAAAATGTACAATTGGCAGCTGTACACATTTAGTAAATTCTTCAAAATTAGGCTGCAATTTGGTCAATACTGGGTAAATTCGAGTATATTTGGCATTGCATTGGTTCTAGCAATCTGTTAGGTTAGGTTGAACTGTATTTTGAACTTTATTTTCATCTGAAATTTGGGTTATTTGAGAAAATTGGTGAAGGCGAATTGTACATTTTCTGAAAATCTGACCCTTATAATCTTTCGCGACTTATGAAGAGTTCTTCTGTGACACATCACATTTAATTCGATTAAACGGCAATTTTCACATCCCACGCGGCGTCACGCTAACTGATATTTAATTCTATAACGTCTGAATTCTACAAATCATCCCATGTTTATCCTCCCTTAATGATTCGATAAGGACACAATAAAATAAAGACCTTTTCTCTTGTCATCTCCAGAAATGAACCTCATTCAATACATTATTCGTGGATCTATATTTTAAGGGTCATATTTTCAAAAAATGTACAATTCGCCTTCAGCAATCCTCTCAAATAGCCTACATTTAAGACAAAAATGAGTTTCAAGATGCAGTTTAACATAAACGAACTGATAATTTAAATCAATGTGATACCAAATAATCGGCGATTCATCAAAAAGAGTCCCATGTCGGCAACTTTCATTTTGAGATATAGGGCTCCAAAGGTGGTATAGGACTTTTTCGGTCGAAAACTTTTTTTCCCGTAATATTAATCTTTATTATGTTTTTTTTGAGACTGGAAAATATTTTGTACCAAAAACAATTATTTACGCTTCATAACGGCCGGTAAACATTTTCCTAACATGGTTGGATGGGTTTAAACAAAGGAGCCGAAGGCTATTTTTCACTAAATTCACTCGTACGCCGTGGACATTTGATCGTAGGGTACCCCAGCACATTTGGTATCCTCGGAAAGCCGTGAATCTCCTCTAGCCAATGGGATTCTTCCCTTTTGAATCGCCGCGTAAGTAAACCAATCACAGAGCTCTCTCCAAGTGCATTCGGCGTAAACAATGGTTGCTAGGTTCGTCAAGGGAGCCCACGAGGGGTCGATACAGCCCTGTGATTGGTCCAGCCGCTCCGAAAGATCAACTTCCGGCTGACGCCATCTTCTAGCGTGGTCTTGGATTTGAATCGAAGCGACCAGTTATTCCTCGATTCCAGACGATACAAGACGTGTTTTACTCTCCAACAAAGTTTTAAATGGACCAAGGTTTATTATTTAAACATGGAAGCTGAGGCCACCGTCGCAGAAGCTCTTAATGGCATCGCTCGAGCCAATTTGGGAGGTGTTGTCGACAACGCCGAATGGCGTAACCTCATCGAAGAGTATTTTGTGTTCAACGAGGAAACAGAGACGGTGGAATCTGACTCAGATGGAGAACCAGACGTCCCTGATCAGCCTGAAACTCCGGAGACGAACGAAGAAGAAGTTGAGGAAGCATCAGAACCTATTCTTATTATTGATCACATGCAGGCAGTCGTGGACAAGGAACGGGAAAAGTGCTCCACGTTTCGGTAAGTGTTGGTGCTCTGCAGCCATCTTTTCTATCGTGTGTGTTGACATGCTGGGGGACGCGATCTGAAAACTATGCTATGTACATCCCTGGAAATCATTCCAAATCTATAATCCAATGCTGTTATATGTGCTAGATACCTTGTGGGTATATTTAGAGGTTCTAAAATTTAATTGGTGTATGTTTTAAGTCGCATGGTGTTGTTCGTGCGTGGGGAGTTTAAGGCCCTCGAGATCTGGGGAGTAGCTATTTACTTGGGACGTCTGAGATTCCTTACTCGTCTCGTGTGGAATGTAGGGTTAAAAATACATTGTTTGTTTGTGTCATTATGGGCAAATTAAAATCTAGGATTTTGTCCGTTTCAGATGTAACTGCCGATTGTTTAACGGCGGGCCATGCATAGACCAGTTCACTGTGGAACAGCGCATCTCTCATCGGTCGGAACATGACCAAATCGATCGAGGTAATTTCAAAATAATGTTTTTCTCTATTGCCTCATTGCCCATACATGCCTGTATAATACTCATTCAGTATTTTAATCAGTATTTTAAGCTGTAGCTTGTTAAATAATGAGGACACGTGCTACCCAATTACATAGGATAACTAATTACGTAGGATAACTGTAGGGACTCAGACTAAGATTGGTGTCGGTGATATTAGTCAGTCACAAATTCATTTTTACATTATTGTTATACTGTCGTTTCAGATGAGCTCGACATGGCACTCTTTGGCGTTTTCAATACTGTTACTGACAACAGTGATCGATGCAGTCCAACCAAGAAGGGGCGCCAGTGGAAGGGAGAGAGAAAACACCCAAAGAGCCACTACAGGATGCATAACAAGCCTATTTGCAAAGCTACCTTTAAATTCCTTTACAAGTGAGTGTTATCATGAATCTTGTGGTGCCCATTAATACTGAACATTAGATAGCTATTCATAATAACATGATTATTTGCTAAGAATCAATATTTTGGTATTGTCATTTTAAGATCCTGCATTATGTTCAATTTCTTCCTTTGTCAACGATTAAATTATTATTAATTATTTTTTCTATTTCTTTTCTCTCCCTTCACTTCTAGGATTAGCCAAAACTTGCTGACAGTTTTGCTAAAATCCTTCGCTGAGGATGGTCTGGTCACTCGTTCACGACAGGGTGGTGGTCACCGTGCTGTGAGGTCTTTGCCAATAGATGACCTGAAGAACACTATCAACTTCATCACATCTTATGCCGAAACACATGCTCTTGTCTTGCCAGGCAGAGTATCTTCTCACCACAGAGACGACATCTTAATTCTCCCCTGCCGTTCTACAAAAGCTGAAGTTCATCGTCTTTACACACAAGCCATGCAAGAGACTGGCAATAGGGCTGTTGCCTACTCCACTTTTGGTCATTTATGGCGCAAGTATCTTCCTAAAATAGTCACAAGTCGTCCCATGACAGACCTCTGCTGGGAGTGCCAGCGTAATAACAGAGACATTTCCTGTAGTAGTAATTTACCTGATGTTGTGAAAGCTGCCAAGTTAAAGAAACAGCAGAAACATTTAGACAGTGTAACCGCCGAAAGAACTCTTTATCAGAAATTTTGTGCTGATGCAAAAGAAGCGTACAGAGACAATGGTGAACCCCCCCTTGGCAAACATGCCCCTTGCTCATGTGACATTCGAGTACATCTCAGTTTTGACTTTGCACAACAAGTGCATTTACCTTCTTACCCGATGCAACCAGGTCCCCTTTATTTTCTCACCCCGAGGAAGGTAGGCCTGTTCGGTATTTGCATGGAAGGAATGCCTAGACAAGTTAACTACCTTATAGATGAGAGCCATTGCACCAGTAAGGGGTCAAATGCAGTTATTTCTTATCTGAATCATTACTTTGAAAACTATGGTCTGGGGGAGAAAGATTTAGATCTTAACTGTGACAATTGTAGTGGTCAGAACAAGAACCGGTATGTTTTGGCCTATTTGATGTGGCGTGTCCTTACTGGAAGGCACAGGTCTATTACACTTAACTTTTTGATTACTGGGCACACTAAGTTTGCCCCCGACTGGTGCTTTGGTCTCTTGAAAAAACAATTTCGTCGGGACAACGTTTCTTCTCTTCAGCAATTAAAAGCCAGTGTGCAGCGCAGTACGCCAGGGGGGGTCAACCAGGCCCAACTTGTAGGTGATGAAAGGGGTACTGTTTTTGTTCCATTGTACGACTGGCAGGCATTCCTGTCACCTTTCTCCAAATCTTTTCCAGGTATCAAAGGGTATCATCATTTTGAATTTTCTAGTGACAAACCTGGTGTTATTTCTTTCAGGCCATTTGTAGGCCCTGAAGATAGTGGTACTTTTAAAATGCTTACTGTTGATGTGGGTGATGTCCCTCAGGACAACCCACCCATTGTACCTTCTCCTGGACTGTCTGCATACAGACAGTGGTATCTTTTTAATTCTATTCGTGATTTTTGTACCGAAGAAACCAAAGACATTATGTGCCCCAAACCAACTGTACCTGAAGAAGGGCCAGGGAGGGGGGGGGATGGCTACATTGTACAGGCTCCTGCAGTCGCCCCAGTAAGAGGTAGAGGGAGGGGAAGTGGAAGGGCTAGAGGAAGAGGGAGGGGTAGAGGAAGGGGAAGGGGAAGGGGAAGGGACAGGGAATCTTCTTCTGATGAATCATTAGAATTAGGTGGTGATGAATCTTCTGAGGAGGAGGAGGAGGAGGAGGAGGAGGAACCTCAAGAGGAACCTCAAGCTAGGGGTAGGGGTAGGGGTAGGGGTAGGGGTAGGGGTAGAGGAACAGTAAGGGGAAGGGGCAGGGTAAGGGAATCTTCAGAATCTTCTTCGGATGGGGAGGTTGCACCTCCTCCAGCAAAGAGAGGTAGGGGGAGGGGGAGGGGAAATGTTGAGCAACGCCGGCCAGGGAGGGGTAGGGGTAGGGGTAGGGGTAGGGGTAGGGGCTGACTGCTATTTTATTGATTTTATTACTGATTTTATTACTGATTTTATTACTGGTGAATACTGTTGTACATTTTGTTTTGTTAGAATGAATAGGTGTGTTATCATGTATATATTGCAAGCACTGCACCGAAGAATTTTGTACAGAATTATTATACTCGTGTTAACAGGGTAATAAAATAAAAAATATTAAATGAAATGCACTGATTTTTTTATGTATTGTGGCCCTACTAGTCTATAATACCTGCCCCAAATCTGAGAAAAATCCAATCATATGAACTGGTCATTTTGCATGACGACGCGTCCGACATAAATCCCACAAAAGTCTCCTAGAAATGTATTTTGCCCAAATTTCACCCAATTTTCATCGCGCGATAAAATGATAAGTTACTAAGTAAATGAACTGAATTTGGTATATGTTATGGCTATGGCAGGTAGTAAAGTGTGTCCCAAATTTCATAGAAATCGCTTGATAACAAATGCCCGTAACCAAGGATGGCGCGCCGAAGGTCACTCGCCGAACTTAAACAGGCTGTATCTCAGTTTCCGGCTCCTCCAGTAACCGCGTCCCTTAAATACTCACCGCAACCATAGAATTATACCCAATAGGCCTAAAATTAAGCTCTATACATCATTGGAAAGCTCTTTCCTGCTGCTTACCCATCCAATAGCTAACTCCAAAATCGATTTGGCCGACATGGGACTCATTTTGATGGAGCGGATCTCACAAGATATACCTGGTATTCATTATTTTTCAGCCTAATTTAGCTGAATTTCCTAAATGTATAAAGCTGCCAATTGTACATTTTCTGAAAATCTGACCCTCAAATCCCTTCAGTCATAACAAGCCGTTCCTGAACTCTGTTTCCAAGAAGCGCATTCATTCTGAATTCAATATCCCCCTGGGATTTAATCAAAATTGATTTACGAAGACGGATAGTCATATCATCCCATCAATATCATAATGTCAGATAGTCAGATTTTCAGAAAATGTACAATTCACATTCACCAATCCTCTTACTCTTAAACAACCCAAATTTCAGACGAAAATAAAGTTTAAAATACAGTTCAACCTAACCAAACAAATTGCTAGAATCAATGCAATGCTGAATATACTCGAATTTACCTAGTACATGTATTGACCAAATTACAGACTAATTTAGCAGAATTTACTCAATGTGTATAGCTGCCAATTGTACATTTTCTGAAAATCTGACCCATAAGCTGTTCGACCTTCAACGTCTGAGTTATTGAGTAGAATCAGACAGAGAACAGTATCCGGACTAGTCTACATCTATAGTAAAACTGGGGGTAATTTGTTAAACTCTTGATCAAATGATATCTGAATAGCAGCTGAATGAACAGAGATATTCAATCGCTAGGTGAAACGTGACAACTGGATAAAGGGCCTTGTCCACTAAGCCGATTCTCATGAGATTCTCACAGAATCTAGTGCAAGAGAATCCTCTGCGGCGCAAAATCGCATGAGAATCGGCTTCGTGGACAAGGCCCCTACACCATTCACGGGGACATGTATCTACTAATTTGTATAATTTCTTCAGAATCAACCTATTTAAGGACGACCTGATAATATGTATAAAATGGGGGCACTTACACTTACAACATTTCCAAAATTCGGACATACGTGGAAATGCTGGTCCCTTAAATTGCTATTAGTAATGAGGTGGAGGTACCAACATCTTTGATGCATTGTTCTGACCATAAGACAACACAAGTACAAGACCCAAGAAGGTAACCAGTGTGGTTATCAATTATCAGTAATATTCGATCTAACCATAGTTAATAGCCATATTCCACGAGTTCTCTCATCAACAGACGTCTAACTCTTATATAATAAGCCAAGCGACGATACCACCCTACAAACTCTCCACGATAATTATAGTATTTCAACATATTAAGTAACGAATATATGGGTCAGATTTTCAGAAAATGTACAATTCGTCTTCACCAATCCTCTCAAATTGCCCACATTTAAGACAAAAATGAGCCTCAAAATACAGTTTAACATAACAGAACTGATATTTTAAATCAATGCGATACCAAATATACTCAGATATACCCGGTATTCTTCATTTTTCAGCCTAATTTAGGAACATTTCCTAAATGTGTAGAGCTGCCAATTGTACATTTTCTGAAAACCTGACCCATATATCGGCAGGCCTCACATTATTTGGTATAGCCTAGTGACTGTAGAAGTCATGGATGGCCTCCCAGTAATGATGAATGGACTATAAACATATGATTAGCTATTCACATACATGTATATATGGGTCAGATTTTCAGGAAATGTACAATTGTCAGCTCTACACATTTAGGACATTTTGTTAGATTAGGCTGAAAAATTATGAATACCGGGTATATCTGAGTATATTTGGTATCGCGTTGATTCAAAGTATCTGTCTTGCTCTGTTAAATTGCATTTTGGAGCTCATTTTTATGTGTTTTTTTAGAAGATTGGTATAAGTGAATTGTACATTTTCTGAAAATCTGACCCATATATATGACACTGGATGCTATAATGCACGGGCACAGGCTAATGCCATTGAGAACGCTAAGGTGCAATTATCAACGTCACCATATTCCGTCCTTTTATTCTAGAGGAACATGCGAGCTGAACCCATTACACCCTTATGTCCCTGATTCACCAATAGATCCTAATCTTTACCATCATTGGAATACCCTTGATCTCATCTTAGTAGATAATGCTGATATCTCAAAATCTATTTTTTGTGACTCAAGGGCCTAGTCCACTAAGCCGATTCTCATGCGATTATCTCGGAATTTAGTGCAAAAGTGTCCTCTGCGGCGCAAAATCGCATGAGAATTGGCTTGGTGGACTAGGCCCTTTATGACTCATTTTTCTCTAACACATCACACAATATATATATGGATCCTTGAGTTTACTTGAGGGGCTTATTTCGTCATTTGCCTATACTACTTACTATAGTAAAGTAGGTGAATATAATCCATAGGATGACTTTCGAAACGCAAGAATATAAATGAATAAACTGTCTTGAAATTTGGTAATGTATTCATACGACTCAACGCGCTAGATACTTCAAAGATGAGAACATTCCTACGAAGAGATCTTGGGATACATTTTATGATTCAAAAGTGCTTTGATGTTGTTTAGTCTTAATTGAAACGATTCGTTGATAAGGTTTTAGCATAATACGTCAGATCCATATTAAAGATTTTACGATGCTTCCTGACTATGTTGGCAATTTTTCTAAATGCCCTAGCGACGTATGGCCGACTTCTATTCATCATGAAGGCTATTGAGGGTATTTGACGGCATGGAGAAACAAAATGGATTCCTGGTGTCTGGAGGGAGGTCGTACTGATAGGTAATCAATCATGGAAATAGACAGATAGGCAGACATTGTCTTACGTCCACAAGCAAATGGGTCTGATTTTCAGAAAGTGTTCAATTGGCAGCTGTACACATTTAGGAAATTCTGCTAAATTAGACTGCAATTTGGTCAATACTAGGTAAATTCGACTATATTCGGCATTGCATTGATTCTGGCAATCTCTTTGGTTAGGTTGAACTGCATTTTGAGCTTTATTTTCGTATGAAATTTTGGTTATTTGAGAAGATTGGTGAAGGTGAATTGTACATTTTCTGAAAGTCTGACCCAAATAGACTCAGAGTAGAATATATCAAATGTGATCACACGTATTATTGTGTGTAACAACTAATTTTCTACTCGGGTGCCTCTTGATTTGAAACATTGAAAAGGTTTTATTTCTCGCAGTGCATTATCAGCAAAACAATGACAATTCCAATGAACTAAAAGCACTGGCGGAGACACATTGTAATCAATAATGGTAAATAGATTGCCTTTCAAACCCCCTTGAATAAAATGAATTACTGCAAGAAGAATTGAATGAGGCACCAGAACAAAAGGCTCTCCGAAATGTAAAATTCTAATTCCCACAATGGACCTTTTTCGCATGCGATTACTGCTCAAATCGTCGCTTCAACTGATTTATTCCATTTGGACGAGTCAAATCAATGTATTCTAGTAAGAGTGTGGGAGAGAGAGAGAGAGAGAGTTATCTGAAACTGTACAAGATGGGTACGTTAATTCGGGATGAATATTGATTTTGAATATTTATTTGAAACAAATAGTGCATGGTATCAGAAGGCAGGGTACGTAGCATACCAGACTACAAGTCATTCCAGCGATACCTGCTAAATGAATACACAGAGAACCTAAACTCTAAATCAGAGTCCATCACCTCCTAAAAGAGTCAAATCAAGTGAGTCGTTTTGCCTGACTCTTTCATGCTTATTTCTGACTCTAACTCAGAGTCACATTGACTCGTTCTCTAGGTGCATCATGTGTGACTCTGTTTTTGACTCTGATAGCCCTGGAAGTTCAGGGATAGACTCTAAAAGGGAGTCGCTCATGAATATGAGACATAATGCTACTACTGTCAATATTATCAATACTGTTATTATTACAAATAATGACAACTATACTGTATACATTTACACCTTCTAGCATGTGATGCTAAAGCTCCAAACCCTTTATAACTCAATATGGATAAATATAGATATAACTCTTGACTCTGACATGAGTCAGACTGGGGACCATTACGTCCAACTGTATATACTTATACACTATTGTACGCATACTTTGTACTCTGTATTACTCTGTACATTATTTTAGTTTTACCTGTATACTTATAATACCTACTAGCTTTCTTATATGTTTAAGTAATCAAAATAAAAGGGGTGCTTGGAAGAGCTGTGAGGTTCACAGAAACCATTCCTATTTCCATGATTCATTCTAATGTAATTTTACATTACATTGTATAGGCTAACACTTACTGTAAATGTGACTTGGAAATAAAAATCTGTTATTATTATTAAGTGTGAAATGGCATGGAATTAGCACCACGCAACTGTCCGTTACTAAGCAACTATGGACAGCTAATAGCCAAACAAGTACAAAAATCGCCAATGTGTTAACCACGGCGAGACATTGTCAGGCAATGGTGTGTTACGATTGACAAATGTACGTTGGTGTATAATGTAATGTGTTTATGAGAATTGTGTGATCATAAATGTGATCCGTTTTAGGAAAATGTGTCATAAGTCGCAAAATATGGATTTTGAGATATCACCATATTTGAAAAGATGAAACTAACCCGATTCCAATGAATGTAAACATTCAGGACATCTAACAAGTTTCAGTATTTTTATTGTTGAGAAAAAAAATTGAAATATTTCTGGGTGAATTACCAGTAAAGTAGCTAAATATACTCAATGGGATGATCTAAGTAACGCACTGATATAATTAATAAACAGTCTTGAAATTTGGTAGATGTATTCATACAACCACAAGGACTAGACACTCCAAAAATGAAAATATTCCAACAAAGCGATCTTGTAAGTAAATGACTTTGAAAAACACCAATTTTGCGATTTGTGACTTATTTACCTGAAACATATATGGGTCAGATCGTCAGAAAATGTACAATTGGCAGCTCTACACATTTAGTAAATTCTGCTAAATTAGGCTGTAAAATGAAGAATACCGGGTATAGCTGAGTATATTTGGTATCCCATTGATTTAAAGTATCAGTTCTGTTATGTTAAACTGCATTTTGAAACTCATTTGTGTCTTATATTTGAGTTATTTCAGAGGATGTGTGAGGATGAATTGTGCATTTTCTGAAAATCTGACCCATATAGGCGTTCCATAAAGATCCTGGCAATCGTTCATGTGAGGGAAGTCACGTACTGTATATGAAGCGTGAAACTGAGAGTATGCACATACATCAGTAAACTACCTATCCATCATAAGCTCAAAATCCCACAGAAGAATTCGTCCATTTTGGGAATTGAACATTGCAAAGTCTGCTGTGAGTCCGTATGTAAATAGGTTTAGCTAGCCCCCTAATTGGTAGGATGTTCGTTGAATGAGAAAAAAGCCTTTGCTGCACCTCATGCCATATCTGCCTTGGTATACATGCACTCACAAACAATATTCCCATCTTTATTTTACCTTAGAAAAGCTGCTCCCTCTCTTAACCTTAGGTTATTGCCACACTTAAGCCGGGCCCACACATTCAAGAACTCAGAGCCGAATTGGCCTTAAGACAATTCGTATGAATTCAAAATCATTCTTAAGAAACATACCTGCTTTCGTGGGCTTTCTTAGGAAGAAACCTCCAATTCATATGACAAATCATGGGTTCTTACGACAATGCATAGGCAAGGTTTTTTTTGACTTTTTGTGACTCCCTAATTCGTACGAATTGTGAGTTTTGAATGTGTGGGCCCGGCCTTACATGTATACAAGCGTTGGTAAAGTTTCCATAAAAACTGCAGATATCTCAACTATTACGACAAAAACATACTCAATTTGCTAATGTTGTGACTTATAGGTCTGAAGTCATCAATCTTCTGCTGCTGTTAAATGTTTATACAAGAACTCGAAGAAAACGGCCGCTGGTGAGCGATAATAAGTGAAGCCCCTGCAGAAATTAGGGATTTCGGCGCCGAAATATGAATTTGGACTTTTATCTACTTTTAAAATAAAATCTCAACCATAATTCGGACTTAATCTCGTCGATTATACAAAGCGATCTCTTCTCTAGTCCAGAAAGCCAAAAATGTTTTTGCAATTTGCAAAAAAGATTTTTTTAGTTTTTGATCGATATCAACTGAGAATGCAGCTTTAACGATGCACTGTCCATCTTGCATGCGGTAAGCTCTGCGGTAAGCTTTGCGATGGTGCTGTGATGGTAAGGAGTGGCGAGGTCCTGCCTACATCATGGCCAATGATCCATGTAGGCAGGATCTCGTCATTCCTCTCCACCTACAGAACCAGCACAAACCATCGCAAGGCTTACCGCAGCCAGTGGAGACCACCCTTAATACGATAAGAGTATTGCGTTCTCTCTTGTTCCCCCTCGAGTAGCTCCTATTACTGGCACTATCCACTCAAGACCCGTCAGAGAGAACATTTATAGGACGAGGAAATGATAAGTATATAAATATATATATATATATAGCCCTTGTTGGATATATTTACCCAAGGAGAAATGGTTGCTTCTAAGTCATTAATCGAAATTCAAAGCTCTATTTGCACCGGTTCCCGGTAAATATTTGTTTCGACGATTGTTTCATAGTTGTAGTAATATAGAAGCATTTCATAATAAACAACACTTTGGAGAAGACTATATGCAGGGGACTACCGGTATGTATGTCCAGTACTTGAGAGAAATGAGGCTTCAAACAAGGCCGTACAAAATGGCCGAACAGCCATTTCTACTACTTTAAGAGAATTAACAACTTGCAGATTTGAATAGCGGCTGCACTCTATAAAATCTTCCTACAATATATAGTCGACAAATTGAAAGCTTCTGTTTAAAAAATGGTAAATACAGGTGTGGATAGACTAGTTGCCCTAACGATTACTATATTCCGTCTGGTATGTGGAAAAGACATGTGTTGTAACATACCTTTCACAATGGTCTTGTTCATATAACGGTGTGCATTGGGTCATATTCAATACTTGATCAAAATCCTCCAAGGAATATGTATATATTCTAATTTGATTACAAACGATGGAACAATTCAGTGTTGACTCGATCAGAATTAAATAAATAAAAACAAACATTATCACGGATATTTTTAGGCAACCATTTTAGAAAAATGGAAATGGTTTTAATTTTTCTAAAGTGTTATCCGTTCGTTTCGGATTCGAGGTCGAGAGGACGTCCGGGAAAACAATCCCAGATATTGAGCGACATCAGCCGGTCGCAGCTAGCAAATCCACAATGAATTCAATTCCATCAAATCAACACTACTTGGGTCAGATTTTCAGAAAATGTACAATTGGCAGCTGTAAACATTTAGTAAATTCTGCTAAATTAGGCTGCAATTTGATCAACACTAGGTAAATCCGAGTATATTCAGCATTGCATTGATTCTAGCAATCTGTTTGGTTAGGTTGAACTGTCTTTTAAACTTTATTTCCGTCTTAAATTTGGGTTATTTGAGAGGATTGATGAAGGCCAATTGTACATTTTCTGAAAATCTAACCCACTTCCAACTTTGGAATGGTGTCTACTGCGCGTGAGAATGTAACCAAAGACAATAAACCGCAGCAATAGGGGCGAGAAGGGACAGGGTACAAGGGTTGAAATCTTATCAATCAAGTAATGCAATTCGACCCATCTATCATTCGCGAATCAATGGTTGTCCGCGTGGTATCGCGACCAGCTTGTTGTATATTTCCCTATCTTGTCGCCCGGAAGCTGCAAGTGGACCACCTCGCCACACGACAAGGTCCGCCCACTGGCAACCAGTTGCCATGACAACATATTTTGAATACCTGTCAGGTTAACGGTGAATTAAAAGGTCTTACCTCTCGTAGCTGTAGTCCAACAGTCGATCTAAAAGGTCGTCCACGAGGGAAACGGAAAGGGAGACATGAAGTTAATAAAGCATTCCCACCACACAGTACTCGGAGAGGAATGAATATAACATAATATCGCTCATGGAAATGCCATCAATTAAGTGTTTCGATGTTAGAATATCATTATAGCCCTGCCCACACACAGCCGATTTGCCTCCCGATTTTCCCCCGATTTTGGTCTCCCGATAAATCCTATGATTTCATTTCAAGTCCTGGTTTATGTTTTTGAAATAACATCAACCAGGATTGGAAATGAGATCATAGGATTCATCAGGAGACACAAATCGGGGGGCAATCGTGAGGCAAATCGGTTGTGTGTGGGCAGGGTTTAACAAGGGGAAGGGTGGTGAGAGGGAGGGAGTTCTGAGCCAATACGGAAAGGGGGGGGGGGGGGCGTGAAAACGGATCGAAATGCCATTATCTAGATGTCAGAAGAATCTAGAATAAGTTTAGGTAGGATATGAAAAAAAAGAGAAAATATTATTGATATACCGGTTAAAAAAAAGAAGGACTTCAAGTGAAATGCAACATAATATCTTGGAGTCGGAAGGGTCAGACGGCCAGGATAGCTCGCGGAGAAGTGACAGAATCATATCCCCAATGTCATGACCCTTGGACTCTCATCGTAACTATATTGACAGGGTGGGGCGCTAGCCGGGCGGGGCGGTGGGCAGGATATGGATCAGATTTTCAGAAAATGTAAAATTGGCAGCTGTACACATTTAGTAAATTCTGCAAAATTAGGCTGCAATTTGGTCAATACTAGGTAAATTCGAGTATATTTATATTTGGCATTGCATTGATTCTAGCAATCTGTTTTGTTAGGTTGAACTGTATTTTGAACTTTATTTTCGTCTGAAATTTGGGTTATTTGAAAAGATTGGGAAAGTTGAATTGTACATTTTCTGAAAATCTGACCCATATGGTAAAGGGACATAGACAAAGATGGAGAATATTGCCAAAGAATATTAAAATTTTTATCATCCATCATTTTGGGTATGAATAACTCTACCCACCCATGAGCGACAATATTATATTTTATTCATTCATAAAAAAATATACTTACTCGGATCTTATCCATGTTCGTATAATTCATTATCTATTACCAATAAAATAATGCTTTTGGCGTGATATTGATATGAGACTTGCTTATGGGTCCGCTTGGAGGGTAATCTTTTTATTCATGAGAAAAACACATAGCATTATTAATCACCAAACTATTATTGCCAAGAGAACTATTCCATAGCAACCATAGGGAATGCTGCTGGACCCTGGAGGAAGCCCCTGGAGACCAGATCAAAGCCTAGAGGGCATTATCCTTACCTCTACAAAAGCTGGTTATCATTTGGGAAGCCCTTTTGGGGGCCTTTGCTTGGCCTCGCAATAGGACATTATATACCTCCCAGGGGAGTATTTTCTATGTGATGTCCAAAGGGAAAATAGGATGTTGGGATGTGAATTCGAGGGGTATAGGTCATGGAATATGTAGTACCGGTGATGATATTTTGTCTGGGATATCTTCATATACATTTCGGTCTTATACATTTCTATTCATTGAAGATTTATAAGCAAAGGATAGCTGTAGAGTCTATCTCGAAACAGGGTCCAAACTAATAGACTGGTTTAAGAGTATTGGTGTAGAATGAGATCAAGGTCTATAGTATTGAGTTCTTATTAGTTCTAGGCCATCAATCCAGAGTTAAAATACATAGATGGAACATAGCAAGGGGGAAGTCTGTACACTTATTAGTGACCGAGGGAGTGCAGGATCCGAAGTTAGAGGGCGTTAGCCCGAGATCTTCCCCACTCCCGAGGTCACTAATTAGTGTACAGACTTCCCCCGAGCTTTGTTCCATATTTATTACACCCCATTAGTGAATAAAAAATATAGATAAATAAAAATAAAAGAATTAATTTCAGTTTTTGGCGGACCTATTTGTTGTATGCGCCAAGGGTGAATAATTTACATGTTATGCACCACCTTGACCAAGTGTGACATACAATGCTGAAGGTATAGGCAACTGCAGCACAGGGGTATAATAAAATTATTGCATCAACAAGGTGGTAGACTTCTTTGCTGCGCGAATTTAAATCCGCGCGAAAAGGTGTCAAAATACTTAGTGCGCGAAAATAACGCGAAAATAAATATGTTTACAGTACTCACAAACAAAGTTTGGTCATTTGATGGTCAGTTCTCATTGGTTGTATTAATTTTATGAAAACATTTCCCATTGTGTGCTTATCACACGTTATTTCGTCATCTCTAATATTTCTAGCCCGACACTGACTGTGAAAAAGTGCTTAACAAAATAAAAAGGTCCTGGCGCAAAAGGGCACTTCGCAATTGACAGATCAAATCAAGAAGACTAAAACGCTGGGAGAATATGACTCATTCTTAGCTTTAAGGAGACATTGTAGGGTGACTCAGTGCATGTTTGTATTATATATCTTCATCTCCCATCTCTCTCTCCCTTCTTCTCTATCTCTATATCTTTGGTATGATCATAAACTGCCTCCCTCTTAGCTCTCCCGCCCTTGATATAACCATATTAAATGTGTTGATAAGGGCGTAAAGCAACCAATCTCATTCACTCACTCCCTCTCAGCTCTCCCGCCCTTGATATAACCATATTAAATGTGTTGATAAGGGCGTAAAGCAACCAATCGCACTCACTCACTCCCTCTCAGCTCTCCCGCCCTTGATATAACCATATTAAATGTGTTGATAAGGGCGTAAAGCAACCAATCTCACTCACTCACTCCCTCTCAGCTCTCCCGCCCTTGATATAACCATATTAAATGTGTTGATAAGGGCGTAAAGCAACCAATCGCACTCACTCACTCCCTCTCAGCTCTCCCGCCCTTGATATAACCATATTAAATGTGTTGATAAGGGCGTAAAGCAACCAATCGCACTCACTCACTCCCTCTCAGCTCTACCGCCCTTGATATAACCATATTAAATGTGTTGATAAGGGCGTAAAGCAACCAATCTCACTCACTCACTCCCTCTCAGCTCTCCCGCCCTTGATATAACCATATTAAATGTGTTGATAAGGGCGTAAAGCAACCAATCGCACTCACTCACTCCCTCTCAGCTCTCCCGCCCTTGATATAACCATATTAAATGTGTTGATAAGGGCGTAAAGCAACCAATCTCACTCACTCACTCCCTCTCAGCTCTCCCGCCCTTGATATAACCATATTAAATGTGTTGATAAGGGCGTAAAGCAACCAATCGCACTCACTCACTCCCTCTCAGCTCTCCCGCCCTTGATATAACCATATTAAATGTGTTGATAAGGGCAAAAAGCAACCAATCTCACTCACTCACTCCATTTCATCTTTTGTCACCAATCACCCGATGTATACATGTTTTGTACTTATTACTATGCTAACATCTGATGAGATGAACAAAAGGATCCTCAATTCCTAGTATTTTCAAGATAAAGTGACAAAACAGATGTCTTTATCCTTTTTCCTTAAATATAATGTTCTGTCATGAATGTAAAAGCATGGTTACTAAATTTAATAACAGGAATCATATATTTGTCCAACTTGTTTCTTTCAGCATAGAAAGAATGATTAACATTTTTCATCTCCTGCTAGTATAACTCGCCCTAAGGAAATGAGAATTACTGCTCACTGCTTACTCCTTATTATAGATCTCCCACTCAGAACAAGGACAGCTGTGTTTCCGATACACCATCTTTACCTAGAAGAGATCTATACCCCACCTAAAAACAATTGACTCTGTCTATAGTCTGTCCGAAAAGTAGTTGACACGTGATTCCTTAGTTCCTTTAATTAATGAAGGTGAGGGAAAAGTGGGAGATTTCTGATTTCTATTTATGACAAGGACCTGCGAGTCGCTCATTGCAATCAACCATGGAGAAACAGGGCCAGTATAACCAGCTCTTCCTTCCTTTTAAGCAAAACAACTGCTGCTGCACATAGAACAGAGGCAGCGCAATCCAGTACAACTGTATATTTGGCCATGGTCGGTCGCAAACGACCATGGTCAGTCGCAAACTGCGATTCAGGGGGCAAAGGTTTGAAGTAAAAATCCCCAACTTTTCCCTCCCCTTAAAGGAACTAAGGAATCACGTGTCAACTACTTTTCGGACAGACTATAAATCTGTTTTAAGTGTTGACCCCACTAAAAGTTATTCAAAGCAGGAACACACACCTCCCAACCAGGAAACCCTTGTAAAATACATTTCTCTTGTTTAGAACAAGTACCGGTGTTCAGTTCCTGAAAGGTCATTTCTTATCACCACCTACACCTAGTTTACAGCTCCTTTGAACCAGAAACACACCTACTAATGGGAAAAAGTAGCAACTAAAATGCAAATAAACAAAATAATAATCACGTTGAAATGGAATACAAAAAAGACAAAGCGTGCTGTGATTTGGCCTTTTGCAGGCAAGCAGGATCCGATATGCGGCTATTGATTTGGGTCAGACTGACTTGTTTGGTGTTAAATGAAGCACCCAGCAATCACACATTACCCGTGCTCACGAGTGGTACGATTAGGCCATACAACTAATGATGTGGGGTGTGGATTGGAGTCGCTCATGCCTGTGATTAGCACATGGGGCAGATTTTCAGAAAATGTACAATTCGCCTTCACAATTCTCTCTAATAACCCACATTTAAAACAGAAATGAGCTTCAAAATGCAGTTTAACATAACAGAACTGATACTTTAGATCGATGCGATACCAAATATACTCAGATATACCTGGTATTCTTCATTTTTCAGCCTTATTTAGCAGAATTGACTAAATGTGTAGATCTGCCAATTGTACATTTTCTGAAAATCTGACCAGTCAGTCATCCACGCTCCACACATGGTGTACACTTTGTTATGTTCTACGTTTAAAGTTATAGAGTTCAATGATGGATATATAGGGACTTATGCCATATGTGATGTGTTCATGGAAAATGAGTCACAGGTCGCAAAAGAAAGGATAGTTTTCAAATGTTTTTCCACAAGAACCCTTAAAACCAGAATGTTTTCATTTTTGGGGGTGTCTGGTGCTGCTACTAGCCTGGATACATGTACCAAATTCCAAGGCTGTATATTGAATGTATTTAGTATATATCTGAGGTTACCCTAAGCAGTATATTTAACTAATTTACTAGTGATTAGCTCTCATACAGCTAACATTTTGTTTATGCATGCAAAATATAGTAGTACTGATTAGATGTCCTAATGTTTACCATAATTGGAATCAGCCTGATCTCATCTTTTCTAATATGATGATATCTCAAAATCCATATTTTGCCTTGTCCTATGACACATCACATATACTGAGCACATTATTGCAACCTTCGATAACGATGTTGCTAAATAATTGTTTGTCAATTGAATTGAATCCATCCCAGCATGCACTATAACAGAATGCCTAGTGTTATGACACATTACGTAACATTGGTTCTTTAATAGATCAGTCGTGCCTCCAAGTTCCTTATTTATTTCATCACTAAAACATTCAAAGATCATAACACTAGTGGCACATGCAAATCCCCTATTAATGGTGAGTGGGATGTATATTACTGGACTTTGTTTACCGCCAAATTCGATATAATACTGCCTCATTATTAAAGGTTGCCACGCATGTTAGACCATGCTAGCGAGCATAATATGGGTGAAGTCGCCAGAAAATGTACAATTCGCCTTCACCAATCTCCTCAAATGACCTAAATTTCAGTCGAAAATAACGTTCAAAATACAGTTCAACCTAACCAAACAGATTACTAGAATCAATGCAATGCCATATATACTCGAATTTACCTAGAATTGAACAAATTGCAGCCTAAATTTGAAGAAATTTCTAAATGTTTACAGCTGCCAATTGTACATTTTCTGAAAATCTGACCCATATAGGTATTTGCTACCATATGCCTTCAGTAATTGACTAATTGCACTGGCATTAGGAGCCCATTCATACAATCATATAACCGAATTTTGTGTTGCTGCAACGGTCACCAAATATAAACCTCCTCCACTGCAAGTGCGATTGAAGAGAGCACAGTGACAATATTTGTCCATCGTTGCAACAGCAATGAATCAGTATTGAATCAGAACAGGCCAATCAAGCATTATGACAATAGCAGATGTACCTGCTACCATGCACCGATGGAGAATGATAGTTTTTGGTACAGGAGGTTGGTTTTAAGAGGGAATATTCTAGATGTGAGATTAGCTATGTAGTTTACAGCAGCGGTACTATAATATCCTATGAGCTGATAGCTACAATATATGTGGTGTGTTACATATAAAACAGAAAATAACTTCTGTTCATGCATAACAAAATATAGAAGTACTTATTAGGGTCAGATTTTCAGAAAATGCACAATCTACAGTTCTACACATCTCTCAAATTCTGCTAAAATAAAGTGGAAAATGATAGATACTGAATATATCTGAGTGTATTCTGTATTGTACTCATTCAATAAATCTGTTTGGTTATGTTGAACTGTAGTTTGAACCTGATTTCTGTCTTAAATTTGGATTATTTGACAGGATTGGTAAAGGCGAGTTGTACATTTTCTGAAAACTTGACCCATTAGAAGTTCTAATGTTTACCATCATTGGAATCAGCTTGATCGCATCTTTCAAATATGAAAATGTTTTCTGACTTATGGCTTGTTTTCTGTAACACATCATGTACATGGGCCAAGTTTTCAGAAAATGTACAATTCACTTTCCCCAATCCTCTCAAATAATCCAAATTTCAGACGAAAGTAAAATGATACACTTCAACCTAACCAAACAGATTGCTAGAATCAATGCAATGCCAAATATACTCGGATTTAGCGAGTATATTGACCGAATTGCAGCTTAATTTAGCAGAATTTACTAAATGTGTAGAGTTGCCAATTGTACATTTTCTGAAAATCTCACCCACATACGCTTATATATGGGTGAGATTTTTAGAAAATGTACAATTGGCAGCTCTACACATTAAGGAAATTCTGCTAAATAAGGCTGAAAAATGAAGAATATCGCGAATATTGAGTATATTTGGTATCACATTGATTTAAAATATCAGTTCTGTTCTGTTAAACTACATTTTGAAGCTCTTTTTTGTCTTAAACGTGGGTTATTTGAGAGGATTGGCGAAGTTAAATTGTACATTTTCTGAAAATCTGACCCATATGCCGGTATTGGATGACAAAGTGATATTTTTTGTATGCACAAAGATCTTGGTCAAAGGGGGATTAAAGGTCAATGCCACAAGCCGTATTGCTAAAGTTTTTTCTCCTGAGCAATGGATCCCTATAGGACGTGTGCGTGTCTCGCCCTATGGACATTGTAGAGATAAATTGCCGTAAAACTTATCGTCAGTCTACAACACAGATCATTTTCGTGTCTTAATATTGATATTTAGAATCCACAATTGTGATCTGTTTCAGGAAAATGAGTCATAAGTCGCAAAATGGATATTTTTCAAAGTGATTTATTTATAAAATATCTTTGTTGGAATATTCTAATTGTTGGGGTACTTAATGCTGCTAGTGACTTTAATACGTGTACAAGGTTTCAAGGCAATGTATTAAATATATCTATGCCTTTCCAAGGTCATCTTATTGAGTATATTTAAGTACGTTATTAGTAATAATCCACTCAAAAATATTAAAAACTTTTTTATTTAAAAAATAAAGATATCAAACTTAAATCATAGAAACACTACGTATATGTCCTATTGTTTACTACCATTAGAATCGGCTTGATCTCATCTTTTCAAATATGACAATATCTCAAAATCGGTTTTATGCGACTTGTGACTCATTTCCCTGTAACGCAACACAATTTATCTATTTTCATACTACTAGACCCTCTATAGGATTAAACAAGCGCAGGCTATTTATAGGTTGACGAAGCACGATGCAGGGAGATTAAAAATACTTTAAAAACTCCCCAGGATAAATTGGATGAGCACGGTATTTGAAAGTAAAGCTGGGAAACCTCTTCCAGCAATTTTCATATTTAATGGACGACAAATATATGTGATGTGTCGCAATGCCGCAAAAAAGTATTTTAGATACCATCAGATGTGAAAAGGTGAGATGAAGTGGCTTCCAACTATGTTAACATTTAGGAAATCTAAAATGTCTTTATATATTTTATGTTAGATTCTCTTCATATTTGAAAAGAAAGTTTGCAATATTTTTTGGGGGACAATCACTATAGTAAAGTAGCTAAATATATAATGAGAAAATGTACAATTGGCAGCTGTACACATTTAGTAAATTCTGCTAAATTAGGCTGCAATTTGACCAATACTAGGTAAATTCGAGTATATTCGGCATTGCATTGATTCTAGCAATCTGTTTGGTTAGGTTGAACTGTATTTTGGACTTTATTTTCGTCTGAAATTTGGGTTATTTGAGAGGACTGGTGAAGACGATTTATACATTGTCTGGCGACTTCATCCATATGTATGTACCCTTCATATTATAAGAATGGCGAGGCATATATGAACGATGCACAGATGTGTCTTTCACGTTAAGCTCTAAAGGCCTCAACCATTCCTGAAAGACATGCACGAAGCAGCCATTAATATCCAACAAAGTCATCTAACTGACCTTTCCACATGTATAGATCTATCTCAGGGCTATGTAAGTTCTATAATATTCCCGTACTAAAGGTTTCCAATGATTTAAATCAATCTCTCCAGTGGCGATAGAATTCAGTATAATAAATGATTGCTGGACACACACAACGAACATAGACAGAAAGGGGCTGGTTAGGTTATTAATTTGTTTTATTAATTTTCATTTATTAGATATTGTATTGCAATAACAAATCGATGATTTGAATCAAAAATAGCTATTATTGAGCGGTTTCAATTAAGTGATGAAATCAATGATTAATTTTGAATATTACAAAGATAAATCACCTGTACAAACTGCACATCGAATGAAATGAACCTGTAAATACTATGTATATATGAAATTCTGTACAAATGAAATCTGGGGCAAGTGAAAAGCCCTATTGTTTGGGACTTGAACTACCCAGTATAAATAAAAGCTTTAAATTAAAATAAAAAAAAGAAGAAAATAAGAATGTTATTGTTAAAGTAAAATACTAGGTTGAAACAAGTGCAGGTCATAGAGCTCTATTATGGTTAATAAGTGGGATCTTACATTATAATACTCGTTTCTGGGCAATGATATTGTCAGAATCAATCATTATACGCATTCCAGTGTCCCCTTTAATGAATATGTGATGCGTTTCAGGAAAATGAGTCATAAGTCGCAAAAATAGATTTTGAGATATCATTATATTTGAAAAGAGGCGACCAAGCCGATTTCAATGGTGGTAAACATTTAGGACATTGAATAAGTATTTATATATTTTAAGTTTGATATTTTTATTTCCGAAAAAACGTTTTAAATGTTTTTGGGTAAACAATTACTAGTAAAGTAAGTAAATGAACTCCATAGGATGATCTTAGAAATGCATAGATATATTTAATACACTATCCTGAAATTTGGTTCATGTATCCATAAGACCTATATGACTAGATACTCCAAAAATGAAAACATTCCAGAAAAGAGATCTTGTGACTAAATGACTTTTGAAAATATGAATTTTGCGACTTGTGACTGATTTTCCTGAAACACATCACATATGAGAAATATAATGATAATTCACATGTTAGATTAGTTGGGATAGAGAAAAGAAGGGGTTTGGGTTGGTGGGAGCAGTCATAACGAACAGCCATAATCAATTCCACCCTGATGATGATGTGCCTGGAAAAACATTGCCTGAATTTGTGTGATGGAAGAAGGGAGAGGCCTCGAGGGTGAAGAAATAATGAAGAAAGACCTCGAGAAGGAAGCGGAAACTATTGATAAAACCAAGTGCCTCCCAAAGCGGGCATAATGATTTTGTTGTTGCATTAATATTGCTTCATGTTACTAGTTTTTGGCTGTCTTTCTCCTGGTGATTTATGACATTGACTCAGAGCACCTTCAGAGAAACCTTCTGGGCTTATAATACGCTTAATACGCATCTCAGCAAGTGTTTTGTCACCTTGGATAGTTTATATCACGTCACTATTAGGGTCAGAATTTCAGAAAATGTACAATTGACCTTTGCCAATTCTCTCAAATAACCCAAATTTCAGACAAAAATGAAGTTCAAAATACAGTTCAACCTAACCAGACATATTTCTAGAATCAATGCAATGCCGAATATACTCGGATTTAACTAGTATTCTCCAAATTTCAGCCTGATTTGGGAGAATTTACTAAATGTATACAGCTGCCAATTGTACATTTTCTGAAAATCTGACCCATTAGTAGCACAGGATAGAAACCCTCTCCTTCCAATGTTTCCATTGAATTTCTGTCATAAATCAGTAATGTATACATACAGGGGATTATCAAACAGACTTTTGCAAATTGTTCTTAAAGTTGGAACCACAAGGTGACGAAATATCAGGTTTCTTTGTGTAATTGTTAATGTTTTTATTATTATGATCAGTCACAAATGTAGATATCTGGCCATTAAGAAATATTGAGGTGAAGAGATATGCAGATATCTGATCATTAAGAAATATAGCTAACTTCTTTTTCATGCATAAAAATAGAAGTACTTATTAGATATCCTAATGTTTACCACCATTGGAATCGGCTTGACATCATCATTTCAGATATGATGGTATCTCAAAATCCATTTTTACGACTTATGACTCATTTTCCTGTGGGACACCACATATATACACATCTGAGTTTTAGTGTAACTAAAGTGAATTTAAACTAGTCCAAAGTCTCTATATTTATATATAAAATGATTATATGGGAGAAGTCGCCAGAAAATGCACAATTCACCTTCACCAATCCTCTCAAAAAACCTAAATTTCAAACGAAAATAAAGTTCAAAATACAGTTCAACCTAACCAAACAGATTGCTAGAATCAACACAATGCCAAATATACTCGAACTTACCTAGCATTGACCAAATTACAGCTTGATTTAGCAGAATTTACTAAATGTGTACAGCTGCCAATTGCACTTTTTCTAAAAACCTGACCCATATGTATCTATAAAGAGACCCTAAGAATATACCTTCATATATATATATGTGATCTCTTTCAGGAAAATGAGTCATAAGTCGCAAAATGGATATTTTTCAAGTGATTTATTTGTAAAATGTCTTTGTTGGAATATTATAATTTCTGGGGTGCTTAATGCTGCTAGTGACATTAATACGTGTACAAGATTTCAAGGCAATGTATTAAATATATCTATGCATTTCCAAGGTCATCTTATGGAGTATATTTAAGTATCTTATTAGTAATAATCCACCCAAAAATATTAATAACTTTTTGTTTAAAAAATAAAGATATCAAACTTAAATCATAGAAACACTACTTATATGTCTTATTGTTTACTACCATTAGAATCGGCTTGATCGCATCTTTTCAAGTATGACAATATCTCAAAATCCATTTTATGCAACTTGTGACTCATTTCCCTGTAACGCAACACATATTCACCTGTACCAGCATTGATGAAATTTACACCACAAGCCTGAATAAAAACCATATTTCAACAGCATGCAATACACACATCTGCCTACGTGTAGAAGTGAATCAATAAAAAAGAAGAGGCGTATAAAGAGACCTTAAGAATGTATTGTAAGCTATTTTTCTCCTTTAAAGTGGCTAAGATAGTTCAAACGAGTAGTCACAGAATCACATGAAACTTTTTCAGTGTAATTATATAGGATTTGATGACAATATCTAAAGTATAGAGCACCAATATTGTGTCCTCATTCAATAACCATTGAATAGGTGTAATGAATAGACCAGACTTCAAATCAGAGAATGGAGCTGTAAAGTGCTGCCCCCACTCTCTAAGTGTCCAGAAATGTAACTGGCTTTAACCTAGGAGTCTATGAACGACATTTGGTCGAGCCTGGCATTATGTAACTCCAGATGTCAACCCAACTGCCACTTTGAAATTTATGTATGGCGTGCAAAAACGATTTTGCTCACTATTTTACCAAATATCTGATATAATATGATTGTTTTGATATCCACAGGAGTTAGTTAGATAGGGTAAGGTGAACCAAATACTAGAAAAGGAAGTAGAAATTCCGTTACTCGATAATCTAGCCAAGAACAGTGAGAAGTGTCATTTTAAAAAAAGAAAAAGAAACAAATGCACCAGCACCGATGGAACGCTGCAACATACACAGTCTGCATGACCCAAACTGGCTTAATCCGAGTATTTACAAGGACAGAGGAATAAGTCATGTGAACCAAGGGACTTGGTCTTGGCCCCTGTTGCCTGATAACATCTGCTGATTGCAACTAATGTCTTGTGATAGAGACACGGGCCTGTTCCATGTATAAGAGCGTTGGCACCAAACTGGACTGTCCAAAGTTGACTACTTTTGGGTTATGTTACAACATGATTTTATTGGCACCGAAGGAGAGCTTAAACCATGGTTTTAACATCGGTCCATACACATGTTAAAGTGGTTAAGATCACTATCTTGATTTTATGTCATTTTAAATGTAATTGCGGATTTCAGTGACTTGCATAGGTATGCTCATTTGGGTGGATTATCAAAGTTATGTATTCATTAGATTATTTGATATTTGCAAATATAGTTTGAGTGGAGTGGATTTGCTGGGTCCATTCAAATCAGAAGGAAGCAGCTCGTAGCTGCCAACTCACTATGGTGGAGGTTTTGGTACCAGATAGGAGCCAGTCTGCTACCCACTGCACATACTCCAGTACCATCACTGTTAGCGTGACCCAGAAACTATTTATAGTACACATTTAGGTCAGCAACTGTCTGCTATGTTGGACAGTTTAGAGCGGCTGGCGGCAACCTGAGAAACTGAGTTTTAAATCCTTAAATCCTCCAAATCCTCTTTTTCCTAGCATTAATCCTTCAAGGTATTGATTACTGACATAACTATCTGGCACATATCGCAAATTGAAGCAAACTTTCAAAAAGGTGGGAGCTCAGTGATATGTATCACTTTAAATATAGTGGAGTGCACCAATTTGCATACATTGTGTCCTGTGAATCATTGTTTTAAAATCAGACTGTAGCCAAAGCTTTCCCAACATGTGCATTTCACATGCAATGTTCAACTTGGGTCAGATTTTCAGAAAATGTACAATTTAACTTCGCCAATTTTCTCAAATAACTCAAATTTCAGACGAAAATAAAGTTAAAAATACAGTTCAACCTAACCAAACAGATTGCTAGAATCAATGCAATGCCAAATATTCTCGAATTTACCTAGAGTTTGCAAAATTGCAGTCTAATTTTGCAGAATTTACTTAATGTGTACAGCTGCCAATTGTACATTTTCTGAAAATCTGACCCACAGTTTGCAGAAGGCCCAGCTGGAGGAGATAGCATTGGTGATGAAACACCTGTGTTATGATAATGTTAAAACACACTTAAACCTACTCTCCAACAAAGCCTTGTGTCAGTGAAAGATCCCCGCGTTATTCTAATCAACGAGGGCTTTTATGCATACCTCTTAATTAAACTAGAAACATTCGTGACAATCCTGATTCTGACGAGAAGGAAACTATGAGAAAAAACATAGCTCGAGGCACATAGTCTATTTGATTCATGAGTGGGAAGCAAAACGCGAGAAAGAGAGAGAAAGGAGGAATACGGGTAAGATTTTCCGAAAATGTACAATTGGCAGCTGTAAAACACATTTAGTAAATTCTGCCAAATTAAGCTGCAATTTGGTCAATACTAGGTAAATCCAATTATATTTGGCATTGCATTGATTCTAGCAATCTGTTTGGTTAGGTTGAACTGTATTTTTAACTTTATTTTCTTCTGAAATTTGGGATATTTGAGAAAATTTGCGAAGGTCAATTGTACATTTTCTGAAAATATGACCCAATTTAGAGAATGAAGGAGGCCCCCGAAGCATAGCATCTGAGTTTGCAGGCTGTGCTTTCCATTCTAATCAAGGCAGAGGAAAGAATTACCGGCATCAAAGGATATTCTCGACTACAAACCCTGCTAGAATTATAGACTGTGGTAAGGATTTCTAATGATATGGTGTAGGGATAACGAGCCTACTGATCCCTCTGGTGGGAGAACCACACCAGTCCATGTACAGCGCAGTAGATTGACGTTAAACTGGCTTTGTGAAGTACATGCTATATTGATCATACCACTAAAACATATCTCTAGCATTGGGATTATCATACGTGTGATGTATTACAGAAAAATGAGTCATAATGGTCAGATTTTCAGAAAATGCACAGCTTTACAAATTTGGTAACTTCTGTTTAATTAGACAGAAAAATGATAAATATTGGGTATATCAGAGATTCTTTGGCATTGTGTTGATTAGAAATATCTCTTTTATTGTGTTAAACTGCGTTTTGAACGTCACTTTTCACTTAAATTTGGGTTATTTGAGAGGATTGGTGAAGGCCAATTGTGCATTTTCTGAAAATCTCACCCATAAGTCCATAAGGGACAGTTCTTCCGACGGGAACCTCAACTTAGTAACAGTAATACAATATTTAGCATATATATGGACCCTTAGATATCCTAAGAGCTGTGTTTTGGAGTACGTGTAGCTTACCTAAATTGTTTTTTTAGGAGCATTACATAAAGTGTCCCATATTCGAGTATGGGACGTATTGTGACCTTATAAAGCATTATGCTGTTTGGTGTTACTATACATTTTAGTATTTTTTAGTTTAGGTAATACATTTTCTTTTTTGCTTATGTTATTTTGTCCTGTAAGTGGTCTTTAGATGACAATATTCATGCCTTAATATGTCATTATCAGTTTGTTTGAGCTCATCTGTTCCTATAAAAATTTTGTTCATTACATTTACTTAACAGAGACATAACTTTAATTTTCCCAACATTCAGAGAGATACTTATTTTGCTTACAACATATACTTGCTAGATCTGTAGGTTTTCCCCTGCTATATCACTGTCCCTGTCTGATGCATATATGGGTCAGATTTTCAGAAAATGTACAATTAATTCACCTTCGCCAATCTTCTCAAATAACCCAAATTTCAGACGAAAATAACCAAACAGATTGCTAGAATCAATGCAATGCCGAATATACTCGAATTTACCTAGTATTGACCAAATTGCAGAATTTACTAAATGTGTACAGCTGCCAATTGTACATTTTCTGAAAATCTGACCCACATATAAGGAAACGGGACGCATTAGGTTTTGCAGGCTTTGATTCTCTTAGTCTGAAACATGCAGGACAGGTGCAAGTTTTATGCCAAATGGTATAAAATATTTTCCCAATATTATCTTGATTCATTCTTTCCGTCAAAACTACATCTATTGATTAATAGGCAAAAAATGGTTTGAAATTATTCAGAAGCAGAAGGTGTCTAAATAGTTCATACATGTTTATGATTTTTTCCTAATTTGTTACAAAGGTCTTCGTGGAATTGCCATAAAGCTTACATAAAATGTTCCCTCACCCGCATTTAATCTGTAATAATGTGGGTTAACAAGGGATTAGTGTGAGCTCATCTAGGAAATAATGTTATCTAAATTATTCCCAGCAACGATGAAATGTAATAGAATTGCATCTTCAGGACATAACAAAAATCACAATTGATTTGTGAGAGTGTATCTGTTGTCTTTTGCCTGAATAAAAAAAGAAACGCTGGGGAAAAAATCTAGATAGCTTCTTTCCTGTTTCCTATATCCTTCCCCCTTAGTTCTCTACTTACCCCAACCCTTATTTTTCTTTTTACACCATTTCTTACTTTATACATATTATCCAAAAACGAGTCTTTAATTGTTATTATAGCTGTCAGTGAATGATTCTACAAACAGAAACGCCAATACATATGTTTAGGAATCTACTACTATATGTTAATGGTGATGTTCTATAACTTCTATGTAATTTTGATTCACAATTTCTTTATTGATTTTGTTGTTTTGTTGTACTTCCTTTCACTGTATGTTACATGTCATCCACAGACCAACTTCCCTAATACAAACAAAGTGCAGGCTGTACTTCCACGCTGCCACAAAATACCCCAATTATACACAAACTAAGAGCATGCTGTACCTTCACGCTGCCACTAGATTTACCAAACAAATAATTTCTAAATTTATCTCATTTAATTTTGTTTCTGATCCTTACTTTGAACTTTGTTGAGTAGAGTTAGGTCTAGATAGACACAGCGGTGGGCGGAAGACCATGGTTATTCTGTATTGGATTATCATCTGTGAGCCCATATCTCAATGTAAATGTCCTCAATTGATTATTAGAACTTCATTGTACAATGTACTTGTTTGTTGATAACTCCACTGTCGTTATTACAGAAGATGTGCTGTATAAAATACTACATAAAGAAATTAAAAAAAATGTAAAGGATTAGAGTTTTCGGTCAAGAGCTGCCTGAATGGTCCATGTAACTTCTCAATGAATTATCCCCCAACTCACTCAAATATTCCTCTCCCGTTCATACATTACTCTGTGGGATGAATTGATATAATGCATGGCGTTTCACTCCTTGATGCATGGGTTGGCTGTTGGTTTGTATGTATGTGATGATAAAGAATCGGTAAGTTATCTCAATCGTGTCATTACTCATTAGTCAAAGGGAAGACATTGCCTCGGGAGACGTTCAGACAATCAGTTCTTTGAGCGCGAGAGCTGCTCTGATTAGGAACCTGCTCGCTATGGGTCAGATTTTCAGAAAATGTACAATTCACCATCACCAATCTTCTCAAATAACCCAAATTTCAGACGAAAATGAAGCTCAAAATACAGTCTAACCTAACCAAACAGATTGCTAGAATCAATGCAATGCCGAATATACTTGAATTTACCTTGTATTGACCAAATTGCAGCCTAATTTAGCAGAATTTACTAAATGTGTACAGCTGCCAATTGTACATTTTCTGAAAATCTGACCCCTATACTGCTGAAGGGAAACACTTCTTAGATGGAGCTCATTGAGAAGTAGTCGCCATTAGCGAGGAAAAAGTCCTTTATGGTGCTACAATATATGAAATCCCACGATTGAAGGAGGCGGCGGGGAATAATAATTAAAGAAATAAAAGCTAGGAATACTGACTAAAATGGGAAAACAGGATTGATGCGCCAAATAAGGTCTGTCCGACCAAACTAATAAAAGGATGTAAGACAAAAATAACAAGTTTAATCAACTCATGGTTTAATCTGAGAATTCCTATTCCTTTATCTTGAGATAGGGAATGAAAGGCACTACCGCCGTCAATACGTTTCCATCATCTTTTTGTATGACAGTTGTCTTTTTACATTTCAGCGCCTGGGACAATGACCTATTTTTGTTGATGAAGTAAGCATTATATCTATATGGGTTAGATTTTTAGAAAATGTACAATTCGCCTTCACCAATCCTCTCAAATAACCCACATTTAAGACAAAAATGAGCTTCAAAATGCAGTTTAACCTAACAGAAGTGATATTTTGAATCGATACGAAACCAAATATATTCAAATATACTCGGTATTCATCATTTTTCAGCCTAATTTAGCAGAGTTTCCTAAATGAGTAGAGCTGCCAATTGTACATTTTCTGACGATCTGACCCATATATATAACGCAGGCTACGTCATAGAAAGAATGAAAAAGATAATGTCCCAGTTTGTTATGGTGAATAAGCCAGTGCTATGAGAATGGCGTGTTTGCATATAGCAATAAAATATACCGGAGGAAAAACGGATTTTGAGATACCATCATATTAGAAAAGAGGAGATTGAGCGGATTCCAATGATGGTAAACATTAGGACATCTAATCAGTACTTCTGTATTTGTGTAGGCCCTATGCATGAACAATAAGTTAACGATATTTCTTGATGGTCAATCACTAGTTAAGTAGTTAAATATGCTACATGGGTCAAGCTATCAGAAAATGTACAATTCACCTTCACCAATCCTCTTAAATAACCCAGATTTCAGACGTAAATAAAGTCCAAAATACAGTTAAACCTAGCCGAACCATCAACCCTATACCGTGCTACTGTGTACGCGTGAATAGTCACTTGAATGGGTTGTATGTACAGCTAAGTTAAACCCAAGCAAACAGATTGCTAGAATCACTGCAATGAAGAATATACTCGGATTTACCTAGTATTGACCAAATTGCAGCCTAATTTAGCAGAATGTACTAAATGTGTACAGCTGCCAATTGTACATTTTCTGAAAATCTGACCTATTAGATCATTAGAGGTCATACCAGGAGATGCTACGTTAGTTACACTTGTACATTATATGTAATTGCCTTGCTTGGCTCGTCTGTCGTCATGCAACAACACCAGGTGTCAGTGGCAGAGCACCGTAATGGTGAGCTGGGGATTATATAACTTATAACATAAAGGCCTAGTCCACCAAGCCGATTCTCATGCGATTTTGCGCCGCAGAGGACTAAAATGTGTAGAGCTGCCAATTGTACATTATCTGAAAACCTCACCCACATAGGATGACCTTAGAAAAGAAGTAATGATTTACTACACTGCCTTGAAATGTGCTACATGTAGTCATACGACATATAGCGCTATATATGTTTGCATATAGCGTTAAAATGTGACGTGTTACAGGAAAATGAGTCACAAATCGCAGAATTGATATTTTTTAGAGTGATTTATTTACAATATCTCTTTGTTGGAATGTTTTTATTCTTGGGGTGTCTAGTTCTTAATGTGGCATGTATACATTTACCAAATTTCAAGACAGTTGATAAAATATATCCTTGCGTTTCTAAGATCATCCTATACCGGGTCACGGCTCACCGAACCAGAGCGCCCGGTTAGCTCAGTCGGTAGAGCATCAGACTTTTAATCTGAGGGTCAAGGGTTCGAGTCCCTTATCAGGCTGCACTTTTTTCCCCGTTCAGTTATTATTATGGATTTGTTTTATTCATGTCTTCATACGCAGTTACATGGTGTTCTCGTATGCATTTACCAGTTCACAATTACTAGTCCATCGAGAGATATTGCAATCCTTTTTCCAAAACTAAAACTATCAAACTTATAATATAGAAACATTTATTGAATGTCCTACTGTTTACTATCATTGGAATCGGCCTGATCTCATCTTTTCAAATATGATGATATCTCAAAATCCTTTTTTCGCGACTTGTGACTCATTTCTCTGAACACATCACAACTATATTATTATATGCCCATTCCACTTGAGAGGTGCGATAAAATGCATTTTTTTCCCAACGTTAATTTTTGTATTCAGGGAAATAATAACAGTTACACTCTCACAAATCAACTGTGATGTTCTTAATGTCCTGAAGATGCAAATCTCTTACACATCATCATTGCAGGGAAGTATTAATAAGCAATATTTCTTACATAGATAAACAAACTTATACAATATGACACACATCTTATCTATCTTTCTGGCGGCTTACATGATGAGGTTTGTTTGAACTTTGATGTGTTACTAAATTATGAGATGAGATGAGATATGAAGGCTCCTGGCTATTGTTATATAACAATATATTGTTACATAATCAGTACATTTATTGGGAGTTTGGTGAGGTTGGTTGGTTTACAGCATTTACAGATTGTTAATTTTGCAATATCCTTAAAGCATGGGGTCTTGTTACTTCTTGATTCTTTTTTTCCCACAGTATCCAGTGACCTGGGTGATTCCTTAGACTTCTCATCTTTTCGAATCTTGGGTGCGATACAAATTCTAATTAGTTTTGGATACTTTATGACGATTCAAACCAAAACATCTAAAAAATACTTGCTGACCTTAATTAGCTAGCACCAACTATTAAAGAATTTAATTAGTTAATAGATAGTATTACCTGCTTTGCTCTCAAATGCACTGTTACTTTGACAGCCCAAACTGACTGAGCTATGTGTTCATTGGAACAAAGGATTCCAGTGATTCATCCTGACACACTTCATCACTAATATGATTTTTGTGATTTTCTAAATATGTTTATTCAGGACAACAAAAATACATTTCAGCAACTAGCGTTGATATTCTCAGCGTTGCCTGATTGCCTAAGGCAAAGGGCGTTTGATTATTTCAAAATAGGAATAAGTCATAGTATGACGATTTTATATAAAATAAGATATGTTCAGCACCTAATAATATAGGCATTAATAATATAAACTAACTTATAATGATTAGAGAATCAGGACCCTCTACCCTCCATGACTGACAAGAGGGACGTCCCTATGCCGATCGGACGCTTTATTTAATAAAAAGGATTCTCTCTATATATGTTTACATGTAGATTTACACTCGTATTTATATATATATATTGTATTTTTATTCTGAGTCGAACAGTTACATCAATTTTCAGAAAAGGACGCCAGCCTCTCCATATATAGGTCTTCCTGGAGGATCCTATATTATTAATACCTGCTCTTCAGTTAACAAGATATCGAGATGTACCGAAGTCTGTCCGATTCAAAATGACAAATATCAAATATTAAATTCCCTCCCTAGCTCATTTCTCCCCCACTCACTTGCTAGATTATAATACATAAATCTATTTAATAATAAAAGTTAACCGAATTAGTGTTGTGAATAACAGCTCAATGTCATTGTCCTGTCGGTTTTATACTAATCTATACTATACTATCAAAATTCTTCTCTTAGCTAGTTTAATAGCTTATGAGCTAGGCCCCATTTTTTATTCTTAAATTCCTAACAGAGTGAAAAACCCTACAAATATATAGTAAAAGCTGCCATATAAGTGAAAATAAGGCAAACAGAATTACCTCTCTATGATTCATCCTATCATATCCTATTTATTTCTCATGGTACTGGGTATGACCATAAACTGCCTTTATGTCTCTTTTTTTTCTCTGTCTCTGTCTCTCTTCTTCTCTATCTCTATGTCCTGGGTATGATTATAAACAGCCTCCCTCTCAGCTCTCTCGCCCTTGATATAACCATATTAAATGTGTTGATAAGGGTGTAAAGCAACCAATCTCACTCAATCCCTCTCAGATCTCCCGCCCTTGATATAACCTTATTAAATGTGTTGATAAAGGCGTAAAGCAACCAATCTCACTCAATCCCTCTCAGCTCTCCCGCCCTTGATATAACCATATTAAATGTGTTGATAAAGGCGTAAAGCAACCAATCTCACTCACTCACTCACTCTCAGCTCTCCCGCCCTTGATATAACCATATTAAATGTATTGATAAAGGCGTAAAGCAACCAATCTCACTCACTCACTCACTCTCAGCTCTCCCGCCCTTGATATAACCATATTAAATGTGTTGATAAGGGCGTAAAGTAACCAAACTCACTCACTCACTCCCTCTCAGCTCTCCCGCCCTTGATATAATCATATTAAATGTGTTGATAAGGGCGTAAAGCAACCAATCTCACTCACTCAGTCCCTCTCAGCTCTCCCGCCCTTGATATAACCATATTAAATGTGTTGATAAGGGCGTAATTCATTTCTCTGTTATGACACCAAAGACCATAGTAGTATATATAGCAAAAGGACCCAGCAGCAATATGTCTTGGGCATTTGGGCAGTTAGTAAGGCAGGGGAATATTTCGGGGGACCACATTGTTTTTCTCATGAATAACTGTACCAGCGAACCACTTAAAATCTTTTTAAAAAAATTCTACTGATTTTATTTATTTGATTAAATTTAAGACAAATTATTATAAAAATGGCGAAAATACTCACCTACACTCTACCGGTTGATACATTCTATCCGGGTCCAACCAATGATGACTATGGTAATTATTAGCTAAACCTACACAACTATATATTGTGTCAATAATATCTCAGGGGAAATTTACATTTACATAGGTCTAATCCTAGTGTTAAAGCTTCCAAGTCCATCGCTCTAGCCTACATTTATGTATGCCTTGTTTCTCATAATAATGATCTGTTAATTTTCCTGTGATGCACCAAGGTTTGGGGCTCAAATGCAACATCTGGAGTTCTTTGAGGATAAGATGCTTTCATGGAATCTCCTCTTGGTGTTAATTAATTGATTAATTTCCCATTGGCTGATTACATAATCCGGTCTTCAAGTAGAGACCAGTAAGAAACACATTCTAGAGAGCAGTCTAGGCCCAAAGTTTAGAGAGTCCCTTCAAACGAAGGGAAAGCCTCTCGCCTCAAACCGCAATTATAAATTCATTAAGACCGCAAATTCGCATTATATTTCCATTAAAACGCTGAGTCCTAGGCCAGGAAACCGATTAGCGATGTAGGCTGACATACCATTCTTATCTGATCTGAGGGTTTGGACCTAGAGTGAGAGCTGATTATGGCAGTCTTTCTTCAAGAGAGCACCTCGTCCACTGGATAATAAAGCTGTATATTATCTACTCTCATATAGACCTATACCTTCCATTATATCAAGGCATCATATCACCTTTAACGATTCCAGTAACAAGATCTCCTATCTTCCAAGACAGTGGAGCACTTGCATATGTAACAATAAGGGGGTCACCAGGTTGATTGATACTATGCTCGTCTTTCTGTCTCCGGTCTAACAAATGGTTACTCTAATTCCATGCACACAGGATTCAGTTCTCATTATCTCTATTCATTACATATACCAGACTAGACTGGAGTCTGTCATCATGCTGGCTGTGAACAGCAATTGGATTTAAGCAGGAATGAGTGTGTTCCAGGGCATAGTTCTTGGAATAAAAGGTCTTCCCAAGTCCCTGATAATAATCTCCAGGTGTCCGGTGTTATTTCTTATTTCACGAGCATTTTCAAAGAATGAAGTATCTCGTCGAATGAAACCACAATTGTAATGTTTCCGTTTCTACTTGAAAAGTGGGAATTTCCGTGAAATCAGCTTGGAGAGTTATGATGACCTGTTTCGTCTTCAATCTCGGAAGGTTGGGAATCGATGAAGCTTATGACAAAACGTGAAACTGCCTGCATTATGGATGTGAGTGATTAGCTGTCACTCCAAGAAACGCATCTGTCAAGAAGCCTTTGAACCGTCTGTCACATAGCCTTCACGCGGCTGTCACGTCATTTGATTCCGGTAGGCAATACACAATCCAGACGGATAATGGTGAGTGGGCGACTGCTATTAAAGACACTCATATCTTGGACGCTCTAGGAAATGCTTTAAAATGCACTGATTCATCTCAACGAACCGCTTCGAGGGTGGAATACATCAATTACCTCTTCTCAATGATTCATCCTATGTGCTAATGCCTTGAAACTTTCCTTATGGTTGGCGGCTCTTGACTCTCGCCAGATGTTTACAAGATAAATATCTCCATGTGCTGTGTTAATCTGGAATTGTTCATTGAACAGCCTTTTTTCTCACAGTTGAAGTTATGGGAAGATCATTAGACCCGACGAAGTGTCCCGGCGGTAGTGTAAAAGCTAACAGCCCGTGAGTAGTATATGAAGCCGGTGGTTATTCCCAGGTGCATGGGAGAGGAGGTAGAGAGCGAGCGCGCCCGTTGACAGCAACGGAACTTGTGCCAGTCGAGGCGGCAGCGGCGGCAGGTTTGTACCATGGCAGAGTCGGAGCTTGCAGGCTGGAGCAATGGGAGGAGGGAACAAGGGTTTTACCACCACCACCCGGAAACGCAACGCGAGAACAAGGCTTCTGACAATAATAGTGGGTTTCTCCGTTATCCCCACTTGATCTCAGCAGCAGATAAAGCGCACCATGCGGCCGCTGAGGAACACTGGGGTGAATCCCCGAATTCTATACACAACCCTGCTATAATAATAATAAAGTCAATCCATTGTTAAGAATGTATGTATACACGGTCCCTATACTGAGTGTTTGGATGGGGGGTGATGAGATGAGAGCAGGGCTCAGTGTGTTATGATTGGTGTGGTAGTGTGAGATCTATATGGGGTGTATAGAGGTGATGGTGGCTGGTCGGGCGGCCCTGTCTAAGAGCTATAAGGCCGGTGTGACAGGGAGTGCGACGACCAAAGCCAGGATAGCTGCTTCTGCTAGTACGTACCACCGCATAGTTTACATCTGCTGTGAAGGATTGGACAGCTGAAGCACTAGCAGCAGCAGCAGCAGCTATTGCATCTGCTGCGTGCAGTCCTGCTGCTAGATGCGCGTAGCCACTGACAACAACGCAGCAGATGGAGCGGTACTTTAAGTGCTATAACACGTGGGTCCGATTCTCAGAAAATGTACAATTCACCTTCACCAATCCTTTCAAATAACCCACATTTAAGGCAAAAATGAGCTTCAAAATGCAGTTTAACATAACAGAACTAATACTTTAAATCAATGGGATACCAAATATACTCAGATATACCCGGTATTCTTCATTTTTCAGCCTAATTTAGGAGAATTTCCTAAATGTGTACAGCTGCCAATTGTACATTTTCTGAAATTCTGAGCCTATAGCACATAGTACACCTGCAGCCAAATGTCCAGTATGGAATGCTGTGCCACTACCGTCTCCATTCCATATGGGTGCATCTCCCTGTTGTACCATGGACGCATTAACGTTGGCGTGGCACCGATACCTCATTACACTACAGTTTAGACCCTGCCCACACACAGCCGATTTGTCCCACGATTGCCTCCCGATTTGGGTCTCCCGATGAATCCTATGATTTTATTTCAAATCCTGGTTTATGTTTGGAAATAGCATAAACCAGGATTTGAAATGAGATCATAGGATTCATCAGGAGACCCAAATCGGGAGGCAATTGGGGGACAAATCGGGGGACAAATCGGCTGTGTGTGTGCAGGGTTTAAAGCTTATATTATTTCCGATTTTCATACAAGGTTGGAATAAGGCTGCGTTATATGCAAAGCATGTCTTCCTTACGTGCCAAAATAATCATAACAATAATAATAATTCATTGAGTTCATGACATGTTCATGACATCAAAGTGGATTCTTATGAAGTTTTGATCTTCATGGAGTCAATAATCATTGAGACATTCAAAGATTACAATGATTAACAGTAGGGGGGACAGATTTTCAGAAAATGTACAATTGACATCTGTACACATTTAGTAAATTCTGCTAAATTAGGCTGCAGTTTGGTCAATACTAGGTAAATTCAAGTATACTCGGCATTGCATTGATTCTAGCAATCTGTTTGGTTAGGTTGAACTGTGTTTTGAACTTTATTTTCGTCTGAAATTTGGGTTATTTGAGAAAATTGGTGAAGACGAATTGTACATTTTCGGAAAATTAGTTTAGTAGTAGTAGTATCATATCTACCCATACAAACCTAGATACACATGCTCTGTTCTAACTTTTCATAGAGTAAAACATAATGTATGAAAATATTAAGGCCCTGTATAAATCAATACCTTTATTTTATTTATGATGACACGCTCTATTAAACCGGTGAGATTATATGTAAAATGCTACGAAAACGCGACTAACCATACCCACCCATGCACATGCATTTTTTCGTTTTTTGAATTTCCTATGATAAAACATTACGTATACATGTACCCATATTAACGTTCTGTATAAAATCAATGCGTTTATTCGTATTTATGACAAGGTATATTGAACCCATGAGATTATATATAAAACGATACGAAAACGGGACCAGCCATATTGGAAAATATGACTTCTTTTATTCACCGACTAGATGTTGAATCACTATTCGAAAGAAAGCAGAGTTAAATATCTGACCAAGGAATGACCACATCACGACCTGGTGAAAGGGAATATATCGACCTGCCATGGGCTATCGTTCCCTTGTGAAGGTAAAAACAATATTTAATCTCTTTTCCACAAGTTTTTACATGAGGACAGGGACACGGGAGTTAACCTTTACCAGTGAGCCATATATATCATGGTTATAGGACGCCTGAATACATAATTTATAACTTAAATGTGCGGGTTGCTCGTGCACTCAGTTTGCATTATGGGTGGTCTCCACTGGCTGCGTTAAGCTCTGCGGTAAGCCATGCTATGGTGTTGTGATGGTTCTGTAGGTGGAGAGGAATGACGAGGTTGCCTTGCCTACATGGTCAGTTAACGATGTAGGCAGGACCGCGACACTCTTCAACAACACAGCACCATCGCAAGGCTTACCGCAGAGCTTACCGCAGCCAGTGGAGACTGCCTTTAAAGGGCCTAGTCCACTAAGCCGATTCTCATGCGATTTTGCGCCGCAGAGGACTCTTTTGTTTTGCACTAAATTCTTTGAGAATCGCATGAGAATCGGCTTAGTGGACGAGGCCCTTTAATCAATGCCACCAGACATGCACACTTGGCGCCCACGAAAAAAACCTTCTCACTGTCCGGAGCAGAAAAGTGGCAGGAAATAATGACAAATGATTGGAAACTCGACGTATCATATATAATATTCATATGTGACATGGGTTAACGTTTCGGTATACATAGGGACTTTTGGTTTAGCTGTAAGTATTAGATCATTAGAGGTCATAACAGGAGATGCCATTGTAGTTACTCTTTTATATTATACTTAATTGCCTTGCTCGTCTGTCGTCAACTGCAGGTGCGAGTGGCAGTGCAACGTAATGATGAGCTGGGGATTGTATAACTTATAATATGGATTGAATATACATGGGTCAGATTTTCTGAAAATGTACAATTCACCTTCACCAATCCTCTCTAAAAAAAACCATTTAAGACAGAAATGAGCTTCAAAATGCAGTTTAACATAACAAAACAGATAATTTAAATCAATGTGGTATCAAATATATTCAGGTATACCCAGTATTCATCATTTTTCAGCCAAATTTAGCAGAATTTCCTAAATGTGTAGAGCTGCCCATTGTACATTCTCTGAAAATCTGACCCACATACTGTGCTATGAGTGTGCCCTTACCTGAATAAAGATTTGAATTTATGAAAAAAATATAATCCGATGTGAGATATGAGGTTTGGAAAACAGGTGTTATCATGAAATACATGTGACATGGACTGTCCTTTTTCAGATATTCTGCTCTATTTCTATATATTGAATTCTATATATTCTAATATATTCTATCATTCCTTTTATGGATCCTGAAACCTTGGTTAATTTTAGCTGGTAAATATAAATATATTCATCTCAATGGTATTTTTCATACAAACAAATTAGAACTGCATAATTTGAATTCCACTTCGCTCCATCCTTTTAGGCCTCCATTTCATCCCATCTCATTCCACTTTCCTTATTGTATTTCGGTATTATTGAACAAACGCCAATTTGTACCCAGCGCAGAAACGAGGTGAAAAACAGGTAACTTAAGGATGGTCTCCACTGGCTGCGGTAAGCTCTGCGGTAAGCCTTGCGATGGCTTGTGCTGGTTCTGTAGGTGGAGAGGAATGACTAGGTCCTGCCTTCATGGATCACTGGCCATGTAGGCAGGCTACTTCTCACCATCACAGCACCATCGCAAGGCTTACCGCAGAGCTTACCGCAGAGCTTACCGCAGAGCTTACTGCAGCCAGTGGAGACCACCCTTTAATTATGCCTGATCCTCGTAAAGCTGAGGTTGCATTTGTATATTCCTGCTTAAATATGATATTTTAAAGATATATATCAAGGTGATTCTTTAGTTAACTGAGAAACAAGTTGTACACAAATGTGGTAGATTTAATAATGTGATGAGTTGTGTTCTGCAGTGCAATAACACTCGACCAATGGTACAACGTGAGTAGGGTTATAATTATACATCCGTCTCCACATGGTTGGCAGTCATTATTGTACCTACAAGTGCCTTCGGCACTTGGGATAGAGCAGGTTTTAATTTTCCTTCTGTCCTTTCCCTCTCCCCTCCCCCTCTTTCTCTGGGTATATCCTGAGACAAAAATGGAACGATACTTCCTTATTTTGAATGTTAGAATTGCCAAATTTAACACTGGAAATCTATTTGAAAACAGAAATAATGAGGATTTAATATTGATTTTAAAAATAATTCAATGTTAGGAAATAAAGGAGAGAAAAAGCAGGATTGAGGGCAGGGGAGAGGGAAAGAGTAAGGAGAGGGAGCGGAAAGATGAGAGAGAGACACAGGGGGGTGTTATGGACAAAAACTTGCACCCCCCCCATGTGCACACACCTATAGATAGTAGTTCCTTGATTCTAAATACAGTAAATAATTTAATCTAATCTAAATACAGTAAATAATTTAATCTGATCATTAAAATTCCTCAAATGTTACATGAATTTGGCAGATTTTATCTAATCAGAAAATCACACGAATAATATTTTGTTTTTCAATTATCCCACTCCTCCTCCCCTTTCCTTCCCCTCCCCGACTACCTGATAAATCCCCTTGCTCTCCCTCCTCTTTTCTTCCTGCACCTCCCTGCCTTCCTGCACCTGTCAAATACCACTCCTGTCTTCCCCCTATCTTGGGTGGATGGAGGGTGACGGAAATGTAGGCAAAAAACGACTCACTCAAAGGCCTAAAAAAGCGGGTATAAGGGAAGGAATTAATACATCAAGGGAGAGCATTACATGGAATATGGAGTCTATTCCCTTGTTCAATGCTTAACAATGCAACACTGGGTCTTGCACCACTGTGACTTTCCATTCGGAGGTCTGAGAAAATCCTGTGGAGGTCGATTGGCTCTTATTAAGCGTGGGGGAATTAGCATTGAAGTACCGACTTCAGACACCCAAGAAATATGAATATATCCGATCTAAGATATTGCCGTTTATGGCGGTTTAATTAGATTACGTTGTAGAGCCATTTTGTTCTGCTTCATTATAGGAATCCAACCATTTAATAAACGTTTTCTTTAACTTCATAATGATCATCTATGTAGGATAAAAAGTAGGACTACTACTAATATTTAAGTTCTAAATCAGATCGATGTGAAACAAAGAAATAGTTAGGAAGAAATGAAAGATAACAGGCTGTAGGTAATGTAGTTGAAACAACTTTTCATAAACTTTCATAGAACGTATTTCTAAATAAAATGCTGATATCACAGATCTATAATCATTTTTTTTCATCAGCTGATTACCCTAACGTTCATGGGGAAGGAAAGACAATGGGAGAGTGAGAACCCTAATGAACAACGTCACATACTACCCATGGCGATTAGTGCGAGTTGTGGTGGAGGTGACTGAGGGGTGAGGGGAGCCACTGCCCTATGGGGGAGATAGTGAGAGGACAGCACTCATGACCAGCGAGGCATGACGTGACGTAATGGGTCCGACTGGGTTTTTCCCAGTGCATGCATTGCGCGACGAGGGATAGTAAACAATGCGATGACGGAAATTGACGGAAATGTCCACTATTTTTTTTACAAAAGCAAAACAACTAACCCAAAGGCCTAAGTAGGCTAGTATTAATAAGTATATGCTAGGGAGGG
Source organism: Sthenelais limicola (assembly GCA_942159475.1). Classification (NCBI taxonomy): domain Eukaryota; kingdom Metazoa; phylum Annelida; class Polychaeta; order Phyllodocida; family Sigalionidae; genus Sthenelais; species Sthenelais limicola. The sequence continues at coordinate 117,232,309 of OW804097.1, read as the reverse complement.
AAAAATCATGATTATAATGTTCATTGCTAAGAAGAATAAAAAAAAGTACAGTGCGAGATCTCAACTGTGTGAGATGGACCCTCGTTTTGGTAGCTGCCTACCCTTGGTTCATGCGTAAATCTGGGGGAATTTATATAAGAGGGAATAAACGCAGCAATGTGCGCACAAGTGTCTGCCATCTAACAGAAAGCAGTTAGCATAGATTTACTTGTGGAAGAATAGATGGTTTGATTCTGTAGTATACAAAACTCCAGGGTATAAGGTTTGGGTACAGATATATACATGTATGTGCATTGCCACATGCACGTCTATAAACAATTGTTAATAGAACTCTCATGGTTTAACATTTTATGGTAATGGTTTTAATTTGTTTAAATTTTACCGTGTTTACATTTCATAATCAAACACAGCTTGTAATTTATTAATTCTGTAACTTAACGATTTGGCCTGTAAATGAAATAATAAAAAAACAACAAAACAGTGGAGTAATTAGCAATGTTATCCAGTGACTCCTAAATCATTTATCACTTTGTATTTAATTCGAAATAAAAGAATTATCAATCAATCAATCAATCAATGGAACAACCAACCACATCCAGTTAATGACAAGACTAGTGTTGACCCATTTTCAATATAAAATGCAAGAGTCGGTTTCATGCCATCAAATGAAGGTCAGAGATATGTAGCTCCAACAAATTACACCTCATTTATTCAGGAGCACAGTGTGTCTTACATGCTCCCCCATAGTGCAACACAGTTCCCACTTCCGGCCTGTCACTTCCGGCTGGGCATGGTCGCTTCTTCCATTGGCGGACAGTGGAAAATAAGGCACATTGACCCGGCCGATGGATTGTGTGCAATAGGCAATGGTACGGGTGAAATCATTTGTCCCACTATATCACCAAGGCCTCGGAATGTAGGGCGACAATATGAGGATATTAGTCAGATTTTCAGAAAATGTACAATTAGCAGCTGTACACATTTAGTAAATTCTGCTAAATTAGGCTGCAATTGGGTCAATACTAGGTAAATTCAAGTATATTTGGCATTGCATTGATTCTAGCAATCTGTTTGGTTAGGTTGAACTGTATTTTGAACTTTATTTTCGTCTGAAATGTGGGTTATTTGAGAAAATTGGTGAATGTGAATTGTACATTTTCTGAAAATCTGATCCATATAGATTAAAAAAGACCAGTCACCTCCATGTCCCCAGTAGTACCTTGAACAATGTGCCGAGGTCTTGCTATACAGATTACAACATGAAAACTGTCGGGGTAGAATTAATAGACATCCCATTGGTAATGTTTTATAGTCGATGTTGGATAGGACTGATATATTTTAGTATTGTTAGCGGTAAGATACTTTAACAATCATTGATTTGTGTGTCTAATTCAAAGTGAGACTAAAGTGGAACCATGTTATGGGTCGGATTTTCAGAAAATGTACAATTCGCCTTCACCAATCCTCTCAAATAATCCACATTTAAGACAAAAAATCAGCTTCAAAATGCAGTTTAACGTAACAGAACTGATACTTTAAATCAACGCGGTACCAAATATACTTGGATACACTCAAAATCTATCATTTTTTAGCAGAATTTAGCAGAAATTACTATATATGTATAGCTGCCAATTGTACATTCTCTGAAAGTCTGACCCTTATAGAACCACATTATACACCGGTTTCACTTGATGTCAATGAAGGGAGCCAGATGGCTATTGTCATGGACCAGAGTAGTAAGCAGTCTGCAGGTGACCGCCATACTGATAGCTAGTTTTAAATTATCAAAACATCAATAGGGGATTTGCATGTGCCACTGCGCATGTCTACAACAGTGCATGCTGGGATGGATTCTGTTAAAACCTGACCTACAAATATTTGGCAACATTTTCATTGAAAATTTCAAGAATGTTTTCACCAATACCTGAGCGTGTTTAAATGATCTATGAAAGCCAAATGCATGATGGGAAAGATGGAGACTTGTGTTATGGAATCATGTATAACACATGGATATTGACATTAGAGCAATGATAAATATTACATGCTGAACATGGCATGTTTTCTGTAGATTTTACACTATACCATTAGTCCAATAATGCCATGCGAATCAAGATTCAAAATGGCGGCTATACAACTCCCCTATTAAATACTGATAATTCTGATCATTTATTCGGAATAGTCAATAAAGGGGGCGTATTCAGCATTGCTATATTCACGCCCACCATTAACGCCCACCACTGACCTATTAATGGGAAGGAATAAACAAGTCCTATGTTAAAGAATACATGTTCACTCCTACACTCTCAGTCTGCAAATGAATTAATTTACATAATACCTTACACCATATCCTACACAATCATGATAAGATTTAAACTATTGATTAGTTCATCATGTGTTAGGATCATGTTGATTGATTGATTGATATTGTTGATTTACAGAACAAACAGTTACATAATTATATATATAGAGAGAAATACAATAGAGTCTGGAGATGGTGCAATGGAGCATCTGGGTCAGATTTTCAGAAAATGTACAATTGGCAGCTCTACACATTTAGGAAATTCTCCTAAATTTGGCTGAAAAATGAAGAATACCGGGTATATCTGAGTATATTTGGTATCGCATTGATTTAAAGTATCAGTTCTGTTATGTTAAACTGCATTTTGAGACTCATTTTTGTCTTAAATGTGGGTTATTTGAGAGGATTGGTGAAGACCCATCTATGCTAACCATAGCTCTTCCAGAGAGTCCTGATTATGCTAAATATCTTACATTTATAAATACATATTATATCTTACATCGTTGAGCGTAGACATTTCTAATATTTTGTAGCACAGCACGTGGGTAGAATCAAGTATAAAGTAGTAAGTCTGACTTACTGTATAAGTGGATAAGTTTACTGTATGTGGATTAGATTTTACGATAAGTGTTAGTATAAATATAAGGGAGCAAGCACACACTCCCTCACTATTGCTGTTCAAACAATGTTCTCTCATAAGTGTGCTTGTACTAAGATCGAGGCTTGTTATAATTATTACATGTGAAAGATCATCTGCTATCTTTTTATCTTTTATCTTTTTAAGATACCATATGGTCATCATGACTTTATTCTTATCTCTTAGACGACACTAACACTTCACAACCAAGTCTGAGTGGCACAGTGAAGTCAACTGCAAAATATAACATACCAACTATCGAAATTAAGCTCTCAAATACAACGTGATAATAATAATTAACACATAGAAGTAAAACTGTATATAATGTAAATAGGCTTTGTATCTATCGACTGAACAACAAGGATTATAGATGTAAATGGATATTTTGAAAGGCTTGGCCCGGCAGAACCAACCCCGGAAAGGGGAGTCGGTAACCAAATTAAAATAAAATCTTTAAAAAAAAAAAAAAGATCATGTATACTATGATTTCTAACCTTCATTTGAATGAGATGTTGAATCATGTAGAATGTATTTAATGAATAAAATGGAAGTAGAGGTTCCTAACATCGTAGCTTTGACAATACTCAGTTGTAGCAATCACCATTCGAGTCCATCAATAGTCGTCGATAGATATATGCTAAACTAGCACATGTGCCTATATATATATATAACCTAAACTGGTTCACAAGACATATTAGGCTGTTGACGCTATAGCCACAAACTCGATTTAACCAGTCATATTTCGACATAATATTCTATAGTCGGGTAAGTCTATATGGGTCAGATTTTCAGAAAATGCACAATCTACAGTTCTACACGTCTATCAAATTCTGCTAAAATAGAGTGAAAATTGATAAATACTAGGTATATCTGAGTGTATCCTGTATTGTATTCATTCAATAAATCTGTTTGGTTATGTTAAACTGTATTTTGAACCTGATTTTCGTCTTAAATGTGGGTTATTTGAGACGATTGGTGAAGGCCAATTGTACATTTTCTGAAGATTTGACCCATATCTTCATATGAAAGTGAACAATCGAAGTGCCAGACATAAAGGAGGTTCTAACTATATAGTGGATGCAAACGTAATGAGATGTATATTGGTACTCAAGAGGTTTTAGCGTTGTGCCTTCTATAGACTTGCTAATGCACCTGCACACATTAGCCAAATCCAGGGACTAGCGAATTCAGATCATTACCGCCAGTTCATGTGTAGTTACCGATCGCATAATTGAGCTATTTCGCCCTTCAACCATTAGCGAACTTTGGAGATGGTTTCAATTTTTAATTTCATTTCTTTTAATGATGAAAACGTTGTTTTTAAAGTATACCAAATCAGTGTGTGTGTGTGGGGGGGGGGGGCAGTAATTTATGTTTCTTTTAATAGATAACAAAGTTTTAAGGCCCTTCTCTACCAAGCCGATACTCATGCGATTCTCACGGAATTAAGTGCAAAATGGTCCTCTGCGGCGCAAAATCGCATGAGAATCGTCCTTGAATCGGAATGGAACGAGGTGCAGGTAATTGCAGAATAATCGGAGTTGATCCCAAAGTTCTTGTCAGAATTAAGGGCCTAGTCCACCAAGCCGATTCTCATGCGATTTTCCGCCACAGAGGACTCTTTGGCACTAAATTCGGTGAGAATCGCATGAGAATCGGCTTAGTGGACTAGGCCCATATCAATAACCATATGATCACTCTACCTATCTTTATATTTACTTTTGCACTAACCTCTTGGAGAATCGCATGACAATCGGCTTAGTGGACAAGGCCCTTAATGATACATGATTGTGCGCTGAGATCATTAGCAGTGAGATCGGTTTTTCTCCCTACATCAAATGTAAGGCATCATACAAAGGCAACTAAAGGACAAGCAAGCGTTCTCTTATTAGCGTAATTAGTGGGAGAGAGCAGCGATTGTCATAATACCACCTAACAACTCTCATATGTTCATCACCACTAAGTAGATACCAGATATTCAGTCAAGGGGCCAGCAGACCCTGGTATAAGAGGATCGGTGTAAATATAGGATAATTAGCTGCTGGGAGAAATGTTTTATGGGTCAGATATTCAGAAAATGTACAATTGGCAGCTGTACACATTTAGTAAATTATGCTAAATTAGGCTGCAATTAGGTCAATACTCGGTAAATTTGAGTATATTCGGCATTGCATTGATTCTAGCAACCTGTTTGGTTAGGTTGAACTGTATTTTGAACTTTATTTTCGTCTGAAATTTGGGTTATTTGAGAGGATTGTTGAAAGTGAATTGTACATTTTCTGAAATTCGGACCCTTATACAGTTCTTCATTACATCCCAGCAGTGGATAACCCATGTCCTCTCAAAAACATTGTTTTTGTTTTTGCTGTTGATTGCTTTGTTATTGTTGTTGTAACATTTTATTGATACCATCACAGGTACAGCCTGGTAGCCAGTATCGTTTTTCGTTTGTATCCTGGATGAGGATTTACTTATGCATAATTAAGGGTGGTCTTCACTGGCTGCGATAAGCTCTGCGGTAAGCCTTGCGATGGTTTGTGCTGGTTCTGTAGGTGGAGAGGAATGGTGATGTCCTGCCTTCATGGTTCACTGGCCATGTAGGCAGGACCTCGCCACTTCTCACCAACACAGCACCATCACAAGGCTTACCGCAGAGCTTACCGCAGCCAGTGGAGACCACCCTTAATACTCTTAATTTCACGTAAGTAAATAATAAGGCCTCCTAGGAAGATTTGCTATGCATCGGGAGCAGCCTATTATTTCTTGTATCATTATTCTGAAACATGTATGTAAGCACACTATGCATTTATAAATATGTGTCTATTCCTTGTATTACCTGGGACGTTGAGGCACTGTACATGTTATATAATATAGTTGGCATTTCCTTCATTTGTTGTTTATTTATTTATTTATTCATTTATTTATTTATTCATTCATTTATTTATATATATATATGTGTGTGTTTTTCCTCTCTTCATACTTGGTCCTGGGTACGACCATAAAGTGTCTTTCTATCTCTTTTCTGTGTCTTTCTCTCCCTTCTTCTCTATCTCTATTTCCTGGGTATGATCATAAACTGCCTCCCTCTCAGCTCTCCCGCCCTTGATATAACCATATTAAATGTGTTGATAAGGGCGTAAAACAACCAATCTCACTCACTCACTCCTCTCTTCATACACTCAGCATTTAGCATAGGACAGTTTTGCTGTAAATATCTTTATTTTTAATTCATGTTTCATGCAACAAATGGCCTTTAATTGAATAAAAATAAATAAAAATGTGTAAATATTGTTTTACGGCAGATCTAACTAGGAATTTCCGCCATTGATATTTCGACCAGGTCTATAGATAGACGGTAATTAAGAAGGATCAACAGACCAAGAGATTAGCTTGAACTAATAATTATCCTTCTAAGTTTCACCAATAGGGGAGTAGCATAGCCGCCATTTTGAATCTTGATTCGCATTGAATTATGGGACTAATGGAAAAATCTACAGGAAACATGCCATGTTCAGCATGTAATAATTATCAATGTTCTAATGTCAATCTCCATATATTATGCATGTTTACGTGACACAAGTCCCTATATTTCCCATCATGCATTTGGTTTTCATAGATCATTTATAAAAGCTATGATATTGGTGAAAACATTCTTGCAATTTTCGATAAAAATGTTGCTAAAATATTTTTATGTCAGATTTCATCCGAATCCATCCCAGCATGCACTATATATATATATATCGTATTTTTATTCTGAATCGAATTCTACATCGTATTCTCCAGAAGTGGACACCATCCTCTCAGAGTGAGATCTTCCTGGAGGGTCCAAGATTACAATACTATAAATACCATTTTTTTAGTTGAACATGATATCTAGATGCACCTTATAAATCCGATTCGGAGGTCAAATAACAATCTAATAAAACTCATCCTAGCTCTTAAATCAGATATCTTAATGTTTTACACATATTTCATGTTAGGACACTAATAAGTAGCGCCTAATAAGTAGCGCCTAATGCCACTACTTTCCGACTATTAGATGGTAATGTTCAGTTCAGTGTCAATGTTCTTTATCAGTCGGTATTCATTTAATTATGCTTATTATTTACTACAGTTCTCATATAATGAGATTACCACTATGTGAGCTAGGTCCACTATAATCACAAACAACAATTTAATTACTACAAGACAAAACACTTCATATTACAACACTTCAAATACATTGAAGTACAGTAATACTAACAATCACAGTAATAACAATCACATTAATCAGTTAGGAATCAATAAAAGTATAAAAGGTATAAGAGTATGACATATCGATGTATCGATCTTAAACACTAAGGACTTACAGGCCTTTTTTGTAATTGCTGATTTCTATACGTGTAGATAATCAGAGTTTTGGATAAATCCATTTTACTATACTCGGGTGCTACTTGAATATCCCCCTTATATAGTCTATTTACTCGCTAAGAATTCATCAAAATCAGTAAAATAACCAGTTTTTAGATAAGTCCTTAGTTGCATTCTCGTCTTAGTTACTTGAATATTTTCAGGAAGATCATTCCATAAATTTGTTAAAACATATACATATGATCGTCTGAAAATTTCATTTTTCGGCTGCGGCACTAACAATTTTTTTCCCTTTGACAATCTTCTCAAACTAATATTCCTTCTATCGACATTTTCTTCTAATCTTGTTCTCTTGCAGTAGACATGCGCAGTGAGACATGCAAATCCCCTATTGCAAGTTTAATTATTGGTGGTAAGTTAAATTCACTTTTTAGCATAATGAAAAGTATGGTTATTTAAATCCGTACTGGCCAGAATCAAGTAGATATGGTCTACATGTAATCCTATGCACCTTCAGACCAAGTCTTAGGACAATGGCTAAATACCGCGAAATACATCCTGAAAAACGCGAATTTTAATGTCCGCAAAGTCACATTTTTACCGCCGATTCACGAAATATAAAGACGCTGAAATATCGGGCTGTACGTTTATTTGCGCTATGGGTAATCAAGATATACATATGTTAATATCCTACTATCTTTATTTCAAATATAACTAATATTCATATCATTTTCCCCTATTTTCCCAATATTCCAGGGAAATAATTAATGGTAATCCTCCCGATCTTGTGAGCTTCTGTCAGCAATGACGGACATTGTTAAATTCCCTTAATAAAAGCCAATCAGAGAAAGCTTAAGATCCGATTCATATCATATATATATATATATATATATATATATATATATATATATATATATATATATAAACTTTTATTCAATAAACATGTACATTTCTAATATAATGAAGTATCGAAGAGGAATGGTCCCTCTCAAAGTGTTACACACAATGAGGTCTTCCTGGTATCCCTTTTTAAAATAAAATGTTGTTATGATGACCAAGTAATAGATAATCATTACATATATAATTTAATAATTACATAATATATATAATTTAACACAGCACTTACACATACATGCATATGGTAGGACGTGAAATCAATTTGTTGTGGTCCAAATATAATCAACGACCTACTTGTCTTACACTACTGAGCGATTATGATTTTTTAAAAGAAATCCCAGATACACATGCCCCGGCTCTATTTAAAAGATGGAGGACATATATGGGTCAGATTTTCAGAAAATGTACAATTCACCTTCACCAATCCTCTCAAATAATCCAAATTTAAGACAAAAAATGAAGTTCAAAATACAGTTCAACATAACGGAACTGATATTAAGAATCAGCTTAATATCAAATATAATCAAATATACCTAATATTTATCATTTTTCAGCCTAATTTTGCAGGATTTGATCAATGTGTAGACCTGTCAATTGTACATTTTCTGACGATCTGACCCATATACGTTGTAGGTCGGTGCAAGGTCATTAATTTCGGTCACTCGTACATTGACATCCTCTATATTGCAATCATGTTCATCCGGGTAAATGTCAGAAACCAGAGGATGTGCTAATGACATAAATGGGTCAGATCTTTCAGAAAATGTACAATTCGTCTTCGCCAATCCTCTCAAATAACCCATATTTAAGACAAAAATAAGCTTCAAAATGCAGTTTAACATAACAGAACTGATACTTTAAATCAATGCGATACCAAATACACTCAGATACACCCGGTATTCTTAATTTTTCAGCCTAATTTCGGAGAATTTCCTAAATGTGTAGAGCGACCTATTGTACATTTTCTGAAAATCTGACCCAAATGTATACAAATATCTTTAATGTTTGTGCTTATATAACGTATACAGTCTAGGCTCACAGACTCTGAGACCAGATAAGAATGGTATGCCAGTGATTGGACGCCTACTGCGCTAATGGCTTTCCTGGCCCTGGAGTTAGCGTCCTAATGGAATTATAATGGCATTTTGCGGTTTGGAGCGAGAGGCTTTCTCTCAGTTTGGATGGACTCTTTCCACTCTAAGCCTAGACTGTGTAACTTGAGTTATAACCATAAAGGGCCTAGTCCACCAAGCCGATTCTCATGCGATTTTGCACTAAATTCTGAGAATCGCATGAGAATCGGCTTAGTGGACCAGCCCCATATCCATAACCATATGATCACTCTACCTTTAATCTTTATATTGAACATGTTTCAGTGAGTTTAGTGCCCTTGAAACCAATGAAGTCTTGTCATATATTTCACAAGGAATATATATATAACGTCTTGCTATACCTAGAAGATGAATACACATGGACAAATCTTAATGCGATATGTGCGAGCCATATCATTAAATGTCCAACAGACCTATTCCCACCAGAACCTTGGAAGTACATTCGTTATAGAGATAGCATTTCTGTAACAAAATGAAGTCTTGTCATATATTTCACGACGAATGTATATATAACGTCTTGCTATACCTAGAAGATGAATACACATGGACAAACCTCAATGCGATATGTGCGAGCCATATCATTAAATGTCCAACAGACCTATTCCCAGGAGGAGCTTGGAAGTACCTGTATAGGTAAACAATCGGATTAAATAACTGAAGGTGAAAGCTACTTACCTCCATGGCGGCTTTTTCCTCTTGGGTAACCATGGTGATATGTTGGCTGGGTGCAAACAATGTAGATGCTAGATGTTATTAGACGAGTCGATGATGTCCTGCTGACCGAGTTATTAGGGACGGGGATTGCTCATCGTGTAACGACAACCTGTACAAAATGGGACAAATGTATATTACACAGTGCAGATATATGTGAAATAATAGTGTTAGCGTCCAGGGCCAGTGGTGGTCTAACCCTGCCGTCTTGTATACCGTATTTAAGCGATTGAACACCGGGTCCCAAATAAACGCCTGTCCCGAAAAAGCGTCGGGTTATTTGGGCCAGATTTCCAGAAAATGTACAATTCGCCTTCACCAATCCTCTCGAATAACCCACATTTAAGACAGAAATGAGCTTTAAAATGCAGTTTAACATAACAAAACTGATACTTTAAATCAATGCCATCCCAAATATACTCAGATATACCCGGGATTCATCATTTTTCAGCTTAATTTAGCAGAATTTACTTAATGTGTAGAGCTGCCAATTGTGCATTTTCTGAAAATCTGACCCAGTTAATTCCTTGAAATAAATAAACGCCGGCCCCGAATGAACGCCGGGTCCCGATAATTCAACGGGACTCTCCCCTCGGGTGAGGACGATTCATAAGAATATAAAAGACAGTTTTATCTTTGTAATACTATTCTACATGGTGATGACCAATAGTAGTATAGGAGAAAAATAGTTGTGTCTTGTATTTATTTACTTAGAAACAATAAACGCCTGCCCCATATAAACGCTTGCCTCAAAAAACCGCCGGGGGTAAAGCCCTGCCCACACACAGCCGATTTTCCCCCCGATTGCCCCCCGATTTGGGTCTCCTGATGAATCCTATGATTTCATTTTAAATCCTAGTTTATATTTTTTAAATAACATAACCAGGATTTGAAATGAAATCATAGGATTCATCGGGAGACCCAAATCGGGGGACAATCGCAGGGCAAATCGGCTGTGTGTGGGCAGGGTTTTAGAGTGGCCTGAAAAAATAAACGCCCGGGCGTTCTATCGGAGAAATATGGTACGTCTGATTGGCAGATGAACTGCAGCCCCTGGAGCAAGACCGAACTAATCCCAATGATAGCGGATAGCAAACAGAATCAATGGCCTGGTATAGGGATATTCCGTGAGACATGACATATAAGTATAATTAAATAAGGAATCAATCTTTTACAAGGTTATGGAGGCTTGGCTTGCAAAGCTGCACTTGTCATTCATTAGCCACGTCATTTATCTCCGCCGTCCTAAAAAGACGCGATTTGTTTGATGAGTAGTTATCTGAAACTAGTTCAATTAATTTACACATGTGGGTCAGATTTTGAGAAAATGTACAATTCACCTTCACCAATCCTCTCAAATAACCCACATTTAAGACAGAAATGTGCTTCAAAATGCAGTTTAACATAACTGAACTGATACTTTAAATCAATGCGATACCAAATATACTCAGATATACCAGGTATACTCTTCATTTTTCAGCCTAATTTAGAAGAATTTCCTAAATGTGCACAACTGCCAATTGTACATTTTCTGAAAATCTGACCCATGTATGTGATGTGTTCCAGGAAAATGAGTCATAAGTCGCAAAAAGTGGATTTTGAGATTAAAAATGATATTAATAACAACTCTAATGATAATGTCTAAGACTAAGCACTTGACAAAGAGTTGTCCCAAAAACAAAAAAAAGAGTTGTAACATAGGTAGACTCCTGTTAATACATAGTCAGAGTAGTATCACGGGTGTTGACAACACTCCTTCTTATAATACAAGAAATATTATGAGTTTTCTACAGATTAAGTAAGTTTTACATAGGTTAAAATAATCATATCTTTTCAAGATATTTTCCTACTTCTATTTTTGAGTCGAGCTCATGCACTATTCAGCCTAGGTCCAAACTTGAGAGAGTCCCTTCAAACGAAGGGAAAGCCTCTCGTCTCAAACCGCAAATAGTCATTATAATTCCATTAAGACCGCAACATGTCATTATATTCCCATTAAAACGCCGAGTTCTAGGACAAGAAACCAATTAGCGATGTAGGCTGACATACCGTTCTTATCTGATCTGAAGGCTTGGACCTAGATTTGACTTTCATCCTCCACCCTCTCCCCCCCCCCCCCCCCAACCCCCCGGGAAAATCCAATTCAGCTAATCATCGTCGAGCGAATGTTGTCATTGTTACCTTTTCAAATGCTAAGGCACCCATATTGTTGTTATCCTGTAATTTGAAAACTATTACTGTACAAAGGTAGAGAACCATCGCCAGTCAATGACTGAGATGACATTGTTACTCTACTCACAGACAATGTAAGTACCACCAGGGGGGGCTGGAATCCTCCCAATTGCTGGAGCGCTCCTCTGATCGGCTAATATATTAGCAATAAAAGTTTTCTAAATCTAAACCTAGAGTGTGTTGTGGGAAGCGCGTTGCAGGCAGTTTAAGCCTTATAAATAAAGCTGATGTTGTAGACTGCTGACTTAGGTATATTTATTTTCAGATTCGTTCTGTTGTTGGCGTGACTTCTGGTTGATAAGGTTCTTGTGTCGAGAGTGCTCTCTCTTTGGGAGAGATGAAACGCACTAGCTTTATAAACACCAAATACCAAGTAGGCCCTTATTACAATTAGGACAATTAAGTTGGTTTTACATTTTCTATTGGAAAATGCATCAAACACAGGTACTGGTGGCTCTGTTTCGTCTCAAGCTCAAGCATCATTAGGGATACGGTTAAACTGCTTTAGAATAACATTTTTAACACAATCTCAGATATCCTACGGGATACAATTAAACCAGCCTTTGAAAAGTATCCCCTTTCCGCGAATTTTCAAGGCATTTTAGCCCCCCTTTTTGTGGCAAAACGCGGAAAATCTGATGCTAAAAAAGACCCCTTTTTATGATTTCAAGGAGTCTTGCTTAACATGATACCTATTTTACCAGCCCCCCCCCCCCCCACACACACACATACTTTTGCCAGAGTTGCCTTGATGCGGAGATTCTGTCATAATCATATGCTTTTCTGTGCCACAAAATTAGTAAAAATATACCCCCTTTTCCAGTATATCGCGGACTTCACTTGCAAAAATACCCCCATTTTTCAGCATTTTGCGGAAATCAGTTGCAAATAAGTACCCTTATTTCTGACTTCGCAGCGGCGTGCCATAGCTTTAACGTTAGAGGGCTTTGATGTGTACTGCCTACAGGTCGCGTACAGAGTGTATAGCTACATTTAGCTACAGTCACAGCATGTAAGCGTTCCCCGGGAAGCGTTCCTTGTATGGGAGGCGAGTGTGGCGCCATCTGCGGGAAAACTCCGCAACTCCCCGCAACCTAATAATGATGCGCGTGCTTTGCTTCAAGAGCGTAGAAACAATTCAATAAGTTTACTGTTGGTTATTTAATGGTCTTTGATAGTACCGAACCAGCCGTGTATCAGTACATTGTACTTCAACACTTCAAATGAACGCTTCCGTCAAATTTTGAGGTAGTTAATGATACCAATGCCGGTACCAATGTGATAAAACCATCTTAGAATATAATTTGAAGCGTTTGTGTTTAATTAAACACAAATTTTTCATCGTGATTAAGCAAGCTTTAAGAGGTTCGTTAACAGATGCTATAGTAAATGAGGCGTGATAGATTATTTTTATCAAATATTACATTTCTACTATCATCTAAGTTCCTTTTCGAGTATACCAATATATATCTAGCATAACATCAAACATGGTTTTATCAAATGCCTTCGAAACATATCCAAAAAAATATAGGCCCCCTATTATTAATCAGCAACAGAGAGTGTCTTCGCTACCGATGTAGGATTACAAGGAATTGAATATATCGAGTAGGCCTACTCTATCCGACTCCAAACCCATGTTGTTCTTATATTAAAACAGTATCTCATACATGTGTTATAACAAAAGCAAAAAATAATATGGGACCCCCGGCGAGAAATAAGGGTAACGTCGGTCTAAGGGAAATAAATATAAAGTAAGGAACTTATCATTTTTATTCTGAACAACCTAAAGACTTTTGTTCATCTTACATACTCTATGTATTATAATAATTCCTTTGCAGTTGTTTTTGTTACATTGAAACCTATTAAATGTTCTGAAAATCGAATTTGGGTCAGATTTTCAGAAAAAGTACAATTGGCAGCTGTACACATTTAGTAAATTCTGCTAAATTAGGCTGTAATTTTGCCAATACTAGGTAAATTCGAGTATATTTGGCATTGCATTGATTCTAGCAATCTGTTTGGTTAGGTTGAACTGTAATTTGAACTTTATTTTCGTCTGAAATTTGGGTTATTTGAGAAGATTGGCGAAGTTGAACTGTACATTTTCTGAAAATTTGACCCATTTGATTACGGTGCTGAACAGGATCAGCCAGGCCAATTGTTGCTGAAAGTGTTTGACAATTTGGTCTACTTTACATCGTCCAATTTTAAGTTCATAATTTGAGCGGTCGTAATTCTATTGGTAATTAGAAATCTCTCTTATTCGAACCTAATTCTGTTCCTTTTGCCATTTCATTTGCCGGTAAAATTTCTGTTCTTCATCGGGGGGGGGGGGGGGGTTAGGCTAAATAAATAAATATTCAATATAATAAAAACCCAGGCAGCTAGAGAAGAAACGTATTTATTTTTGCGCAGATAAATTTTCGCGCACCAAGTACTTTGAGACCTTTTCGCGCGGATTTAAATTCGCGCAGCAAGGAAGTCTCATGCGTTGTTTATGCAATAGTTACGAGTATACCTTTCGCGCAGGATTTATTTTCACGCACTAATGTGGGTGCGCGAAAATAAATACTGCTCGGACATTAATACGTTTACAATATGGCCAAATAACATCGCCATGGTCCATTCGCAGACACTGGATCTGGGTATGATAATAAAGTGCCTTTCTGTCTCTTTCTCTTTCTCTGTCTCTCTCCCTTCTTCTCTATCTCTATTTCCTGGGTATGATCATAAAGTGCCTCCCTCTCAGCTCTCCCGCCCTTGATATAACCATATTAAATGTGTTGATAAGGGCGTAAAGCAACCAATCTCACTCACTCATTCGCAGACATTAGACAAAGTTCAGAATGGAATTGGAACATGATACTTCACCTATATTCTGGTCTAGATTTGCCACACACCCCCAATATATATGTCAGATTTTCAGAAAATGTACAATTGGCAGCTGTACATATTTAGTAAATTCTGTTAAATTAGGCTGCGATTTGGCCAATACTAGGTAAATTCGAGTATATTCGGCATTGCATTGGTTCTACCAATCTGTTTGGTTAGGTTGGACTGTATTTTGAACTTTATTTTCGTCTAAAATTTGGGTCATTTGAGAAGATTGGCAAAGTTGAATTGTGCATTTTCTGAAAATCTCACCCATATATGTGTCATGGGTTGTGTCCAACCCGAAATCGCATCCCACACGATCATTTATCAATGGATCCCTCAGTGAAAGATAACCATCTGAATGATGTGGGTAGCCCAGTGCCAAGGCATATACGCCCCTTTTTTATCAGATCATATGTGATATCTTTCAGGGAAATGAGTCACAAGTCGCAAAAATGGTATTTTTCAAAGTGTTTATTTTACAAGATTACTTTATTGGAATGTTTTGATTTTTTGGGAGTTTATCACTCATAGTTATATCGATCGATGTATCAAATTTCAGGACAATGTATGTAATATATCCTTTCTTTTTAAAGGTCCTCATATGGACTACATTTAGTAACTTTACTGTTTATTGCCCCCCCCCCCCGCCCCGAAAACTTAAAATCTAGAAATACGTATTAGATTATCAGACTGTTTACTATCATTGGAATCGGCTTGATCTCATCTTTTCAAATATAATGATATCTTAAAATCTATTTTTTGCGACTTATGACTCATTTTCCTGAAACACATCACATATCGAAGCACCTTTGGCACTCCTTTTGCCACCCCTGATGACCCTAATATAACGACTTGTTTGTCCTTAGACACCATGTTCGGAAAGTTATTAACGAATGGCTGTTTTGTTAGCCTCTCGCGATGCTTTTTTTTGTACATCACAGTTTTATTTAAGATATCATGCCATCGTGGCTTTTACAATGCTAATATCCCGGTAACTGAGTTATGTCATTTTTTATTCCTTTTTTACTTTTTCTTTCTCGTTCATTATAATAGCGATACAGCGGCTCTTACTTAGGTATCAATAAAACATATTGCTGAAACACATAATATCCATCTGATCATCTTTTCTGTGACACATCTCAATTATATTCAATCGTAGCTAATCATCCGCCGGACTATTTTTAGACTTCATGTCAGGATCCGTCAAAGATAAAATCTAATCCCACTCATCATCAGTTCCCCCATCACATCCATTTAGATCTAATTTAGTCTTAGATCTACAAGTACAATCAGGATCGTTGGTACAGCTGTACAATTAGTTCACGAAAACCTGAGTCTGATTCCATGTATATTGGTCAGATGTTCAGAAAATGTACAATTGGCAGCTCTACACATTTAGGAAATTCTCCTAAATAAGGCTGAAAAATGAAGAATACCGAGTATATCTGAGTATATTTGGTAGCGCATTGATTTAAAGTATCAGTTCTGTTATGTTAAACTGCATTTTGAAGCTCATTTTTGTCTTAAATTTGGGTTATTCGAGAGGATTGGTGAAGGCGAATTGTACATTTTCTGAAAATCTGACCCATATATTCCATTAGCTATAATAGTAAAATTTATAGGCTATAAGCCATAATAGTAAAATCTAGAGCGAGCATCCCTCGATTTAGAAGGAGGCAGACGTTTTCTCTCTTTAAAATATCTTCCAACACTTTCAGGCAAACTAAATAACTTTACCAAGAATGTCGAGCATTTAGAGATACTCTGTAAACTTTACTCCAAGCCCTCGAAGAAAGGACCACTTAAAGGATTTTGAATCTACTCAGACTATTTTTTTGCCAATGCAATTTCGAATTAATAAAAATGGTGTATGTTTACGTCAACAGACAATCATAGACCAACATAGTATGCCCTCTAGCTGATAAAGACATTTAAATTGCTTTGGCATATATAATATAATTGAAAACGTATAATGGGTGCCCTGGGGGCGGTTCAAGGAGAATCCTATGGAGGGGGTTCTCTATATGGGTCAGATTTTCAGAAAAATGTACAATTGGCAGCTGTACACATTTAGTACACATTTAGTAAGTTCTGCTAAATTAAGCTGCAATTTAGTCAATACTAGGTAAATTCGAATATATTCGGCATTGCATTGATTCTAGCAATCTGTTTGGTTAGGTTGAACTGTATTTTGAACTTTATTTTCTTCTGAAATTTCGGTTATTTGAGAAGATTGGCAAAGTTGAATTGTACATTTTCTGAAAATCTGGCCCATATAGGGGGCTCAGGCCAAAAGAGAAATGTGATGTGTTTCAGGAAAATGAGTCATAAGTCGCAAAAAATATATTTTGAGATATCATCATATTTGAAAAGATGATATTAAGCTGATTCCAATGATAGTAAACATGAAGTACATCTAAGAAGTGTCTCTATATTTTATGTTTGATATATTCATGTTTGAAGAACAAGTTTGTAATATTTCTGGGTGGACATTTTCTAGTAAAATAGCTTAATATGGTCTCTAAGATGACCTCAGAAATACATGGATATATTTATTATACTTTCTTGAAATCTGGTAAATGTATTCATGCTACGAGCAGCGTTAAGGACTCGAACAATGAACACATTCTCAGAATGGCATCCTGTGAACAACTCATTTTTAAAAATATAAATTTTGCGACTATTGACTCATTTTGCTATAACACATCATATAGGTGTGTTTCCGATATAGCTGCAAAAAAGGTAAAGGGGTCGTAGCTTTTCCTTTTAGGAACCACCTTCCAGGAACTTATAAAATATCTTAGTTCGTAACAATAGTTTTTTTAAAACAAGATAAATGTATATTTAAAGGGTTTTATTGTTAGGAAGACTTGTTTTCATTAGTTTTTTGGTAAACAACTCACGCAAAAAAAGGTAATATCAAAACATGTTTATATATAAACATGCTTTGATATTACCTTTTTAGGTGGGGTTGCATTTTTAGGTAGGGGGGTATATCCAAAGACATCTATTTTTGTTGGCCTCACCACAAATCTAGAATTACTTACCAAAACCAAATGTTTAAACGATGCTACGTGCGACCTGCTCCGTCCAGTGCTACCATGCTACTGAGGACTTGGAAGGTCCTCAGACGTGGGTAACCAATACCTCACTGTTCCCTAGTGATGTTGACATTATGACATCACAAGGGGTGCTCACATGTCCAGGTGATGATACCTGGGGATCGATGCAGGTATCAGTTAATGATACCTGCATGGATGAGTATTGTTGCATTTTGAGGCATGGAGCCACCCTTTATGTGTGGATACATGCATTTTGATTCAATTACTCCTTCCATTATATATTATAATGTTTGGCACAACATGGTTTCGCTTGTTAAAGCTCATCAGGCACAATATGAAGGCCCTGTGTGGGCCTATATTGTTAGGTGGGGGATGGGATTAATAGTCCCAAAACAATTGATGTATTTTTGGTCCAGAGTGGACTCAGGGAATAACAAGTTATAAGTTTTTTAAGTTAATCAATCATTTAATGAACTATTTTTCTGTTTAACTTTATAATCAGTTTAAGTTTATGTATATATTGTGCGTTTCCCAAGGAAACGAATTCTACGGACAACTATTTGTGCGCAATGGCAAGTCATAGTTAGCAGTTTAGTTTTTGCTCGACTGAAAATGCTTAATATTTAATTAAAAATGCTTATGCTTAATTATATGTGTAAATTTTGTGATAATAATATTGGATAAAGAACATAACACTCTTTTGAAACCCAGAAATCGCAAAGGGTGTAGTAGGTGTAGATCACTCAGATTCAGTCATGGGTGGTCCTCTCTACAGTAAATTGTCAATCAAACCAAGATAGCTAATAGAATACAAGACATGTAGACCAATAGGATGTCACACTGGCCTTCAGGGATTTACTGCAGAGATGGTAGAAGGTTGTCAATCAAACAGTCCTAACCAATAGGATGTCACACTGGCCTTCAGGGATTTACTGCAGAGATGGTAGAAGGTTGACAATCAAACAGTCCTAACCAATAGGATGTCACACTGGCCTTCAGGGATTTACTGCAGAGATGGTAGAAGGTTGTCAATCAAGCAGTCTTTGCATAAGTGCCAAGTTAGTAGTGTTGGTGTGAATTACATCACACAGAGATGGGCATCCAGATATCCTCCCAGATAAGTGTCCACACTCCTCACACCAACCCCCTCAAAGTGTATCACATGAACTGGCTACTCAGGATGATTGACAGAATGGTACGCAATTCACTAACATTCACGAATTTTTAATTCCGTAGAATGTAAAAATTGCTTCAATATTATTATAAAATGAAATAATATAAGTTTTTATCCCTTTGGGTTTGAGGTGTTGGGTGTAGGGATCCCTCACCAACCCATTTTGTATGTGTTAAGCTGTAAAACAGTTTACACGCCACTTGTGATATAGGGAGTGTCATGCACCACCAAGTTTTGTTGGTTTGTCAAGATTTATAAAGAGTGTTTATAAAATGGTGACATTTGTTGATATGGCAGAGTGAAATATCCCTTCTTCGGGGGTATCCCACTCTGGGATATCGCAGAGAGGCAAAAATGGAAGAGGCCCATCGTGTAAAGTGCGACCCACACTAGAGACATTTCACGGCCGATTTAAGTGTCCCGACTCTTTTTAGGAATTAAGATTCAGTCGGGGATCAATTTTCTTCACTCAGGGATTAAAATCAGCGATCGGGAGGTCTCCCGATTGCTCCAAGGGACCTTTCCTAAAAGTTAAATCCCCAAAACGGCCGATTTAACCGGTTTAATCGGCGATTTAATTTTTTTATTAATCAGCTACTAGTTTGGGTCTAGGCCCGACTGGTCGGGAGCTCCATAAAGGTAGTCGGCTGGTGTTCCCGATCGCTCGGGAGGGCCCTCCCGATTATCCAATATATTGGATAATCGGGAGAGCCCTCCCGACTGATCAGGGTGGGAAGCAAATGTTCATTTTTCAACTTTTTCAATTTTTTTTTTTTTCATTTTTTTTCCCATCTACCTTGTCTAGGGTTTTGCTCTCAACTGCAAAATGCCATTGAAATGCTCCAAACCGCAAATGTCATTAAAATCCCATTAGGACGGAATTTTTTTTTTTCATTTTTTTTTCATCTACCTTGTCTAGGGTCTTGCTCCAAACCGCAAAATGCCATTGAAATGCTCCAAACCGCAAATGTCATTAAAATCCCATTAGGACGCATTTTTTTTCATCATTTTTTTTTCATCTATCTTGTCTAGGGTCTTGCTCCCAAATGCAAAATGCCATTGAAATGCTCCAAACCGCAAATGTCATTAAAATCCCATTAGGACGCATTTTTTTTATCATTTTTTTTTCATCTATCTTGTCTAGGGTCTTGCTCCCAAATGCAAAATGCCATTGAAATGCTCCAAACCGCAAATGTCATTAAAATCCCATTAGGACGGAATTTTTTTTTTTCATTTTTTTTTCATCTACCTTGTCTATAAGGTCTTGCTCCAAACCGCAAAATGCCATTGAAATGCTCCAAACCGCAAATGTCATTAAAATCCCATTAGGACGGAATCTTTTTTTTTTCATTTTTTTTTTATCTACCTTGTCTAGGGTCTTGCTCCAAACCGCAAAATGCCATTGATATTGACTATTTCCAATTAAAAATTGACTTTTTGATTGACTATTTTGGATTTTTGATTGACTATTTTGACTTTTCGATTGACTATTTCAACTTTTTGATTGACTTTTTCGACATTCTGATTGACTATTCTGACTTTTTTATTGACTATTTTGACTTTCGATTGCCTTTTTGATTGACTTTTCTGACTCTCTGATTGACTATTCTGACTTTTTGATTGACTTTTCTGACTTTCTGATTGACTATTCTGACTTTTTGATTTTGACTTTTCTGACTTTTTGATTGACTATTTCAACTTTTTGATTGACTATTTCGACTTTCTGATTGACTATTCTGACTTTTTGATTGACTATTTTGACTTTATGATTGACTATTTCAACGTTTTGATTGACTTTTTCGAATTTCTGATTGACTATTCTGACTTTTTGATTGACTATTTTGACTTTTTGATTGACATTTCAACTTTTTGATTGACTATTTCAACTTTCTGATTGACTTTTCTAACTTTCTGATTGACTTTGATTGACTATTTCGACTTTCTGATTGACTATTCTGACTTAACGAATGACATTTCTGACTTTTTGATTGACTTTCTGAGATTGCGCAGAGTATAAGCATGTGCATGAGGGAGAATACATTTTTATTTTTTTTCCAAATGCTCTCCATTCCCCCTGCCCTCCTTCAGTAGTTAGGCCTACAAAATGAACAGTCCCTAGGAATGGGACATGCACGACCGCGCGGACTTGTTTGTAACGTTACAACGTTACGTTGTGAACTTGGCTAAGCAGAATATTTCTCTCATCTTCTGCGTTATTTCCTTCACTATATAATCTCACTATATAATCTGAACTTGAAAAACTTAAAAGTTTGGAATCCATATAGGGAAGGTTTTGATTTTCAAAGTCATTTGATGTGAGATGGTTGACCAATAGAATTGACCATCTATAGAGATATTATTGTAAAGTATGCAAAACTATATATGGCTAGATAGAACTTGAGGAGATCTAGGCAATAGAAGTACTTTTGATAGTATATAACAATATAGTAAGCATTCCTTAATCATCCTATTTTAAAGGGGGGTGATCCCATTTTGTGAGAATGGGTCATATATATATGAGCAATTCTAACGAATTGGGCTCACTTGCATGCATGCATTTGAAATTTTAGCCAAAAATACCCCCTGTGCACCCATTTCGTGAGAACTGACCATGTATATACACACAAAAACAAATATGATGCAGACACTATGTATATCTATACATATTTATGCATACACCTGCAAGGAAGAGGGAGTAGAGTAACTCCCGATTATATTAGTCAACTCCCGATTATAGTGGTGAGGACACTATTCGGGGATATGTTTGGGTCAACTCCCGATTATACTGGCATTTCCTGCAATCGGCGCTAGTGTGGGGCACAAAAATTGCCAGGTTTATTCCTAAAAGTAACCGCGCCGATGCATCGGGAGCACTTTAATCGGCCGATTTAACTTACTTCTCTAGTGTGGGTCACATCAAGGAGAGCTATCGATGTTGAAAATTTTGTTTGTTGAAATGTGTACCAAAACCAAATGGTTGATAATACTTAATAATGATAATTCTATAATTATAGCGGCATTCTCATCTATTGTGACACACACTTTACCAAATGTTCTGTATAGGATTGAAATTTGTATCAACGTCCTGCTGCTGTTATGTTTATATACGAATTTGAAGTCGAATCGGTTGAGAGAAAACGGCCGCGGTATAAGAGTTCCTAACCAGCAGTTAAGCAAGGAAAAGTAGCTAAGGAAGGAAAATCTGAAGTAAGACTATGTTATGAAACATGCCCCTGTACTTGGCTATAGACTGAATGCGTCCCGAGTGGAAGAGTCTCAATAGAGTTCTAGTGTCCTTCTTATCATTTCCCAACAGAAAGAAGCAACCATGGCATATTCTGTACTGTAGACCGGCGCAATACACAAGTGTATCTGTCCCTATATGGGTCAGATTTTCAGAAAATGTACAATTGGCAGATCTACATATTTAGTAAATTCTGCTAAATTAGGCTGAAAAATGAAGAATACCGGGTATATCTGAGTATATTTGGTATCGCATTGATTAAAAGTATCAGTTCTGTTATGTTAAACTGCATTTTGAAGCTCATTGTTGTCTTAAATTTGGGTTATTTGAGAGGATTGGTGAAGGCGAATTGTACATTTTCTAAAAATGTGACCCATATTTAGTTTGTCTTCTATCATAATCCCAGCTGGTCTGTGTTTCATGATGCATGACATGTTTACTTTACTTTGATCCCCCGTTCTCCTCATGCATGGTGATCGAGGAGAATGCGGAAAATAAATTATCCATGAAGTTCCCTGCGCAGGTAATTTAATGATTCAAATTATCATAAAAGTATATTTTGCATTTAACAAAATGCAAAATTGGACTATGTGAATGTGCACGGCGTGGGTGGTGGGAATTATTTTATTTTACATCTACAAACTCTATGGCCTGGGTATGACCTTAAAGTGCCTTTCTGTCTCTTTTCTCTGTCTCTCTCTCCCTTCTTCTCTATCTCTATCTCCTGGGTAAGATCATAATCTGCCTCCCTCTCAGCTCTCCCGCCCTTGATATAACCATATTAAATGTGTTGATAAGGGCGTAAAGCAACCAATTTTACTCACTCACTCTACAAACTCTAATACACTTTCATAGTATTTTGATGGACTGGATTGTAACAAACTTTTAGTATTTCTTATAAATCTTTTGTGAAAGCTTATATATTATATACTTTACGTATCAACGAAACCTAAAACTTATTCTCATTGTTAACTCACTCTTTTACCTATCAGTAACCGTATTGTAATTCAGGCTGCTCTCAGAATAACATATTTCTAAATCAAAAATCAATCTGCAATCTTTTTCTAAAATACACTCTAGGTCCAAACCCTCAGATCAGATAAGAATGGAATGTCAGCCTACTTCACTAACCAGTTTCCTGGCCTAGTACTCAGCATTGTAATGGGAATTTTATGATCTTTTGCGGTCTTAATGGAATTATAATGGTTCTTTGCGGTTTGAGGCGAGAGGCTTTCCCTTCGTTTGAAGTGACTCTCTCAACTTTGGACCTAGACTGAATATGCAAATGCAGGACTGCCTAGGTTTGCACACTTCTCTGGATCAAAACCTCTTGTATGAACCATAAAATATGATGAGCTAATTAATCATCTCTTCGAGCTGTTCTACTTTCACTCCTTTGTTAGTGAATTCCACCTGCCTTATTCGTTCCTCATTCGTTCCTCATTCGCTTCCCATCCGTTCCTCATATTACTCACTGTGCCTTATTTGTAGACCGTATTGGTCAAATATAACGGCAAGATTTTCAGAAAATGTACAATCTAACTTCGCCTATCTTCTCAAATAACCCAAATTCCAGACGAAAATAAAGTTCAAAATACAGTTTAACCTAACCAAACAGATTGTTAAAAACAATGTAATTCTGAATATTCTTGAATTTACCTAGAATTGACCAAATTGCAGCCTAATTTAGCATAATTAACTAAATGTATACAGCTGCCAATTGTACATTTTCTGAAAATCTGACTCATCATGACCATATTAGTTTGGCCAACATTCCGTGATAGGGATTCCATTTGATTGTACACATGGAATACCATCACACACTGGACTTACAATGTTCATTTATTATATTTTTCTATATTTACGGATTGACTATGGTGTGATCTTGGCAAACTATCAATTATTTATAAAGGACCATGAGAGATAGGGGCGGCCATTAGATCGTTGACCTAATGGTTGATTGCTACTTATTTTAGATTATTATTTTGAAATCCTCCCTACACCAGCTGACTATGTAACTGGAATAAGCTAGAAGCAAACCTTAGAAACTTAGATAATGTAGTCCTAAAGAAATTAACAATTAAAAAGAAATATCTTGACAGGACAGAACAGTGATGACTTTTGAAGTAAATTAAAATTATGACAATCATGCTACAATCTGAGCCTATGTAAATAGCATAGGTTATCCCACGCTCACCGTCTTTCTTCACACGCCCCCTCGACACAAGACACAGTGACTATAAATGAATGCAGGGCAAAAAACAATACTAGCATGATAAGACTACTAAGTTAGTTAAGGCAGGTGGTAAGAATACCGCCTCAGGGCGAGGCCATGATTTGTACTACTGCCGAAATAAAAGAAATAATAATAAAAAAATATAATCACACCCACCCCCCAAGACACACAACAACGGGAGACTTTAGTGAAGATCATCCTCCCTAGGCAGGCCCTCTATTCCGCAATGAGTTACTCCATACTAGGTACGTAGAAACTGGTTGCGGAGTATAGGGCCTGCCTAGGGAGGATGGTAAAGATGAGCCTGGCATCATCGTCTATCGGGGAGGGGCATCCTCCAATACAGAGCTTTACTCCCTTCGTTTTCTCGGTCATACGCCCTGCACCATCGTTAGGACTTTTCGGGGATTCATGAATAATTCATCAGCCCTCTCATCCAATGACTGGGCTTGCGTCAAGCTTTCTGTACGCACCTATTTTTAGTTGTGGTCACTACTCCAGGCCCTGTCAGACCCTCCTTCAATAGGGGAATTGCATGTACCATTGCACAAGTCAGGGAAAGATGGAGGTTTGTGCTTTGGAAACATATAAACCCATGGATATTGACGTTAGAGCACCATTAAACATCCACTGATGAACTTGAGATATTCTTTATATGGAATCTACACTGTATCATAGGTCCCATAATTCCATTTGAACCTAGATTCAAGCAGGCAGACATGAAAGTCCCCTATGCCCTTGGTCCCATCAAGATAAAGAGACCAGATGTGCGCAGCAGGAGTTCTGTCCGCAGAAAGCCCTAAGAATGGAGCAGAGCTAGATTAGTAGAATCTGCCCTGCTTTGGGAGGCTGGGGAGGGGGGGGGGCCTGTTTACAGTTCTAATGACGTCATTGCCACCCAATAAGGTTACGTCACTGTTAACGTTATCCGTTAGAAACGTAATGAACGTAATATGACCCTCGTATGGACCTTATTAGCCTCTGGGTGGGATGTAACCTTGGACCCAAGGACAATATCTGTGAAACATATTATAATAATTATTCATGTCATAACATAAATTATATCCAATGGTTCAAATATCTCACAAGAAGGGAAAGTGTAAAAGACAAATCTTATATTGGGTGTCAGGTAACCTCAATGTCACCGTTCGGACCGCATTCATTGGTCAGATTTTCAGAAAATGTACAATTCACCTAGAACAATTCTCTCAAATAACCCAAATTTAAGACAAAAATCACGTTCAAAATACTGTTCAACATAACCAAACGGGTGTTTGAATCAAGGCAATACCAAATATACTCAGATATACCTAGTGTTGATGATTCTTCAGTCCAATTTAGCAGAATTTACAAAATATGTTGATCTGACAATTGTACATTTTCTGAAAATCTGACACTCTGAATAGGTTTCCCAGCTGATGAGAGAGCCATATATTTATTCGAATATTTAGAGAGCAACTTGATTCCGGCTGTCTTGGGAGTCGTTTTTTAAATATTTCGATTAAATGATATTTTAAATATTTATTATAATTCCCAGCCTTTTTTAAAAATCAAAAAAAGAGAATATTGCAATATAATACTTCGTAATTATAATTATACAATAAAGCAGATAGAACGTGTGATCTGACTCGAGTAGTTCTTGAATATGAGTCAGATTTTCAGAAAATTTACAATTCGCAGTTCTACACATTTAGCTAATTCTGCAAAATTAGACTACAATTTGGTCAATACAAGGTAAATTCGAGTATATTTGGCATCGCATTTATTCTAGCAACCTGTTTGGTTAGGTTGAACTGTATTTTGATCTTTATTTTCGTCTGAAATTTGGGTTATTTCAGAAGATTGGCGAAGTTGAATTGTACATTTTCTGAAAATCTGACCCATATTATAGCTCCTATACAATAGTATAACAGTTTCATGCATTGTGTTGGTATTAGTCTTCTACTATTAAAGTCATACTACGTAAAGGGCAATTATACATAATAATATACACGCTAGTTGAATACTGACCCGCTCAAACAACTCACTAATATTAATTAATAAAAATAAATAATGACCGCATCTTTTGAGTACAAACATGAAGAAATTATGAAAAGACATCAATCATTAAACATCACCTCAGGTTCTTAGCATATTATACATCCTTTCTTCAATTATGTCACAAAAATACATTTAAATTGCCACATCCTAACTTCTATTATTATAATTTCACATCTTGATGACGCTATATGGGTCAGATTTTCACAAAATGTACATTTCACCTACACCAATCCTCTCAAATAGCTAGCCCACATTTAAGACAAAAATGAGCTTCAAAATGCAGTTTAACATAACAGAACTGATACTTTAAATCAATGCGACACCAAATGTACTCAGATATACCCGGTATTCTTCATTTTAGCCTAATTTAGGGGATTTTCCTAAATGTGTAGAGCTGCCAATTGTACATTTTCTGAAAATCTGACCCTTATAGCAAGGTGGTATGTTTCACTCAAGTTCCTCCTTGAGACTGGTGCAGCAAACATAGCTATATCTATAGGTAGCATTACCTGTCATACCAGTTTAATCGCGGGGTGCTGGACTAACACATATTTCAAGTTAGATTATTCCTCCCTTGTAATCCTTAAAGCCTTGGTTCCACTTCTCCCGCTACTCCTCCCGTTTCTTTGCTCCCACTACTTTAGAAGTAGCTGGAAGTAGGGGGAAGTAGGGGGAAGTAGTGGGAAGTAGCGGGAAGTAGCTGGAAGTAGCAGGAAGTAGCGATTTCAAATCAAACATGTTTGAATTGAAGCAGCTACCTCCTGCTACTTGCTCCCGCTTCTAAAAGTAGCGGGGACCAAAGAAACGTGAGGAGTTGCGGGAGAAGTAGCGTGGCAGTGGAACCCAGGCTTAAGGCAGGGCTCCACCAGACCACATGCTTGGCTAATTTGCGATTTGATAGTTATATAATATATGTTGGGACGGGGGTTGACGAGGAGTAATAGAAGAAGTTCGACAAGGAGTTTGGTCGAAACCAAGCAAAGCTGGGTTTTAATATGCCATAAACAGATACAGTAAAGCAAAAAATTATCTGTTCCTGCACGTCTGTGCGTGGCGATGCTGCAATTGAAAGTGAGTGAACAAGAACGTTTCAGGTGAACCGAGACGCAGCAACGGTTCTGATTGGTTAAGAGAACAATGGGCGCATCATAACAAACTGGATGATGGCCTGTGATTGGTTGAATAATTGTGGGCGTGGCCCAAAAGGAAAGTAACCGCCCTTGGTCCCAAATATGGGCATCGACCCGTCGATTATATATATGTTGGGACGGGGGTTGACGAGGAGTAATAGAAGAAGTTCGACAAGGAGTTTGGTCGAAACCAAGCAAAGCTGGGTTTTAATATGCCAAACAGCCAAACAACTAGGAGAACAGTTAAATATTTTCCAGGCCCGAGACCACTTTGGCCTCACTCTTCTGTAAGTCACTGGTAGAGGCTACGATGTATGATTCCACAATCGAGGATTTCCAATTTTCCCGAAGCTTGATTTCAGATAAGGGGATGCCGAGAGATGACATGAATGACGCGCCTCCGCGGCGGAAGGAATGGGTAGTGAAACCAGTGTCAATACCAGCTGACGATAACAGATCCGATAGCCTGTGAGATAGCTGATCATAAGTCAAACATCCATGGTCCACCGACGAGAAGAACTGGGCTCTAGGGGGGAGAGCTTGGGCGAACAATTTTTTGGCCCAGAACACAGCACACAGTTGCTTAGTAGTTGTCTTCTTCAGGTGGATATAATAGGGCGAAGATGAAGTCTTTGACGTGCCAATCTTGACAGACACACCATCATCTGAGAAAGACACATCCTGGCGACGCATCATGTGGGGTGAGATCACCACATGACTAACCCTCAGTAGAGAGCGAAACATGAAGACAAATGCGCTCCAGCACAAAATGTCAAGTTCATCATGTAAATCAAGATGGGTGTAAAGTTGCAGTAAAATTACAGGGGTGATAGGAGGAGCAGGGGAAGGGGCCGATCCTGGCAACTTCTTGATACCCCTAAGCACAGATTTAAGTCCAGGGTGCGATAGTGTAGGGCAATCTAAGTCCAACATCCTGGCATATGAGATTACACCTGCCAAATAGGTGGTAACCGAAGCATACTTCATGGAAGAAGCTAAAAAGGCAGCAAAAGCTGACAATTTAGGCACAGTCAATGGAATTAAGGGAGAAGAGCTGTCCCGAAGAAAATTGTTGAACAGCTTCCATTGTCTCTCCCTCTGAAGTCTGGTAGCTGGAGCTAGAGACAGGTTCCTAAGTTGAGCAACCCTGCCCATCCACTTGTCAAGTCCTGTAGGAGACAAATGTCGTTATTGACACAGCATAGATCAGCAGCTAACAAATCTTTAGGAATAGAGTCATTGTCAGACAGGTATGGTAGGCGAGACAAACCATCGGCTACTACATTATGATCAGTCTTAATGTATCTTGGCGAGAGGGAGATATTAAAGATAAAACACATCCAATACAGCTCGTACAGCCACTGCATACATTGCCTACTAGAGCTAGTACCATTCCTCAACATGGCAATGACCTGTGTGTTATCTATAAAACACAGGACATTTTTGTCTTTCAAGATAGGGGCCCATCTACGAACACCAGCCACTATCGGATACAATTCTTGAATGTTAATGTTTCTCGCCAGGTTATCTTCCATCGGGGTAGGGCACAAATGGTTTTCAAATTTAAAACAAGCTGGCATATCATAGTTTTTCCAAGTCCCGGCTATCCAATCAGGACCTAGAAAGGCTGCAAAGCCTCTAGATGAAGAATCACTCACAATAGGTAAATGATAATCTTCCTTTACCAAGACACCCACACCGTTGAAAGCTTTAGCAAAACTGCCCCACCATTGTAGGTCTAGTCTGGCTTCATCACTAATGGTGATCCTGGTCAGTTTCTTCATTATAATCACTTTATACATGTCAAAAAATCTACGGCAAAAGGTTCGACCACCTTTAAACACAGCCGCACAGTGCGAAATGTATCCACAGAACCGTTCCAAGTCCTTCTTGGTCATGTATTTCGCACTCTTGGTGAGGTCCACAAGTTTGATGAGCTTTTTTACTTTCTCAAGGGGGAGAGAAAGAGTCATATCAGAAGTGTTGATTGTGAATCCCAGGTAGACACATGAAGTGGAGGGGGCGGTTACTTTCTTCCAGGCCACATGAAAACCCAGGAAGCGGAGACAATTCAAGACAATATCACGGTAATAGGTACAGTCATCATAACAATCACCAGCGACAAAAAAGTCGTCTAGAAAATTTACCACAGGAAATTTAAAAAGTTCTACAATACATGTGACAAAGAAGTTAGAAATGTGGTTAAAAATGCATGGGCCTGTCTTGAGACCAAAACAAAGTCTGTTGTCGACGTATAGGGTTTCATCACCTTCTTCACCCCACCTAAAACCACAGAATTTACGATGGTCAGGATTGATCGGTACCGCTCTGTATGCCGATTTTATGTCCACGACTGCCATGTGAGAGTCACTTGATACCATTCGAACTGCATCATCAATAGATTTGTAGGAGAATTCATTAACTAAACTACTACAATGTTCGTTCACCGACTTGCCGATGGGTCTACTGCAGTCAGTTATTGGACGGATACCACCGTCCGGCTTTGCTACGGCACCTAAGGCGTGAATACATTCCGGCGTAGAATCAGCTACCGAAATAAAGCCTTCACCCAGTTCATTTTCAACGATAGTGTCCATTTTGCATTTAACATCAGGTTCTAAGATCGATTTGTAGTTAGCACAGTCATACGGTTCAATATCTGAATCTATCACATCAAAACCGTCCAATACTCCGTGAAAAACATCAATATAGACATCAATACAGGCATATGGTAAGCAGAATAAAAGGTAAGCGAACCTACATGGTTTTAATTGTGCACGAGTACCACCTAAAATATGTATACAAGAACAACATCCACGGGCGCAAGCAGCAAAAACATCAACAATACGGCCTCGCGGTGAAACTGGACTTCTAAATAGTAATACATCATTACATACATCGGCGCCAGCACTACCAAACTCGGTAATACTCAATCTAATATCACCATAAATACCTTGTTCAGGATTTGAAGATTGTTCGAGGTCCGTCGAGAGAAATAATGGAAACAATCCACTTGCGAAGTTCGAAGAAACTTGGCATTGTTCCAATCCATCGGCCATGACAGTGTCACTCAATGTCAAGGACGGGTCAGCCGGAACCTTGGTAACCACTTCCGGGTCATAGTCACGAATGGAATCATCGCACAACAACACACCTTGGTTACACAATACACTCTCCGCATGGTCAACAATAACATCATTACATGGTATAAAAGCACTATTTATACAATTAGATTCAATATCATTAACCTGAACTTTCTCTCGAACGGCCTCATCCTATTTAGTGTGCTTCACACTCGTGCATGCCCTCGCTCCATGTTCCGAAGCTCCGCATGCCGAACACTTGTGTGGGTACTCGCAGTTCTTGACAGTGCAACCACCCTGGTTATTAAACTTGAAACAGATCCTTTCCTTCTTGGTAGACTTAGTAGATTTAGAAGGGATTTTACGGGAGTTTTCAAAAGAGTAACACCTAAGTACTTCCTCCTGTTTAACTTCCTGGAATGCGGCAAGACCAGTTTTATTGGCACGGGCCCTAACAGCGTTATCGTAAGCCAAACTAGCTTTTAGGGAATAGACTTGCGACCCTGCTTTCTGGCAAATGGTAATACAATGGCTGACGACTCCCTGGATTTCAGTTAAAGGTCTAGCATCCGTTACCAACTTGTCTACAAGTTCTAGATTTAGCAATAGCAACTGTTCAATAGATTCAATACTTTCACCTTTCTCCAGGTCTTTCTTCTGGTCGAAAGGACGACATCTGGATCTCGAGCGAGAACGATCACGGCCACGGGCCCTGGAGCTGCCTGCCCCGCCCACATTATAGATGGAACCGTCATTCGAAGGGCTACGACCCCTGTTCTTGTAAACAAAGGAGATCTCAGGCTCACTCCCAACTGATGATCCACTTGTAGACGTCTCAGCCTTGGCCTCAGTGTTGGGTTCAAGCTTCGCAAGGATATTCTTCATCATACCTTCCAACGAGCCCATCCGCGCATTCAAACTCGGATTTTCAGCATCAATGTCTTTCTTGCAGTTCTTCCCAACCGGAGGAACATGGTCCTCCTCGCACTTGGAACAATACTTAGGACCAGCCATTCTGAATCCAACTAAAGCAGGTTAGCAAAAAATTATCTGTTCCTGCACGTCTGTGCGTGGCGATGCTGCAATTGAAAGTGAGTGAACAAGAACGTTTCAGGTGAACCGAGACGCAGCAACGGTTCTGATTGGTTAAGAGAACAATGGGCGCATCATAACAAACTGGATGATGGCCTGTGATTGGTTGAATAATTGTGGGCGTGGCCCAAAAGGAAAGTAACCGCCCTTGGTCCCAAATATGGGCATCGACCCGTCGATTATATATATCGAAACTTTATTTTTCCAACTTTCTGGTACATGTTGAAAAATGGGTCACAGATTTCAGTCACTGACAGGTCTTCCAACAGCACCCTCTACTTTACAAATGACAATATTAAAGCTGCCTTCCCAGGTATTAAGATCGAGTGGTTCTCCTGGAATTATATTCATATTAGTTCCCAAACTCAATATTATCAATCCCTTATTTAATGAAAAGTTAAATAAATGTCTAAATTCTGTGATTTTACAATCGGGGAGACACAGGAATGAGCTTTGATGCCATGATCATAGTATTGTAGATGCACTGAATTGACACATGGTGGCACCATTGTGCCAGGCTAAGCCCCATGTTTCTCTCTCTCTGCACACAAACTTTCCCTCTGTGCACATGCACAAGGCAACTATGGGAGTGCAACATGGCTATGCAGGTCGCAACAGTGTACACCAGATCGGAGGAGGAGTATTTCTTCCCAAATATTAAACTCCAACACTTGGGACAAGGTGGGGCAGGGTATTTGTTAGCTCAACAAGTGAAATTTGAGATTTATATAGAAAATAGCTGGGAGAGCAGCTTTAACATGAGTCTGTGGTATCGAGCCATCGGTGATTATATTTGGGGCTGACGCAGCAGCTAATTATGACGTAATACACCTGCATCATATGGACCAATCAGTGGCCCGCAACTATTACATCACTCGTTCCACCTGGACTGTTGGACCATTATTCAGCCTGCACCTGAGCTGCATAGTTGTGCAGGCTATTTGAAAATGTTTAATCTATCATTGTTTGGGATTATTCAACATGGTGAAGTCTAGGCAATGTAAATCATGCCTGACAGTGCATCAATCTGCGTTTGACGAGAATTGCGACCGCAGGAAGGAAGATTTATACATAGATAAGCTAATGATAAACACAAAACGAAATAGAGCCACAAATATCCACTTGTATTGTGGGGACTAATTAGCCTTGCAGCAGGTTTAATATCATTGCCATATATTAGTTATTATAAAGAATGTATGTTGCACAACCTAGCTAGACTCTCCTCTGGCCAGCTCCATAATATATGTGATGTGTTCCAGGGAAATGAGTCACAAGTCGCAAAAAAAGGATTTTGAGATATCATCATATTTGAAAAGATGAGATCAAGCTGATTCCAATGATAGTAAACATCAAAACAGAACATTCAATAAGTGTTTCTCTATTTCAAGTTTGATAATCTTAATTTTGAAAAGAAATGCAATATACCTTGATGAACAATTACTAGTAAAGTAATTAAATATACTCTATATGATGATCTTAGAAACGCAAGGATATATTTAATCAACTGTCTTGAAATTTGGTAAATGTATACATGCCACAGCATGGACTAGACACCCCAAAAATAAAAACATTCCAACAAAGAAATATTGTGAATAAATCACTCTGAAAAATATCAATTCTGCAACTTGTGACTCATTTTCCTGTAACACATCACATTTGTTATTATATTGGGATTGAGAATGCGCTGCAGAATGAAACCGCAACGATTGCAGA
The DNA here is from genome assembly GCA_942159475.1 of Sthenelais limicola. NCBI lineage: Eukaryota > Metazoa > Annelida > Polychaeta > Phyllodocida > Sigalionidae > Sthenelais > Sthenelais limicola. The sequence continues at coordinate 117,198,420 of OW804097.1, read as the reverse complement.
GGAAAAACATGTCAGTGGAGTCTAGCCTTTAGAGAAAGACTTAACTTTTCTAACTTTTTCGAGCCCCCCCCCCAACATTCTCTCCCCCTCCCCCTCTCTCTCTCGCTCTGTCCCATTCAAACAAATTTACCATTCCCGTAAGCCAAGAGCCTTTGTGTTATTATTCCGTAAACAACTTTCTTCTTAACTTTTCTCGACCTCCTCTCTCCCATTACAACAAGTTTTACCATTCCAATAGACCGAGAGCATTTCTCTAGGCTGTAACCAATTGAAACACTATACGCCCATCCCAACAGAATCTCCACGTAAACACCACATGATTTGATTGATTTGATTTGAAAAATATTTTTATTCAGGACTAAGGACATTACATTACTGATGCTATTCTCAGAATTGCCTGATGTTACAAAAAATTAATACAATACTTTAGAACATACTCTAGGAGATGACATCGCAGAAGTTAATAGTTATATAAAGAAATAATCTAAATAATACACTAGTTTAAAAGGAGAATGATTAATTAATGACAATATTTGACAGACATGATAAGACTAACCTTCTAATTTCGATTTACGGGCAGACATATAATATCAAGGCAAACAATAGTACTGCATGTTAAGCCTATAGGCAGTGACAGCAAAGCAAGAATAAAAACATTAAAATTTTGTTAAAAACAAAAAAGTGATGCAACAGGTATTGAACAAACCCACCCTTAACTTGTAATTGTTTAATGCCAACTACACCTAGACTCTTCTATACATGTGAAATAACTGCTTTATCAACACAGCTGTATGTATGCCATTATAAAGATAATTAATTCATGGTTCCACTGTCCCTCCTCAGTTTAAACATATATGTGATGTGTCACCGAAAAAGTAACAAAATTGATGTTTTTCAAAGTGTCGTATTCACAAGATCTCTTAGTGGGAATGTATCTGGGGCATCTAGTGCTTAGAGTGGTATGAAAACATTACCATATTTTAGGACAGTGTATTAATTATATCCTTGTGTGTCTAAGGTCATCCTATGGAGTATATTTAGCTACTTTACTAGTAATTGTCGACCCGAAAATATTGCAAAACCTTTTTCAAACATAAATCAAACATAAAATATAAAAATGCTTTTTAGATTTCCTAAGTTGTTGGAATCCACTTAATCTCAACTTAGAAGTAGCGATGGCAACCGATGCGTTTTTTACCAGGTAAAATTAAATTATGTGACTTTAGACTCTTCCTATTTAGATTATTAAAGGAATATAGTAATAACAGTGTGAACTAACTCTTGTATCGTGTCAACTTTATAGGCACTTATATATTGCACTTTCTTGTAAACAAAATAAATGAGACAGAGACAGTATAGGGGAACCCGCCGTCAGGTCAATCCATCTAACCAACTCACAGGAGAATACACATCTTTAAATACACAATAGAAGGAGAATAGAAGGGGAATAGAAGGGGAATAGAAGCATTTGAACCAGACCATTATATCCTCCAGCCAATCCCAAGATTTCTTGAGTATTAGTCCATTCCCAGTTTCTATAACGATATCATTGCACATATATATAAAAGAAATCCAAACAGGCTCTCAACATTGTTATATGAGAGAAGAAAGGCACACATGTCAGAATTTGCTTATAGAAGAAGAAGCAGGAAAGAAATCTATGTTGACCAAAGAGGGGGCAGAATGAGACAATGGAATGCTCCTGTATTGAAAATAGAAAACAAAATTGACGTCTTATAAAAACAGTATACAATTCAGAACAGCCTTTTTATGGAATAATACCGCTGCTGATGTTAGAAATATAGAAACATATGAAGCATATAAAAAAAATCACCAAACAAGAATCCCTTATTTCTATCTACAATTTGTAACAGCATATTATTATAATTTTGTTTATTTGTCTATTATAATTATTGACACTCGTACATGACAAACCTTGCCTTCCATTTCATCCTCTTCATAAAAAAAATCATCTTTTGTTGTATTACTTAATTGTACATTTAACTCCGATGATTTTGCCATTTATTCAACCCTTATATGTACGCACAATGCTCTATGTCCACTGAAAATAGACCAGTAATTACGGGCACTTTATCAGTAGACCAGCAAAAGGTTCGTCCTCGAGCTGAGATATAATGCCTTTTGTGAGTATTAGATACCTATATTTGTTGTTGTTGTTGTTGATACTTTATTTAGTCATTAATACAAAGGCGACAATATCGATGGGAACTAATCTCCCTAACTAGGGAGGATGTCAAGCCCTACCGGAAAATAAATGTGCTATATGTGCACAGATATTTGTCAAAGATCCTCCTCCAAGCAACGAGGGATCTATTTCACCAGTTAATTACGTGTATACTCATAATAAACCTTTGTAAAAAAAATCCCCCCAAAACTCGGAATTGACTTCATACACATATGGGTCAGATTTTCAGAAAATGTACAATTGGCAGCTCTACACATTTGGGAAATTCTGCTACATTAGGCTGAAAAATGAAAATTACTGGGTATATCTGAGTATATTTGGTATCGCATTGATTTAAAGTGTCAGTTCTGTTACTTTAAACTCCATTTTGATGCTCATTTTTGTCTTAAATGTGGGTTATTTGAGAGAATTGGTGAAGGCGAATTGTACATTTTCTGAAAATCTGACCCATATAGATCTGACGCAGTTCAAAATGCATGCATGAAAGAGATAAAGGTGTTTGTAGCATAACACCTTTCCTGCCTTTTGGACTGTATCATGTATCCCTATAAGAACATGGTATATATAGCAGCGGGGAAAATAGATCAAAGTTTATAAATTGGACCAAGTTCATCCAGTATATTTCACCCTCTGCACAGAGCGTTCTACTTGAAGACAGACGCTATAATTTCTTATAATGTTTATTCAGTATGTGTATATATAGCTCATCATCAAGCAATGTGGTATTGGAATAAGACCCTGCACACACACAGCCGATTTGCCCCCCGATTGCCCCCCCCCCCCCGATTTGGGTCTCCTGATGAATCCTAGGATTTCAATTCCAATCCTGGTTGATGTTATTTCAAAAACATAAACTAGGATTTGACATGAAACCATAGGATTCATCGGGAGACCCAAATCGGGGGGCAATCGGGGGCCAAATCGGCTGTGTGTGTGCAGGGTTTATTAAGGCATGACCAGGGTACAATGTCAGTTAGAATACAGTTGCAGTCATGGAGATATGGGCTCACGGGAGCTTATTCACTGGGGAATAACTATGCATGGTCTTCAGCTCACTGCTGTGTCTATAGTCTGTCTGAAAAGTAGTTGACACGTGTTTCCTTCGTCCCTTTAAGGGGAGGGAAAAGTGGGAGATTTTTTATTTCTATTTATGACAAGGACCTGTCAAACCTTTGCCAGCAAGTCGCTCATTGCAATCAACCATGGAGAAACAGGACCAGTAATACCAGCTCTTCCTTCCTTTTAAGCAAAACAACAGCTGCTGCACATAGAACAGAGACAGAGCAATACAATACAGATGCATATTTGGCCATGGTCGGTCGCAAACGGCGATTCAGGGGCCAAAGGTTTGAAGTAAAAATCTCCCACTTTTCCCTCCCCTTAAAGGGCCTAAGAAATCATGTGTCAACTACTTTTCGGACAGACTATAGGTATAGTGCTATAAACGAGAACAATTATCGATGCTAAACTCTACTTTTTGAATTAACGCTAGGTGGTTAATGAGATGGGTATGTTCACATGATCCAGCCCATGATAACTTCATGTATGGTCGCCAGGTGGGGCAATGTGTTAGGCGATGGGCAATAGGCAATAATATTATTGTGTTTAAATCCATGAAACAGATCCATTTTTCAGAGTTTCTGGATAAAAAAGGGGTTTGGTTATATGATAGTAAGAAATTGATTGCGAGTTAACGTCTGCTGGTATAAGTGTCCGGGGTAAAGTCATGAGCTGTCCCCCTCAGGGACGCAAGTAAATACGAGAGAATAAGGTTTTACTGTAATGGTTTTTATTCAATATAATGTGCAAAACACTGTCTCTATTAGGTAATGATGCTGCCTTCATTCATGTATCCCTAGAACAGATAAATCAAAGCCTCCCATCCTAGGGACCAGTCCTGTTGAAGGGTTTTTCTACCTGATTACATGTATGTTTACCTTCTATGAGAAATAATCCTTCCTTTTCTATGATTGATTTGAACCATATTATATATCAGCTGCCTGGTAAAAAACACTACCCCAGCTATAACCCTCCCAGTAGTTGATTGGTAATATCGATCCCCTGAAGCCAATGTATACAAGAGCACTTAACCGTTAAAAACACCCCACCCTGCCAACACGAGTGGACAACTTACTGAACCTAAAAAATGAAATATTATATACTAGTCATACTTATGGAAATGTACAGAAATTGTTTTGAATTTGAAGATATATTTTGGAAGAGTCAAAAGGAAATCAGCAGTATGCTGCTGATCATTAATTTACAGATAATAGTTAGAGAATTCCATATATTTTCTAATCTACTACATTGCACTCTAGGTCCAAACCCTCAGATCAGATAAGAATGGTATGTCAGCCTACTTCGCTAATGGTTTCTTGGCTTAGGACTCGGCGTTTTAATGGGAATATAATGACATCTTGCGGTCTTTACGGAATTATAATGGCACCTTGCGGTTTGAGACGAGAAGCTTTCCCTTCATTTGAAGGGACTCTCTCAACTTTGGGCCTAGACTGATTGTGTTATAATAGTGTATCTGTGTTACGGAAATACTAATCTATTATTATTGTTAGTCTGACGTGTAAACATTTATTGTAACTTCTGCATACCGACCTACAGGAAACGCCATCATATATATGGGTCAGATTTTCAGAAAATGTACAATTGGCAGCTGTACACATTTAGGAAATTCTGCTAAATTAGGCTGCAATTTGGTCAATACTAGGTAAATTCAAGTATACTCGGTATTGCATTGATTCTAGCAATCTGTTTGGTTAGGTTGAACTGAGTTTTGAACTTTATTTTCGTCTGAAATTTGGGTTATTTGAAAAGATTGGCGAAGTTGAATTGTACATTTTCTGAAAATCTTGTAGATTTGTGGGATTGTTTAAAAAATATTTATTTAAACAGGGACTACCAATGGCATATATGGGTGCATTCAGAAAATGCACAATCTACAGTTCTACACATCTCTCAAATTCTGCTAAATTAAAGTGAAAAATGATAGATACTGGTTATATCTGAGTGTATTCTGTATTGTATTCATTCAATAAATCTGTCTGGTTATGTTGAACTGTATTTTGAACCTGATTTTTGTCTTAAATTTGGGTTATTTGACAGGATTGGTAAAGGCCAATTGTACATTTTCTGGAAACTTGACCCATATAATAGGGTTTTCTTGAGGTTGGGAAGTAATACCCAAGTCTTACCCTATCCCAGAATGGGATCTCAAATGTAAACAGTTCAGTAGATCACTGCGTGGTAAATCTAAAGGGGGTTATTTCGTGCCTACAAATTAGCCTTAGAAGCCTATGGGTCAGATTCTCAGAAAATGTACAATTGGCAGCTGTATACATTTTGAGTAAATTCTGCTAAATTACGCTGCAATTTAATCAATACTAGGTAAATTCGATTATATTCGGCATTGCATTGATTCTAGCAATCTGTTAGGTCAGGTTGAACTGTATTTTGACCTTCATTTTCCTCTGAAATTCGGGTTATTTGAGAAGATTGGTGAAGGTGAATTGTACATTTTCTGAAAATCTGACCCATATAGGGAGAGTTGTGTGAGTTAACTCACATGTAGCAAGTGGATCCTGACTGGCCGGAGGCAGCAGCTGCGGGTTCCACCCCCGCACTTGGTGGAGTAAAACCATGCAAGTTTCCAACTCCTAACCGGGTCAGATTTTCAGAAAATGTACAATTCGCCTTCACCAAACCTCTCAAATAACCCACATTTAAGACAAAAATTAGCTTCAATATGCAGTTTAACATAACAGAACTGATACTTTAAATCAATGGGATACCAAATAATACTCAGATATACCCGGTATTGTTCATTTTTCAGCCTAATTTAGGAGAATTTGCTAAATGTGTAGAGCTGCCAATTGTACATTTTCTGACAATCTAACCCAACCCCGACTTGGAAACAGACCCATCATTCGCCCCAGTCCACATGGAAGCCCACTGCAGAAGGGGTTACTCTAAAACATGCTTCATTTAGCCATGACAGAGGGTTGATGAAAAATAAGATTAGAATTTGGAGAATATTGTTGTTTAAGTGATTAAATTAATGTTTCGATGATTCCTCAACATCTTTAAAAATGGTCAAAGTTCCGTTTTCACTACTAAAAATGCTTCTCAATAATGACAATATGTATACATTTGTACAAGTAAATTTGGCCTTATCCTGTGTAAACTGGGCGCATTAGAAGAACCCAGGCAACTGGGATAATGCTAACCCAGTGGAAATATAATCTTTAAAAAAAATGTGGGTGTGTTAATGTTCTTTTCCATCAACCATAAAAGAAAGGATTTGAATATTTTGCGCAGATTCCGCCTCTGTCTCATCGTGCAGACATGATTGTGGATAATTGTTTTTAATGTATTTTATCCCATATTTAATATATTTTATCCCATATTTAATCCTAGCCTCAGTCGTATACAGTAAATAGGCCTTCTAAATTAAAGGTAACTGTCGGTAGAAATGGAATTTACTTTTCATATAGACATGTCGACCCTTTTGTCATCTCTTTGTATTTTAAATAGGCAAATAAAAGATTTTCTTATCTTATCTTATCTTATGTACCGCTACCTGTGCAGGCAGCATTTGACGATGTGTACACCACGCGAAATTACCAGCCTGTTTAAAATACATACCTAGAAATTGTGTCAGGTTCTATAATGGTTTTACCAGTCTAGGCCCAAAAATGAGAGAGTCCCTTCAAACGAAGGGAAAGCCTCTCGCCTCAAACCGCAAAGTGCTATTATAATTCCATAAAAACCGCAAAATGTCATTATATTCCCATTAAAACGCCAGGAAACCGATTAGCGAAGTAAACTGACATACCAATTAGAGGAGAGGAGTGCCTCCACTGGTAGAAGACAGGGGTGGAGCAGCCGCACCCACAACACTGATGAAATGAGCAAGGGTTTACACTTACAGGGCATGGGGATGAAGTATAGGATATGGGTCAGACTTTCAGAAAATGTACAACTCGCCTTCACCAATCCTCTCAAATAACCCACATTTTAAGACAACAATGAGCTTCAAAATGCAGTTTAACATAACAGAACTGATACTTTAAATCAATGCGATCCCAAATATACTCAAATATAGCCAATATTCATCATTTTTCAGCTTAATTTAGAAGAATTTCCTCAATGGGTAGAGCTGCCAATTGTGAATTTTCTGAAAATCTGACTCAAGTAGGAAATCCTAATCCAATGGTTCTATGTGTGAGATGGTAAGTCGGTGGTGTGCCAGATTCAGTGGTTGCGGCGTAGTTTCATGAAAGACTGCACGACCATGAATCAAACACAATAAAAAGATAATAATGTTTCGCGGTGCATCAATTGGCAATTGAACATAAATAGTATTCACTCTATTCACCCTCAGATCAGATAAGAATGGTATGTCAGCCTACTTCACTAACCAGTTCCTGGCCTGGCCTCGGCGTTTTAATGGGAATATAATGGCATTTAGCGGTCTTAATGGAATTATAATGGCACTTTGCGGTTTGAGGTGAGAGGTTTACCCTTCGTTTGAAGGGACTCTCTCAACTTTGGGCCTAGACTGTATTGAGACAGCATATCATGGCGGCAATTGACTACTCATAAACATCAAATAGAGCACGTTCAAATGTTATCGCCATACATCAAGTGACTATAACCAATTGACAAGTATGCATTAAAATAAATAACTATAATAAATAACAATATTATGCTGGTGCACGCATGTTCGCTACTGACAAAAACACTTTCCAGTTTATAGGCTGCATGAGGGTCTCTCATATCAGATAGGAATGGCATGTCAGTGATTGGACGCCTACTGCGCTAATGGCATTGTATTCTAATGGCATTTTGAAGTTTGGAGCGAGAGGTTTTCCCTCAGCTGCAGTTTGGAGAGAGTGTCCCAACTCGGAGCCGAGACTGTTTCGCTTATATCAAAAACCCTATGAATGTGGGTCAGATTTTCAGAAAATGTACAATTCACCTTCACCAATCTTCTAAAATAACCCGAATTTCAGACGAAAATAAAGTTCAAAACACAGTTCTACCTAACCAAACAGATTGCTAGAGTCAATGCAATGCTAAATATACTCGAATTTACCAAGTATTGACCAAATTGCAGCTTAATTTAGACGAATTTACTAAATGTGTACAGCTGCCAATTGTACATTTTCTGAAAATCTGACCCATGTATGTACATACATGGATGGGCGCGAACGTTCAACCGTGATATAGTACACACACTATAGGACATTCCAGACCTAAATTAGACGTACACACAGTTATGCCCCGCCACATTTTACCCTCTGTTTTCCATAGACATATATATACTAGCAAAGTACCCGTCCTCCGGACGGTCACCCTCTCCCCCAAATTTCCCCTCATGCTCCCCCTCCCCGCTTTCTCTCCCTTCCCCTACATCCTCTTCTTTCCCTCCCCCTCCCCCTCCTCTCTTCCCCCTCTTCTTTCCGTCCCCCTCCCCCCTTTCCTATTCCTACACCCTGTGCTTCACTCTCCCACTCCTTTGCATGTTCTTAAAGTAATACAATAAAAATACCTGATTTATATATATGACACTTTCACCACCAGGCCAGTGTTTAACCTTTGTGGGTATTCTTATTAATATTCCCATAATTTCTATATACTCAATAATGTTTAAAATGAATTGTTACAATGTCAGCCATTTTGACTCTCATACAAAGGATTATATTTGAACATATGAGACCATGTTTTCTTTGTTTCAGAGTAAATGAGCTTGAATGTGCACAGCCCACAACATATGTTAGGGTTTCCTATGTTACCATTTGTTTACATTAGAAAATAAAGCTGAGACGGAGCCTTTAACCCGGGTGCAGAAGGGGTTCCCAACCCAAATATTCATTAATAGTAAATTAGATAGAGGTTGGTACATATACAGCTGGCAGTGGGAGGGAAGAGGGAGAGAGAGAAGAACAGGAGGAACGACTGGAACTGCAGCTACCCAAACCCATTTCTGCAGGTCCCCCAGGTCCCCCTGGACGTAGGTTGTGGGAAATGACGTAGTATCTCACAGGGGCTTTCCCAGGCTATAAATAGAGTGTGGAAAACCCGATTTAAAAAAGGCTTCAAAATCACATTTCCACCCCAAATACCTTCACAAACCACATAAGACGACATTCAGAGAGGGGGGACAGACCTCTACAGATCAGTAAAGTGGTTTGTAAAACAACAAATTCCGAGAACATTCTGGACAAAGAAAACCTTCTTTCTACCATTTCTTTTCTACCTCCTTTCCAAGAAATCGCTCTAGCCGTATATTATATGGATAACGTACCGTATGGGTGAAGATTTATAGGACATGCTTTTGGGTCAGATTTTCAGAAAATGTACAATTGACAGCTCTACATATTTAGGAAATTCTCCTAAATTAGGGCTGAAAAACGCTGAATACCAGGTATATCTGAGTATATATTTGGTATTGCATTGATTTAAAGTATCAGTTCTGATATGTTAAACTGCATTTTGAAGCTTATTTTTGTCTTAAATTTGGGTTATTTGAGAGAATTGGTGAAGACGAATTGTACATTTTCTGAAAATCTTACTCTTTTGCGGTTGACTATTTTCCTGGAGGTGTCCTGGACAGGTGATCAATTGTCTGAGAACTATAGCTCTATTGGGTGAGACCATGAGGATCCATTCATATTCATCATTTCCATCCAAGAAAGGGAGGCGGAGCAGACAAGCTTGCCCTATCTTGACTATGAAATTGGTATATATATATGGGTCAGATTTTCAGAAAATGTACAATTCGCCTTCACAAATCCTCTTGAATAACACACATTTAAGACAAAAATGAGCTTCAAAATGCAGTTTAACATAACAAAACTGATACTTTAAATCAATGCGCTACCAAATATACTCAGATATACCCGGTATTCTTCATTTTTCAGCTTAATTTAAATGAATTTCATAAATGTGTAGAGCTGCCATGTGTACATTTTCTGAAAATCTGACCCAAATGGCATGAATGCAAGGGGGAATTGCAATAACTGAAGACACAACTTATGAGGTCAGGAAGGATGAGAGACAGGTGGTGCATATAATTTAGTTCAGATCGAGAGTGCCCCGAGATATCTACATAAATAGTAGACCTTTTAATACTAATACTTTCTTTTATAATAGGAATTAAGAAATATGCTCATGACTGTAATATAGCTTGTGCGATGCGTGATCGTGAGTATATTATACTACATCGTATGCGTGGTGGGGTAGTGCATGAATACACTCACGTTTTCTATTTTATGGGAGCGAGTCCATTATTAATATACATGGGTCAAATTTTCAGAAAGTGTACAATTGGTAGGTCAAGACATTTCTCAAATTCTGTTAAATTAGACCGAAAAATCGTCAATACTAGGTACATCTGAGTATATTTAATATTGCCTTGATTCAAACAATCTGTTAGTTTATGTCGAACTGTATTTTGAACCTGATTTTTGTCTTCAATTAGGGTTATTTGAGAGGATTGGTGAAAGTGAATTATACATTTTCTTCAATTCTGACCCATATAATACTCTCTCGGTTTGTTTATTCCGCACATGATCTGATCCCCTTGGGTTGTTACGTACATTAGAGCCCAACACAAAGTCTATGGGAGTATACCAGCCAGCCAGACTAGCCAGACGGGTGCAATAAGTCTGATATTTCATTGCGTAGAAACGAAATCCACCATATGATACCATCTATCATAATTATTAGAGTCACGATATAATATTGGGCCAACTGGAGGAATCAAATGGGTGAAGACGCCAGAAAATGTACAATCCACTTTCACCAATCCCCTCAAATAACCCACATTTAAGACAAAAATAAGCTTCAAAATGCAGTTTAACGTAACAGAACTGATACGTTAAATCAATGTGATTCCAAATATACTCAGATTCACCCAGTATTCATCTTTTTTCAGCCTAATTTAGGAGAATTTCCTAAATGTGTAGAGCTGCCAATTGTACATTTTCTGAAAATCTGACCCAAATATAGGCGTGTAATTCACACCTGGAAGTGCGTATAATCATATATCTGTATATGTACATGCAATTGTCTCTCTATAGGCAATTACACCTCTGGCAATGAATGGTTACTCTGAGATTACACCAACTATTACATAATTAAGTTACTCGAGTACCAGATGAGCATCGGTGCCTAAATAAAGTGGGATTGACCGGAGATCCACCGGCAAGAATGGGGTTTGACAGACCATGAGACGATGACACAGCAACCATCCAGGCAAGCATAACCACAGGAATCAATGGACTTGCATTGAGAGAGAGATGAGACCAAGAGAAAACGTTATTGACTCAAAATCCAATAGCAAATCTTCTTCAGTTGGTGTCCGTCCAATTTCAGGCAGAGAATGGGACGGGTTTAACGTGTATAAGAGTATTGTATGACCAGCACCAGTGCCTACTAATTCAGTCTAGGCCCAAACATGAAAGAGTCCCTTCAAACGAAGGGAAAGCCTCTTAATTGCCTCAAACCGCAAACAGTCATTATGATTCCATTAAGACCGCAAAATGTCATCATATTCCCATTGAAACGCCGAGTTCTAGGACAAGAAACTGATTAGCGAGGTAGGCTGATATACCATTCTTATCTAATCTGAGGGTTTGGACCTAGAGTGTAATTCTTACAACCCTTTACTCACTCTAAAACCCTGTCAGTTTGTGCTGCCACACACACCTCCACCGAAAGAACACTCCAATCCACACTAGATCACTGAGTGTATGCATGCACATGCTGTGTATAACCAGCACCCATCCCCATGCCATTGCTAACATATGATTGCTCTTCGATCCTTATCGACTGGCCGCAGCCCTATCCTAAAAACCTCAGTGTTTTATACAGGACATAATAAACTCATATCTTACCCCGGTTCTTCTCTGGTAATCGCGTATTAATTGAGTGAGTTCGCGGGAGATGTCAGTTGAGAGTTTGTATCCAGCGTTCATGTAATATATTCCCTTGGTGTACTAGGAGGGAGGCAGGCACACAGCTCAACCTCCTTGTTTACATCGCCATGACAGTTTACCCCTAAAGCTGGCCCTGGAAACTGAATCTGCAAGTTCTCATTACCAGTAGTGAAGCAGCTCATGGATAGAGGGCCTGTGCTGGGGGTATGGCTGCGTCCGTGGACGGATCTTTGGTACTGGTAGACGCTGACTGGTGGTGGTTGCTTATTGAACTGGGATACCTGTATGGGTGTATACCAATCTAGCTGAGAGTCTCAGGTAAAATTTACACAGGTAGAAAGCGCGCTGGATCCTTAGAGTTACTCTAAGCTGGAACCAAGTACAGACGGTTTAAGGAGCCAGACGAGCAGGAGAAGTTGGTTGGGGGTGGGTGGCTGTATAGCCGGCCGGGTTTACTGGGACACATTTTGGGATGACTGATTTTTTTCTCGGTTTGTTACGGTCTAAATATTCCATACAGGTGGAATAAGGTCACAAATGTGTCTCTTTTATATGGGTCATATTTTCAGAAAATGTACAATTCACATTTACCAATCCTCTCAAATAACCCACATTTGGGACAAAAATCAGGTTCAAAATGCTGTTTGATATAACAGAACTGATACTTTAAATCAATGCGATACCAAATATACTCAGATATACCCAAAATTTATCATTCTTTTTAGCACAATTTAGCAGAAATTACTAAATATGTACAGCTGCTAATTGTACATTTTTTGAAAATCTGACCCTTATATAACCATGCAGGTTTCAACCATTCTTTCGTACGTTGCCCTTTCCCCATACCAATGTTTTGTAGGCCTGTGTATAATTTATGTACTAAGTTATACATATATTTATGTAATTTGTAATATCAACAGCTTGGGACACTTCGACGAGTATTGATAATAAAATACACATAACAAATATTATTATTTTTCAAACATCTATATACAATTAATTACTATTTCCAGCTATCGTCTTTTAATCTTGATCCATCCCATCAACGTTGGCAATTATTAGCACGAACGCCTGAGTTGCTTTTTAGTTAAATTAATGTTTCCTAATCGGTGATTCTATGAATAGTGTCCAATACACGTATGTCTAGTTTGGCTCTATAGTTAGCAGTCGCCGACATGGTTTCAACATGTTTAAGGTTTGTTCGTTTCCTCACCCAGTCTGTGGCCAAGGTAAGGAAGGTCGGATGCTGCATCCCTAGATGCCCATTCTAGGCCCAAAGATGAGAGAGTCCCTTCAAACGGAGGGAAAGCCTCTCGCCTCAAACCGCAAAGTGCCATTATAATTCCATTAAGACCGCAAAATGTCATTATAATCCCATTAAAACGCCTAGTCCTAGGCCAGGAAACCGATTAGTGAAGTAGGCTGACATAGTCCTACCATTCTTATCTGAGCTGAGGGTTTGGACCTAGACTGTGCCCTCGTTTTAGGGAAATATGACTATATGTATAGACTATCATTAGGCTAATCTTTGATAGAATGATAATGTTACCGATATGGTGTAGGCCTATATAGAGCCGGATATAGCCTATGTTCATATTTCTGCCAGTAATTCATATTTTGTAACGCTGGCTTGGAGATCCTACGTTCATAAACCTTCCTATATAAATTCATTGATTTCCAACGTAACGAATTCATTATACATAATAAGTGACATATTACCTAGTGTGGGTTCCACATGACTGCCTATCTAGATATTGAGGGCAAATAGTTGTGTTCAGTCGTCCGTGCCATGCTTCACCCCGCACTGCCCTCTAGTGGATAGAACCGGTGGTCGTTATAATGTTGCCTGTACTAGTCACAAGGTGGCAGCACTGCCCCAGCAAGGCCGCCACTAGCAGCTTGGCGCCTGCTGCACAGACCAGGGCACCATCCTGTCATGAGCCGACAGTCAGGGCCAAAAAAGCCATTATTTAAGAAGTTATCCCTACTCACCGCATAACAAGCTAAATTTGAGGTATTTTGTGTGGAATTTCATGAAATTTCAGTTAACGTTGACCCAAAACGGAACATTGACTACTTCTTGTTCAATTTGTTTCCTACACATCTAAGAAAATTTGACCCAAATTTTGGAGGATTTTGTTCAGTTGTTTTTGCTAAAAAGGGCTTCGTCCTCATTTGTATTTGGGTGTGATAACTTCCCTTATTATTGCTCACCGGAGGCAGTTTTCTCTCTAAATTAGACTTCAAATTCGTATATAAACATTCCAGCAGCAGGATATTGATAAACCAGTCATATAAGTTGTAATAATTATGTGACACATATCAGTGAATTTAGTAAGATTGTTTTGACGTAATAGCTTTGAGGTGGGATATTGCTGGCTCGTTCCATTCTCTTTATGTATTTATAGGTCAGGATTTCAAAGGCAACCAAACGCATTTTCCATTGATTTGATGTTCATGAACGTATACATACGGTATCAGTTTCTATTGATATTCTATTCTATTTATCAGCGTTTTTCGTGTGTCAATTCTCCATTTTTTCTAATTTAAAGAAAGTCATATATTTTGAAACAGAGAGTGGGGGAAGGAGTAATTAAGAAACATATCTTTTCGGCGAATATCACGTGAGAATTTTTAAGTGTGATAATTAGTATAGTATAGTGGGTGTAAATGATCATGGATACATTTATGCATTTGTAGCTCTTTGTTTGTAGCCTAAATACTGCTTTCAACCTATGTCTTTAATATTCACAAAATATAACATTAAAGCTGCCTTGCCTAGTAATAATATTGAATGGTTCTGTTGAAATTACATTTAAATTAGTTCCCAAACTCACTATTATCGACCTCTTACTTAATAAAAAGTTCAATAAATGTCTGTATTCCATGATTTTACGATCACAGACATCCAGGAATATGTGCGGCCGAGTTCGCCATAGTAATATAGATGCATTTTGTAGACACTAAGGATAGACACTATCTAGAGGTGATCCCAGTCTCTCAGCCTGTGACACACATAGTGCGCCTGCGCGAGATGACTTGCCCATGCGCATAACGATTAGACTGCCATCTACACTGGTCTCTTTGGAATCATTCAGTGTCATTGGTGTCCACCGATGAATTTATTTGATTATTTAGACTCAAATATTGATCTTCAACATTAAGAAAGAGACTAAACTCTTGGGGCAATGTGGAATAGGGTATCTGTTCTCTAAGTAAGTGAAATTTGTGATTTGTATAGAAAATAGGTGGGAGAGGAGCTTTAATTGGATGTGAACTGGTCAGTTATAATGAAGAGGAATAGTTTCATGATAAAATATCTTGCGGTGATTAAATGATTATTCTACATGTATTTAGAAAAAGCGTATGACTATTTAGTACAGCTTTGTTTTCATATAGCACAAAAATACAGGAATATTTTTTCATGATATTTATTGACATTTCAAGAATACTGAACTGGTTGACATGTAACAAACAATATTTACAAATAATTTCAACGGTCATAACAGGAAAAAAAATGCAATAATTTACACATATAGTACAGGAGGTTTGATTGAACAGAATGAATTATTTACAGGTGAGCAAAGATGAAATGAAGTTGCATATGATGATCTGCCTTTTTGGTAAGAGTGGCTCATTAGGATGAGATGAACTTATAATGTTTGCGCTAGGTTCTGGCAGTACAATGCCAGCAAGTAGAACTGTCTTTCTTTGGGTGATCACGATATAAAGTAAACGTTGAGAAGTAGTAGGGAGGTTCAGCAAGTCTAATCTATACGTAAACGTAAACGCATACGTATCCCTGATATACAAACATACGCTAAAAGGAAGAGTTTCAGCAAAACATGACGGGGAAAACTTAACGTACCAAATCAAGCAAAATATTTCACCTCACAATTTATGTTTTATACATAAAAATGCGACGTAATACAAAAAAAATACGATACGTTTACGTAATTGATATAGGTGTGCTGGCAGAACCTCCCTATTATTGAGCATGAGTGGACGTATGTATAATCTATATTTACAATGTAAGGAAAGTTCGATGTTTATACCGACACTGGTCTGTCCCAGGGTTTCCTGCCGTCATATACGTGCACGGGGATGCACCTATCCATGGTTGGAGGGCAGAACTTGTGACGAAGGTCAATGGGCACCGGCCTAAGGACCTCAGGGTGGTGCAACGACCCTGGGAGAGGGAACATGAGAGGTGTTGGCAAGGGGGCTATTGGTTCAGGGAACCTAGCGGTTGGGGCATAAACCAATTCCTTGTTGCCTCTCTCCCCCTTCAACCTTGACTCCAGATAAGCGTCGTCATGGACACGGTGAGCTTCCGGTCTATAACCGGAAGCCGACGCTGCCCTTGTGATAGTATGTGGCGCCGTCACGTGGACAGGGGCGACAATAGCAGTAGGAGCGGGACGCGCATGCGCAGCCGAAGATTCACGCCGCCTGGCGTCGTCCATTGCCATCCTCTCGTTGGCTTCGGCCATGTGGTGGAATGATGGCATCCCATGGGCCTGTGACGTCAGATGTCCGACCAGACGACTTTTGGCCGACGTCTCCATGGCAACTGTGTTCAGGAACTGATCGACTTCCTTCAGGCACTCGGTGTAGCCTGCACGAAACTTGCGCCCACTAGTGGCAGCAGCAGAAAGCTCGGCTGACTCACTGACAACGCTGCTCAGGTATTTGACAGTCAGATCCAATATGTCCGCCTTCTCCATTTTGTCGTAGTGTTCGGGCTGAAGAGAAAAGAATGACACCATAGGTACATGTTGGAAGATAATCAAGACATCATGAATATCATGGTTCCGTGTGTTTAACCCTAGCATGTTTAGTCTAAGATTATATGTTTCTGCAGTATTACACTTATCCCAACATAGATGGGGCTATACTCGATATTTCATAATGTGTATAGGTAATTAAGAAAACCTAGCTAAATACAATTATATTGTCTGTGGTTAAAAACAGAAGTCTTCTCTCAAATAAAAACAAAATATAGGATAGAAGTCATATCTATCATATCATATAAGTCCTAATATGATATGATATGATAATGATATGATATGATAATGATAATGATATGATATGATATGATATTATATGATATGATAGTCTTATATGATATGATATGCTAGAGATACTTACATCTTTGTGCATGCCTGTTAGCACCATATTCTTCATCTCCTCCAGGGCTTTGTTAATGCGCGCGCGCCGGCGTTTCTCAGCCATGTGTTTGTTGAACTGTAAGGGAAAATGAGAAATCATGGTGAGTTGCATTCACTGAGACATTGGTTGACTTATCTTCAATATGGACATGTACAGTTCCCCTCTAAGACTAAAGGGCCTAGTCCACTAAGCCGATTCTCATGCGATTTAGTGCTGTAGAGGACTCTTTTGCACTAAATTCTGTGAGAATCGCATGAGAATCGGCTTAGTGGACAAGGCCCTTAAGACTCATTCTCATTCATCAATCATATCTGTCTGTCTAAGACAAAATAGTAATAATTTTTTAAAATGTTAGAGCTGACAATAAGGAAAAATCAGTATGTCAACATAATTACTAGCTAAATAATGATAAGAAAACAGATTATTATTATATAGTTTCAGGTGCATTGACTCAATAGCGCCGGTACTGGCTTATTCCCATACCCGCTAATACAGGTAACTTTCCATATACTACTGGCGTGGGGTGAGACAGTGTCATCTTGTCTATCGGTCATAATGCATTCACTATTATAACGTAGTAAACAGGAACCAGTCCTCACTCGTGAATATTTCATACACGCACCCATATAGCACAACCAAATATATTTCTAAAGTATTAACCGCACACATGTACATTGCAGTTTGTAATGCATGGTAACGGAATATATTGTGTTTATATTGTGTATAGAATTATAGGAAGGAAGGGCAAATCAACGTATTTTTTTGTTTGTAGCCTAACCCTCATGTCCATATTACACACTTTAGTAACTGTTAGTCATATATAAAATATTGTGCACTTGTTAAAAATCTTAACTGACAACAGCAATATAGTACATGTATGCTAATATAAATTATGTCGCGATCTGGGCAATTCCGTGAGAAGTCCATTTGGACATCACTTGGAATTATAGAATGAGCTTGATTGAAAGAATTTTTGAGTAGCAATGATATCATATCCCTAGATAAAAAAGTATGCCTACCTTTCTGTGTGTCATCCTCAGTGTCCTTTCGTCATCACTGCGCATGTCTGCGCTGGAGGTGGGCGGGGACAATGAATCACGTGCTCTGTCCATGTTCCTTGATATAATGTCCAAGAAAAATCCAAAAGTTTGCAATAATAATAGTCTGTGAGATATCTCAGAGGGAATAACAGTGGTTGTGTGAGTGTGTAGGTATGTATATATGAAGCTGATGTAGAGAGATGTTCACTCCGCGCTCTCAAGCCACCATCTGGCTGAGCAACGCGCTTCAGACGCTATATATGCAGTGGGAACTGCCTTTGAAGTGCCGCGCGGGCCTCCGCGCGTAACGCGAGCCTGGCGCGGCACCTGCGGACATTGAGTACCGCGCGGCAACATCAAAGCTCCTAAGACATCCGCGTTGGGCCACCATACTCACGCGGCATCTGCCGCTCTACGTTCGCGTGCCGATGGTCACCGGAGCGTTGCGATACACGCGTCGGTTCACGCTCGGGCGGCTAGGTAAAAGGGGGACGTTTAGACCCCAGAGCGAGCGGCAGAGGGCGTTGGTATGTATGCTAGGGTTGAGATGCATGTAAAATACCCATGCACGCGGCAATCTACGCGCCGCTGAAAGAGAAAAGTTCGCCGCGCCACAAGTGAATTATTTATAATCATGGGAGCGTCATGTCACGCTCCGGAACGTGGCCTTTGATTGTGAGGAACCCGGTCATTTAAACATGAACATCAAAGGTATCATCCCATGCTTTTTTGAAAGTGATCCAGGGCTTGGAAAGATACATGGCTTTTGATTCGGCATAATAGCGATATATGTAATTAACACAGGAAACGCAGGTGTTCCAGAATAGGTCGTTAAGCAACATTCTTTTATTTCATTTCTATTTCTGAACTAATTTACTCGACTTTATTTGTGTTCAGTATCTAGTTGCACCTTCTTGGGAATTCGGGCCTTTTGACAACGCAATGGCATCAATTCAGCATTAATATTTTAATATATTCTTGATTATTAGACTACACGGGTGGAAATCGAGTCCTAATATACATTTGTCACTATGTCTTTATATCCTTGTCTTGATTCGATGTGAATAAATTTATTTCTCTGTATTTATTTATGGAAGTAAAATACCCAAGCATCTGGGCGTTACATAATTGCATATTTTCTGCAGTAGATAAATGGGACAGATTTTCAGAAAATGTACAATTGGCAGCTGTATACATTTACTAAATTCTGCTAAATTAGACTCCAATTTAGTCAATACTAGGTAAATTCGAGTATATCTAGCATTGCATTGATTCTAGCAATCTGTTTGGTTAGGTTGAACTGTATTTTCAACTTTATTTTCGTCTGAAATTTGGGTTATTTGAGAGAATTGGTGAAATAAATTGTACATTTTCTGAAAATCTCACCCACATGTGCATCTAAAGTAAAAATTGTCAGTGTTTGGTTTGGGCAATGAAATAATTTTATTGTAGATCTCATCTGAATTATATTTTGGGACACGCGCGAATAAATATATAGACATGCTTCACTGCTTGGGTTGCAAGCCAGACCAGAGTCAACCGAAACCTTTGACCATTAATGTAGAATTGAAATAGCAAGCATCATAGACTCCTAAGGCCCTTAAGATTATGAGAAGTATATAGGCCTACTTTACACAATAATTAAAGAGAAAGAAGCCTATAATGTCAGTTACGCAATAGACTTATATATATCCTGAGCTGGGTGGGTTCCTCTTTAACTTCCATCATCAAAACCACTCAGGCTTAATGTGTGCATTACCACTACTCCGCCCTCACCCATCCTCAACCCGGCCACTACCTTGTAATTGTCAGCACTGGCCGTGAAATGGGTTTATATCAGGTTCCCCTTGTTACAGCAATGTGGGGGAAAGGCTGGGAGGAGGCTGCGGGGAGGTGGGGAAGTGCCCCGCCCCGTGTGGCGTCCTCTAGAACTACTCAAGGTCAATGGCGGGGACAGGTGGTGCACTTCAAAGGCATGCCGACGCTAGTGGTAGTCATAGGCTGTTTACACACATCACCTTGATAACAAAACTCTCCCCCTCATCCCCCCTCCCCCCCCCCCCCCACTGCCACTCTCCCGCATCCATGCACCCTCCCCCCACCCTCCCTCCCTCCCTCCCTCCGCCACTCTCTCCTGCTCCATCACTTTCTGCCGCCGCATGGCAATCAGTAAATGGGTCAGGTTTTCAGAAAATGTACAATTGGCAGCTGTACACATTGGGTAAATTTGGCAAAATTAAGCTGCAATTTGGCCAATATTAGGTAAATTCGGGAATATTCGGCATTGCATTGATTCTAGCAATCTGTTTGGTTAGGTTAAACTGTATTTTGAACTTATTTTTGTCTGAAATTTGGGTTATTTGAGGAGATTGTTGAAGGTGAATTGTACATTTTCTGAAAATCTGACCCAAATGTACAATCAGCAGCCGTACATATTTCTTTTTATTATTCCAATATACAAACCTGTACACATCTTTTCTCTCTGAGGAAGACCACCGCATGGTGAGCTGGGGAGCTTGTTTTGAATTTCTACAATATTAACACTGTTACAACTCATTGTGTCATAATATATTAGTGTACCTAAAATTTTAATTATTAATGGCTATATGCCTATACCTTCACTGTAGCTCCTACCTCCATGGAGGCTACCTCTGTAATGAGTAATCCCTCGCCCCCATTGTAACAACACGATGTACTTGGTCCTGAATAAAGTTTGAATTAAAAATATATATATTTAGCCATTTCTGCTTACACATGGTGAATACTATAGGTATATCTGAGTGCATTTGGTATAACGTTGAATCTGTACATTTTCTTAAGACTTGACTCATGTAGTGTTTCAACGTAGCTTCAGACTTAGGAATTAATCTAATTCTGAATGTGAGCGGACACGTTTATCACACTCTCTCGTCTTTCTCCATTTTATTTTATCCACAACAAAATGAACATCTGTTACACCATTGTAATATTAGCAACACTTTATATTTTCTACTATAATTATGGCTCATAGTAATAGTAAGACAGTATTTCTAACCTAGGGTGTATCTCCCAGTCAGCACTGGATTATTATTAACACTAGGTGTTCCTTTAATAAAATACCATTACACTCAAATGCACGATGTCATGTTCCCATGTAGTTGATCAAAATAAATCCCTTGAAAATATTAGATTAAGTGGATTCCAACGATGTTAACATTTAGGAAATCTTAAAGGTATTTTTATATAATATCGAGTAGGATGCTCAGCTGCAGATGGAAATTACAAATCAAGTTATTCATAATCTGATAAATAGCTACACAGAAAGTGATCTTCCTCAGCATTCCTCGATAATGGAGAGCATTTATGACAATATTGAGGGACATTCCACCTGAAATCCAGCGAGCTTTATATACTAAGAGCATTAAACATAATATATAATGGGTCAGATTTTCAGAAAATGTACAATTGGCAGTTGTACACATTTAGTAAATTCTGCTAAAATAGGCTGCAATTTGGTTGATACTAGGTAAATTCGAGAATATTTGGCATTGCATTGATTCTAGCAATCTGTTTGGTTAGGTTGAACTGTATTTTCAACTTTATTTTCGTCTGAAATTTGGATTATTTGAGAGGATTGGCGAAGTTGAATTGTACATTATATATTCCACCTGCACTACACACCCCTATAGATTAAACCTCTGTTCCAGTGATGGGCACCTGGAATGATTTACCTTCGATACAGGTGATGCTGTGAATATCAATAATAAGGCGGAGTAATCGGTGCTTAGTATCAGCTTCAAGTGGTCCCTGCTTATCACTTATCAGCCTCCACGACTGGCAAGGGATGAAAGAGTATAGAACCGATTGGTATATAGGTGGGTGTGATGGAACGCTGCGATAAGGAACTCTCCCTGCGGTATAGGAACGCTGGTATACAGGTGTGTGGTCTCTGGTCTTTAATTGCAGCACCGAGAACTACCAGAATCACTTTCAAGCCTTTAATTGAAGTGTGTTTTTCACTCTTGGTAAAACCCTCGAGCACTGTTTGAACGCACTCCAGGATTCTGTGATGCATCTTAAAAGGTAAACGATATATATCAGTCCCTCTAGATGAAAGGGGTTAGTATCTATCTATAATCATTATGTCTAGGCCTTAAAGTGTAAAGATTGCTGATTGCTATTTTTCTTTATTTAGAATTTTTTATACAGCGTCTCCTCAGCTAAGTGACATCAAGTGGCTATTGGTTTACAGGTAGCACTCCAGATATCATAAAAATATGCCTTATACTCAGTATAACTCCACCAGAGGAAAAACGGGGGTGACAACTGAGTATTAACTTATAGAAGATAGCGAATGCCTTGCTCAAGAGACTAATCAATCAATCATTTTATTACCAATATGATAATAATGAAACAACAATAAAAAAAATTGTGCACGCGCCAGCTGCTAAGGACAAGGACAAGCGTTACGTTGTGAATGGTAACTGTAGGTCTAATAATGGATTCCCAGGGAGCAATGATTGTTTTATAACACCCCCGGGAGCATAGAAAGTCAATGCATATATAATAGATGCGATGTGTTACAAGAAAATAAGTCATAAGTCGCAAAACTGATATTTTTTAAAGTGTTTTATTCACAAGATCTCTATGTGGGAATGTTCTCATGTTTGGCTATATCTAGTGCTTAAGTTGCATGAATACATGTACCAAATTTCAAGACATGTGTATCAAATACATCCGTGCATTTCTAAGTTCATCCAATTGGGTGCATTTAGGTAGTTTTCTAGTGATTAATTGTTCACCCAGAAATATTGCAATTCTTTTGTTCAAACATATATAAATCAAACATAGAATAATTATAATTAAATCTCGATAGAATATAAAGCCTGAATAAAAACGATTTAAAACAAACAATATGTAAAGCCTTGTCGAGTAGCATAAGAATAAAGAGGTTTGGCGGTTATGGTTTGAGCTATACACCCGTTCTGTTTATTATCGGGTAAATCAAGCAATATTTATCTCAGAGTAATATATAAGATTCTATAATTTATCATGAAATGTGCTTTTCCTGTACAATTATAATACAATTCACTGAAGCAAATAGGGAAATGTGGACATTTGGTCGACCTGTCGACTGTCCTCCACCATACGTTGCTGATGTAGGAGAGAGAAAACTTTTGTATTTTTCTGTTTTTGATCGCTATCGTAAATTAAAGGTGTTCTCCGCCTGGCAAGGTGCATGGCCCTTTCCCTGGCCACTTGAACAGACCGCTCCTCAACCGTATCAACGATAAGGTAGGTTTGTTCATCGCCCAGTTCGTCAACAAGGTCACGCTCAAATAAACCGGACCGCAGATGTGTTCAAGAACACTCTACAACACACACAGACTCGTCACCATATTATAGATACACCAAGTGGAATTGAAGCATTTGAATATATTTAAAAGATCATCCGATGTGTTGTTTTCAGTTTCGGTTTCATTCTGTGTCCAGTTTTTTTATGGTTTTGATGTGCATTTACTGTGTTGAGTGCAAATGGCGTTGTTTTCTAACAGACCTATAACAGTGTTTACCGGTCAAGCAGGTGAGTCTGCCTGCACGCGTCCTGTTCAGTAGAGCATGTCGGGAAGCGTGCCGCCATTTTGCACCATTTCCCTCTTGATGTTTGCCGCCTTTGGAAGACAGGTGTCGCTTCACGCACTACTTCTCCAGCTGCTCCCTTCTCGGAAGGTCTTCCCCGAATATTGGATGTATGGAAATTCATCCGCCGGTATGGCACAGAATTAAAATCTTCAAAGGAGCCGCCCCGAGGGATGTGTATAGGTATTATTAACATGAGTGAGTGCGGGCCCGAGGGGGCATAATGGAGAGCTCCCGAGGGGGGTAGGAGGGCACCTGCTCTCAGGGCACCTGCCCCTGGCTTGCTGGGGCCCTGGCTTGCTGGGCCCGGGAAAGGCTCCGGCATATTGTCGAGGGCATGAGAGTGGGGAAAGTAGCCCCATTGTGGTCGTCGGGAGGGCCTTTCTTCGGACAATTGGCACTGAATTGTAGAGTGCATGTGGCTATGGGGACGACTCCGGGACGACTTGTGCTACGGCACGCACAATATAGCGACCGTGGGCTCTATGGGAATGTATGTAACCATGGGCACTGGAATTAAGGGCAGATAAATGGTAATTTCGTGTTCACCGACAGAAAATATTCGCTTCGATTAATGTGTGTTGTATTTTGAATCAGCTTAAGAATTCTGTTAAATAAATTTTAAAGAAAGCTTATTTTGAGGTGTTACGAAATTGAACATAAATGCGTGGCACTCGTGTACAAGAAATAGGAGTGAAGTTGATGCTTCTTGATATCGACAATTTATCACAATTATATATAGAGTAACGTTGTTGACAAGTAACCATGGTAACCATCCTGCACATTTTTAATATACCCCCCGAGAAAAACTAAGTCAATCATTCCCTGATGAAGGATCGCCACGAATCCGAAACGTTGGAATCACAACTCAACATTTATATCAAACATCTGAATAAATATCACCTCTAAAAAAATCGCTTCGGTTATAGTTTTGGTGTTCCATCGACTTAGAATATATATAGATTTACCTATGCATTAATTAATTCTCCAAAAAGTTAGAAGAAAATGTCAAACTCGGGGAATCTAACCAACACACGTCCAATGCAAAATAATTATCATGTTGTACGAGAGTCAAAATATATTTGTTGTACTAGTCAAACTACTATCAAAGCAGACAAAAAAATGAATAAACATTCCAAGACTTTATAATAGATTTCTGTTTTAGTATCAAATGCCTTCTATACTACAAACTATATTTATTCTACCAAACTGTATAACTCACTATCGCATACTGAATTCTACCAAACTGTATGACTCAAACTGTAATAATAATAAAAAATAAAAATAATATAAAAATTATAATAATTAAGTTTAGAAGGGACCTCCTGGTAGAGCTATGATTAGCATAGAATGGGGTACCCATTTCCAGGTATTGTATCTAAACATATTGATGTATTAACTGTATTGAACTGGGAATAAACAATATACATACATACATACATACATACGGGTCAGATTTTCAGAAAATGTACAATTGGCAGCTCTACACATTTAGGAAATTCTCCTAAATTAGGCTGAAAAATGATGAATACCGGGAATATCTGGGTATATTTGGTATCGCATTGATTTAAAGTATCAATTCTGTTATGTTAAACTGTATTTTGAAGCTCATTTTTGTCTGAAATGTGGATTATTTGAGAGGGTTGGTGAAGGTGAATTGTACATTTTCTGAAAATCTGACCCATACATACAAACTATATTTAAGCACATGCATTGCGACTCTCTCAGAGTAGTACGTATACAATGACAATCGGGGTCAAAACTCATCAACAGTACTATTATCGATCAAAGAGCTGACTAGAAACCATAATGATTTCTTAGCTGGGAATAATTTATACCTCCTCGCGGACTATATTGCGGATTTATTACGAAATGATCCGTTCTCTAACGTAGATCTTTCCTAATTAACAATTTGCCTAGTCAGTCACCGTGTGATCCCAGAGGGACGCGGCCCATCAAGGACGATCTCTAAGTAGCATTTCATGACAGATAATGCTCCTGGGTCAGATTTTCAGAAAATGTACAATTCGTCTTCACCAATCCTCTCAAATAACTCACACTTAAGACACAAACAAGCTTCAAAATGCTGTTTAACCTACCAGAATTGATACTTTAAATCAATGCGATACCAAATATACTCAGATATACCCGGTATTCCTCATTTTTCAACCAAATTTAGCAGAATTTCCTAAATGTGTAGCGCTGCCAATTGTACATTTTCAGAAACTCTGACCCTCCTATGGGATGTTTTCAATGAATGCACGCTAGTAATTAAGGCATTAAGACGGTGGTCTAATCAACATGTCAAGGGGGCAAGGAGAAAATTGTCTATTGCTGGGGTAACTATGTATTAGCAATTATACAATTATAAGCACGTAAAACCGTTTATGTTCTACCATCAAGGGCATTCGCTTAGCAATTTCCCTATGATCAAAGCTAATATTGCCACAATTTAATAAGGCATTTAATTATTGCATTAATTGTAAATAGCATTTACAAGGAAATATTATTTTCCCTGAGAAGCGTCGAAACTATGTTATTTTCTTATGGTTAATTTCCCGGAACGATTGGCTTCACAAGATTGATTGGGGGCAAAACCATGCAAAACCTTGTATACATGTACATGTGTCAGATTTTCAGAAAATGTACAATTCAACTTCACCAATCTGCTCAAATAACCCAAATTTCAGACGAAAATAAAGTTAAAAATACAGCTCAACCTAACCAAACAGATTGCTAGAATCAATGCAATGCCGAATATACTCGAATTCACCAAATATTGACCAAATTGCAGCCTAATTTAGCAGATTTTATTAAATGTGTACATCTGCCAATTGTACATTTTCTGAAAATCTGACTCACATGTATATGTGTACATACATGTACATGGAATCTAAAAGTACTGCCTTTATGAGACACCATATTCCGTCGATATTATTTATATACATTCCCAA
Source organism: Sthenelais limicola (assembly GCA_942159475.1). Lineage (NCBI taxonomy): Eukaryota > Metazoa > Annelida > Polychaeta > Phyllodocida > Sigalionidae > Sthenelais > Sthenelais limicola. Next base: position 117,171,473 of record OW804097.1, on the reverse strand, counting down.
CCCACAGAAGTCACCAAGATAAAATATTAACTGAGTTTCCTGTTCCTAGATGTATAAAACCAACTCATGTTCCGAACCACTTCTATTGTGGCTTGCATATATCATTATGATTTAAATATATGATTAAAATTGTGCATTGACTCTTTAGAATTATACATCAGAAACTCTAATAAAAAGAACACTCTTATTACCTTCGTGTCTGTTTACCATTAGCTATATTAGCCACATTTTGGTTCCTAAAGGTAACATTTTACATCTGTATTTTTTTAGGATTATCCTGGATTCCAGATTAGTCTTTGGTTATCTTTAAGTCTCAGAGAGGGCGTGTGTGTGCCGCCGACTTCTACCACTATGTACACGACAGTCTACGTCCCTCCAACACCACCAACACATGTGGGTCAGATTTTCGGAAAATGTACAATTCAACTTCGCCAATCTTCTCAAATAACCCAAATTTCAGACGAAAATAAAGTTCAAAATACAGTTCAACCTAACCAAACAGATTGCTAGAACCAATGCCATGCTGAATATACTCGAATTTACCTAGTATTGACCAAATTGCAGCGTAATTGTGCAGAATTTACTAAATATGTACAGCTGCCAATTGTACATTTTCTGAAAATCTGACCCATGTATAGCAGGCCTACGTGAAAGGATTTTGGGTCCGTTCGGTAGCTCTTCACATATATCTTAATATCAAATGTTAAATACAAGGTATATCTGGGGATATTAGGTTGTGCATCGATTAAAAAAATCTGTTTGGTTATGCTGAACTGTATTTAGAAGATCATTTTGTCTTAAATTTCGGATATTTGAGAGGATTGGTCTAAACAAATTGTACATTTTATGACGACCAGACCCATTTGCGAAGTCACCATTCACAACCAATGACAACTACAGGCCACCATATGGGTCAGATTTTCAGAAAATATACAATTCACCTTCACCAATTCTCTCAAATAACCCAAATTTCAGACGAAAATAAAATTCAAAATACAGTTCAACCTAACCAAATCGATTGCTAAAATCAATGCAATGAAGACTATACTCGAATTTACCTTGTATTGACCAAATTGCAGCTTGATTTAGCAGAAATTACTCAATGTGTACAGCTGCCAATTGTGCATTTTCTGAAAATTCGACCCACAGATACTCAAAGTAACGTGAGGATTGGACAACATAAAATTCAGTCTAGGCTCAGAGTTGAGAGAGTCCCTCCAAACTGAGGGAAAGTCTCTCGCCCCAACCCACACAATCCGATAACTATTTCTTTAGGACGTCCAATCACTGACATACCATTCTTATCTGATTTCTAAAGGAGAGGTCTTCCATGGATCTTACACTTTCACAATCATTCTTCTTTAAAGATTTTATAGTTTTGTTCCATTCCTTTTCAGCCCATCTAAATATCATCAGACCAAAAGATTTGGAGGGTTTTTCCGTTTTATTCTGCTGCAGTGCTTCGTAATGTCCTTTTTTTCCTCTGACAATTATTAGATTTCAAATTTTTGTTTGTATAAGCATAGATTCTGTAATTAAGAACCATGGTATAAGCATAATAATTATGCTTTATACAAAAATATTGCTTTGCTACTTTTCTCTTATAACAGTAGCAGAATATTGATGAATTCAGTCATAAAGGTCAAACAATGGGCAAATGTGGTAAGATTCATTTTGTCGTCATAGCTGCGAATGCAACTTTAATCTGACAGAAAAATGTCATAACTGCGAGTGTAACATGAATAAGGCCAAAAAAAATAGGTGTTTCCGATTTATCTGGCTGAAAACTAGGTAGGGGGGGTAACTTTTTTTTTTTGTTAATTTTTTTTGTTTGGAAACCACCTCCCAGGAACTGAAAAAAATGTCTTTTTCATAACAATAGTTGTTTTGAACATGGGAAATGTGCCTTTTGACAGTTCCGGGTTAGGAAAACCCGTTTTCCTGCTTTTATAAGCTTTTTTTGTCAAAAAATCCAAAAAAAGTAAGATATGATGGGAAAAAAATCAGGTATGGTAACATTTTTTTAGGTAGGGTAAGATTTTTCTAGGTAAGGGGGGGGGGGGGGTAAATCGGAAACACACCTATTTTTTTTTTTTGCCTAATGAAGAATGAGCAGGGCTTGGGTTAATTGTTAATTCCCAGTATTGGATCTTGAATCGGACAGAATTATGTACACCTTAATATCCAGTAACTAAATAACAGGTATTTTTTTTTTTTTAAAAGGTTTTATTCATGATATCCTGCCCTCTAGGCTTCTACACAACTAAAGATCAAGCATCATTTTACCTTATATTTTATATTTTTTTGTGTTTTCAAAATTTTCTTCTTACTCATCCGCGTAGGGTCTGCTCCCTTTACAATTTTGCGGTCCCTGACTCTCGATTCATAGTCAGTACATATATTACTCACAAAACCAGTCCACAATAAAAGAGGCAGCAATACAACAATAAAGTGTAAATAACAGGTATTAATAATAATTGTGGATACCCCAGGAAGACCTCCTAACAATGATGGAGAGGCTGGCGTCCCGTTCTGAATTATGTAACTGTTCGACTCAGAATAAAAAATACAATAATATATAATTATCATATTTGATTTCAAGGGATGCGCCGAAGAAATAACGCCACTGCTCACTTGTACTGCGCCGACAGATGCCCAGCGTTGCACTTTTGTGCAGAGTATTACCAAAGATACTATATGGTGTTACACAAACCCCCAGGACGAACCATTTGCTTTTCCAAATATCTCAGACACCACCTATCAAATATCAAATGGATGGGCAGCACATTTGTTGATAGATTTATAGAAAATGGAACCAGGGGGCGAAGGTTATTGACAATACGTGCCCTAATCCTAACAAAAGATGAACACCTCCGAAGACCCCGGATGCTCGCCCACCCCAGAGTACTACCGCTCGGGTGTCGCGACTTTACACGTCGTTACGTCACTATGACATCACAAACCTCTGTGAGTTCGGTATTATTGGTTTTTGGTTAACGCGTTCTGCGTGACGTCATCAATAATAGTGTTGTCGTGGCGATCTGAGGGGTATTTAATGGGCGCATTGTCAAGTAGCATCTAAGGCTATTGTGTGGACGCAAACATGGCTGTACGTGGGTCGAATTTTCAGAAAATGCACAATTGGCAGCTGTACACATTGAGTAATTTCTGCCAAATTAAGCTGCAATACTAGGTAGATTCGAGTATATTTTGCATTGTATTGATTCTAGCAATCGATTTGGTTAGGTTGAACTGTATTTTAAACTTTAGTTTCGTCTGAAATTCGGGTTATTTGAGAAGAATAGCGAAGTTGAATTGTCCATTTTCTGACAATCTGACCCACCGTGTGTATTGCCTGATCAAGAGGGTGTGACGAGGGATGCTAGGTGGAGGTGTGAACACTTGATGCCCATTGGCTATGCTCTTTAATCCTTACAGAGACTTAGCTTTCACTAATTGACAAGTCAAACGAAGGGGAGAGGAATTAGGAGATTACCTGGATATTGATCGGTCCAGATCAAAGGTCTTGAATGGGAATGGGGTGTAAAGCGGGACTCATTGAATTTATAAGTTATCGCAACAAATGGACTGATTAATGCCCGCGCATGTAAACTTTGATGTCGATCTAGGTTTTTGTGGCGTTCTTATTCACTTACAGCCCCATCTAGTGTACAAATGTTTATTCAAGATATTGATAGTCTAACACAACAGATAGTTGGGTCAGATTTTCAGAGAATGTACAATTCGTCTTCACCTATGCTCTCAAATAACCACCATTTCAGACGAAAATAAAGTTCAAAACACAGTTCAACCTAACCAAACAGATTGCTAGAATCACTGCAATACCAATTATACTCAAATTTACCTAGTATTGACCAAATTGCCGTCTAATTTAGCAGAATTTACTCCCATGTGTACAGCTGCCAATCGTACATTTTCTGAAAATCTGACCCAGTTAATGGGTGAATGACTCTCTTGCGAGAGGGAGAGGATGAATGTAAAGAAAATGTATGTTCTGATGAGATAGAGTAGAGGGAGCATTCTTATGTTTTATACATGTGCATGGTAAGATTGGCTGAAAACGCGGAATAAAGTTCTTTGATTAATGATATGTTCTAATTGTCGATAATTAGTAATAGTAGCTATTTTTTAACAAACATTTTTTCAATTAGATCTATATAACAGGCAACACTGTAGGATATCCATGATGGACGTAGTGTATTTACATGTGAACATTATTTAATTATCTTGGCCGTAATGGAAATTTAAAAAAAAAAAATTAAAAAAATACCAATTGTCAATTGTACATTTTCTGAAAATCTGACCCACAGGTTGAGTTAATTGTCCTATACACTTAACTCGTTCTTTATTACTATTGTATATGGGTAAGATTTTCAGAAAATTCACAATTCACCATCACCAATCCTCTCAAATAACTCACATTTAAGAGAAAAATGAGCTTCAAAATGCAGTTTAACATAACAAAACTGATACTTTAAATCAATGCGATACCAGATATACTCAGATATACTCGGTATTCTTCACTTTTCAGCCTAATTTAGCAGAATTTCCTAAATGTGTAGAGCTGCCAATTGTACATTTTCTGAAAATCTGACCCATATAGAAGTCCCTTGAGGATCCATTGAAAAGATTAAGGTCACATACATACGTGACTCACTGAGAGAAGTATTGTTTTGTATTTGTATCTAAACGGTTTTATTCATTAATCTTGATTTCTTGTGGGAAGACATTTCTCCAGCAGCTTGGGAGGTTTGTAAGACTTCTCTTCTCGCTATAATAAATGAACTTTAAACGAATCAAACACACAGGAAAATCAACAATTCCGTCAGGTACGCACATACGTGTGGGTCAGATTTTCAGAAAATGTACAATTCGCCTTCACCAATTCTCTCAAATAACCCACATTTAAGACAGAATTGGGCTTCAAAATGCAGTTTGTCATAACAGAACTGATACTTTAAACCGATGTGATCCCAAATATACTCAGATATACCCGGTATTCTTCATTTTTTCAGCCAAATTTCGCAGAGTTTTCTAATGTGTAGAACTGCCAATTGTACATTTTCTGAAAATCTGACCCATGTATGTATGGTGTGGAGTTTCAAGGGACCCATGCACCATACGTTGAGTGGTGATGGCCCAAATCAATTTAATACGTATACGTTCTCCCTGTAGTTAAGTGGTTCCGATAGTGTTTTAATTACCATCTTGGAGATATTGTGCCAGTGCCGGTATTTATAAATCTGGGGTCTCTTGTATAAGCTAAGGAAAGGGAAATTTGCATGTATGGGAATTACTACACTTTCCCCCTTCCTTCGGTGGGAGGAAATAACAATCCCTACTAGTATTCACCATTATGTGTAAATAGAATATATTGAGCTGTTTTGTTTTGAACTGAAACGATTCGGTGATGTATAATAATATGGCAGTTGCAGATCGAACTACTGCTCTAGAAGTAAATAATTAAAGAGTAAAGGTGTATTAATAAATTATATAAATGATCTAGAATAAAGCTGAATGATATATTTAATATAGATGAAGGTAAATGGAATAACGTATAATATTAAATTATAAGATTTTGTTTTGTACTTGGCGAATCAGAATTATCACTTGTGAAACTTTGTCCAATAATTTTTTTTTAAAAAATGGGTATTGGCTATTCCTACCAGCTGTGAATTTCACGTAGGAAGCATTTTTTTCCTTCAAAGGAATGTGAAGGAATATCCACAATAAAATCCTTTCCTTAGCTTATGCAACAGGTCCCTGCAGAACGATCTCAGCCTGTATCGTCTGGGGTGTATTTATGAGGTGGTACCGAATTTTAAAAGAATTTCATGAAGAATGAAAGTGAAAAAATACCCAATTCGTGTCATGTATAATTCATATAGGCTTCCATGTATGTTTACTAGGTTCTTGTTTACTCAGTAATGCTATGTCGAAACCTAAATGTATTATGAGGTTTGATGTCTCCAATATTTCAGCCGTTCTGTCTGTGTGTCGCTCAATATCTCTGTCCTTCACTCTATCCCTTCTTTCTCTTTCTTTCTTTCTTTCTCTTTCCCCGCCTCTCCCTCTCTCCCTCTCCTCTATATCTCGCACTCGCTCTCAGGACGTAGTACAGTTCTAGATTGTTTTTTTAAATTTTATTGTAGACGGTGGTTTTAGAAGCTGGTAGCACTGTTTGTTGGACATGAATAATGATATTTTCCAGGGATAGGTACATGTAATAATTTCAAAGCAATGTCTATTATTAATCTAAAACCTATAGTATACAGCCTCAAGAAGGGCACATGTATTCACTCTAGGTCCAAACCCTCAGATCAGATAACAAAAAATAAACAATGGTATGTCAGCCTACCTCGCTAATCGGTTTCTTGTCCTATAGAACTCGGCGTTTTAATGGGAATATAACGACATTTTGCGGTCTTAATGGAATCATAATGACTCTTTGCGGTTTGAGGCGAGAGGCTTTCCCTTCGTTTGAAGAGACTCTCTCAACTGTGGGCCTAGACTGTTTTCTGTTTACAACCACTCCGAGGAAAAAGAGGTCTACCACCACACTGGCAAATTCTCTAGGCAAATTCTTGTATTGTATTGTGTACAAGGGTCAGATTTTCAGAAAATGTACAATTGGCAGCTGTACACATATAGTAAATTATGCAAATTTAGGCTGTAATTTGGCCAATACTAGGTAAAATCGAGTATATTCGGCATTGCATTGATTCTAGCAATCTGTTTGGGTAGGTTGAACTGTATTTTGAACTTTATTTTTGTCTGAAATTTGGGTTATTTAAGAAGATTGGCGAAGGTGAATTGTACATTTTCTGAAAATCTGACCCACAAGCGCGCACGGAGTGACATTTTAATGCAACATAATCTCAGAGAATTCACATTGTCTGAACAAATAGAGCGGAATACCTTTCCTTGAATGTATAACTTCGAATGTACGTAAATATGTTTTTTTTTTCAGCCATTGCCCGTGCAGTCCTTTTTTCGTGGAACTGTGTATTGACAGAGGTCGCGTCTTACTTAGCAAGTCTGTGTAAATTAGCATAATTACCTAGACTTGGATAAGTCTCTGACTTCTTTTTATTTTCCATCACCTGAAGAAGGGCAAAACAGGCCCGAAAGCTAGTGAAATAAAAACCCAATCAAATATCAATATTTGGGATTTTTCCTAACCTCTCTAGCAACCATAAGATAACTACCCAGGATTCCTAATTTAAAAGCGACGATCATACAACTTCGCTCCATTTGAAAAAGTTGATTAAAATAAATATATTACATTAGAGTCTCCACTGACTCAGGAATCAGTGAGGCCCCAAGATTGATGTGCTGATTTAAAATGAATTAAAGCTTTTATTTAAACTGGGTTTACAATTCCATCGTTTCTGATGGTGGTAAAATTGATTAAGTCTCCTTACTCTAGCCACTCATATGAAGTGTAGAACAGGCATTACTCTCAATAGGGGATTTGCATAGCCGCCATTTTGAATCTTGAATCGCATGGAATTATGGGACTAATGGTACAGTGTAAAACCTGCAGAAAACATGCCATGTTCAGAATGGAATATGTAGCAATGCTCTAATGTTAATATCCATGTGTTATACATGTTTCCATAACACTAGTCCCCATCGTTCCCATCATGCATTTGGTCTTCACAGATCATTTATACAAGCTCTGATATTGGTGCAAACATTCTTGCAATGCGCAGTGAGACATGCAAATCCCTTATTGGGCTTATTTTACTTTATTTGTCAAAGTGTGCATGCGTCTAGAGACTGTATGGTAATAAATATAGTATTGTGTCTTAAACTTGTACACAAGATATACTTTTGACATAGGCTAAAGGACCTGGTGCTAGTCTACCCACATACCAGGTTCATCTTACATTATATATATGGGTCACATTTTCAGAAAATGTACAATTGGCAGGTCTACACATTTAGGAAATTCTGCTAAATTAGGCTAAAAAAAGATAAATTTTGGGTGTATCTGAGTATATTTGATATCGCATTGATTTAAAGTATCAGTTCTGTTATGTTAAACTGCATTTTGAAGCTCATTTTTGTCTTAGATGTGGGTTATTTGAGAGGATTAGTGAAGGCGAATTGTACATTTTCTGTACAATAAGAAGTAATGTAAATGAATTATGACTCATTCCTATTGACATATCGGATCAAGCATAGTTGTATCTTCCATAATAATTTCCAACATTCGAGGCGATAAATCATACTCACATCTGCGTGATGCTGAAGTTGTAATATTATATTCACAAGTACGTTTTTGTTTTTTTGTTTTTTTTTATTTAACATATTTATACAGCCATAAGTGATAAGGATATACAAGGCTCACGGGGGCTATTATTTAGCATTGTCCATGATTTTCCGCCAGGGGCTGTTAGGTGCAGTCCTACTACTATAGAAGGAAAGGAGTGGTGCATAAGTAAAGGTAATTAGTAATTAGTGTAGTAGGAAAGATGATAGTTGTTAATCTACATGATAGGATCAGTTATTCTGTCCGTCCGTAGCAGTGTGTTTTAATCGTCTGCCATATATTGCTTTCAGTCCTGGGGAGTTCCTGTGGTCATGGGATGTTCATTTAAGTACTGTTATACAGAAAATAGATTGTATTAGCATACTAATTAGACATAAAAGCTCATTATGTATAAGACAATCCGAAGAATTGTGACATTGTAAAAAGTGCACGTCCTGTAGCATATCAACCATATGGTGAAGACGCCTGGAAATGTACAATTCGCCTTCACCAATCCTCTTAAATAATCCAAATTTAAAATGACGATGCGGCTTAAAAACAATTCAACATAACATAACAGATTCTTTTAATAAACATAACTAAATATTCCTGTTGAATATCATTTTAGAAATAACTATTTGGAATAGGAAAAATTACACATATAATAGCAGATAAATTATTGCGTAATATTACTAATTATTATTATTAGATATATTTGTAAAGTCATAATGTTGTTCTATCCTGTATACGAGTTGGATCCCAATGGATATGTATCAAACAGGAAGACCAGTAAACTGATGAGAAAATGAAATGAAAATGAAAATTCATGAAAAAACCGTTTCCAAACCAAATCAATATATAGAATTGTTATCGTATGTCATAATAGATCATAAGCGAATGAATAAAATGGGGAAAATAATTAAAATTAATGTCAAATGGTTTCGCAATGTTTTAATTTTTTGTTTCACTTACCGCAATTAGACACGATTGGAAGTGGGGCAGCAGTAGTTCTCAAGTTTAATTTGTCTCACAAATAACTGGTCAAAACTGATAAAAAATACTGACAACAAATTTCCGTCACCAATTTGTCATAATTAACGTGTATATCAAGGTAACGTTTTTGTAAATATAGACATAGGCTGAAAATATCATACATGTATGAGAGCTTACAATAAAAATTAAAACAAACAAAACAAACATATTGTTGGAGCGGGAATTAATGGTATTCGTTATTTGACCGCTAGGAGGAAGAGGGGGAGATGATTGGTTACTGGGGGCCGACTCGTCCCAGAGTTGTTCTAAGTTAGGCTCAATTACATAGTCCATTCCAATGGTCAGCTATCAGGGGTAGCGCGGCAGCTTAGCACAGAAGAGGGACTTAGCGATATAAGTAACTTAAGTGGACGAAGGTACTCGTGACCTTGGGGTTCAGACGTTTCGGCCCGCGCTCGATCTAGTCAGACATCAGAGAAGAGGAATATGGTTTTCAGCAAGGCTTTATTCTCCAGACACAGGCTCACATCATCATCCAAGGAATGGTCAACCGGGAGTGACAATTTCACATGGCCCACACTTGGCCTTATATACAACTCAAGCAATAAAATAGACATAAAATGGTAGCAAGGTGTTGACAGGTTAAGTCGTCCCATACATCCCTTCAGACGAGTTAGATACAAAGGTGTGAACAGATTTATGTAGGGAACGTGTGGATTGAGTGACTTCCAAGAACCCAGGTCGCAGGGGTCATTCCAACCTAGAGAGACTCGTCCCTCTCCGTCCCCTCCTGCTACAATATGATACAATGATACAGTTAGTATAACTATTTGTATCTGTGAACAAACAGATCACTTAAGCAAAATAAGATGAGCCATGCGTACAAAATGCGCTGGTTAAAGGACTCATATGGGTCAGATTTTCAGAAAATGTACAAATGGCAGCTGTACACATTTAGTAAACTCTGCTAAATTAGGCTACAATTTGGTCAATACTAGGTAAATTCGAGTATATTCGGCATTGCATTGATTCTAGCAATCTGTTTGGTTAAGTTGAACTGTATTTGAACTTTATTTTCGTCTGAAATTTGGGTTATTTGAGAAGATTGGCGAAGTTGAATTGTACAATTTCTGAAAATCTGACCCATAAGTAGAACTGTTTTCCCCAGTCCATATAAGAAGCCTGGATCCAAGTATATCCTTCCACGAAATATTCGAGGATGACATAAATCAACCTCGCCTTGTCAGTTTTATTGGCTCTTTCCCTCGGCCATAAAAAAAACGCACCTCTGCTATATCCTATCAGTAAAGGGGACCTGTACCAAGGACAGCCTCAATAATTACTCATGTCTGTCCTCTGTATACACTGTACATATAGGTAGCAAAGCCGTGAAAATAAAACTCTCCAAACTTATATATGGTCAGATTTTCAGAAAATGTACAATTCAACTTCACCAATCTTCTCAAATAATCCAAATTTCAGATGAAAATAAAGTTCAAAATACAGTTCAACCTAACCAAACATATTGCTAGAATCAATGCAATTTGCTGAATATACTCGAATTTACCAAGTATTGGCCAAATTGCAGCCTAATTTAGCAGAATTTACTAAATGTGTAGAGCTACCAATTGTACATTTTCTGAAAATCTGACCCATATTCTGTCCTTGTCGGGAACATAGGCACTTAGTCTGGGTCTGTATGATAGGTGAGCGAGGGACCTTTAGGTGCCACACTCCTCCTGCAGTTTTCAAGAAAGGTAGGAGTAGCGATGGAGGAGAAGGGTGCTATGTCCATAGAGGATCCGGGTCCACCCCCCTACGCGGAGAACAACGTTATAAAGGGGGCTTCTTTGGAGGAGAAAGTGGAGAAAAAGGAGGTGGTACTCAACAAAAGAGAAACATGGGGACGAACGATTGATTTCCTACTGGCACTCATCGGATTTTCTGTCGGTCTAGGAAACGTGTGGAGGTTTCCCTACCTGTGTTATAAAAACGGCGGAGGTTGGTAGTTTATCAATGATTTGATCCTATTTTATATGTAAGTGGATTTGTGTGCTGGAATGTAGCAGTCTACCTTCGTCTACATAGATATAGATATTTTCATTTTTGTTTAGTTTTAGTTTTGGTCTGTTTAACACAAAACACTTGAGTATATATGTATTCACAAGGTGGTGATGTGCAATTCAATTCAATTCAAGAATTCTTTATTGCTGATATTTTTACAATAAGGTGGTCCAATAATCTAAATAAACATGCGTCTAAATAGGTCTTCCATTGGATGCTTGAATCTTGTTTTTGAGCTTTCTTTTGTTTACTCTATTACTACTACGGTTTTCTAAGACTACTACAAAGTTTCATAATGAGATGATAGAATGGGTATAATGATTTGTGGAGCATGAACAATCGATGGATACATTTCAAATGTAAATAAAGCTCAGAGTATAACAATCTAATTTCACTCTAAGTCCAAACCCTCAGATCAGATAAGAATGGTATGTCAGCCTACTTTGCTAATCGCTTTCTTGTCCTAGAACTCGGCGTTTTAATGGGAATATGATAACATTTTCGGTCTTAATATAATTATAATGACTCTTTGCGGTTTGAGGCGAGAGGCTTATCCTTCGTTTGAAGGGACTCTCTCAACTTTGGGCCTAGACTGATTTCAGCATTTCAATCTTGGCAACATTCAAAGACAAGTTATTTGAAGTACTTCCACGACCACCCTTAAAGGGCTCGGCAGTTTACCATCATTCTTTATATGTTTTCTCCCGTAATTATACCCCTAATATAAAAGTCTTCAAATTAATTAATCAATTAATCAGTCAGAATGACAGGTTCTTGATGATAGGAAGATCATATCATTGATCCATTATTCTGAAAGTATTAGAATCAAAACATATATATATGTATTTACCAGGTTTTTTAATAAATTTGTATTGAGTCCATTTTCCTATAATGATAATCTCATGGCAAATCCAAGTACACAGATTTAGTGGTACAGATTCATTATACAAGAAGAATTTAAGTCAGTTTAACATCGCAGGTATTACATTACTTGAGATTCTGATGGTATATCATGGTTACATCAAATGTACAGTATAAATGCTTCGATTTTTTTCAGGTTTTTTAAATATGTCAAAATACAATTAAAAGAACCGTATCGTCCACAACAACCATTCATTCATTCCAGTCCATGGCCATATAATAATAACGCATCTTTTATTTGTCCAATATAAAAGCGGTATACTTCCATTTACATAATCACTTTCGATTTGTGCGGTGCCCTCTTGCACCAGATCGCAAGAGGCAAGCGGCCCGAGACGAGTGGAACAGCCCTATAATGGTGTTGTTTTCACCAAATCGACCTTGACCTAAAAAAAAGAGTGAGTTAAAGTATACATATGTACTAAGTGATCTATCTGCACGAGCGCCCTGCAAAAAGTCTCAAACTTGTATCAAAATCGTATATAAATACATAGTACCCTTCACTGGACATCTCCTGGATGCCAACCAAATCAATACACACATATATATGTGAATACTAGCAAAGTACCCGTCCTCCAGACGGTCACACTCTCTCCCCACACTTCCCCCTCTCCCTCGCCCCCCCCCCCCTCTTCTCTCTTTCATACCTGTTTTTCTCTTCCAACCCCATCCCCATCTCCGATTCCTCCCCGCCATATTATTGTGCAAGGACAAGATAGTGTGTCGTGTATAAGAGACTGTCGTGTATGGGTCAGATTTTCAGAAAATGTACAATTGGCAGCTCTACACATTTAGGAAATTCTCCTAAATTAGGCTGAAAAATGGAGAATACCGGGTGTATCTGAGTATATCTGGTATCGCATTGATTCAAAGTATCAGTTCTGTTGGTGAAGGATTGCTGAAGGCTTGTTGTACATTTTCTGAAAATCTGACCCATGAATGGTTTCTTCTTCTCTGTTTGGCTGTTTGGGAATAAAAAAAATCCAAGTTCCCTTGGATTTATTTATTGGCCAACCAGTGTTTCAATATCCATTCACTTCCAACGAACGACATATCATCACTTAGTTATAACTGCATCATACAATTGGTCGCTATGGTAATGTTCTGTGTAGTCCATACGGGAATATTAAGTATTGAAACGATTTCTGTGTGTTGCAATGATGATAAATATGTATAATAGTCGTGAGAATCGATTCACTCCAGTACATGAGCGTTTTTTAACGATTTACACTCAGTGACATATAGTTTCCCATGCAGGGGGGCATCTCTATTCATTCTCATTTTGAATGACTTCATTGTGTTGGTACAATGTACCATCTTGCGATGCATAATTGCAGGGTTAATATAATGTGGTTGCTGGTATTAAAAAAATGTTTTTTTCATCTTCACTTTGGTGACTTATTACCATACAGGAATTGATGGCGTTGAGTTCTCGGAATTCTGACAAGCTAGTTCAGGTGTATGTTTCTTTAACCCAAGATAATTGGGATCTAACGGATCTGTTATGTCCTTTATCTAGGTCAAGGGATGCTTCAGGCTGGGCCAGGTTATTTTTTGTAAAACAGCTAGGATCCGTCGCGTCACCACAGGCGCCAATTATATGAGTCAGATTTTCAGAAAATGTACAATTGGCCTTCACCCTCTCAAATAACCCACATTTAAGACAAAAATGAGCTTCAAAATGCAGTTTAACATAACAGAACTGATATTTTGAATCAATGTGATACCAAATATATTCAAATATTAACTGGTATTCATCATTTTTCAGCCTAATTTAGCAGAATTTCCTAAATGTGTAGAGCTGCCAATTGTACATTTTCTGAAAATCTGACCCGAATTCACTAATAACGAGGGCGTGGGCGTGGGCGTGGGCTTGTTTTGCATCACACTCCATGTATATATTCTTTTCACTCTAGGCTCAGGTCTGAGAGGGTTCCTCCAAACTGAGGGAGAAAGCCTCTAGTCTGAAACCACAAAATGCTATTAGAATCCTATTGCAGGACGCGGCGCCTACTCCAGGGCCAGGAAAGTCATTAGCGCAGTAGGCGTCCAATCACTGACATGGACACTGACATTGACACTGATATAGATGTATTCTTCTCAGTCTAGGCTCAGAGTTGACAGAGTCCCTCCAATCTAAGGGACGGCCTCTCGCTTTAAACCATAAAATGCCATTAGAATCTCATTTGGATCCAATTCAATGTTCAATCACTTACATACCATTCTTATCTGATCTTAGAGGTAGTACGCCTATTGACTGTTTTGTTTTGACTTACACATGGGTCAGATTTTCAATAAATGTACAATTCAACTTCGCCAATCTTCTCAAATAACCCACATTTTAGACGAAAATAAAGTTCAAAATACAGTTCAACCTAACTAAATCGATTGCTAAAGTCACTGCAATGCCAAATATACTCGATTTTACCGAGTATTGACCAAATTGCAGCCTAATTTAGCAGAATTTTCTAAATGTGTACAGCTGCCAATTGTACACTTTCTGAAAATCTGACCCACTATATGTGAAGATGTGCAAGAATCAATACAATATGTTTTGAAGAACAAAACTTACATGCCATTCTTATCTGATCTTAGAGGTAGTACGCCTTTTATTTTGACCCACGCATGTGAAGATATGCAAGAATGGTCAGATAAAAAAAGAATTCTCCAATAAGGTTCTGATGAGTTTGCCTTAACTTTTAAATGTATATGATGTTCTGTTTCAGGGGCCTTCCTCGTGCCTTATCTCATATTTGTGATAGTGGGAGGCGTGCCAGTCCTGTATTTGGAAGTGGCATTAGGACAGTACATGCAAGTTGGGGGACTGGGTGTATGGAATATTGCACCCTTGTTCAAGGGTAAGTCACACATGGTTGGACTCGAAAACGCAACTTATTGTTAATGAAATATGATACATGTACTCTTTTAATTTTGTTAAAAGATATTTTTATTGGCCAAGACATTTTACACAATTCATTTAATCGAGGAGAAGAAAAACACGCATAACTGACCACGCATGCAGCTATCTTTCATGCGTTGCCTGGTACATTTACATATGAGAATAAATACAAAATCGATGTTATATGAATTCACAGAAGTTACTCTAAGTGAGCACAAATCGTCTACTATCGTCATACAGAGTTGGTGTTAATTTCATGTGACAAGTCCCGAGGAAACAAAATAATACAAAGGGCTATCATACCCGATTACCAATACATTAGTCACGATTTCCCAGTAATATAGATATTATACTCCTTGTTCTATTTCACGAAATACCTAGCTATATTAATGTTAGGATCAATGATTATGGTAACCTTTTGTATTGCCTTCTTTTCCCTAATGTGTTATCATTTCTACAATATGTTAAATCTTGTTAAAAATTGAAAATAGCAATGTCCCATTGTAGTATTGTTCCAAAATAAAATAATAAATAATAGAACAAAAAGAATTCTAGTACTTCTAGATGGCTTTAGCGATAGGTGAAGTAGTATTAGTATAGTCTATCCAAAAAGTAGTTGACACTTGATTCCTTAGTCCCTTTAACTATTAAGGGGAGGGAAAAGTGGGAGATTTTTTATTTCTATTTTTGACAAGGACCTGTCAACCCTTTGCCAGCGAGTCGCTCATTGCAATCAACCATGGAGAAACAGGGACAGTATAATCAGCTCTTCCTTCCTTTTAAGTAAACTGGCTGCTGCACATAGAACAGAGACAGAGCAATACAATACAGCTGTATATTTGGCCATGGTCGGTCGCAAATGGCGATTCATGGGGAAAAGCCAAAAATCCCCCCCTTTAACCCCCTTAAAGGGCCTAAGGAATCCTGTGTCAACTACTTTTCGGACAGACTATAGTAATTCAGCAGTAATCGATCTATGGTGTCTCTCAAATAAAACAATGTTTGGCTTGCATTTGGATGTTAGTTTGCACTGAGACAAGTCAATATTTGGTTTGTGACCCTAAAATGTGCATGGAGCCCTAACATGATATATCACCAAAATACATGACATTGGGTCAAGTGCAAATAAAGGGTTCACTTAATTATGCATACACTCTAAGAAGAAATGGTTCTTTCAAGAACCCTTATGGGTTCTACAGGCTGTCCACTGGGGCGAACCCCTATAAGGGTTCTTTGAAGAACTCTTTTGGGGAGGTTCTGTGAAGAACCCTCAATCAGGAAATATCAGGGGTTCTTTAAAGAACCTTGTCCATTGGTTCCTTGAAGAACCCCTGCTTTTTACGAACCTTAAAGAACCCTTTTTTCTTAGGGTGTATATATTCCCATACGAGTAGGCATATATGGTTCCTTAGATTTAATGTTTGCATTGCTGTAAAATGTTCAATAAGTTTTGTACCAACAATAATCATAAATCTAACTCTATTTGAAGGTCAAATAAATCCTTTTGCCTCCTAAAAGTAGTTCTAAAAGCTAAAGAGAACATTGTGTTCTATATGCCAACTTTTCATAGAACACCCCCAAGGTGCAACATATAACACTACACCCAAGGACACCCCCAAAAAGCTATAATTTGTTATATATGGGATGTGTTCCAGGGAAATGAGTCACAAGTCGCAAAAAGGATATTTTTCAAAGTGTTCTTTTCACAAGATCCCTTCATTGTAATGTTCCGATTTTTTAAAGTTTTAGCATTTATAGTCATATAAATCTATGTAAAAGATTTGAGGACATTGTATTTAATATATCCTTGCGTTTTGAAGGGTTTTGTGTGGAGTATATTAAGTTACTTTTCTGGTAATAACCCATTCAGAAACGTTGCAAACGTTTTGTTTTTTTCAATAATGAAAATATCAAACTTGAAATATAGAAGTACATATTAGGTGGCCTATTGTTGACTACGTTGGAATCAGCCTGATCTCCTCTTTTCAATTATGGTGATATCTCAAAATCCATATTTTGCGACTTATTACCTTTTTCCTAAAACGGATCACATATTTAGACATAGTATTTGATCTGTATTTGCCTACATTATCATATATCATATGGGTCAGATTTTCAAAAAATGGACAATCCACCTTCACCAATTCTCTCAAATAAACCGAATTTCAGACGAAAATAAAGTTCAAAATACAGTTCAACCTAACCAAACAGATTGCTAGAATCAATGCAATGCCAAATATTCCCGAATTTACCTAATATTGGCCAAATTGCAGCTTAATTTTGCCAAATTTACCCAATGTGTACAGCTGCCAATTGTACATTTTCTGAAAACCTGACCCATATATAATGATACAATAATTTTTATGTTACATTTGCTTGTAGAACACAACCTTGAAAAATCTGTAGGTGATTCCTATGATCTAATATAAAGGGTCTAAGGTGTAGATGAGATGGAAATATAGAAAAAAGCTTGACGAATAATAACATCTATTTGTAAGACTGTATAATTTGGAATTTTTGAATGTGAATGTGAACGATATAGCACATGTAACGATGATAATTTTCTGTAGAATCTTATTTACTTGGTCATGGCAACGCACGAAATATAACTGCATCTTGTCAGTCATGCGTCTTTCTTTATACAAATAATAATTGTTAAACTGTTTCAGCCAATAAAATATTTAAAAAAAAACAAAAAACATTTGCTTGTGCAGGTGTTGGTGTTGCAACCACTATCATCATCGCCCTGGTGAATGTGTACTACAACATCATCCTCACATGGACCTTCTACTACCTCTTCTCTTCATTCACATCCCAACTACCCTGGGAGACGTGCGATAATTGGTGGAACACTGACCGGTGTTTAACACTGGCCAATAGAACAGCCAATCTCACCCTCAAGGGCAACACATCCAAATATGTCGACCCAGTTACAGAATTCTGGGAGTAAGTAGAATCACATGATGACATTATGTGCTCTTCTTGTATAAGTTCGCTTCCATAGAGTACATGCTTAATGCCGTAAGGGCCTGGTCCACTAAGCCGATTCTCACGCGATTCTCACTCAGAATTTAGTGGAAAAGAGTCATCTGCGGCGCAAAATCGCGTGAGAATCGGCTTAGTGGACCAGCCACTAATTTTCAAGGGAAAAGGTGGCAGTTTGTCTCCATATAAAAATGTTTTGTGTCTTTCGTCCCCAAATTATCTTTATTTCAGTGGAGGCGTCATTAAGAAATGTAGTATCAGCAGTAAAGCAGGCAATATTAGTGGAGCAGCACAAAAGGCCCCCAAAAGGCCCCCAAAGGCCCCCCAAAGGCCCCAAAAGGGAAGGCCCCCAAAAGGGAAGGCCCCCAAAAGGGAAGGCTCCCATAAGGCCCCCAAAAGGCCCCTAAAAGGCCCCTAAAAGGCCCCCAAAAGCCCTTATTTTTGGATGTACCATGCATAAAAAAACAACACCATGGGTCAGCCTGTATAATTAACACATACATACATTAATTGGTTATGGCAATAAAATGACTATTATATATATATGCAGGCGCAAGGTGTTGGCAATATCGGATGGCATTGATAATCCTGGGGTTATAAAGTGGGACCTGGCGCTATGTCTGGTGTTTGCCTGGCTTGTGGTCTACCTCTGTATATGGAAAGGAATCAAAAGCTCGGGCAAGGTACGTGTCCACAGTATTTTGTATAAATTTAAACATTTTTATTCAGCAATAGAACATTATGTAACAATTACAATTTTCTCAGAACGTGCTGGTTTAAGTATAGGAAAAAGAGTTGATTTATAAGTAATAATATGTTAACAGCAATTTATGTGGATCGTAAGATATCAGAAAGATTTGCAAATTACAAATTTTTACGAGCCTGACATACAATCGTATTTCCAGTAATGTTGTGTCTTAGAATCGCTTTACCGTATTTTGTACACGAATTCTTCCGACCGAAGTGACCTCAATATAGGACTCTCCAGGCTGAAACACCATAATGTGTAGGAATAGACATTGGCCAATACCCTCGGGGGAAATGGAAAGAAAACAAGTCTTTGAAATTATCTCTCAAAGTACCTGGCCTTGTGGTATATTTATTGTAACATTGCTTGAACGGACCATGGATTGGCATTATAACGTGTTTTGAATAGGGGAGTTGCATAGCCGCCATTTTGAATCCTGATTCGCATGGAATTATGGGACTAATGGTACAGTGAAAGATCTAAAGAAATCCTGCCATGTTCAGCATGGAATATTTATCAGTGCTCTAATGTCAATATCCATGTGTTATACATGTTTCCATGACACAAGCCTCCATCCTTCCCATCATGCATTTGGTTTTCATAGATCATTTATACTAGCTCTGATATTGGTTAAAACATTCTTGCAATTTTCGATAAAAATGTTGCCAAATATTGTATGTCAGATTTCAACAGAATCCTTCCCAAGATGCACTGTCACAGACATGCGCAGTGACACATGCAAGTCCCCTATTGACTACCTGTATGTTCTAGTGTTTGACCCTTTAAAATATTACACCAGGAAAATAGTGTGAATTTTAATTAAACTTGGCCATTCAATGTCTGTTTAATCGAGATGTAAACAATGTATCACTGCAGTATGGCTCTCAATCAAATAAATCAATAAAACGATGGCGTATGTGAGCTAGGATTGACTCACTGATTGATCTATTTGAAAATAACTATCTACAGAATGCAAGATCTATAAGTTTAGAATATAGATTTGAATTCATGATATGAATACAACACTAGATCGAATTAAGAAAAGTGTAACCAAAGCATAAAATTAATGTGATGTGTTCCAGGAAAATGAGTCATAAGTCGCAAAATTGATATTTTTAAAAGTGATTTATTCACTATACCTCTTTATTGAAATGTTCTTATCTTGAGAGAGTTTACCACTTGTAGTCATATGAGTCTATGTACCAAATTTCAGGACATTGTATTAAATATATTCTTGTGTTTTGAAGGCCTTCGTATGGAGTATATTTAGCTACTTTGCTGGACATTATACCCACCCAGAAACATTGCAAACTTTTTTTTTCAAAAATAAAAATATCAAACTAAAAAATATAGAAACACTTATTAGATGTCCTAGTGTTTACTATCATTGGAATCGGCTTGATCTCATCTTTTCAAAATATGGTGATATCTCAAAATCCATTTTTAGCGACTTGTGACTCATTTGCCTAAAATACATCACAAATGATAACAGAAAATGATAATGGTAACAGACCTAGATCTTATACAAAGGCCAGTCTACTAATTTTGTCATCCTCCTGCAAATGCAAAATATTTTTGGCAAAATAAAGTAGTATTCAATGCAATACAATTCAATGTAACACATGGTAGAAAGTTTAGATCATATCCTCTATAAAATGTTCTAACCAGCGTAAAACCCAGGACTGCTTGACATGTTTTACAATAAGAAATATATCGGAAATGAAATTACTTATGGGTCAGATTTTCAGAAAATGTACAATTCAACTTCACCAATCCTCTCAAATAACCCAAATTAAAGACGAAAATAAAGTTCAAAATACAGTTCAACCTAACCAAACAGTTTGCTAGAATCAATGCAATGCAGAATATATTTGAATTTACCTAGTATTGACCAAATTGCAGCCTAATTTAGCAGTATTTACTACATATGTACAGCTACCAATTGTACATTTTCTGACAATCTGACCCACACATATATGTTTGCCTTGTGACAGGTAATGTACGTGACTGCTACCTCCCCCTACCTGCTGATGTTGATACTAGTCATCCGGGGCGCTATGCTGCCTGGTGCCCTGGAGGGAGTCAAGTTTTATATGATACCAGACTTCAACAAACTGGGCGATCCGCAGGTGAATAAGTTTTATATGATACCAGACTTCCACAAACTGGGCGATCCGCAGGTGAATAAGTTTTATATGATACCAGACTTCCACAAACTGGACGATCCACAGGTGAATAAGTTTTATATGATACCAGACTTCCACAAACTGGGCGATCCGCAGGTGAATAAGTTTTATATGATACCAGACTTCCACAAACTGGGCGATCCACAGGTGAATAAGTTTTATATGATACCAGACTTCCACAAACTGGGCGATCCACAGGTGAATAAGTTCTATATGATACCAGACTTCAACAAACTGGGCGATCCGCAGGTGAATAGTATTCCCTTGGTACACATGAATCTTTGAGGAGAATCAGAAAAACAAGCTCTCACTTCGTAACCGGGCAGAACATGGGAGTATATTATACCTTGAAATATGTAATGCCAATATCTAAACCATTAAAAAGTATATGGTATATGTGAATCAAATATACACAAAAAAATCAAATTTAATTCAAATTCAATTCACATAAAATTAAAAAACTATTCAATTCAAATTTTTAAAAAATCAAAAAGAATTCAAAAAGAATTCATATTCAAATCCAAAAAGAATTTCATAAGACAACATTTCCTTCATATGAAGGGACCCTTGGATTTATATGGAGGAAGACCAGGTTTTCCCGAGGCATATTAAAAATCCATTACCAGCTATGCATGCGCAAATCTGCGCAATTTTCCCTTTTGCCACATACACCAAGTATATGATAAACTCAAACATGTCCCTGAATATCTAAGAATTCCGAATCCATTAAAAGCATGTAAATAACAAAAGAAGTGGTCCATTATTCAATCGGTGCGCACCTAATGGACGTCCATTGGATCGTCTCTCAACCAGAAATTTCAGAGGGATTTCCCCCTTGTTAGCATACGTCATATATTGGAAATGAGGGTGCACCATATATGCTGTGTGACGTTTTGTGAAATTCCGTTTGTTCAATGAACAGTTTGGCCATGTTTGGTATTCCCATTACCTTTAGAAAATGAACATACACACACTCTATGCAGCAAAGCATATTTTTAACTTCATCATCTTTATTTCATTATTTTACCATCAAGACCTAAATAGTGATATGTGTGACATTGAAATCAACATTGTTTAGCCATATTTAAAATTAAACCACTGTAAGATCTTAGCCTCAGTGAAGCCCATACATAATTCCGAATACAACCAATTATACCCTGAACAACCAATTATACTGAAAATCTAGTATATAAGGTCCAGTCGTCCAAAGCTATTATAAATAGACCCTGCGCACGCATATATGAGACCATGGGTTCCCCAATACCCCTCCTGTCTTCATTGGGCTATTACAGGGCACTCATGCAGTGGTATGCAGAGCAAAAACCGATGCCAATTTTGTTACTTTTAATCAGTTTTTCTTCATTTGAAACGTTTCTCCAGGACATATGATAGGTTTAGAGTGTTTATCTCAAGGATAGTCATTTCATTTCAGGGTCTTCCACAGCTGGTAATGCATCTTTAACCCAGCTGGCAAATGCCAGATACAAACAGGTTTTTAAAAAATACGTCTTACAATTGTCGTAACTCTTTTTTTTAAAGAAATGTTATTGAGCTGGTTTCGGTGGTACAGTGATATTCTCACAGATTCAAATCAAAACAATACAAAATGTTCATTATGGATTCAATGTACAATACAAGTATTTTAGGCTTAATAATTCTAAATATTAAATATTTAATAAGTCATTTGACAACACTAGCCAGTTTCTAAATACTGACATTTGTTTTTTGTCGACACAATCATAATCATTAGACCCATTGAAAAGGGTGATATTTACACATCATTATTTTTGCATTTTTTCATCATCACATCACAGAGGTTGAGATAAATAATTAACAGTACGATTGTTAAAAACAACGAGGCTTCAATGTAAATTTTGTTTCTTTTCAATAACAGTAAACATTTCTGGTCGTTTAGACATTTAGTCCACGAAATAAATACATAAGTGAATCAATTCAACTTAATTTAAGTACCTTCCATTGTCATTCTAGGTGTGGGTGGATGCAGGAACGCAGATATTCTTTTCCTATGCCATAGCCCTAGGTACACTAATCGCCCTGGGAAGCTACAATGATTTCCATCACAATTCATACAAGTAAGTTAAACAGTACTTTCTCAATTAATTCATATTGATGATATAGAAATATGTGTGATGTATTACATAAAAATGAGTGTAAAGTCGCCAAAATGATATTCTATAAATGTTTTTGTCACAAGAACTCTTGTTAGAAATGTGCTCATAATCGTCTAAATGCATACATGTATCAATTTCAAGACTATGTACTGAATTATATATCTATGAGTTTCTAAGGTCATCTCAAGGGAATATATTCAACTATAGTAGTAGTTTAGTAGTTTAGCAGTGGGAGAGCCTAACCCGGAAATCCCGGTTTTTTTCTCTCTTGATTTATCATCTATGGGGTCCCTATATCACATTCCTGTGTGATGTGAAGTTCCTGACCTTGAGCAATTTGAGATATTCAAGATGGCCGCCACCGAACATGTCAAATCTGTAAACTGGCATATCTCTGCTTCTGATGGGGCTAGGAATATGTTCTAGGTGTCTAAATGCATGTTTCATTAGCCTACAAATGCAATACAGTCATTCACTAAATCATTGACCCAACAATTTCCGCTGAAAATTGCATTATGGAGTCAAATAATTTAATTTGGCCACAACTGATCCAACAAATCGGTAAACAGGCTTATCTCTGCTTCTAATGGGGCTAGTTATACATTCTAGATGTCTAAATGTATGTTTTGTTAGCCTACAAATACAATACAGTCATAAAAACATCAATTCCCAATGAAAATTGCATTTTTGTGTAATTTAAAGTATCTGTCTTGCTATGTTAAATTGCAATTTGAAGCTAATTTTTGTCTTAATATGTGTTTTTTTGAGAGGATTGGTATACGTGAATTGTACATTTTCTAAAGACCTGACCCATATGCTGTCTTTTTTCAGACATTCCATTATCTTTGCCTGTGTGAACTCGGGTACTTCCATATTTGCTGGTTTTCTTATTTTCACCACGCTTGGCTTCATGGCCCACGAGCAAGGTGTCAGCGTGGGGGAGGTGGCTGAATCAGGTCCAGGCTTGGCGTTCATTGCTTATCCAAAGGCTGTCTCCCAAATGCCCATCGCCCCACTTTGGTCTATTCTATTTTTCTTCATGATAATTCTACTGGGACTTGATAGCCAGGTTAGTTTTTTAACACTAATATATGGGTTAAATCGCCAGAAAATGCACAATTCCCCTTCAGGATTTCTCAAATAATCCAAATTTAAGATACAAAATAACGTTCACAATTCAGTCCAACATAACCTAACATATTATTTGAATTAAGGCAATATAAAATATACTCAGATATACCTAATATTGACCATTTCTCAGACTAATTTAACCAAATTTACTAAATATGTAAATCTACCAATTGTACATTTTCTGAAGATCTGACCCATATACTGTACACACTGGGCATTTCTTTTTCAAATTCAAAGAAAATTATTCTTCATAGTAATTAAAGGGGTCTTGGATTTATGGATTTGATCGTGGAGGGATATTATCTTACACTTGCCGTACGTTCTTTTTTTAGTTTGTTGGCGTGGAAGGATTGGTTACAGCTATTGTTGA
The DNA here is from genome assembly GCA_942159475.1 of Sthenelais limicola. NCBI lineage: Eukaryota > Metazoa > Annelida > Polychaeta > Phyllodocida > Sigalionidae > Sthenelais > Sthenelais limicola. The sequence goes on along the minus strand of OW804097.1, from coordinate 117,146,766 downwards.
TGAATACCCGCACTACTTGAGGAGAGGCCACAGAAAGGAGCTATTCATCCTTTTTGTATGCATAGTTTCCTGTCTTATTGGGCTCAGCATGGTAACTAATGTGAGTAAAATTCCATTGCCATGTCATTTCCCCGAGGCCGATTCGACTTCAAATTCTTGTATAAACATACAAGAGCAGCAACTTACTGATTATTCAGTCCTATAAGTAAAAAAAATCAGTAATTTGGGTTAGACTTTTTTCTGTCACCATAGTTGAAAAATGATGAATACATACATGTACCAGCTAGGTATATCTGAGTACCGTATATATATTTTGTTAATTTAAAAAAAGTCTGCGCTTATGTTGACCTTTTTTTAAAATTCATTTTTGTTTTCAATTTGGTCTATGTGAGATTAGTGGGGAAAGCGAATTTTGCATTTTCTTGCGACTTCATAATGTGATCTGTTTGAGAAAAAATGAGTCATAAGCCGCAAAATGGATATTTTTCAAAGTGTTTTATTTATAAAATATCTTTGTTGGAGTATTCTAATTTTTGGGGTGCTTAATGCTGCTAGTGACATTAATACGTGTACAAGATTTCAAGGCAATGTATTAATTATATCTATGCATTTCCAAGGTCATCTTATGGAGTATATTTAAGTATTTTATTAGTAATAATCCACCCATCATAGAAACACTACTTATATGTCCTGTTGTTTACTACCATTAGAATCGGCTTGATCTCATCTTTTCAAAAATGATAATATCTCAAAATCCGTTTTATGCGACATTAATGAGAGTGAAATATATTTTCAGGGCGGCATGTACGTGTTCCAAATATTCGACTACTATGCGGGGAGTAGGATCATACTGCTGGTCGGCTTCCTAGAGAGTGTTGTCGTGGCCTGGGTTTATGGTATTTATCGCTTTCACACATATGTTGGCTGAAATAAAATGTTTCTATTTGTTTTTTTTTGATAACTGTGTTTTCCCTGCTTCGGGGGATTGGGAATTACTTCCCCTGTTTGTCCCGTCCCGTTTCAGAAAATGTACAATCGGTAGCTCTACACATTTAGGAAATGTTGCTAAATTAGGCTAAAAAATGAAAAATACCAGGTATATCTCAATATATTTGGTTTATTGTATCAGTTCTATTATGTTAAACTGCATTTTGAACCTCATTTTTGTCTTAAATATGGGTTATTTGAGAGGATTGGTGAAGGCGAATTGTACATATTCTCAAAATCTGACCCATGTATACACTCCTGATAAACCATGAATTGAAATTACAAATACGTTCTGATATAAATATTTGCATGTAATGAATGTTCTTAGTCTTCGTTCGTCTTTATTTTATTCCTGAATTTATCACAATTGCTAACAATTCCTCTGGAGATATCCCACCATTGATATTCCATTTCACATTTCAGGAGCTGATCGATTCTACGATAACATCGAGTCTATGATAGGCTATCGCATCAATCCATACATGGCTTTTGCTTGGAGATTCCTCTCGCCCGCGTTTTGTCTGGTAAGAATCCTAAAGCCATGGACACACACAGCCGATTTGGCTCCCGATTGTCCCCGATTTTGGTCTTCCAATGAATCCTAGGATTTCATTTCCAATCCTGGTTGATGTTATTTCAAAAATATAAACTGGGACTTGAAATGAAATCATAGGGTTTATCGGGAGACCCAAATCGGGATGATGTCGCTTGGTACCTTTTTTTTTTAGAAAAATTTTATTGGTCAAAGTTTCACATCAGATGCGATAATTCTCATTTGCCAAGTACAAAACATTTTCTATCACATATATAATCCTTTATAATTTAACTTTAATTTTTCGTTGGTATTATATTACTACATGATATATATAATTCATCAGGTGTTAATTATTCTAGTATCGATGAGCTTTAATCGTTTGTATATATTTCTCTTCAACCTAGCAGAACATGATGGAACATTCTATGGTCCGAATGACCTTCAATACCAAATTACATTCAACCTACAGCTCATTTCTGATTTTTTTCCCCACTTTATTTTACTTTATTTTATTTTTCTATCTTGCAGATAGTGTTTTGTATGTGTTTTATCAACTACACTGAGTTGACGTACAACCGCACCTACATCTACCCTGTGTGGGGCGTGGCACTGGGGTGGATACTGGCCTGTATCTCCATCATTATGGTACCCATTGTCATGATCTACAAGATATGCAGAACACCAGGAACAATGGCACAGGTACGCACCATTTGTGATGTGTTATAGGAAAATGAGTCGCAAAATTGATATTTTTCAAAGTGTTTTTTTTACAAGACCTCTTGATCGAAATGTTCTAATTCTGATAGAGTTTAGCACTTTTAGACATATAAATCTATGTATTAAATTTCAGGACATTGTATTAAATATATTCTTGCGTTTTGAAGGCCTTTGTATGGAGTATATTTAGTTACTTTACTGATAATTACCCATCCAGAAAAATTGCAAACTTGTTTTTCCAAAAATAAAAATATCAAACTTAAAATATAGAAATACTTCTTTAAATGGCCTTCATGTTTACTATCATTGGAATCAGCCTCTTTTCAAATATCATGATATCTCAAAATCCATATTTTGCGACTTATGTATAACTCATTCATTTTCCTAAAACGGATCACATTTTAGTATTTGTATTTAAATATTTTTATTCGGCACAAAACATTATGTAACGAATACACTATATCTCAGTCGTCGCTGACTCTTACAAATCAAGTATATTATTTTGGGGGAAAATGGAAAATCCATAAATTAATCATTTTCGTTGATATACACATAACACAATGATACTAAGAGCAATATATATATAACTCTGACGGAAACACACACAATGTTCATGCCCCTGTCTTTCTTTGAACCATCATTTCCTATACAGAGACTTCGCATTTTGACGACACCAATTCCTCAACCACACCATGCCAAATATGATGCAAGGGCGACAGTACTGCCTCCTGTTGTTGAGTATCCCATGGACAATAAAGCTTATATGGCGGATGCACCAATGTACAACAGTCCAGACAACTACGCTGCTGTTACTCATATGTAGTTACCCATAGAAGTTCAACCATAAAGGGCTTAATTCACTGAGCCGATTCTCATGCGATTCTCACAGAATTTAGTGCAAAAGAGTCCTCTGCGACGCAAAATCGCATGAGAATCGGCTTGGTGGATTAGGCCCTTAAGAGAAAATGTTGCTGTAAACAATCCTTGCCAGTTTTACTACATATCTCAAACATATAAGGGTCAGCTTCTCAGAAAATGTACAATTTGCCTTCACCAATCCTCTCAAATAATCCATATTTAAGACAAAAATGAGCTTCAAAATGCAGTTTAACATAACAAAACTGATACTTTAAATCAATGCGATATCGAATATACTCAGATATACCCGGTATTCTTCATTTTTCAGCCTAATTTAGCAGAATTTCCTAAATTTGTAGAGCTGTCGATTGTACATTTTCTGAAAATCTGACCCATAACATATGTCCATCGTACCATTTCCACCATCTGATATCAACATTCTCATTAGTAGCAATGTAAATGTTACTTTAGGCATTGCCTTTTAATATATCGAAATAAAAGCGATTGGGGGAGGGGCGGAATTTGGTATTGTGCACCGTTGTTCACTGTCCATTAAACTGATACATATCACTAATTAATATGGTATTGAATAACGTGTAATTCATCCTATATACCAGAGATCTGCAGCAACATATACCATGCATTGATACAGGATGTAAATACATGTATGGCACTGCCATTTAATTAAAGCTGCATTCTCGGTTATTGCTACCAACACATTTTTACCTAATTGACTCATTCGTTGTTTGACGAATAGGACTGAATTCATCAATATGCTGCTACAGATCCATCACCTGGGTATAATCATCGTTATACTACTGACCAAGGAGATTTTTAACTGATTTTAATGGAGAGTGCAACTTTAATGACCAAGTCCCACATGCAATAACCAATGCCTTCTCGGATACAGCTTGCACACAAAATATATAATATTAATACACTGATATTTTGATTTTTTCTTATACTCACTGGAAATTTATGAAATGTTTAAACCTACGATTGTGACTTTTATGGGATTTATGGTGGTGGTAAATAGTGTTGTAACTTTATCAAATTATGCTGATCATATTTGTCAATGTTTTCTTTTAATTCCATAACTACTACTATACTGCTCCATAACTACATATAAATTCATTTGGGTCATCGATAATCAGCGTAGATCTAAATATATGCGCTATATAGCTGTTGTAAATGTAATTACATCCCATTTCCTCGTAGCATTTTTTCCAAACATCTCACAAGAAAAGATCTCGAAGAATGAACTGATATGCATCAATATTGCAATTATGGTACATTATAGTACACATCAGGACTAAAACCGATTTCTTTAATGAGGTTAGTTGCCTCATCAATTCCAATTCTTTTAGCTAAAGGGTCAGATTTGCAGAAAATATACAATTGGCAGCTGTATACATTTAGTAAATTCTGCTAAATTAGGCTGCAATTTGGTCAATACTAGGTAAATTCGAGTATATTCGGCATTGCATTGATTCTAGCAATATGTTTGGTTAGGTTGAACTGTATTTTGAACTTTATTTTCGTCTGAAATTTGGGTTATTTGATAAGATTGGCCAAGTTGAATTGTACATTTTCTGTAAATCTGACCCTAAAGGACTCTACTGCTAAGTTCTACATCTTCACGTGCAATATACAAGATACTATGTCTTTCCCTCTTTCTTCCCATCCTCAGGCATATGGTAGAAGACCTAAGCTTTGTTTAGAAGCGCATCGTCTTTTTGTTAAGTCTCAAACTTAAAATCAAAAGTTCATTCATGATTATTCTCACGTTTAATTCCAACTATCTGTATACCTTACATGCGTTTTGTATAGAACGATATTCCGAATAAAGATTTACATATATTTTTTGATAAAGACTTGATATTATTTACACGTTAGAAGTCCAACCACCCGAGTCACAGTATACACTCTACTGGCACTTGCCATTGTTTAGGCAAAGAGGGATTTATTGTGGTCTGACATCACAACTTGTGCGTGTTCAGCCCACGTAAGTGGTATATATTCGTATCCATGTAGCTACAATGGAAATGCAATGATCGTGAGAAGATTTTTCGTGCAAACTATGCTATCACCTATAAAACTTGACTTCTCGGATTCCTTGACAAAGTTGGAATAAAACACCAAAAAGGGAATATTGTGTAACTCATTATGTCAACTGTAATTAGTACATACCAATTTGATATGAAACGACGCATCTCTATTCAGATTATTCTCATGCCCGTATACCACTGAGTGATATATGCAACCCCTTCATCTGAACCACTGAAAGTGCTTTTGGGTAAAGCCCCAAAATGGCTTTAAAATGTTCCTTTAAATGTGTTTAAAGGCATAATTATGTAATGTAAACCTGTAGTGTGTTATCTCGTTGGTTTTACTCATGTGATGTGTACCTATTCACCGCTTTATCACTGTCACCACACTGGATGTCCGTTTCGCGCTGCACGTACATCCTATTTGAATAGCCCAATCAATGCTGCCGAAACATTTCCTTAGATATCTCCGTTTCTAGATCATCTATTACAGTGCACGATCCCACACACCTTTAGTACCCCAACATATTGTCCTGATTACAACATAATAATACTCATAGCTGTTTGTCAAGTTAGAGAAAACGCCTGTATTCTATTGTAGTGGGATGTACGTGCAGGTTTTAGAGGGTGTCCGTGCTACAGAATTTGTAAAACGGACACCTATGAATTTTGTTTTTGAAGGCATTGTGACAAACTAACGTAGATTTACAGCATGTATTATACACCAATACTAAGCTTAGGCCATACAATGTGCCTCCTATAGTTGGGAAGGACTACCATGCTCGAAATCTGGAGAAACAAAGTGAAATAAGTTACCAATGGAACTTAGCATCTGCTATCGTTTTGATGTACGCGCAGCGCGAAACGGACATCCAGTGTGGTGACAGTGTTTATGAGTAAAATGGTTCCAGACAAGGATACATATGCAAGATTATATGTGAAATGTTCCAGGAAAATGAGTCATAAGTCGTAAAATTGATATTTTGCAAAGTGTTTTTTTCACAGGATCTCTTTATTTAAATGTTCTGATCTTTAGAGGGTTTAGCACTTATAGTCGCATAAATCCATGTCACAAATTTCGGGACCTTGTATTAAATATATCCTTGCATTTTGAAGGCCTTTGTATGAAGTATATTTAGTTACTTTACTGGTAACTACCCATCTAGAAACATTGCAAACCTTTTGTTTCAAAGATAAAAAATCGAACTTAAAATATAGAAATAATTATTGGGTGTCCTAGTGTTTACTATCATTGGAATCACCTTGATCTCCTCTTTTCAAATATAGTGATATCTCAGAATCCATTTGTTGCGACTCATGACTCATTTACCTAAATCGTATCACATATTATTTTTCACTTTAGGATAGATGAAGTCAACTCTATTTTCGGGGTCATCATGCAGTGCGTGTGTGGAAATAAATATAGGTCAGCTTTTTCTAAATACGTGCGTTCTGATATTCTATCCGCTATAACTAGATTCTCTATGCACATAGAAATATGCGAGAATGGTCCATTTACCTGAATACAAATCCTCCCTAAACCCCTCCCCTCAAGCAATGTCATCCAGGGGTCAGATTTTCAGAAAATGTACAATTGCTAGCTGTACACATTGAGTAAATGCTGCTAAATTAGGCTGCAATTTGATCAATACTAGGTAAATTCGAGTATATTCGGCATTGCATTGATTCTACCAATCTGTTTGGTTAGGTTGAACTGTATTTTGAACTTTATTTTCATCTGAAATATGGGTTATTTGAGAAGATTGGTGAAGGCGAATTGTACATTTTCTGAAAATCTGAACTATAACTAGACTCTCTATACGCATAGAAATATACGCGAATACTCCATTTACCTGAATACAAATCCTCCCTAAACCCCTCCCCTCCAGCAATGTCATCCATAGACCTCATTCTCAAGGACCCTGTCCATCCCATTGGTACACAGCAATGAAAGGGCGACATACACAGGCACGGCCAAGCATCGGGCCTTCACAAAAGATCAGAGGAAATATGGAAAGGCCCTCCCTTAATCGCTCTAAGCTGAACAATCTTGGCCCAACAAAAGCTAACACCGACCTTAAGCTTTTCTCTTCACCTCGGTCCCATTGTGTGACGTCAGACGCGCTGTACGTGCCCGGTACGTGCCGCGCATGCGCGATGGTTGTGGCGTTTTCCTTGGCGAGAGCAACAAGACGAACGTGTTCAAGCAAGGCGGGGACATCAAAGAGGGTCTAGAAGTGGTGGCTTTCTTGGTTAAATGGATTAAATTGGATTGTATGTTAAGGATGTAGTCAGGTGTATGTACAAAGTAGCTTTTCGACATGTGTCCAGAGAAACTGATATTTATAATGGTCGTGTACATAGACGCTTGGACATGCACGCGTCAATTTTATAGATCGACTTTAGTTTAGTTAGCCTACATAATAATATAGGACCTTTTACAATGTTTTACATTGTAGAAGAAGCGTGAGTATTGCACGAGTTGCGTAGCTACAAGTGCAATATTCTAAGCGACTGAAACCATGCAACGAGTTAGTTAACAGATTTATTATACATGCTTGCAATCATGAAAATAGAAAAAAAATCGAGTCATCAATTTAAAATTTACCGGTAATCTTAGTAAAAAAAACAAATTGGTTGCTATGATAACCCTACGTAAATCACTAGTGAAATACGTACTATGCGTAAATCACTCTAGATACGTTGTGTTCAGAGCAATGCATGTATAATAAAAGTTAATATACTCTTGGATAGTTTAAAAACATTGCTAATACGTACAGAAAATAAGTCAATTGCCTGTAAATGAAATAAAAAAAATTGAGTTAATGATTTGATTTAAACCGCTAGTCAATCTAGAACATACATATTGATGATCGTATATCTGATGATTTGTTGAATCGATATGATATGTTATGGGTCAGATTTTCAGAAAATAAAATACAGCTGCATGTATTCCCATTTCCTCGAATTTCCTCAGTTTTTCATGAATTCATGATGTTTTCTAGAATATGATTCTGTGTTTTGCTGATATACAGTGGCAATCTGGATCAAAAGGTATTAATGATGCAATTAGTTAGCATATACTATCTAGCCTTACATTTTTTATTCCAAAAGGATTCGAGGGAGATAATGAAATTTTACACCAAGAAGAACAGGTCAAAATCGTTTAATACTCTATCTGGGTGACCTGTGGATGGGTCTGGAATGAATAGACCACAAAATAGACAATTTATATTTACGGATATTAGCGGAGGATGCAGCGTTAAGCAGTTTTCAGTATATGTGATGTGTTTCAGGAAAATGAGTCATAAGTCGCAAAAAATAGATTTTGAGATACCATTATATTTGAAACGGCGAGATCAAGCCGATTCCAATCATAGTAAACAATCTAATAAATTAATAAGTTTTTCTAGATTTTAAGTTTGATATTTTCGTTTTTGAAAAAAAAAGTTTCCAATATTACTGGGGTCATTAAACAGTAAAGTAACTAAATGAAGTCCATATGAGGACCTTGAAAACGAAAGGATATATTACATAGATTGTCTTGGAATTTGATACATCGATTGACATAACTATAAGTGACAAACTCTCCAAAAATCAGAAGATTCCATTAATGTGATATTGTGAAAAAAACGCTTTGAAAAATATCAATTTTGCGACTTGTGACTCATTTCCCTGAAACACAACACATGTAGCTTAAATACGTGATGTGTCCCAGGAAAATGAGTCACAAGTCGCAAAATTGATATTTTTCAAAGTGTTTTTTCACAAAATCTCTTTATTGAAATGTTTTGATTCTTAGAGGGTTTAGCACTTATTGTCATATGAATCCACGTAACAAATTTCAGGGCATTTAATCAAATATATCTTAGCGGTTTGAAGGCTTTAGCATGGAGTATATTTAGTTACTTAACTGGTAATTACCCAGCCAGAAGTAGAACATTGCAAACTTTTTTTTCAAAAATAAAAATGTCAAGCTTAAAATATAGAAATACTTATCAGGTGTCCTAGTCTTTACTATCATTAGAATCAGCTTGATCCCCTCTTTCAAACATGGGAATATCTCAAAATCCATATTTTGCGACTTATGACTCATTTCCTAAAACGAATCACATATATGTGTCTTTAAAAAGAATCCATGACTATTTCATATCACTCGTTGATGTTTTTTTAAATGTGACGGCCAGACACGATCTTAGCAATTGAAGTCTTTGAAGTATTGTTTTTCTTTAAATCTTCAATGATAGTCTGAGACTCATTTAATAATATCAGGCCCATCATACCATACTTACAAGTTCTTATCTTGCACACTTCAGACGTGTACATGGAAATGGTCGCCGATATTGTTAAGTACTGATTATGCGAACTTTAAGGAGCACTTTTACCAATAAAATGGTCGAAAAGATGTCTGTAATACCAGGGAGTATATATATGGGTCAGATTGTCAGACAATGTACAATTCGCTTTCACCAATCCTCTCAAATAGCCCACATTTAAGACAAAAATGAACTTCAAAATGCAGTTCATCATAACAGAAATGATACTTGAAATCAATGCGATACCAAATATACTCAGATATACCCGGTATTCCTCATTTTTTAGCCTAATTTAGGAGAATTTCCTAAAAATTTGTGTAGAGCTGTCAATTGTGTATTTTCTGAAAATCTGACCCATATATATTAATTTAGTATGCATCTCACTGGCACCATGTTTTTACTCACTTGAATTAGTAGTGTATTTTTATTGTCGAAAAAATTCACACAATTAGGTGACTTTAGCTTCGCCCATAAACAATTTCATTGAAACCATGTGCAATACGTCGACTTTGAATTGTCCAATAATAGGACATTTGTATAGTGATATCAGAAACAAAATCTCTCTTATAACACACCAGATTATATTTGATATACCCCAAGCTATCATAATTGCTTGTGACAAAGTTTCTTGATGTTTATCCATTGAATCTATCTTCCTAGAAACACAGGACCCACCTGTGCTCTCAAACTAATCCTTCAATACATGGGTCAGATTTTCAGAAAATGTACAATTCGCCTTCACCAATTCTCTCAAATAACTCACATTTAAGACAAAAATGAGCTTCAAAATGCAGTTTAACATAACACAACTGATACTATAAACCAACGCGATACCAAATATACTCAAATATACCCGGTATTCATCATTTTACCGTCTAATTTAGCAGAACTTCCTAAATTTGTACAGCTACATTTTCTGAAAATGACCCACATGCCTATACATTAATATCCCCCGAGGGACGCCACTTAAAGTATGTGATAGGCTAATATCATTATACCTATACATGTTCTATTCTTTGACATCAAAGGGGTGCTCTTGAGATCACGAGTGGACCCTCAAAGCTGCATCAACACTGCCCCCTGTTCGTCGCCACCTTAACTACTTTCATTAATTATACCTGTACAGGGGAAGGCTGATCCTCTGATGTAACTTGTTTTCACGGAGACCTCTCGAGGGCTATTGTTGCGATGGAGGCTTTCTCTTTAAGTACTTGAGGGTGTGAGAAGGGGGAATTGAAGGGTTATTAGAAGAGACGCGTATTCTTATTCATTGCATTGAATTATACCTTGTATAAAGGGGGTAGTGGGGAGGATGTGAGTGGGGGGGGGGGGGTACTCCATTTCTTGGTTACTTATTTTGTGATAATCAATAATTTCATAATAAACAGCTTTATATATACTACTGATAAACATTTAAACATGAATCAAAATATTTTTTTTTCTATTTTTAGATGATCAAGAATTTCATGATAGACAGATTTATATATAGGCCTACTCTGGATAAACGTTTAAACATGAATTAAAATATGAATTGAATACATGAATTAAAATATTTTTCTTCAATTTCTCGGTCAATTATTTTGAGGTAATCAATAATTTTACAATCGGTTGGCTAACGTGACGATAATAAAGGGTTGATAGGCATACAATAAAATTGTTACGTTAATATATTTCATCAATAATGTGAGATACCCCAAAGGTAATCAAGAACTTTAATTTTATTTTATTTCATGAACAATCAAAATGGCCTGAGCAGTACATTCATCAACATAATTTTATTTATTTTATTTAATTGATAGATATTTTACAACAGACATTAATAATTTCCATATGGTTTTATAGACTAGATTTCAGCCATGTTTCTGTCGCACACATACTACTGTGATTAGACAGATGCTTAATGCTTAATGTTGTATAAGGTAGATAACTGATGTACATTTATACTGTATAATGATCTTTAAACTTAAATCGTTAAAGCTTACAAGTATGTGGATTAAACTTAACAAGATTTTTTCCATTGGCAGAATGAGAACTATCACAAATGTGAATGTTTTGTCAATAAAATTTATTTTTAAAAAAATGAAATAAATGCATGTGTAGGTAGACCCCCCCCCCCCTCCTCCTCCTCCATCCCCGCCCGCAACCATGTACACATTATATGAAAGAGCCTATTTCTACCACCACCACACCCATGAATACTTTTCTCACCTGCTCCTGTTTCCCACACCATACCTCCATGTTACACAAACAACGCCATGCAACCCTTAATAATAACCCTCTCTCCCTCCTTGCAGGCGTGAGAACCCACCCCCACCCCTATACCCTATAGCTAGCTAACCCTTTCACTTGTTTACCCCAGCTCCTCTCTCTGCATGCGTCGCGGCGCTGAGACAAAGGGTTAATTAATGACCCCATTGTCCAGCGCTGACCGCTGGGCAAGCCTGCGGACAAGATCAAAGCCCGCCGCTGGACATCACAGGGTGTAATCCGGGGAGGGGCAGGTACTTAGGGGTCAGTGCTGGTGGGAGAGGTCCACAGTCGCTGGTCGGTGGTCAGTCTGAACACATCTATACCCTGTACCTTCTCTGTCTACCATACCTCCAGCACTACTGGTCAGTCTGGACACATCACCCTGTACCTTCTCTGTCTCCATACCTCCAGCACTGACCCCTAAGTACTATAGTGTTTGTGTGACAGACAGACAACTCTCTATTATACTTATACATTACATTTGCTGAAACCCACAATCCATATTCAATCCATTAGCGATCCGAATATCAAACTACTATATTGGAACCCTTCGCTAAAAGGAGTACTTTGAAGGAGCAACACGAACCAAACACCTTGATTGCTATATTTAGCATTCAATTCGGTGCAAGGATAGTTTCAACTGTTACCATGGCAAAGGACAGACAAACCCCAAATGCTGAAACATCGATTCCAAAATCTTACAGCGAGAGAAGAAAGGTGAGTTTTATTTTGTGTCAATAGATAACAAATATTGTTTTGTTTATGAATCAAAAACATTGTATTCATTTGACCTGCTATGAATTATAATTGGCTCGCGCTATTTTAGTTCTAACATTGGTCTTCCCTAGCTAGATAAATGAAAATTCGAGGAAGATTAAGTTCAATACAGAGGGAATAGTTTGTTTCAAATAGGCTCCATGTCGCTGTATATAAGTGTGACTATATTCCTGGCCTAGCGGGTCATAATGCACATGGAGAAAGGGGCGTGACCGAAGGCTGATCAAAACAAACATATGGGTCAGATATTCAGAAAATGTACAATTGGCAGCTGTACACATTTAGTAAATTCTGCTGAATTAAGCTGCAAGTTTGTCAATACTAGGTAAATTCGAGTATATTCGGCATTGCAGTGATTCTAGCAATCTGTTTGGTTAGGTTGAACTGTATTTTGAACTTTATTTTCGTCTGAAATTTGGGTTATTTGATAAAATTGGCGAAGTTGAATTGTACATTTTCTGAAAATCTGATCCATATACATTTACTGTTATATGGAAGTGCAAATTCTTGAGACTAATGTATTTCACATTTTATTCCAGTTGAAGAAAGTTCAAGTAGAACGACATCGGCGTGAGCGGATAAATCGGTCAATGGGCACTCTGCGGGACTTGCTGTGTCAGGGACGGCCTGAAATGGTAAGTTTATGCATCATTTACTGGTCGCACTTTTTCTACTAAGCCGATTCCCATGCGTTTTTGCGCCGCAGAGGACTCTTTTGCACTAAATTCTGTGAGAATCGCATTAGAATAGGCTTAGTGGACTAGGCCCTTTTGTTGCTCCTAAGATCCAGTCAATCTTGATAGGTTTTATATGAAGCCCGTGTCAGTTTCGAAGAATCATTCTGGCATTTATAAATGTATTGCTTTAAAGTTGATGCAATGTTATGTGTTGAAAATGTTGACGATTAAATGCAAATATGTTTCAAATCATATACAATAATCAATTTTACTAAAAGCTAGTCGGTTATGTTGAACTGTATCTTTTTTTGGTCATAAATTTGAGTTATTTGAGAAGATGTTGGAGGCTAATTGTAGCTTACATTTCTGACGTCCTGACCTTATAAATATAGGCCTACTTTTATTTATATGATGTCGAAGCTTGAGTGATGTAATGATTATGCAAATTTATTACAATTGAAGTGTTGGTCTTTATAAATACTGATGGTTATCTATGCTTGTGTTTCCAGGCTGCTGATATAGATCGGGCTCAAATACTGGAGCTGGCTGTGTCCATGATCCGTCGTTTCCAACAACCATCACCCGCTCAACCCAGCATGCACCGTTCTGCGCCAGCCACTTCCGTTTCCTACAGAGTTGGCTTCAGTGGCGCCACCACCGCAATCAGCAGTCACTTGGAGAGCGCATGCGCCGACGCTGGAGCCAGAGCGAGGCTAATGAACCACCTGGCCACCTACCGGGACTTTAGATATAATATGACGTCACCTGAACTTCAGAGAGCAGCTTCCGGTGGGTCTTTCCTTCCGGTACAGTCCTTTAGTGACGCCACATCCACACATTCAATTGGACCTTTATTTGTGGATTGTGGTTCGAGAAATGACGTCACATCTCGGGAAGGGGATATCTCGCGTGATCAGGCGTCAATGAACGAGAGAATGGAGACTGAATCTCCAAGGGCGAATTCGCCAAACGACCATTTGCCTCGTCATGGTCGCATGGTTGATGAAAACAACAATAATGACATGTGGCGGCCCTGGTAGCAGAATTGTAGACTGTTCCCTTACTTATCCTTGTATATTTAGAGAGATAGGCTATTCGAGAAACGTTCCTCTATGTTAATTGTGTTGATATGTATCGTATTTTTGTAGTGGAAAATGTCGAATAGTTGATTGTTGTTGGGGTGACTTTTTCGCCTGGAGGGACGGTCTTCTGGCCAAATAGTTTTGACAAAAAATGTAGGCTATGTAGCCTAAAAACCGATGTGCAATAATGTTGAATCAAAAAGAAAGTGTCATTAATCATATATGTTATCGCTATATTGATGAATAAAGTATGTGTCTCATTTAAAAATGTTTTATTGCTGAAGTATTTCCATTTATCAATACATTAACGATAATGCAGTGCAAAATGCACGCTACAAATTCCTATACAAACACGACAATGTGAATCTACGAACCCCCAAATCTTTAAATGCCGGCCCCAGATCCGAAAATCGCCCATTCCTTTTGTAGTCGACAGACCATGCATGGTGGGATGTCAAAGACAGGATTAATCATGTATAGACGGCCCATCAAACATAAAGGCAACCCTCAAAGATCGGCTCAATCAAATACTTAACATTTGTCCCCGTCTGCTCCCGGTCCTGTCATACTGTAAAGTCGAATCCCATGTGTTCCTACCCGAAGCCATTCACGTTAATGTACCCTTAAAATACCGCGCCATGGGTTTTATGAAAGGAGCCGAACAGTTTTTGTGGTGCCCAAAATACAAAAAGTTTGGACGACCCAAATACCTAGCCTATATAGTCAGGGACAGGTGGAATGGAATGATTTTCGTTAGTTTATCTGTTTTTCTCGCAATGTTGCCCAATTTCAGAATTTGTGACGTTCAACTAACTATCATACACTCTAGGTCCAAAACATCAGATCAGATAAAAACGGTATGTCAGCCTACTTCCCTAATTGGTTTCCTGGCTTAGATCTCGGGTTTTAATGGGAATATAATGACATTTGCGGTCTTAATGGAATTATAATGGCACTTTGCGGTTTGAGGCGAGAGGCTTTCCCTTCATTTGAAGGGACTCTCTCACTTTTGGGCCTAGACTGTATAGATTATTAATTCAATCATTGAAATTCGGTCCATTATTGGAAAATAAAAATACTGGTAAGATATTTCTAAAGTGAATACCAATCATTTTGCATTCACAATCACTAGTATTCAAGTATGTATTTATTTTTTAATCCAGTGTCTAAAAATCCAAAATCCAAATTATCTTTTTTACAATTTCAAAACTTTTCAGAAACAGTTGCCATGGAAACTTGACCACCAAACATAATTAATAGCTGTATTCCTTAATTAAGCTCTGTACTGCCAAAATTGAACTTTAGCACACTATATTATACAGCAAGAAAAATATCCAACTCTTTATTTATTATTACCACCCGGTTGTGATATTGTTGGCATTATTAACTTGATTTCTGAACCGAAGTTACTTTAACTAAAAAGTTGAGTTAACAAGTACTGTATCATTAATTGTTATGCTTTGCCCGAGTTAAACACCGACGCTGTGTAATTGCGAGTCATTAAAATAGAGTGGGCATATATCACTTAATAGATGAGTAAGATTTTCAGAAAATGTACCTGTCAACTTCGCCAATCCTCTCAAATAACCCACATTTAAGACAAAAATGAGCTTCAAAATGCAGTTTAACATAACAGCACTGATACTTTAAATCATTGTGATAGCAAATATAACCAGATATACCCCGTATTCATCATTTTCCAGCCGAATTTAGCCGAATTTCCTAAACGTATAGAGCTGCCAATTGTACATCTATTGAAAGTCTGACCCATATAGTTGAGCTCTTTTTCAGTAAACATATGTTTTGAAAACACTTTTTATTCAAACAAATAACAAACGTCTCATTGCAATTAATTTGCTCCTTTAATCATTCTTAATTATATAAGATAAAAATTGTTTCGCTTGTGATAGTTTGTATGAAAGTCATTAAATTGGGGGGTAATTTTATAATTTGATATAAAGTGATGCATTTTAATCTTTTGATCGCGATCTATTTATGTAATCGAGAAAACAATCCAACCACCAAAACATCCCTTCCTCTTGCGCGTCTCTTGTGCGTCTCACGCTTTATGTCACGCTTCACATAATATACATTCCAGAGGGAATGTCTTCCCCCCACCCCCTCCCCCTCCCCCAACCCCTCAGACTTCTCTATTCATAAAGACAGCACACTTCACCCCCGAATCCTTCCATTGTGTATGTTTCATAAATGGGTCAGGTCATCAGAAAATGTACAATCGGTAGCTCACATTAATTTTAGTAAATTGGGATAAATTAGGCTGAAATATGATAAATACTAGGTATATCTGAGTATATTTGTCATTACATTGAATACAAACATCGGTTTGGTTATGTTGAACTGTACTTTATTAATAGAAGCTTATCTTTGTATTAAATTTGGGGTAAGGCCAAACAAAATATATGTGTGTTTCCGATTTATCTACCTGAAAACTAGGAAGGGGTGGTAAATTTAAAAAAGAATTTTCTTTAGGGAACCACCAACCAGAAACTGAGAAAAAAATTGTCTGTCTATCTCATAACAGAAGTTGTTTTAAACGTAAGAAACGTACATTTTAAGAGTTTTCAGGTTAGGAAGATTTGTTTTAATGCTTTAATTAGTTTTGTTGTCAAAACATCATTTTAAAAAATAGGAAAGATCAAAACACAATTTAAGTGCGGTAAGTTTTTCTAGGTAGGAGGGGGTAAATCGGCAACACACCTATTTTTTTGGCCTTATTTAAGAGAATTTCAGAAGGCGAATTGTACATTTTCTGATGACCTGTTCCCTATATACATACATACATCTAAGGCTCTGTTGCCCAAGTTCCACACCCTTGATCAGAGGTTTTACTTAAGTAGCCGCCGTCCTAGTCTCAACTCGGCTCATCTCTATTGACCCAGAGCTTGAAGGATGCTGGAGAGGGCAGGTGGGTCCGGCAGGTGGAGCCGGAGGTACCGATGAGTTCTGATGGGGCGCACACCATCACCCGACAAGTGGGTCAGATTTTCAGAAAATGTACAATTCAACTTCGCCAATCTTCTCAAATAACCCAAATTTCAGACGAAAATAAAGTTCAAAATACTGTTCAACCGACCCAAACAGATTGCTAGAATCAATGCAATGCCGAATATACTCGAATTTACCTAGTATTGACCAAATTGCAGCCTAATTCAGCAGAATTTACTGAATGTGTACAGCTGCCAATTGTACATTTTCTGAAAATCTGACCCATCTACTCACCCAACCATTAAAGATGTTCCTTACATTGTCACTTGTACATTTCAATCATCAAAGAAATGCTAAGGCAGAACATCAAAGGAGGTCATATTAACCAGCATTTATGCTAATGGTGAATTATTGTCCCGACCATATTGGTAATTAGGGGTAGCTTTTCCACGCATGGTGACGCTATGCCAATGAGTTGCCAACTCCGCTATAGCGATTCCTTTAATCATACGTAATAATTGAATTGGGAAAGTACTTTTGGAGCGAATCCAATTTATCTTCCGGCTTCATTTCTCTCTTGATAGAATGCTCTGTATACCAACATTTTTTATTGTTGTTATAAAAGTTTTATTGCACACAATTACAGGAAATCCTGGTATTCTCATGTAGTACAAGGAAAATATTATCAAAGTGTTGTACAGTATATATTAGCTGATATAGCTTTATCTTCGTTATAACATTTAAAATTTAACCTTTTTTAAAACA
This sequence comes from Sthenelais limicola, assembly GCA_942159475.1. Lineage (NCBI taxonomy): Eukaryota > Metazoa > Annelida > Polychaeta > Phyllodocida > Sigalionidae > Sthenelais > Sthenelais limicola. Next base: position 117,128,808 of record OW804097.1, on the reverse strand, counting down.
TGCATTGAATAGGTTAATTTAAAAAGATATGCTATTGAATTCATGGTAAATGTTGGTACGACGGTCTGTCACATGACTCAATATTAATTATATCAAATATATATTCATATAATTATATATTCGTATGTTCTTATATTCAAAGGGACTTTTCTAAACATGTTGTTATTCTGAATCAGTATCCCTCGATACTACATGATGAAATGTGGTTATACTGCACTACCAAAATACTTTATGTGGATCAGATTTTCAGAAAATGTACAATTAAACTTCAATCTTCTCAAATAACCCAAATTTCAGAAGAAAATAAAGTTCAAAATACAGTTCAACCTAACCAAACAGATTGCTAGAATCAATAAAATGCCGAATATACTCGAATTTACCTAGTATTGACCAAATTGCAGCCTAATTTAGCAGAATTTACTAAATGTATACTGCTACCAATTGTACATTTTCTGAAAATCTGACCCATGTTCTTCCATGACAATTTTTTCCCATGATACTGCTTGTCCATGAGCAGTGAATTTCTTTATTGGTGATGATGGGGAGATACAAAGTGAAATTAGTCCACTCTTTCATATCATTCTTCTTAACCAGTGGAATGAAGTGAAATTAGTCATTTCCATTAGGTTCACTGTCAAATCTGTTGGAATCTGGCCTTCAGTAATAATTCTCGATTTGAGGCAAAGTATTACATGATAGACTACAATACAGTTTTTATATTTGAACCAAATTTATTTTTACTTTACAGGATATGCAATTAATAAATTCCAATTGCTTCAGAGGTCGGAAAAACTGAGACCAAACGCATTAACTGCCCAGGAAAATGAGTCATAAGTCGCAAAAAATAGATTTTGAGATAGAATTATATTTGAAAAGATGAGATCAAGCCGATTCCAATGATAGTAAACTGTCTAATAATCTAATAAGTATTTCTAGATTTTAAGTCTGATATTTTCATTTTTGAAAAAAGAAGTTTCGAATATTTTTGGAGGGCAATAAACAGTAAAGTAACTAAATGTAGTCCATATGAGGACCTTTAAAACGAGAGAATATATTACATAGATTGTCCTGAAATTTGATACATCGATCGATATAACTATAAGTAATAAACTCCCAAAAAATCGGAACATTCCAATAAAGTGATCTTGTAAAATAAACACTTTGAAAAATACATTTTTTGCAACTTTTGACTCATTTCCCTGAAACATGTCCCAATTGAATTCACGCATTGCCACGAGATTCCAAACAAATATGATCTATTATTAATGTTTATTAATGTTACTAATATATATCTTATATTCTTGGGGCCTGGCAAAATCGTCGGTTATGATGACGAACTTATACATAATTATACTTTCACATGAAGTTGCTTGACAAATAATCCGTCCCTGTGCAAACTTTGAAAAGTTTACCCTCATAAATCAACTTCTAGTCATACTTTTTTTAAAAGGTTTTATTCAGTTTCTATCCTGCCATCTTGGCTTATACACTTCTAACGACATGATTAACCTATCCCTTTATCATTTTAAAGTTGTTTTGGTATGTTCTTCCTTGTTTTTCTTCCATTTTTAATATAATGACAAACCAGGTATACACCCAAAACATTACCCTCCACACATGACGGGGCAGCATAACAAAAAGACTCTAAGACTATTTCATAAAGAGATTGGCGTTACCGGCCAGAGCAGAAGTCTCCAATATACCCTTTTACCTGCTTGATCCATTTCCGATCTCGGTCGACAAATTTTGCATTGTACAACGCCGCCTTATATCTCACCATGACTTTATTAACAAATGCTTTGTAACATAGCTCACCCTTATAAAACAATCTCTGTCTATTTATGTAATTTTTCATCAGCAAAATAATCCCGTTCCTTCTACTCATACTTAATGGCACACAATTTTACCAGTTTAGTACACGCGGTCAAACTCTGTAGACGCAATATTTCACTTTCAGCGATATCTAAACCCCGAAAACACTCTCAATAAAAGTGAGTTTTGCTGAAGTAGCGACCGCAGGGCAGAGCAAATAGGAACAACTACACCTAATGCGACACTCAATTGCATTCTTTAAAGATATACTTGTATTTCAAAAGGCACCGACCTCGTTACTTTTGCAATTAATGAATTATCCCACACCTACTCAACAGGCACTCAGCCCTTGTAGGGGTCCATTTACCCCCTTTTGTATTGACCGCTGGACCCGTGTTTAATAGCGACAAGAAAAGCTATACAAACGCAGGCTCTAATACTATAGGCAGTGACCAGTGTCTGCATGGCTTGACCACTACAGTGCAAGGCTTGACCACTACAGGACTTCACAGTGGTACTTATGGAAGCAGGTGTATGTTGAAGTATGGAGGCGTGTCGGGAAATGCAGGCCATGCATTCTGGGGATTATTATGTAATAATAATACCGTCCAACATTATGTCTAGGAATGTACACATGTAAGCATGTATTTCTTACCGCAAAACCCTCCCACTATAAAGCGAATAGTCAAATGAATGACAATGAAAAATATTGATACGTTATTTTTTTTATAATTCATCTATACACACGTAGGTGCACATTGTACTTCAAAACAAACTTGCTCCGACGCCCATCACATCTTTGTGCGCAAATTATTATTTATAATATTATTAATAATAATAATCAACAATATGCATAACAAATTTCAAGACAACACTAACATTGGTATCATTGTGCGATGTGGGTTTGCGTTTCCAAGGAAAACACGACCCACCAAGGAGGAACCAACCAAGAACCCATGTTTTTATATACTACTCACTGTCAACTATTAGATTCCCTTAGTTCAAATCCAACCTCGTCATAAATAAATCGCCATAGGTTTTAAACCCACTAGATGTGCATTTTATGCGGGAGTATAATTGCTATGACAAATGTATACATCCATATTCAGCAAATCAAATCAGAGAGAGAGTCTCTGTGGCCGAGCCATGTTTGGACGTGGTACTTTCCCCACCTGCTTCTCTATATATGTGAAGTACCATGCATCCGCACCTGCACGCCCAAGCTATAGGTCAGATTTCCCAGAAAATGTACAATTCAACTTCACCGATCTTCTCAAATAACCCAAATTTCAGACGAAAATAAAGTTCAAAATACAGTTCAACCTACCCAAACAGATTGCTAGAATCAATGCAATGCCGAATATACTCGAATTTACCTAGTATTGGCCACATTGCAGCTTAATTTAGCAGGATTTACTAAATGTGTACAGCTGCCAATTGCGCATTTTCTGAGAATCTGACCCTATTATATCAAGCGGTAGATATACCTGCAGTACACAGCTCAGAAATGTACACACATACTCTCACACACCGACTGACCCACTTACACAACTCTTGAGGTGGGCTGAAGTTAAACCCAAAGACGGTTGTATCAGATAACGGAAGAAAGGTTATGACTCAGTGCACTTGAGATGTTTGATTGAAATGTCTGAGTGGGGGAAAGTGTAGATATTGAAAGTTGTTGTTGAGATGAAAATTAGCCACTGCTTTTTAGTCCTATTTACACACAGGAGATACAGAAGCTTTTACTACATATTTATATGGGTCAGATTCTCCGAAAATTACAATCGGCAGCTGTACATATTTAGTAAATTCTCCTAAATTAGGCTGAAAATGATGAATATCTGAGTATATTTGGTATCGCATTGATATATAGTATCAGTTCTGTTATGTTAAATGCATTTTGAAGCACGTTTTTGTCTTAAATGTGGGTTATTTGAGAGGGTTGGTGAAGGTGAATTGTACATTTCCTGAAAATCTGACCCATATATATGACTAGTATGAGGAATCACGGCGTCTAGACTTGGTCTGTGTCTTCAGTAATTATTAAAATACCGATGCCACAAACGCGTGGGTCTTTACTTTCTTATGAATAAGAACAAACAAACTTTCCACAATGCTGGAGAATATTATGCAAATTGAAGCATCCCCCCCCCCCCACACACACACACACAAAATAAAAACAGCAAGTTTATTTCAAATGTTGGTGTAAATATGACTATAGAAAATCATACTACTAGGAATGACGTATTACTAGCAATTACTAATCAAATATAACTTTAGACCTGTCCGCCTGATCATTGAAGGTTTCAATAAGTATAACACAACTCACATAGTCAATTCAGTTTCAAAGATGTGTATTTCCAAGGTATATCAAATATCATGAAATATATAATATCAAGGCAAGTACAATCCCTGACTGAGAGTCTAAGGAGAAGGTTCTGGTGTGTAGCAAGTCAGGAGAAAGGTTCAAGCTTTCTCTACAAATGTTCATTTTACTTTTCTTAATAATTACCGATTTGTTTCCCTTCTAAATACAAATATGCGCTATATGATACAATAATTAAAACGTGATTTATAAATTATTATATAGTGAATTGAACTAGTAAGTGAACTATAATAATGAATTGAATACGTTTTTGTAAAAACAAACAGCACTCGTCATATCCTCTCTATTTGTTTTATATATTTTCTAGTTTTCTTTTACTCTCCACCGACGCATCGGTACACTTTTCTTTTAGTTTGTTTTGCTCATATCCTCCCTATTTATCAAGAGCTGATTTAACTGATTCGTCGGCACCTGCACAACCATCGTTTCTTCAATATGAGACAAAAACATGGGTAACTTGAATAAAAGTGTGACTGTCACTCTTTCCTGTGTTAAGGACAATTAAGTTCATGGCGTTATGTAGACATGGCTTGAGTGAAAATGTTGTATGATAATGTTTTATTCATGTGAGATTGATTTATATATATCGTATTTTTATTCAGACATCACATTAAATGCATCAGAAAGGGAAGCGTCCCTCAGAATTCTGTGCTTCCAGGGCTCCCCTTTAAATGAGGATACGGTGAAATAAAATTAATCATCACAATCATGTTTCAATTTGAATGTCAATTGATGTGGAAAAGGCGAGTTTCCCCATATTTGAATTTTTATATTTCTATATTTATATATATTTATAATTAATATCAGGGTTTCCGCCATTATGTGAGCACATATTAAGAAAATCGCACAATTGTATGAATCTAAAGTTTAAGACATTCTTTATACTTCTACAACGAGGCCCCTTTGCATTTGAGATCCATCTTTTTCTTAATCGCAATGAGTTTATTTTTACGATTCAATTATACGTATCAAATACTCGCAAATGACAGATAATTGTCTTTTTGCTGACGATACGTCCCCTCTGGGTAGAATTTGTTTTACGATGCTAATTCCATGAAGCCTAATTTCTGGTAATAAATACCACGTTCGTGACTGAACTATTTGAGACGCCATGGCAGCAGCAATTAGTCAGGTTCACTATGTATTTTCGTTGGCATTTTTTGGAGATTAGTAAAACTATACATTTTTGGAAACGTCAGAACGTCAGCAATCAGAAAATGGATGATGTCATTTGCGCCAAAGTCTATTTTTGCAAATTATCAATATTTTTGTTAAAAAAGTGAAAAATATGATTTTTAATTAATAAAAAATTCTAAATCATTAAGAGATTAGTAAAACTATACATTTTTGGACACGTCAGAACGTCAACAATTTTAAAATGGATGATGTCATTTGGACCGAAGCGTATTTTTGCAAATTATCAATGTTTTTGTAAAAAAAGGGAAAAATATGATTTTTAATAATACAAAATTCTAAATCGTTTAAATCATTAAGAGATTAGTAAAACTATATATTTTTGGAAACATCAGAACGTCAGCAATCTTAAAATGGATGATGTCACTTGGACCGAAGTGTTTTTTTCCAAATTATCAATGTTTTTGTAAAAAAAGTGAAAAATATGATTTTTAAATAATAAAAAATTCTAAATCATTAAGAGATTAGTAAAACTATATATTTTTGGAAACGTCAGAATGTCAGCAATCTTAAAATGGATGATATCATTATGACTGAAGCGTATTTTTGCAAATTATCAATGTTTTTGTAAAAAAAGTGAAAAATGATTTTTAATTAATAAAAAATTCTAAATCTGGATACAAAACTAATATTTTCATGGCATTTGGACTTCATAATGCAGTGACATTGTGGATTTAATTATACATTGATATCTTGTAAGATATTAAGGTCAAATGGGGTCACCACATAAAGATTACCCATATAAACTAAGGTACCGTATTTGTTAAAGATTACAGTAAAGTTGCAAATTATTGGCAATGGTGTCAAAGAAAATTAATATTAGATATTATAGAAAACATGCAATAAGACTACTAGTTTTCCATGTATAAATGAAGGGTCTGTCTTCAATTTCTGCTGGATTTTATTATATATCAACCTGTGAATGCATGGAACACTGGCAAAGCCTTTGCACGTTCCATACCAAGACATGTCCATCCTGGCTTTATTTCCACAACCCCAGATGCCAATGAAATTAATGTATTTCTCAGCAAGAGTTCATAATTGGCTATAACTAATATTAATATATCTGTGTCTGGGGAGAAGAACATCAGTGGTGCGTCCAAGGGGTTTCTCTGAGATGCCTACACTACCTGGTGGATCAACAATGTGTCTGCTTCTTCATGGTTGTTGTCTTCAAAATGTAATGGATGGTTGCTTTTAGTACATCCTGAGGCAGAAAAAATTACTACTTTGTTTGAGTCTTTGTTATATTTGAGGATCTTGGTAGCAAGATATCCAGTAAGGTCAGCATTTGTTTGGTCATGAGAAAGGAATCGACTCTTTGGAATGTTTTTGATGCTTGTATCATCTTTTACCTGATACTGGATTGGATCCTTTCCCTGTCTTCTCTTCTCTCTTGTGGCAAGCCTTAGGGAATTAGCCCTGTAGGTGTCAAACACCAGAATTATCTCATCAAAGTCTCTTGTTAGAGATATCAGTTGGTCATTAAACCATTCACTGAGGTCCTTTACTGTCACAACTTAGTTAACTTCTGGACAACTATTATACCATCCACCAGAGCAATCTTGCGACTTGGAAACCCATCATCTGTTGGAATTGCATAAACTGAGTCTGTAGTTACAGGACAGTATAGCAGGAATCCAGAATTTTGATGTGGGCTATCTACACAGTGCATTGATTAACTTTGATTTGTCAGTGCATGGCAGCATTGCTCCATCCAGGGAAAATAGTGCCCTTGGGGTTAAAGTGAACTCATAGTTTTCTATGGCATAATTCTGGTTGATTTCTCGGTTGGATCTTGCAAGGACCATCAACCTGCCATAAAGATCCTTTGTCTCCTTCAAATCCAACTCTCTTAAGAGGCAGGACATTTCTGGTGAAGCCATGAAAAATTGCTGTCTAGCATTTGCATTGTTAGAAATGCCAACCAGTCCAGAGTGAACCTTCATTAGCTTGTTCAGGTGTTCACATGCATGATCTGCACCAATAGACAAAAATGGAATGTCACCCATGGATACTGAAGTTCCCTTCAAGTCTCAGGATGATTGATTCTCAAGTCCCACATGTCTACAATGTATCAGGGGAAATACTCGACTATTCAGGGGACAGACACCAATTAGTATATTAACTTAGCCCAGTTTAAACAGATTTTCATAGTTTTTGTTAATTTAAAGAGATAAATTTGATGAGACCTGCAGATTTTTCAATTGAAACTTATCATGCAACAAACCTCCTGATCTATTTTGGTCATATATCTGAATATTGGTCATAATATTAACTCTGACATTAAAAGAAGTGAAAAAAAGAAAGACAATCATAACGATGCCAAATTTGAGTGGCAGCCTTTTTGGTTTTGCGTATTTTTGTACTTTTCCATGCTCCGATTTTTTCCAACTTTTGATATGTTGTTCAGAACATCTGAAATTATTTGAAACAATCATGAATAGGCTGTTTAACACGAAACCTTTAATTGAATTGCATGATTATTTTTCATTAAAATATTATTTTTCACTTTTTTTTTACAAAAACATCAATAATTTGCAAAAATACGCTTTGGCGCAAATAGCACTAGCATTTTGAGATTGCTGACGTTCTGACGTTTCTAAAAATATATAGTTTTACTAATCTCCTAATGATTTAGAATTTTTTATTAATTAAAAATCATATTTTTTTTTACAAAAATATTGATAATTCGCAAAATATGCTTCAGCGCAAATGACATCATCCATTTGTGGATTGTTGATGTTCTGACGTTTCCAAAAATATATAGTTTTACTAGTCTTCTAATGATTTAAAATTTGTTATTAATTAAAAATCATATTTTTCCCTTTTTTTACAAAAATATTGATAATTCGCAAAATAGTCTTCGACGCAAACGATATCATCCATTTTTGGATTCCTAACGTTCTGACGTTTCCAAAAATGTATAGTTTTACTAATCTCCTAATGATTTAAAAATTTTTATTAATTAAAATCATATTTTTCACTTTTTTTACAAAAATATTGATAATTTGCAAAATAGGCTTCAGCGGAAATGACATCATCCACTTTTGGATTGCGGACGTTCTGACGTTTCCAAAAATGTATAGTTTTACTAATCTCCAAAAAATGCCAACGAAAGTTAAAAAATGAACACAGTGAACCTGACTAAATGTTCACTTTGTGGTGTAGCCGTGTGCTAGCCCGGTCACGTGCCCCCTCCTCACGTTCCCGCACACTCCCGTCCCGTGCGAGAGGGCACGAGACCAACGCTAGCCTTGCGGTTGCTGCTGCTGCAGCTACAGCTATAGTATAGGGGCAGGTGGGGTGCGGAAGAAAGGGGTGCAGGGGGCATGAGTACCCTACAAAAGAAGAACGCCCTTTTCCCTCATCACCAATAAGAGGCTATTCATAGAAAGGTTATTATTCCCGCGGCAATAGTTCCTTTTAAGACTACCGCCCATCCACCTGCCCCCCGACTACCACACATTGCGTGAAGAAGCATATTCTTAATAAGTTTCTTCTCCTTTATTTATCGCCCCTATTTACTTAATTACTTCCTTTGTTTTTGTTCAATTCATTCTTGTTTTGTTTGTAGATGAAGCATCGTTATTACGATTGTATTTCTTGTGGGTAGCACATAGGCTTACTGCACATTGAGGAGACATCAAGCTCAATTGTAATCAGGTTAACTGTATATAATAATATAAATATTATAAGAATTAAGGTAGAAGGGACCTCCTGGTAGAGCTATGATTAGCATAGAATGGGGTACCTATTTCCAGGTATTGAATTGAATTTATTGGTGTAACTGTATTGAACTGGAAATAAACAATATACATACATAGGCTACATACATACACACACACATACATACATACATACATACATACATACACACATACATGCATACATACATACATACATACACACACATACATACATACACACACATGCATGCATACATACATACATACATACATGCATACATACATACATACATACATACACACATACATGCATACATACATACATACATACATACACACATACATACATACACACACATGCATGCATACATACATACATACATACATACATACATACATACATACATACATCGTTATCAGAATAAAAAAGAAGTCTTCTACTAGTTTCTAAGTTTTGTATTGCAGACGCAATAATAAACATGACTACTCCATACAAATCAATCACCATAATTATAGTGATCAAGCTATAACTAATTTGGCATACTTTTGAAACAAAATATTCAATTTGTTTTGATATCAAACAATCAACCTGTCTTTTTCATAATGGGTCATAATTGGGGCTTTGTACCAATGAAGTGAATTTCACCGTGTATCCATCTGGGAACATTGTCAATTTGGACAAACTTCTGCCTGGTCCTGGGTATGACCATAAAGTGCCTTTCTGTCTCTTTTTCTGTCTCTATCCCTTCTTCTCTATCTCTATTACCTGGGTAAGATCATAAACTGCCTCCCTCTCAGCTCTCCCGCTCTTGATAGAACCTTTATTCATGTGTTAATAAGGGCGTAAAGCTACCAATCTCACTCACTCACTCACAAACTTCTGTCTCAGTAGTGTTTGAAAATGTGAAAATAAGGAAATTCAGTAATAACAAAATGATAAATGACTTTGACTACATTTACTACGTGATATCCGAGTCATGTCTCTGGTGATATATACATCATTATCAATTGGACTGAAATAGACATCATGATTAAACAGCTGTCGCATCCCAACAACCCTGTCGTCGCGGAAGACAGTTTACAAAGTTAGATCTCGTGACGTCTTGTCTCCTAGCCACGTAGAGCGAGATCCCCATCGGCGCCGTCTGTGAGCCATGTAGATTACATGAGTTTTGACCTGGATTCACCTTCCGCTGATGTTAATTTCTGTAAGCTGACGCCATCAAGACGCTGGTGAGACAGTGACGAGGCGACGGCGAAAGTTTGGGCCTCAGAAGACCCTCTATAGTGTATAGACTGGGTAGCAGACTCTTGGATTCCTCCTTCCTATAAGAAGCTATAAGAATTAAGATTATTCTCTCTTATGATTATTACATGTAGCGTTTGTTTATAAATGCCCATGTTTGTTTCTTTATGTATCAGACATCAAAGATTTTTTATTTTCCATAGAGTTATTAGAGTCTGGACTGAAGAGTGATCGTTAGTGTACTTCCAAAATAACGTAGATAATACTTATTATAATAATTGAAAGATTGTAACAATGAACACAAAAATATCTATAACTTATAGATATTTTTGTGTATTCTTATAGTATAAGAATTCTTATGCCATGCTTGCCTGAGTTTGGGATATTCCTTATTTTCCCACCCTTGATCTCCGTGTAGAACCAATTTTCATGGCTGGACACCAGTGAGGTCAGATTTTCAGAAAATGTACAATTGGCAGCTGTACCCATTTAGTAAATTCTGCTAGATTGGGCTGCAATTTGGCCAATACTACTAGGCCAATACTAGGCCAATACTAGGTAAATTCGAGTATATTTGGCATTGCATTGATTCTAGCAATCTGTTTGGTTAGGTTGAACTGTATTTTGAACTTAATTTTCGTCTGAAATTTGGGTTATTTGAGAAGATTGGCGAAGTTGAATTGTACATTTTCTGAAAATCTGACCCTAATATGACATCAAAGATGTTTTATTTTCCATAGAGTTTAATATTAGAGTCGAGGCTGAAGAGTGATCGTTAGTGTACTTCCAAAATAACGTAGATAATACTATATTATTATAATAATTGAAAGATTATAACAATGAACACACACACATATGTATAAGAATGCTTCCCAAACTCATTCACTTCCCCCTATAGTATTATAACGTGTTATGGATGTTCTTGGGTCATGCCTGAAAAGTCATTAATTAATATTATTTCCACATCAGATAAACTTGCCATTTAACTTTCCCTACTTAAGTTAACGCCAGAACGCTTATCGATACGCCACAACGACTATCTATTCTCCCCTTATGCCATGCTTGCCTGGGTTTGGGATATTCCTTATTTTCCCACCCTTGATCTCCGTGTAGAACCAATTTTCATGGCTGGACACCAGTGGGGTGAGATTTTCAGAAAATGTACAATTGGCAGCTGTACACATTTAGTAAATTCTGCTAAATTAGGCTGCAATTTGGTCAATACTAGGTAAATTCGAGTATATTTGGTATTGCATTGATTCTAGCAATCTGTTTGGTTAGGTTGAACTGTATTTTGAACTTTATTTTCGTCTGAAATTTGGATTATTTGAGAAGATTGGTGAAGGCGAATTGTACATTTTCTGAAAATCTGACCCAGTGGAGTGATCGCCTTGGCTAGACATGCGTGCTGCACTTATCATAATAAATACCCTAAACACTGAACCCCCGCTGCGCAATTTTCTAAAGATGCCCTAGAATTATCATGGCGTTAGTGGGACCAGGTATTAGCTACTTGCCCACCTTTTACTTTACCCCTCAGGCGAGGCTAAATTCATAATCTCCCCCTCCTCCCCCCGCCCCTCCCCCCATTGGGGCCGTATACCAGCCCCTTATTCATCACATTATCATATTTCATCATTGTCCTTCCCCCTGCATCTTCCCTTAGAGTTCTCTCACGTGCCGCGCCAGTTGCCGCGGAGCGTGACGCGTCTGCAGCGCGTCGGCTGCGTCTCAGACCTTTCATCTTGCCGCGCCGTATTAAATACACCACTTGACGCGGTTCGTGTAGCGGAATGCGGGCCTTTGATGTGTTTGTAGTTATGAGCCACCTTACACGCACCTGCCCCTCCCACATATCTCTAGATGGGCTGCACATCCTTTCGCTGATATGTCCCCCCGCGGCACGGGCGTCGTCACGCTCGGACGGACGGAAGTCTAAAAGTCGTCTGCAATGACAATTGCCCAAATTGATGTTGATTTCCTTGAAGTCGCCCCCAATTCCCTTTCTAGGCGGAGAAACAGAATGCTATACATATCTCCCAAACAACTAACATCAACTTCAACCGCCATAGCTTAAGAATATCCTGTTACTTTTCTTAAAATTGGTAAATTTATTGATCATCACAGCTGCGTTGATCAGGCCGATGACGAAACCAAGCCAACCAACCCCAACCAGATTGTTACGTACCTATACATAAACACTACCTTCATATCCGCCCTGTCAATCAATCCCGTAACTTCAAAGCTAATATTTTTACATAATCCCCAAGAAAATTCGAAAGTAAAGGTATGTAGAAATAGGAGAGCCTGAGAGGCAAGATGTTATCTTGAGTTGTATTGATCAGACAAGGCCCTGTACCTGTGATATATGATACGCTGTAGTTTTGCCCAAGCCTCTCCCACGGCCCTTACGGTCAGAGACCGTGACGAGGTGAAGCTACTTCACGCCGTTTTAGTTGTTCGCAGATTCTCTTTCATCCACCGCCGCGTCTCCAACACGCTCAATGGAGAGTGAGGTCATATTTTCATGGGGGGAACGCCGGTGTGTTTCTCTAAAAAATAAATTAGCCATATCTGCAAGATGGATGCAAAGGAATGCAGAGTGTTAAGGCTAAGTGTACTCCTTTGGAGATTAGCATGTGTTTTATCTATATTAAGTGTGTGTTGAACTTGTGAATAAAATTCGCAAATGACGCGAAATGTGTCTCACTATATCGCATCTAAGTCATAGGAGATTTAAAGTGGCCCAGGTAATCTTCATTTACCATTTAATACGAAGTTAAGGAATTTATGTGAAACTGCATGTCCAATGAATCCGCTATCTTGTTATCGATGATGTTTAATTAACTAATGTGTAAAATATTGATAAAAAAAATACTCAAGAAAGATCGTGTAGCAACGTCTTAAAACTGAACTCTTGCTTCTGGTAGTATAGCCCCCTCGCCGGGCGTCACCTCGGTTCCCCCCGCTAAGAAAGGAACAATAAGTGATAGTTAAGTATCAGCACGCGTGCGTCTCAGATGTGCGCTAGTGTGAGTGACAGGTGCGGCCGCGCAGGGCGGCGCTACCCGGGGCTTAACTAGGCCTGATTATAGGCGGGCCACATCAAAGAGTATCGGCACGCGACCACACCAGTATATAAGGCCTGCGCGACCAGACAGCAAGCATTCAACTCTCTGAGTTCACACTGTACACATCTACCTACAGCTACCACTGCCTTCTTACTTACCAAGGACATTTACCATCCTCTGGTTCGCACTTTACTTGTGATCAACACATACCGACATAGAAATGGCTGCCACTGCTAGCTTTGCCTCTGCTAACTCTTACTGCGTCGAAAGGGAAACCAAGCTATCTGCACGAAGGGTAAGTTTCACTTCTATCTTGGAAATACAGCTACAACTTCTTGGTATAGACATGTAGGCCTGACTCTGTTTTGAACATAGGATCGGGTGTATACATAGATTTGGTTACCAGGGTTTCTGGGGTGGTACTATTATACGTATAGAGTGGCAGGTGTTGCCGTTGTGTATTTGGGCTTGTATAAAGTATAGACATTTAGAGGGAGATAGCCACCGGTGTTTGACAGTCGACAACACCTGGTCTTTTGAGTTAATAAATGCCTAAACACTAACTGCTAAACTCCACGGATTCTATAGTTGTTATGCTACAGCATTTAGCCTTTACTTATACTGTGATATATAGTTTGCCAATTGTTGTACTACAAGTATACTCATCAATATCCTTTCCTCTTACAGTACAACAAACATGTTGCCGAACGCAAACGCCGTGCCCGTATCAATACCTCTCTCGATGAGCTCAAAGAAATGATCCTCTCCACCATGCACAAAAACGTAAGTATCTGTTCTCTCTCTATATTATATATTTGGCACTATTATATGTATACCGTAATTTCGGCCTCTTGTTAACTAGCAGTATAACTTTGGCTGTCATTAGAATAGGTCACACACGTCAACCATATGTTGTGACCCCGACTCGCTCTAGAGAACACACCCTCTCACCTATATGTACATCCATTGGCCTTTACTCACTACCAAATCAATCAAAAGTGAATTCAATCCAGTATTTCGCTCATACCAGATGCTCGGTAAAACTTGCGGGTATAGGGTTTCAGTAAGGTGAAGAGGGGTTAGTTTAAGGGTTGGGGTCCAAGCATATAGGTTGCTGTTATTTGTTTGAGCGTTGTGTTGACCTGGTAAACTTAACTTGAGACTTGTGTGAAGGGAACTTGGCTAGACAAATATTTGGGCACATTATGCTTATCTTTGACTACATTCTTTCACACCAGTATATGAATAAATAGAATCCGATATCTTACATCCTTGGAACGCATACTTTTTTCGGCAATGGCAGGGATTCTTATAATGTTATATTTCATGTATTATTGTATTAAAATGTATATATTCGCGAACAGATTTACTTATGTATTTGCTTTTCCCTCTTTACAGCCTGAAGACTATGATAAAATGGAGAAAGCCGATATCTTGGATCTGACCGTCAAATTCCTGAAGGGTGTGAAGCAACAGCAGAAACAGACCCAACAACAACAGCAACAGCAACGGCAACAACAACCCAAACCACAATATTACCAAGCCAATGCTGCTCAAGTCCGTGCCTTGCCCACAACAGGTCGACTGATTGCCCCAGCTCCAATCAACCCTGCTGCTCTTTACCAAACCGGCTACAACCGCGCATCCGACCAGGTCCAACGCTTCGTCAACACCAGCGACCTTGACGACGGAACCGCGCAAAGACTCGCTGCTCATCTCAAATCTCGCAGCATGGCGTCATACCCACGCGTGAAGCGTTGCGAGGTGCCCTCTGCCCGCGTCTGCAGGAACATCACCAGGGAGTTGTCTACTCTTTCTCCCGCTAGGAGGCAGGCCACAACAAGCCCTGTGCAGATGCACGATTCCTCCTTCTCTCCTCTGTCAGGCATGACAACCCTCGCTGTTTCACCTGTCAATCACCGCGCTAGCCCCGCCCACACTCGAGTATGGAGGCCATGGGAGGGACAGGCATCTGCTTAAATCTGAGCTGAGAAACAAAAAAAACATTGAACACTATTGACTCTTTCAACTACTTAAACACTGCAGACAATATATAGCAGGAAAAACAAGACGACTTGTGCCTCTGGCAAATTCTCAACCAACAACTGCTATATTTGAAATATGTAAATATATGTAAATAACATGTAAATGACATGTAAATAGGGTGCCCATGACTGTATCTAGGGCTCAAGAGATTGCTGGTCAATCTTATTGTTAAACAGTGCACATATGTACTTACAACGTGAAATATCGTTAAATAAAATCATGCAAAAATTTAATCAATGGTGTTCTACTTACTAACGTTATCTAACGGCATAGCGATTCCTAAACATTCATATCGACTTTCTTCTGATAGATTTCATCGATTCCATGCCCTTTGCATTGATATCAAGTATCTCTAGTTAGTCGTAAAATGTAATGTTAATTGTCTAGATAGCATTCCCAAATCTCAAATGGTGCAACATATTCGCGCAATTAAATGATAACGCCTAGGCCTATTCAGTTTAGCCTGATTATAATCACTTTTCATATACTGCTTCCTCCAGTAGGCTTCTACACTCTATACGCGTCTTGTAGGCAATGGCTTTCCATAGGGTTAACCATAGCGGGCTTTGGATCTTTACTGCCTACAGGACGCGTATAGAGTGTATACTAGAATCTAGTATCAAGTATGAGTTATTCGTCCCAAATCGTCGCCATTATCAATTGTCCACAAAGTATTCCTTTTGATCTTAAACAAGATAACGGAAAAACGTCTTAGAAACCAAATAACTGCCAATGGCGCAGCATACAGTAATCACTTAATTAGCAAATTTGGTATAGTCAGAGACCCTAAATATAGGGTCTCTGGTATATAGCTTGAGTATAATACTTTTTCATATACTACTCCCTCCAGTAGCGATCTATATATCAGTTTAAAGTATCACCGATGCCTAATTTGTCCAGTAACAAAATCAAATCTTCCAATGGCGCAGCATATATTCACTAAACTGACAAACTCGGAATAGCCTGATTATTTATCGATTTTCATATACTACTCCCTCCAGTAACTTGCTATACCAGAGTCAAATATACTTTTCCATATACTACTTACCAGCTCCTCCAGTACATTCCTCCACTTTTCGTGTACTACTTAGAAATTTCTGCTCATCAAATGAGCATTTTCGTATACTACTACTATAGTCCTCCAGTAACGGGTGCATACCTACATGCTATGTCGACCTTTCTAACGGGGGAAGGGGGAGGGGGGGAGAAGGGGGGAGGGGGGAGAAGGGGAGGGGGTGCTATCTATTCCCTGCTTACTCCCGCGTCTATCTTTCCATCGCATCCCTCGATGTTTTTTTTGTTTTTGTAAATATTTTGTTCAGGACAAATAGACATTTTTATACATCAAGTACAAATATTCTCAGAATAGCCTGATTTTAAACTATACAAGTACAACGATAGAGTTAATAAAGTGTTTACTTCCTTTACGATTAGCGATTCATCAAATAAGATTTAAGTGAGTTATACAAGTTGAATAAAAATTATAACAGACCATTATATTATACCTCTATACTCAGTATATTCAGTACATACAAAGTTTGTTGTTTTAAAATAGATCCTTCACCCGCGCCGTGCTCGCACACGCAAACCTTTATACAATTGAGATAATAATAACATTTAAATTTATTTTCTTTATTGCGAGTACAAAGAGGAGGACACATCTGACACATTGGTTCGTTCTTCCAGTGTGTGACCTAGAACAATATGACAATAATTATAAAACAGTAATTTGAGCAACGGGAAGTGGAAGCAATATTTGGTTATTTGAGATAATGCATCAAGAAATATGTCACATGTGTGTCATGTAATATTTCTTTTCTACCTTAGACTAAAAGAACTATGATCAGGATTGCTTTTATTACTTCCCAGTTAAGTTTTTGTTTCCTTATTTAAGTACTTATAGGACTTCCAAGTTATATACAGTAATTATGAATATCAAATATTCAAGACCGAAAGAGATATGGATATTGTATCTTGAAGATTTTTTATTTAAGTCCCATTCTGTCTGCAACATTATATAATTGTGGGAGGACTAAAGCTACCCAAATGGTAGAGTAGACTCCCAGTCGCCCATATGCAAGGATTGAAAATGCATTGGGATTAATATTCCCTTGGTTAGGCTAATCGCCTTGCCCACCTTGTTCACAAAAAACAACATTTTGTTCCAATATGTATCCCATTTATATTTCATAATTATATTCGCAAAGTTATTCAATAATAAAACATGATTTTATCACAAGCGCCAAGTCCCAAGATGTTATGAAAGATACCCATTTTCATTTGAAATCAACTACTAGTATTGACAAATAATTACATCATAATGCTTAGAGTTGAAAATTGATTATGTATTGCATATCATTTATTATTATTCTCCAATATTTTCCTTCCTTTCCCCTCCTTTTAGTTAGCAATTGATACATTTTGGACGACCTGGAATAATTGTTTCCAGAAACTTGCAACAATTTAGTGGGTCTCTATGATTTTTTTTTATAAATTTTATTGGTCAAAGTTTCACAAAGTGATAATTCTCATTCACCAAGTACAAAAATTAATCATTTGATTTTACAACATCATTACCTTTTAACATTTACCGTTTCAATACATTTAATTACCTACAGACACTCTACATATTATTTCACACGATCACTTAATGGTGTAATTATATAATTTAATACGCTTTATATGATAAAGAATTCCTTGAATTGAATTATTCACAAATAGCCTGCATGTAAAATCATGACCTGAACCGTAGCCACAACGCAGAATGAAATCTCTCCAAACAATCTACTGTGATCAAGTCCGAGGAATACACCAAGAACCCACGCCAAATAAACAATAGTTAATATGCCCCATTACGATTCCACCTCGGCGTCACGCATCAGTAAAACCCTTTCATCTTCCCCCAGGAGCGTCCCATAAGCGTCACACATGGAAGATTACCGCTCACTTCAAAGCCTGAGTGATCCCCTATGATCCCACCTCCAGGGAAACGCCATGGAGACGCCAGGAAATCCCGAGAATACCAGGAAATCCGTCCCCTACCGTGATCCTCCCTTCCCACCTTTAAGTGGACAACCCTTTGAGTTGTTACGTCATGGTCAACTGTGACGTCATAATCGGTCATGGCTAATGGCCACAACAAATCACTCGCCTCTAGCGGTAACGTATACGTGGGTCAGATTTCCAGAAAATGTACAATTCACATTCACCAATCCTCTCAAATAGCCCACATTTAAGACAGAAATAAGCTTCAAAATGAAGTTTAACATAACATAACTGATACTGTAAATCAATGCGATACCAAATATACTCAGATATATACCCGTTATTCTTCATTTTTCAGCCTAATTTAGGAGAATTTACTAAATGTGTAGAGCTGCCAATTGTACATTTTCTGAAAATCTGACCCACATACAGCAGTAACGAGATAATCATTCTTTCTGAATATTTTTATTTTTATCCTCGAGTTCCTTATAAAATACTAGGATTTCTTATACTGCAGCTCTAATGATATCTATTCAACTTTAAAATGCAAGCCTTTTATGGTCTGTAGGTGTAAAATGTACGGCTTTATTGAGTGGAATTGTGTATGGGATGAGTAGGAGAACATAAGAGCTCGGTTTAGTCATTGTCCAGCGCTGCAAAAGGGGCAGGTGTTGTTGCCCGTTTACATAACACCCTATCACGCCTGATCATCAATGGGGCAGATTAGAATTCCACTTTGATGTGTGAACAGCCTTTTCACTGCTTCGCAAAACTTGAGTTTCACAATGGGGCGGGACTGTCGTACCTGATTGGGATCTTCAGCGTCCCTACAGGGACGAGAGAGCTCAAGTTTTGTGTATTGTGTGAAATTGGAGTGCCTGATGCAACCCTACTCGCTATCAATAATAGTTTGATTATTTCTTGATATCCCATATACAAGGTCTGACTCTATAGACACTTGTTCGGATGGCGACAGGTGTGTTGAGTCGCTGCTTTCTATAGTAAATGTAGAGGTATGTGGGCCTACTTTAAACCTGCTTCTTGATTAACACGTTGTCAAGGGTTGAACATTGCTCCGATAAAGACGACGGCGAATTATCTCTCAATTCCGATTATAATTTTTCAATATATGGTTTGTTGCTTATGTTTGTCTTGAATGACTTCTTCGCTAAGGGCGAATATTTTCCAGTTCTCCTTGTTGGCAAAAATGGGTTGATTTGAATAAAGACGTTTTGTGGATTTGCAGTGCAAATATGGCACTTGATGCGTAAAGTATAACAGTAATTGATTTTGATTTGGAAATATTTTATTCAGGACAATGAACATTTTCATACGCAGGTACAAATATTCTCAGAGCAGCCTGAATTACAAAATAATTGTTAACGATAGAGAATTTAATACAAATACAAATATCGTGTAACATAGTAATAATATTCAATAGCATGGTAAGATAATAGCACATCATAAGATACATAATACATTAAATCGAATATAGAAATCTATAGGCCCTACCCATATATCTGTGACATTACATAGGATATGGCATTGGCGGCACACAGGAACAAAATGAATAGGATCTGGAATGCTACCAACTATAATGAGCTAATTGTATGCGCCAAGTCATAATGGAAACTACACATACAGAAATAGAATTATATGATACAGAGCGAAACCACAAACAACTTCCGCAAAAGAACAAATGTACTTCCGGTCAGCATCTGTCATGTGACCAATGGAGCCCGAGGACGGGATATTGCGTCATTTCTGATGTAGGCCAATGAAAGGCGATATTCAATAGCCCTGAGTTAATTTGAGGTGGATTTGAGATCAAAGTAATATATTTGTTCATTAAACACCCAAACATTTATCAAAGTCTGGGAGTAGACCGACGAACAAGCCAATACCCACGGAACGGAACGTATTACGGAAAAGAAAGGAGATCTACAGCATAATTATATAATATATATATACAAACCCATAATCTATTTAGAAATTGAAGATATACCTTACTGTGTTTACGGAACTTATAAGACATATTATTTCTAGAACTATAAGATAATGAGATATTCTGCATAGTATATACAAACCAAAAATCTATTTAGAAATTGAAGCTATAATTGTATTTCTAGAACTACATAATATGTATACGATAATGAGGAATGGTATAATGATATTTTGCTAAGGCAAGAAAGCCTATGTGTACCACATCAAAGATACCATTGTCTTATAGCTTTAGTACATCGCCCCTTTTAGACACAAGTTTGTAACTGTTGTAATGAGATTTCCAATGTAATTATACAGCTTTCTATTCACTGGTGGCATTCTTTTATTTCAGCCACCACAGTGCCTCCATTGTTGCACTATTTACTGAAATAATATTTGCAAACATGGGCCAAGAGGTCTCTGACCACGACTTAGGGCGGGCCTTGATGACCCTCACAGATAATCACGTTAATTAATGGGACGGCGTCTTCAGGGATAATTACGGGGAGATGTAAAGGCACCGCCCGGTCCACCTGAGGGTCAAAATCGATGAACCGAGACGAAGGAATGGTCGTGTGACTAGAAGACATTGTTTCTTCAGCACGTGCGGCTACTTATGTGTGGTTATGTGTATTTATGTGGTCTTTTATACGCATGACGGGGTCAGGATGTGTGTGTGTGTGTGTGTGATGCAAACAATAAAAGAAAGACCAACATTGGATTCCTTCGCAGACTCTTGTCTAATCGCTTCATTATTAACATCGGGTTGCACGCAAGGAAAGGCATTTCTTGGATACGGGTCAAATTTTCTGAAAATGCACAATTGGCAGTTGTAGACATTTAGTCAATTCTGCTAAATTAGGCTGCAATTTGGTCAATACTAGGTAAATTCGAGTATATTCGGCATTGCATTGATTCTAGCAATCTGTTTGGTTAGGTTGAACTGTATTTTGAACTTTATTTTCGTCTGAAATATGGGTTATTTGAGGAGATTGGTGAAGACGAATTGTACATTTTCTAAAAATCTTACCCATATATAAGGGATTACCGAATATTGAATGAAGAGGTAGGTATAAAGGAAAGTTTTTAATTGAGAGTTGCATCAATAATCGGTGTACTTCCCTGATGTGTCCATTCTTGATGATTTATAGAATGCATTCTCATTGAGATAATGAAACGAAAATCCGTAACTATCCTGAGGCGGTATACCAGATGCTGCTAGTTGAAAGAGCAGTGGAAATATTCAGCATCACAAGAAATAAGTCTTTGGGCAATTTATAGCGACGATTATATTTTTTGTATTCAATGTCACCAGAATCTTCGACCATTTCGGCAAATACAGCTCATCTCCATGGTTTGTTCCAGTTAAGTTGCCTTCAGATCAATCAACTTACAATTTCGGTAGTAATTCAATTCAATATATTTTTTATTTGTACCTAAATATGTCGTGCCAATAGGAGCCATGTTTCAGAAAAGAAATCCTGGTCTTCCAGCATGGTCCTTGACTACTGGGGGTGGATAATTTTTAGATAATGTATGTAAAGGCCAGAAAGTTATTTGTTGCTACACAGAATGTCTACACTAAATAATAATAGAACGTAATAAAGAAATATAAAGAATAATAATAATATAAAGAATATGATTTAATTTTTAAGAGATTACATTGACGAATAAGCTTGGTGATTTTTTCTTTATAAAACAAACACAAATACATGTATAAATTCGGCTGTTAAAACTGTGAAAAACCACATCTAAAGCCAACCTGTTGTTATTCTTATTATTATGTGGGAAGACTAGTCTATAGCCTGTGTAGCCTACCTCCCTGTTTAGCTAATGTAAACTGAAAGGGAAATTAACTGAGTGGAAGTTCTATATATCCAAGCCCTGATGCAGCCGATTTATTTATATCACTAGAAACCTTTCAATAACTCATGTAAACCAATCAAATTATGTAATCATTCCATAACTTCATAACCTCATCCACCTATTAATTGTCATTTTATCAACCCTATGAAAAAATGTAAGGATATTGCAATTTTGGTCTAACCGGTGACCTGAAAATAGGTAAGTGTTACAGGTATACTATAATGAGAAAACAAAACAATTAAGAGGGGTGAAAGGAAAGAGTAGCCCTAGATGCCTAAGATGCCTAAGTAATATTTATATAAGCCGGTTTAACCGACACATAGTCCATGTATAGTAGTATACCATCGATGTTAATCTTATAGTCAGAATTATTATCAAGTGTAGGGCCTAGTATAGGACCTCCTGGAAGGGCTAAGATTAGCGCAGATGGAGACCATCCTTTTTCCAGACATCTGTTTATATAACTCTGTATCTGTTTACTGGAAATAAACTATATACATACATACAATACTATAGTGCACATGTGATCATATCCTAGTTGAGTTGGATTGATAGCTGAGTATGGGGCCATAAATTCGTATTTCATATTTTGTTTATTTACTCTTCTCTCCAGGTATAAAGTGCGGCAGGTGAAGAACATGGCTCCAAGTGCACAATGAAACTGCTGCTGCCCTCCCTCCTCCTCCTTCCCGCTCGCACATATCCACACTCTTCTTTGCTCCCGCCATAGCACTCGCCCGGTCCTCAAAGAACCATCTGGCCCCTCCGCCTTGGGTCCCGCGCCTCTCTCAAACGCCCCAAAATGGCTGCCTCGCCATAATTACCGACGCCGCAATCAAAACCTCTTTCCTCATCTTTTCCCGGCGGCCAACTTACCATCCCATAATATGCTTATCTTTTGACCCGGGACAGCAGATGGAGTCAGTGTCGCCGCCGGCTAGGAAAGAGTGCCTGTACGTTTCCATGGCAACAAAGATTCGCTCACGCGTGACGACGACGAGGGCAAGGACCGACAAGATGGCGATGAATGCTTGTGACGTCATAGGTTAATGTGTGTTACGTCAGAGGAAACTGTGAATTAGTAAATACGATGTTGATTAGGGAGCGGGACGGTGGGGAGAGGATGTGAAGTGGTCAGGAAAGCATTGAGGGTGTAATTGAAAATGTAAAAGGGTGGGGATAAAATCAATATGGTTGAAGGAGTCACTATAGTGAGAGCAAGGCAAACTTAAGGAAAACAGGGCCCACAGTAGTAGGGGCAATATTTTCTCTTTTAGGAAATGACTTCATACAATTAGGTCTATGTTGAATTGACTATGGATATTTTATTCAAAATCTAGTGAAACGAGTCTAAAAACAGCTTCCCAAACACTGGGTTTTAGGGCTTAAAATTATGGCTTTGGAATATTTCTAGAATGCTGGTACAGAGTACTTAGACCTATAACATTTTTAAACTAACGTTAGTGCAAATACGAATTAAAGTCTCTCACATCTCACACAATATATTATGCACCAGGCAACTATGACTGTTGTCCATTTCTTGGAATATAAATTAATTGACATTGTTGGCTGCATACATATATATCTTAAATTTATGCCAAACTAGTATATATTATAATATCTTACATGCAAAATAATTATTTGTCATTGGTTCTGCTAACGACTTTGGAAATGGAATAGTGCCTATAGGTGTTTTAAATAAAGACCTCCATTCTGTTGAATACAGTGAATAATCCATATTGGATTCCCTTATCAAAGTGGATGTTTTAGCTATGGATTCATGCGTAACCTTTTAGGATATGCAACCATGCAGTAATTGTCATGGTTCCTTTTCAGACCTACACTCATTAGAACCATCCTTTACCAAGCTTATGGGTGAAATCGCCAGAAAATGTACAATTCGCCTTCCCCAATCCTCTTAAAAAACCCAAATTTAATACATAAATCAGGTTCAAAATACAGTTCAACCTAACCGAACAGATTGCTAGAACGAATGCAATGCCAAATATACTCGAATTTACCAAGTATTGACCAAATCTCAGCCTAATTTAGAAGAATTAACTAAATGTGTACAGCTGCCAATTGTACATTTTCTGAAAATCTGACCCTCATATAGTTATTCATGATATTAAAGGCCGTAGCATGAACATCATGCCTTCAGAACAATATATCACACAGTTCCCATCCTTGGAAGGGGAATTCTTGGTCGATACGGCAGCTGTAACCCTTCCTAGAACCGACGCTTCTTATTTCCCTTTAATGTTACCGCCTCGTCCATCCCCATATCACGCTCTGTATTAATAAAGTATTTCTTGCGGAACCTTCCACTTTGATGTGAGCTGTACAGAGGTGTGCACCTGCCTCCCTAAAGATGTGTATGTGGGGTTATTTCCAGGCTTGGTTAAATTGTATTGTTCCTGTTCTCGACCTTTTATAAGCAGAACTCTATCCCAACGATGCTTAGGAAATAATCCATTATATCCCAACACCTGCCCCGTCGGGAAATTTTTACGAATTCTGTCAGATTTTGGGTGATTTAATATAAATAAGCTGTATATGTTTTCTATGAAGGATGTTAAATATGTTTAGTTAATATTAGATTTATTGTTTTATTTTGATGGTTTATTTAAGGGATAATATCAGAAGCGCAAAAATATCTTTATCGCGAAAGTGGCAGGTGTTGCAAGTGGTTATAGTCAGGTGCATCTTGGAGAGACTACACAGTGAAGGTATCCTGCGCCATGACCTGGCCATTTATTAATGGGGGGCTACAGGGACAAATACTATCTGACAACTCAAATAGTATTTTTCCATTCTGCACGAATGAATATCAACAATAGTTCACTTCCTTACACAAATGATTTGTTATTTTACATTTTACCACACCATAGAAATAATTTTTGTTTGAATTTAGACATTTGTAAAGTAGATATCCATGAGCCCGCGCAGTCACCATACTTCCCCCCACTAGTTTCTGACCAAATGTATCGGCACGTGCCGAGACCCAGCCAACTGTGTCGGACTGACAACATCTCCTCAGCGCCACCAAGTGACGAGAATTTGTGAGATGATGAAAGTGTTTAATTACAACTCATGGAGATGAAAGGTACCGCTCAGAGTCACCGCAGGTATAAAAGGCCAGGCATGGAGGAGTGGCAGTATTTCTCACTGTGCCTCCGAACTAGAAACAACTCAGTGCACGTATATATCATATATATAGGGCCTTTACAACACTATCTATACACAAACACACACATACAACCAGAAACAGGACACCTTACATACAAGCACAAGACTGTTGGACATTGCTAAATCACATATTTAAAGGAAATCGATTAACTGCCATAAGGACTCATTTGCGATACGTTCAAGTGTACGATAAGAAACTGCTTAAGATAATATGAGTCCTGCTTATCATCGGAGAAGTAGAACAAAAGGGACAAACTAAAACAGAAACAACCAGAGGCGTCTGTCCCATCACAAAACAACGGTTCCGAAAAAGCAGACGACAATTTTCATGATGATGGCGGGGTGTTTTTCGCCTCCTGGCGGGGCGGGAGGAGGTAGTGGCGATCCTTGGGGGCAAGAATTTGATGACGAACGCTTTTACAGAATGTCGGCGAGGAAGGTGAGTTGGGGAAAAACACAATTCTCTATTCATAACTTTCGTAAACTAAACTTGGTGATGGTGGGAGAGGGACATTCTTCGGTCAACAACCAATGCGTGGGAAAGTGTAGATGTAGCTCTCTAGGGGAACAAGTACGGTCTTGAAGGCTGTGCTTGTGGGGAGAGGTTTGGGCCTGCGGCAGGGGGTGTATTTGCTGGCATGTCTGTAGGGGAAGTCAGGGGACTTATACAGCAATGGTGGGTGTATGAAGTATTGTTTAAACCGTGTGTGAGAACGGACAAACAACAGAAAGGAGATGTATTTCATGTTTAGCTTTCTGTGGAAGGTGTCCTGTATCTTGCCAAGCTTGTATATGGGTCAGATTTTCAGAAAATGTACAATTGGCAGATCAACATATTTGATCAATTCTGCTAAATTAGGCTGAAAAACCATCAACACTAGATATATATGAGTGTATTTGGTATTGCCTTGATTCAAACAATCTTTTTGGTTATGTTGAACAGTATTTTGAACCTGATTTTTGTCTTAAATGTGGATTATTTGAGAGAATTGGTGAAGGTGAATTATACATTTTCTGGAAATCCGACCCATATACATGTGGCGTATGTACACATAATTATTATATTACGATCTCAATCAATGGGTCACTCTGCGATTAACATTAATGGGTCAATAATTAGTTAGATTAGGAAATATGAGATTGTTCAGATTTCATCAATACTGACATATTATATAGATACCCCAAAGACAAACATAACATACATTATAGGACTTTACTGACTCAAGAGAGCAATCAATCGCTTGCATTTATATTGCGATTATATATTATATCATGACCAGGACCGTCCAAACATAATAGATAGCACGATATTCTTTATCTAACTGAACAGGATCGCAATATTGAGAAGAATGCCCAAGTACACAAATTTATCAATTCTTATTCTCCGAATACACACATTTGTTAAGTTTTATTCCCCCTATATAATACAGACATTCATTAGTTTCCTTTCATACAATTGTTTTAGGATGAGATTGTCACTGTAAGTTGTTATAAATGTTATAAAAAATACAGGTGCGGATATTTTTAAAGATATATTTGAGAACCTCATGTGTTTCCATCGTATTTATATATAAGCAAGCGAAGGCCACAGCCATCAATATTCATTAGTAATAAACAAAAACCACGCAGAACTCCTTTGTAATTTGCCACGTTAATAATAGTAGCTCACGCATACAAAAGGAGATTATTGGTGTTCCTCGTGATACGCAGTCATTCCCATAATTACAGCTTGTTGAAACAACTTTAAAAACTGATAACCTTTACTGATAACTACATACAAATTCCTTCACAGCGGCGACTTAACAAACACGTATCTTCTTTGGCGTGACAATTGAGCGTGACAAAGCGAGGCGGGGCAAACTGACCTCGGTAACTAGGTAACAATAGTGCGAGTGACAGGTGTGCTTGGCGTGAGTGATACCAGGGGGCGGGGCAGGTAAGGGGTCAGTTGGTCTGTGGTGGACATTGGTCAGGGAGGGTGATAATGGTGGTATGGATGGGTGGTTCAGGAGGTGGGGTACCTGTGATCGTCGCAGTAGGGAAGCTGCAGGTACTGGTGTATTGTGATAATAGCTATGCTTATCCTTGGGTGGCTATGTATTAACCGATGGTAATTCCCCTTGTAGAGTGTGGGATTGGTTACATAGGATATACTAGATGAGGGCCAAAGCAAATAATGGTTCCCTGGAGATCCCTATAGTGGTTTACGAGGACCTTTTAATGACCTGTTGCGTAAGGTTTATTGTTTAATTGACAAATCCCCATAGATGAATCCATATGATGCAGAATTCATTCTCCCAGTATTGAATAAATTCATATCAAGTTCATTTATCTTATATTTTTCTTTGGTGTGTATCCTAATTTATAAAAACCTGAAAAATCCCACATTTGCTAATGTAATTAATTATTAACTGACTTGGACGGTCCACACTTAATATAGCACGATATTCATATCCTACAACTGAAAAATAATGCCCCAGTACACAAACATTTTACTTTCCAATTATTTTAAATGCGATGAAATGTTGTGACTAAATGTTGTCAATGGAGTAAAATTATAAATATGCAATGATTTCCTTTGCAGTTCAACAAACACATGGCAGAAAAGCGGAGGAGATGCAGAATTAACACTGCCCTTGAACGTCTCAAGTATATCATCCTTCATGTCATGAGAAGAAACGTGAGTAAAATGATTTCAGTCTAGGCCCAAAGTTGAGAGAGTCCCTTAAAACGAAGGGAAAGCCTCTCACCTCAAACCGCAAAGTGCCATTATAATTCCATTAAGACGGCAAAATGTCATTATATACCCATTAAAACGCCAGGTCCTAGGCGAGGAAATCAATTAGCGAAGTAGGCTGACATACCATTCTTATCTGATCTGATGGTTTTGACCTAGAGTGTAATATGATTTCCTCATTTGACCATGTTGCTATCAATTCGCTTATCATATGTATCGAATTAGTCGTATTGAATAGATTGAAATGATTGATTGAAAACTATCTCATTCCGGAAATGAATTACATAAAGGGCTTTTTATCACAATCTGAGGCATTTTATATGTTAAAATAAATATCAGATATCTTCTGAATTTAAGAGTTGATTTAGAGTGATTTGGACTTGTACGATTTTAATATGATTTCCCCATGGTCAGTTCTTGATGATACTGATTAATATATCCAAAGTATCATTTTTTTTTATTCATTTATTTGTGTGTGTGCTGGGGGGGGGGGGGGTGAAATCCTTAATAAAATACGAGTACAAATGGCTACCTGTTCAAACAATACTATTATGATCTTAATAATTGTTGCAGCCAGAGCATTTTGACAAAATGGAGAAAGCAGACATCCTGGATATGACAGTGAAGTTCCTTAAGGCCGTCCAGAAACACCAAACACTATCTGGTGAGTTTAATAATCATTAAGATTATCTTCTCTCGCTCTCAATTAGAATTTTTCTACTGGTCACAACTTTGAAGGAATTTTAAATGCAATTAATTGTCCTTATTGAGTTAACCCTGAAGATATCTACAAGTTACTATTTGAACTTGATTCAGTAGTTTTTAAAAAGTATGTACCATCGATATCTTAACCAAAGATGTGGTCTTTAAATCATCATTTTCCTTCATAGGAAGGGGCTTTTGGCAGTAGAATAAATCCACATTTCTTTAGGCATGATGGGACCTTTCAGTATATTGAAAAAAAACCCTAAAATGTTGCGTCAAGATAGGACCCTTCAATTGAGAATAGCGATGTCATTGTTCCGAAAACAATAAAATAGAAATAATCTATAGAAGTTAATAGGGGAGTTGCATGTGCCACTGCGCATGTCTGTTACAGTGCTTGCTGGGGTAGATTCTGATGAAATCTGAGTTACAAATATTTAGCAACATTTTTATCGAAAATTGCACAAATGTTTTCACCAATATCATAGCTTTTATAATTGATCTATGAAGACCAAATGCATTATGGGAAAGATGGGGACTTGTGGTATGAAAACATGTAAAACATGGATATTGCCATTAGAGTATTGATAAATAGCCATGCTGAACATGGCATGTTTTCTATAGATTTTACACTGTACCATTAATCCCACGCGAATCAAGATTCAAAATGGCGGCTATGCAAACTCCCCTATTGATGATATTATTGTATCTTTCCAGCACCACGACCGCCTGTGTCTCAAGCATCACATCGTAGCGTATCGTCCACATCCTCGTCCCATATGCGACAACAGCCTCGCCCCATCAACATCTACACAGACCCTGAGCCTGGTCCTTCCACCTCCACCTCCTCCTCCAGCGCTAGCGACTTCTCCAGTGCCCACCACCTCCAGGGCAAGGAGCGAGGAGCCTCCATGGGCCTGAAAAGCCGGAGTGGCAACATTCCCAGTGCTGTAGTGCGGGCAGTGCAGGACTGTCCCGCTCCCAAACCCTCCCCACTGCCAAGCCCGCAGTTGAAATCGGATGAATATCGCCACGATTTTGGAAAGGGTCTTGACTGTAGGAAACGCCCTGCTGCCCCAATTGCTACCGCCTCCCCATCCAAGCGGCCAGCCCAGGAGAGCAGCAATCACTATTTTGGGAAGAAACCCAGAATATCTTCGTCCACGGTCAGCTCGGCTGCTGCTGCGGGGCGACCCGAATCAGGCACCGACGATGACGATGGCCCCAAACCTATCGCGTTCGGACACCATCTTGAATATCGCTTACACAGCGCTTTCCATTTACAACCGAGAGACGCTCATTGGCCCCCCTCGACGCTGTTCTGCCCAGTGCCCACCCGCCCTCACTCCTCCACCTCGAGTTCGAGCTCGACTTCGGGTGGAATCTTCCCCATAATTCCAGGTGTATCGTCGTCCATGTCTCGAGTCGGACGATCGCCTGGTTCTCCAGAACCAAACCTCTTTTCCCCAGGTCGGGCGGTGAAACCAAGCCCTTCCAAATCCAAACTTGACACTAGTAAAGTTGACAAATCTAAAACGCGGGAACTTAAAATAGAGATTCCTGTTACGCGGGGGGAAGAGGCGGTGCCTCCACTTCAGCCCGCCGCCGCTAGAGGGCCAGAGACGCCACCCTATGCACTTCCGCTTCCGGGTCTGCTCACCTCCCAAGTTTGGCGACCCTGGTGATGAGCTATAGATAGTAACGTTAGGGAAAGGACACAAACACAAAACTCTTATTCCCAAAACGTTCAGTTATTTATTTTGATTTATTGATACCCTCAAATGTAGGGTTGCCACATACCGGTACTTTCTGAAACCAAAGTCTTATTTCAGCCAAAGATAGCTATCAACAATTTTTTCTTGTTCTATGAAAAAATATTAAAAAAATGGTGCAATAGGCCAAGGCCTACCATAGAGAAAAATATTGTTTCTTCTTGTTCTAGCCTATATTATTTTTTTAGAAGAAAAGTCTAGAGCCTATTTCATGACATTGCCTGGTTAGTTATCGGAATAGTGTACATAATGTATTATTATTTTAGTGGAAATCTAATAAACAAGATGAAGTGAAAATGCATTTCGTACTATATGTCTTGTATATATCCTTAGTTAAAAAGAGACAATGACTCTAAAATATACATTGTAAGATCACACATTTCCCACAGAGTCGATTTGGAACAACTCGATGTTATTTAAGTATGATTATCGGCATGTTTCAAAATCATTTAAGGGAAAAGGGAGATATGGAATTAACTAGAACATTAAGTTCACGCCAACATGCCGACCTCGTACGCCCTCTGGCGTCATTCTCACTGACTATTACTTAATACACAATTTCTAGTCTCACTACTTCGTAAATAATGAAATCCCGCAACATGAAACACAAAAGACTGAATAGTAATACAATGAACATCTATTTTTTCATGTGTGTTACGACAAGCCATTGGGTATTTATTATATTTTAGTGGTATTCCAATATTGGGAGACTGACTGACCATGGACAGAATTCTGTTTAGGAACTTTGTTTGCCACCAGGTGACGCAATAAGCCTTATGAAATCGTAATGCCAAGATGTGACGCTAGGTGAACATTTTCTCTGGCTTTCACACATTTAGGTAGTAATTGATTAGACTTTATTGGAATATTTCCATTTACTAATTATCATATGTAGCATTGAAGCATATTGAAATATGAATCTTTGTTTTGGGCTGTGAATCGTCATAAAGAATCTAAATTGGACTGAAAGCTAATTCAAATATTTACTGTACGCGTTACTGCGGCTTATGATAAACTATTTTTATTGCACTCCCTTTATCTTAAGTGGAATGCGCAACGATGATATAACTTATGAAGCTATAGGTTCGTTGCCCACAGTAAAAACTAATTAATGTCCGATTCCAAGAATAAAGCCTTGCGATGGTGTTGTGTTGGTTCTGTAGGTGGAGAGGAATGATGAGGTCCTGCCTACATGGATTCTCACCATCGCAAGGCTTACCGCAGAGCTTACCGCAGCCAGTGGAGACCACCCTTAAGATGAACTGTATTGAAAACTCACACACGATCTCCTTATTAACATACATGTCTGCACTTTATTGTAGATCAACATAATATTGTGTTTCGCAATGTGTTCAATGGCGACACTGAATATTTGTATTATTTACCAAGTAGATAGCATGATCATATGATCTTATAGCCCACGTACACATTCACGAATTCGGCCCACGAACGCTCGTACAAAATTTGGTACCCATGATTAATCGTGAGTCGGAAATTTGTGGCAGTTTCTCGTGGAATGTGTGCGTGGGCTTTTAACGTACATACACCGCTTCATTCTGTACACGAATTTGTTCACAGGAACAATCTTTAATATCATTTATGCATATGTCACTCATTATCATTAACTTCAACTCACATAGAAAAGAATGACTTTTAAGGGAGGTCCCCACTGACTGCGGTAAGCTCTGCGGTAAGCCTTGCGATGGTGCTGTGATGGTGAGAATTGGTGAGGTCCTGCCTACACGGCCAGTGAACCATATAGGCAGGACCTCATCATTCCTCTCCACCTACAAAACCAGCACAAACCATCGCAAGGCTTACCGCAGAGCTTACCGCAGCCCGTGGAGACCACCCTTTAATAATCACACTCCATCTGGCAATTGTGCCATTCAAACTTACAATTGATTAAATAGACTGATATCCCAAAGCTACATTTCCAGCCAAGTTGCCGCTCTTGAACAACAAATTACAAATCAAATGAAGATTTCGAGAAAAAGCTAGGAATGTAGCCCGTTATCATGGACGGAATGGCATGATTATAATTCAATATCGGTATTAATTAATTGTGATTAAGGGTGGTAGAGGTGATAGATGTTTTAATGAGATCTTATTGGAAAGTAAACATTTCTTGTAAGCCCTGTAGTTTATAATGTACTTTATACACATTTCGTCCAATAATCATTATGTAAAATAATAACGAAACATATCAGATCTCTCTACCACTAAAACTGGTAAAGTCCAAAGTACGGTTTCGTGACCGTGCGCTGGAGTATTAGGGTCAGATTTCCAGAAAATGTACAATTCGCCTTCACCAATCCTCTCAAATAACCCACATTTAAAGGATGGGGTGCATGAAATCGGAAAAAGTCTTTTTTGGAGGCTATTCCTCCTTAAAATTGTTCAAAGTAACATTAGTGAGTATTTATACAATTTTGGTTCAACGCATTAAAGTGTGAGAAGCACTTTTAGATAAGGGGGTCACTGTACTAGTAGAAACAGTGCTTAAGGAGGCTGTGACGTCACAGGGGTAACCGGGAGAGCTCTGCCCACAAGATGAGAGTATATATCATCCATGTAACTAGGCTTTTATTGTCAGAAATACAGAAGCAAGGTGACAAAACATTATTATGATGTAAGGGGACGTATATAAGTCTTTGTCAGCGAATGGGATAGCTTTAGTTATTGTCAGAAGTTAAGTTAGACATGTAAATAAAGCTGTCGTTGGAGCTTCAAGTGCAAGGCCCAGAGCAGGGTGCATGGCTTAGTGTAGGGAAGAGGGTGACCTGGGTCCCGGCCAGGCTAGTGTAGGGTCCGGTGGAGGGTGCAGCTAGACTGACCTGTGGCCAGGGCCGGGGCCAGGGCAGAGGCAGGCAACTTAGGTCCTACCTCCCCTCCCCACAGCCTGCATACATACGCACACACATGTTCCCTCACCACACAAACACATGCACCCACACCCTGTATGTATATGAAGGTTCTACAGCCCATAGTCAATTGAATACAATAAAGATTATGAAAGTTACTAAACATTGACTTAATTAACGCCAGAGTTACAAATAATATGGGTATAGGTTTATGAAGGAGCAGTGCCTTTCCAGGTCGGGAGAAGTCAGGGATGATACCCCATACTTCCTCCTGAATACTGTAACTGTGGGGACTACAAACTCGACCATTTCTTTAAATTCCATGTCCAAACATTATTAGCTTTTACAAAAAGGGTCTGGCAATCTTTCTCTCAAATTAATTTTCAATGCAGATGTGTGTTTTCCCACATAAATAGCCCAATGCACTGCCATCGGAGCTATGGATACTACATAGCTCTGCTGGCACGGGGCTTTGGGAGTGACCCCTGTGACGTCACACAGGCAGAAAGTCACGGTAGGTGGCAGTTAATGTGTTTCATTCCTAGCTCTAGTTTTCATGAATAAAACCTTTTGTAACTTTGACAATATTGCTTGTATATGATTTAGTTTTTAGATTTGGAACAAGGAACGGACCCCCTTCCCAATAAATAAAAGAAAAAAGTTCATGCATCCTCTCCTTTAATACAAAAATGAGCTTCAAAATGCAGTCGAACATAACAGAACTGGTACTTTAAATTAGTGCCACACCAAATATACTCAGATATACCTGGTATTCATAATTTTACAGCCAAATTTAGCAGAATTTGCTAAATGTGTAGAGCTGCTAATTGTATATTTTCTGAAAATCTGACCCTCATGTACTGCTGTGACTGACGTCTTTATTACACCTGCTACCCTCTGGTGAGCTTAACTTGAACTAGAGAGACAGGTACTCTAGCATGTAGTGGCATCTGGTGGGAAATATGTTAACTAGATATTGTAACACATATATATATTAGGGTCAATTCGTCCGGAAATGTACAATTCGCCTTCACCAATCCTCTAAAATAACCAAAATTTAAGACCAGAATAAGGAACGAATTACAGTTCAACATAACGGAACAGATTTTCTGAATCAACGCATTACCAAATATATCTGGCAATATGCAAGGCACGCGCATATGAGCCGTATATGTTTGCTGGTTGCTAGGAGACAAACAAGCTAGTGACCGCGGCCGGGTCAGTTTACCAAATGTGTAGAGCAGCCGATTGTACATTTTCTGACGACCTAACCCATTACCACAGACTAAACATACAACCCAATATGAGTATATACAACTTCAAATGAGGAAGAACAAAAACGCGCTATCGAGATCGACAAAATGACTTTGTGGGCAGCAGTTTGCACATCTGAAGTACGCGTCTGCATCTTTGGGATTCACATGTCATCCGAAAAACGCAATAGGGGATTTGCATGTGACACTGCGCATGTTTGGATTCAGTATAAACTGACATACAAATATTTAGCAACATTTTCATCGGAAAATGCAAAAATCTTTTCACCAATATCGTAAATGATCTATAGAAACCAAATCCATGATGGGAAAGATGAAGTCTTGTTTTATAAAAACATGTAAAACACTTGGCTATTTACATGAAATCCCCATCAAATATTCCATGCTGAACATAACATGTTTTCTGTAGCTTTTACACTGACATACACCTCCCATATATCCATGCTAATCGATATATAAGATGGTGGACATGCAAATCCCCTATTAGAATGATGCTCATGATGATAAATAAATGTGACGCGTTTCAGGAAAATGAGTCACAAGTCGCAAAAACCGTATTTTTCAAAGTGTTTATTTTACAAGATGACTTTATTGGAATGTTCTGATTTTTTTGAGTTCATCACTTATAGTTATATCGAACGATGTATCAAATTTTAGGACAATATATGTAATATCCTTTTGTTTTAAAGGTCCTCATATGGACTACATTTAGTTACTTTACTGTTTATTGCCCCCCCCCCCCAATAAATATTGGAAACTTTTTTTTTTCAAAAATGAAAATATCAAACTTAAAATCTAGAAATAGATTATTAGACTGTTTACTATCATTGGAATCGGCTTGATCTCATCTGTTCAAATATAATGGTATCTCAAAATCTATTTTTTGCGACTTGTGACTCATTTTCCTGAAACACATCACAATTAATGTAATACCTTACACACTAAGGGATATATATACAAGACATTCATTGATACGTGGAGATTGCGTGGAATGATGATGATGCTAACAATAGTTTAGTTGCTGACGTTATGAGGAGAATCTTCATCAGAAAGGAAGCATACACACATCTGCTCCCGACCGATAAGGAGCAGGGCTTTCCCTTCAGGATGCCAGGCAAAGTTCTGAACCGTGAATGAAGCTGAAGAAAAAGAAGAAATAAATATAATAAATGTAGTATCATTATTTCTACATCTTTCTTACGAATGTGGATGGTTTGTTCTTTCAACAATTAATTCACTTGAGTGTAATTTCATTTAGGTTTTAAAAGGAGAACTACCAACTGTTCAGATATTCTTATAGTTGAATTCGTGGGTTGATTCGAGTGATGAAGAAGCAGCAAAATTCAATTTTTTGTTTTGTAATTTCATTTAATAAATATACGTCTCCTTTTTGTACAACGCTTTTACTTTAGGTACAAATAAATTATATATATGTGAAATTGAATTGAATTGAATTAAATCAGTAATTGTAATAACATTTGGCGAGAAAACATTTTCGATAGGATGCACGGCGTCAATGATCATCTAACATCCATGATCTCACATCATCTTTATCAAATCATTCATTGTTTTAACTTATACCCAAAAAGGAAAAAAAGTTTATCTGTATAATATTATGTGTCGCATCAGAATGATTGACTTATTTGACTATAATTTAATTACGTAATTAATTTGACTAGTGATTGTATGATTTCATGAAGTAATTTTTATTATTATTATTGAAAATGTTGTACTTGATACATGAGCTTATGAATAAAAACAAACAAACAAACATAGAATAAAATTGGAGTAAGAGTATATTTGTTACCTTCTGTGGGCACTTCCACGACTAAGCTGCCAGCGGGGGACCACATGTAGACTTTGTTAGTACCTGTGCACATCGCTAGGCGGCTCTGGGTTTTATCCCACTTGGCAACTGTCCAATAAACAGATATAAGGTGAGAGTGAGTGAGATTTGGAACAACTTTCATATTTCTGCCATGAAGATATCAAATAAAGAAAATGAATAGCCAGTTGAGTGAGTGAGATTGGTTGCTTTACGCCCTTTTCAACACATTTAATATGGTTATATCAAGGGCGGGAGAGCTGAGAGGGAGTGAGTGAGATTGGTTGCTTTACGCCCTTATCAACACATTTAATATGGTTATATCAAGGGCGGGAGAGCTGAGAGGGAGTGAGTGAGTGAGATTGGTTGCTTTACGCCCTTATCAACACATTTAATATGGTTATATCAAGTGTGGGAGAGCTGAGAGGGAGTGAGTGAGTGAGATTGGTTGCTTTACGCCCTTATCAACACATTTAATATGGTTATATCAAGGGCGGGAGAGCTGAGAGGGAGTGAGTGAGATTGGTTGCTTTACGCCCTTATCAACACATTTAATATGGTTATATCAAGGGCGGGAGAGCTGAGAGGGAGTGAGTGACTGAGATTGGTTGCTTTACGCCCTTATCAACACATTTAATATGGTTATATCAAGGGCGGGAGAGCTGGGAGTGAGTGAGTGAGTGAGATTGGTTGCTTTACGCCCTTATCAACACATTTAATATGGTTATATCAAGTGTGGGAGAGCTGAGAGGGAGTGAGTGACTGAGATTGGTTGCTTTACGCCTTATCAACACATTTAATATGGTTATATCAAGGGCGGGAGAGCTGAGAGGGAGTGAGTGAGTGAGATTGGTTGCTTTACGCCCTTATCAACACATTTAATATGGTTATATCAAGGGTGGGAGAGCTGAGAGGGAGTGAGTAAGTGAGATTGGTTGCTTTACGCCCTTATCAACACATTTAATATGGTTATATCAAGGGCGGGAGAGCTGAGAGGGAGTGAGTGACTGAGATTGGTTGCTTTACACCCTTATCAACACATTTAATATGGTTATATCAAGGGCGGGAGAGCTGAGAGGGAGTGAGTGAGTGAGATTGGTTGCTTTACGCCCTGATCAACACATTTAATATGGTTATATCAAGGAGCATAAAGCTGGACTACATGTATGTATGTATGTATGTATGTATGTATGTATGTATGTATGTATGTATGTATGTATGTATGTGTATGTATGTATGTATGTATGTATGTACAGCTTTAAGATTAAAAGATGGGAACCCGTGTTATGGAAACATGTATAACATATGGATATTGACATTAGAACAGTGATAAATAGTCCATGCTGAACATGGCATGATTTCTATAGATTTTACACAGTACCATTACTCCCATAATTCCATGCGAACCATGATTCAAGATGGCGGCTATGCAAGTCCCCTATTAAGCCAGGGAGGTGTATAAAGAGGGAGTAGTCACGGCTCACTAAATATACCTCCCTAAATACTGTAAACGTATTAATGTTAACGTTATATGTTATTAATGCGCAGTATTTATTTTTGCGCACCCACCTCTGTGCGTGAAAAGAAATGAAAAGAAAGGTACAACTATTGCATAAACACAGTGTGAGACTTCCTTGCTGTGCGAATTTAAATCCGCGCGAAAAGGTGTCTAAGTACTTAGCGCGCGAGAATTTATCTGCGCGAAAATAAATACGTTCACAGTAGGCAAAGAAAATGCAATTCGCCATTACACCACCCCAGCCACGTATTAGGCTACTGACGCCACCTAGTGTCAGATATTATAGGCATGTTGTAGAGCACTTAGAGTGTAGGAGCGAGACGAATTCTGAGAGTGGATAGGAGGGGAGGGGAAGAGGATCCCTCAAAATAAGCTCAATTCCGCCACCCATCTTCCCATGACAACCAGGAGCCATTGCGTATAAATACATGTGTAATGCCATTGTTTTATTCTACTTTTCATATCCTACTTACACTTCTTATATGTACAAATGTACGCGCACTTTGCGCACGCATTTCTAACGCATCATGCTCATTTTTATGCGCAAATACTGTGTCTATATTGTCCACAAGGTGGCGTGTAAGTACAAGTAGACTAAATATTATTCCTTTTATTTCTTTATACCTTTATATACCTCAACATACTTTATTTTCGTCTGAAATTTGGGTTATTTGAGAGCATTGGCGAAGGTGAATTGTACATTTTCTGGTGACTTCACCCATATACGCTCCCTGCTATAAGTTATAACTTATCCCCCCCACCCACCCCAATCACAATGAGCATACTGGTCTAATTTTGAGAAAATGTACAATTTAACTTCGCCAATCTTCTCAAATAACCCAAATTTCAGACGAAAATAAAGTTCAAAATACAGTTCAACCTTACCAAACAGATTGCCAGAATCAATGCAATGCTGAATATACTCGAATTTACCTAGTATTGACCAAATTGCAGCCTAATTTTGCAGAATTTACTCAATGTGTACAGTTGCCAATTGTACATTTTCTGAAAATCTGACCTATACACGAGCCACATTATAAATCCAAGGTTTGATGGGAGAATGCCCAGACTTACATCTAACGGGAGCGTCTTGTATCAATACTGCTGCATAGTCCAATGACTGAACATCCCAGATCCACAGCGCTGTCGGCATGTTATCTGTAAATAACAATTTAACTTAATTAAGTTATTGTTCGGGGGTGTATAATGTGATGACAGTGTGTACACATTTATATGAACACGACATTTTCATGATACATATCGAGGTTATCAATATGAGAGAGAATACTCGAGAACAGCCTTATCGAGTGGTAAAAACAGCAAAGTGAATGGTATGTTAGAACACATGTCATTTCCACATACCAGACAGTGGATGTACAAGCTGGACTACATGTATGTATGTATGTATGTAATAACTTTATTTCTGATTGTACATTTATATGGTAATAAACATATCATCAAGAAAAAGGGACAAAGAAGGAGTACACTCATTCAAAAACTCTCTATGCATGCATAGGTGTTCCTAGTCTCCCTGTAACAGATGGGAGAGTGATTTATACATTCGTTATTTGTACATTTCTCTTTGTTTTAATCTTCTCATGACCCGTCTCCTACAAGTGGGATTGGGACTTATATTTTACATTGACATTACAATACATCATTTATTGTAAAAAATATAGTAATAGAAAAACATCAGACTATTCCTATAACATCATACATCCTGGACCACATGTTAATGTACACTTCTTTAGCATAGTAAACATCACTTTAGAACTAACTGGCCTTGAGTTCACATCTATAACATCTCTTTATTAAAATTCTCGACCACAGCCGAGGGTTGTAAAGAGCGAGGCATCTATTTCTTTGTCTTTCTGACTCTTGCTATATGATGCGGGGAAAAAAAATCACAGCTCCGGTCCTGTATATTCACTCTAGGTCCATTACCTTCAGATCAGATAAGAATGGTATGTCAGCCTACTTCGCTAATCGGTTTCCTGGCCTAGGACCCGGCGTTTTAATGAAAATATAATGACATTTTGCGGTCTTAATGGAATTGTGATGGCACTTTGCGGTTTGAGGCGAGAGGCTTTCCCTTCGTTTGAAGGGACTCTCTCAACTTTGGGCCTAGACTGTATTTACCCATCCGCTCTAACTTTATACTGGCCCGGATGAACATAGCATAAAGGGCCTTGTCCACTAAGCCGATTCTCATGCGATTCTCACAGAATTTAGTTCAAAAGAGTCCTCTTCGGCGCTTTATCGCATGATAATCGGCTTAGTGGACTAGGCCCTTTAGTAAGGACTTTGTGTACTGTTAAGTGATAAAGTAATAACAATAGTAAACGGAAGTTAGAGGTTAACGAACAAATGAATAATTATCTCACCGTTTCTAGATAT
This sequence comes from Sthenelais limicola, assembly GCA_942159475.1. Taxonomy (NCBI): domain Eukaryota; kingdom Metazoa; phylum Annelida; class Polychaeta; order Phyllodocida; family Sigalionidae; genus Sthenelais; species Sthenelais limicola. The sequence goes on along the minus strand of OW804097.1, from coordinate 117,088,245 downwards.
AAGATATCGAGAGTCATTACTAAACTCCAGAAGTCCAACTCCTAGTCTGGGATTGGCCTTTTCTAAGTCTGGCTTGGTGACGGGTACTTGAACAAGACCTTCTAGCACTTCATCTGGAAGAGAAGGAACAAGTGTATACTGTGTCATTATTTGATGGATTGTTATAAAAATGTTTGTTTTGTTAAAAAAAATACAAGCTTAGTTCATTTAAGGCTTGTTGCGGATGGAACACACTGGAAGGCCTGGTTCTAAATCAGAAGAATGGTTTTATTGCAAAAGCCCATGTTTTTTATTCTTTTTTTTGTGTTTATTCAGTTAAAAGCCAAAACATTTAACATCGACAAGAATTCAAGTGTAAAAACATATTGTCCTCCATGGACGTACTTCATACGGTGCCTACAAAGTCATATCTCAGAAGGAGACTTACGAACGTAGTAAAATTAAATAATCTGCTTGAGAAAACAGAATGCAAATTATATAAACACCATGTAGAGAAAACAGCATTATATCATACGTGGCGCAATAAAGCTTTCCAGAGGATGAAAACACAGTTAATTATTCATTCCTGCATTGGACTTATTTACACAAAAAATCCAAAAAATATCTATTATCATATTCTACGAACAAGCAGAATGTAAATGACTAATTTAAATATAGCCACGTATCAAGCAAGACCCAAGACAACATAACAAAATATGAACTGAATTGGATAGGTGTGAGTGCCTCCCCCCCCCCCCCCCCCCATCCCCCGACCACATATTGCTTAAGCTCAGGCAGTGAGTTAGTAATTACGACAGTACTACCTCTAAGTATATTTTGACATAATTCATCATTCTCGATCATAAGCCTATTCGATTGACATTAATTCATTATTTCCTGCTTTCCGGACCCCAATATTATGGCGAGCCATCGGGCCAAAAACTCAATATTTAGAGAGGTTGTCAACCTCCGCAATTAAATGCTAAATATGCCGTCAAACTCTGTAATTATTTGCGATGTTTGAGACATCCTCTTTAATTACACATCTACTTATCCGCAATTGTATATACATATGGGTCAGATTTTCAGAAAATGTACAATTCGCCTTCACCAATTCTCTCAAATAACCCACATTTAAGACAGAAATGAGCTTCAAAATGCAGTTTAACATAACAGAACTGATACTTTAAATCAATGCGATACCAAATATACTCAGATATATCCAAAATTTATCTCTTTTTTTTTAGCAGAAAGTACTAAATATGTAGAGCTGCCAATTGTACATTTTCTGAAAATCTGATCCATATATTGACAACCTCTTCAATTATTTGGAGATTTTTTTTTTTTTTTTTTTTTTTTTTTTGACGATTTTATTTTTATATTTGTGGAAGTAGGCATGTGCATCTGCAAATATTTGGAGATATCTCCCAATATGTGAATTTTTGGCCCGATGGCTCGCCATATAACATAGGGATGCGCCAGAAAGAAAGACTAAAACTTCTTACATCGACTTTTTGTACCGAAGACGACACCTGGCGGTTGTTCCTTGTCACTTGCTATCATGGACGACTTGTTGACCACTTCCCGATACGCCACCTAGGGATGGGTATGAAAACTATAACACCATCTGAGAATGCGAGATGCGAATGCACGAACTACTAGCACTACTACCATCTACCATGTCTCTCCTACTGATACACAAAAAAATTGAACAAATCCATGACAACAATAATATTGTTAAAGATATAACTGATATTTTTTTTTCTAGATATATTTTATTTTACCAGGATACCTTCCTTCTATGTCGATAATCCTGTATTTATTAAACTACTATCTCTTGGCTGAATAAACACATTTAAAACAAACAACAATATCTTTGCAAGGAAATAAATTTCCATGGAACAAGACGAAGAAAAACATTGTAAAGAGCTGTATTGATAGCTAGCTACTTTTAACATTAAGGGACTGGTATATTTATTACAGCTCTCTGACAAAATGGACAACAGGGAACAAAGGGCAGTATAATTTATTTTTAAATGTTGACCAAAAAAGACGATCACTCATTGCAGGGATAATATGTGATGTGTTTTAGGCAAATGAGTCACAAGTCGCTAAAAATGGATTTTGAGATATCACCATATTTGAAAAGATGAGATCAAGCCGATTCCAATGATAGTAAACACTAGGACACCTAATAAGTATTTCTATACTTTGAGTTCGACATTTTTATTTTTGAAAAAAAAAGTTTGCAATATTTCTGGGTGGGTAATGTCCAGTAAAGTAGCTAAATATACTCCATACGAAGGCCTTAAAAACACAAAAATATATTTAATACAATGTCCTGAATTCAATTGTAGTGCTAAACTCCCTCAAGATTAGAACATTTCAATAAAGAGGTCTAGTGAATAAATCACATTATCACTTTGAAAAATATCAATTTTGCGACTTATGACTAACTTTCCTGGAACACATTGCATATACATGTACTACGATAAACCTCGCTGCCGAGTTCAGTAACATTACTCACCAAGTTTTTGTGTTCAAGTGTTGGTGGATGGCTATGCTCTACAATCAGTCTCCAAGTCACGTGGTTTAAGAGTCGCAACTGGAAAATACAAGCAAAAGTTGGTATTTATTCTCCTTAGAAAAAACGACTTCATGCGCCCTACAACAAATGTGAATTTGTTTAGAAATATCCAAGCGCTGAACATCTTTTTGCCGTGAAAATATACTGCACCAAATTGATATAAGTTTGAGGGAAAGGTTTGACTACGGCAGGACAATATTGAAACCGCATATAATATTGCAATACTCCAGAGTAAGTATCCAAAAGCATATCGCGCTCAATGAAACAAACGTAAACTTTTCTTCTGTTAAAACGGTATATATGACATATGTCTATAACCTTCATGTTAACTTTATATTCCAGAAAAACATACATGATGAGCAGAGGGTACCATGTATAAGTAATGTGATCGACCCCAGGACAGAAAGTGGTTATTTGTTGACAGGCTGAATAAAAGTTTATAAAAACAACACTTTTTTTCTTTACCTTTTGGTCGTAGCTGCCTACGGCCAGGAATTGGCTTGTGGGAGCCCAGGCAATGGTTTTAGTGCCGAGAGCATCCGAATACGCCGAGTAAGAACCCAGACAACGGCCGTCAATGGAGTAAAGTAGAACTTTGTACTGAAAAGAGAAAAAAGAACATTGAGTTTTTGAAGTAATTCAAATTATTTTGTTTGGGTATGAGTTCTATTATTAAAGGCGGGAGCACACTAGCCGCGATAAGCCTTGCGATAGGCTTCGCAACAAGCTTTCCCGATAGGCCTGGCTATTGCAGAGGCCTATCGGGAAGGCCTGTTGCAAACGTCGCCACACTTCTGCAATAGAGCTTTGCAATTAATCGCAATAGCATGGTGACGTCGGCGATGCCATGCTTATCGCCAACAACTATTAAACATGTCTAATATTCTGCGATAGACGGCGACGCATTTCTTATCGAGAGGCCTGTTTGAAGTTACTGTGTAATACTACAAGTCCTATTTATGGTAAGTTGCTCACTAGGGGGAGCCACACAGAATGATGTTTCGTACTGCATTTTTTCACCAGGTGGCGCCAGGGAGACACGTCTGAGTAACAGAAATTCCTAGAACTCTTTATCACAGACATAGCTTGACTTGCGGATCATACGACACCTTCATGGGCAACAACACTCCCCAAGATATAAATGATGAAACAATTCTACCGACCTCTAACCCTTAAACACTCTAGGTCCAAACCCTCAGATCAGATAAGAATGGTATCTCAGCCTACTTCGCTAATCGGTTTCCTAGCCTAGAACTCGCCCTTATATGGGAAAATAAGGACATTTTGCGGTCTTAATGGAATTATAGTGGCTCTTTCCGGTTTCTGGCCAGAGGATTTCCCTTCGTTTAAAGGGACTTTCTCAACTTTGGGCCTAGACTGTAAATATTACGTCCAAATAATCGAACAGAAAATGCACATCTAGCTGATCTGACTTTCAATCATTTATATAACAGTGGTGGTGTACTTGTTCCAGGACTGCCAGACAGATCTATGCGGTTGCCAGCTGACAAACGATTCTTTAAAAAACTGACATCTTACATCGATTTTAAACTTTCCCACTTGCCTCATATGGCACTAAACTGAACAGGTATACATACAGATAATACTATTGTACATATCATAGCACAGCCAAGCCAGGCGCTTACTTGATCATGCATAGCGCCAATGAATTTTAATTTAAAGTAAACTAAGATAACAGATACCACCAGAAGCTTTAAACTGGACGACATTGGGGTCCAGGGCATCGCACCCATAACTCAGGTTTAATCAACAATACTAACTTGAATGCTAGTTTTTCATAGGCCATGAGAATCACGCACTATAAGGGCCAGATTTTCAGAAAATGTACAATTAGCAGCTGTACACATTCAGTAAATTCTGCTAAATTAAGCTGCAATTTGGTCAATACTAGGTAAATTCGAGTATATTCGGCATTGCATTGATTCTAGCAATCGGTTTGGTTAGGTTGAACTGTATTTTGAACTTTATTTTCGTCTGAAATGTGGGTTATTTGAGAGGATTAATGAAGACGAATTGTACATTTTCTGAAAATCTGACCCAAATATACATATGGAAAAATACAAATTAATCCTGCTAATTGCTCCCCCGGATACATCTCCTAAGTACACCACCGCAGCAGTTTTTCAACTAAAGCGAGCTGTGAGTATTCAAACAGAGCTGGCGATTATTGCTCGTAGTTGTAATCCCGGGGTTTAGTGTTTTATCTTTCCCTGGGACAGTAACAAAGGTGGGGTAAAAGATCAAAGGATGCGTGGGAAGCCGCCCAGGTAACCGTGGGAGTAGTTGGGGTCAGGGCGGTCTGGGTGAGTAACGGTCTTTTACACCCAGTGACTCCACTAAAGCCTAGCAAACCTCAACATCCACCAACTATTGATTGATGTATTAGCGACAAAATGATACATGGACTATGATGTAGAGCCCGGTGTAACGTTGGGGTGTGGGTCAGATTTTCAGAAAATGTACAATTGGCAGCTGTACACATTTAGTAAATTCTGCTAAATTAGGCTGCAATTTGGTCAATACTATGTAAATTTGAGAATATTTGGCATTGCATTGATTCTGGCAATCTGTTTGGTTAGGTTGAACTGTATTTTCGTCTGAAATTTGGGTTATTTGAGAAGATTGGCGAAGTTAAATTGTACATTTTCTGAAAATTTGACCCAAATTCTGCTAAATTAGCCGAAAAAAATGATCAATACTATAGGTACATCTGAGTATATTTGGCATTGCCTTGATTCAAGCAATATGTTCAGTTATGATGAGAAGTGTTGGGAGTGAGTCTCATGTCTGTCTTATTTGGGAGGATATGTGTGCATTTTCTGACGATTTGACCAATGTACCTTTTATTGAGGATGCCAAGTAAAATGCAAACCAGCACATTTGCTTCTTCCTTAACACGATGGCAGCGCATGGGAAGTTCGAATGCATTTTCTTGCAGTGCGGAAAGTTCATCTTTAGGCCCTAGTCCACCAAGCCGATTCTCATGCGATTTTGCGCCGCAGAGGACTCTTTTGCACTAAATTCTGTGAGATTCACATGAGAATCGGCTTAGTGGACTAGGCCCATACGTTTGAAATGTAAAATTCTATTTTCCGTAGCTATATATGAGGCACAACACGAAGTTCGAAAGCTCTTTTTCAATGAGAAAAGTTCAACTTTGTTTAAAATGTAAAATTTCAATTACAACAATTGAATTATATCAGTTCATTATCATCAACATATATCCTCACTGAAAGGACAACTAGCGTTAACAAAGAATGTCAGCGCAGAGCGCTTTTCAAACTTCTCGTAAATTGACACGAAATAGAAATCTGCGTTGGACATAAGTAATTGGCGAATTAAGCACTGACTCTATGTATGCCCTGACACCTACAGCAATCAGCTTCATTACTGACAGTGCTCCATTGAATGTGCCTCAATATCGCCCATTGATTCTATGCCATTAACATAACGTCACTGACATATTTCATTCAATGTAAACACAAATATTTCTGTTATAATTAGATTAATAACATTATTAACATGGCATGGGCTTAGGGGGAAACCTTTCCCTAATCCGCCGGTGACTCCGGTAACAAAAGCCGACAACAACAAGGACAATTTGCCTTCCTACGAGTAATACATAATCCCTTTACAAGTTGTCAAACAATGGGGCAAAATTACCCTATGCCCAAGGCACCCTAAGCTTATTTATCACCCGATTTTTCGTATTACCTTTACTTATGCTTTACTTTTGTAGGCAACAAAAATTGAGATGGTATTTCACGCAGAGCGTAAGAAGTATTTCTATACGGTTGACCTTGGGGGGGGGGGGGGGGGGGGGGTAACATACAAACGTATTACCCCGAGACATTAAACAGATGCAAACTGTGCCAAGGTTTTGGTATTTCGTTTCCAGACATAACAATCATTAAGGAATTTCGCATGTTACGTAGTATGTATTTTCGAAGATTAGGATTATACCGAAACAAATTTACATGTGGGTCAGATTTTCAGAAAATGTACAATTGTTTGGCTAGGTTGAACTGTATTTTGAACTTTATGTTCGTCTGAAATTTGGGTTATTTGAGAAAATTGGTGAAGGTGAATTGTACATTTTCTGAAAACCTGGCACAGATGTAGGACAAGTTTTTAGAAAATGTACGATCGGCAGCTCTACACATTTAGTAAATTCTGCTTAATATAAGTTCATAAATAATAAATATTGGGTACATATTTGGTATTGTGTTGTTTCGAAGACTCTGTTGGGTTATCTTGAATTGTATTTTGAACCTCATTTTTGGTTTAAATGTGGGTGATTTAGGAGAATTGGTAAATGTGAATTGTACATTTTCGGACGTCTTGACCCATGTAGTAAGTGGGGCAATGGTAATGATCGACTATATATAAGGGGAAATCCTTACAAATAGGGATTTATATGTGTCAGATTTTCAGAAAATGTACAATTGGCAGCTGTACACATTTAGTCAATTCTGCTAGATTAGGCTGCAATTTGGCCAATACTAGGTAAATTCGAGTATATTCGGCATTGCATTGATTCTAGCAATCTGTTAGGTTAGGTTGAACTGTATTTTGAACTTTATGTTCGTCTGAAATTTGGGTTATTTGAGAAAATTGGTGAAGGTGAATTGTACATTTTCTGAAAATCTGACCCATATGATTGATCCAAATCATAGATTAATTCATTAACATAGGGAATGACTCGGTGATGGATGGGTAGTAGAAGGTTAGACAGATATGAAGTCAGTTCAATTGCCACTTACGGATATATACGACAGGTTCAATAATTAACACCACACAGTTGGGCATAATCGTTATTTGTGCGCTTAATATCGCAGGTAACGTCTTAACTGTCTGTTACAAACTGTTGTAACACAATAGGGGAGTTGCATAGCCGCCAATTTGAATCTTGATTCGCATGGAATTATGGGAGTAATGGTACAGTATAAAATCTATAGAAAACATGCTGTGTTCAGCATGGTGTATTTATCATTGCTCTAATGTCAATATCTATGTGTTATACATGTTTCCATAACACTTGACTTCATCTTTCCCATCATGCATTTGGTTTTCATAGATCGTCTATACAAGCCATGATATTGGTGAAAACAATTTTGCAATTTTTGATAAAAATGTTGCTAAATATTTGTATGTCAGATTTGAACTGAATCCGTCCCAGTATGCACTGTGACAGACATGCGCAGTGAGACATGCAACTCCCCTATTGCTGCTACAATCCTCCTCCAACACTCTACGTCTCTCTGCCCTGAAGTAATGGATAATGGGCGTAGGGATCGGTTATATGCAAATATGATCCGTTTTTAGGAAAATGAGTCATATGTCGCAGAATATATATTTTTGAGATATCACCATATCAGGAAAGAAGAGATCAAGGCGATTCCAATGATAGTAAACACTATAGGACACCTAATGAGTATTTCTATATTTTAACTTTGATATTTTTTTTGCAATTTAAGTTTGCAAAGTTTCTGGATGGCTAATTACCAGTAAATAAACTAAATATACTCCATACGAAGGCTTTTAAAACGCAAGGATATATTTAATACAATGTCCTGAAATTTGGGTACTTAGATTCATATGACTATAAGTGCTAGGCCTAAACCCTCCAAACATCAGAACATTTTAATAAAGAGATCTTGTTAAAAAACACTTTGAACAATATCAAGTCTGCGACTTGTGACTCATTTTCCTGGAACACATCACAAATATCAATGATAAACCATGGAAGTAACACAGTGACTAGATTAAGAAAGGAAAACGAATAAGATTTAAGAACAAAACTACTAAAAAAACTAACCCCGACTATAATGGATAACTGTCGCAGTAAAAGCATCATATACAGTCCGAAATACATAATCCCTTTTGAAATGGAATATGAGTGTGAGACTTTGTCTAAGAGTTAATTAACTGGGTCCATTTATCCCCCTATTGCGATGGAAGTCAGAGAGCAACGGGTCATTCTGTAGTTGACTCAACGTAAGAGGGTCTAATTGTATTTTTCCACCTGTGAGGGTGAAGTGGAGGGGCTGAAATGGTGGAGGCTATTTACTGAAGCACCGTGGAGGGGGTGCACACAGTTCTAGGCAGAAAGGGTATACATGCAGGATCTGCAATCAGACAAATTTAGTGAAACTCTGAAAGTGCCCACACACATATATATAAATGCTTTTATTTCCTCCATAAACAGTTACATTAAATAGGAAAAAGGATAATATACTTTCTGTGCCCTCACAGTTCTTCCAAGAAACCCAGAATTACTTTTATTTGTACTGATACTTTTACTCATAAAAAACTGACTTTAAATACACTTTAAGTGCCAAGAATTTAAGTGTCAAGTCCTCAGAAAATGTATAATTTGTCTTCACCAATCCTCAAGTAATGAGGTTCAAAATACAGTTCAACGTAACGGAAGAGGTCTTTTGAATATTATTCAGATATACCCTAATACCCAATTTTCAGCATCAAAGTTACCAACATTTGATAAACATGTAGAGCTGCAGATTGTATACATTTTCCCTGAAGGTCGGAATGACCTCTTCTTGCATGGGATAGGGAATGTTACGTACGACATCTCAATGACTCCAGGATGTTTGATGTTCTTGTCAATAAATGACTCAAAAAATTACACTGGCATTTTTTTTGTGGTGTTGTCGCTAGAAGTAAATTGATTCTGAAAACAAATTGTTATCAAGTAAAGACTTTCCGCGAATCCGTCGTTCGTAGTGAGCGGGGGCTGGGGGCGTGGGGGCGGGGGGATTCGTTGCTTTACGCCCTTTTTACCGCTAAGTATACATATATATTTATGGGCGAGAGAGTTAACATGCTAACGGGATGTTATACTCGATCTTTTCAATTATATTTGTTTTACATGCGTAGAGCCATAGACATCTGAACACATGGCCCAGACGGCCTTCATATGTGTGATGATATCTCAAAATCCAATGTTTTGGCGACTTGTGACTCATATATATAGTGCTGTAACACATCACATACAGGTGGTTGGGAGGTGAAATGATGCTCTGGCAAGGCGCACATGGGCGACCGACCAACTACACATTGAACACTAGAGAGATTTTACAGTATGCGCCCAAACATTTGTCAACTACCATTACACATATATGCAGACACACAAGCTGTGAAGCCTTGCCTGAGATCGCCGGGTTGACGACGCTGGCCGCCGCGGCGAGGATTTCAATGGTTAATTAGAGGAGGAGGAGGGTGGAGGTGAGGGAGTGAGGTACAAAAGGGTTGCAGGTGTCACCCCCTACATGATGGGTCAGATTTTCAGAAAATGTACAATTCACCTTCACCAATCCTCTCAAATATCTTCAAATTTCAGACGAAAATAAAGTTTAAAATACAGTTCAACCTAACCAAACAGATTGCTAGAATAAATGCAATGCCGAATATACTCGAATTTACCTAGTATTGACCAAATTGCAGCCTAATTTAGCAGAATTGACTAAATGTGTACAGCTGCCAATTGTACATTTTCTGAAAATCTGACCCTTTCCATGTGCTACCTGCTTGTTAAACCCGTATAAGTAGGACTTAAAAAGAGAACTGGAGTCGTGTGCTCAAGATGTTGACATTGTAAAGAGAGAATGGCTTCATTCTGGGCTTCATGCTCTGGCTGGACAATCGAACTCATTTCATGATTTCAATCCAATGAGAGGAAAGCTTCAGGGTCGTCAATTTCATCACTTTTAATCGTGATCATCGTTATTCCCCCACCATCTCCCTATCCACCAAAACTTACAGAAAATATCCAGATCCAAAGATATCCAATCAATTACATTTAATTAATTAATTCGACGTCCCTGCGATCCATAATTCTTTTTAGGATTTAAAAAGTATGAAGGTCGTTCATACGGAGATGGAATCAGACAAGAAGTAATTAAGGACTACTTGCAATTTACAGAAGCAACATATTTGGAACAACTCTAAAATAACTCAATATTTCCCGATCATCTTTCATGGTTTCTTAATATTCTCATGGTCTTTTGGACGCCCAAGTCACATCACTTCATATTCTGCCTTCTCTTGACTAACATTAAGTGAGAGGTAAAGAATGTAAAATGGTCCATGTAAACACCCCAGAGTACATCAAGCCATTGAAGCTATTTTTACACCCTATGTTTAGCATTGTAAAAGCTCAGAAGGCAGGTTATATTCGAATAAAGGATTAAAAACAAAACAAAAACATTAAGTACGGTAGCACTGCAGGGTGGTGTGTGTGTGTGTGGGGGGGGGGGGGGCTTGTTGCAGTATGAGCTGACTCAGTCCTGGCAAAATAATGTTAATCTAAGCTCTGACTTAGATCAGGTATGAATCTAAATAGAGATGACAAAGTGAGATTTATCAGTCATGTCCATAACATGAGATTTCCCCATGTATGTATGGGTCAGATTTTCAGAAAATGTACAATTGGCAACTCTTACACATTTAGGAAATTCTGCTAAATAAGGCTGAAAAATGAAGAATACCAGGTATATCTGGTATATTTGGCAACACATTGATATACAGTATCAGTTCTGTTATGTTAAACTGCATTTTGAAGCTGTTTTTCGTCGTAAATGTGGGCTATTGGAGAGGATTGGTGAAGGTGAATTGTACATTTTCTGAAATTCTGACCCATGTATATATATAGGTGATTGGGGCGGGGGGAGGGGGAATGAAAAGCTGCTAATGGCCGAGTCAGCTATGTAAATCTAGCCTCACCTAATCCCATATTGACATGGCCTCACTCACCAGCTCTATAGGAATGTCATAGGTTACTGGAGTGTATACTGAGGATTAAAGCAGGGGGAAGTTTAGGGGCCACAAGTTTGAAAAGGGGGTTCTTAAGGTGGGAGGGAGTGGCTTGAAAGGGGGCTCATAAGGTTTGGGGCAAAGGTAAAGAAAGGATCAGAATTAGCATGAGGCATTTTGCCCTATAGCTCTTGTGAAAATACGGAGGAACTCGAGGCGGGCGAGGCATTGTGTTCTGAGAGTGCTCTTGTGTCGGGGGATGGAGGTACATAGGTTCTTGATGCCCTTAAAAGTATCGATGATATGAAAGGGTGAATTCCGGGAACGTCGGGTGTGAGTAGTGGGGTAATAGGGTGGTCAAAGAGTTGAGGAAATAACAAGATATCGAACAAATAGTTGCGCAGCCACTGCTTATGTAAAGCTATTGTGAGATTTCCTCTTTTAGTTGAATACATACTCGATCATGACCTAAGGAAAGAACTAGCTAGCGTCTTCGGTTTCATTTCTGACATCAACATTTTTATTCAGGGGTTGAGCGATGGCAACAATGTTTAACTATATATATATACTCCATAGGATGACTTTAGAAAAGTAAGGTTATATTTAATACGCTGTTTTGAAATTTGGTACATGTATTCATATCACTTTAAGTGCTAGATAACCCCAAAATGAGATCAACATCCCTACAAAGAGATCGTGTAAATAAAACTGTAACACTTTGAAAATATCAATTTTGCGACTTATGACTCATTTTTCTGAAACACATGGGTCAGATTTTCAAAAAATGTACAATTGGCAGCTCAACATATTTAGTAAATTCTGCTAGTATAGTATAGAAGTGTTTAAATGATATTGTAAGAAATATTTCATGCATGGGTACTTAATCAAAATAAGGCATAGGAATGCATCACTATAGATCCATTCTCCTATAGCTTACAAAAGAACCACAAATATTGAGGCATATCTTTTGTACAGGTCTAGTAGGGTCAGATTTTCAGAAAATGTACAACTCACCTTCACCAATCCTCTCAAATAGCCCACATTTAAGACAAAAATGAGCTTCAAAATGCAGTTTAACATAACAGAACTGATACTTTAAATCAATGCGTATTAAATATACCCAGATATACCCGGTATTCAGCGTTTTTCAGCCTAATTTAGGAGAATTTCCTAAATATGTAGAGCTGCCAATTGTACATTTTCTGAAATCTGACCCATCACTTGAGCATCTGAGTGTGCTGGCTATCACAGACGATTAAGTCCCCTATTCCGCTAAGATGACCTCGGGCCTTAAGCCTACCACAAATCTGGAGTTAATCCTAAAATCAATCCTTTGATTTTGTCTCCCAACCTAGATTCGATGGTGAGAATAATTCTCGTCCCTTCGACACATGCAACTTGACTAAGTATGCAGAAATATTTTTATATCTTCTTAAGTCAAGCCAGCCGAGACATTAGGGAACCACTGACAGTATTTTTCACATTTATCTATGCATATTTTGCTATAGTTTAATCAATTAAGGAGTATTGCATTTATAATTGGTAAAAACACAAATGTTATATGGATTTAGATTTATCTAGATTTAGAAACTTTTATTGTTGAACATGTCACTATCAGGAAACCTATCTCCAGCATATGGGAAGTTTACAAGCTTCCTGTTTTACATTTGTATTTCTGCAACGTACAGTTCCCCAGTCGTCATTGACGAAAGTGGGACGTTGCCATTTTTAAATTAAGTTATAATATACATTTGCATAACAATAAATGTCCAGCGCAGTAGTTGTTTTTATGCTAGTAATTCTCAGAAATAACTATAGTTCTATGATAATAATAGTCAAGATATTATACATGTACATATCAGTTTTATCTTTTCCAATCAATCAATAAAATATTGGTCCATCCATATTAGAGTGTTTTTTGCTACCATTTTAAATGTTTTTGTGTCTTTCATCCCATGGGCGATTGAATGGATACAAATGGATACCACTTGAGTTGTCCTAAATTGGATAATTAAACATGCACATTCAGAGTGTCTACTAGTGGGCAAAATGCCAGCAACCAGGGAGGTATATTCCTAGTACATATACCTCCCTCAACCAACACATATTAATCCATAGAGATCTTCCTCTACCTGGATATTTTTGCCGGTATTTTTTCTTTTTTTTCTTCTAAACATAATTCCCCAACATAACTTATCTTATGTAGGCAGCGCGTGAAAACGTCTGTGTTAGGATCTGCGTTTTTCGATTGAATCTATATCAAATGGGTCGGATTGTCAGACAAAAATAAAGTTCAAAATACAGTTCAACCTAACCAAACAGATTGCTAGAATCAATGCAATGTCGAATATACTCGAATTTACCTAGTATTGACCAAATTACAGCCTGATTTAGCAGAATTTACTAAATGTGTACAGCTGCCAATTGTACATTTTCTGAAAATCTGACCCAAATAGATTATTGACCTAAAATGAAATTTTAAAGAAAAACAACAAAAAATAAGTTAGTCTGGGCTAATACATTGATATTCTTTTTAAAAACTGTTTTTTATTCAACGAAATTTCACATAAGTGATACGTTTTATTCGGGAATGTAAAAAATTACAAACAATGATGCACACAGCCGATCAGGCTCCCGACCCCCCCCCCCCGATTTTGGTCTCCCGATAAATCCTATGATTTCATTTCAAGTCCTGGTTTATGTTTTTGAAATAACATCAACCAGGATTGGAAATGAAATCCTAGGATTCATCGGAAGACCAAAATCGGGGGGCAATCGGGGGACAAATCGGCTGTGTGTGTCCACGGTTTATATCGGACAAATTCAGTCCTATAAGTCATTGGATAGATTGTGTAAGCTTTAACGCAGAAGAGGGGCGTCCGCGTTTGGTATTTGAGGAATGGCGAATAAGAACACTTTGGACTATAATGCATTATATATATATATACACCCTTGATGGATGAAGATGATCTATTTATACCAAGTATCGGTCATAATAACAGAGATTACTACAGGTAGGGGAAAGTATCAACATACCAGTATTAGTGATGTCAGATTACTGAACACCACAACTATGTGCATGGGACGCCAGTGGTTCCTGGTAATCTGGATGGTCAAGGGCCCTCCCCCCCCCCCCGCCCCCCCCCCCCCCACACTCCCCCCATCCCCCACTTATCGGGGAGTCTGCTAGGCAGTTCAGGAGGGCATATGGATCAGATTTTCAGAAAATGTACAATTCGTCTTCACCAATCCTCTCAAATAACCCAAATTTCAGACGAAAATAAAGTTCAAAATACAGTTCAACCTAACCAAACAGATTGCTAGAATCAATGCAATGCCGAATATTCTTGAATTTACCGCCTAATTTAGCAGAATTAACTAAATGTGTACAGCTGCCAATTGTATATTTTCTGAAAATCTGACCCATATAGTACCAACAAGTTCATATCACTCACTTCGTGGCGATTGTTCTTTTCATTTTGATTATATAATGAGTTAGCTGAACCAGAGCTAACTAGTATAGTATATGGGTCAAATGTTCAGAAAATGTACTTCGCCAATCTTCTCAAGCAACCCAAATTTCAGACGAAATTACAGTTCAAATACAGTTCAACCTAACCAAACAGATTGCTAGAATCAATGCAATGCCGAATATACTCGAATTTACCTCGTATTGACCAAATTGCAGCCTGATTTAGCAGAATTTACTAAATGTGTACAGTCGCCAATTGTACATTTTCTGAAAATATAACCCATATACTTCCCTGCTACCACATATATACTTTTCTGATTCGGAATCAATGCCAAGGTCGCTTCCAATTTATCTTTAGCCTTAGCAAGTGTCAAAAATAACCTCGCGTAGTGCTTAGAAAAACAAAACAAACCACGAGGACTTGAGGCATGAGGCGTGGGAAGGTAGGGCCATGGCAGATTCCAACAATATCTCACCCCCACTCGCCAAACAAAATACACCACAAAGTTGACTCAACTGACCACTGCACAGAACTGACCATTATAGAGATAACTACCCCACAAATATTTCCCTCGGGTTGGGATTGGGCCGGTCATATATACGAGCAATGCAAGTAGTGGCATTTGACCAGTTAGCATTGAGGTCATACTGACTTAATTAAACAATTAAGTAATTAGTCAATAAGTAGCTTTCATGGATTTACTTTTACGTAAACATTGATATCCAATCGTTTTAAACTAATTTAATGCACATATTTTGATGACCAAAATGTATCACATTTGAATTTGAATTTTTGACGATATTTACTAACTTGGAATGGTAAAAAAACAACCTGTGGAATTGGTGGGGGGGGGGGGGGGGAATTTGACAATTTTAAAAGTTTGAAAAAAATAATACTGATCTCAGTACAAATACTGAACACTCTAGGTCCAAACCCTCAGATCAGATAAGAATGGTATGTCAGCCTATTTCGCTAATCAGTTTCTTGGGCTAAGATTCGGCATTTTAATGGGAATATAATGACATTTTGCAGTTTGAGGCGAGAGGCTTTCCCTTCGTTTGAAGGGATTCTCTCATCATTGGGCCTAGACTGAAGACTACTAAATGAGTGTTGTCACCTTAATAAGTTCACTCGTGCTGCCATATTTGTGCCTATCAATGCCACAAAAGCAATCATATTCCCTTCTAGTCTGTTCGTAGGAAGCGCTTCTAAAAATGCCACTCTAGCCCCTTAAGGGATTACACCCTGTATGGGCGTCATGCATATGGATAAGGTCTGTAATTAAGCATGTATTTTTGGCCCGGCAGACTCTAAGACGCTGGATTAAAGCCTTTGTTTATACGCTTCTCTTTCTAACGGCTGCTGATCGCTCAACACACAAATTATACAAGGGACAAGTCGCCAGAAAATGTACAATTTACCTTCACCAATCCTCTCAAAAAACCCAAATTTAAGACTAAAATTAGGCCCAAAATAGAGTTCAGCTGATTTTTAAAAAATCAACACAAAAGAAAATGTACTCAGATATTCCTAGTATTTATAATTGTTCGGCAGATTGGCAGAAGTTTGGCAGAAGTTGATAAATATCTAGAGTTGCAGATTGTACATTTTCTGGCGGCTCCACCCATTTATAAATATGCAACGGGTGCTCAAATCAAAGACTAAAACCAAAGTAAAGGTTGTTTTTTTAAGAGAGGCAATGAATGAATAAGGTTAAACTGTTAGGTGCCTGGTAAGATGGTATGAATACTTGAACGATTGAAACGAAATGAAGGCCATTATGATTAAAAGGAAGCTTTTTGAAAGGGATTCCAAACTGAAAGGGAAATATATCCACTTTTATTTTATTTAATACACTACTCTTATACTATACTATACTATACTATACTATACTATACTATTCTATACTACACTATACTATTCTAAACTATATATTTCTCCAAGTTTCCACAGACCAATTCCTTCAGAGGCTAATCAACGTTGTACTTAGAGCATCGTCTAATCAGCGTCTTAAAGTTAATATAGCATTTTCCCACACACCTAAATATTCTATATAAAAACAACATATATGCCTTTTGTGTTTTTTTCCCCATCGGGGTCACACACTCAATGAATGGTACGGTATACTAGGGTGAACCCTTGTATCATTGTACAGACTTCATCTCTATATAGTTATGCCTACGTTTATGGGTCAGATTTTCAGAAAATGTACAGTTCGCAGCTCTACACATTTAGTAAATTGTGTTAAATTAAGCAGAAAAATGATGAATATCGGGTATATCAGAGTATATTTGGTATCGCATTGATTTAAAGTATCAGTTCTGTTATGTTAAACTGCGTTTTAAAGCTAATTTTTGTCTTAAATGTGGGTTATTTGAGAGGATTGGTGAAGGCAAATTATACATTTTCTGAAAATCTGACCCATATATGAATCAGTGTTTTACATTGACGCTGAAAAGGTTTCCGGGGCACATGAGAGGATAACATCAAGTAGTTTATTTGGTTTGCACCACAATGGATTTTAATTATATGGCAAATAGAGGGCGGGTGTTTACAAAGAAGAACAGCGCTACTGCGGCTTCAGTAAAGCCAGTAACCAGGAGCACGTGGCATAAAGAAGACTGTAAAATAACATGAAGTATACTACCCAAAGTTCCGGAGTAGATCAGTAAGACCTTGCCCCCACACAGCCGATTTGTCTCCCGATTGCCCCACGATTTGGGTCTCCTGATAAATCCTAGGATCTCATTTCAAATCCTGGTTTATGTTTTTGAAATAACATAAACCAGGATTAGAAATGAAATCCTAGGATTCATCGGAAGACCACAATCGGGGGGCAATCGGGAGACAAATCGGTTGTGTGTGGGCAGGGTTTAAGAACCACAGATTATGGCATTTCTTAGATTTTTTAGCGAAATCTAATTTAATTGGCATTGTCTGTTCAGCGACTAGCCTAGTAATTTACACTGAAGATCAGCGATAAGAAGTCATACAGAATTGTTGATATACAAAGGAGGATTTTTTTAAATACATTTTAAACATATTCCAAGTATAAATATGCCTCACTGACATAGGTTAACTAACGGCCAAAGTCAATCTAAAGTTTTAAAGGAATATAGCAATGTGCCTTGAGCGACGTTTCTAAAAAATAAAATACAGGATTCCACTCTGGACGCTCAATTACTGCAGCCAGATTGGGTCATGATATGTGGGTCAGATTGTCAGAAAATGTATAATTGGCAGCTGTACACATTTAGTAAATTCTGCTAAATTAGGCTGCAAGTTAGTTAATACTAGGTAAATTCAAGTATATTCAGCATTGCATTGATTCTAGCAATCTGTTTGGTTAGGTTGAACTATATTTTGAACTTCATTTTCGTCTGAAATTTGGGTTATTTGAGAAGAGTGGGGAAGTTGAATTATACATGTTCTGAAAATCTGACCCATACATCAAAACATAATCACCGGAGCCAATATTCGAGCGGCTTTCTGCGTGTACACACATTATATGTATCCGTCTAGCCGGCTTCCCTCTGTTTTGAAATAAATTATTTCAACCTCTACGCCCATAGGCTGTATGCACTCAGAGCCAAGTTACTAAGTCATTATTGATACAGGTTTTCCGATATAAAAGCCACATTCTAGAGATGGTTTATATGCGTATTAATTTCCAGTGGCAAACTATTTTGCGTTTGGTCCCTCGATATTAATTTGACTCTAAGTCCGATTAAAGCTGCATTCTCAGCTATTACGACAAACAAAATCTTACCCAATTCACTCATATTGACTTATAGGACTGAATCTATCAGATATATGGGTCAAATATTCAGAAAATGTACAATTTAACTTCGCCAATCTTCTTTTAGCTTATGTTGAGCTATATTTTGAACCTCTTTTTCTTTCTTAAGATTTTGGTTATTTCAGAGGATTGGTGAAGGCGAATTGTACATTTTCTGACAACTTGACTCTCATGAATCCAAGTGTTTTCCTTCTTCAATCCGACTACATACAATGTACATGGGTCAGATCGTCAGAAAATGTACAATTGCCAGCTGTACACATTGAGTAAATTCTGATAAATTAAGATGCAATTTGGTCAATAGTAGGTATAAATCCGAGTATATTCGGCATTGGATTGACTCAAACAATCTGTTTGGTTAGGTTAAACTGTATTTTGACCTTTATTTACGTCTGAAATGTGGGTTATTTGAGAGAATCGGTGGAGCTGAATTATACATTTTCTGAAAACTTCACCCATATGCTCTAAGTCTCCGTTATTAATACGGCCTTCCCGCTGACTGAATACATTATAATCCCCTTTGCTCGATAAGTCAGAAATGCTTTAGATACAAACAAGACTTGGCTGTAATAAAGGGAATAACGACCAGGAGCCTGGGGCATGCACCCATTACCACATGTTTACTCGCTTTGTTTTCTATCCTAATTATATTTGTCCTAATCCATGAGGGGATATGGCAGATACCCCTGGGGTACCTCGATTGTGCATAAATCTCCTTAAATACATATATGAAGGACCGGGTCACGAGGGGATATTGTTTTTATGCCAAACATACTTAATTTACCAGGTTTTAAACGGTTTTGAAGGAAGTGTTTCATGAGCTATGTATATGGGTCAGATTTTAAGAAAATGTACAATTGGCAGCTCTACATATTCAGTCATTTCTGCTAAATTCTGCTAAAAACATGATAAGTTATGGGTATATCTGAGTATATTTGGTATCGCATTGATTTAAAGTATCAGTTCTGTTATGTTAAACTGCATTTTGAAGCTCATTTTTGTCTTAAATGTGAGTTATTTGAGAGAATTGGTGAAGACGAATTGTACATTTTCTGAAAATCTGACGCCTATATATATGACTTTCCCTCCAAACGTGAGTGTCATATATATTTTTTATATCCTCAACCAATACAATTCGTTATCATTCGGTGGAAGGAGTCTTATATATAGCTCTTTCTTATGAGACAAAATTGAAATTGAAATATTCTTTATTTTGCTAAGATGGTATACGAACATCTGAAATTGATTGAGGTCTCCCAGTTCGTGCCTGACTTGGAGGTTTCATGTGACTAGAGGAGGGAGCTATAATAATTATAAATGATGGTCAATTATTGTTTAGACCTGGAAGCTTCTACCGTTGATGGGGTGGACAAACCTGTCTACCTCACCTAAATGTTCTGTTCAAAGTATTACTGAAAAATACTATAATCGCGCAATGGCAGGCAATCAAAATTAAGCGTTTAGATAATCGGAAGTCCAAAATCGAAAACTACTCATTTCTCATGCCAGAGAGTATTATAGCTGTTGTTATTACAGTTATAAATACACTGTACGTAATCTGGGATATAATGTGGGATATAATTATATAATGATGTAATCAGTCGAGCAACCCCGGAACGGTACACTATAAAAGCGACCTATTGTATGGCAGCTACTACTAGAGGTATGTAATCCACATTCCCAGAAAGTTCCATATTAAGAAGTGCTATTTATAACTTAGATGCAGGATAGCCCTAAAGCTGGCATTACTTGTGACCAGTGGGACCCCCATGAGTGTGCAGTAGAACTAGAAGTTTATGGGTATTTCTCTGTCCCTCTCTCTCTCTCCCCCTCTCTCTCTGTCCCCCCCCCTCTCTCTCTGTCTCTCTCTGTCCCTCTCTCTCCCTCCCTCCCTCTCTCTGTCTCTCTCTCTGTCCCTCTCTCTTTCCTCTGTCTCTGTCTCCCTCCTCTCCCTCTCCTCCTCTTTCTCTCCCTCTCTCTCTTTCCTCCGTCCCACACATTCTCTCCCCCTGCTCCCCCTTTCGTTTATCCCCTCACTCACCCACACACACACACATTGTCTCTCTCTCCTCTCTTTCTTTCCTCCCTCCTCACATTCTTTCTCCTCTATCTCTAGATCGTTCCTCCTCCTCCTCCTCCTCCTCTCTCACATACACTTCTCTCTCCTCCCTCTCTCCCTCCCACTCCTCTCTCCCATCCTCCCTCCCCATATTCTCTTTCTCTACCCCCTCTCTCTGTCTTTCTCTTTCCTCCCTACCTCACATTTTTCTCTCTCTGTCTCCCCCTCCTCTCTGGTCCTGGGTATGACAATAAAGTGCCTTCTGTCTCTTTTCTCTCTCTCTCTCTCTCCCTTCTTCCCTATCTCTATTTCCTGGGTATGATCATAAACTGCCTCCCTATCAGCTCTCCCGCCCTTGATATATAACCATCTTAAATGTGTTGATAAGGGCGTAAAGCAACCTCACTCACTCACTCACTCACTCTCAGCTCTCCCGCCCTTGATATAACCTTCAATGTGTTGATAAGGGCGTAAAGCAACCTCACTCACCCACTCCCGCTCAGCTCTCCCGCCCTTGATATAACCATATTAAATGTGTTGATAAGGGCGTAAAGCAACCAATCTCACTCACTCACTCTCAGCTCTCCCGCCCTTGATATAACCATATTAAATGTGTTGATAAGGGAGTAAAGCAACTAATCTCACTCACTCACCTCTCTCTGCGAAGAAAAAGGATAGCTGTAACAGAGAAACTTACACAAGGGAGTAGGGTGGAAAGAATACCTTTTGAAAGGGGTAATAACGCTAGGATGCTTATCTATACCTACCTGTTCAAATGTAAACCTTAGCATAGTAGAATAATGGAGGTTTAGAATGTAAGAGGTGTGAATAACGAGGGTAGAATAGAATTATTCTTACCATGGGGTTAGGGGAAGGAGAAGGAGGGCTTCAAAGCTCGAGTCTAACAGGTTGTCAATGCTCCATCAGAGGCAAACAATATCAACTATTTTAAGTCTGAATCCAGACGGGCCTTCGGTGCTAATCATACACATATGGGTCAGATTTTCAGAAAATGTACAATTGGCAGCTCTACACATTTAGGAAAGTCTACTAAATTAGGCTGAAGAATGATGAATACCGGGTATATCTGAGTATATTTAGTGTAACATTGATTTAAAGTATCAGTTTCGTTATGTTAAACTGCATTTTGAAGCTCATTTCTGACTTAAATGTGGGTTATTTGAGAGGATTGGTGAAGGCGAATTGTACATTTTTTGAAAACTTGACCCACATATTACTCAACATTATCACACCAGACTTCTCAATGGTAACAAACGAAGGAAAAGAAGTAAACCATATGTTACCCAAGTTACCCACCCTTCAATGGTAATTACCCCTCGTTACATTACACCCCCTTTCTCTCCCGTGAAAAAACTCCCAGCGGTGGTGCACAATGCCAATTCTCCATATGAAATCAATAGAGTTGTTTAATGACATATCATGAGGCCCCAACACATCTGTGCCTTTATACAATGGTACAAGGGTTAACTGGTTGGAGGGGGCATGGGTGATTGGATAACTGTACAGTCTAACAACCATGGATCCTGAACAATTGCAGAGAAGCTGACTCATCAACCGATTTTTATACACACAGAAGTATGTCTCTATACCAGTCTAGGCCCAAAGTTGAAAGAGTTCCTTCAAACGAAGGGAAAGCCTCTCGCCTCAAACTGCAAAGTGCCATTATAATTCCATTAAGATCGCAAAATGTCATTATATTCCCATTACAGCGCTGAGTACTAGGCCAGGAAACTGATTAGCGAAGCAGGCTGACATACCATTCTTATCTGATCTGAGGGTTTGGCCTAGAGTGTTCACACAGATGTATAGATGTCTCTTTACTTCTGTGTGTATAAAAATACAGCTTGACTGTGTGCTTCTATATATTTGTGTATATAATCAGATTATCTGACTGTGTGCTTTTTATTACATAATTACGACTAAATTGTATAAATTGTTTGTGTTCTTTGGTCATTGTGTCCCATAGAACTGGGATTATCCCAGAAGTCTGTCGACCAGCTTGTCATTTTCTATGTAAATGTATTATATTACTGACAAATAAAAAGATTTTTCAATTCAATTTCTTTAGTTAAAACTATACATCTACTATATATCTAATTATACCTTTTCGCCGGTTCAGGACTCAGAAGAAGACCACCGCAATGGTGAACTGAGGGGCTACCTTATACAATTTATTTTGTTACCAATGATGTATGTTAGCTCATACCTGAATAAAAACGAATAATAAAAAACCGCTCTGTTTAAGAATTGTACTGTAAATAATGCAGACGTAAGTCAATATAACTTTTAAAGAATTGTTCTAAAGTGTATAAAATACAGGGATGCCAGTAAAAATACTGAAAGACAGAATTCTTATTATTTAGGCCCTCTCATCTACTAGCTTTTTGTGGTGGTGTGTACGGGGTTTAATAAAATTTGGCCGATCCTATTTTGCGATGAAAACTTTGACGGAATTTGGTTATAAATGGTTAGTTATAACGAAATTGAGAAGTTTTCAAAATTATTCATTTCATTCCAAATACTGAAAACTAGCATCCCAATACACTTCATATTTTTGGCAAACTAAAACACGCTAATTATATTGCAATTACGAAAATTCAAAAAACAATCATCGCTTCATTCATCGGAATTCTTTTTTTTCTTCACTGAAATTCTTTTACCAGCTGGATACGCCCCCCTCGCCCTCTTTTCAAAAACCACACAGGCATAAAACTTACACAAAAAAACCCTCCCCGGTTACCTAACTCCCTACATAACGGGCCATAATCAATGCATAAGGGTGAAAACGCCAGAAAATGTACAATTCAACTTCAGCAATTCTCTCAAATAACCGAATTTTAAGACAAAAATCAGGTTCGACATAACCTAGCCAAAATATATAACCTAACAGATTGTGTGAATCAAGGCAATACTAAATATACTCAGATATATATATACTTAGTATTAACGATTTTTCGGTCTAATTTAGCAGAATTTACTAAATGTGTCGATCTGCCAATTGTACATTATCTGAAAATCTGACCCATAACCTTACAGAACCCGAAGCACCGGGGAGGTTACCACCTCCGTCCTTTTATTGAGCAGCCAGACTCATTTGTCAGCGCTCAACCCTCCTCAACACAATCGTACTCCACCTGTCGGGCCAAACTTGAATCTAAATTATAGCCTCTCCCTATCCACAATAGGGGATTTGCGTGTGCCACTGCAAATGTCTTTTACAGTGCATGCTGGGATAGATTCAGTTCAGGGCTGACATACGAATATTTAGCAACATTTTTTTACTATAAAAAATTGCAAGAATGCGTTCACGAATATTATACAGCTTGTGTAAATGACTATAAAACCAAATGCATGATGGGAAAGATGAGCACTGGTGTAGTGGGAAAATGTATTCATCACACATGGATATTGATATTAAAGCAGCGATAAATATTCCATACTGAACATGGCCGAATGTAAAGAAAATGTATGTTCTGACGAGATAGAGTATATAGATGGAATGTTCTTATGTTCTATATATGTGCTTGATAAGATTGGCTGAAAACGCTGAATGTGGTTTTTTGATTAATGATATGTCCAATTGTCGATAATTAGTAGCTATTTTTTAACAAACATTTTTTTCAATAAGATATGTAACAGGCAACACTCTAGGATATCCATGATGGATGTAGTGTATTTACATGTCAACATTATTTAATTGACTTGGCCGTAATGGAAATACAAAAAATTGAGCAAATTGCAGCCTGATTAAAATACAAAAAAATGGCACGTTTTCTATAGATTTTTCACTGATAAACAACTCCCATAATTCCTTGCGAATCAAGATTCAAGATGGCGGTAATGCAAGTCCCCTATTGTCTGCACAATTGGCTGCACGCTGCCATATGCTAGGAATTTCATCCTATGTTGACTGCGCCTGATCCTTGGATAGTTTTTCTAGATTTCTTTTTGGCAATAAAGAGAGGGTTTTTCTGTCGCCCTCCTCGCGAGTGTCGCGTGGCCACGAGTGCTTTCCCATAGATCATTGATCCTATCACTTCATTTGCAGGAATGTTTTTGTTTTGTTTTCAGAAATCACTTCAATGCTGTTTTATACACGTAGATTTGCTTGTTTTTGTCTCAGGTGTTCATTTTCCTACAGATCAGATCAGCTTCAGGAGTATAATTAGAAGCTTTCAAAGTATCAGGTTAACGTATCCGAGGCAGGTCCAAGTGATGATGCCATATAGTTGACAAAGAACATTAATCACATTTCCAAGTATGCATTTTACTCAGTGGGAGCATGTGTGTGGGGTGGAGGTGTGGGGGTGGGGGGGGGGGATGGCGGGCGGGGAGGGGGGGGGGGGTGTAGTTATAAATCACATTGGAGAAAATCTTCAGTCTAGGCCCAGAGTTGAGAAACTTCCTTCAAACGAAGGCAAATCCCCTCGCCTCAAACCGCAAAGTGCCATTATAATTCCATTAAAACCGCAAAGTGCCATTATAATTCCATTAAAACCGCAAAATGTCGTTATGTTAAAACGCCGAGTTCTATACCAGAAAACCGATCATCGATGTAGGCTGACATGCCATTCTTATCTGATCTGAGGGTTTGGACCTAGAGTGTCTTCATTGAATGTAGAAAATTACATTAACAAGTTATAATTATGCAGTTACTAGTAACTTATTGCATTATGGTCTGAAAGAAAACCATATATATATATAATATATAAGAGATATCTTTTATTTGAACACTCAAATCAAAACTCCCAACGAATATATGCGACAGATTAGATTGGTGATTATTACCTTTAATGGTTGCAAAAATATCGCTCACGTTTTTGTATAGCTATGAGTGGTAAACATCAAGAGACAAACACATTTATCCATTGATATGGCCATCACTTACCACTCACCATCAAATAGAAGCAGTATACGTCAGGTCCCTCGACCAAAAACATAAGAATTCACCGGGACGCCTTAATAGTATTGTATTTCCTGGATTTAACTTAGACTTCCGAACCGCTATCATTTATCAAATAATGTACATACATGCGTTTTCTTCAAACGAAAATAAAGTTCAAAATACAGTTCAACCTAGCCAAACAGATGGCTAGAATCAATGCAATATGCCGAATATTCTCGAATTTACCAAGTATTGGCCAAATTGCAGCCTAATTTAGCAGAATTTACTAAATGTGTACAGCTGCCAATTGTACATTTTCTGAAAATCTGACCCATATGTGAAATCCCCTCTCGGAGGGTCTCTCTACAACAGTCTGGTTATACGATGCCCACAGCGTACGTGTGTCCTTGAAGGTAACCTCAGCTATTATTATTATTAGGTTTAATGATTTATGATGTACAATTGCTTTTATTTGTTAGACAGTTGACATGGAAACCCTAATAAACTTGCGAGCATAAGACGGACCCTAATCTGCAGAGATCTGCACTAAATAAAGTCCATTGTCATGTTTATTTACCTGTTCTACAGTCTGGTGGACAAATATAAAGTATGCCTCGGGACACATATGGGTCAAATTTTCAGAAAATGTACAATTCGCCTTCACAAATCTTCTCAAATAACCCAAATTTCAGACGAAAGTAAAGTTCAAAATACAGTTCAACCTGACCAAACAGATTGCTAGAATCAATGCAATGCCGAATATTCTCGAATTTACCTAGTATTGACCAAATTGCAGGCTTATTTAGCAGAATTTACTAAATGTGTGGAGCTGCAAATTGTACATTTTCTGGAAATTTGACCCATATGTAACAGGGGAGGCAAAGGTCAGGGCATAAGGAACACCCACCCACATAACCCCTAAGAATATTTTGTTCAAATGATTGCTTAACCTTTTTTTTTGATCGAGAAATACCAAAATCTGAGACAAAACTCCTATGAAGAATGAATAGATCATTCTACCTCTATAGGAGTCTCATCCAAAAAGATCAAACACTTTTTTGTAAGGATTATAGATCAAATAAAAACAGTGCATCAATCAATCAAAATGGGTTTTTTTTTTCAGTCCTTTTAGTCTGAAAGCTTAAAATTTCAATCATTTCATGAAATAAAATTAGAATACGGGGGAATGTAATGGAAATTGTCTGTGCCCTCAACACTTTCCGAAAGTATAGGAAACATATACTACGAAAAAGTTCCAAATCGTTTGATATTCTTTGAATTCAACTTTGATGTAGTACAATTTTAATATTCTATTTGATCGCATTGTTTAGAATATGTATTATATATGGGTCAGATTTTCAGAAAATGTACAATTGGCAGTTCTACACATTTAGGAAATTCCCCGAAATTAGACTGAAAAATGAAAAATACCGGGTAAATCTGAGTATATTTGGTATCGTGTTGATTTAAAGTATCAGGATTTCATTTTAAGTCCTGGTTTATGTTTTTGAAATAACATCAACCAGGATTGGAAATGAAATCTTAGGATTTATTGGAAGACCAAAATCGGGGGACAATCGGGAGCCAAATCGGCTGTGTGTGTCCACGGCTTAATGAGTTCTAAAACAAGATCTGGATCCCTCTTGTGTGCGAAAGCCAGTGCATAAACAAGTAATCCCCTAGAATAACCCAGTGATAATGCAGTGCAAACATGGCCCTGCTTAACGTGGGCTGATACATCTATTATTCTACTAATAAAATAATCCTGGGGTAAATGGACAGGATTTGGACAAGACCAACATTCCCCAAATTAGACTTTAGGTTTATTCAACACATGAGAAAACTATCTCTATTTTACCTTTTGTAATACACTTTGGAGGAGAATAGTTAGAGGAAAATGACTTGACCAAATATAGTATAAGAAGTGGAACATTGCCTTAAGAACTTTGGAGATGATGGTATAGGGTAAAATGGAGAGGAGGAGGAGGAGAAGGAGGAGGAGGAAGGAGACGGAGGAGGAGGAGGAGGGGGGAGAAGGGGGAGGAAGTGGTGGAGGAGGGGGAGGAGGTGGAGGTGGAGGAGGGACAGGAGGAGGAAGGAGACGGAGGAGGAGGTGGGGGAGGGGGAGGGGGAGAAGGGGGGAGGAGGAGAAGGAGGAGGAGGAGGAAGAGGAAGAGGAGGAGGAGGAAGGAGACGGAGGAGGAGGAGGAGGAAGGAGACGAAGGAGGAGGAGGAGGAAGAGGAGGAGGAAGAGGAGGAGGAGGAGGAGGAAGGACACGGAGGAGGAGGAGGAGGAAGGAGGAGAAGGAAGAGGAGGAAGGAGGAGGAGGAGGAGGAGAGGGAGGAGGAGGAGGGGAGGAGAGGGAGGAGGAGGAGGAGGAGGGAGGAGGAGGAGGAGGAGGAAGGAGACGGAGGGGGAGAAGGGGGAGGAGGTGGAGGGGGAGGAGGAGGAGGAGGAGGAGGAGGGGGAGAAAGGGGAGGAGGAGGAGGTGGAGGAGGAGAAGGAGGAGGAAGAGGAGGAGGAGGAGGAAGAGGAAGAGGAGGAGGAGGAGTGGGGCGGGAGGGGGAGGGGGATGAGAGGAGGGGGCGAAGAATAAGAAAAGAAGGACTTGATGGAAGAGGAGTTGGTGTTGGTAAAATAAAGAGAAAATACAAGGCAACCAGAAGAAGAGAAAGCAACCCTTAAGTTCTATTAAAAAAAATGGCACTCATCGGAAGAACTGACATCATTGTCAGAGGTGATCGACCACTTGTAATAACATCAGCAATAAAGAATTTTTTAATTGAATTGAATAAGGGATTTGCATAGTCGCCATTTTGAATCTTGCTTTGCATGGAATTTTGGGACTAATGGTACAGTCTAAAATCTATAGAAAACATGCGATCTTCCGCATGGAATATGTATCAATTTTCTAATGTCAATATCCATGTGGTATACATGTTTCCATGACACAAGTCCCCATTTTTCCCATCATGTATTTGGTTTTCATAGATCATTTATACAAGCTCTAATATTGGTGAAAACATCTTGCAATTTTCGATAAAATTTTGCCAAATATTTGTATGTCAGATTTCAACAGAATCCATCCCAGCATGCACTGTAGTAGACATGCGCAGTGAGACCTGCAACTCTCCTATTGAAACACCATTTTTCTATTATTTTTTGAATGGCAGGATGGCAAGGATTACGTCAGGTATGGGGGATTGATCCATATTATCAGGTGAGAGTAGAAGACCTACATTTCAGTTTCAAGGTCACCCTTATAGGCCTCCGTGTCCACTCAGCCGATTATATCTCGACGGAGGGCAGTCGGGGGAGAAACAGGGGACAGTCAACCCATTGGAAATGATGAACAATGACGGTAGCTGACCGTCGACCGTCAGTTGAGTGCCTCCCGTCAAGATTAGATGAATCTAATGAACCTGTTCCGTCGGTCACTGCACTGCATGAGCAAATCGGTGCAGTGGAGACCGGCCCTATGACCACACTGTAGTACACTGTGTGAGGCTGGCCTGGCAGGTCAATATTGGGCTTGACCGGTTGTTTTTGTCCAGTTAAAGTGGTTTTGTATCGTACAGCCCTCTCCCCCACTAACATATAGACTCCATCCAGACCTCCTGAGATCCCCAGGCCCATAATTCAGAGAGACCCTCCAAACTGAGGGAAAGCCTTTCGCTTCTATTCGCAAAATCCCATTAGAATCCCATTAAGACATCTACTCCCATCAAGGAAAGCCATTAGCGCAGTAGGCGTCCAACTACTGGCATACCATTCTTTAATATCTGATCTGAGTTCCTAGATATCAAAATTCCAGCACTGGTGTATTCAGTCTAGGCCCAAAGTTGAGAGTGTCCCTTCAAACGGAGGGAAAGCCTCTCGCCTCAAACCACAAAGTGCCATTATAATTCCATTAAGACTGCAAAATGTCATTACATTCCCATTAAACGCCGAGTTCTAGGCCAGGGAACCGATTAGCGACATACCGCTTACAAACCACTCTTATCTGATCTGAGGGTTTGGACCTAGAGTGTATTAGTCACCTTTAAAAGCTACGTACTGTTGTAGGAAAATGCAAATATTGTAACATGTATATGTAACATATGTGTGCCTGGTAAGCATGATGATTGACATGCTACTACCGATACCAATAAATAATTAACCACTTTTCTGTCAAACATTCAACCGAGACTGAGTCAATTTGCTCTTTTTCGTGAGGAGGCAATGGCCAACTATTGTATGTTTCAAGTTAGTAAGTTGTAGCATTCACTTCTGTAACGTAACCGTTCAGGAAACACTTACAGGTGGTCAGGTTGCGGGAAAATGTACAATTTGCCTTCACCCATCCTCTCAATTTACTCCAATTCAAGACAAAAATGACCTTCAAAACACAGTTTATCATAGTCGAGCAGATTGTTTGCATCAATGCAATACAAAATATACTCAGATATGCCTAGTATTAGTCATTTTCCAGCCTAATTTAGTGAAGAATTGAGATGCCATTTGTACATTTTCTGATGGCTTGATCAGAAACATATATTTTGAAGTTAATTGGTTTATGTTTGCTTATGCTAAAAGGAGGCCAAGGTTGACTCAGTGTCGTTACGTCATAAGGCGTTTTTGTGGCGTCCCAGTCTGGGGGGCTGAAGGAGTGAAATCCTACCCC
Source organism: Sthenelais limicola (assembly GCA_942159475.1). Lineage (NCBI taxonomy): Eukaryota > Metazoa > Annelida > Polychaeta > Phyllodocida > Sigalionidae > Sthenelais > Sthenelais limicola. Next base: position 117,057,985 of record OW804097.1, on the reverse strand, counting down.
GGAGTCGGGCGGTGGTATTTCAATATTGAACAAAACTGAAATCGGAGCTTGATTGGCAATGCTTGTGTTTTTATTGGCTGCACATGTGTTAAATTTGCCTCGTGTCTGAGAAAATGGTTAAGCCATGTATTGATTGAAATAGGCCAGACAGGCAGTTATATTAAGTAACACAGTCTAGGCCCATAGTTGAGAGAGTCCCTTCAAACGAAGGGAAAGCCTCTCGCCTCAAACCACAAAATGCCATTATAATTCCATAAGAACGCAAAATGTCATTATATTCCCATTAAAAGGCCGAGTCTTAAGCCAGGAAAACAATTAGCGAAGTAGGCTGACATACCATTTTTATCTGATCTGAGGGTTTGGACCTAGAGTGAACATAAAATTTGTGGTTTATATTTTTAGTTTCGATGCATAATTGCTGTCTTACCCCTTGACAAGCAGACGTGGCTAAACTATAAATTATAAATGAGATTTTCGATCCCATGGGACCAATTTTAATGCCATCTTTTCCTGAAAAATAGTTTTGCAGTGATTTCTTTTTATGTTTTCTGGTAGAATACATCTGTGTAATATATTCCAATGATCAGTGCTAATTTACCAGCAAAATAACTTATGCAGAGACAACGTACTGCTTATGGCCTTGTAAATAACACAGAGACATGAACCTAAACATTGATATACTGCTGCATGAAGGGAAAAGCTCCAAAAATGTAGCGATTTCTGGCCGAGATGCACCAAACTACCTTCTTCAACATAAGATATGATTTGATCTACAAATTTGGTAACTTCTGCTAAATTAGACTAAGAAATTATGAATAATGGGTTTATCAGAGTATCTCTGGCGTTGTGTTGGTAAAACATGTCCTTTTCATTGCGTTAAACCGTATTTTTAACGTCACTTTTCTCTTAAATTAAGGTCATTTGAAAGGATTGGTGAAGCTAGGTGATTTGTACATTTTCTGAAATTCTGACCCATATACAAAACCCGATATAAAACTGACATTTCATATCAAGTCACAGATACCACAGAATTGAAGCTTCCATGAATAAGTTGGACTGCAAATTATCATGACTATAAACACAGAGCAATGGGGGCAGTCATGCAGGCCAATATGGGCTGTATTTCTATAGATACACATATTAAAACCGGAGCCAATTGTTCAGCTTTATGCCTCTCCTTGAGACACAAATCAGAGGAAGGAATACCATGCTTTGAGAAGCAGTGCTTTTGGGGGTCTCGCCAGGCCGCAGGGTCACGGTAAATAACGGGTTGTCAGGGCAACAATACAAACATGTATTGGGTCACATTGTTAGAAAATGTACCATTCAACTTCGCCAATCTTCTCAAATAACCCAAATTTCAGACGAAAATAAAGTTTAAAATACAGTTCAACCTAACCAAACATATTGCTAGAATCAATGCAATGCTGAATATACTCGAATGTACCTAGTATTGACCAAATTGCAGCGTAATTTAGCGTAATTTACTAAATGTATACAACTGCTAGTTGTACATTTTCTGAAAATCTGACCCATGTATTGGGGGAAATGAATCAACTCCCCACCCACCAATCCACCCACACTCACTCAAGCATATAAGTACGACCTGAGAACAAGCAAAGGAACATGGAAAAGGGGGGAGAAGAGGAAAGGGTCAAGTCGTCTGAAAATGTACAATTTACCTTCAGAAACCCTTTTCAAATAACCCAAATTGAAGAGAGAAAAGAGGTTTCAAATACAGTTCAACATCACTGAACCGATCGTTTGTATCAGCGCAATATGAAATATACTCAGAAATACCTGGCATTGACAAGTTTTCAGTCTAATTTAGAAGGATTTATTTGACGATCTGACCCATTAAATATGGGAGGTGTCCATACTAGGCATGTCAATGACCGGCCCTAGGTTTTGATCTTTTCAAACCGATGTACAGGTGATTTATAGACATGGGGAAGAAAGGGGTGAGGTACGGGGGCAACATAGAGAACGTTGAGATAAGGTTCAAATTAACTAGAACGAGGTCCACTTATCAATGGACACACATCTCTAAAGATATAAGAGTCAGATTTTCAGAAAATGTACAATTGGCTGCTCTACACATTTAGGAAATTCTCCTAAATTAGGCTGAAAAATGATGAATACCGGGTATATCTGAGTATATTTGGTATCGCATTGATTTAAAGTATCAGTTCTGTTATGTTATATATAACTGCATTTTGAAGCTCATTTTTGTCTTAAATGTGGGTTATTTGAGACGATTGGTGAAGGCGAATTGTACATTTTTTGAAAATCTGACCCATAAATACCAATCAACCATGACATCTTTCTCCCAAGGAACCAGGTGAAAAACAGCCAACTCATACCTCGTCCTCCCCCCGCAAACTGACCCGACAAAGGACAGTCATTTGAGGTTTTCCCCCGGTGAAATAAAATATTGAAAATATGTTTCTAAAATTAGTGTTTAGATTGCTCCTGACTTGCCCTCGATATTTGTATCCACATAAAGGCAAATTATTAAAAACGTGACACAAAAAGGAAATTTCCAAGAAATGGCGAGGGTCACACAATGCAATCTCCAATCCAATGTTCTAGGTCAGTTAGTGTACTATGGGTCTAAATTCATATCTTTGAATGCAAACAGTCATATACTTTAGAATATATATGGGTCAGATTTTCAGAAAATGCACAATCTACAGTTCTACACATCTCCCAAATTCTACTAAATTAAAGCGAAAAATGATAGATACTGAGTATATCTGAGTATATTCTGTATTGTATTTATTCAATAAATCTGTCTGGTTATGTTGAACTGTATTTTGAACCTGATTTTTGTCTTAAATTTGGGTTAATTGACAGGATCGATGAAGGCGAATTATACATTTCGTGAAAACTTGACCCATATACACCCATAACTGGGTAAAGGATTTTTAAATATACCATATACAACAAGAGTTGATATTTCACATCCATTCTCATCCTATTAGAGGGAAATAGCTCATCACCTCATGGCAACATTAATGTTCACATGTATACTTAATCCAACCGAAAGATGCTATATAGACGTAACATAGGAAGCATTCTATGCACGTATGGATAAACAGATGTAATATCCAGTTCCTTTAGCTGTTCTTCATTTTCCTACATTTTGGGTTTTGGGTGCCCTTCGTCAGGGAAGGGAGATATCAGCAAGTAAATCAGATTTATACTTAAAACGAAATTGCACATGTGTAACGATGTGTAAGAATGTGCAAGATGAGTATATGTCGCATATATATGGGTCAGATTTTCAGAAAATGTACAATCAGCAGCTCTACAAATGTGGTAACTTCTGTTAAATTAGACAGAAAAATGATAAATGATGAGTATATCAGAGTATCTTTGGCATTGCATTGATTAAACATATCTCTTTTATTACGTTAACCTGCATTTGAACGTCACTTTTCACTTAATTTTGGATTATTTGAGAGGAGTGGTGAAGGCGAATTGTACATTTTCTGACAATCTGACCCATATACTGACGCATATTATTCATAGGAGATCCTGTACACTATGTCTCAACTCATGAGTAATCATTCCATTTCAATGGTTATTCCCATGGTTAATCTTAGATTTCCTACCATTTAATAAAAACATAGAACTAGTTTAGGACATCTTTTACAATTAGATATCCTGCTTTAGACTTAATCCAAATACATTAATCCTTCACAATAAGTGGCTTAAATATTTTCTAGTCTCCGGGAGACTCGAGCGCTAAATCCCAACCTATGACACTTTAATAAAAACAGTGGCCTACCACTGAGAACAATACCTGTCCCTTTCTCCTCGCCATATGCATTTTGCCACTAATACTCGAGCTCCTACTGACAATTCCCAATCCCACTCCACATGCGAGTGTGTCGTACCCCTGCCCCTTTCAAGATGCTTGTTTGGTTTAGAGCTTTAAGACATAGCCGGTCCTCGCCATGTGAGTATTGTTTCTGATATTTTAGTCCATGTTTTGAACCCAGGTATAGTCTAGGCTCAGAGATGAGAGAGTCCCTTCAAATGAAGGGAAAGCCTCTCCAGTCTAGGCTCAAAGATGGGAGAGTCCCTTCAAACGAAGGGAAAGCCTCTCCTGTCTAGGCTCAAAGATAAGTGTCGTTTTCAAACTGAAGGAAAGCCTCTCCAGTCTAGGCTCAAAGATGGGAGAGTCCCTTCAAACAAAGGGAAAGCCTCTTGCCTCAAACCACAAAGTGCCATTATAATTCCATTAAGGCCGCAAAATGTCATTATATTCCCATTAAAACGACTGGGAAACCAATGAGCGAAGTAGACTGACACACTATTCTTATCTGATCTGAGGGTTTGGACCTAGAGTGGGTAAGGATTGGGGGAAAAGTTAGTTAGCACGAAGGAGGGAATGTAATAAAGGATGTAAAACGAGTCTGAGGTGGTCGTATAGAGACAATCCATCTGTTAGATAGATATGCTTGATTTTGAATGTACCTTTTATCAGCCGTTCTCAACAAAGTATTAAGTAAAGGTAATGTATTGAGGAAATATGTAATTATTAGAAAAAAGTTCATATTTAGTAATGGCATGAGAGTCGGAAAGATTTTACTATTTATATATAACATAAATGATATATAATATTCTGCTACAGTAGGCTGAACAATCATAAATATTAGGTACATATGAGTAGACTGGGTATTGAGTTGATTAAAAAGAATCTGTTTGGTTATGTTGGATTGTATTTAAATCTGATTTCTGTATTGAATTTGGGATATTTTGACAGGATTGGTGCAGGCGATTTGTACATTTTCTGACGATCTGATCCATCTATTATATATATAGGTGTTCACACACATTTCAAGTAGACGAAATATACGACGCGGTCATGACAAAATCTATCGGAAATATTTCCGTTACAGTGTACTTGGGTGGTAAAATGATACCACCGACATTATTACACAATACAAAACTAACCCATGACTCCAAGGATCTACTTTAAATGGCAATTAAATCTAATTTCTGTGGTCCGTGACTCACGGGCAAAACCTATAGAAAAGCCTACTCAGAACCACACAGTGTTATCACGGGATCTTGTCGTAGAATCCGCTCCTATATGGGTCAGATTTTCAGAAAATGTACAATTGGCAGCTGTACAATTCTGCTAAATTAGGCTGCAATTTGGCCAATACTATGTAAATTCGAGAAAATTTGCCATTGCATTAACTCTAGCAATCTGTTTGGTTAGGTTGAACAGCATTTTGAACTTTATTTTCGTCTGAAATTTGGATTATTTGAGAAGATTGGCGAAGTTGAATTGTACATTTTCTGAAATTCTGACCCATATACTACAACTATGGCCGCCACAATAGTCCCTTCTCCAGTTAGGCAAAAAAAATAGGTGTGTTTCCGATTGATCCCTCTGCCTAGCACCCTCTATTCCGCACTGAATTACTCCATATACCGTTTAATTAGGTAGAATTTGATTAAGTTGTAAAACCTGACTTTGGCAATTCATGAAAATAATTACCATTGTGGTTATGCGTATTTTTTATAAAGAATTTAAATGTACAAGGCCAATAAAAAATATCTAAACAAACGGAGCGGACACACCGTCATATGGAGGATGCCTGGCTAGAAAAACTTACCCCAGCTCCCCCAACTAAAATTGTTTTTGACGTGTCAAACGTTTGTGGGTCAGATTTTCAGAAAATGTACAATTCTCCTAAATTAGGCTGAAAAACGCTGAATACCGGGTATATCTGAGTATATTTGGTATTGCCGTGATTTAAAGTATCAGTTCTGTTATGTTAAACAGCATTTTGAAGCTCATTTTTGTCTTAAATTTGGGTTATTTGAGAGGATTGGTGAAGGCTAATTGTACATTTTTTGAAAATCTGACCCTTGTGGTGATTTGTTTTCCCTAAAATGCTAATAAAAGCAGGAAAACACGTCTTCCAAACTAAAACAACTTAAATGATACCTTTATCTTATTGAAACAACAATTCTTACAAAATAGACATTTTTTCAGTTCAGGTGGTTTCTAAAAAAAGAATTACCACTCGTACCTCATTTCCCGCTATATAAATCGAAAACACACCTATTTTTATATTTCTTTTGGCCTTAGGTCCTTTGTTAAATTTGCAATAATGAGAATTTGGTGTAGAGGTGTTAGGGAGGTAGCGAACAGGCCACAGGAAGTATTTATCACTATTTTGTAGGCGCACGAATAAACACCTTACTCGGGATGACTGCATTTTATATACCCAGAGCCAATAAAATAGTCAAATAAATATCACAATGATTGAACGCTGGGTTGGAACGTATCCAAACGTCTTGGAGAGGAGTGGCTAAGACGTGGACTCGGGACTGGTGCTAGAGGACAAGGTATTAGGGTCAGATTTACAGAAAATGTACAATTCAACTTCACCAATCCTCTCAAATAATCCACATTTAAGACAAAAATGAGCTTCAAAATATAGTTTAACATAACAGAACTGATGCTTTAAATCAATGGGATACCAAATATACTCAGATATACCCGGTATTCTTCATTATCCAGCCTAATTTAGCAGAATTTCCTGAATGTGTAGAGCTGCCAATTGTACATTTTCTGAAAATCTGACCCATTATTGTCAAGGTCTATAGAGGAGGGCTCAAACTGTCGGATCATCCTCTTCAGCGTGAGCTTTATAGTCAAATAATATAGTAGAGGGCATTGATTTATCAAAGGAACACAACTATGAAATACTTCTAATCAGATTTAAAAGCCTACGGTCGATCTATCTGTGATGATGAGGGTTACACAAATCAATTTTACCCTTTCAAACGATGGAGACATGAATTTTAGAATTTTGAGAGACTTAATTACCCGTTAGGCAGTAAGTTGAATTAAAATTATGATATTTTCGAGGCAACTCGAGGGGTTGCAGGGAATAAAACCACGTTTATTTATGAAAGATTGAAGCTCAACAGTAACATTTTCCTACCCCTATCCCGGTTTCCATCTATAGATTATATTCCTAATATGATAGGAAAAATCATTATACATTATATATTTCTCCTATGAAACATAAGTGTGTGTGTTCGAGTATAAACCCAGTCCAAACTTTCACTACGACAAACATTTGAATCCAATTACTAACCATGGCCACGTCCAACAGGATCTGCATTAATGGTCACGTGACTAATCACGAGACCTGTCATGACCAATCACGTTATTGGGATTGCTCGGAGCAGACGACAAGTATTTCTTATGAACCGAAGTGAACTTAATATATTTGGTAATGTTTCTATGGACCATAACATTGACAGGAATACAATGGAATCTATAAAACACACAAATCCATCGATACTATTTGTTTCTTTAAATTATTCACGAATGTAGAAATTCGCTTCTATTGGTTCCAGCGGTTACGTGAATGTTGCAGTTGGTAGACACTTCAGATAACCATACATACATGGGTCAGATTTTCAGAAACTGTACAATTGGCAGCTGTACACATTTAGGAAATTCTGCTAAATTCTGCTGAAAATGATAAATACCGGGTATATCTGAGTATATTTGGGATCGCATTGATTAAAGTATCAGTTCTGTTATGTTAAACTGCATTTTGAAGCTGTTTTTGTCCTAAATTTGAGTCATTTGAGAGGATTGGTGAAGGCGAATTGTACATTTTCTGAAGACTTGACCCATATACATGGGTTTGGGTGTCAGAAAATCTACAACAAATCCTCTCAAATAACCCAGATTTAAGACAAATATGAGGTTCAAAATCGAGATCAACGTAACTGAACAGATTTTCTGATTAAACGCAACACCAAATCTACTAAGATAATATCTATTATTTTTCAGCCTTATTAAGCAGAATTTACTAAATGTGCAGAGCTGCCGATTGTATTTCTTCTGGCGAATTTTCCTATATATGGCACTCCATGATGGCTAACATTGTGGCTGATTCTGTAAGGGATCTCTATAAGTATCAGATCGCTAATGGTACAAAGAATGATGTCTGATGTTGATACACAAGCGTGGGCCTCAAGGGCAAAGGAGTTAAACAGTAGGGGATGGTTTGTTTGTGCAAAGTTCGCCAATCGAAAAAAACCACAAAGATTCTCCCCAAATATGAATCCTGAAATACACCTAAAATACCAGATACCACCGCATCAAAACATGCAATGTGTCTGAGGAATTAGTGCTTTATCATCTAAAACGGTAACGAGAATTCTTTTAAAATATTGTATATAATATTGAAACTTTATTTTCACTTTGCTGCACATAAGGTCCATTGAAAATAGGACTCTCGTCTCTGTCAGAGACAGTTCTTCCGACGGCACCTTCTACATCTAATAAATAGTAAATATATTCCATGTCTTATACTACCATCTATTGCTCATCGCATTTTAAAGTTAGTGGATAAGATATCTGAACTATCCCATAGGCAGACAGGGTTGGCATAATATACTCTTCAAAACACATTTTGGAAGAGTGAGTGAGTGAGATTGGTTGCTTTACACCCTTATCAACACATTGAAGGTTATATCAAGGGCGGGAGAGCTGAGAGGGAGTGAGTGAGTGAGTGAGTGAGTGAGTGAGATTGGTTGCTTTACGCCCTTATCAATACATTTAATATGGTTATATCAAGGGTGGGAGAGCTGAGAGGGAGTGAGTGAGTGAGATTGGTTGCTTTACGCCCTTATCAACACATTTAATATGGTTATATCAAGGGCAGGAGAGCTGAGAGGGAGTGAGTGAGTGGGATTGGTTGCTTTACGCCCTTATCAACACATTTAATATGGTTATATCAAGGGCGGGAGAGCTGAGAGGGAGTGAGTGAGTGAGATTGGTTGCTTTACGCCCTTATCAACACATTTAATATGGTTATATCAAGGGCGGGAGAGCTGAGAGGGAGGCAGTTTATGATCATACCCAGGAAATAGAGTAGAGAAGAAGGAAGAGAGAGACAGAGGAAAGAGACAGAAAGGCACTTTATGGTCTTACCCAGGAAATAGAGATAGAGAAGAAGGGTGAGACAGAGAAACGAGACAGAAAGGCACTTTATGGTCTTACCCAGGACCTTGAGTTGAGCTACTGGAATATGCAGGTGCATTTTCCAATTGAAGAAAAAAAAATAGTTTTAATATATTCGGTCTGAAAGGTTTCAAATTTCAAGCAGATTGTATCCACCATCGGAGATGACCTAACGGGGCTAGGTTCTCAAACTATACCAACCAATTTGAGAGGAAATGGCTGGGTATTAATCAAGTTAACAATGGCAAACTACCCGGTATTAATAAGCACCAATACAATGATTAGCAGGCCATCAGATGGCCCGTGGTGTACAGGCCGTCCTTATAGTGATCAACTCGGTTGGCTGCATTGGAATTCGCCCATCTGTGTCCATTTGATTAAAGGCTGAGGAACTTTTGTAACTCTTGCCCCTGCGATTAGCAAATCAGCGGTGTAGCGAGGCTCAGGGAGCCGACCCCGTGGTCTGATTAGGGGGTTGGTCGGTAGGAGGGCGTGGGGGTGTGGGAGAGATACTGCTGAGATAGGCAATAATACATGGGTCAGATCTTCAGAAAATGTACAATTCAACTTCGCCATTCTTCTCAAATAACCCAAATATTTGAGACGAAAATAAAGTTCAAAATAAGTTCAACCTAGCCAAACAGATGGCTAGAATCAATATTTGTTTTTAAAGATGTTTATTCAGCAAAGTAAAATTATGTAGTATAATATACTACATAAGCTTTGAATGAGAATAGTGTATATTATACACTATTCTCATTCAAAGCTGGTAATATGCAATGCCGAATATTCTCGAATTTGCTTAGTATTGACCAAATTGCAGCCTAATTTTGAAGAATTTGATGAATGTGTACATGTAATTGTACATGTTTTGAAAATCTGACCCTTATAATACTTTAGTTTGGGTCAGGTCTGCAAAATTGAAAAATTATTAGCTATACATTCTGCTATATCATGTTCAAAAATAACAAATACTAGATATGTCTGGGTATATTTGGTGTTGCGCTGAATAAAAAAAAAAGGTTCAGTTAAGTTGATCTGTATTTGGTACTAATTGCTGTCACAAATGTGGGTTATTTGAGAGGATTGGCGAATGTAAATTGTACATTTTCTGACAACCTGACCCGTGTGTGTCCTTTTTTACCTGCGTCAATATCCAGTCTCCGCCCCGCAACCTTAGTTCGGGTGATAAAAGTCCAGGTAAAAAGGAGTAGCCATTCACCGTGGAAACAATTCCCATGGCCAGATGTCTACGGTAAAAAATGAGCCCTGGATACTCGGGGCTGATTAATCTGTAGGCTAATGGTGGGAACATCATTACCCAGGGATTTTATTTTATTTTTATAGTTTTATATATTTTACAGCGACATATGGCACCGATATTCATCATTTATATGGGCATTGTTAAGTTAAGAGCATATTTTATCAAATTTAATAAAAGTTATCAACTAATCATTCATAATTGGGTTAGTTGGTTAAAAAAAAGCAGATTTCGTTGTTTTTTTTAAATTTTGACGGAATTTGGTCAATCAGATTTGAAATTTGTTTTTATAAAAGGTGGAATTCGGGGAGATTAACTTTTTAAAAGCACTGTTTTCAGTGCAAATCCTTGCATCCCGGCTCCAATATCGATCCAACATGAGGACACATATATCACAGTACTCACAAGGTTTGAATCATAACCGTATGCAGCAACGTGTGGCTCTTGTTAGTATAGACACACGCCTGGGGGAAACACAAAGACCAGGAAATATGTGGGTTTTATCAATGAACTCACAATACCAGACATGTACCTGCACATGTACACAATGAAGCATTAATATATTGATAAGTTAATATAAGTTAATATATATAAGTTTTCAGAAAATGTACAATTCACCTTCACCAATCCTGTCAAATAATTTAGCCAAATTTCAGACAAAAATCAGGTTCAAAATGCAGTTCAACGTAACCAGACAGATTTATTGAATGAATACAATACAGAATACACTCAGATATACTTAGTATCTATCCTTTTTCACTCTAATTTAGCAGAATTTGAGAGATGTGTAGAACTGTAGATTGTGCATTTTCTGAAAATCTGACCCATTTACTATAGTATTCACCTATTGCACAGCGACCCATGATACAGTTTACGTCTCAGTGTTCAGTCTAGGCTCAAAGATGAGAGAGTCCCTTCAAACGAAGGGAAAGCCTCTTGCCTCAAACCGCAAAGTGCCATTGTTATACCTGTTGATTTCTTGAGGTAATCTAGCATAGAGGAGCAATAGAAATCACGCCTTTGCTCTTTCTTTAGTTGCTCTCTGGTGGGCGTGAGATTAGGGGTTTGGCATCAATTTGTGTTAGACTACGTATAACACCATTATAATTCCATTAATGCCGCAAAATGTCATTATATCCCCATTAAAACAACCAGGAAACCGATGAGCGAAGTAGGCTGACATACTATTTTTTTCATATTTTTTTTTATTACAAATTTGGCCGTACATTTAGATGTAGTTACAAAACAACGCCTGTCCACCACGTGGTTATACGTAGTGTAACACAAATTGATGAAGAAATTGCGTCGCCTCTATGTATCATTAACTCGATTATTAAACTGCTTTCAACACTAATATTGAGATTTCCAATTGATTTCCAATACATTACTTGCTCTTATAGACAAGTCACGGCCTTTTCATATCGTCAATTTAACTCCATCAATTCTTATCTGATGTGAGGGTTTGGACCTAGAGTGTGTTGGTTGGTTGTATGCTGTGGCCAGGGCTAATAACCCCCCCCCCCCCCAACTATCTATAATCTACCCCTATCCTCCTTATGGTGAAGACCCTCAGGCGGGAGCCATTGAAGAAGGCATTCCTAGCTACTAATAACACACATGAAATGCATGAAATATTCTAAAAGAAAGAGATAAAACCTATATGCAAGCAATATAGCACCACAGTCTGAGAAAATCGTTAAGATCACATCAAAGGTGACCTCAACTCGTTGATAATATCAATATAATATTGACAAATTGTACATTTTAACTTAAAATATCAATGTATATTAGAGCAAATCCTGATTAAATTTTCATTTTTGAAATAAAAAAATCCAGATGGAATTACGGTGATGTCTGCGTATCGGGACTTAATAAAGGTGACAACATAACGTTTATTAATCCCAATATGGCCTTTGCCCGGTCCCGCCCTTATAAGGTCTTCCCTTTTCACCTCTAAGTGACCTGACGACCTTTACATTGACCTTGAATGTGACCCCATTTGACCTGACCTGGACCCGTGTACGTGTGTCCTCAGTAAGGTGTGACAGTGGGATGGGCAGGTAGCGGGTGATTACAAATGCGCTATTGGGTCAGATTTTTAGAAAATGTACAATTCATATTCACCAATCCTCTCAAATAACCAAATTTCAGACGATAATAAAGTTCAAAATACAGTTCAACCTAACCAAACAGATTGCTAGAATCAAGGCAATGAAGAATATACTCGAATTCACCTAGTATTGACCAAATTGCAGCCTGACCCGGCAGAATTTAGTAAATGTGTAGAGCTGCCAATTGTACATTTTCCGAAAATCTGACCCTATTGCATATCATTGAATGGATATTGATAGAGCTCTATCATGGAAACTGTCACCCCCCTCCCCCCCCCCCCCCTCACCTCACCCCATCCCCTCAAACCACATCCCTACAGAATGTTCACAAATTGTGCCGCCTACGTTAAACCATGATGGGCAGGTTTATAACTGGATGCTATTGTTTGTGTTGTATGGGGCCTACGCCAGGCTGGTACCGTACGTGTTGCCTCATATGACACCAATTACAACAACAGAAATTGCTATAAGAAGAAAATGATTTCTTAAAGTATGTCAACAGAGTTCAGTTGGAGCAATATCTATGGACAATGATTGGTTTAACAATATATGATATATATTATGATAAACATAACGCGCTATATATAAAACCTTCAAACTTTATCGAATTCTATTATTTTAATATTTGTTATATGTTCACCAAGACATCGCGTCCAAAATGGATTAGATACTGGGATTAGATACTGCATTTATGTTTTTCATCTGTCTGAATTTGACACCTAGTCGTGTGCCATTTGTTGCACCAGACTTGTTGATTGCACTAATTGTACGAGACCCCACACCCGACACTTGAATGTACGCCTCTCTTCTGCTTTATGCTATTGCATCCTCCACCGAGAAATAACCACAAACTTTGGATCAACTTTCCGGTATCTCCCAAGAACATTGTTATTTTATCTACCATCCATACAGTACATTTCTATTGTGTAACCTTATCTCGACAATATTGGTCTCATATGTACATATAAGCGTACCCCGCAATTAGACTACATAGTCAGCTCCTGTACCAATTATGCCGAATTCTTATCAAGCTATCTCTGACAGCACACCCTTGGTATATTCTTGGGTCTTGGTATGCCTTGGACCACACTGTTTGACTGTTACAGATCCGTGCGATACACGTGCAGTACTAACAAACGAGCTATATCTTCACCCCCATGTACAAATGGACTACAAAGAGATGTACATCCAATAGATTAGTCCTAAAAAGTGCCTTGATTCTGCATTAGTCGCGGCAATACAAATGTGCAGCAAGGAACGCTGATATACAGAATGCCATTTACCTGAATGACCAGTAAATGGGATCTTTATCTTTATTTAATGGATCACCCTGGAAATGTGCACTAAGCACGTTTTTATTTGCTGAATTGTGCCACTTTTCTACACATTGGTGAATTCATTGAAGACCAGCGCAATATCAACTAGTCGATATCTTATATCGCAAAAGATAACGACAGTTGGTGGCCTTTAGTTCAGGCAATCATCTTTGTTCTTTCTTGTAAATTCGTTTCGTTGTATTCCGAACCCTGGGAGAAATGTATGCATTTGCATTTTAACATCCTAAAGAACAAAAGTTCGTCTCTCGTCAGTAGATTTTTTTAAACAATACAAATTTAAACTAAAAAAAAGGCTAGTTGTACAGAAATAAACGGTATCGGTTAACTCGCCAGAAAATGTACAATTCAGCTTCACCGATTCTCTCAAATAACCCGAATTTCAGACGAAAATAAAGTTCAAAATACAGTTCAACCTAAGCAAACAGAATGCTAGAATCAATGCAATGCCGAATATTCTCTAATGTACCTAGTATTAACCAAATTGCATGTTACTTTAGCAGAAATTACTAAATGTGTACAACTGCCAATTGTACATTTTCTGACGATCTGACCCGTATCATGCGTACCATGTTTAACTGGATGGATATATAATATTATATATTGATATATATTATATATATGATCCGGACAACAAAATAAATGTACGTCGCTTACATGTTCTTATGAAGGTAAAATAACTTGTAATGAACTAATTGGGTTGCACCAGGTAGACCTGCTAAGGCAGAGGCAGCCATCCCAATTCTGGATGATGTAATTTGTAACTTGATCGTTGAAACGATCAGAATAAAAATACAACAATAACTTAGACCAGGAGGGAGGAGGGGCATCACCTCGTACCTACAGACATGGCGAAAACTTTAGAACTTTCACTAACGTTTCATTCAATTTTTTCACCGGACAATCGGACCGGAGAAACTTTACTTTCACCGGTCCGGCAGGTTTCGCCATGTCTGTACCTATAACTGGTGGCACTTCAACATATTAAGAGGGGTTTTGCATCGTTTAAATAACATATATAAGTTATACGTCGTTTTCCCTCATGTTATTGTGTATTCATACCTCCCTATTGGAATATGGGGGAAAACACAAGACGTATGCATCAATCTCTCGAACCGGTGTTGTATTCAATGGAAAGAATAGCGGAATTATCTAAAATATAGTTTTTCTTTTTAAAATAAAAAACAAACGTTGTCCTACTCACGTTTAGACAGGATTCCCAGACGCAAACGACTCTAGAGTCGGGTGACCACATCACCCCAGCAAGATCCTCTGTTTCCGTCTCAAAATGCTGAAATAAAATAACATACTTTTGATAAAAAAGCAAACAAATAAAGAGAAAAGTAAAACACAATTAATATAGCATGAAAGGGGAAGAACCGGCTGAGTTTGTTTTTCGACACATCTAATTCTTGAGGACATGACCTGATCGATTTTCTCTCCAGAAAATATAAGGGTCAGATTTTCAGAAAATGTACAATCGGCAGCTCTACACATTTAGGAAATTCTCCTAAATTTGGCTGAAAAATGATGAATACCGGGTATATCTGAGTATATTTGGGATAGAATTGTTTTAAAGTATCTGTTTTGATATGTAAAACTGCATTTTGAAGCTTGTTTTTGTCCTAAATGTGGGTTATTTGAAAGGATTGGTGAAGGTGAATTATCTGACCCATAAGTTCTTGAATATCATCATGATCATTATCATTTTGGCAGGACTTTCAAGTAATGGGTCGTCGAAAATAGGGAATATAGACATGTGTTAGACTGATTAGTTCCATTCCAGAGACCCCTTATCACATTCCAAACATTTCCACATTATACTACTTTTTCATTATGTACAGCTTCTGAACAAGTGGCCGAAAATGTGACATAGGCAACAATACTCAATAAGATATCCGCCAAGGCTATAACTGACATTTATTTGAAATTGGATACAGTGGCAAAATGTTTGAATAGCCGGCGCTTTATACTCAGCGATCTGAGGGATCTAGGTGGGTCAGATTTTCAGAAAATGTACAATTCGCCTTCACCAATCCTCTCAAATAACACACATTTTAGACAAAAATGAGCTTCAAAATGCTGTTTAACATAACAGAACTGATACTTTAAATCAATGTGATACCAAATATACTCAAATAAACCCGGTATTCATCATTTTACCGTCTAATTTAGCAGAACTTCCTAAATTTGTACAGCTGCCAATTGTACATTTTCTGAAAATCTGAGCCAGGTATAGTTAGACCTGCTCCATTGAGTGGCATAAGTGAACTGACTGGATGAGAGAGCCCTAGTTGTCAGTTATAAATGCCTTATCATTACTTACAGTATTGTACGGGATGGACAAGGGAGACATACATACGGCTGTAGTACTCTCAACAACAATAGGCCACACTTTAGCGCGTGCGGCTATATCATCTTTCTTTTTAAAAACTCGTTTTATTTATTAATTCTTATCTTAGACTTCAATAAAGGAAAGATCGAATTTCTTTTCTTAAGGAGATGTAGATAATATCAGTTTATGCATTGGTTAATTTTCCCCAGTCATTAGGAATAGTTATTGTGAAAATATATAAAGGAGAACCATATGGGGATTCATAATGTGTTGCTTTTAAAGTATATAAATAGAATATTATAGACAAATGCTAGACAAAGGAATGAAAACTGACATCAAATATAACATAATTGTTTAACCATGGGACAAGTTAGGATTTGAAAAAGCAATATTTCGCCAATCACGCCCGCGCGAAGGGCGCCCACAGTCCGAAACGTAGGAAACTAAAGACAACCTCTAAAAACTGTTTCTAAAACATCTAAAAACTGTTGGTGTGGATATTTAGGTTGTCCTCATACTTCTCACTATCATTTCTCCTATGAAACTATATATTTTTCACCAATTAAACTGTATTTTTTTTACCAATTAAACTATACTTTTTTGTACCAATTAAACTATATTTCTTTGTACCCAATTAAACTATGTTTTAAAAGGAGAACTACCAACTGTTCAGATTCTCTTATAGTTGAATTCGTGGGTTGATTTGAGTGATGAACAAACATAGGAAAATTCAATATTCTGTTTTTATTCGACCTCCTGCCTACAGTTTCCGACTCCACAGGGGTCCTTCTTCAGGGCTGGTCCAGGGCATGAATTAAACTATATTTTTCCCACCAACTGAACTAATTTGTGAAACATTTAGTGCAATAAAGTCGCAATAACGGTTAATGGCAATATGTCCGGGCTCGATGCCCGCTGGGGTAGTACATAAAAAATGAACCAAGGAAGCCTAATCAAAGACGGTCTGATTTTGTGCATAATTATTTGCTCGGTAACAATACGACGAGGGTCAAAGAGGAGGCTTGGCACTTCACAATATCTTTGATCAAATCCTCTCGATGGGTTCTAGCTAGGGTAGGCACGGTTGGTTCTATTTTGAAGAAGTCAGCACTGTCTAAGCAAGTAGTATGTTGGACCTTAATTTAAGAGGTGTCGGGGGCAAACGGGGAGAGGTTGGGGATTATCCTGGGGAGTTGTAGGGCGACTGAGATTGTTAGAAGTGATCGATGAGGTAGTGGGTCTACCTGCATTTCTGCACATATGCCAAGTCAACGGAGCGCTGCGCAGAATTGACAAATGACATCCTAAATATCCCTCGTAGTATGTAAAAAAGACTAGATATCATGGGAATTATTCAAGATAAATAATACAATTTTATTCATTCCCATCTGCTATCTTTTAACTTCGTGATAGTAAGATAGAAGTCTGTCAATAAATATTTATTAAATAAAGTATCGAGTGTCCTTGCGTTACTTTAAAATGAGCAGGATTATTTGGTGGGAGAGGAATTCATACAAAAATTCCTTACAGCCCCTATAGATTTATATATTGAAAGAGTTTTTGCTACTAAATGTTGAAATTACAGAGTAGTCGGGCATCGAGTCAAGATGTTTTATCTGTAGTTTGAGATGATAGAGCTCGTGCTACGGCCGACTGGGCCCGGATAGAAGTGTGACCCCCACGTGGGGTCACGCTCGGATGACCACAGAGGCCTGTCAATGATGATGAAGAAGAGTGGCCGTATCTAATTTCATTTTAATACAGCTTCAAAAACTTTAAGTAGCCGGCCCATCCTCTTCTCGTCATCTTCAGGCAGAAAAAAGGGCTTCGAGTGATAAGGAGATGTATCGATTCGTGTGTAAGATTTTTTTTTTTAAATTGAACCACAAAAAAATGGTATAAATGGCAGACATGCTTATATATACATGGTGTACGATTTCAATACCCAGCTATCCTTCAAATAGGGGAGTTGCATAGCCGCCATTTTTAATCTTGATTCGCATGGAATTATGGGAGTAATGGTACAGTATAAAATCTATGGGAATCAACCCATATTCAGCATGGACTGTTTGTCAATCGGTCAAAAATATATTTTTCAATATCCTACTGTTATATATGTTTCCATAGAACAAGCTTCCATCTTTCCCATCATGCATTTGGTTTTCATTGGTCATTTATAAAAGCTGTGATATCGGTGAAAACTATCTTGCAATTTTCGATAAAAATTTTGCTAAACATTTTATGTCAGATTTCATCAGAATCTATCCCAGCATGCACTGTAACAGACATGCGCAGTGGCACATGCAAATCCCCTATTGAATAAGGCCTTGTGCCTATTCTATACATGAGGAATACAGATTATAAGTGGCACCTTTCAATAAGAGACGTACGGAAAGTTTCGATATAATTCTGGGGTAGAGTAACATTTTTCCTGACCAAAATATGTCTAAGATATTTTCAACCACATCAATCCCCAGGGAAGATTTTCGTAATTGACTACAGTAAAGTGTTGCGAATGAATCTATTTTGGCCCATTCATGAAGAAGAGACTAGATTTCTCATCAACAATATATTATTCTATTCCCTACGGTATAACAAAATAGTTCTAGAAATTTGTGTGTCATCCAATTATTCCTTCGGTAACAGAATTTGAAATAGATATAAAACGAAGTGTAGAGGATTTGTCACACAGTACTAATGGGTCGAATTTTCAGAAAATGCACAATTGGCAGCTGTAAATATTGAGTAATTTCTGCTAAATTAAGCTGCAATTTGGCCAATACTAGGTAAATTCGAGTGTATTTTGCATTGTATTGATTCTAGCAATCGATTTGGCTAGGTTGAACTGTATTCTAAACTTTATCTTAGTCTGAAATTTGGGTTATTTGAGAAGAATGGCGATGTTGAATTGTACATTTTCTGAAAATCTGACCCTAATAGTAAATAGACAACATTCTTTTCTCTCGAAACTGAACCTACTACTACTGTACAGGTATAGAAAAGATAGAACCCATGGGGGCAGGGTATTCAGCAACAGACAAGTATATCTGGGTCAGATTTTCAGAAAATGCACAATCTACAGTTCTACACATCTCTCAAATTCTGCTAAATTAAAGTGAAAAATGATAGATACTGAGTATATCTGAATGTATTCGGTATTGTATTCATTCAATAAATCTGTCTGGTTATGTTGAACTGCATTTTGAACCTGATTTTTTCATAAATTTGGGTTATTTGACAGGATTGGTGAAGGCCAATTGTACGTTTTCTGAAAACTTGACCCATGTATCATTGTGGAAAACCAGTGGGTGCGGAGGAAGGCACCCGTTTGAAGTGGTTATCTTATGTGTGTTCTAAAGAATGAACGTGACAACCGGAAGAAGAAACGGAATGAAAGAGCAATGCAGCAAATGATAAAGCTGAACACAAAAAAATGTATTTAATCTTTGTCAATGTCATCATGGGGAATTTGCACATTATCCAAACTAGTGGATCTATAAAACTGCGCCATATATGTGGGCAGAAGATTCTTTTATAGAACCCATTCAAATACTCGATCGTAAACTGATATTAATCGCGCTTCATTGACACGAATATATTTATCAATGAAAAAAATACATTCATTGGACTTCTCCATTGAGGTACTTAAACGTAAAATACAATTAAAGACTTATATCTAATGTAGTGATCGGACTACTATGGGTGGGTGGCTTAAAGCGCAGATCTATATAGGCAAAACTCTAAACACCCGGTGAATGAATCAACAATAAAGCTAAGGAAGGACCAGGAAGGATCCAAATTAAATCATTATCACATGCTTCATATTGCACGGCTCGAATACGTCCACGCTTCATTGCTCACTCAACAAACCTGACCACAAACCCACCCTTGAACTGCGACCTAAGCAGTTTGATGCCGGCCCGACTACTGAACCTATTGAAATGCTGGATGACAATGGATGCAAGACTTGAGATACAGTATGATACTTATGGGTCAGATTTTCAGAAAATGTACAATTGGCAGCTGTGCACATTTAGGAAATTCTCCTAAATTAGGCTGAAAAATGAAAAATACCGGGTATATCTGAGTATATTTGGTATCGGATTGATTTAAAGTATGAGTTCTGTTATGTTAAACTGCATTTTGAAGCTTATTTTTGGTCTTAAATGTGGGTTATTTGTGAGGATTGGTGAAGACGAATTGTACATTTTCTGACAATTAGACCATTATGGCAGTTCAGAGTCAGGCAAGCGCGACCGATTCTGTTACCCATTGACTGATGGTACGTTTTATTCAAGCCTCTTGAGCAGCCGCTAGCCATATGCACGTGGTATGTCCTCGGATCTGGACTGGTCCCAAAATCGCTGAAAAGACTAGTTGATATCTGGCGTACGCCTAGGCTCAAACAAAAGATCACATAAGGATAGCCTTGCGTACATAAGACATCCAGTTATATGCAAATCACCAGCAGAGCTTCTTGGCACTAATCAATGAGATAATAAGCACCATCCATTGATGATCAATCGTAGCCTCCTCATTCAAAACCTTCAGCACTGGAGAAGCAACGCATCACTGGAGATTATTTGTTTTGAAGAAGAATATTTCCAAACCAGCGGAGTTGGACCTATAGTTCAATTGTTTAGGGAGAACTGATTGCAACATGCAGAATAACCACTGCATGTACGGCCATGATGGCCGGAGTCTGGTTTCAAGCCAAGTAAGTTCGACTTCTCCTACGTCTGAGTGGGATCTTCCTCCTGCTTCTCATCAGCAGCAGCCAAGCCACCACCACCAGCACCAGCACCACCACCACCAGACTGAGCACCACCATCTGTACGATGGTGGCGAGGGACAGCGCCGTCACCAAGGCCTCCCACCCCATGTCATGTATGCCAAGTATTACAGGTAATACTACTACATCGGTTGATCTATAATAAATACCCACTAATAATAATAATAATAATAATAATAATAATAATAATAATAATAATAATAATAATAATAATAATAATAATGTTATTAAATCAATTTATATTTATATTGAGTACGCATTCATTAATGAACTAATAATGCATGATGGAGTCAGACCGTATGAATAGAACAGAAAAAAATCTTCAAAATTTTGTAAAATTAATGTATGCGAACGCATCTAACACTGAGAAAGTCAGTACATTTAAGGGATAATAAAGATCCCTAGTTTGAATAATATGGATGTAATTTTGACTTATATGAATGAGCTGAAGAATAAGAAGACGTGATTGGGGTCGAGTTACCTTGATCAGAAGCCAACTAGACGGGTCAAATACGCTAATGTGATCTTTGCAGTCTCGTCTTTCCGCCAAAGCTAGGTACTTGCCATCCTGGCTGAAATCCATTCCTATATAGGGACAAAGTTATTAGTCAACATTACCATGAGTGACTGGCTCAAAAGGTGTAGAAGTTTACCAATGGTCGTAAAAAGTTTAATCTAAAATGATTAGGTAGGTTATCTTAAGAAAGTGTAATCATATGGTTCCCGTATCACAATTGTAATTCTTGGTAATCGAAGAACGAGACGGATTAAATATAATTAACTGAAATAATTGGCTTCAACTTTTAAAAAGTAGGAATATTTTCCCTCAAAAGTGACATACCTTTTTGACATGCTTTTGGATACTTGATGTACGACACAGACTTATTGACGATGGACCAAACTGTTATTCGCAACTGTGTAACAAGAAAGACGATAAATTATGAATACCCACTCAGTCGTCTAGACTAAAACCTCCCTTTGCGGCACAATTTCCCCCATATGGTGTAAAAAGTTGTCTACGCTTAAGAATATGATATATCTATGGTACTTGAAAAAATGAAAATATATTAGAAGCCGGAAAATACCATTGGAAGTCAAATCACCACAGACAAAAAGTAGTAAATATGATTTTATGCTTGTGGATCATAAGTATAATATGAGTTTGCAATATATGAGTTTGTGTACATGAGATTACCGGATCATCCGAAAATGTCACGCAAATAAAATTTCTTAAAAAAAAATAAAAAAAAAAAAAAAAATACATCTGCTACACTCTGCTGAGAGTAAACATCAAAGCGGGCAATGGTTAAACCGATGGGGCGCCGCACTCAATAGGTCTCAGACAGAGTGTAGTTCTCAGGCATCTGTGAAAAAGTACTCACATTGAACTCGGCTGTGGTTAAGATGTGTCGGGAATCTGGACTCCAGGTTACTTTTACTAAGCCTGCCGAACCCTCGTCCACCTTACACGTCCACTCTGGTTGTTCTAGAGACCAAACCTGAAACACACGACAGATAGTTTCCATTATTACACCCCTGTGCTGTAGTTTCCTATACCTTCAGCATTGTATGCCACACTTGGTCAAAGTGGTGCATAACATGTAAATCATGCCACCTTTGGCGCATACAACAAGTAGGTCCGCCAAAAAATGAAATTACTTCTTTTATTTTTATTTATTTATATTTTTTATTCATTAATGGTGTGTAATAAATATACTAGAATATGAATAGAATTATCATAAATTCATGACTGAAAACAGATTATTTTACCTGGACAAGACCTCGTTTGTACATCCCACATATTACAAATTCTGAATCGGGGGACCACTGAAAACATAAAAACATAATTTAAATTCTGGGAAATAGGGGAATCTACTATTATGAATGACCCTCTGGAAGACCTATGGTTAACAAGAGGGTCACCCTTTTCCGGCGTAAATGCTATTGTTATTATTTCATATTATTATTGTATCCGGAAATAAACAACATACAATACAATATACAATTTATTCTAATAATATAGCTAAGTCTGACATACGAATAATCACATTTCATTAACTCAGTCTGACTTGGATATCGTTTCCTCAATAGGGAACTTTTGAAATACTCTGTTTAGCTTGAGATAGCAACAGCTGGCACTGATTTCATAGAGGGACCGAGGCCAGTCTGAGGGTGGGTGGGGCTTTGACCACAGCTGTAGGTATGTGCCTCCACACACATCCTCACACACAGTACAGGTGCATGCATCATGCACTCAACCTGCACTTTCATACAGCGCATCCAATGACCTGTTGAGAATTTGTTCTGGTATTTGTTTTCCAAGTGTGCATATTAACTTAGCAAACCTGTCTATAATGGTAATGTATGGAAGAACTGACTATTATCCAGATGCTTTGTTTTACCAATTTGTCAATTTTTCACAAATATATAACAATTTGACAAATAAAATATTTTTCAATTCAATTCAAAGTAAATTTCATGCGCCGACTTTACCTCAATTTGTTGGATAGCATCAAGGCAAGTGTAAAGTTGAAGAATCTGGAGAGTCTGTACATCTCTGATGATAAGCCGGTACTGAACAGCATTGGCCTAGAAAAAATAAACAGAAAATAGGGTTAGTAATGAGTCGCGCTATAGAGATGCTTAGATGAAATGTCAAATAATATTGATAACAGTTTTCACTATTTCTCCCTTTCAGTCTGCATGACAGAAAGGCAATAAACTAATCCAAAGGACGGTTGGAACAAATGACAATAATTCTTAGAGGGTTTAGGCGCAGCAAGGCCCTTGGCAATTTAAGGGATTAATTTAGTTGTCTTGTATTAGGGGAGAAAAATGTGTAATCATATGGTTCCCGTATCACTCATAATAGCCTAAAATCTCTTTCCTAATCGAATCTGATAATTGATATACGGTACCATATGTTGTGGTCAAATAGAATAGAAGGACAGATAGGTTTTGCCCTAGGCTCATCCTAGCCCTAGGTGTTGATTAAGGTGACTCAGTAGTGATTTTGATTATTGATGAATTTTTCTAAAATTTTTACCAATGATAGTTGACATGAAATAATCATTATTGAGAGGAAAAAAAACATAGGTCACCAGGCTAGTTTTCATGCTATGGCAGTATGGAGATAGAAATAATGAATCATATTTGAGTAATTTTACTACATTTGAGTGATTTATTAACATAATTCGTTTGAAATGGTTCTGACATGAATTCAGACATCAAATTTCACCCAGACATTCAACATATATATACTTATCATTAGATAATGTTTTTTCCCTCAGATCCTGAGTTAGCCCCCTGGAAGCCCCCTAGTGGCAGTATGGGGCACTAGCAAAATTGACTTTGGCTGATGACAATCAGCGTTTTAAAAAAAAACTGTTTGATGAATATTTTTTAAATTTAATATGAATGTAGATAACGTATTTACCAACTCATACACAAAAATTCAGGATGGCTTTCCAGGCTAAATTTTTCTATATTACGACTTATTTATGAGAAAAATTGGGAAAAAAATTAAATTCCTGATTAATATTTGATTTGAACAAAAACGGCTTCATAAATCTTGATGATATTCTATATGGATACAGCTATCATAGTTACTAACTCGCACACCAAAAATCAGCATGAATTTCCAGGCCGATTTTTTTGTGTTACAACTTAATTATGAGAAAATTGGCTAAAAATGAGAAAATTCTTAATAAATATTTGATTTATACACATATGGCTCCATAAATTTTAATGAAATTTAATATGGATGTATAGGGATCGTAGATACTAACTCCCACACCAAAAATCAGCATACATTTTCTATCTGAAATGTTTATATCAAGACTTAACATACATACTTCGTCTGCATAATGCTGATATTCCCTGCTATATGTGTTGAATACACATATATCAGTACTGAGCTATATGCATTGAATACACAAGATCAGTACTGAGTCACCTTAAGAGTGCTTCATTGAATCCCCGATTGAATCATACCAACACAATGATAATATACCGGTATATATACCGTATCCATCACTTCTGTTCCTGTAGGCCTATATCAGTAGCCTATATGCATGGAAGGAAGGACTGGCTAAATCAACATGAGCATTAATTATGACCATGCCAATAAATGGTTGGATAGGCCTAAGGCTACATGGTTATTTGCCTAATTTGGTAATTAATGGCATTATGGCAATTTATGCGGAGGATCTAAATATTATTGGAGGGTGGGGGCTTTGCTTTGACAATGTCAATGATACCGTACTGTCTGATTATAATTATACTGAGGTGTAATGATACTCCCAAGTAGCAAAAGTAGTTGGGTCCCAAATGGGCCCCACTTAGGCTTGAAACTGGGCCCCATTTGGGCTGCCCAACTAGGGCCCGGCTAGATGTGTCCCTCGGCTCCACCCTGGGCCAAGTTGGGCTGCCCAACCTGGGCTCCAGTTGGGACCTGGTTGGGCCCCATTTGGGCATAAAATCAGGTATTGATAGGTGCAGGGTGGGTTCCAGTCTGGCCCTAGTTGGGCCCCATTTGGGCATAAATTTGGGATGAGTGGGTGCTGGGTGGGCCCCAGTTGGGCCCCATTTGGGCTTATATTAGGTATGAATGGGTGCAGGGTGGGCTTTTAGAATAGGCCCCTACTGGGCTAAGGTTCATAAAATATTGGTACATCTTTTATTAATCTATCTTTATTTCATTGGATGTTCGTTGACATTTTTTTCTCCTTTCCTGTTAATCCTTATCCAAGTGTGATGCAGGCACATATCAAAATCCCCTAGGGTTAAACCTGAAATAAGAAAATACAATAATTATAGATTATTACTCCAACATATTTAAGGACTGAAAGGTTAATGCATTCCTATCATTTTGATACATATTCTAGATAGATTTGGAACATTATCTTGCTTTAACATTTCATTCTGTCATTGATTGAAACCTTTCTCCATAACATAAGCACACATACAAATGAAAAATTTGAGTAATAGTAGTACATTGTATATTAAAACGAATGGATAAGTTTGGCTAAATGTCATATAATTACCACTTACTAAATGGTGTTTGTACTTCCTATAAGAGCTTCCATTTCTGAGGTGATGAATTTGCATTGATTTTTCTTCTCCTGTAGTGGCAACTGACACAAAACCATCCAGCAAAATTCTGAAACACAAAGAATATTTCAAGTTTAAGAATGGAGATAAATGATAACATACAGCATACTTCCCTGCCTATTAGTTGTCCTGTGGTTTTAATATCTTCTTGAATGAACAAAAGGTTAATGTATGTAATAAGCAATGGCTAGACAGAATATTCAGTATGTCTGTATATGTTCCCAGCTCAGAGTAAAATGAAAGATGAAGACACCAAAGATACTGGATGCACTGACCCAGACAGTTGCCATATGGCTATTCCATGTGGGCACATAGGGTTGTCATGGTAACTGGTCCCTGGGGTGTAGTGTTGCTAGGATAGGCCTTGGGCTATCCATGTTTAGAAAACAGGGAGACAGCAGCGCTGACCCCTAGCGCCTGGAGTAGGTAGGGTCACTTCTTCTCCTGCGCTCGGAGAGAGTGGACGCGCTGCAGCTACCGCAATATGACTGAGAAAGATATACCTGAACCGTTTGAGTTGGTAGCCTGGGGCAATGCCTTCCATCTGAAGCGGACCACCACCACTCCTTTGAAGGATGCCGAATTTGAAGACAGAGCATCTCTAGAGCAAATGCAGGCTGGTGACGTAGCCGCTTTGGGTCTGTCGCCCGCTCAAGCTAGGCTGCTAAAAGTGGCGTTGGGAGTTCTAGGCAATGCACATTACCGAGCGGAGAAGGAGGAATCTGAAAGAGAAGCCAAGGAGAAGGCCGAGGAAGCGTCCAAGAAAGCTCTGGAAGCTCAAGAGGCAAAAGACAAAGCAGCTAAGGCTCAAGCCCTAGCAGACCTCGATCTCCTGAAGAAAGCTACGGAGGCGAAAGCCCAGGAGGAGAAGGATGCCATTCTCAATGCAGGGGATCGCTTCGACGCAATGATGAAGGGCTTAGGCCTCATGGGTGAAACCAATGACAACCTGATGAGGGAGAAGGCTGTGGGGGCCACGGGCTATACCCCCAATCCCGGAGGTATCAAGCTGGAGACCTATGACCCCCGCCTCAGACTGACATTGAAGTCCAGCAACAAGAAAGCCCAGCATATACAGCAGTTCCTGCCCGAGAATGTCAAGCAGCGCATGAATAAGAAGAAACGAGAAGTTATGCGCTGGAGCGATACGGGGGAAGGGACAGTCATGTTAAAGGCAGAAGAGACACCCAAGCTGCTCATCTCCCAGGCTGAGTGGGGAGCAGCCAATATGCGGATCATGTTCCATTTAATGGAGTCAGGGGACATCAAGAAAGAGCATACAGCCGACTACATGAGCTTTACGCTCATGATGCACGAATTTGCGAGTTACTATGAGTGGCAAAGCGTGCTGGATCTGGATGTCCGATATCGTGAAATTCAGGCTCAGTATGACTTCCGGTGGGGGTCACCCTGCCGTCATCTGGAGGACACCATACTTGTCAGACGCCCCCCTGCCCCTTTCAATGGATCTACTAAGCCCAGCGGGCAGGGATCTAAGAAACCATCGGAGAAATCCAAGGATTACGATAGTGAGGAGAAGTGTAAGCTGTTCATCCAGGGCCACTGCCCCTACGGGGAGAAGTGTCGTTACAAACATTCTAAAGAATAACAACTAAAGTTTGAGAGAGTCCTCGGAGCACTAGACCCCAACGCCTGGGACAAATATCTGAAACCAGGGGACCCTGACCGACAGTTTATCATGGATGGTGTTATTAATGGTTTTAAAGTGACTAATTTAGATACATCGAGTGCAGGAGCTTATCACCGGAACCACCGCTCTGCCACTCAAGCTTCCAACAGGAATTTCGTTGAGGAGCAAATTAATAAAGAAATTGCTAACGGCCGTTATGTGGTGTCTGACACCAAGCCTAGGATTGTGTCTGGGTTGGCTGCAATCCCCAAAGGAGGAGGAAAAGGTGTCAGACTTATTCATGATGCTTCACGCCCGCATGGGCAGGCGCTTAATGACTATGCTGTCAACTACCCTTTTAAGTATGGAACCATTCAGGAGGCTGGGGAAGAGATTAATCGAGGGGACTGGTTAGCGAAAGTTGACCTTGAAAGTGCGTATAGGAGTGTGAGGCTCCACCCGGAGGACAGACAGCTTGCAGGACTAAGCTGGACATTTGCTGATGGGTCCACCAAATATTTGGTGGACCACCGTTTGATGTTTGGTGGCCGCCTGGCGGCCACAATCTTCAACACCTTATCTCAAGCGGTCTGCCGCATCATGAAGGAGCTTGGTCATGCTCATGTGTGGTCGTACCTGGACGACTACCTAATTAGGGAGCCGACAAGAGAGGCATGCATGGACACTTTAAATGCTCTGATGAAACTTCTGAGGGAGCTGGGTTTCGCCTTATCTTACCCCAAGGTGGTAGGACCGGCTCAGAGGTTAACTTATCTGGGGATAGAGATAGACTCTCCTAATCATGTGTACCGATTACCCAGAGATAAGACCGACGAACTCCAGGAGTTAATTAGAGTGGCTACAGGGAAGCAATCAATTACTAAGCGGTGTTTGCAGTCCCTAGCAGGCAAGATGAACTGGGCATCCAGGGTCATCTATGGTGCCCGGACCTTTACTAGGAGACTGATTGACAGGATAAGATTACTGAATGGCCCCACTCACAGGACAAGAGTGACCCTGGGTATGAAAGCTGATTTCTAGTGGTGGTTGGATTACTTGAGCGTGTTCAACGGCTGCATTCCCCTGCTGGAACAGAGGCGCTATACCCCAGTGTCGATTGACGCCTGTAGAAGCGGGGCAGGAGGTTTCTATTTGGGGCAGTGGTTTCACCTCAACTGGGGTCACTGCCCAGACGTGGCCGATCTACACATCAACCATCTAGAGGTGCTAGCCCTGGAACCGGCGGCCCGCCTCTGGGGGGAGGAGTGGAGAGATCGCCATGTCATATGCTATACAGATAACCAATGCGCCGCGGCGGTGATAAATAAGGCCAGCTGCCGAGAACCTCAGGTCATGCACTCACTGAGGAATGTCTTTTGGTTGTCGGCGATCTACAACTTTAAGCTTAAGGCTGTTTATTATGAAGGTAGCCGAAATGTACTGGCTGACCGGGCCTCCCGCTTAAGTGAGGCAGGGGGTTGGAGTAAACTTCAGAGTGCTATAGCAGCTTCTTGTGTGGAGTGAGATGGATGTGTCAGAGCTGGACCGACAGGTAGCCTACTTCCAGGGGCAAGCATACTCGGTAAATACCTTGAGGTCTTATAGCACACAGAGGAAATCATATCTAAGGTTTTGCCGGTGGTTGGGTGTGCCTCCTATCCCTGCGTCCAGCTCTTTAATCTGTCGTTATGCTGCTCACCTGGCCAAGCGTTTAAAATATAACTCTATCAAGCAGTACTTTGCAGTGGTGTCACTTATGCATAAGGAGTGGGGGTTATTCAACCCTTGTGTTTCTAATTTCCCTTTTCGTCAGACCTTGAGGGGGATTCGGAGAGTGCTTGGAGATAGGGTGAACAGGAAAGAACCCATCACTCCGGATCACCTATGGGTTTTGAAGAAAATGCTAAATTTAAGACAAGCAAAGGATGCTATGGTCTGGGCCGCCACATTACTCATGTTTTATGGGCTGCTCAGGCGCTCCAATGTACTTCCTCCAGTGGGAGGTTTTGATAAAGACAGGCATCTCAGGAGGCAGGACATCTCATTCAACATTAAAGGAATTCAAGTAGTGATTCGTTGGTCTAAGACAGATCAATTCAGAACGAAGGTGAGAATTCTACCATTCCCGAGGATGAGGGGTCATGCCCTGTGTCCAACAGCAGCTGTATTCCATGCTTGGGATCTGACTGGGGCTCCTAACCCGGACGGGCCGGCCTTTCCCGGCCTCTCCCCACAGGCCTTTTCTTCTATAATGTTGGGAGCTCTCAAGAGAGGAGGTGTGAATGTTAAAGGAATGGGCAGCCACAGCTGCAGAAGAGGCGGCGCCTCCTTCTTGTGGTCAAAAGTTGGGATGGAGGAAGGGAGAATTCGCTCTCTGGGGGACTGGGCAAGTAATGCCTCAGTCTTGTACACCATTTCATCGAGTGATGCCCTAGGTCAGACTATAAGCAGTATGGCCGATGCCATCAGGGATACTCCCGAGCCCGTGTGACTACTCTCTACTGGACCCATTGGGTTTTGGGTATCAACAACTCGGGACTAAGCAAGGACAGCTTTATCTCTTTATCTTGAACAATTGAACATTGGATTTATGTGACTTTGACTTTACCCTATTATCTTTACAAGCAGGCGCTTGTTTCTTTAATTGCATTGATATTATATGATTAACTTGCTGCATCATTACCTTTATTGTCATGTTCCATAAAAGCTATGTAACATGTGCGCGCAGCGCAGTAGTGTCAATAAATGACTTTAAATCCAACTCCCTTGTTTTTTAAGCTAGGATAGGCCTTGGGCTATCCATGTTTAGAAAACAGGGAGACAGCAGCGCTGACCCCTAGCGCCTGGAGTAGGTAGGGTCACTTCTTCTCCTGCGCTCGGACCTCCACCCTCCCCGCCTACCGTCATCTAGGCTTGGGGTATGTGCTCATACCCTGATAGGGGTATCAACAACTCGGGACTAAGCAAGGACAGCTTTATCTCTTTATCTTGAACAATTGAACATTGGATTTATGTGACTTTGACTTTACCCTATTATCTTTACAAGCAGGCGCTTGTTTCTTTAATTGCATTGATATTATATGATTAACTTGCTGCATCATTACCTTTATTGTCATGTTCCATAAAAGCTATGTAACATGTGCGCGCAGCGCAGTAGTGTCAATAAATGACTTTAAATCCAACTCCCTTGTTTTTTAAGGGGAGGGAGAGGGCCACTGCAGGGATGTCCTGCCAGATATACAATTACTAAGTCAATGAGTGCAAGCATAAAGCTAGCTAAGAAGGACAGTCTGGGAATGTTCCACCTTAACTTGTTAAGATATTAATGTAATTCATGGGAACCTTTTCTTGTCCCAAACAATTATATTTCATGGACATAGCCAATTTAAATTTTAGATAATTTTACAGAATTGCTACCTTAGTGAATGTAGGAAATATTTCTTCCTAGTTTTTTAAGTAGTCATCAAAAGAAATAAAGCACCTGTATTGGGTTTATTCAAAAAGGAAATAAATATAATTGTGTACTTACATTGTTGTTGGCTGTGTGCTGGGCCTCTGCCTTTGATTGGTTGTTGAATACATGGAGATTGCATCCAAGAATGAGAGTTTTGTACACAGATATTGGACAATAATAAAAGGGTCATTCCTGACCATCTGAATACATTAAGGTCTGTTAGTTTGTGCCGAGATTATGGGGCCTTTTTTAGTTTTTGCATTAAAAAAATAGGAGTAAGCCCTAGTATGACTGAAATTTTACAATTCCCTTCCCTACAGTCAGCCTAACTCAAAACTGGTTAGGCCCCAGTGCAGGAAACAAATCTCAACCCATTCCCAGTCAGCCCAACTAACCCAACTCAGAACTGCTTGGGCACCAGCACTGGAACCCAACTCCAACCCAAGTCCAGTCAGCCCAACTCTTAACCGGTTGGGCCCCATTGCTGGAGCCCAATCACAACCCAAGCCCATCCAGCCCAACCCAGCCTAGCTCAAAACCAGTTGGGCCCCAGTCGGCCATGCTACTAGGGCTGTGAATGTGATACTATTAGTATTAGCCTACTGATAGTGATAGACAACAAAGTTCAGAATCAGAGCCAGAGCCGAGCCACCCAATTATAATATAACTAATTATAATAGTAGGCCTACTATAGTAACTATGTCCTTGAACATGTGATTTAACCTTATCGTCATTATTGGTCTTACTCTAGTACAGCTGACTTAGATATCGACATACCCTGGGCGGCGGGCCTACCAGATATCAGCATGTTTTGAATACAGAACTCAAGTCAAGTGTGTGAGTGTGACTTCTCAAGTTCTGTGGTTTTGAAGAAGATCGGCGATTGAAATCACTCACCAAGTATTTTCCGTTCGGTGAAAAACTGCAGAGTTGGCTTGTCTGCTTGAATAACTCCGAGAAATTCATGATTCTGTAGTTGGGTACAACCTAGTATCGTGCGTATACTGTAAATCAACAAATAACACAGAGTTTCTTGACTTGTCAAATCACATTTGTGTTGATTCCGGAAGATCCTCCATTTTGAAATCTACCGCCTTTGCTTACTTCCGCCCCGAAACAAGTCCCAACTTGAGACCCGCCACTGGTACTGTCACAAGTCAGTCTGTTGGGTCGGTAAGATAAAATAGATTTTTGTTTTCATTTTTAACCACATATTGTCAAAACATTGGGGTATTTATTAATATTCATGATATTTTACCGATAATAGCCAGTTATACATCGGATGACAGTCTTGAAGAACGTGAAAGCATCGGTTGTCAATGAAGCTTTTCTTGGCCGCAGCGCGCACCTTACTTTACACTGAATTAAACTAGGTCAGAAATAAATACGCCCAATAATATAGTACACCAATTTATTCCCTAATAACGCTCTGTAACCTCTAAAAATCTCTAGAAACTCACCCGAAACATCTTACAACTTATCATCTTTATGAGCTGAGATCGGGAAAGTATCATTTGGGCCTAAAACCTATGCAACCTCGAAGGTCTTGTTTTAATGGTGTTTACATCCGCGGTGACGTCACCAGACCGAGCCTCCATCTTTTTCCGACCTCGTGGGTGCTCGTGGGGGAAAAGAAAATCGGCAAGAAAATGCGTTAATAGCGCGGATAGAATGCTGGCCTGACATCCCATCAGTCCTCTGGTTCAAGTCATCGCAATAGCAATCGATTCAACGACTTAGATTAACGGTAAGATGCCGATATACTCTTTCCCTAAAACCAGAAAAGCCCGCCATCCTGTTTGGATGGCAGCCAACTAAGATGGTGTTCTGCCTACCGGTCTGACAACCGACGATGCGCTAAGGCTAGCTGTCAGCTTCTGTGGAACTGCCCAAACCCGATATAACTAATTACCTCGTTATAATTATATGCACTGCAAAGTACCCCCCAAATCTATTGTCTCAAGTTTTACCCAGGTGTGAAAGCTTCTACATGGCTGTCAAATGTGTAAATAGGGCGGGTCATCTAAACATTGTTGCTGTCAAATGGTATGACTCACGTGGGCTCACTGTGTTGTTTCTCTTGAGAGGGTCTTGTCACAGAAATGCATTAACTACATTCATTTAGTGTTGAAGTTTGGTACAACAACCTGTACCTGACTACGTTGCTAGTTATTTCACCGTCGGTCGGCTCCATTGCATAGATCTTCCCGTGTGTATTGCAGTTTGATAGATTTCGAAACTGACCTCATTAAATTCTAAAATTGGTATATCGGGAGATTGTAAACAAATCAGTGTCAGATCGTGATAAATCAAATGTTGACTTGTTCTAGAGACTTACAACTTGCTGATGATACTATGATACTGTCACAGTGATGGGGGTCTCAGATTCTTTGCCTGAAACTTGTTCTTTCGTCTGCCTACCATCGAGCTTGGTCTGTTTTTGTTTTGTTTATTTTTTCAATTTGTGTCCCATTTTTTTTCAACGATCGATAGTCAATACGGTACTTGATTCAAGAGTTTGTTTTTCTCGGTAAATTTTCAATTTCTATTTGATAGGAAATCTTAGTGGCCCACCTTTCCCCATGAATATATCACATTAATTGGTTATTTTTTGTTCATAATTTCGAAGTCTGCATGCATGTCCATTAAATGGATTGATGTATTATTTCATTAGCTTTCATATTGAAGTTTCAAGATGAGTCAATTTCTCTTTTCTTATGTCATTCCCATAAATGTTCAGGTATGTCCAAGACTCGAGGGGAGGGTAGTACTTGCTCTATTAGAATAGCCTAGAATGCGGAGCTCTCGCTTCTACTCTAGCCTATTTCACAGTTGATTACTGAACAGAAGACTGAAGCCAGTTAAAAACAAAGCATCAGAGTAGGTTAAGTAAGTGTAAACTATTCTAAAGAATAAATATAGTATATATTTGTATCTAGACGTTCCCCTCTAATTCCTTCAAATTTGATCTACGTAGTCGTACGGTACCGATACTTATAATGGCGAAATAATAAGGTTGACTTTATTCGTCACCATTTTCTTTTCACTAATCATCATTGCTGGTTATAAGTTCTAGCGCAGGTAGTAATTTGCCCTCTTGATTATTTCCTCGTTTTGTGCTTTACTCGGGTGTTGCGCAATAGGGAAATGAACTTGGCCCCTCGGGGATTTCCCACGGCTCTACCTTTCCCCAGACATGGTACGGACCGTCTTTCCACGGTTGCTATGGTAACTAGGGGAAGATGACATCATCATTTTTGCGACCCTAGATTTGCTTTTCCACAACTGTGTTGTCAACAATTATGCCTTTGTTCTCTCCGCAACAGGGACGCATTTTCAAATATTTATTTTTCTTTTAATTCTCAAAACAGATTTATTTTGGGGTTATGAACGTGTTGATCATCTTCAGGAGGTGGGACCCAAACTGGTTACAATAAGTTCCAACGCAGGAAGTACGTTGCCTCTATAAGGATCAAGTCGCCAGAAAATGTACAATTCACCTTCACCAATCCTCTCAAGTAACCCAAAATTTAAGAAGAAAATTAGCTTCAAAATACAGTTCAACATAACCAGACAGATTTATTGAATGAATACAATACAGAATATACTCAGATATACCTTGTATTTATCATTTTTCACTCAAATTTATCACAATTTGATAGATGTGTAGAACTGTAGATTGTGCAGTTTCTGAAAATCTGACCCATGCCATAATCATTTGTTTTTGGGGTCCTCAAAATGTTTGTCTTTACCACGCTATCAGTGTGAGAACTTTCCATACCACAATGATATTTTTCACTAGCTGCAAATCGATATTAAATTAACCTTGGAAATTATGCGAAATTAAATCCAATCGCGTATAGAGCATCCAAAATGCGATATTTATATATATGAATAATACCACCAATCTAGTAATTTCCTATCATTGTTTTGTGCAATTACTCCGCATTGATACAATCGTGCATCGCCGTTAGTCCTCTATGTTTGCCATGACATCCAGTCATCACTCAATCTGAATTAATTTACCTCCCATTCACATTCCCTTACACCTAGAGTAAACATAGAGAAAGCCTTGTTTCCACGCATCAATTATGAAACTGTGAAACACACTGAAGTAGCTTTTAGGCTGAAGCCTGGTAGTGGCATCGCCTTGGCTAATGAAGTGCTAATCTGTCTGCTGCTGTCACGACCCATACTGACTGTAGTAGAGCGAGGGACAATACTATAGATATCAGTCTGACTGATTGCCTAAACATCAAAGTCAATAACCGATGTACCTTTTGTCGGGTTTGTTTTGTCTGAGAGACTCATTACTGTGTCAAAAACTGGGACTTTTCCACTCTCAATAGAAAGCAGAATACTGTACACAAGTTGATGTGATAAACTTCCTCGATTTTGATGGTTTGCCGTGGTTTTGTGTGCATATTATCTTTATTTGTTTCTATATTATAGAAATTTCCCTCCTTTCCAGTTTCGTGATTCCATTCCCCCGTTGTCGTGTTCTATGTAAAGAGGAGAGTGGAAAGGGGTCTTTTCTGACATGATCTGTAAAATAGTTTTGAATCAATAAAATATGTTTATAATCATTATAGCAATATAGGGGATGCATAATAATCTCGAAAGCCGAGAATAGATGACTGGATATGATATGAAATATAAATTATTCGCCTAGAAGTAAACATCGATCAAAATGTATTGCATTTTAAGTGATAGTAGCTCTCATTATACCGATACTTGAGAGATAGGGCTTTCGTTCAGTGGACGCATGTGGGTCAGATTTTCAGAAAATGTACAATCTACAGTTCCATACATATCTCAAATTCTGCTAACTAAAGTGAGAAATAATAGATATTGAGTATATCTGAGTGTATTCTGTATTGTATTCATTCAATAAATCTGTCTGATTATGTTGAACTGTATTTTGAACCTGATTTTTTTTCATAAATTTGGGTTATTTGACAGGATTGGTAAAGGCCAATTGTACATTTTCTGAAAACTTGACCCATATGTTGATAACACAACCTCACATTCTGTATATAGAATGCCCAATCTGTAGTACCCTTGACATGGTCAAACCTAATATCAACACCTGTAATTTACTTGTAAGTTGTTATCAGAGGGATGTATCTGGGACGTCTGGTTGATAGTTGTCAGGAAGAGTTTTGGAAATGTTTAGATGGTTTCCAATGATGTGACGCCGTAGCTGCTATTGTTTCTTTCTTTGTTTAATTGTTTCGTCGTCAACGAAAGAATACTTAGTCACTAAGGTGATAGATAGTCCTTGTGAAATACCTCTGTACTCTTTGTCTCAATTAGTTGATAATCGTTATTTCAAGTTTTCTCGATTGGATAAGACGCCATTCAAAATTGTCTGTTGCTCATAACAAAATTTAATGCAAACATCGTTGCTATTTTTTTTTTAAAGCGGGTCATTTTAGGGTCAAAATGTCGTACTACCCTCCACCATTGCGTTGAGTACCAAGCTTGGGAATGGGATACAAAAAAAATGAGGATGGCTACTAAAGTTGTAAAGATTAGATGCAAGTGCAACGCATAAAGTTGGACAATCTGAGGTGGTCTAGGGCAGTGTTTCGATATCAAAAGCTATTATATAGAGCAGCGTGATTCAGTCTTAGATTGGAGGATATAGGGATATATACTCACTCCTATCATCCAAACCTATTCCCCTTGATAAGGTACACGTCAAGAGGGATTAAGAAATTGTGTGTGTGCGGGGGGGTGGGGGGGACCACTCCTTCTCAACTTACTATGACACCCAGAGTGACCTTTTCCCTCTTGGACCTTTATGTGAGGGCCTTACGTAATGGCATAGACCATAGACCTGACATCTAGTACTCTGCATAAAGCCATAATCTACTTGCAGGCAATCTATGATCATGATCTGTAAGTTTTCCCTGTTCCATGACAGTATAGCTTCTACTAAGCCACTTGTATAAACACATAGCATCAGTATTACTTTATAAACAGTAGTTTAACATCAGTCATTTCTCTTCTCTTACTCTAATCAACTTGCCGATATATGGGTTAGACTTTCAGAAAATGTACAATTGGCAGCTGTACATATTTAGTAAATTGTGCTAAATTTGGCTGAAAAAATGATGTATATCTGAGTATAGTTGGTATCGCATTGATTTAAAGTATTAGCTCTGTTATGTTAAACTGCGTTTTGAAGCTCATTTATGTCTTAAATGTGGGTTATTTGAGAGGATTGTTGAAGACGAATTGTACATTTTCAGGAAATCTGACCCATATACAGTCTAGGCTCAGAGCCTATCACTATCAGATGAGATAAGATCGGTATTGGCAATGGCTTTCCCGGCCCTGGAGTAGGCTCACTTCTAACGTCCTAATGGGATTTAGTTTCCCTGAGTTTGAAGGGATCTGATAGGCTCTGAGCTTAGGCTGTAACTGTATACGACGTGTATCGCTTCCACTCTTGCTGGTATAGTACCCATACGCTATCATCTCGTACGTTGGTTCCTTCACAGGTTTCCTTTGTGTCTAGCCTAGAGCTCCGAATCAATATATATGTAATCGAGCCAGATGTGTATCTCCCGAAATATGTTTTGTCTTTGGTGGCACATGTTTACATGTATATATAAACCTTGAGCGTCTGCACAACATAGTGTGTCTATGCCTGTGGGTGAAGTCGCTAGAAAATGTACAATTCGCCTGCTCCAATCCCCTCAAATAACCCGAATTTACGACAAAAATGAGGTTCAAAATACAGTTCAATATAACCGAACAGATTGGTTGTATCAACACAATACCAAATGTACTCAGGTATATTCCTAGTATTGACATTTTTTCAGCATGTAGAGCTGCCGATTGTACATTTTCTGACCACCTGACCCATGTATAGACTTATTGACATGCTGTGTGCATCATTCGTATCCTCTGTAAGTGGGGTAGATGACTTTCTATGTTTAAGGGATAGGGGGGGAAACATCAAATCTGGAGAAAATAACCCACGGTTGAGAAGTTTATGCTTGAGGTGTTTATTAGAAGTCCCGGTACTTAAGTTGGATTTCCCCTAATTTCTAGATTGAATGTGTATTTCACTTCTTATTCCGTTGTAATGTAAACAGACATTTCTGGGTGCACATGGAGGGGTGGTTGTTTGAAAATTTGGACATTACAATCGCTGGTATGCCTGTATGGATAAATTGGAGTATTTGTTCGGCTTCATTGGCAAATCAGAACAAGTTGATGTTCTTAACTGTTTCTTTTGGCAAAATACGTTCATTTAGCTTATTAGGTGATCCTCAAAATAACCTTAAAAATAGTCAAGGCACTCGAGGTCCAAACCCTGAGATCAGATAACTTCATAAGAATGTCAGCCTACCTCGCTAATCGGTTTCTTGTCCTAAACTGGCGTTTTAATGGGAATATGATGACAATTTGCGGTCTTATTAATGGAATTATAATGGCACTTTGCGGTTTGAGACGAGAAGTTTTCCCTTCGTTTGAAGGGACTCTCAGGTTTGGGCCTAGACTGTGAGCCGACTTTCACCCATGTATTCATTCCATCACTTGTGCTGATTTATTTATCATTGCGGGCGAAAGCGTTAGCTAGATAAGACTATTGATACGCCATCCATTCTCCTTTAGCGTGCTATAAAGCGCATACTATAGTATTAATGTTTTTACAAGTTGGTTTTATGAAAGAACCCCCGTGCCGCAATCACTAGCCTTTATGACCAGGACCCGCCATTTAGATTAACTGCGTACATATTAACACAAGCGTTTGTTTGCTTGTTTGTTTACACTTGAGAAAAAAAACTTTCCCAGTGCATAACGCTTTCCCCTTTGTTTCCTTGGCAGACCACGCATGGTACTCGACACACCTTGAGGGTGCTTTGTTGTCGTTCCTTGTTTACCTTTTAATATCATCACGTTTTCAATTGCTTTCCTGACCACATAACACATCCTCAATGTCTATGCTATAATAATATATAGAACGATGGCCAGGGGTCGTACGGGACCTTAAAATCCTTGAATTTCATTTTAATTTTCAAGTCCTTGATTTTTTGCACAAATGCCTTGAAAATTGTCACACCCCGCGGTTTCAAAACTGGTTGTTCACAAAAGCCATGCCATCGGATAAATTGGGTGGATTAAATACAGAAAAGATATGAAAAATCATTACTCTTATAATCGAGTGCGTTTTGTGTTTCGTAGGTCCTTGAAGAACTGCCCCGGGCCTAGAAAGTCCTTTATTTTCATCGTAACTAAAATGTACGAACCCCGTGCGCGTTACTTGTTAGCTCTTCCTTGGTGAAGATCGGTTTTAATATTATTCTAGCAACAATTTACAAATGTTGATTTAATTGAAATATACAATAGGTCGTGAACTTATTAATTCATTCAGGTCTTGCAAGGCATGCCTGATACAAGCTAATGAGAAATTTTGAATGGTTTGTGGAAGACCTGACATTAACAATGTGTATAACCTCTGCACGTTGCTATAAATAAATCTTATCTTATCTATGTTGAAATGGATCGAGAGGCTAGATATATTTCCTTGTGAAGTTTAGTTTTAGTTTTCTAACTTTCCTTGTTCATCATTCCTTTGATGTTCTAGCATGGTAGCCACTCACATGTGATTTACTGTGTTCGACTTCATAGTCTAGGCCCAAAGCTGAGAGAGTCCCTTCAAATGAAGGGAAAGCCTCTCGCCTCAAACCGCAATGTGCCATTATGATTCCATTAAGACAGCACAATATCATTATATTCTCATTAAAACGCCGAGTTCTAGGCAAGGAAATCGATTAGCGAAGTAGGCGTCTAATAACTAACATATCATTCTTATCTGATCTGAGGATTTGGACCTAGAGTGTTCATGTTTTCCTGGATGACTTGGTTGTTGAGCGCATGCTGTACCTTCCACCCATGTTCCACAGTAAACGTCCCACTATTAGACTTATAGAGTCCGACATATTTCCCCATTTAATCGCATTTCATTACACGACAGTGTTGTTGTATAACTATTGCGAGGAGACCAAGTCTGGAGTGTGGATTAGTAGAGTAAGGATGAGGACCGACCTACTGCTAGCACCTGGCATCGACTGGCCGAGTTATTTAATAAAGGCTTGTAAAGCAGTCATTGACATGGTGTGGTCAGAGGCCTATTCGGGGGATGCAGGTGCGGGGAATACATTTGTACAATTTGATTCCCTTTAATTTAATATAGTTGGCAGTGAATTGTTTTAGTTCTGCTGAAAATAATATTCATTTTGTGTGTAGGGAGGGGAAGGGGGTGTCCTGTCTCCCTCCTGTGCTTTGGGGACCAACTAAAAAGTGTACAAGGGTTGGTGTCACTTCTAGGCCTCGTCCTAGCACCTTGTTCATGTAAATGTGAAATTGTTGAGAGAGTCCCTCCAAAACTGAGGGAAACCATCTAGCTCCGAATCCCAAAGTGCCAGGGCCGGCCGGGAAAGTCATTAGCGCAGTAGACGTCCAATCACTGACATACTATTTGTACCTGATCTGAGAGGCTTTGAACCTAGACTGATGAGTTAACCCCGAAGTCGTCATTCACTATAGTCCATTTATTTGACTCCTGTATTAACTAGTACATAACTATAACTGAGTCGCAACAACTCGGACTAAGACCCTATTTTAGCCTACGTTAAGACTCCAAGGTTAAGAGTACTCTATTGTGCCATATGGGTCAGATTTTCAGAAAATGTACAATTGGCAGATGTACACATTTAGTAAGTTCTGCTAAATTAGGCTGCAATTTGGACAATACTAGGTAAATTCGAGTATATTCGGCCTTGCATTGATTCTAGCTATCTGTTTGGTTAGGTTGAACTGTATTTTGAACTTTATTTTCGTCTAAAATTTGGGTTATTTGAGAAGATTGGCGAAGTTGAATTGTACATTTTCTGAAAATCTGACCCATGTGTTACAAGACCCACAGGAGGGTATCCTCGTGTGGCGTCTTTGGCATTACTCCATGTTGGAAGCAGCTTAGTGGAAATCATGATATAATATGATAGTGCATTGATCAAGTACAGAATGCATTGCCTAAACACCATTCAAATTGCCTTATAAATAATAGTCTGTTTCATTTTTTCAATCTAATATATTATATTCAAGAGGCTAGTCGTGACTCTCGTCTTAATGAGTTTGTGTCTGACTTAAAATTGGCTTTAGTTGGGGACGCTAAACTTCGTTTCAGTCTAGGCCCAAACATAAGACAGTCCCTTCAAACGAAGGAAACGCCTCTCGCCTCAAACCGCAAAGTGCCATTATAATTCCATTAAGACCGCAAAATGTCATTATATTTTCATTAAAACGCCGGGGTGCTAGGCCAGGAAACTGATTAGCGAAGTAAACTGACATACCATTCTTATCTGATCTCGGGGTTTGGAGTGGTTTAGTTTAACCAAGTTAATATATATTCTCTGTGAATCAAGGATATATCTTAAATTAGTCGATGAGAAAAAGTACAAACAAGAACTATAATGCCATGATGTGATGCATGTGGGTAAAAGGGTATAAACTTATCCAAAGAAGAGTGCTTCCTCATTGGAACCCTTTTCTGATATAGGTACTCAGTTGTATTAATTTGCATTTCACCATGTGGCTTGTCCCTTTACGTTCGTTTTTGTTCACGTTGTATGGATAAAATAGACTTCATACAAAAAGGAAGTTTCCGATAGACCGACCCTAGTATAAGGAAACCTTGATGTCCAGATTTTGTGTCGGATTGTGTATATATAAATGGTGTGAATGACATTGCACATTTGCGGATGGAAATTGGGTGTGAGGAGATGGGGGAGGAACATGTAGTATAGATACCGCTTTGAGTATCGTTAGCAACAGGTGAACTTGTCCCTGATAAGCCTAGGACGGAGTGGCTAAATCATTTTTATCTAAGGTCCTGTTCCTGACCTTTGTTTGGATGAACTGAAAGTGTATGGAGCAACCTCTGCCAAACTATATATTGAAATGTGATGAAAAGTGTATTTATAAGTTTATGTGTGACTATTTCTAAATCAGAAGTTTGTCATTAGTTCTGCGGGGGGAAAGATCCTTGTTGGTTGACTGCTCGGAGGTACAGGAAACTATTCTAATTTCAAGGGATTTTGTTCAGTTTCTTAACTTTAGAAATCTTGCTCTTTTTGCTAGTTAGGAAATCACTCATTGCTGTTCAAGAATTTGGAAATCAATAGGACGATCCATGTTAATTGTTAGGATAGACTAAGATCCATATATTCTGTGTGTGTGCTTTATCTCATTGCCAAACCCATGATCCATTAATCTAAAGAGTATTTTATTCCCTGTGCGAGTGTGTGTCCACAACAATCCATTCACACCTTTTTACCTGGATCCTCCCCATATTAAAGCATTGGCCTGATCATTCCCTCCCCCCACCCCGCACCCCCCCCCCCCTCCCACTCACATACCGTTACTTGGACGTAAAACTGTGCCACGGCAACCAATGGTATGTCAAGGCAACAGTTAATGTAGTTAGATATGCAAATGAGCGCGGGGCAATCATGTAATCCTGGTCAGGTCTAACAGGTGGGCGGGGCTTGCTGTGTGAGATTGTTGGGAAGCATTCTCGGGTCTTCTACTATGTGTATTCTCACCTCTTGCTAAAGCCATTCCCCCCTCCCCAAGCGTGGACAAGGGTGCTTAAGCCAGCGGCCCCATTGTTTTCGCACCTCCTTTACTTTCGCCTTTCCAGTGCGATCCACCCTGAGAGCGAATGAAGGGGAAAAAGCTCTACCACCACCTCCCAGGTAGCTAAAAGGTTGTACATAAACCCCCAACCCCAATCACCAGGTCGTATTACCCCGAAAACAATCAAATCATTATCATTGATTAATAGCTAGGCTCTGACAGTCTGAGCAAGTTGGACCTAGGATTAGCGAAGACAAAAAACACCCGTGGTGGGATTGCCTTGGATAAGAGCAAAGTTTTTTAGTCAAAGATTTAAGTTTGGAGACAAACGTAGGACTTTAATATTATCGCATGAATAGTACGAGAGACGTCATGGTGTGGAAATATACCCCGTATTCAGAACCGTCGGATACTTCTGACGAAGAATTGGTTTCAATGTGAGTGTCTTTTGTTCTTTTACTTTAATCTCTTGTTTATATTTTTGTTTTTATGTTCGGAGATGGAACTTCATGTTGAAATACCGCCTCTCAATTTACTAATGTATCATTTTACATGTTTTTGGACACAGTTGGGTGAATCTACTGGTATTCTTTGTATAATTTAGTTTAATTGACCTTGCATTAACCATCTTAGGTTTGGGTTTGCTCCTTCAGTTCTTGTCTTAGACTGGGATTAGTTGTTAGGTTGGACATATTGTTTCCAGTGCCTGCTATAGTACTATCGCCCCCCTTTCTTTTTAAATATTAGACTATCTAGAGTTACTATAATAAAACTATAGTGACTTTTTTTCCTGGTGATGTATGTATACTTGTACCCAATACATGTCAATTGTGTTTGA
The DNA here is from genome assembly GCA_942159475.1 of Sthenelais limicola. Classification (NCBI taxonomy): domain Eukaryota; kingdom Metazoa; phylum Annelida; class Polychaeta; order Phyllodocida; family Sigalionidae; genus Sthenelais; species Sthenelais limicola. The sequence continues at coordinate 117,014,441 of OW804097.1, read as the reverse complement.
CACATGAATACCGTCACCATTCGACACCACCCGCCTCAGTGCCTCCCCCACGTGGCAGAAGGCGGAGTTAGTGACGGTATGTCACCCACAGCACGCTTTAGCATCCAGCCTCTTGCAAACGTCCTAGTTCCCCTGCCTGCTACTAGGTGTCTCACGTGGGGCGGCCCATGTTAGCTAGCATAGGTAGATATATCCCCGGTTGGATGGTCGAGGTCCACCAGAATCACTTGTGTGGCCCAGTGGGCGAAGTCTTATAGGTAGTTGTTGTACTCCGGCCGTCCCGGGCCTTATACCATACATTATCCACATATATACCGGACTTGGACGAAGGGCTTCTGCCAATAACTGAGGCCTTTAGTTGGACTTGAGACACCGGCCTCTGTGCAAAACGGACACTTATTGTATGTAATACACATATCTATTGAATCTCCTGGATGTAGGTAGACTACCACTACCAACAGATCATCATAGAGACGCTAAGTTTTGTCCTAACTTTCAAGGACGTCCTGATGTTCATTTAAGACTTGTTATTTCGACCACCAGCATCACTGTGTTCAAAACCAACCCACCACCGTGAGAGAGAACTCTGTTAAGGAATCGTTTATATTTCGACCCACAAGACTCTGAAGTTATCTGTTCATTTTCTACCTGCTTTCAAGAAACACTTCGCCAACTGCATTTTGACTTGAAAATAGCAACAACATATCTGAACCGTATTGTATTCAGCCGTATCGGAAAACCTTTTACACAAGACAGGAAAGAAAATCATCATTATCATCATCTTCGGAGAGAATACTCTTCTGCCAAAACTAGTGTTCCAGAAACAATTGTGTTCCTATCGCATTTTACATATTTTTACCTTGCTCTACTATAGCATATATCTATTACAACCTTTTAAAGGTTGTGAACTTGAAGAAAGCGCTTCCCCAAGCCAAGGGAAACAACACTGCCACCCGGTAGACTAAACCAAGAGAAAAGAAGGCTGTTTGGGCGTTAGTTATTATAGTAACACCCAAGCGACCAGCCTTGTTGTATACCACCCTATATAAACCAGGGAGAAGAATCCATCCCCCCCTACCCCTGCAATACCAATAATAACAGATATTGATTATTGACTGAGTGTGTGAGAGAGAGAGAAGACCGGGACAATGTATTGTGATAGCACAGGACGCGTTATGATCGGGGACATGGATGAAGAGGAGGAAATGAACAACTCCGGCTACACTCGGGTCAACCCCAAATGGATCAGGCAAGTCGGGTATGCACGCCAAGTTATGACACACAACACCCATATTATTAGTTAAGACTTAATAATAAGTCTTAGATTGCTAATTTGGCTTCTTGTCCACCGTGCTTTGGGAGGATACATCTTGGGTATTATTTCTTGGGTATTAATATTTACCAAGTATAATTCTTCAGGCTTCTTTCAAGCGGTTTTCTCCCATTTACATCTTCTATGCGTAGATTTATAGTTGCATAGCATTCATTGTTTATTAGGTGGTTCTGCATTTTTAGATATTGTTCCCTGATATTCCTTTGCTTCACTTTGTTATCCCCTGAGTTCAGCTTGATTTTTGCCTTCTGTCAATACCAAGGTCAATACAATTTCACGTGTCTTGAATTTTTATCAGACTTTTTTTTCCCATCACCTTGAACTAAAACTTCTCTGGTTGTAAGTATAGTAAGCAAAGTCGGAGGATTTGAAGTATTTGTGGTTTATTTATATGAAGAGGAATGTTGGGCTTGGGTTGGTGTTGACTCAGAGGGACTGATTCAGGGTGGGTGCTACAAGAGTCGGGAGGAGTGCTTACACCTTATACTAGGTGTAGAGGCAGCCTTAATGGCAGCAGGACTCAGGTACATACACACTCCCTCCTCCTACATGATAGGTTCGTATTTAAAGCTCATTGCTCGCTCTAGCTTTGGCTCGAGCTCCCTCCACCTCCTCCTCCTCCTCCTCCTCCCCAAGTCTTCCAAGTTCTAGAAGGGGCACGTCTGCCACACCGTCCCATGTATTATTGTCTTAAGTTATCGGTTATTGGAAGATCACCTAGTTATTGGAAGATATATATATATATATGTGTGTGTGTGTATTCAACAGTGGATGTTGGAACGTTAAATATATTCCCCATTTAAGGAAAAATTGTGGATTGGAATTAGTTGAGCTTGGCCACGTGGATCGGTCTTACTTGATTCGCTTCTCCTCCAAATCATGCCGACATCATGGAGGCCCAGAGTTCGGCGAATCATTGAATAATGGCGCCGCCGCGATCTTTAGTATTCAGTTCCTGGTGCGTCATAAAATGTGCATGCTTACATTTGATAGATTTGAACTTGAAGAAGAAGAGTTGTCTGTGATGTGTAGTACAGAGGAACTCATGGCCGCTTTTGTCTCTTTGCAGATTCCAACACAAGATGTCTCAAGACTCGAGCCAGAAACAACTGCCCCTGTCGCAGGATACGTTTGATTATCTATGGAAAAGTTTAGGCGACGTGACTGAGACTGGGTAAGACTTGAATAATAATTTTATTATTTTCAATTATTATATTAATTATCTCAAATCTGTCCTAAATAGTCAATTATACTATAGGTGACTTCAGTGACAAGTCACTGAATGTTTGGACTGTTATATGGAGATGAGCCTGATTTTTTTTATTAAGTAGATTGTTTGATATTGAAACTATGCCCTAGTGCATGCATTACTATGCCTGTATGTTTAATAACTGATAAGTAGATGCAACACTGTATATGGTGTACATGCTACCGGTTTACATCTGGTAGAACTTATCTTAGAATCCAAAGTCCTTGAGACAGAACGGATGCATGTAGGCAAAGGCCATATCTCCATCTCTTATCTGACTATAGAAGCATTCTATACTATTTAGATAGGCAACATGCAGCTCACTGCTTAATTCAACCTAGACTGAATATGATCGTGAATTAGGGAGAACCTTTCAATGCATTGCTTAATTTTAGAAGTAGTCTTGCATCACATGTTATTGTTTCATGTGTCAGTAGAAGCAATTGTGGGTCAGATTTTCAGAAAATGTACAATTCACCTTCACCAATCCGCTCAAATAACCCGCATTTAAGACAGAAATGAGCTTCAAAATGTAGTTTAACATAACAGAACTGATACTTTAAATCAATGCGATACAAAATATACTCAGATATACCCGGCATTTTTCAGCCTAATTTAGGAGAATTTCCTTCATGTGTAGAGCTGTCAATTGTACATTTTCTGAAAATCTAACCCATATGCTCACTGCACATGAATCCTATCCCTGCTCTCAGTATCAATCACACCCTTGCTTGAATGATTATTCTTGCCTGGAGGTTTTTGGGGGTCCTGACCTGATCGCAAACAATGAGCATTCAACCGTCTGCCCGAATTTGTAACTTTTCTCTTTCACCCTACTTCCCCTCCTCCAGGGGATGACCTCTGCGTCCCTCAAGGTCAAGTAACGACGTATTGTCACGTGGGCACCCTATTGTTCATTAATCAGCGGGGGGCGGGGGCGGCGAAATTTGCTACTGCTTTCATATATACACTGGGGTTAAAAAGAACCCTGTAATTAAGAGGAATTTCTTCGTGGTGTAAAATCGACCCATGGGGCTTGTTGTTGATCACATCTGGAAATAATCCTAGCTCGCGGGAGGGGGAGAAGAAAATGGTAAAGCGAGCGTGCCGGCCGTCATGGAAAATTATCTTTTTACACACCTTGGTGAAGGATTAAGAAAGGGTGAACAGAGTTGTGTCGTATGTGATGACATGCTACGTACGACTCTGTAATGCTAGCCAATTTACAAACGCTATGGCTATACTATATGATTTCTATGTTTGTCTGGTATCGTTTGGCAATGAAATTGACCGATTGTTCTTTATTTGTTATTTCTCTACAGAGAATACACCCAAATCGCTAGCCGGGACATCACCGACTATGCCTACGAGACGGAAGATAGTGAGGGGACCTCCATCCAGGTGGAAAAGTTCCAAATCGGGCGGATGGGCCCCCCGACCCACCAAGACACCATTACAGAACTGGTACGTACATTCTCATCTTATATACATCGCAGGGATGCAGGTTTTCAGTGTCTCTACTGAAATCACTATATTTTTAAACTTCAAAAATTGTAAAAATTCTCCTAAATAACAAGAATTCACTATTTTTTCTTTCAAAAAATATTTTTAGCTAGACCGAACTTGCATCCCTGTATTAGTTTCTGTGTCAGCGATTTGGAATCAAACTTTTGCTTACACCTCATATTATATATATTCTCAATAAGAATTTCATTTTTTAAAGTTATCAATTCATTTACATCTGCATGTATACACCTGGCAGGTGGCTTGTTTATCAGACCAGACTCTTGCTAGTGCATTACCCTACCCCAGAGTGAGTATGCTTCTCACTGCCATGTTACGCCAAGTTGTGTTAGTTTGTTTGTTGACGTTTATCAGTTATTTGTTGGCTTTGAACCAAAGGTACATTAATTCTCCTCCGACGTAGATATGAATATGGGTAAATTTGAGCTAATCATCCTTCAGAAAGACCCATAATATTGCGGTATTGTTTGGTGCGAGTGTTGATATTGACTGGGTAAAATTACCCAGTGCTGACGGCCCCATGTCAGTGATGACCTATGGGGCAACCATTGTCACATTGAACAAGTTGCCTTGATTTGGCTTGAATGGTTGCGGCGCCGACACAATGACACCAATTATCCAACAGGGAAATGCTTTTCCCAGTTATGAATCTCTCCTGCGCTTGCACAGGACCAGTGTGGGTAATATATATGACGTAACTAATACAAATATATATATCATGGGTCAGATTTTCAGAAAATGAACAATTGGCAGAGATACAGATTCATGAAATTCTCCTAAATTAGGCTGAAAAATGAAGAATACCTGGTATATTTGGTATCGTATTGATTTACGGTATCAGTTTTGTTATGTTAAATTGCATTTTGAAGCTCATTTTTGTCTTAAATGTGGGCTATTTGATAGTATTGGTGAAAGTGAATTGTACAGTTTCTGAAAATCTGACCCATGTGTGGACAAACGCTGTTCGTGATAGGCAGCAAACTCTCCCTAATGTAACCAGTGCCATGACAAAACTGATACCCCGAGGCGAAATGTGTGTTGTAAAACCGGTCATTTATTAGGCTACCCTCCCTTTTGCAAATCAATTTAATATATATGCTATTCTGTGGGACTTTGTTTTCGCTGGCCAATCATTATTAAAGCAGGACCTCATCGTACTACATGTATACTTTTCCCACACCTGTTTTACGGCTCGTGGGAGCTGTGTTTATGGAGCAGATAAAGCTGACCACATACACAATTAGAATTAAAAGCTGACACTTGACAGTCTTTGCTTCTTCACGAAGATGGAATGCCCACTTGGTGGACGTTGTGTCAATATAGTAAAAACCACAAACCGGGCTTGTATAGGCTTAAGTGTATGTGGGTCAGATTTTCAGAAAATGTACAATTGGCAGCTGTACACATTTAGTAAATTCTCCAAATTTAGGCTGCAATTTGTTTAATACTAGGTAAATTAGAGTATATTTGGCATTGGATTGATTCTAGCAATCTGTTTGGTTAGGTTGAACTGTATTTTGAACTTTATTTTCGTCTGAAATTTGGATTATTTGAGGGGATTGGTTAAGCTGAATTGTACATTTTCTGAAAGTCTGACCCATGTCTATGGCCAAGGGGAGAGGTTCGGGTGGGGGTGGGGGGGGGGGGGGAGGGAGTGTTGTTACTGCATGTGGGGAGATTACCAAGGCGCTTTGTTAAATCCTACTCCGTGAGTCGATGCCATAGGTGCCTCCTTCCTTCCAGGCGAACTTTTAATATCCCATGGCGAAGCCGGCAAACAAGAAGTTATAATTCTTACATGACTGCAATTGGGTGTTAATCACTTTGTTTGTGTCATTTTTTCTCTCTCCTCGGATTAAATATCTTGCGAGGGGAGCTTTCTGTTAACTGACGCCTTTTTGTGCAGTGGGTTAAGTAAGCCACTACTTCTGCCAATTCTCCGAATGTGGTGTTTCTTTTTCCACTGCACTGCGAAATAATTACATATTTCGTCCCCTGTGCAGATATTATTATGAATGACACTCATACAGTGCAAAGCTATAAATCATCGATGAGGGATTGGAGAATAATAACTGAATCTAAGAAAGGAAATATATATAGTCTTGATTGTGGGCAATGTGGTATTTGAACCCATATAGGACCCACGAAGTGTATTCTAAATCTAATGGCTTTTAGCTAAGATTCATGCTTGTTTCCCTTACCTATTATCCCGGTCTATTTTTCTAATTGATGGCCCCATTCCATTGGCAACAAACCCAGTAATCTCATAGCCATATCTATTAATACATTGATTGCCACAGCGTTCTCTCTCTCCATTGCGTTTCATACATGGGTCATTGACCGTTCATCCAGTTTAGTTTAGACAGTGCCTTACCAGTTGTTATTTGTTGACCCCCACCCCTACCCCGATCCCCGCAAATTCCTGAATGTGAAAACATTATTCAAGGGATGCCTTCGGTTCGGTCAGTCGGAGACGCACACTCTATTACAGTCTAGGCCCAAAGTTGAGAAAGTCACTTCAAACGAAGGGAAAGCCTCTCGTATCAAACCACAAAGTGCCATTATAATTCCATTAAGACCGCAAAATGTCATTATATTCCCATTAAAACGCTGAGTTCTAGGCAGGGAAACCGATTAGCGAAGTAGGCTGACACACCATTCTTATCTGATCTGAGGGTTTGCACCTAGAGTGATTAATTTAGCCTAAACTCCAACTGTACCATGTCTATGGAAGGAAATCCTTTCCCCCGAGCGTATATATAATAATAAAATATACGAATTCAATCACCGAATCTCCACCGAAGGAGCGCCAATCCAAATAAGAAATAAAACATTTTTTTCTCTTGAACATAACTCATTACAGAAATCGGATCCATTTGAGAACTCTGACTTCGACATGCCCGGCTATACAAAGGTAGGTAACGCTAGTCGGTCGGACCTCCTCCTCCACCTCCTATAATTTGGAGGCCAGCCAGATAACAAACCGTGTGATATTCTAAATACCTGCCTTTCCTCCAGGCGCTAATGTTAAGTCATGTCTATCTCTCTCTGATTCTAATAACCATCCAATGAATATTCATCGTCTTAAGGGCCCAGTCCACTAAGCCGGTTCTCATGCGATTTTGCGTCGCAGACGACTTTTTTGCACTAAATTCTGTGAGAATCGCATGAAAATCGGCGTAGTGGACTAGGCCCTTTACACTCGTAGTTATGTATAGGTGTGTTTAGGAACTTTGTAAGATATTTTGTCTACTTTGTGTGTTCTTCAGGACTTGTATTATGAAGCCATTCTAGATTTGGGATTACTATTCACGGACCGACGTCTTGTAATAGCATGGATAGGAATCAATTCTGTGTCCACTGCCCACCATAGTTAAGCATTGACGGCTTGTTTAATACGTCTTAAGTATATGCACCTGGATGTTTTCAGATATTGTAAGAGGGTGGGGGTGGGGGCTGTGGGAGCTTAAATCGTCAATATATGGAAAGCGGGTTGGGGTTGGGTGGGCGAGGCAACTTAATGCTTGTGTTTGTAGTCTAGCTTATAGAAGACAAAGCTTACAACGGTTTGGGGGTAGGTACACCCTTCACCCTCCCACCCCCACCCCCTACCCGACGTCGTCCCATTTGTCCAGCCAGACCCTTGGTTGGCAGTGAACCAACGCCGAGGTCCCAAATTGGGTCTTTTTAAATATTGCCCATGCTTCACTAGATTGGTGCTGGCATCCGAATTCTAATTACATAACCTGGGCCAAGTAGCCTCTTGTACGTCGGGACGGAAGCCTATTGAGCCGACCCAACCATGGAGAGGGGGAGAGGTGGAGTTCTAAGAAAAAAGTAGTGAACAAAAGCCGGCCACCAGGTATACATACATATTTAAGTACATGTATGTGTGTAGATATAATAATAGGCCAGCCTGGCTGGTAGGGGGGAATGCTATGAGCGTCTCTCCAGGTAGAAACTCGGTCAGATTTTCAGAAAATGTACAATTGGCAGCTCTACACATTTAGTAAATTCTGCTAAATAAGATTGAAATTTGGACAATACTAGGTAAATTCGAGTATATTCTGCATTGCATTGATTCTAGCAATCTATTTGGTTAGGTTGAACTGTATTTTGAACTATATTTTCGTCTAAAATTTGGGTCATTTGATAAGATTGGCGAAGTTGAATTGTACATTTTCTGAAAATCTGACCCAACTACCTCCTGCCAGCATACCTGCTATCTCGCCTCACCTTGGGGACGCCTAGTGTGCGCCACAAGAACTAAATCTCCGTTCTCCCCATGCGTCGGTAGCCTTAGCACAATCCTATGCATAAAGTACACCACAAGAACCCTGATAAAAGAAATACTTTGGTTGCATGAAGATGTTATCTCTTGCCTCCTACGTTTTATTTTCTGTCTACTTGGGAGGTATTTTTTGTTGTGCCTTTGGCAGCAGCACTTCAAGAGGCTTTTTGTCCTCCATCTTGTGCAATGTTTTGTTCTTATCTCGGTCCCGATTAAAGCAGGTGGCACTGGTTTTCAGAGACATTTTTGTCGAGACCAACCCTCTCGTCAAATTCCTAATCATGACATAGAATATATTGATAAGAGCGGTGTATTGTGTATTCTCGCCCCACACGTAGTGCTACGTGGGTATGCGACTACAGTCCCTTAGATACACATCTGTACGCAAGTGCTTCATCAACTTTTTGCCAAATTGGAGCCAGTCTGAGGGGCGCAGGATATATTCTGTTTCCAAAATCAATTTTTTTCCCCCCATCTACACATTCCAAATTGAGTATTTCCACTGTTGGCCATTTATTCTGAACCATTGTATTCCTAGTATTTTTTGTTCAAAATATTTATTGACCTATGGCCGTTGTTACATCAGTAGCAATTTTAATTCACGGTACGGTGGTATAAACTACTCAAAACTTTTATCTTAAAAAATTACAGACCAACTTCTAGTAATAAACCGACTTGAAGAGAAGTGTGTTTCGGGATTCTAAGAGATCAAAAGAATTCACCTTGATGAATTGATTTTAAGAAGTAAGTTGTGTATTCGAATGGACTGCTGCTGTATACATGTCAGTAGCATCGGTATGTGGTACTACAGACTCTCAGAGGTCTAAAGGTCGAGTTGACTGAGGGAAAGGAAGGTGAAACCAACCTTGTCTGTAATTATTTCTGGATTATGCTCGCTGTCACAGGTACCAGCGCACGCACCCATGATGGGTCAGATTTTCCGAAAATGTACAATTCGCCTTCACCAATTTTCTCAAATAACCCCAATTTCAGACGAAAATAAAGTTCAAAATACAGTTCAACCTAACCAAACAGATCGCTAGAATGAATGCAATGCCAAATATACTCGAATTTACCTAGCATTGGCTAAATTGCAGCTTAATTTAGCAGAATTTACTAAATGTGTACCGCTGCCAATTGTACATTTTCTGACAAGTCTGACACCCATATTTCAGGTGCATCAAATAGTGAATCCCATGATTTCTCCTGATACTTCACACAGTATTATGTGTGTCTATGGATACATATCTGGCATCATCAACCTTGCTAACCCCCTCCCCTATACCTGCTACCTCGTACTACTCTTAAGCCTATTTCCCTGTCAGGATTCATGTCTGAACAGGTAAACTAGATAAGTTATCTATTCAATGATAAGACACCTTCTCCACTTGTATTATCTCTATCAAAATACATAATACTACCTGTGGTAAACACTATCGCAATAACAATGTCCCCCCCCCCCCCCCCCCCCCCTTCCTCTCTCTCTCAACAAATTTATCCCACCATAACTTTCATTTGATTATCTCCCTGTGTAAGAATCTTCCGAAGCTGATAACTGTTTCTACCATTGTCCATACACTCAATCAAACGGATATATTTATGGGGTTTTGTGAATGTAACAATTAGTTTTTCATGTTAGTTTAAATATTTTGATCTGACTATATCTGGGTTGCCTGGAGATGTGATGATCCCTGTGCTGCCCTTTGATCCTGTCCTGTTCCCACGCTGTGGAAGCCCTTTGTGGTGGTCCGTCAGTGTTATGACAGTTGCTATTGACCCAAGCCCTCAATAAGGGCCTTAAAATATATACACCAGCGATCGATCATAAATCAGACCGGGCGATAACACGGGATCTAAGCCTAAATTCCGTCCCGGACACTGCTCTATGACAACGACCCTTGTAACCAACAACAGAACTAATCAACCAAGTTACTTGTTGTCCAACTTCCTAAGTAAGAACCTGGGTGGAAAAGCACATGGTCCGAATCAAGGCCTAATCTCGAACATACCAAAATTGCTGAGTCATTCAGGATTGTTACCTTTGGTGACTTATTGCCTTTTAATCCATGCAGGCTACCGAGAAAATCACTTTCACTTGGCATGAAATTGCTATGGAGATGACGATGATGTTGCTATGGTAACCCCACTTTCCACCCCACTTTCAATTAGTGATGTTAATTCCGTCGTAATTTTTTAATTTTTTTCTTCGCCAACTTCCCGATCCAGATGCCACTCCCCTGTTACGAAACTCTAAAATCGCTAGCCATATCAGTTAAATTTCTAAAAATAGCTTGTTACTTATGGGCTGATTCATTGGGGCGGACTTCAGGGATACGGCACTCGGCGTTCTATCTGTGACCCTTGAACAGGGTCGGATCGTGTGGGTGACGAGGCGGTAGCGTCCTTAACAACGGTCTTGGGCTCGGGTTGCTAGGGTAAACAGAACCGCTTGTATGGCGAGGACAAACAATTGTTACTCATGAAAAGCTGGTTCACCTGTTGGCGAGGTGCCAAATGGTCAATGTATGGAGTGTGTGTACTGGGGCTTAGCACTGGTGTTGAGTCACAGTCGGTCAGTTGGTTGCGTTGCGTCCAGGTTTTTGGCCTAACCATTGATAAGTTGGATAGGTGTGGTGGAGATAGGAGTATGTTTAGTGCACATGGACGATTCACTCCAGGCCCAAACCCTCAGATCAGATAAGAATGGAATGTCAGCCGACTTCACTAATCAATTTCCTGGCCTAGGACTCGGTGTTTTAATGGGAATTTTGCGGTCTTAATGGAATTATAATGGCACTTTGCGATTTGAGGCGAGAGGCTTTCCCTTCGTTTGAAGTGACTCTCTCAACTTTGGACCTAGACTGCATTTGTAATTGTGTCTCAAATCATGAGCTTCGTGAGAATATCAATGACATTAAAAAAAAGTTTAAATAAAAAGATAAGTATGCACTGTGCTCACCTCCCTACAGTTAAAACTACCTTTAACACGTTTCACTCAAAGCTCTGATACTTGGATTTTTATTGAATCAGAAATCATCCTCTTTCAAAAAAAATAGTTTTAATACCTTACCTAATTACGTTTTAATACCTTACCTAATTACCTTTAATAAATTCGATTTACATAAACATATGCATCAGGAGCTTCCGATTACTTTACTAAGTAGGTAAATTAATAGGAAGCTTCTGATGCATTATGTTTATGTAAATCGAATTTATTAAAGGTAATTTACCTGAGTATTATTAGTATGTCTGATGGAACCCGGGGGGCCTTCGGAACCAATGTGATTTATTGATTAACTCCGGACAGTAATAGTTTGCCATGACGACTAGCGTCTCCGTCATTTCCTGGTTTACCTGAACCATTTAATGCGTTCTTCATCTCCCATTGATCTCTTGGCTTATTAGAGTTCATAATAAACCCATCACGCTCACAATATCTCGTTAATGGGTCAGATTTTCAGAAAATGTACAATTGGCAGCTGTACACATTTAGGAAATTCTCTTAAATTAGGCTGAAAAATGAAGAATACCGGGTATATCTGAGTATAGTTGGTATCGCATTGATTAAAAGTATCAGTTCTGTTATGTTAAACTGCATTTTGAAGCCCGTTTTTGTCTTAAATTTGGGTTATTTGACTAAGAGAGGATTGGTGAAGACGAATTGTACATTTTCTGAAAATCTGACGCTAATACACCTGTCAGAGTTCAGGGATATATAATATATAAATATACCTATCATCTACTTCTATTTCTGCTTTTACCGATCCTTTACATATGTCACTTTTATTGTTATCTGTCAACATTGCCCTTGAGCAGTGCTATGACTATCGGTATCTGTGCTGCTATCTCCATCCAGGCCAGTCACTATAGTACTGGGAATCTGCTGGATCCCCTACCAGCTCGTCCCTGGCCCTCCCTCCTCCACTCCACTCCTCCTCCACCCTGCTGATAACTTGGCCATCACAGAGAAACCGAGGTCGGTGTTCACCGGAGAAAGTCTTGTCAATTCCCTGTACAAGATGCAGGTCAAGGGGAGCCTAATCTGTACCTGTGAGGTTTTTCATGGAGGATAGACCCCTTAGCAGTGTACTGACAATACCCCCTCATTATCTGATAGATATAACAATTATCATATTTACGCATGAAGAACTATTCTTTTTTTTTAAAACTTAGACGTTCAGGCCTTAAGTTTCTTGCGAAATAGCCTTCGCGTGCAAAACAAACTTTTATAAATGATCAGAAATTCCCCAAATGATTATGAATGCTTGTCATGTGAGTGAACACAGTTATTTAGATTTATAATATGGGTCAGATTTTCAGAAAATGTACAATTGGCAACTGTACACATTTAGTAAATTCTGCTAAATTAGGCTGCAATTTGGTCAGTACTAGGGAAATTCGTGTATATTCGGCATCGCATTGATTCTAGCAATCTGTTTGGTTAGGTTGAACTTTATTTTCGTCTGAAATTTGGGTTATTTGAGAGAATTGGTGAATTTGAATTGTACATTTTCTGGTGATTTCACCCATATGCATATCCTCTTAACTGGATATATAGTAGTAGGGTGCTAAGGTCCAGTCTGGGCTATGTGTTGGGTAGAAGGAGCCAGGAACAATGGCATGTATACACGCCTATTGTGTATTGCCTTGTCGGCCTTGTGAGCCCTGAACAAAAGATCAGGATCGAGTGCTCTTTCAGAGCAAAAGATGACAGAAGTGGGCTTTGGTGTTGTATGTAAAGTTGGTTTGTTTTCCTAAGGGGTCAGCTGGGTGGTCAGTCAGTAGCGGTTACCCTGGGGGTGGGTTGGTAGGGTGGCTGGAGCTGAGAGGGGTACAGTATACTACTGGTAGTACCTGTCTACCTGTAGGGGTCATTCTGGACATGGGACCTATATGGTATACCGCACGACCACCGCCGAGGTGGTGGAGGTGCGGCCAGATTTTTGGCAGCGCCCCAAATTGTCGAATTATCATAAATCAATGCTAGTTAAAACTCCAGTTAGTTCCTCCTCCAGTGCCCAAGTCCACCACCTCCACTACCTCCTCCTGCCCGTTATGGACGGATATGTACATGTATTGAACACCTCGCACTGCTCGAACGGAGGAGGACATGTTTCGTCCTGTCCAAACCTGTCCCTCCGTCCCCCTAGCTCCTTCTAATGCTTAATCTTAGCCTGGGTGTTCGTAGTCGCAGTTAGCACCAACAGGCCTTACATATACCACACGCCCTCAATTATTCCTCCGGATATTTTTTGTGCGAGAAGGAGTTTTTCCCCGAGAAAAAGATAATACAGGAAAGTTTAGGGGATATATATTGTCGTGCCCCGGTCTTTAACTAGAGTTGCCACGCCCCCCGTGTGAAGGGAGTGATTATTACATTTCACGCTGGAGGATACGACTATGAAACGCTGGATGAAGAAACCAAAGACGCGAACGTTTATATTCACTAATCGGAAGGTGGGTTTATTTGTTGTCAACAAAAATTCATTTCGAGAAATTGTTATAGCTTTGCTATAGCCATTTGTGCCTTTAGAGAATGGTGTGTACCAATGGCTTGAATTAGTTTGAACTGTCATCATCGTTTGGTCTGTTGTCAGGGACCGGGTTATAGGTAGGCTTTCCAACCTGTTCCTTAAATCTTACACAAGATTTGACAGTTTGTGTTGACATTTATTCATTAATAAGCGAATTATGTATGGCTACCTCCTGTTTAATTCACACAAGTTGTCATGCAGTTATTAAACTCTGGTTTTGATTGGAAATGTCTCCCTACCAGCGTTATGTATATCCATAACTTAACGCCGCACCCGACTATTCAGAATGTAAACAAACATTTACCTTTCAATAATCCATTCAAATTGGCGAGATCAAACTTTAATTCTAATGCAAGCGACACCGTTACAGAGGTGGTTGAGAATTGATCTCTGTTTCTACCATTGACCTAGCTCTCTAGTATTGATTCTTCAGCCTTTATCTCTCCACAAACTCATTAGCATATATACCAGTTGACAAGTGCCTGTCAAAGTTGGAACATGAGTTTACTCTTTGGATTTTCTGGGCTTCTATCTTAGAGTGAGCTATCCGCTTGTGGTTAGAAATACCCTCGTTGAGAGGAGATTGAATAACGGATAGCCTAATTAACTCCCTTGTACCTGAGGGATCAGCTAATCCTACCAATATCCTGTTTACCTGTTGGTTATCTAGTCATGCATGGGCGAATGGTTTACTGGTCAGTTCTTGTCAGTTCTTTGACGCTTGCGAAGACGCGTGTTGGGTTCTCAGGTGGAGAAACTCCTGTGTTTCTGAGTAAGGGATAGCTCCTTGATTTTGTTTTACCTGTACCTTTAGATGTATCTTGTCTAAGGAAGCACAGGTATAGCTTCCTATTATGCTGAAGAGTCTTAAGCCTATGTTTTTTGTTCTTGACAGCCTAATGGTTATCATTATTTTATCTTATTTGGCAAGACACGATCACCGAGAGAATATTGCCATCAAAATACAGATATGTGATTATTGAGAAAACAAGCTGTAGCGTTTATTTTTTGTGCTAGTTTTTGTGATCAGAGAGGGAAAATAAATATCAAATTCATTCGATCATAATTTTTTTTTAAAGAATTTTATTTCCACATTTAACAGAAAAATTGCAGACGAATTAGTGTATTACAATAATTTCATTTCTCTCTATTTTGAACCATCGCTTTACTTAGTGAACTTTTGGGGAACGATATCGATTGGTGGTATCGTTATCAGAATTGAATTAGTTACCAACACTGATCCTCCCCAGTGCCCACTCCTGGTGGCCAAATCACTCTAATCCCTGATTATCTCTTCGTACATATGCCAGGCAATGATAACGCATAGCCAGGACGGATGAGAGCCAATAAGTCACCGACCCTTCTACTGCCAACCCTCACCCCCTCCCCCCTCCATCCCTCTTACCCCCACCCTCCCACCTGGTCCTGGGTATGACCATAAAGTGCCTTTCTGTCTCTTCTTTCTGTCTCTCTCTCTCCCTACTTCTCTATCTCTATTTCCTGGGTATGATCATAAACTGCCTCCCTCTCAGCTCTCCCGCCCTTGATATAACCATATTAAATGTGTTGATAAGGGCGTAAAGCAACCAATCTCACTCACTCATCCCCCTTACCCCCACCCACCCACCTGCCGAAATGTCATAACCATGCACTGCTTGGCTAGGAGCTGTGTTAGTGTAGCGTATTCATCATGACTCAAAATGTGCCACTCTGCTAGAGAATTAATCGATGAATCGGTTATTATTACCAATATGTGCTGCCTCTATTAGGCAGGGTTGAGGGGGGAATCGATGGAGCCTATATCAACACTGACACGGTACTAATGCCGGTTCATTCATTACCAGGGGAAAGAGCCAAAGAGCACACTAATAAAGGTGAAGCCCATTCAATGGTCAAACCTAATATTTGAGTGGACATCATGAATTATTCATTAGTTGTCATATTTATGATGGGTGGTTAATTTTGTGGTTAATTTAACAACCCCTACTGATGCTTCTTTCGTTAAACGCTTGTAATGGACAAATGCAAGCTCGTTTTGTATGCTTTTAAGTTATTGAGGGGAGAAAAGGCATTGACCATGGCCACTCTAGGTCCAAACCCTGAGATCAGATAAGTGTGGTGTGTCAGTTTACTTCGCCAATCAGTTTCCTGACCTAGCACCCGGCGTTTAAATGGGAATATAATTATGAAATTTTGCGGTCTTAATGGAATTATAATGGCACTTTGCGGTTTGAGGCGAGATGCTTTCCCTTCGTTTGAAGGGACTCGTCTCATGTTTGGGCCTAGACTGTGGCTGTGTCAGTGTCCCCCCTGAGCCCTCTGGGGCCCTGGCCGCCTGAATGGTGCCTACTTGTCGCTAGATGGGCGCCTGGGGGCAAACTCCACCTGTAAAATAGGTGGTTAGTGCTACTTGATCCTAGAGTCTTGTGTCTCTGATCAGCATATAGGGTTAATTCTACCCACCTGAACCACTGCACTCATGGGTCCGATTTTCATAAAATGTACAATTTAACTTCGCCAGAAACCCAATTCCAGACGAAAATAAAGTTCAAAAGACAGTTTAACCTACCCAAACAGATTGCTAGAATCAATGTAATTCTGAATATACTTGAATTTACCTAGAATTGACCAAATTGCAGGCTAATTTAGCAGAATTTACTAAATGTGTTCAGCTGCCAATTGTACATTTTCTGAAAATCTGACCCCCATTCGCTGCCACCTTGACGTGTTGTAGCTCAGTACATTCCTATTCATGTAATACAGTGAGGCACTGGTTTGTTTACCTAAAGCTAGATGAATTACCTAATGGGTAATGAAACCTATGTTTCAACCTTTACAGGTGAAACTACCTGATCATATATGTGCTTACCATTTCCAGCATCATCAGGTACTGACATAGGTGCACTAGTGTTACCCGCTAGCAGTGATACATATAGAAGTGTATTTCTAAATTATGATTTACTGGGTTAATCATGACTTTCCAATTATTGGATCAAATATGATACATGTACTGATGTAAATAAATATTGCATGAATTATAACCATAATTAAATCTAGAAATGCTTAATTCTAAATTATGATTTACTGGTTTGATCATGAGTTACCAAATATTGGATCAAATATGATCTGTTGAAAAGGTGGCATGAATTATAACCCTGATTAAATATTTGATATCTCTGTTCGCACCTGTGAGGGTAACAGTACCATCTAGATCGATCTACCATAACCTGACTCTCCTTTCCGTTATCTTATCGATGGCTTACGCGTGGAAATTACCAGGCTTATTAGTATGTGAGAGATGCCAGTAATTCCTGGACGACCCGATGGTGACAACATTATGCAACCCAAGCATTTTTCATATTTGCGTGATCGTCCAGTGGACACAGATCATCCATTTGACATTAAGTGCCCAATTCTGTCTTTGCCTTGCGACAAGAAAAAAGCTTTCTTATATCATACAACCCCTTAAAACTTAATGGTGTGGATATATCGTCACAATTAACCCCGCGAAAATGCACCAAGATTAGTTTTTTTTTTGAGTTTTTTTTTTGAAACTCAGAAAATGCACTCTCTGATTGAAGATATGGCAAATTCCCAACCCACGTGTTGCGGGGGAAAATTCAGCAAAAATCTTTGTCGTTGCCATGGAAACTGGCTACAACTGATGCTGGGGGAAACCCGTATATATGCGGAGGCGTTGACTTTAGGCGGGATGGCGACTGTGGAATCTCACATCTCCTTATATTTCCTATGTCCACTTCCTCATAATGGATATTGAAGATATTCCCATAAACCACGCGTGCGTTTATTTAGACTGAAAAGGTTAAGTGCTTTATTTTTGTGTCGGCTGTAGTACGAGTACGATTTTTTTGCATTTGGTCTTCTAGTGTGAACACTCTAGGTACAAACCCTCAGATCAGATAAGAATGGTATGTCAGCCTACTTCGCTAATGGTTTCCTTGCCTAGAACTCGGCGTTTTAATGGGAATATAATGACATTTTGCGGTCTTAATGGAATTATAATGGCACCTTGCGGTTTGAGGCGAGAGGCTTTCCCTTCATTTGAAGGGACTCTCTCAACTTTGGGCCTAGACTGTGAAGAAAGTTTGAGGTTGTAGCACTGAGTGATCTTAGTGAGTTACTTGTGTACCACCGACGATGCATATTGGCGGGGACTTCCACGCTACCTGGTCCATGGCCAGGAACAAGGGGGTTTTCCCACCGACTCTCATCATCAGCCACTGTGTATATAAAATAGGTGTTATCCCCGCTAGCCCTGTTTAGTCCATACCAGCTACCTATATACCACCTTCAAGTGTTAAACCTCAGCCTTTGGTCATTGGATCTAACCGTCACCCTACTCCCTCATACATATATATGGACTTGTATAGGGGCAAGAGACCACGTACCTTGACCATCGGGTTCTAGCGTTTGAGGTGCGTCTACACACAAAACCTAGTGTTTCGTTATTGACTGGATTGGTAGGCTTGGACATTGGGTCCGTATTCGGTGTTGACCATCGGTGAATGACCATTCAGTCATCTATCTCCTTGGATTCGGTGCCTTCGGTCAAGCGAACACAATTAGGAATTACTATTTGATACATGGACACGGTTACATCTATTATAGATAGCAGTACTACATATTCTTTCTGAAAAGGGCTAAAATAGTCCATCCAGCCACGATTATTTTACCAAGCTCACCCAATATTCCCGTCTTCTAGGGGTACAGGTGCTAGCTCCTCGAGTTATATACACTCAGCTACCTGTTAAATTATTATAGCAAAAGAGGGGAAAAAAGCGGTGAGTGGAAACTGGTCGAGTGTGTTCTACTACTAAACATGATCCTTTAACATCTGGTAGATAATCATGTTGAGGAGAAACAGCATCAAAACACAGGGCAGCCTTTGCAGCCGAGCCATTCACCACCTCGCCATATACTTGAGAGACAATTTGGGGAAGTAGTTTAAGCATCGTTCAGAGGGGAAGTGTGCTTCAATTAAGAGCACTGGACAAAGTTAATGTTCACTCGATGTGTTAATTGAGAGTGCAGCAATATTGGATCATCATCGGTGGTTCGATACTTGCCCACAGAGCAGTGTCAATAAGCTACCCCCGGCCGGACAGCCCACCCGCCGCCCCATGTACACAGTGCGAACAACCCAGGTGTAACAAACCCTGCCCGCCCCGACCTGTACAAACTATCATCTGGGCCTGCTTTCACTTGCTCAGGCACCCACCCAGTGGCAAACCCACGATTCCATATACTTCTACCTCTTGAGGAGGAGGAGACGGAGTAGGAGGAGGAACTAGCGGCATTCTCGGGTATAGGAGCAAGCAGTCAGAACTCCCCGCGCTGTGTTGAGCAGCAGCAGAGGTAGCAGATCACCACAGGAGACTACCCTCCACCTCTATAACTCTATACCAAGCCTTCCATCTCAGTTGTGATCAAGTTCCCTCATCCTCCACCACTTACCTTGTCTGTGCTTATCACCAGACCCTGTGCAAGGTAGGAAAGAAGGCCAGCAGAGGCAGGTAGAGGCATCAGCAGCAGAGAGAGAGAGACAGAGACGCGGCACAAGGATGATCGTGCCCGGTTCCACTGGAGCCATTTACTGCACCAGCAGTAGTAGTTGCACCAGCCCACTGAGCGACCTGGCCGTGCTCACTGACCTCAACATGCCCTGGAGTTTGGCGTCCGCCGTGGAGATGTCGGACCCGGAGGAGGACCTGGAGATAGTTACCACCACTATTAAGGAGGAGGGGGACCACCATCACCACCATCATCATCACCAGGAGGAGGTGGAGGACGGGATGGGCGTCATACAGGTGCTGGAGGTGACCTTGGTGGCTTGTTATCTGGGTGGTGGGATGGAGTAGTAAAGAGTTACCTCCAGGGTGTAGAGATCTACCCATGTAGAGATCTATACACCTTGCAGGTGAGTGAGTGAGTGAGATTGGTTGCTTTACGCCCTTATCTACACATTTAATATGGTTATATCAAGGGCGGGGGAGCTGAGAGTGAGTGAGTGAGTGAGATTGGTTGCTTTACGCCCTTATCTACACATGTAATATGGTTATATCAAGGGCTGGGGAGCTGAGAGTGAGTGAGTGAGATTGGTGGCTTTACGCCCTTATCTACACATTTAATATGGTTATATCAAGGGCGGGGGAGCTGAGAGTGAGTGAGTGAGTGAGATTGGTTGCTTTACGCCCTTATCAACATATTTAATATGGTTATATCAAGGGCGGGAGAGCTGAGAGTGAGTGAGTGAGATTGGTTGCTTTACGCCCTTATCAACACATTTAATATGGTTATATCAAGGGCGGGAGAGCTGAGAGGGAGGCAGTTTATGGTCATACCCAGGTAATAGAGATAGAGAAGAAGGGAGAGAGAGAACCTTGCAGCAAGGTGGGGAAATGTAGAATTCTCGTGTCTTTATGTCTATAGTGGTGTACTTGTACATTTATCATGTCCCCTCTCTATTAACATTTCTCATTCATTCATTCATTCATTCATCCAAGGAACTTGTCAATCTAGTCTATAACCCGGCCTCACAGATGCAAGCAATTTTGTTTATTTTATTTTTTTTTTTTTTGACCCAAGCAAATGTGTATGAAGCGCTTTTGTTGAAAGTGGCTGTTTCAGTTATAGTATCATCAAATGGTTGATTTTCCATGTAACTTATTTGTAACAATTTTCTTTATCTTTGTATTTTTTAGTTGAATCCGATCATGCCGGCTCAAACGGCGGTGATGTCGCCAGATTCACAAACTACAGACACACACAGTCCCTACCCAGACCATCACAGCGTAAGTACCTGCTTCATTTTACATTTCAACTTTACTTCAAAGTGGCCTCTTCAAATCTTTACTTTTCTTGGAAACAATACCAAAATTCGATTCCATTTGTTACGAAATCAAATCTACCGATTCAGAAATTATAGATAATTGCAATAATTACTTTATAGAGGAAAAGCGAGGAAATAATCATTATTGCAATTTTGTTCTGGAATTAAAGCCGACGCATTTAAATGTGGCTAATAATGGGTCAGACACAACAACACCTGCATGATCTAGATGTGCAGGGTTTACTATTGCCTTTCCTGACTCCTAATGAGAATGAGAGCCAGGTAGAATTGTTGTCTCGTTTTGTGACATTCTACCTTACAATGTGCTCTAGACGTGGTCTATATGTGTGTGTGGAGGGGGACGGGGGGGGGGGGTGCGTGAGAGAAAGGGGGATGGGAGGGGTGGGGGGTGCGTGAGAGAAAGCTGGCTGACTGGCCGTCTCCTTTTACAGCCTTGTCTTCTCGCCGGAGACGAGACTTGTGCCGAGGTTGAGGCAGTTTCTGCTGATTTGAACGTGAGGGTTGTATTACTCGATATCAGTCTAGGCTCAGAGCCTATCAAATCCCTTCAAACTCAGGGAAACTAACCGCAAAAAATCCATTACTAGGATGGTAGTGGTGTGTGCCTACTCAAGGGCCGGGAAAGCCATTGTCGTACCGATTGTTTATCTCACCTGAAAGGCTCTGAGCCTAGATTGAGATGGGAAAGATGATCAGTTAAGATCTATAACGGTGGGAGTGCACTGATATTAATTGATCGTTGATTAATCGTTAAACATGAGTGACATATTCCCACCTGATCTCCCAACTCCATTCCCCTGAGCTAGGCTCAGAAGTGAGAGAGAGTCCCTCAAAACTGAGGGAAAGCCTCTCGCTCCCAACTAACTGCAAACTAAAAAATCACATTAAGACGCCTACTCCAGGGCCAGGCAAGCCATCAGCGCAGCAGGCGTCCAATCACTGACATACAATAACTGGTCTGTGACGTCGACATGTGAGATATTGCGGCCGTGACACAGGTGGACTGGTTGCTGCTGGCCGTGCAGTAGTTTGGCAGGGAAATCCATACCTGTACATATATATACCTTAACCTATTTCATTTACATGCATCACAGTTTTACCCTTACGTGTCCCACTCCTGCATTAATTAACACCATTAACTCCAGTTTCACTTTCATTTGACTCCAGTTTATATAAATAGACCAGCAAAGACAGACTGACCGCATTGGCAAGACGCTAAACTCTCCTGTTAGTTTTATCAATTGTTTCATCAAATATATTTATTCGGGTAACTCAAAAAGATACCGCTCACAATGAATTGTGATTTTCGTATGTGTCCTGAAAGAATCAATTATATATCGCAGAGAGAGAGTTAGTTGATATTATTTCTACAAAATTGCGTTTATACAGTACAGTCATTTAGATGGTAATAATATTAACAATACTCATATAAACAATTAATTAATTATGTAGAATGTTAATGTTATGTTTTCCTCGCATGAAAAGTCAATTTTTACTCCACCAAAGCTTCTCCTGTAGCGATATAATCATTGGGCGGAGATGTAAGCCGACGAGCCATTATCTAAAGTCAATTTTGGAACAAAACCCTGACCAGGTTGTCCTGTGGTTATGCACCCTGTATAATGCTTGCCCATACACTGGTATCGTGTTGCCAGACCCTGCCTTCCAGGCTCTATGACGTAACACCGCGTCTGCTACTTACAACTAGTAACCGTTGGGGAAGAATCATGCGATCTGAACGCGTGATAATTTTGTTTTTATTCGAACGGAGAAAATGAAAGAGATAAATCTGGTAGGAACTTTGATATTTGGCCGGAGGGAAGGAAGGAGAGAGGACTCCCTACCTGGCTGTGGTATGATTGGAGCGTTGTGCTTTTGAATGGGGTGGGGTGGGGGTGGAGGGGTGGGGGTAGGGGCCAATATGTGAACACGGTGAAGGCGTATATTTACCTAGGTAACACATAACGCCCTGCAAACAATACCCTGTCAACTGTGGCTAGCAGTTAATGAGAAAATTGTTACATAACTGCCACGGAATGCCCCGGCACCCCCACCCCCACCCGGTCGTCTTAGAACTGCCCGACATCACCTGAACACGCGCTTGCATTAGGGTCAGATTTTCAGAAAATGTACAATTCGCCTTCACCAATCCTCTCAAATAGCCCACATTTAAGACAGAAATGAGCTTCAAAATGCAGTTTAACATAACAGAACTGATACTTTAAATCTTGTGGTGACTGACCGTTCTCCCCATTCTCTTGAGAAAATTAAAAGTAGAATATGAACCGGTGCCAGAGAGTGCAGGAGGAGGAGGAGGAGGAGTGCATAGAGGTGGACAGTGAAATATCCTCCTGTCATCCCCTGTGTAGGAGGAACATGACAGTGGGGAAATTTCCAGTCCCGCGTCCTCTCCCTCCTCACATTGTCTCCTCATGTTGGCTATTCTGCATATTTAATGGGGTAATTTTTGGTGTCCAGTGCGATGTGAATATATAGCAGCTAGCTACTCGGGTAGTGTTGCTATGGTGATGGAGGATTTTTTTCAAGGTCATTTACCGGCGTCCCCCTGGTTTGAAGGGTATAGAGGGGATGGGAGGGGGGGTAGTGCGTACAGGTGTGAGTCGGACTGGCCCGTGACGCCTCAACCATTCACAGTCTAGGTCCAAAGTTGAGAGAGTCCCTTCAAACGAAGAGAAAGCCTCTCGCATCAAACCGTGCCATTCAAATTCAATTGAGACCGTCAAAATGGCATTATTTTCCCATATAAGGGCGAGTCCTAGGCCAGAAAACCGGTTAGCGAAGTAGGTTGACATACCATTCTTATCTGATCTGAGGGTTTGTACCTAGAGTGTTCATATCAACTATCTTCTACTGATAGTCATACTGGTCAGCGAAAAAAGAAACTTTCCAAAATTAACTGATTTTGAAAACGCGTGTAGTTAAAAATAGATGGTGCTTTACTGTCCAAGAGATGTCACGTGTTAGAGTGAAGCTATATATAGAAACACCCTGGAGGTCCATTTGGCATGTTTACATGTTTTCGGTTTCGAAAATAAAAGAGGTTCATGGCGCGAAACCTCGATGATTGCAAACCAAAAGACAGCCTTTACTTGATGTGCCAGAAATTGCCTTCTAGGGAGTGATTCAAGGGCGACATGCAGACTAACCCCCACTCCCCCCTCCCCCCTCCCACCCTATTACGTCAAACTTACAGTCAATACCCTGGAAGGGTAGATTTTATTACCTGGCCCTCTTTTCATCACGTAACGTTCAATGTTGTATTGTTTTAATGGTGCACTATGCCAGGTATTCGACCTGCAGATTTAAAGTTACTCGGAATTCGATTTAAGGGGCATGAAGTGTCATTGGGAGAGATTTAATTGTCAGGTGGGGATCGGTAACACTAGAGATCCCTTACTACCCGGCATATGAGATGTCAAAGACAGGTATGTGAGGGAGCATTCGCTTGCTGCTGGGAGGGAGGTATGTCGATGTTTTAAACACCTTCTATATTCAGGTATGTTGCGCAGGTAACATATTCTCCCCCTCCCTCCCACCTCCTGACGTTCATGATGGAATCAGGGATACGGGTCAGATTTTCAGAAAATGTACAATTCATCTCCTCAAATAACCCGAATTTCAGACGAAAATAAAGTTCAAAAGACAGTTCAACCTAACCAAACAGATTGCTAGAATCAATGCAATGCCGAATATTCCCGAATTTACCTAGTATTGACCAAATTGCAGCCTAATTTAGCAGAATTGACTAAATATGTACAGCTGGCAATTGTACATTTTCTGACAATCTGACCCATGAGTAAATGAGATGCAGTCCTTTCCCGTACGGTGCAACTCTAGACATACGTCTATGTCCTTCCCTCGTGCTACTCTCCAAGCCAAGGTCATCAGGGCTAGGGCAAAAGTTCAAGGACATTGGATCCAGTTCTGGATCAGCAATTTATTAGCATAGGCCACCATGAATGTTAATGGGGGGATAATTTAAGTATCAAGCTATTCCACTTGACAAAAATAGCTGAGTTTTGGAACCATTATTTGACCGGTTGGTAGGAGGGAGGGCATTGAACTATGGTACTGTTGGTTGATAGTTACTGGTGCTGGTATACATATATATTAGTGGCTCGGAACAGTCTAAGCCCAAACCTGAGAGAGTCCCTTCAAACGAAGGGAAAGCCTCTCGCCTCAAGCCGCAAAGAGTCCTTATAATTCCATTAAGACAGCAACATGTCATCATATTCCAATTAAAACGCCGAGTTCTAGGACAAGAAACCGATTAGCGAGGAAGCCTGACATACCATTCTTATATGATCTGAGGGTTTGGACTTAGACTAGGAATTTAGTAAGGAGCGTTTCTCAGTTTCTTCTGTCAACTGAGTATCAATTAGTTGGTGGGTCGGTTGTTGAAGCATACCTTCTCCCACGTTGGGAAATTTCCCAGGTGTGCCACCGCCACTGCTGAAAATCCATTTCGGCTGCAGAATATCATGGGGAGAGAATTTCGCTTTCACTTTGGAAAGCATGAAAATATTTTCATTTCGAGCGTTAATGTCGTTACCTGAGTGTGTGTGACAAGGTTGTGATGCCGATTGACATCGGCTACAGCTCGCTTTTGTCAATAAAATGTGATCCATATCTGAAACCGAAAAAGGCATCAATAGCTGTCAGCCAACGGTATTCTCTGTATACACTGGTCCCAATGGGAGAAGGGGAAGATCCATGAACCCCAAACATTATTCATGCCCTACAGGTCCCAATTGATTTAATTATTGGGGGGGGGGGGGTTAGTTTGTTGGTGGATAGCGAATGAGGTGTATCATTCTTTTCCCTGGATGAAGTGGGAGAGGCTTATAGACAACGTGAAGGAGGAGTAATTATACACCGCTTTTGATATTATCATATCTGTATGTCACACATGATCTTGTATTTGTAGTTGTCGTCTGCTTCACTTGGTCTAAATCACAACAAATTAATATTTTACTTTTTCTCGTTTACAGCAGTCCATGTCGCCCAACATGCTGGGAGTGCCACATTCACCCGCCCACACAGTGCCCTCAAAGTAAGTACAGTGCATTCCTAAAGACTCGTTTAAGTTAAAGACCCGTTCCGAAAAAGGCCCTGTAAGTTTTCTATGTCCAATGTTGCATGCACATACTATTACATTGTTGCATAATTACGGAGACAAGGACGCGGATGATAGCTTAACTGAACGGTTTCAAAGGTTAAGTGTATAGAGCACGCGTGGGTTTTTCTGTCTCCGCCCCCGAACCGCCCCCCCCCCCCCCTCTTCCTATCAACTCGGCGAATATTTTGTTGCCAACGTCAGTGATAAACTTAAAGCAAATATCAGCAGTCCATCCTACAGCTTATTCACGCTGATAACATGATACAGTGACCGGCATCGAAGTACACAAGTTTCGCAAACGCCTTGTTTTCTTCTTTGCTCCAATTGTTTATATATAACCTCGAAAATTATTGTTTAAAAAGGCTTAAAAATTGTACTACTTCATTTCGCCTACCCAGTATCAAAATTATATTTTCCTTGAGTATTCATGACCTTATCATGCATCATGAAAATGTGCTCAATAAAATTTATTTAAAAAACAAAAAACAATGTATGCTCTGCATTGATGATATGCATATTTTTTTATGCAAAGGTCGTTTAGTACAGTTATGCATAGTCTCGCACGGCTCCGTTGATAAATGGTATGAAGTGAATAGGCTGGGAGATAGATAGCGCTTATCTCCTCTGATATCCAGGCACTGGGATGGTTCTGATAACTAGTTGATACTACAAGTGGCGTCTCTGTACATTCCAGCCTGATATCAGGTGCATCCTCATCTTAAGCATCTCCCAGCCCACTTGTAATCAATAGAAATAATTGTACATTAAATCATTTTAATAAATAATTTAATGATAATAAATTTGTTTCTTTTACAGCACACCCTATCCTGGTGATTATGGATTTGAGATATCTTTCCAGCAACAATCTAAGGAAACCAAATCTACAACTTGGACAGTAAGTATTAATTGATTGACGTTTTATATATTTTGATTAATTGTCAAATAAATGAAGAAAGGAATTAGATTAAAACTGATCATGTGATGAAATGTCATTCGTTCTTCACAGGAACGGGTTTTCCCAACCACCTTCTAATATAGTACGATTGTGAGTCCTGTGTATGTTGCGTTCAACTGTTTGGTTCAAAATTCTTTTTAATTCTTTTTCAAACGATGTTTCTTCCCCTAGTTTGTCGCTTTTTGGTGATAGTAATGAAATACGAATCGACGTCCAACCATTTACATTCAGTGCGCCATTACCTATTCATTCTTGACCAGTTAAAGTCCAATAAAAAGTGCAAAAATTCCACTCCATAACTCTTTTTCAACCAAGTCATAAGCTAAACGAATCTGAAATTCAGACGGTTGGCAGCACCCCTCCCAACATCTATTCATTCTAAATTAAATTAAAATGTTATACTTTTTCTTTCACAGTATTCAGAAATGCTCCGAAAGTTGTTCGTCCGCATGGCCACCACATGCCCTGTGCGCTTCAAGACCGCTCGCCCACCACCTCAGGGCGCTATCATCCGCGCCATGCCCATCTACATGAAACCGGAACACGTACAGGAAGTGGTGCGGCGGTGCCCGAACCACGCCACCACCCGCGAGAACAACGAGAACCACCCTGCGCCTGCGCACTTGGTGCGCTGCGAACACAAGATGGTGCAGTACTTCGAGGACAGGACAACCGGGCGGCAAAGCGCCATCGTACCCAATGAGCAGCCACAGGCGGGCGCAGACTGGGTGACAAACCTCTACCAGTTCATGTGTTTCAGTTCATGTGTTGGCGGGTTGAACCGCCGCCCTATCCAGGTCATCTTCACCCTGGAGCACGAGTCGATCGTGTTAGGGAGACAGGCGGTGGAGGTGCGGATCTGCGCGTGCCCTGGTCGCGACAGGAGGGCAGAGGAGAAAGCCGCACAACCCGATCAGGGACAAAAAAGAAGTGAGTATTGGCTGATGTTCTTTTTAAAATAAATGATTTTTTAAAAATTATTTTTTAAAATAATTGTATTAAGTAACAGTTGAGTCACAAACAATAATGTACTGTCTACACCGAAAGTTATGATAAATTGAAGTCATTTATATATCGAGGTATAACATAATTCAGTATAGAATTAGAATAGTATTAATAGCCATGGTCTTTCGCCCACTACTGTGTCTAACTACACCCTAAGTCAAGTCGGTAAAATGAAATGCTGGATTGTTTTCTACCATATCTATTTCCGATAAAGCAGTAGTTAAGTTGTAGAATATATATTCATTATCTCCCGATAGTTGTGATATCATCTTAAGGGCCTAGTCCACCCAGCCGATTCTCGTGCGATTTTGCTAAATATTTTGAATTGCTCATTTACAGCTCACGACAAGGTTCAACACACTTCAGAAATCACGTCAGTCGGACCAGCGCTTAAGAAAAAGAAAGGGGACGAAGAAGTTTACACGTTAACGGTAAGAAGAAGTCTTAGAACATTGTCAATATTAATACTAGATTTTTTTCATCAACAAAAAAAAACACTAATTAATAGATAATAAAAATGAATAACTCCCAATTTAAAGGATTTTTTTTTTTTTTTTTATATATAAATTTTAAAGGATGCGTTTTACTGAAGTGTGTAGAAACGATAATAATTGTTTTTATTTTTCCCTTTCTTCAGGTACGCGGGCGAGAGAACTTCGAGGTGTTATGCAAATTACGGGACAGCCTGGAGTTAATGGCCATGATTCCGCAAACGCAGCTGGACGCTTATAAACGCCAGCAAACGGAAATAGCCAAACAGTGAGTTGGTCTTTCCACTCTATATTACCAGAACTTCACCTCTATTTGTTGCATGTTAGTCGTTTATTAGCCAGGTGCTTTGTATAGCATGCTCAAAATGGGGCCCATTTAGGTAGAATGGGAAAAAGACTGTCGCTCCGGGGAAGACCCTTCCATTCAAATCAGGACTCTTAGTTGATTGATCTCGCGGGTATTTATTTGTCTAAGACAAAACCGAATTATCGTTTATGAATATTATATATTTTGTGTATAAAGATATGTTAGTGAAAAACCTCCTTGGACGGATTCTATGGAGGGTTGCGTCTGTCATAATGATGAATGAATGTATTCTGTATATAAGGCATGTATGAAGAGAATATAAGTTTATATGATAAATACAGTATCAAGAGTTATTTATTTGTTTTTGTTTTATTTCATATAATTATATGTGGGATATTATCTACGGTGCTCGTAAGGGAAATACGTGTTCCCTGTATTCCAATGAGCTGTGACTCAGGTTGATTTTATAATGAAGTATAATGTTCCCCCTCAAGGAAAATCGATTCCATTCCTTGCTTTGAAATATTACGTTTGATCGTATGCCGTATCGATTCTTCGACATAATGAATCTTTAAACTAAACGGTACATATTACCTTTTAGACACATATTAAACCCTTTTGATTTAATTTAGGCATGTGTTCATTTGTTTGTGTTAGAAACATTGTCATTTCTCGATGTAAGACTTCCTGGTTCGTTTTGAAGTGATTAATAGATACTGATGAAAGTTATGTGCATTTCTTCTGCTGATATATTGCAACCACAATGGCTATAGAACACCCACGACCTACAAACTACTTTCTGAATTTTTAAACCAAAAAAAAAAGAAAAAACAACCTATAAAAAAATGTCCAGGATAAAAAGATCTTGGGAACGCGTGGGGGATTTTTTTTTTTTTTTTTTTTTTTTTTAATTCACCAAAAGAAACACCCTGCCCTCCTCCATTGATGCTCTCCCACGGATAATGGCTACATGAACTATTATTCTGTGTAAAATATTAATAAAAATTGTCAGATAATAAACACCTTAGCTCATACCCACCATTGTGGTTGCACTATTTCAGAGAAACACTCGGTCGGAAGCCGAGCGTCCTCCCCGCCAACAACAAGCTCCCTAAGAAACCTCATCAGCAACAAGCGCAACAACTGCAACATCAAATCAAGGCCGAACAGCAACACAAGGCCGCTAGGGCGTAACGACGAGGAGTTGTTACCATAGCAACAACAGATTTAAACATGAACATGAGCCGAGCACACTGCCTTAGCAACAACCATGTTTTGCCATGTCTTAACTATGTCCAGCTTCGTTCGCTGCCTAAGAGAGAGAGGGGGAAAAGAGGACCCGATTTTCTTCTACATATCTGTTCAAAACATTCATACGTCGTCCGATTGGGACCGACATACGTCGTCCGATTGGGACCGACCTCGAGTAGGGACCAAGCCACGAGAAATGACTTTATTCCTTAGTTCCCTCGATGGGAACGATACAGCATTATTTACCAAGGTTGAAAGCAATGCCTTGTTTTGAAAATAAGAAGAATTGCCCCCCAGAGATTTATGTCCCGGACCCTATTATGATGTTTGATACATGTATTATTATTACATCGGCTGACCTGGTAGGAATTTATTCGCCGGGAAATATTTTTATGCATTTATGTCTTCAACATGATATAGTAACTACAGCAAATAGTGTCTGCTTGACTGACGATGTGTATAAGTAAGTACGAATGCTAAAAGATAGAAACTGAAAAAAAGACACACCTCAGGTCCTGAGTGACCTTATAATGACCTTCAAACCGGGGTGTGGAGGGTTCCCTTCTTCGATATTGCCAAAGATAGCATCTGAACAAATGACTTTATTAACCGTCACTATACCAGAGACAGTACTTAATGGAGGGTCTCTGACTATACATACATACTTTAATACTTGTGTAAGAATGTCCGGATAGTTGTTCGCTTTCATATTGCTCAATTCCACCTATGGAGTGTTCCCTGATAAAGGTAATCTCAAAAAGTTCCATGCATTTAACCACCCACTGGTACCGGTTCACAAACAGTTTGTTATTTACCCACCAAATTACTCTCCTGTATTCAGTAATCAAACAATCGTGAAAATGTATTATTCTTATTAAGAAATTATAGGGAGTCGGTGTATTTATATCGTGTAGATCTTTACACTAGCCAAGCTCATCGTCTAGCTGCGGTGGGGTGTTTTTTTTTGTCCAAATAAACTTGAATAGTTTTAATTCGAAACAAAATGGAGTCATGCTGATGTCTTTGAAACTGATTTAGTTACCATACATGCTATAATACGATTCGATGATATATTTTAAAAAGGACACATCAGTTTGATGTGCTGTGATGACCTTATCTATCTTTATCACTTTGGTGTGGATTGTTTGATATGCTAAGCATTCACATACAAGTGGTGTATCTGACATGAACTGGCTAGGGTCAGATTTTCAGAAAATGTACAATTCACCTTCACCAATCCTTTCAAATAACCCACATTTAAGACAAAAAATAAGCTTCAAAATGCTGTTCAACAGAACAGAACTGATACTTTAAATCAATGTGATACCAAATATACTCAGATATACCCGGTATTCTCAATTTTTTCAGCCTAATTTAGGAGAATTTCCTAAACGTAGAGCTGCCAATTGTACATTTTCTGAAAATCTGACCCTTCATGATGCATCCCCATTTTGTCTCATAGAAGACCAAGCCATTTGGTGGTCCTGTGAATGCAGCCATCCGTCCACTTTAAAGTGAAAGCACTGCCACGATATTGTAGACTAGGGTCCAATGTTTACAACATAGAACCGTTTAATAATCAACTCATCATCGCATCTTCCAATCATTGAATTGAATTGAAAAATCTTTTATTTGTCATAAATATCATAGCAGTTACATTATAAATAGAAAATTGACAAATTGGTCGACAGACTTCTGGGATAGTCCCAGTTCTTCCAGTCGTTACCATTATTTTTGGAAGAATATAAAATATGAACTAAACTAGAGGTTATAAATGGCAAGTTTGCGTATAAGAACAGGAGTAAATATGTATTTTTGGTCCACGTTAATTAAGTACATAATTAAGTGTGTTAACATTTAAAAGCTATACTTAGAGTAAAAATATATATATCATGGGGCAAGGAGACCGTTTTGTGAACTTATACATGGTGTATATTTTATGACCTCTCCGAAAAACTGACTTTTTTTTCAAACATTTAAGAGATTTTTGGGCCGTCCTTGCCTTGTAAAAGGTATAATATTTAGCTTATATATATATGAATGTTGGGCGACAA
Source organism: Sthenelais limicola (assembly GCA_942159475.1). Taxonomy (NCBI): domain Eukaryota; kingdom Metazoa; phylum Annelida; class Polychaeta; order Phyllodocida; family Sigalionidae; genus Sthenelais; species Sthenelais limicola. Next base: position 116,982,436 of record OW804097.1, on the reverse strand, counting down.
CAGGGTCAAACGTAGGTTGAATAGTGTCAAGTGTTTTCTATATCTATTAAGGAATGAATAGGAGACCAGTGCGATTGTGCTGGTAGTTGAAGAAATGCATGGCTGTTTAACTTAGGTTTATATTAACAAACAAGCTTCCGTTATTAGCTCGCTTTTACTCGGATTTCAGGTCCGCATGGGATTATATAACGGTGTGAAGCCGATAAAATGTTAATGGTAATTACATAATGTAAAGATTTTAATGATGGAAACTCACTTAAGTTGATGCAAATGTGTGACTTGATTTGATTTACCGAGGAGTGTTGGTATCATTGTGTTTAGATATTGGTAAATGTTAAGGTTTCCTCCTACGGAGAGTGGGGCGAAATAGTTCTTGTGCCGCGGTGAGCGATATTACAGGGAAGCTTAGGCTCTAGTAGCACTTATTGTAAAGGCATGAGAGGAGCATAGTTACACATATTTGGCTTATTATTATTGTATATGAATTTTTGTACATATTTGCATTTGACTGGTTTTTTACTAATGTAGGGTTTGATACCCAATTATTCTTGTTTTTTTATCTATTCTTTTTTTCGAATGGTTTATTTTTCTGGACCGATTGCGAATGGTTATTGGAGCACGCGTGTTAATTCTTATGAGAAACACTGTTAAGGGGGTGGAAAGGTGTCATATTTGGGTCAGATTTTTAGAAAATCTACAATTCAACGTCGCCAATTCTCTCAAATAACTCACATTTAAGACAGAAATGCGCTTTAAAATGCAGTTTAACATAACAGAACTGATTCTTTAAATCAATGCGATAACAAATATACTCAGATATACCCTAAATTTATAATGTTTTTAGCAGAAATTACTAAATATGTAGAGCTGCCAATTGTACATTTTCTTAAAATCTGACCCATTTAGAGCTTCAAGTGGGCGTGGCCTCCTTGTTTTAGTCTCTATAAAATGTGCGTGAGAATGTATGGAATGTTTCACATTAAGAATGAAAATAAAAAAATGTTTCCCTTTACATTAATTTTATGTGTGAAGTGGTGTGTTGTTATTATTATATATAATTATATGGAGTTGCAATTCTATCTAAATACACTAAAGAGCCAAACGGGAATATTTCAAATGAAATAATGCCGCTTGACTTTGGTGTGTATCTAGCTCAAAAGGACCATGCTGTTATGCAATTCAAGGAAACAGACTAGGGAAATGCATTTGTTAAATTAAAAGAAATATTAGCCCTATTGATGTAGGTCTAGATGCTTTGTGTGTTCCATTTAAATCTATATTTTTGTAAAAAAAAAAAAAAAAAAAAAGAGATGATGTACAGTTTCTCCCCTCGAAAAAAGGTAAACGCACTGTTAGGCGGTTCTTTTAGTAGAGTTGGTGCGTTGATACCTGATGGGGATGTTTGAAGGGAGACTAAATGAATACAAGGTAGCCACCTGATATTTGTTATTTGTATGTATTTTATTGGAGCGATAATAAAACTTACCAATTCAATAACCATTTTTAATGTTTTACAAAAAAAACCCTCCAAACTGGGACCCTTATCAATGATGCATCCTTCCTAGCGATCCGTAACAAGAAGTTAAATTATACAGGGGTATGATCCCCATCTGTGTTCTAAAAAGATGATTCAGTTAGATATTTATTTTTTACCCATACCGTATGATATAAGGGTGGAAACAGGGTTGTAGAAGGAGTCTACTGGGTTGTAAACCAACTTCCCCCACACGTTTTGTTACTCACAGTTGCTAAGGACATGAAACAAGCCAAGCATATCTTATAAAAGGTTTTAAAACATGATAACGCAACCCCTAAATGAATCCGAATGGAAGGGTATCAGGTTAAACTAATCCCCAAGAACTAGTGAGAAAGAACACCCATTTGAATCTAGTCCTATATGTGGGTCACGTTTTCAGAAAATTACGATTCAACTTCGCCAATCCTCTCAAATAACCCACATTTCAGACCAAAATAAAGTTCAACCTAACCAAACAGATTGCTAGAATCAATGCAATGCCGAATATTCTTGAATTTACCTAGTATTGACCAAATCACAGCCTAATTTTGCAGAATTTACTACATATGTACAGCTGCCGATTGTACATTTTCTGAAAATCTAACCCATGTGTATTGGTCGGTGCACTATTAAATCATACATGCCCATTATTCATGAACGAGAAACAGAAATAAGCTGGGTTGTTGGTTCCCCAAATATTTAGTATGGACGAAAGACGTCATGTGACCTGTCTAAAAGCTCCAGCAAGTATGTCTGAGACACTTGTTGTGGTACTTACTGGTGTGAGTGCCTTGTACTTGCACTTTTCTTACTTAAACATAAAGCTTGCTCATATAGCAAGTATTGACGCGTTGTTAGGAGCCCTAAGCACACACTCTGTATGGTGTTATTGGAAATACTTCTTGCTCTAGCCATGGGAGTATGTGTACAGAAATGTATCCCCTCCCAGTTGACCTTGGGCTCGTATAGAAATTCGAATCATGGTTGTATTGCATCTCCCAGCTGAGATTATTTCAATTTATAAAACATGCTAATTTTCATTTAGATTTAGAAACTTTTATTTTCGATTTTCTAAGTTGACATTGGGCTGGTATAGAAATTCGAATGGTTGTATTGCATCTCCCAGCTGAGATTATTTCAATTTATAAAACATGCTAAGTTTCCATTTAGATTTAGATTTAGAAACTTTTATTTTCGATTTTCTTATCGCTATCAGAGAGTAATTCTCCAGCTATAGGAGGTCTACACGCTCAGTTGTTACATTTCTGGGGTTTTTTGTTGTTTTTTTGGTTTTTTTTCAAGTAACAAATATTCTTCCGAATAAGATTGTTATATTTCCGGCATAAATTGAACGACAAGTGAGTTAGCTACTTTCTAATAGCGGATTTGTAAGTCCGCCATCTTGATTCGCATGGAATCCTGGGAGCTGTATGTCAGTATGAAAAGAAACTAGAAAAGATGTTATTTTCAGCATGGACTATTAACATGATCTCATGTAAATAGTCATGTGTTTTACATGTTTCCATAAAACATACATTTATTTAACTGGATTTGAACTGAATCCATCCCAGGATGCACTGTAATAGACATGCACATCCCCTATTGAATCCTGGGTATAACCATAAAGTGCATTTCTGTCTCTTTTCTCTGTCTCTTTCTCCCTTCTTCTCTATCTCTATTTCCTGGGTATGACCATAAAGTGCATTTCTGTCTCTTTTCTCTGTCTCTTTCTCCCTTCTTCTCTATCTCTATTTCCTGGGTATGATCATAAACTGCCTCCCTCTCAGCTCTCCCGCCCTTGATATAACCATATTAAATTTGTTGATAAGGGCGTAAAGCAACCAATCTCACTCACATCCCCTATTGAATGACGTGGACACCATCAGTATATGTATAATGTGAGGAATTTTTTCACTTAGTTTGTCCAAGTTAAGGGACCGAAAAATATTTTGAATTGTATAATGTATAACTTAGAAATCCTAGTTTCTTTTTTCTCTCCGGCTCAGGGCAAATGTACCTGAAAAGTCGGGCCCTAATAAAACTGAGCCAAAAACTCATATCCCACTCCTGACCCCTCCGTTCTTGGGCTGAACCCCATCTAACATAGAATTAATAATAATTTCCCCTAGAATGCAGGTTAAGTCGAATAAAGTGTGACTTCATGGTTATTCCATTCCATTACATAAACGATCTTCCGGATTCTTTCGGTAAGAATCCGGTACTGTGTGTAGAGACATTTCTACGTTGCCAATGATCCGCCCTGGGAGACAATAGGCTTTTAATTAAATGTCGGCCACGTACACACATACTGTGATTGTTGTCCCCCACCCGCCATTGAGTCCGCTAGATAAATATCTTGTTTGTTAGAACTGGCCAAAGTCGATGACAAATAAAGGAACCCCACCGCGTCCTTCTCCCAGAAACGTTCACAGTGTATCTCTCCCCATATCTTACCTGCTTTTGTGTAAACGCTAAGACTTAAGCAGCCATCGGTAACTATGGTGGCCGAACGCCATTCTCTCTTGTGCACTGGAAGCCTTTGAAGTTCGGCTACATATCTTAGATCGTGTGAAGTCTGTTGTAATTATCTCTGTAAGACTAGTACTACTAACCCCTGTAGGCTTGTGCTTTTTGAAAAGAAAGGTGCAACTCGGAGGGTGTATGATTGTGTATTAGCAGGGTATTAGCTCGTTTACATTGCGTGTGTATCCCATATTTTGCAGGGATTTCATTATAATTGGCTCAGAATGGTGAAATCTTTGTTGTAAGGAGTTGTATGGAAATCTGTAGGCACCTCGAGCCAACGGTAGCGTGTTATATAATCTTTTATTCCTCATTGAATGCCCAGGCATGACTAGCAATTAGTTCTCAAAAACAGGAGATCTGCATTGTTTGGACTAGTGCATAGCTGCTTTGCAGAAAGCTCACGTTCTTTGTCCGTTTGCTTTAAATGATATGGTTCCGCGATGTCTGCAACAACTGCTGGACATATTGGAATCGAGTGTACATGTGTCTTTATTCAAGACTGAAAAAACTGTTAAAGTTTCTTTTTCAAACCAACACACTTTGACGATTTGGTGTGTGTGAGTGTGGGCGGGCGGGGAATAGGGGGAGGGGGTGGGGATACTTAATCCAGTTCTGTTTCTTAAACACCCACTGACCTTCGTGTGACATCAGTGCCCATTTAATTCGTTTAAAATACACGAATTGAAAACTATTCTGGAATTGTTTTGTGCATGTCACTCTCCACATAAAAACGGTTCTACATATGGGTCAGATTTTCAGAAAATGCACAATCTACATTTCTATATATCTCCCAAATTCTACTAACTTAGAGTGAAAGATGATAAATACTGAGTGTATTCTGTATTGTATTGATTCATTTAATCTGTCTGGTTATGTTGAACTGATAAATACTGAGTGTATTCTGTATTGTATTGATTCATTTAATCTGTCTGGTTATGTTGAACTGATAAATACTGAGTGTATTCTGTATTGTATTGATTCATTTAATCTGTCTGGTTATGTTGAACTGATAAATACTGAGTGTATTCTGTATTGTATTCATTCAGTAAATCTGTCTGGTTATGTTGAACTGTATTTTGAAACTAATTTTCGTCTGAAACTTGGGTTATTTGAGGGGCTTGGTGAAGGTCAATTATACATTTTCGGAAAACTTGACCAATATGCGCATGCTGACTTACAATACAAGAACACTATGCCTCTTTTTAGAAAAAAACCTCCCAGAAACTGGCCAGCACCACGGGGAACCATGGTTATCAAATTTAAACAGTGGTTGTTACGTAAGAGTTGCTTACAGTATTAGTGTTGGCGGTACGGCTTAAACCTGACCCCTGTCAACATTACCTTTGTGTACGGAGTGTGTTTTCTCGGCTGTCGGAGAGTAGCCCGACAACGCCCCATGGTCCAACCTGGGGGTTCTATACCTGCTGTACATGGGTCAGATTTTCAGAAAATGTACAATTGGCAGCTCTACACATTTTGGAAATTCTGCTAAATTTGGTTGAAAAATGATGAATACCGGGTATATCTCAGTATATTTGGTATCCCATTGATTTAAAGTATCAGTTCTGTTATGTTCAACTGCATTTTGAAGCTCATTTTGTCTTTAATGTGAGTTATTTGAGAGGATTGGTGAGGGCGAATTGTACATTTTCTGAACATCTTACCCACATGTCCAGTATGATGTTGTGTTAGTCTGTGTGTGGTGGGCGATTCCGTCCCACTTAGATTGATTTCCAAACGGTATAATTCATGGGGTCGAGTTTTCAGAAAATTCGCCTTCACCACTCACTCTCCAAATCAAATTAAAGGGCGAACACATAAGGTTGAAAATACCGTTCAACATAACCAAACCGATCTGTTATTCAAAGCCACCCCAAATATATTCAAATATACTCATAATATATCTTCTTTTCAGCCTAATTTACACACAATTTATGCCCGGAATTTACTAAATGTGTAGAGCTCCTCAGTGTACATTATCTGACAACTTGACCCATATATAGGAGCGTGATATGAGAGGGTTGCCATGAATGGAATATTGAAATTGAAGGTGTGGGCATCCAAATATAATAGAGTAGTGAGTGGGTATGGATATCAGGGCGTTTGGGTGCTGTGTTTGTCAACCTGTCGACACTGGGAGTGCATTTATGTACATGCTACACCCCCTAGGAACACCTCCGGGGTAGTTATGTAATAGTTTTGAGGGCGTAGAAAGGTCTTATATTACCTGGCATTTATTATGAAGTGGCAACTATTATGTCTCATATCAATTTACCAATGTAGAATGTTTGACAGCATGTTTTGCTTCACATGGGTCCGGGGGGATGTAATAGATTGACTGAGAATAATTTTAGTCAAAAAGAAACATCAGTTTTCTTCAATTCTTATATTTTCCAGGGTGTCTTTACCCAAAGTACTCCAATTCCTGAGAATAATTTTAGTCAAAAAGAAATAACATTGTTCTTCAATTCTTCTATTTTCCAGGGTGTCTTTTCCCAAAGTTCCCAATTCCTGAGGATAATTTTAGTCAAAAAGAAATAACATTGTTCTTCAATTCTTATATTTTCCAGGGTATCCTTACCAAAAGTTCTCTCAATCCCTACAAATATTGGCTTCGGAGATCGTCTGCCAAGCTTCGGCCTCACAAGTCAGGGAAGTCTAGGAATCACTGCCCCGCAACAACAAACCCTGCAAGCTGCGCACCAGCAACGTCTTGACGCTCAGCAACAACAACAGCAACAACAACTAGAGCCGATCGGTGAGGATGAGACGGACTTCAAGCCCCCGCTCTCATCCCTTGAGCATCAGAACGCCGCTGGCGCCGTGGCTCCACCTGGTGAGAACCTTGTGAGCAGCTCCAACCCGAGCAACCCGTCCACCCCCGAGTCACAAATGAACTCGTCGCAGCCTACCGACTATACCATCGCCACGTTAGTATTTTTGTATTTTGTATTTGTTTTTGTTTATTAATTTTAGTCGCATTGCATCATTAAAGATAATCTTCTCAGCAGACCTACTTTTAAAAAATCCATGAAAACAATTTTAATATTAATAAAAGACTAACAGTCAATATATGCGGTGTATAATAAAAAAAAGTTTAAATGTTTTTTTATTCGGCCACAAACATGTTGCATAATTATATCCAATATTCTCAGTAAAAGCTGTTATTTACAAAGATTTACAAATGATAAGTAATAGGCAAAATAATTTCGTCAGTTTTCGAAAAATAAAACCAAAATTTTGGACATCAACATGAGTTATGGCTGCCTAAATCAGTTTCTATACAGATAGCGTATTATTTAGTGGCCCCAAATAATAATTCACTCTTTTTCTTTTCGAAAACTTCAGTATATTTGCATGACTCTCAAATAGAGCACATTTAAAACAAAAATGTAGTTCAAAATATAGTTCAAGATAGCCGAACAGATTTGTTTAATCAACGCAATACCAAATATACCCAGATACACCTAGTATTTATCATTTTTCAGCCTGATTTAGCAGAATTTAATAAATATGTAGTGTTGCTGACCACCTTAACCCTACATGGGTCAGATTTTCAGAAAATGTACCATTAGCAGCTCTACACATTTAGGAATCTCTCCTAAATTAGGCTGAAAATTGAAGAATTCCAGGTATATCTATGATGTAAATTATCAGGTTTTTTTTATGTTAAACTACATTTTGAAGCTCATCTTTGTCTTAAATGTGGGTTATTTGAGAGGATTGATGAAGACAAATTGTACATTTTCTGAAAATCTGACCCATGTCATGATGTGTGTTATGCCTGTTTCATATGTACATATTTAAGAGTTGTGTACGTGGATATGTTTCAGGTGGTTGAACGGTCTGCAAATGTCCGCCTATATAGACAGCTTCCATGCCAAGGGACTCTACCACATGTTTGAACTCCAGGAGTTCTCCCTAGAGGTATGTGGCTATGTTTTAAACTTGATATTAACAATCATGTTCCTACTATAAATATGAAATATATTTAAAATACAGTCTCTATTATATTTAAAATACCTCTATATTAAGACCACCCTTGGGACTGAATGATTTTTGGTCTCATAGCGAGGTGGTCTCCTTTTAGAACATTATCCTATTTTACATGTTACACTTTTGGAATGATAACTGTTAACTATACCAAAATAATAAACATTTCTATTTAAAATAAACGCTCGTTTTAACATTGTTTTTTTAACCTATTGAAACATAACTCCATCACATGAAACGATTATTTTCCTCAGGATCTGCAGAATATGAAGATGGGCACTGCCCACCGCAACAAAATCTGGCGTGCTCTGGTCGAGTTTAGGAACGCTCAGAACTTCCCCGGACAGTCCTCCTTGGAGCACTCGGGCAGCAACGCCTCCACCGTCTCCCTCTCCTCCCAAACCAGCGCCAGCAACTACCACCCTGGCTTCTATGAGGTGACCAGGTACACCTTTAAGCACACCATCGCCCTCAAGGATTAACTTTTTTTTTTTTTTTTTTTTTTTTTTTTCAAATTTCTTTATTTTATTTTTTTCCATTTTTTTATTACTTTTATTTTTTTTTTTTTTTTTTACAAAAATACAGTAATTTTAAAAGAAAAAGAAGAAACCGTGTATTTGATTTTTTTTTTAAACAGAACATTGTTGTTGAGTGCTAACTGTTTATAGGTGTACATAGCATTCGAATGATGCACAGAGTTTGAAAGTTGTATTACTGCAGAGTGTAAGAAACAAGCGTTTATCTACGAGTGTTGTTGCATAGGGTTTGAGTTGTTGAGTTAAACCACATTTTGTTATTGAAAACCGAGACTGAGTGGCTGTCCTCTGTTCCTTTATACTATTAACTGAGTACCATTTTGATCTCTAAAGTTAATGTAATTTCCCTGGGGGAAAATATTATGAGATTTGGAGTATGAAAATTTAAGGATTTGCATTTTTTACCAGAATAAGTAATACAAATATATCCATTTATCTTCGAAATGCATATTTCTCTACTAAGATGTCACTGATTATGAGATTATTACTGATATTTTGGCATCAGTAAACATTTATTATGTACATGTATGTGTATGTATAGCATTTGGATATTGATGACTAGTAGTCCCCGACTTAGGGATTATTTATCCCGTAAATAAATGTTAGTTTGCAGTTTGCTGAGTTGAGACTAACTAGCAAAACATGAGGAACATTTATTTTTCATATATTATGTATACGGGTGAAGTCGTCAGAAAATGTACAATTCGCCTTCGCCAATCCTATTGAATACTCTCAAATAACAAAAATTCAAGACAGAAACTAGGTCTATTATACGTGCATCCCTCTTGGGAGGTGCTATAAGTGGGGTGCAATAAAAATATTCATATAGTATGAACTACTTTGTCACCAAGTCGGCTACTTTTTTCAGATTTGCATGATACATTGGTGATTACACATCAAGTTTTATGCCCATATAATAAATATAGAATGGAACTCGCCTGCAATAATCGAAAAATTTATTGGACTTATTCGTCCGCATAAGCACTCTTGTCTACGGCATCATGCGTATGCGGACAATCTTGTCCAATAAATTTTCATATATTGCCGGCTCGTTCCATTCTCTCTATTTAAAATACAGTTCAGCATAACCGAACAGATTGTTTGACTCAACACAATACCAAATATACCAGGACCTAGTATTTATCATTTTTCAGCCCAATTTAGCGGAATTAAAAACCTATCTAGAGTTGCCGATTGTACATTTTTACATTTTTTGACGACTCCACCCATAAGTTGTTTTACATGACACTGTGTTACCTCCAACCTGCCTTGCGCACTCAGATCAAATGTCATTTACAAGTGCCAAATGAGGACAATATTAGCTAATAGCGAGTTTAAGCAACCCTCTCTCAGGATCACTATGTCAGTGTCCAGATCTCCAGAAAATCATGAGAAAATGTTCAAGCTATGGTTCTCAGGCCATAGAGTAGTGCTCTTTACATCATGTTTTCTCAGCTAAAACTTACATCATCATCAAAATGGCTGGTCAGGACTTTACAAACATATCTAAGATTGGTACCAACCACTTGTTTTCCTTATAAACTTGCTAGATTTTATATAGAATGGTTAGGTAGCCTCAACGCAAGGAGTGGCCGTCTTACGTATTTTCCCTAACTGATTAGGTAGGAGGGTCACATCTTGGCATATGTGGCCTGATTCCTTGCGCTTAGGGATGGATTTCCTCCTGGTTGCTTAAACTCGCTATTGAGTGGTACTGGTTGCCTTTACTTCCCGTTGTCTATTAAAGCGATATTTATTTTATCGATTACAGTTATTGTAGATTTTAGACGTGGCAACCAAAAAGGGGTGATCTTAAACCGAAACTTGCTATTATAAGACCATTATTTGGTGGTCAGGTACCCAAAGGTGTTTTGGGTGGTAGAGGGTAAACTGCATACTCCCATGAATGGACGTGTGCTGCCCCCTCGCGGATTGGTCCCTCTAGTAGTGTGCTCACGGTGTTAGTTACTGCCAGTGTCGCCACCTGTGGTTCAACAAGCACACCAAGTTGACTCGTTCCAACCCTGGGGACGTTTCCCCCTCTCCTCGGGTGAGCAGGGGAACAAATAGATTTACTTATAAATAATTCACCTCCCTGATCTGAAAGTAAAGCATTATGTTACATATTATTATTAGTTTCAGTACTATACTTGCCAATCTATATAATAGTTCTTTGGTGAAAGCTATCGAAGGTGTGTTATGAGCTCTCCCCTCCCCCATGCCCCCTCCCTCCCCCTCCCACTTGATAATGATAAAATTACCATTCAATGTTCATTCCACTGAAGCTTGAAATACAACAGAGGTGTTCATATAGAATATAACGCTCAAACTTCGCATTTACGTCGCATTTTCTTTGGGTCGCCCCAAGTACAGCTTGTCATCCATTTTTCATGTATTCGTCAAGTTGCGCATACATAATACAGCTCTACTGAAAAGTGAAATCCATTATTGGTCGTATGCTTTAAGAGCGAGTCCAATACCTCCCTTGTTCAATTTTAAGGACGCATGTTAAGTTTGGAAACTCGCCTACTATTCTTAAACAGTTGGTTTTCTGCTTTGATTTTTATTAAAAGGACTATAGATGCGATCAAAGTATTTTTGAGAGTAGAGATGCTAGGAGGTTAATTTCGGTGTGAAAAATCTCCTCTTTGCCAGCCTTTCCGGAAGATTTGAGTTGCAATTTGCCTATTTGATACTTAAGTAGCCTTTTAATAATTGAACTAGCTCTAGCGAACCAGTATATCAATAATGATCTGTGCTAGGTGTTTCATTAAGGGTGGTCTCCACTGGCTGCGATGAGCTCTGCGGTAAGCCTTGCGATGGTTTGTGTTGGTGCTGTAGGTGGAGAGGAATGACAAGGTCCTTGCCTACATGGTTCACTGGCCATGTAGGCAGGATCTCGCCACTTCTCACCAACACAGCACTGTCGCAAGGCTTACCGCAGAGCTTACCGCAGCCGGTGGAGACCACCCTTAACTCCGGTATGTAATGGTGCCTTGACAAACATCACCCACAAACTTGGAATATTAGTGAGTTGGTTTATTCTATCCAGAAATAAAATGTAACTACACTCGACTCTGTATAAAGTCTTTACAATAGGAAGAGTTAAAAGGAGGAGTCCCAAGAATATTAATCAAAGAGTTTGTTTTACAAATTCAGGAAAATCTCTAACGCTCCGAAGAATGGAGTTTTATACAATGGCGGTTCATCTTGATTATAATATTCAGGCCTCATAACGTTACTATCAATTCCTGTTTTAAAACAATCCTATATTTTGGCATATTTTCCTATCATATCTTATCAATTTTTACCTGATACACTTGCCCACTTGCTTTATGCATTAATTTATAATTTGTTGAAGTGGATCCGTATAATAGATGAAATTGTTGGGCATGCGGATGGATGCTGTGGTATTAATCATTTGGTACATTGTAACGCCTCAAAATTTCCTATATTTTGTGCAAAATTTCCTATAAAATCCTGTATTTTCGGGAACCGCTCCCTCCCTTTAATATGTCATATATTTTGCCAATACTGTTATGAGGCCTGTTATATGCTTTCCTGAAGTGGTTCTGGCAGTTTTTACATCTACTATTAAACCGAATCTGCCTTAGTTAAGCATTCCTGTGTGTTCACTAGAAATTTAGCCTGAACCTGTAGCTACATCTGTTTACCTGCTGGGCGGTATGTATACATGGATTATCGCTCGTCTGTGATCTGTCTCTTCTCCAATGGAAAGATAAGATATATAATACTACAACGTATGTAATGTAACTCACCTTCAAAAGACTTGAACTAGATTCGTCTTATAGCGGAGTTGCCCACTAACATCAGTTCATTTTATGTTCGCAATGAAAACGCAAATGGAGGAGTGTCAGATGTGTTGCCACATTCTCTGGGAACTGTTGTTTCTGTATGGATATTTGTTGCAACAAATTAGTGGGCAACAACAAAATTTGTCGGCGCCGTTTTTCTCTTTAGTGGAGTCGCCCCATTATGATTACTAAATAACTATGATCAAATTGGATAGCGTATGACTCATTGATATATTGGTTGGTTTTTTAAAAGCACAAACGATGAAACATTCCTGTATGATTCCTGTATTATATTATACATTTGTAAACGGGTTGTTGAGACTTACTCGGACCTGTCTGTACCTTAAAGGTTGAAAGATTAATAATATATCATTGTAAATATGTTGTGAATAAATAAAGAGTCATGAAATTATAATTCTGTTTTGACTGGTTTCCTTATCAATAACTATTGTAGTTTGTTGTTGGCAACTTTGACCAATGAATAATAAATAGTGATTTATTACTTTAATTGTCCCTGTCCACAGTTTCCGTTGACAGTCATGCAATCAAACTACCTGGGCTATATGTGATGTGTTCCAGGAAAATGAGTCATAAGTCTTAGAATTGATATATTTCAAAGTTTTTTTACACGATTTCTTTATTGAAATGTTCTGATTAGAGTGTTTAGCACGTATAGTCATATGAATCCATATCACAAATTTTGGGACATTGTATGAAATATATCCCTGCGTTTTTAAGGCCTTCATATGGAGAATATTTAGTTACTTTACTGGTAATTACCCATTCAGAAACATTACTTTCTCAAAAATAAAAATATTAAACTTAAAATATAGACATACTTATTAGGTGTCCAAGTGTTTACTTTCATTGGAATCACCTTTATCTCCTCTTTTCAAATATGGTGATATCTCAAAATCCATATTTTGCGACTTATGACTCATTTTCCTAAAACGGATCACATATGATACTATTGCTGACAACAGTACTGCAGCGTCACCTGGCATGAAGTGGCTAAATTATATGCCTGTCAACCATCTGCTGCTTGTGTGAGTGGGCCGTTGCTACTCCCTCTACCTCCCTGGTATAGTATGATTACATTAATTCAAACTCCCTCTACCTCCCTGGTAGTATGATTACATTAATTCAAACTCCCTCTACCTCCCTGGTAGTATGATTACATTAATTCAAACTCCCTCTACCTCCCTGGTACTATGATAACATTAATTCAAACTCCCTCTACCTCCCTGGTACTATGATAACATTAATTCAAACTCCCTCTACCTCCCTGGTAGTATGATTACATTAATTCAAACTCCCTCTACCTCCCTGGTACTATGATAACATTAATTCAAACTCCCTCTACCTCCCTGGTACTATGATAACATTAATTCAAACTCCCTCTACCTCCCTGGTACTATGATAACATTAATTCAAACTCCCTCTACCTCCCTGGTACTATGATTACATTAATTCAAACTCCCTCTACCTCCCTGGTGCTATGATAACATTAATTCAAACTCCCTCTACCTCCCTGGTACTATGATTACATTAATTCAAACTCCCTCTACCTCCCTGGTAGTATGATTACATTAATTCAAACTCCCTCTACCTCCCTGGTACTATGATAACATTAATTCAAACTCCCTCTACCTCCCTAGTAGTATGATTACATTAATTCAAACTCCCTCTACCTCCCTGGTATAGTATGATTACATTAATTCAAACTCCCTCTACCTCCCTGGTACTATGATTGCATTAAATCAAACTCCCTCTACCTCCCTGGTAGTATGATTACATTAATTCAAACTCCCTCTACCTCCCTGGTAGTATGATTACATTAATTCAAACTCCCTCTACCTCCCTGGTATAGTATGATTACATTAATTCAAACTCCCTCTACCTCCCTGGTAGTATGATTACATTAATTCAAACTCCCTCTACCTCCCTGGTACTATGATTGCATTAATTCAAACTCCCTCTACCTCCCTGGTAGTATGATTGCATTAAATCAAACTCCCTCTACCTCCCTGGTATAGTATGATTACATTAATTCAAACTCCCTCTACCTCCCTGGTAGTATGATTACATTAATTCAAACTCCCTCTACCTCCCTGGTACTATGATTGCATTAAATCAAACTCCCTCTACCTCCCTGGTATAGTATGATTACATTAATTCAAACTCCCTCTACCTCCCTGGTAGTATGATTACATTAATTCAAACTCCCTCTACCTCCCTGGTACTATGATTGCATTAATTCAAACTCCCTCTACCTCCCTGGTACTATGATTGCATTAAATCAAACTCCCTCTACCTCCCTGGTATAGTATGATTACATTAATTCAAACTCCCTCTACCTCCCTGGTATAGTATGATTACATTAATTCAAACTCCCTCTACCTCCCTGGTAGTATGATTACATTAATTCAAACTCCCTCTACCTCCCTGGTACTATGATTGCATTAAATCAAATTCCCTCTACCTCCCTGGTATAGTATGATTACATTAATTCAAACTCCCTCTACCTCCCTGGTATAGTATGATTACATTAATTCAAACTCCCTCTACCTCCCTGGTACTATGATTGCATTAATTCAAACTCCCTCTACCTCCCTGGTACTATGATTGCATTAAATCAAACTCCCTCTACCTCCCTGGTATAGTATGATTACATTAATTCAAACTCCCTCTACCTCCCTGGTATAGTATGATTACATTAATTCAAACTCCCTCTACCTCCCTGGTAGTATGATTACATTAATTCAAACTCCCTCTACCTCCCTGGTACTATGATTACATTAATTCAAACTCCCTCTACCTCCCTGGTGCTATGATTACATTAATTCAAACTCCCTCTACCTCCCTGGTATAGTATGATTACATTAATTCAAACTCCCTCTACCTCCCGGGTAGTATGATTACATTAATTCAAACTCCCTCTACCTCCCTGGTACTATGATTACATTAATTCAAACTCCCTCTACCTCCCGGGTAGTATGATTACATTAATTCAAACTCCCTCTACCTCCCTGGTATAGTATGATTACATTAATTCAAACTCCCTCTACCTCCCTGGTACTATGATAACATTAATTCAAACTCCCTCTACCTCCCGGGTAGTATGATTACATTAATTCAAACTCCCTCTACCTCCCTGGTATAGTATGATTACATTAATTCAAACTCCCTCTACCTCCCTGGTATAGTATGATTACATTAATTCAAACTCCCTCTACCTCCCTGGTATAGTATGATTACATTAATTCAAACTCCCTCTACCTCCCTGGTAGTATGATTACATTAATTCAAACTCCCTCTACCTCCCTGGTATAGTATGATTACATTAATTCAAACTTGAAATGTTTACATCTGTCATGTTGCGGGTGCAACATGTTTACCAAATCTTTTTTTCGGGTACCGCAGGTTAAACAATTATAATTAACATTGCATACGAAGGACTAAGAGTGAGAGATGGCTGTTTTGGGTATATTTTTTATTTTATTGGTAATAATAAGATATATGAGTTTTGGTAAAAGGTTTTTATTGAATTGTAAAATTGAATGAAGGTAAACTGATGAATAAATTTGGTGATAAGATATATATAACCCTCATTGGGTGAGAAGATATGATGATAGGATGTGGGTGGGTGGGAGCTTTGTATGAAAGTTGTGAGTGGAGTGAGGTGGAGGAGCGGGCAAGGTATGTGAGAGAATGGGCAGGTGAGTGGTAGGTGGGGTAGGTGTGTTGTGGGTCCCTCTTGTGACAATGCAGCGGCCTAACACTTTTTGTGTGATGCCAACAACCATATTTCATTTTACTTGAATGCCTCCTGCGCCCATGGGAGTGATTGTAATCCTACATTCCAAGAATCAATATACATGAGTAGACATAGGAACTATTGCAATGAATAAAACAATTTTTATGGTGCGATGATCAGTCATTCAGCCGCAGAAACAGGACTGAAAGTTTGATGAAGTGGGCAGTGACTCCAACAATCGATTGTCTCCACTATTGTTAAAGTGGAGTATTATAGGGGGCCTCCACTATCAGCAAGTAGCGGCCAATAGAGCAGCCAATAGATTGTTAACAAATGACCAGCAAGTTGCAGTGAATAGAAAATGCATTGGTAACGCAATGGACTGTTCCACTGTGGCAAGTAGCGGCAACTAGTGGGGAATGAACGGCCAATGGCAATCTATTTGCCGAAGAAATCAAAACGTTTTGATTCTTTGGCGAATGACGGCGAGTTGTGGCGAATGACTTGCCACTGATTTGCACCACCTCCTCCACTATGGCAAGTAGCGTTACAAATAGAGCGGCCAATAATTGGCCGCTCTATTGGTAACGCTGTTGGTAACGCTAATCGCCGATAGTGGAGGCCACCTATTAGAGTCCTTGACTTGTATATGACACAAGGAGGCATAACACCATGGAAGAATTCACCTATCCGATTAAAAATGAATAGGAGGGTAATGTATCTCCATAGCACTGTTTCAATATTAGCATTGAGTCTTTGTAAAGCTATTTTCTACTCTTTGGTATAAGATACCCATGCATCATTAGTGATGCATGGGTACCTTATTGATTGGTATTTAGCCAGACACATTATGTACATATATATAGTTAATGATTCTGCTCCATCGCTTTCTGTGGATGCATATGAAAATCAATATAGATAATAATCTGAGAAGTTTACAGACCACTGCATTAGGCAGTAAAGGCTGAAATATACGTGCCTGTTGCATAAGCTAAGGAAAGGAAAGTTTTACAATAAAATTAAACAAAATTTTATGAGGGAATTCTTACACTTTCCCCCCGTCCTTCGGTGGGTAGGAATAAAATCCCCGTCCACCACTGTGAGTATATGTTAAAATAAACTGTCAAAATATATTAGACTAATTTCTCCCTCATGACTTCTCTGTCATGTCTTCTCTCTCTCAGTCTTCTCTCTCTCAGTCTTCTCTCTCTCAGTCTTCTCTCTCAAGTATTCTCTGTCATGTCTTTTCTCTGTCAAGTCTTCTCTCTGTCATATCTTCTCTCTCTATCTTCTCACCCATATTATCTCTCTCATGCTATGGCTTCTCTCTTATTTCTTCTCTCTATCAGGTCTTCTCTATTTCATGTCTTCTCTCTCATGTCTTCTCTATTTTCACTCTCTCTGTTTTCCCCCTTCATGTCTTCTCTCTCATGCATGTCTTCTCCCTCATGTCTTCTCTCTCACGTCTTCTTTCTCATGTCTTCTCTCTATCCCTATTTCTCATTTCTTCTCTCTTCCATATCTTGTCAACCAGTCTTCTCTTTCTCTGTCTCTACATCAATTCTGTTGTTTATGACTCATTCCCCTGTGATACATCCCATATTACAAATTTCAGAATGTCTGCCATGTTTACCTCATATTAGATGTTCATTTTAAATGAATGATATAGGTGACAGTCCATTTAAAAGGCTTTCTTAAATAGCTAATTGGCTAGGACAGTAAATAAACTCTCAAGGTTGTCAATTATTCTATCATTCAATGAGCAATTTTGAGGAAAGAATTACAATAACTATCAGGATTGTGATAGCCACGTGTACATGCAATACTCACATGATACACCAATGGGACATTCATAATTCTTAATTATTGATGGGGTAAAAACACATACATTCCAAAAAGGTAATGTGCAGCTTACAATTAACAAGAATGTATGCACACCATGATGGAGGTTTATGCCTTGTTTAAACTGTATTGTGGTACCCCCTCAAAACTACCCAATATACTGGCATACTTCCCAGTGTGAAAGTACTTTTTTAAATGGGCTTTTTCTAAGGCAACGCCTCAATTAGTCCATGGTGGACAGTGCGTTTTTTCATGTGAACTATTAAATATTATATTGGCCTTAAATGAATAAAAAAAAAAGAAAAAAAGACAGCCTATCTACAGCCTATCAATCCTGAACCTGGGAGTCATTTGTCATTAATTTTTTGCTGGCATTGGTTATATATGTTGATAATGATATGAAAATTACAAAATACAGTAATTTTTTATATTTTACACAACTACAAATTATCAATGTGTAGTGGGGTACCATAGGTCAAACTTATAACTTGTCCCCCCCCCCCCCACTCCTCCACACACTTGAAATTAGCTGCCGACATCCCTGCATTAATACCATATTGCGCAGGCATATTGGGTAGTATTAAAGTGACACTTGCCGCTGAGCTCCAGATTCTTGGGACATAGGCTTGAATTTCAACAATGTTCTAGATCATTTTGCCATTAACCAATACCTGGGAGCATTAAATTAGTGTATGAAATACATGTATTTAGAATATATAAGAGTTTTGGGGGTGCCACCGGCTTGTTTCCTCTCAGACATGGCAGTTGGATGAGGTCTCCACTGCCTGTATACATGCATCTTATCTTAATTAGTTGAGTGATACCAGCTGGATGGGACAGGGTACTTCACCATGCACTGAGGGCAGCACCTTATGGTCAAGTTACTTCTCTCCCAGATTTGAATTCCCAAATGGAATCTCTGTCACATTCTTCATTAACAAATATCAATTAATCTAAGGAATATATAGCGTTGGTATATTCCACACAAATGTCCCTACTTATGCAAGTCATCGAAAACTACAAATACATTTTCAAATGACATATAGTCAAACTAGTGATCTTAGCCACTTTAACGGTCCTCATTTTAACCTCATTAATTATAAGTGTTATGATCAATACAGGACCAATTTAGAGGATTTAATATTGGAGAAATGGTTTTATTTCAACAAGTGTGCCAAACTATCAATTCTCCATATTCTCCATATCCAATTCTCCATGAAAATACTTGGTATTCACCTACTTTACCCTTATAATAAAAAAAGGCAGAATTGTATTAATTTTGAAACTGCTTTTGAAATTGCTAGTGTGGTAGTAAATCATTGGAGCAAAAGGAATAGCTCCATCAAAGGTAGGGTTGTTATTGCTAATGTATTGATTATTCCTTTATTCATGTATGTTGCCAACCTGATTGTCATCAAGGAATGTATGATTTACGAAATACAAAGAATGATTGTCAAATTCATTTGGAGAGGAGGCAAACATAGAGTTGCTAGACACTACTTATGTAGAACAAGAAATAGTTAACAGTGATCAGTTTACATTTATATATTTATTTCCGGTTCATGTAGAAGATTGCGTTTCCACGGGAAACGAAGATTGATGTCAGTTAAATATAAAATTCGAGAGGGAGGATATTAGGAGGGAGTGGAAGGGGAGACAGAACACATGAAATCCTTATCCCATATATGACTGGTCAGTCCATGTAATTCTGTTGGTCCCTTTAACACTTTGCATATGAGGCATCTTATTTCTCAGCTTGCCACTTTAATTCACACATGGTCTACCCTTTAATTCACACCTAAACGCCATCCCCTCCCCCTCCCAGCCATTACCAGCATGATTCTGATCCCATCTACTGGTATCAGAATCAACAGATTCTTCACACTGATATCCAGGATGGGAGGAGCCAAGATGCTATCAATGATTGACAGATCTCACCCCAATTCAATTAGATTGATGATAACATCAATCTAAAAATAGAAGAGGAAGGTCTGAAAGTACACAATGTTCGTGCTAACCTAACTGTGTGTAAATTAAAATGGATTCAGAGGATCCTTGTTAATCCTGATGGTCAGCGATTATTAGAGAAAATATGAGTCACAATATCAAAGATATAATATAGTTTAGACAGCTGATCCCCCCTACGTTTTCTGACTTTTATGCAGGGGTTTTCCAAGTGTGACGTGTTTTAGGAAAATGAGTCATAAGTCACAAAATATGGAATTTGAGATACCATCATATTTGAAAAGAAGAGATCAAGGTGATGATTCCAATGAGAGTAAACACTAGGGCACCTCATAAGTATTTCTATATTGTAAGTTTGGTATTTTTATTTTTGAACAAAAAAGTTTGCAATGTTTCTGGATGGGTAATTGCCAGTAAAGTAACTAAATATACTCCATACAAAGGCCTTCAAAATGCAAAAATATATTTAATACAATGTCCCGAAATTTCTTACGTGGACTCATATGACTACAAGTGCTGAATCCTCGAATCCTCGTTTTTTTTCTTGTGAAAAAAAAAAACACTTTGAAAAATATCACTTTTGCGACTTGTGACTCATTTTCCTGGAACACATCACAAGTCTGCATGGAACCGTTTCTCTACGACATGCAAGAACCACGCAGCAAAAAGAGTATCTTGTGCGAATATATTTGGAATAATAGATGGCTGAATCTTGAAGATGCTATATGTAGCATTCATGTGTGGAAAAGAAAAAATATCCATAGAATAGAAGATTTGATATCCTATAATAGGGTGAAAAACAAGAATGAGATCAAGTGCGAGTTTGGTATCATAATTAACTTTATAGATGAGCTCAGTCTAAAGGGCCTTTACCACTAAGCCGATTCTCATGCGATTCTCACAGAATTTAGTGCAAAAGAGTCCTCTGCGGCGCAAAATCGCATGAGTTTGTGCTGGTTCTGTAGGTGGTGAGGAATGACGAGGTCCTTGCCTACATGGTCAGTGAACGATGTAGGCAGGACCTCACCACTACTCAACAACACAGCACCATCGCAAGGCTTACCACAGAGCTTACCGCAGCCAGTGGAGACCACCCTTAAAGCTACAGTCCTTCCAATATCAGGTCATGAATAGACTAATTATATGTAACGTGTATTTGAATGATATGAAACTCAAAGTAAACAATCTGTGTAGTTTCAGCGACCCTGTGGTGGACGATTTGCTTGTTCATTCTGGCACCATTTAATAAACTGGGCTAGAAGTATTATTCATTTAGATAAAGAAATCACCAATGATATGAATGCTATTTTTATGCTATTCGGTGTCCCAAATCTTGGGGAGAAATATTGCACATGGAATTTCGTTTTATTATTCGCCAGATTCTACAAGAGCAAGATCTTTAAGAAGAACAGAATGTGCTTCTTCGAATTCCTTAGGGAATTGAAATTTAAGCTAAAAACCATGTATGATGGATCTTTGTAAATGCTGCTCACAAGAGAGAATGGGTGAAACTTTGTTTTGACCATTATGCAAGCCCGACAAATTGGAAAACAGCACACTTGAAAAAACTGAAAAAATTGCAAGAGCCCGTTTTCAACCCTGCTATTGTGCACCTTCCCTTGCATCTTTACAATTTCTTGAAACACAGGTTCAATATATGTGATCCGTTTTAGGAAAAAGTCGCAAAAAAAGGATTTTGAGATATCATCATATTTGAAAAGAGGAGATCAAGCTGATTCCAATGATAGTAAACACTAGGACGCCCAATATACATATGTTTCTATATTTTAGTTTTGATATTTTTATTTTTGAAACAAAAAGTTTGCAATGTTTCTAGATGGGTAATTACTAGATGGGTAATTAATTACCAGGTCTATGATCATTACTTAATTATTGTTGTACGTTTTGTTCTTTTTGATGATACACACGGATATTAGTGATCTGTAATAATATGTTTGAATGTATAAAAATAATTAATCAAAGAAAATGGAACTGACACCATTGTAAGTCCACAGTTACATGAGATAACGGTACCATTGAACTAATTCTTAGACAGGAATTTTAAGAGCTGCTCTTTGTACAAAGATGGCTTAAAATTAGCTAAATGCTTTTTTTTTTTATAAAAAAAAGATGGTTAAGAAATGACATCAGAATGTGATAACTGTATCGATTTCCTTTTCTTTTTGTACAGGTTTTAGCCAGATGAGAATTACCTATAATTCATGCCTTCCCCGTTTAACTTATATATATTATTTAAAAACGATAAAAAGCCCTGAGTCATCCTCTGATGTATACAGTGCACATACTAATGTAAATTATTGTAAAGTGGCAGTATTAATTGAATTGATTCATGTTGTTGTACACTGTATACATACATATCGGGAAAAGGTCCAAGATACAAAAATATACCCCCCCACCCCCCACCCCCAACACTTGGAAATTGTCTCTGTTGTGCCAAGATGGTTGAGCCAAGAGAGGACAGATCTATATGTCTTCCACATATATATGGTTGTCAAAAGTCTCAGGTAAGCGTGTGATTTAGCTGTCTTTATTTCGGCCAATTATAACCTATTCAAAACTCAGAATTTGATGACTAAACATCGAAAGATATAAAATACACGGATGATAACATACACTCTAAAAACTGTGTTTGGGCAACGTCTTCAGTTGATACATAGAATAGGACGCTAGCGTCCTCCTAGTGTATCAACAGAGGACGCAATTGCGTCCTCATAAGACGTTAGACGCATTTTAAGACGTTCTAACGTTTAAGACGTACATTAATCTAAGCAACAAAACTATTTGGAGATGCTAAACATCACACCAGTAAATGCTAAACATCACACCTGTGGATGCTAAACGTCACACGAAATGTAATATGTCCCTAATTATCCCTAATAAAACAGGAGGTCTAAACAACATGTTATTATTGCTAATAATTTTTCTTACTAACAATGGAATATGTGTGAGAGCATGGCACTGGTAGAGATGTACTTTTAAAAATATATCTGTATTGTATGTGTATTTATAACATATGCCAGCAGATGTATGCTATTTTTTTAGTATTATGTTATATTACTGTAGTTCAATTTATTGTAAATGATCCATGTAAAACGTATATGTTAAATAATCAGACTATACTGAGAACATTTGTGCTATATGTATGTAAATGTATTAGATCCTGAATAAAATATTTTCAAATAAAATCATGCCACACCCTGACTGCTATGGGTGAGCGAAAAGAGGTGACATAACAACAATATGACACAATGAGCTACATGTCACATCATATACCTGACACTGCTCACTCACCTGGCATTCAGACTCACTGTCGCACAACTGACACCCCACCCTCCCTGACACTCATAGGGTCATAGAAATCTATATTATAAACTAAATAATGTAGGCCTATATCTACCCCCACATTTCCTCCCTCCTCATTTAATTTTCCCATTATAATTCCACCCGATTCTTCATCTGAAAAAATGACATTATTTATGTGTGACATGTACTGCTTCACAGAAGGCTAATATTTCACACAGAGAATTATTCACCTCTAGGAGACCTAACCCTTATTTATGAATATGAACACATATCTCACATCTCTTCCTATTCCAGACTAAGTCGTATCTCCTTTGTTTTCCCCTCCCCCTCCCTTCCAATCATGCATCGACTTTGATTACGTTCTTAATAATAGGGATAGGTGAATATAAATTAATTAACCTCATTCCCCTGAATCTGAGCTTAATCTTAATAGTCTACACTTCATATTCAAGTCAATTTGAAGGGAGACACTTAACATTTGGGAAGTAAAGGTTCTTAGAGCATTTTGATGTGTTACAGGATAATGAGTTACAAGTCAAAAGGGATTTTGAGATACCAAGCAGATTCCAAATTTTGCAACTTATTACTCATTTTCCTGCCACACATCACATTTGGTATCTTGTATGAGCAATGTTTGAATAATTTATGTATGATTATGAATATTTGAATATTTATGTGTCACATCTCATTCCAAACCAAGTCTGGCATTAAAATTATTATCTCATTTGTCGTCTTTTTCTGATTAGTCTTTTTTTGACTAATGAATACATGCTACTTATTGACAAGATATGAATAAGTTTCATAAATTGTACACCAAGGGAGGAGTCTGTAGCATAACGGAGAGAGCGTCTACCTCACATGCATAAGGTCGGGAGTTCAAATCTAGGCTTGGGGATAGTTTTTTCATGGCGCTAAATGTAGGATATCCCAAGATGCTAAACGTCACATGGTAAAGGTCACACATGTGACGTTTAGCATCTTGGGAAGACGGTAAAATGCCTGAGATGCTTAACGTTTAACAAAAAGAGCGTATTAAAAGTGGGGACAAGAAAAACGTCTTGTTTTGTGTATCATGTGAAGACGTTTGACTTTACAGTGTACGGTGAAAAATACAGTGGGGTAATTCATAGTAATTCCATTACTGCTTTATCTATTGAAGGTATATTAACCACGTTATTACACCCCTGTGCTGTTGCTTCCTATATACCTTCAGCATTGTATGTCACACTTGGTCAAAGTGGTGCATAACATGTGAGTTATGTCACCCTGGGGACATACAACAAGTAGGTCCGCCCAAAACGTAAATTACTTCTTTTATTTTTAATTATTTATATTTTTTATTTATTAATGGGGTGTAATAAATATGGAACAAAGCTCGGGTGAAGTCTGTACACTTGTTAGTGACCTAGGGAGCACAGAAGATCTCGGGCTAACGCCCTCTAACTTCCCGCGCTCCCTCGGTCAATAACAAGTGTACAGACTTCCCCCTTGCTAGGTTCCATCTATTTATCACATTGTCAGTATGTGTTCGCTAAACGCTACATCATTAACTTTTAGTGCTACATTAATTTTTAGTGCTACATTAATTTTTAGTGCACACATCTTTGATCTGAGAGTGTTTCGCGGAAGAGATTATCTTGCTATTTCCTTCGTTGTGATTTATACACTGTCCTTGTTATCAATTTTTATTATATTATTATGTTCACGTTTACACTTATGTTTAGAGACTACGTGTCATATATCTTTTTTTTTCAGATATGCATACATCGAGATTTCAACGATGCCACAATTTAAATACCTATAGCGGCATCCCGTCTACACACGCTTGTTACTTGTTGCCCAGCGATATAAATAATAGAGATATAAATATATAGATATAAACGACATACACACACACGCGCACGCTAACGCTCATAAATGGGCAAGATTTTCAGAAAATGTACAATTTAACTTCGCCAGTCTTCTCAAATAACCCAAATTTCAGACGAAAATAAAGTTCAAAATACAGTTCAACCTAACCAAACAGATTGCTAGAATCAATTTCATTTCAATGCAATGCCGAATATTCTCGAATGTACCTAGTATTGACCAAATTGCAGCCTAATTTAGCAGAATTTACTTAATGTGTAAATGCCAATTGTACATTTTCTGAAAATCTGAACCAAATGCCTCAATACGCCCCCACCCACCTACCCACACACACACCGTACTGCCATGCAAAATCACTCTCTCCAAAGTCAGGCGAAGGTATGGCCTTCATTCCCAGCCACTATAATGCCATAATTAGTTGTGAGGGGGATACAACGACACGTCCCTTCAAAATGAACTTTATTTCGAGTTGACAACAACGAATCGATTTGACAACGATTGTTAGCTGAATGCAAAGGGAGTATACCTATATTACGTAACCAGGGATATTTCTGCATCAATGCATGATTAGATCCATGGGCCACAGCTACATATGTCGAAGACTAGAAAGATGGCTTTGTCTAACAAGACAATAGTATAATAAGACAATATTATAATTCTTAGTAGTAATTGCATGCATTATAGACAGAACAGCCCCAGGATTAAGGTATCTCATAACGTTAGCTTGAGTCTGCATATTTTCAACAATAGGGGAGTTGCATAGCCGCCATTTTAAATCTGGATTCGCATGGAATTATGGGACTAATGGTACAGTCTAAAACCTATGGAAAACATGCCAGGTTCAGAGTGGAATATTTATCATTACTCTGATGCCAATATCCATGTGTTATACATGTTCCCATGAAACAAGTTCCCATCTTTCCCAACATGCATTTGGTTTTCATAGATCGTTTTTACAAGCTCTGATATTGGTGAAAACATTCTTGCAATTTTCGATAAAAATGCTGTCAAATATGTGTATGTCAGATTTGAACTGAATCCATCCCAGCATGCACTGCAGTAGACATGCGCAGTGAGACATGCAACTCCCCTATTGGTACGAACAATGAGACTGGACTTGGAATGACATCTGCCACTTGGTATAATCAATAGACTTCGCTTCAAATCGATGTATAAGCTCTGATGTATACACACAAAAGCAAGCCTTCACATGTGTGCAGTCTTTTTTAGTTTCGACAATATTGAGCACAATTAAAAGTGATTGCCGACCGACGCTGGTTTCATCAAAATGTCACCGAACCATATCGTTTGAGGGTGTGCTTGTGTGTATGTCATCATGGCCACCACAGGGACTTGTTTATTATCACTTGTAAACTCTCTTCAGAAACTTGCTTTTATCATCTTGGTTGTGTTGTGCCTGTTTCTTTACCACTCGGTGAGTATCATGGAGGCGGAGGTAAAGAGGAAGAATGGAGCAGACGACTTTGAAACCAGAAACACCATACCTTCATTTGCCGATAGACATTACAGAGATCGGACTAGAGAATTCTCGGAGGATGTATCTATGAATTCTAACCGGGAAGTTATAGTAAATACTGAGAAAAGCCCTGAAATTATTGGACCTCGCATTATCCCAGATGCGTCTTATAATTTGCCCTCAAAGGCCAGTGTTCGGACTAATACTTCGAGGAATTATAATGTTGCATCGCTTGATGATGGAAACATGGACGCACCGAGTGTAGACGAATTTCCACCGGGAAGAGAAAAAAATATTCTTCCTTTGCCCAAACCGAAAAAGAAGGAGAACGAATTCGCAAGGGCGTGGAGAAATTATGCGCAACAAAAACAGGTCAATTATCAAAATGGCGATTCGAACATTCTAGTGAAGGAAATGACTCACCATGAAAATAAACTTATAAATGGGTTACACAATAACGCAGCCCACGAAAAGATTGTAAATCCACACGATTTCACATATGTTATAAACAATGCTTCTTTATGCTTTACTGGAGCCCAACTTGAATATCTGGTTCTAATTCCTTCCGATCCCAGACATTTTGAGAGGCGGAAAACTCTGAGACAAACTTGGGCTCGACCAGGTTTGTTCCGAAAGATGCCTTCCAGACTTGTTTTCATTATGGGGAGCGCCGAGGAAGAACATGTTAACATGGAGGTATGGAAAGAATTTAAGATACATGGAGATATTATCATGGAGAGTTTCCAAAACTCGTTCTACAACATGACATATGTGGCAATCGCTGGTTTTAGATGGGTGAGCTTATACTGCCAGAACGTTAAACATGTGATTAAGGCCGACGATGATGTCTATCTAAACATGTTCAATCTTTTTCAGCGGTTGAATATGATTAATGACAGCAGCAGGGCATTGATGTGTGCCTATTACCCTGCAAACACTATGAAAATTATGCGCGATCCAAAGACATGCTCCAATTATTGTGTAGCAGACGACATTTTACCTGGGGAGAAATTTTTCCCGCGCTTTTGCGGAGGAGCTGCATATACCTACACACCGGATATAGCTAGAGATGTCTATTATACATCGTTGTACTTTCCCTACCTTTTTATTGACGATGTTTACATAACCGGGATGGTCATTCCCGAGATAAAGAACGACCCTGTGAAAGTTTACGATACCGGGTTAAGCTCGTATAAAATAGCTATGCAAGATACGATCGGATGGTTTACGAATCTCACATCGTATGATGGTGTTTTATTGGTTCACGATGATGGCAGGGATAGTTATTGGCAAGAACATTTGAGAAAGCTGAAACAAGAAGAAATCAATATTTTAAGTGATTATGTGAAGTACCAGAGAGAATATATAGTGGATACAGGACGCTTGCCGCACTATGCAACAGATACGTGATATATACAGACATGATCAGCAGATTGAGATGTACAATGTATTCGAGATTGATAATTAAGTACAGAGAAAGGCTTCAATAAAAGAATAAATTTCATATAAATTATATCAAGGTTTGGTTCAGTATTGGTGGCAAGTTATGACATGCATTTCATGAAACAGAGAATATATGGTTTAAGAAAAGATAATCATTGACATCACAAGAATATATCAATTGGCAATTTTGTGATCGGGGAGATCTAAATAGAGAGGATGGGACGAGGTGCTGCTAGTAGTTGATTATTTATTGGACGAAATTTGTGGTAAAATATACAAACTTCTGGTAAAATATACACACAGGGTCACCTTTTCAGCCGATTTTGATCCACCAAGACAGACACTTCGATCAGTTAAAGCTGCATTCTCAGCAATTACGACAAAACAAATCTTACCAAATTAAAAATAGGTTTTGAGTTATAGGACTGGATTTATCAATGTTCTGCGGCTGTTATATGTTTATATAAGAATTCTAACTGAATCGGCGGAGAGAAAACGACCACCGGGTGAGTTCCTCCAAATACAAATGAGGGATTTTAGAAGCCCTAAAGCAAAAACAGCTGTACACAATCCTCCAAAACTTTGGTCAAATGACTTTTAGATGGGTTGGAAAAGAATGGAACAAAAAGTAGGAAATATTCAGTTTTTGACCGACGTGAACCGAGAGTGCAGCTTTAATAGAAAAATATCTTGAAAAAATGGTCAAATGATATGGCATATAATATTAAGTCGATATCTGGTCGATTCTCATGAAATAGTTTCAAATGGGAAAATTACATTTTTTACAAGTTTTCTTTCAAATAGATCTTTCTCATGCCTCATAATTAATGTTTTTATGCTGATTAAATTCAATATAATTGTGGTGAGTTAGGTTTGGCCGCTCGCTGCAGTGCTGCCCGGGCACGTTCTTAAATGTGACCCGGGTATCAGCTGACACAGCCGGTTGGTAGCCGGAGGTATCCGGAGGGTATATGATTTACATGCTTAACGAAAGGTGGCGTTCTATGCCTAAATGAGTTCTTATTATGACTTTTTATAGGTTTGATGTTATTATTACACTTGTTCTGGTATTGAGACACCCAGTACAATCGGGTCGTTCTTTGTCTAAGGGTTCAACTTGCCTTTTGATATATGCAACTCTATACAGTGTTACTAGAGTGCCCTGGACTTGTGTTTAACTGGTGAATAAAGGAAGAAACTGCTAGCAAGGACTATTAGATCTGGGTTTTAGTGTTGTTGCTCGAACTGCGATCACGAACCGGCCGGGTAATTCACTACATAATTATCATTTATTTGCACCTATAAGTATACAAAAAGGAAGCACGCATTCATATGTGCCAACACTTCCATGAAGCATAATCCATAAACAAATTTTGCACTACAATCTATGATTAAACGCCCGAGGAGGAGATAAATTTGTAACCTAGTATTATGTACGCGTTTCTCTGAGAACAACGTAGAATTGCTCTGAGAACAACCCAGAATTGCTCTGAGAACAATATAGAATATGTTATGCACAGTGCGTATGTTACTAACGAGTTACGTGTGGTAGTCATGGCAACCAATGCGTTTCTTCCACCAAGTTTGTTACCAAGATTCAACTGTATGACTAAAAAATGTCTTCTTTTCATATTATTAAAGCATAATAGGGGATTTGCATAGCCGCCATTTTGAATCTTGATTCGCATGGAATTATGGGACTAATTGGTACAGTGTAAAATCCACAGAAAACATGTCATGTTCAGCATGGGATATTTATCAATGCTCTAATGTCAATATCCATGTGTTATACATGTTTCCATGACACAAGTCCCCTTCTTTCCCATCATGCATTTGGTTTTCATAAGTCATTCATACAAGCTCTGATATTGGTGAAAACATTCTTGCAATTTTCGATAAAAATGTTGCCAAATATCTGTTTGTCAGATTTCAACAGAATCCATCCCAGCATGCACTGTGGTAGACATGCGCAGTGAGATATGCAAATCCCCTATTGGTTGGTTTCAGTCGCATAGAATATTCATGCTCCTTCCCCCAACTCGTATTAACCCGTATTGACTCATTCTGACTCATTCCCCATAAAACAAGTTATGTTACAGACGTATTTATTTGTATTTAAAGATTTTTATTCAGTCAAAAGCATTGTGTACATTATTCTCAGAATTTGCTGACTCTAATTTTAACAAATATTTATACAAATGTTTGGTGCAGATGTTGGTCACAAAAAAGTATTATTTATAGGTAAAGATGGGAAATAAAAATAAAATAAAATACATCGATGTATAAAGCAAACACCAGCGCGTTGTTCAACATCATGGCTGTCATATTTATATTTCATCTAATCCTTTATGTATATATCAAATAGGCCAACAAATATATAGAACTGACCGCGGTGCTGTCTGTGGGACCTTTCTTCACCGCGTTGAAGGCGTGAGGAACCCCGAGAGTGTAGCGTAGCACCTCGGGGTTCCTCACGACGGAAACAAGGTGAAGAAAGGTCCCACAGACAGGACCAAGGTTAGTTCGAGATTTATTTGACCTCTTACAAACGATTTTAAACATATTAGATTGCTTTTAATTAGGTAACTTGCTGCGCGAGAAATACAGCGAGGGTGTGGCCTGTTCCATTGACGCTCAAATTTATGACGGCCGTCGTGACGCCGGGCGTGACGTTGACGACGCCATGACAACCCTGGCCTACTTTCAGAATAGCCAATGAAAACGCAGAAGGATAAACTGGGTCATCTGTTTCTTCCCTAGGGAGGAATGAAACATATTTCTTCACGCTCACTTGCATATAGCGAGTCTATACAAAGTCTATGGGCACTTCATTCCAGAGGTGAAATAAATATGTATTTGCACGAGCAGAGATTACACTATTTCCAGATCGTATTCTCCCAGCAAATTCATGAAAAGATCAGCGGATCTGGGATAGACCAGATATCTTCAGTGGCTCTAAACGATTCTGCACACAATGCTTCAATACTAACAGAAAATGCATCTCTATCTTCCAGCCTCATAATATTTACAGACACCTGTACTACATTCCATATCGTTATAATTCTACCTATTAAACTCCTTCTTATTCCTTCCTTCTTCCATTGCCTTACTCTAAATAGGCTAATGGCAATCTATTCGCCAAAAAATCAAAACGTTTTGATTTTTCAGCGAATGACGGCGAGTTGTGGCGAATGACTTGCCACTGATTTGCAATGACTTGCCACTCATTTGCACCACCTCCTCCACTATGGCAAGTTGCGTTATCAATAGAGTGGCCAATAATTGGCCGCTCTATTGGTAAAGCTATTGGTAACGCTAATCGCCGATAGTGGAGGCCACCTATAACTCTATTTGGATCTCGCTTGTTATATATCCATGTTGCTGTCCATCTTCCATAGGCTACTCTTCTCTGCCCAAAATAAACACAAGCAACGACTAAAACGTCTGTAACATAACGGTAACATATGACGCCGGTATTATGGTGTAATTTAATCAAAATTATGCAATACATGATTTGTGTATGATTGATGAAAGATGGACACATGGGTGAATTGAAACAGAAAGACAAAATTCGATCAATATTCGTAATTAATCTAAAGATCTAAGTTTTCAAATGGGAAAGTTTGTTGTTCATCTCCGTTCGAGACAACCCCCTCGCCGTCCATGACGGTTTTTCTTCACTGATTTTCATAATGATCCTATGGATGTAGGTGTATTTAACATAATATACCTTTCCAAAGAGTTTTTTTTATTCTTCTATGGGATCATGTGAAAATATGATCATTTTATTGTTTTTATGAATGAATATTTTTGTTATCATCACCGTCCGTGACGCAAGAGAATATTTCCAACAATTCTCATAGCTAAGGAGCGCAGTTTCAGGCCTTAGAAGAGTAGGATATGATTATACATGATATAATATACCAATTTATCCGATCTCATTATACTATACTAAACTGGGGAGGAAATGTATTTAAATCTAAGAAAAAACAGTAACACTAATTAATAAAATCATCTATAATTCTTCTTTATATGAACTCCCAAATTGTCCCCCCGCGGCCCCCTGTGTTTCTTTTTAACACTAGGTGGAGCCACTGTTCTGGCACACGCCATCTAAACCTCTCACAATAAGTATCTAAAGGCCCATTCCCATTATCACGACCAGCCGGCCGATTCTTGCCGGCTGTAATACTTTAACATTGTGTTTTTTGCCGTGCGGCGGCCGTACACCAATCGGCCATTGTAATGTGAATGGGCCTTTACAGTCTATACTTCCTATTCCCCTCTCCTATACTCGCACTCATTCTCTCTCCTTCTCACCCCCGACACTCAATTTAACGCATCCCCCACCCCTCCATGCACATATCCCTATTTCATCGTATTCCATCATTCAACATCTTGCTTTTGTACCCCCTACTCTTCATAATTCCATCAACTATACCGGTAATACAGTTCTTATCACTTCTTATCAATCCAATTTTCATTGATTCAAGCTTTTCATTATTTCAATCAAATACATTTTAATCAAATGTAAATTTATAACTAGATTTTACAGCTCAAACAATCTATCTCCTTTCTCCGTGTGTTGCCTTTTTTGGTCAATGGTGCAGTATATATTACAAGCATATCTGCAGTATTTCCATTTCATGAAGGGTACATAGACAATTGATACAATCCTTACATTACCCACATTTAAAACATATTTAGATTAGACCAAATAAATATTTATTCATGTAACATTGTATTACATTTTATTTGTTATCTTTAACAAGTCCTGACGAAAGTATGCATATATATGTCTATTTTGAGATTATAGTCTCTAGTCTCTTTTAGTTTTATGACTTTTAAAACCAATAATTAGACTTCCGCCTAGATTTAGAAGGAACAAGACGTACCGGAGCGTGCTCCACTAATTTTTCCTTTTTTTCAGGTCCGGAAAGAGAATTTCTTCTCAAAAAGTTGTAGAAAAGTGTATAAGACGAACAATTATCAGCCTACAGCCAGAAAAAGCGAATCGGAATAAGCAAAAAAGTGTTAGAAAGAATTTTAGCCTTTGCCGCTTCAAATCCAACGGACCTTAACCCGCGAGGGATTATCGCCCACTGGAGGGATTATCGTGAACACTAGAAACTCTATCTGGAGAAAGGATAAACCCCAAACTGAAGGAATTATAAAAGGACTTACAAAGACAGTAACAAATGATACCTAGCCAAGGATGCAACAGGTGAATTTTAGACATTACAAACAATTCCGATAATCCAAAAGGGTAAGGATCACAGACCATTTAGCCAATCTCATCCCGTACCGAATGAGGAAGCTAATCGCCTAATACCTTCGGAAAATACGGAAAAAAGCAATACGGCAACTGGTTACAAAGTGGGAAACAAATATATATGTTCAATAAGGAGAATAAAATCTAACAATCTTCTTCAGCATAAACCTCGTGACAGCAAGCTAATTAAGTAGGTCAGTTCGCCAGGAGGCTAGCCATTTTGTTTATACCTACGGGGTCTCCTGACCGCTGGTCAAGCACGGGCCGTCTAATCTAGATAACCAACGACCCAGCCACAAGCTAGCACAGGCCGAGTCGAGGACGCCATCAAAACCGGAATCGTGACCAAAGTAAGCAAAAGCAACGAATGAAAACTAACTTCACACCTAAATACTGTTACTCTAAACTCTGGAACAGCGGGATTAATCTTGACAATTCATAATAATTGCAAAAACATTGAAAATCGAGTTGCAAAATATCAAAATAAAGTAACCGGAAGCTCCTTCCGCCATCTTACCGGAAGCCAGGTAAAGGTAAAATAACATTGTAACGCTATAGCAAGAAACCGTAACTACCTGGTTCAACGCACCTTTCCCGCTATGAGCACGGCCCCAACTAGTAAGGCCCAGGGAGAGAAAAGGAGAAATACTGATTCAGAAGAGGGGTCGGAATTAGAAACCAAAAAGAAAAAACAAACAAGGAGCACAATGGCTGGAGACAAATCGGGTGAGGGAAGTAAAGGAAACAGAGTAATAAAATCGGCTGCCAAAAATAAAAATGTGAAAACGACCGAGAAGAAAGACAAAATAGCTGAACCTGCGGAAAAAATCCCTAACGAAGAACTAATGGAAGAGGAACAGGTGGATCTCGACGAATCAGACGAGAAAAGTGGTAGTGAGAACAACTCCGATGAAGAGTTAGACCTGGAAGGAGATGTCGTAAAAATAGTCTCCACAATGGCATCTGAACAGAAAGAAAGTAATCTCAAAGCGGAAAAGAGGATGGATAAACTACAAAAAATCCTAAACTCCATGAAGGCAACGATAAACACTCAAAATGCAGCTATCGCTGAAAATACCCAAGAGTTTGGAGTGGTGAGAGAGGAAATAAAAACAGCTAAAAAAGAAGTCAAAGAGGATACCATAGAACAAGTCGATAAACTGAGGCAGGAAATTATCGATGACAATGAAGAAAGAGATACTGACATAGCTGACGTAAAAAAAAGAATGAATGTCCACGAAAAGGACATGAAGGCCATGCAAGAAGTAATCGCGACAACCAAAGACACAGATTATACCAGAAACAGAAGAGAAAGAATCAATGAAGATGAGGCCTTCATCCAAAACGAGTCTAAAAAATTAGAAAACAACTTATTATTCGTTGGGGTTAAGACAACCCTAAATGAATCACAACCAGAACTGGATGAAAAGGTCACAAACATACTGACAGATAATCTAGGGCTCGAACACATGTTATACAAGAAGGCCTACAGAGTCAATTGGAAACAAGATGCCCCAATTAAAGTAGAGTTTTTCGCGGCCTTAGATGCGGACAAAGTGTGGGAATTAAGACCCAGACAGAAAAAGACCACCCTAAAAGAAGAGGGAATGGAAGTAACAGAGAAGGAAGAAAGAGGCTTTGGCATCAAAAGAGACACACCGTTAATCCTCCGCCAACGATACAACAGAGTCAAAATGATCGCAGATGCAGCGGACAAGAAAGGGTTCGAACATAAAATTATCAGAGGAGGAATAATAATCAACAGAGTGACATATAGGCACGACCAATTAGAAGGTGTACCCACCGAACTCCTTCTCTCTCAGCTAAGCAAAAGAGAAGATGAGAATACGGTTGTATTCTTTACTTGCAACAGCCCTCTTTCAAACCACTATAGGGCTCCTTTTGCTATTGATCAGCACAGGTTTGAAAACGTGGAGCAATACTTATTCTACAGGAGAGCTAAAATAGCAGAAGATCCAGATAAACCTGCCATGGCCCTCAAAACCCTAGACCCAGTCGAATGCAAAAAATTCATGGGAGCTCTAACTGCCAACGTGGAAATATGGGAACAACACAGGTTAGAAATAGTAACAAGAGCATGCAAGGCCAAGGCTAAATATCACGAACAAGTGAGAGACTTCCTAAGGTTAACAGGAGATCGTAAAATCGGGGAAGCTTCCAACAATAGAGAATGGGGCATTGGTATGGGGTTAAATAACCCTGAAGTGCTCAACACAACCCTGTGGCCCTCACAAGGAAATATTATGGGCAAAGCCTGGATGGCCGTCAGGCAGAAGTTAAGCAGAAGTGAAAAAGATCTGATGCAGGAAGATGCCGAGGACTCCGAGTAATATGCCTGTCATAAAATGAACAAGACGTCTTCCAACCTTCGAAATGGAAGGTAAATGGGCAGATAACAACAAAACTTCCCTAAGGCTAGTCTCGCTCAATATAAATGGTTTTAATAATTCCTTGAAGAGAAAACATATATTAGATGAATATAGACAATGGCCTAATACGATCGTAGCCTTGCAAGAGACACATTCCAAACCTACCATAGAAAAGATCTGGAACACTCAATGGCCAGGCGAAATAAAATATTCGCATGGAACATCCGCCTCAAGAGGAGTATTACTATTGGTATCTAAAGATTTAAAAAATAAAATAACAAATGAGGGTAAGGACAGTGACGGTAGATGGCAGTATATAATAATTACCTGTGAAAAAGTGAAAATGTGTATAATGAATGTATACGCGCCAACAGCAGACTGCCCCAAAGACCAAAAAACCCTGTGGAAAGAGCTATCAAAATGTATGGATAAATTGAAATATGACCAGTGTGTAATAATGGGTGACTTTAATGTTGATCTGTCTAACAAAAAAACCTCTAAAGTAAGCAAAGAGCTGTCTTATTTTGTAATCGAACAAGACCTGTCCGATATAATAGCAGAAAGAGAAAATGGTAACCCCCCTTATACATGGGAAAGAAATGAGCAGGAATCTCGTATAGATTATATTTTTATATCTAAAAATTTGATAAGCAAGGTGGAGTTAAACGAAACAAATTCTACCCCTCACTCAGATCATAAAGAAACAAGAATAATGCTTCATACGGGTGCTCAAGGTAGGGGTAGAGGGTATTGGAAAATGAATTCGGCCCTCCTCGAAAATGATCGCTTTATTGCCAAAATTGAAGAGTTATGTAGAAATGCTGTAAATGATAATCTTAACCCCAAATTAACGTGGGAATTCTTCAAATTAAAAGTTAGGGAAGAGGCCATAGCAATATCTAGCCAAATGGCGAAAGAAAGAAGAAAAAGTGTACTAGATAGAAATAACAGATTGAATGTTCTCGACAGAAAAAAAAGGCTTAACATTGAAGAACGGCATGAAAAAAATGAGCTACTTGAGCAAGCTAGAGAATATGATTTAAATAAGGCAGAAGGAGCCCTAATAAGGTCCAAAGCCAAATGGGCAGTTGAAGGAGAAAGACCTTCTAAGTTCTTTTGCGCCCTTGAAAAATACAGAGGAGAAAAAAAAGTTATAAACACCTTAAACATCGAGGGTAAATTATCCGATTGTCCCAAGAAAATACTCGAGGAAGGTCATAATTTCTATTCTGAACTGTATTCTAGTAAATGTGTCAACCGCAATGTGGCGGACGAGTTTACAAATCGACAGCAATTTGTCCAGTTAGATGAGACTGATAATGGAATATTATGTGAAGAAATAACAGAGCCTGAAGTTGAAAAAATTGTAAAACAAATGAAGAAAAACAAATCACCTGGTTGCGATGGTTTTACTGTGGAGTTTTTCCAGAAATTTTGGTACACCATAAATGACATGTTCATGAATATGCTTCATCAATGCTTGGGAGAGGGAGAAATGACAGAGAACCAAAAACGTGGCATAATTAGTGTTATTCCAAAGAAAGGGAACGACCCCTCTTACATAAAAAATTGGAGACCCATCACCTTACTCAATGTCGATTATAAAATTATATCAAAAACAATAGCCTCAAGGTTAAATCTCTTTCTCCCAAGCATAATACATGAGGACCAACTTGGCTTTGTGAAGGGAAGGTTCATTGGAACCGCTATTCGAAAAATCGATGACATTATTTCTTATCTTGAACACGAAAAAGAGAGTGGTATTATTGCATCTCTAGATTTTACCAAAGCCTACGATTCCATAGAGTGGACCTTTTTAAGGAAAGCAATGGAAGCACACAACATTAGCGATTTATTCATAGGTTGGATAGAAACTCTTTTTAAAGGTTCCAAGGCGACTTTCATGAACAATGGATTCTCTTCTCAATGGTTCTCGGTGAACAGAGGGATGAAACAGGGTGACCCCCTATCATCCTCTCTGTTCACCATCGTTATTGAAAAACTTGCTGAAAATATTAGGAAAAATAATGATATACTAGGGATAAATCTTGCGGATTCTCAAACTAAAATCACCCAATTTGCGGATGATATTACAATTTCTGTGAAGGACGAAAAGTCCTTATTATGCGCTATTGAATGTGTAGAATCCTTTTCCCTAGCCTCAGGCCTTTGCCTGAATAAGACCAAATCTAATGGTTTCCTAATAGGAGAAATAAGTGTAACAAGTGAAAAAGTAAAAGAAATTAAGTGGGTCAGCTCGATGAAAATCTTGGGAGTTACTTTACTATACCCAAGAAATGAAAAAGAACTTAGAAAAATAAATAGCGACGATATTATAGTAAAGGTGAGAAAGGTTATAGCTCAATGGAAGTGTAGATCTCTAACCATGAAGGGACGAATTCTTGTCTGCAACGTGTTTTTATTACCCTTGTTTCAACATTCGCTGTCATGTATATCCTTTGATAAAGCCGTGTTACAAGAAATTAATGAAATAATGCTCAACTTTGTATGGAAAAATGGATCGCATAGAATTGGTGTGGCCTTTTTGGCCCAGAAAAGTGATAATGGAGGATTAGGTTTACGCTTAATAAATGAGATATATGAGGCTAATAGAATAATGTGGGTGAAAAGAATCATGCATGGAGGTAACAGCACGTGGTACAAGTCCCTAGAAGCCTTTCATGGTAGAAAAGTGGATAATATACTATTATCTAGATATAAACCAACCAATGCTTTGAACGAATTCTATGCCGACCTATTCAGATTGTGGAATAGACATTATTACAAGCACGAGCCTACAGAGCCTGCTCAGTTGTTCAAAGAAAGACTATGGTGTAACAGATTTATAAAAGACAAAAAGCGGATGATATATTATAAGAGTTGGGAAGATCAAGGCATTACTGCCATAGGTGACCTTATAAAAGAGGATGGTTCTTTCATGTCTACCACGGAAATTAGTCTTAACTACGAGTTCAGACCCTCCTTTTTCGAGAGGATGTCGATTAAAAATGCCATACCCAAAAAATGGTTAAGGGTCATTAAAGAAACAGCAGGGGTACAAATAAAAAACTCCGTTGATTTTTATGTTAATGGTACCGCCTTAAACCTCATAAGCTGCAATGCAAAAAATATATATTGTGAATTAATTAAAAAAAGGAAGATGGAGAGAGAAAAGTTTGATGAGTGGCAAAGGTTATTAGATATGGACGATAACCAATTTGATCAGGTGGACTGGAAAAAATGCTTTTCGTTACCATATAAAGCCACAACAGAAACTAGATTGCAAGAACTTCAATTCAAGATTCTTCATAAAATAATTACATGTAACGTGCACCTAAAAAATATTAGAATCATCAACTCTCCAGGGTGTAACTACTGTAATCTAAAAGATGACATCGTCCATTTCTTTGTCAAATGCAAACTTAATACTAACATATGGCA
Source organism: Sthenelais limicola (assembly GCA_942159475.1). Taxonomy (NCBI): domain Eukaryota; kingdom Metazoa; phylum Annelida; class Polychaeta; order Phyllodocida; family Sigalionidae; genus Sthenelais; species Sthenelais limicola. The sequence continues at coordinate 116,943,270 of OW804097.1, read as the reverse complement.
GAATATTTTGAGATGGATACATGAAGTAGGGTACTTAAATACAAACAAAAGAGGTAAAAACCTTGTGTCTGTGAACAAAGGTAGAATGGTAGTAGTTCTTCAAGATATAATGTTTGGTTTTGAAGGAGACGAACAATGTGTAAAAATTATAAATTGGATTGTCCTGCAGGTCAAAGCCATAATACATAGGCAAAGGTTGTTCGACCAAGGTAAAATAAATGTATTAAATGTATTTTCCGAGCTCAAAATGAGATGCAATGTAACTCTCTATTCAATTTCAACCTGTGAAGCCCAGAGAGAAAAAAAGGCAATGTGGAGAAGGCTTAAAGATGACATACAAGAAAAAATCGACAGTCTAAAATAACAACTAGAATTGCCTCCAACTGGTGTCTACCCTTGCCTTCTCCGCAAGGCCCAACCTCGATAGCTCGTTCCATTATATATAAGCCCGAAAATTCCAAAGGTGCTGCCACCTGAGGACAAACGGTGAAAGCTCTTACCCGAAAGAATCAACACTATCGCCATCTAGCGTTTATGTTTCGCAACTAGCGGACCCACATCTATGGTGCCAAAAAATAATCGCATGTTGTTTACTACCTGAATTTTCCTTTTATGTACGATTACCCTGCCCATCATATATGTCAATGTCGGAAATAAAATATTTGCAAAAACAAAACAAAAAACCAATAATTATCGAATCATGTCAGAAAAACGAAGAATATCCCATATGATACAATTCCACATAGAATGCTCAATCAAATTAGATTAAAATAATCTGCTACCCTGACCTTATTGGGGGGGGGGGGGGGGGTGACATTTCCAGGTACCCTCACCCCTGGAATCATTAAGTAACATGTCCTGTACAGTCTAGGCCTATAGTTGAGAGAGTCCCTTCAAACGAAGGGAAAGCCTCTCGCCTCAAACCGCAAGGTGCCATTATAATTCCATAGAGACCGCAAAATGTCATTATATTCCCATTAAAAGGCCGAGTCTTAAGCCAGGAAATCAATTAGCGAAGTAGGCTGACATACCATTCTTATCTGATCTGAGGGTTTGGACCTATAGAGTGTGTCAAGTTCGAGTAGAATTATTTACAATAATTGTAATTCACCACTATAATAAAAAGTTAATAAATCTTCCCCCTACCATGTGATCTGAGGTTCAAGTTTCTATTATCTGTATACATATCATCCTGACTTATTGTATATGCTAATTGGAGCATAATAATAGTAAGTCACTTCCAGTCATCGACGGAAGTAATATTGTCAACTATTTAATATTACTGTAATCTGTTGCAAGAGGGCTTGCAAAACATCCCTCCAGCCGGGGAATGCCCACTTTAAAAGCAATAATCTCATTGAAATAAAAGGTCTCTAATATATGTGGGTGAATAATTACTGGTAAAGTAGCTAGATAGAATCCATAGAATGACGTTGGAAGCGCATGTATATTTAAAACACTGTGATTTGGTTTCTGTATTTATACGACTTCCAGCGCTAGATAGCCAAGAAATGATAACGTGAATACAATTATCAATTAAATTGATCAATTTTGCGACTTGTGACTATTTTTTCTGTAAGTGTAACACGTTTGCCTAATTTTCTCGCTATTGAATCCTCCAATGTTATAAAGAATACGAAAAATTATGTTTACTTTTACATATTATATTCTGTCCACATAACCCTACTCGATTTTCCATAATCGAGCCTTTTAAAACACCTCTCTGTATAGTTCTCTGTGAAGTTCTGGACTGGAAAACGGGGGAATAATAGTTACCATCCAACATGTTTTTATCCCGTAGAAACAGTAGTTTAGATGTTCGTTTCATGGAGCGCGTGCCCTTTATTGTCCGAAAAACACATACAGCGAAAACAGAGAAAGAAGGAATATTTATGAAATAGTGGATTAAGAAGTTACAGAAAGGATTTGCATTACAATTAACAAAGTAGCAACGGCAAGTTCGTGTGTTTGTGTGTGGTGGTGTGTGTGTGGGGGGGGGGGGGGGCAACGGGGAGGCGGGGGGGGGGGGGGGAGGGAAACAATGGTTGTTCATTTGGAATTTCTATAGGCAATACCCAGCGGACCGATTTCTACTTGTAAGACTTGGATTGATTAAGTCCGCTAGCGGTGTTTTCATCGCTTTCACGCTATAAATCTATTAGGGTCAGACTTTCAGAAAATGCACAATTAGCAGCTGGACACATTTAGTGAATTCTGCTGAATTAGGCTGCAATTTGGTCAATACTAGGTAAATTCGAGTATATTCAGCATTGCATTGATTCTAGCAATCTGTTTGCTTAGGTTGAACTGTATTTTGAACTTTATTTTTGTCTAAAATTTGGGTTATTTGAGAAGATTGGTGAAGGTGAATTGTGCATTTTTTTTAACCATTTTGCCAGTCCAATCTTTTTAAGAGACTGATAACGGCCTAGGTTGATATGCTTTTTTATGAATAGCACTTCTTGTATGTTTGTTTTGTTTTAAGATTTTTATTCAGCTACGACATTTTGCACCGGTTTATACAATAAATCTCAGTGCGTGCTGAGTTTCAATAATAATAAATGTTATCAAAAAGGAAAATTTAGGCTAGAGATATCAAAGTTAAATTATTTCGTACAGATCGTGTGTCGATATGACATTAAAACTATCACCCGGGCTTGTGTCCATTTTCATGACAATCCAAATAATGACACATAAGCATAGTTCACCATATAATCAAAATCTGGTTCACATATAACAGAGACCTTTGCCCCTACGAGCGTTTACCTTCATGCGGTCAGAAAGATGATGACAAATAGTACCACTCAGTACATAATTTCCTCGATTCCCCAGAAATCATTCCTCATTTGGAAGTTTTTGAGAAGGACCCTTTTAATTTCTTTTTTAAATGTATCTTTATCTTCGATTGCTTTTAAAAGTTAAATGTACATAAGCCGTATTTAAAATGACCAAAGTTGCGTTGCATATAAGCAACGCTCGTCGTCCTTAAGGGGTTAATTCATCTTTTTAAAAAATATAATTATGCTATAAACATGCGAGTTGGTATATAACTCTTATTAGTTGTATTGCAGTTATACATGTGTAGACATGGCACACATTTCCTATAACCACGAGTGTTAATCCGATTTGGTCTCAGACATAATGTCCAGCTTTTTCCCCTTCGCTCAATGTGAAAACATGTTTAGGCTTGAGAGAGGAGTAGGTAAACCCAATATGGGTCAGATCTTCAGAAAATGTACAATTCATCTTCAGAAATCCTCTAAAATAACCCACATTTAAGACAAAAATGAGCTTCAGAATGCAGTTTAACTTAACAGAACTGATACTCGAATCAATGGGATACCAAATATACTCAGATATACCCGGTATATATTCGTCATTTTTCAGTGTAATTCAGGATAATTTCCTTAATGTGTAGAGCTGCAAATTGTACATTTGTATAATAAAATATGGATTTATAGATATAAGGATGATAGGTGGTTTATTTCATCGTTGATTTCTTCATAATTGTAATTAATGTACTCTCAAGTTTAGTACTACTGAAATTGAATGAATGTCTTTGGAAAAACACAACAAAATGGCTATTTTGTTGTTATTGGCGTGAGTCATTGTTGATACCGGTTTCAATTATTGGTAGTACTTAAACTGCCAAGTTTTCCTGGAATGCTGTTCGTGTCTCCTTGGAGTTAATACCAAAAACAATATGGTAGTAGGAAACAAGAAGTAAATTTTATGTTTAAATACTTTCAATTTTAATTGCTCAATTAGGAGAAATAATTTCAGCAGAATAGTTCGAGTACACAATTCATCATCGATTTGGTGAAAAATAGCGCTTGAAGAAAACATTTTATCGTTATAGTCTCATAGCTTTGAATAAATATGCTTTCAAATCTGATATATTACTGAGCCAAATGGAGTGGAATAAAATTGAATGCTTTATTTATTACATTAATCATTGAATGAATGTTTCAAGTACACAATTCGTCATCGATTTAATTATTGAACGGTTGGGGATTAATGTGGTATTGGAAATAAAATCAATTGAATTTGCATTTTATTTTGTCATTAAGTTCTATTCCTGGGTTGACCTGAATTAGGTACAACAGTTTCGTCAATTTTTTTGGCCTTTAATCTCCCAACAATTTGCTAGGCCGCCAAGGTAGCTACAACAACGCGCTCACGTGTGCAAAACCAGCCAATCACGGGCGAGATATTTGTTCAGCATCCAATGGCGTTGCTAGTTGCATGCGGAAGCCAGGAGTACAAGTGGGTATATAAGAAGCAGTTGCTTGTATTGCAGTTCATCCACACACATCACAGCACCTTACGCTACTTCGTGTAAACGCTTCAACAAACATCCATCAACATGGTAAGTCTTTCCTATATTTCTGAACAAGTGCCGGCCCAGATTAGACATTCCTTTTCCGAGAGTGTTTTTTTTTATTAACTTGAAATATTCTACATCGATCGCCCCCATCCTCGTATAATTATATAAATTTATAATTAGCCGTATCGGTTTCTTTCTCCTCCCCACTCACAGGAGTTATAAATACATATTATCTGGGAGGTAGGTTTATTGTTATATGTACCTCACGGATTTTATATATTATGTGATTATACACACGACTGATTTCAAGCTCCTGTAGTATTTAAGAAATATTTTCTTCAATCGATGAACTATTTCATCACTGGATCCATGTACCACTTGTACTGACCGACTTGGAATGAGTCGAGATACTTTAATGTGAACCTATACTATTTTTTTTACTTTATTTTCATTTACTGATTGAAGGTAATATAATGAATGAGCCTTGTTCAAAATACTACATTATTGTGGGTTTTTTGTTTTGTTCTTATTCACTTACAGGCCAAGACATTTTAACAAACAGAAATTCAAATGTAAAAACGTATTGTTCTCCATGGACGTGCTTCATACGGTGCCTGTATAAGAAACAAACGTACCTCATAAGGAGATCTACTTACATAAGAGCAAAATTATATTCCTGCAATCTAAGCCATTGGTTACTAAGAAAATACGAAACAAAATGAAATAATCAGGATCAGAGGATCACGCACATTGTTCTAGATACCTGAATAATGTCTATATCATGAAAGACTACCAGAAAATTCTATCATTGTCGTACTACATATGTACATCCCACTCAATTTCTTTCTTCGACAAAGGATAAATGATATTTTTGGCTGGTGCTGTATGTCTGACTCTGAGTAGCCTTACCGCAATCATTGCAACAATAAGAAGCTCTATTATGCAGCTCGGTACATGAACTCTATAGCTATCGATCCCTCGCTTTAACACAATACATCAATAAGTAAAGTGGCGTGATATAGATTTATCGATTGTTATCCATGCAACAACACCAAGTTGTTCAGATTCCCAGGCCTTCTAAGATGCGCGATGAATTTAAGCAAATGGGTCAGATTCTCTCAAAATGTACAATTCGCCTTCACCAATCCTCTCAAATAGCCCACATTTAAGACGAAAATGAGCTTCAAAATGCAGTTTAACATAACAGGACTGATACTTTAAATCAATGGGATACCAAATATACTCAGATATACGCAATATTCTTCACTTTTCAGCCTAATTTAGGAGAATTTTCTAAATGTGTAGAGCTGCCAATTGTATATTTTCTGAAAATCTGACCCAAATTGTTATTGAGGAACAGGAGATCCAGGCAATAACCAATACTTATTGCTCGTGACGTTAGATCCTCTTGAGAGAATAAAAGGAGGGTGGCCTAGTATTCTTTTCTCACAGAATACACTCGTATGATCTTTTCAAGAGGTTGGATACTAAATAGAACCCTGTGTTGTTATGGTCTTTATTTACGTCAATGTATCCTTCACTCTCATTCTTCGATCATCTACCTCAAGTGATGTATATACTTTGATTTTTATTATCTGATCAAGTTAGGAATTAGTGATCGAAAAGAATGATGACAGGGGCAGGTAGATGGGGTTTATTTAGTGTAGGTCCGACCTTTCGGGTAGCATTGGCTGTAACATTGGCCCTTTTTCAAGGTTTTATTATATAATTATTTAAGATCTCTACCATTGCCGTTATTATTACCAGTATAAATTCATCTATCCAGTCAAGATAGGCTGACGTGTTCCGATAATACTCAATGACCTGCGACATTAACTTTTACAACCCAGTTCGTTGGTTGATGATCATGCTCGCTGTACTGGCACTAATCGTTGCCTAACTCCCATGAGTCATGCAGTTGCTACTAACTGCAGTACACAAATGTATACAAGCTTTCGCCCATTGAGGCAGATCCTACCCTCAGGGAACTTCAGGAGGGTTTCAATTAATATTAATTGTGATGTGTTCCAGGGAAATGAGTCATACGTCGCAAAGTTGATATTTTTCAAAGTGTTTTATTCACAAGATGTATTTGTGGAAATGTTTCCATGTTTGGGTTGCTTAACGCTTGTGCTACCCTGAATACATGTACTAAATTTCAGGACAGTCTAATAAATATATCCATGTATTTCTAAGGTCATCTTCTACAGTATATTTAGATTCTTTACTAGTAAATGTCCGCCCAGAGATATTTCAAACTTTTTTTCACAAATAAAAATATCAAACTTTAAATATAGAAATACTTATTTTGATGTCCTACTGTTTACTATCATTGGAATCGGCTTGATCTCATCTTTTCAAATATGATAATATCTCAAAATCCATTTTTTGCGACTTGGGACTCATTTCCCTGGAACCCATCACAATTGTTATTATTACATTGACCACAATGTTTACCAAATAGGCGAAGTGTACATGAATTGTGATGAAACGAAATAAAATCTTTCAATAATATGGCAGTAAATAAAAAAACACAATTAGGCAATAGCAATGGGTAAATATTTAGTAAGGTATGAAGGTACTCTATGAATTTACCCATTTTTGTGTTATACATAGCTGTCCTGTTATTATACTTAATTACATATTACCTTTTTTCCTCTACAGCGTGAATGCATCTCAATCCACGTTGGCCAGGCTGGTGTCCAGATCGGTAATGCCTGCTGGGAATTGTACTGCCTTGAGCACGGTATCCAGCCTGATGGCCAGATGCCCTCTGACAAGACCATTGGAGGTGGTGATGATTCCTTCAACACCTTCTTCTCTGAGACTGGTGCCGGCAAGCATGTCCCACGTGCCGTCTTCGTTGATCTTGAGCCAACAGTAGTTGGTAAGTAAATAATATAAAACATAAAATCAGCCAAAACTGTTATAGTTGGATGCATCAGAAATCTTTCATAATACCATAAAATCTCTATTAGTGGCTGGCTCTATCAGAAGTGGCACACCCGATTTTGGGTTCATAATTTTGTCCATATTTGTCCAAATACATTTATACGCAAAATTCTGTCATAGAAACCAGAGGTAGACTTGGGGATAATTTTGGGGAAAATTTTGGATAAATGTATGACAGTTCCAGGGTGAAAAGATTTGACTTTATAAGTCATTGTGGGTGCCCAGACATTCTGGGGTAAGGTTCTCCATTGAGGGGCAGCCTTCAAATGATCACACATTTATTAAAGGGTTTGTGCTAATTGGTTTGTCCTCTAATAGAAGTCATACCCCAACTTTACACTAGGAAGCGGCTTCCTCTTTTCAGTTGGTGCATGAAACGGACAATATTTGTTCAGATATTGTATATATATCCAGGTATCCTAATTCATAAACCTTCTTTCTTACAGATGAGGTCCGCACTGGAACCTACCGTCAACTCTTCCACCCCGAGCAGTTGATCACTGGTAAGGAGGATGCTGCCAACAACTACGCCCGTGGTCACTACACCATTGGTAAGGAGATCGTCGATCTTGTCCTTGACCGAATCAGGAAATTGGCTGATCAGTGCACTGGTCTCCAGGGCTTCCTCATCTTCCACTCCTTCGGTGGTGGCACTGGCTCTGGCTTCACCTCCCTTCTCATGGAGCGTCTCTCCGTTGACTACGGAAAGAAGTCCAAGCTTGAGTTCGCTATCTACCCAGCCCCACAGGTCTCCACAGCTGTTGTTGAGCCATACAACTCCATCCTTACCACCCATACCACCCTTGAGCACTCTGACTGTGCCTTCATGGTTGACAATGAGGCCATCTATGATATCTGCCGCCGTAACTTGGACATTGAGCGCCCAACATACACCAACCTCAACAGATTGATTGGCCAGATTGTCTCCTCCATCACTGCTTCCCTCAGGTTCGATGGTGCCCTCAACGTTGATCTTACAGAGTTCCAGACCAACTTGGTGCCATACCCACGTATCCACTTCCCTCTGGCCACATACGCCCCAGTCATCTCTGCTGAGAAGGCTTACCATGAGCAGCTCTCAGTTGCTGAGATCACCAACGCTTGCTTTGAGCCAGCCAACCAGGTATGTCATTATCTGTTTCTGAGGATATTAATATTTTATCAATTCTGGTATAATGGAGATAAATAAAAGCAATGAAAATAAAGATGAACAAGGATTAAATATGTGTAATTAATTTCACTTATTCTTATCCAATACTACTATTGATGTTATGAGAAACTAAAAATGTTAATCACTGTTAAATTAATCTTTTAACAATCTCTTTTGACCCTCTTTAGATGGTGAAATGTGACCCACGTCACGGCAAGTACATGGCCTGCTGCATGTTGTACCGTGGAGACGTCGTCCCCAAGGATGTCAACGCAGCCATTGCCACCATCAAGACCAAGCGTACCATCCAGTTTGTTGACTGGTGCCCAACTGGTTTCAAGGTTGGCATCAACTACCAGCCACCAACTGTTGTGCCAGGTGGTGATCTTGCTAAGGTACAGCGTGCCGTGTGCATGTTGAGCAACACCACCGCCATTGCTGAGGCCTGGGCTCGTCTTGACCACAAGTTCGATCTCATGTATGCCAAACGTGCCTTCGTCCACTGGTACGTAGGAGAGGGTATGGAAGAGGGTGAGTTCTCTGAGGCCCGTGAGGATCTTGCTGCCCTTGAGAAGGATTACGAAGAGGTTGGAGTTGACAGCGTTGAGGGCGAGGGTGAGGAGGAAGGTGAAGAGTATTAAACTCAACCATTCCTACACCATGCCGATGAACTGATAGACTTAAAACTATAACATCATGATAAGAGAAATTGTTCAATTCAGCAATAAAATATGAAAAATCAATCCACTTGTTTTTTTCACTTTCTCTCATCTTATCATTAGATTCCCTGGTACATTTATAATTTGTCCAGCTTCAAAAAGGTCTTACACTATCAGGTTAAATGCTATACCAATGATTACGTCATGCATCTATCAATGTATTTAGTGATGGCATTATAGCTTTAGGCCCAAGTTCACTAATATTTTGTTATGATTCACAGAGAACTTATCATATTCCATAGCCAATCTAATTTACCAAGTCTATACACACCAGTCTCAAAGGCTAATGAAAAAAGCTATATGACCCATCTGATTGAGAAGCTTAATAACACTATATATGCATTGGAAGGAATTACCAAAATCGTAGTTGTGAACTGAAACGTAGTACTTATAATAATATTATAAGTACTACGTTTCAGTTCACAACTGTTTCAGTACACATGTAGTAATATCCTTACACATGGTATTCGAAATCTCCTCAGTGTTTAATGTCAATCACTAAATCATTTGATCACTAACTCCTGAAGAAGGGCAAGTCACCCGAAAGCTAGAGATAATTTAATAAAACAACAAGATCAAGTTTATTATGCTCTCTCTATTACTACATCATTTTATCAAGCCAGCTTACCCGATATACAGTGAGCCCTTCTGCCTCTACTAAATCATTTAATATATGGGTCAGATTTTCAGAAAATGTACAATTCAACTTCGCCAATCTTCTCAAATAACCCAAATTTCAGACGAAAATAAAGTTCAAAATACAGTTCAACCTAACCAAACAGATTGCTAGAATCAATGCAAGGCCGAATATACTCGAATTTACCTAGTATTGTCCAAATTGCAGCCTAATTTAGCAGAACTTACTAAATGTGTACATCTGCCAATTGTACATTTTCTGAAAATCTGACCCATATATGGCAGGGTATGACAAGGTCGACTCCCAAACGCCCACGACCTTAAGAACTATAACATTGATTGTCATTTGTTTGAATCTCCCCCTGAATAGTAGCCGTTTTCAAGGCTTTTCCAGGACTGAATTTACTTTTTCAACTAGATTCCTAAAATTGATTAATTTCAATGTCCATTTAACAGGAAAATTTGTGATTTGGAAAATTGAGTTATCCGTCCGTCCGAGTTTTGAATTTTAATTCTAATCTAATGATACTTGACTTACTTCGAGAATAAAGTATTAAATAAAGTTTCAACTGATTTTTTAAAAAGGTCCGACATAATGATAAAATAAAAACAACAAATTCAAATTCTACAGTCTCATCATTAACGACTCAACTCAACCATAACTAGAGTGATACAAACAGTTGGTAGTGTATCCACACATACATGATTTTTCAAAAGATGTCAATGCAATTTTTCAGGCTTAAAGGGTTCATGGTCACTTTTAGGACAACAAACTTCATGGAGCCATAAATACAACACCCAAGTCCCAATTTTTTTACTTCCATTTATGTCCAACTTATAGTCACTTACAGGCACGAATTGAGAAAGCCTAGTTGAAAAGGTCTGTTTAGCACAAGAGGGCACTGAGAGTTCTGTGTGACCTCACAAAAGTTCGTCTGCGTTGGTCAAACTCCTTTCACCCACCCCACCCTCAGAAGAACATCAATATATGGTTCATCCCACTGCAACTCCAACACAGATGGAGAAGTTCACGTCAGCATACAAGCTCAGTCTTCTCTCTAAGTAGTATATCGAATTGGCACCTTTGCCCAGGATCCAACGAGACTCATCTAGGAAGTTCATGAACTAGCTGTCCCATGTACCGTATTTCCCCGTTTATAAGTCTGCCCCGTTAACAGGCCAGGGATTCAGGACGTTCTCATGGTAATACCGAATGTATTGTATGAAATGTATGTGCGATTTCTTTTAGAGTAGGGGCCTAAATGCAAAAAAATCGTTGATGTACTGTAATATTGTATGTATCTTCTGTTTTTGTAAAATGGAAGAGCAACTCTCGCCATATTAGTAAACTGTAATGAAGTTAATGCTTAAATTGTACATACCTTTATAGAAGATGAGACCTATCACATTGTGAAAATCTGCCTAATATAATTGTTTAAAAAAAATATATATAAGCCGGGCTCCGTACAGCCCAGGGCTTTTATTGCCATCATAAAATAAGAGGTAAAAAAAAGAATCAAATTAATTGACCAGTTTTATAATTGGGAAAACCAGTTGGACATTACTATCATGTGGAAAATCAGCCATAAGTCGCAAAATTGATATTTTTCAAGGTGTTTTATTCACAAGTTCCCTTTGATCGAATAATCTCAATAGATGGCGCCTTGAAAAAATCATAAAGATTTAGATTTAGAAAATATTTTATTCAGGTCTACTACATTTCCACACGTACAAGCATGAATTTTCTCAGGACAGCCTGATTCAAATAATAGAAAAAAGTTTTGATCTTATACATTCACTCTGTTTAGGACAGTACTATTATGATTACATTAACATGTTAACATGCAAGAAAAAATGTTCGTATCAAATCATTTTGCATTACTCACTAAATTATTCAAATGTAAAATAGCATAAGCACCCAGAAACTAAAACAGATTATCCAGCTCATATCACATTAACATTTATGTGTATTGAGAGGACGGGGTAGGCTAAAAACAAATATTATACAGACAACCGACGCCGTGCTCTAAAGACATTATCTCAAATTTCAAGACTATGACTGTATTAAATATATATTCTAAGTAGTTTCTAAGGTCACCCTATGGACTATATTTAGCTACTTTACCGTAATTGTCCACCCAGAAAAATGGCAACTTCAAATATCAGACATAAAATATGGAAATACTTGTTCGATTTCCTGAATGTTAATACCATTGGAATCCACTTAACAGTGTTATAGCCTCTATGGAGCTAAATGTCCATCATTATACCTGCTATATTGCTGGAGCACCCACTGTGCGTCAACCCCTCTAAACATTAGCTAGCTATTAGCTGGACATGTGTGCTCCAAGCCTCGAAAATGCTGTTTTCCGGCCGTTTTCACCTCCAAAGGTTTTAGTGAATGTAATATAAAGTATGCTGATGGGTTATGTGGTCACTTTTTAGTGTGTCATGATGGAATAATGAGTATAATTGCCATTATCAAACATTCAAAACATGAAAGCCCATCAATCTGGTGCCTCCACTCTCTGTGTAGACACACTGTATGGCTGCCAGTGAGGATAGCTGCTGACTGGGGTGACGTCATGTGAATACTATGTATACCTTCTATACTGCTGCATGACCCCCATTATACCATCTATGTTGATGCATGACCTTCCTTATACCCTCTATACTGCTGCATGAACCCCATTATACCATCTATGTTGATGCATGACCCTCCTTATACCCTCTATACTGCTGCATGACCCCCATTATACCATCTATGTTGATGCATGACCCTCCTTATACCCTCTATACTGCTGCATGACCCCCATTATACCATCTATGTTGATGCATGACCCTCCTTATACCCTCTATACTGCTGCATGACCCTCATTATACCCTCTATACTGCTGCATGACCCCCATTATACCCTCTATACTGCTGCAGGACCCTCATTACACCCTCTATACTGCTGCATGACCCCCATTACACCCTCTATACTGCTGCATGACCCCCATTATACCCTCTATACTGCTGCATGACCCCCATTATACCATCTATGTTGATGCATGACCCTCCTTATACCCTGTATTCAATTCAATTCAAGTTATTTTTTATTCATACAAAATAGTTGTACAAAAAGGAGGCCTGCATCTGAAAGTTAAGTTCAGATTTTCCAGCGGGTTCCTAACTAGTTGGGAATGATAAAATTTTGTTTTATTTACATTATTATGCCAAAAATGGAATTGAGGGTTATTTTTCTAGACGTCTACACTATTGGTGTTTGGTTAAGGGTAGAAGTAGTTTATAGTAAGAAAACGGTAAACATCATCTATAGCTACCATGTAATTTGAAATATCTGATACATTTGATACTTTCATCAGTAGAGGAGACAAAATACAACAGTGCAAAACAATAATAAGAATGGCAATGAAAATGGCGATAAGATTGGCAATAACATTTTTTTTTTTTTTTTTAAGACTTTATTTCGACAGCTTCTTCAATGAGTTAACATGAGAACAAGTTTCTTATGCATGTTTCGACTTGCTGCTGAGTTTCGACTTGCTGCTGAGGTGCGAGCTACAACTATGATGTGTAAATTTCTCAGGCTAACTTTAAATGATAAAAAACGGCTTATGCTAAATGAGCTAACAAGCTAACAGGGAGAGGCGATTGGTATTTTGCGCTTGCTAGTGCTTGAGATTCAGGGCAGATTGGCAGATAGTCAGTCCAGACCTAGCAGTACAGCAATATCACAGTATCCTTCTATACCAAGTAATTCTAATGCAATGCTACGACTCAGAGTTCCCCCTCTCCCCCTTTAGACTCTCGTTGTTATTACAGTGGGATCGGTTTTCTGAAGGTTCTGCGGGGTTCTGCGTAATCATTTTATATGTGAGTGTGTGCAGAGACTATTATATAGTTGGGCTGGTGTTTGCTCGCCTATACATGTGTGTGTGCGTGTCTGCAAACACTCTGGTACACACACATGATGGGTCAGATTGTCAGTAAATGTACAATTGGCAGCTGTACACATTTAGTAAATTCTGCTAAATTCTGCTGCAATTTGGTCAATACTCAGTAAATTCGAGTATATTCGGCATTGCATTGATTCTAGCAATCTGTTTGGTTTGGTTGAACTGTATTTTGAACTTTATTTTCGTCTGAAATGTGGGTTATTTGAGAAGATTGGCGAAAGTGAATTGTACATTTTCTGACAACTTCACCCACTATGTATAGAAAGGACAGCTAGGTTACCATTCTTTTTAGGGGAAGAAATAACATGGTAGAATGACTGATCTATACAGACTACCCTGTCATGTAGTACCGTAATTGGGTCAGATTTTCAGAAAATGTGCAATTCACCTTCACCAATCTTCTCAAATAACCCAAATTTCAGACGAAAATAAAGTTCAAAATATAGTTCAACCTAACCAAACAGATTGCTAGAATCAAAGCAATGCCGAATATACTCGAACTTACTTAGTATTGACCAAATTTAGCAGAATTTACTAAATGTGTACAGCTGCCAATTGTACATTTTCTGAAAATCTGACCCAATTTATTGTGGAAAATCAATTAACTTAGGTATCTATAGATAGATCATTTTATTCCTTTGACATCCATGTATTATGTTTCAGATGCTTGTTAAAAAATCCGAAGCATGTAAAATCATATTTAAGGGACGTTTTAAAAACGTCACCCATATAGATAAGCTTTGTTGCTCTTATGTTTTTTTTAATTCAGGAAGTTTATGCAGCAAGTCAAATAATAATGATATTCAAGTATGGGATACATGAATCCGTACATAATTATGATGATAATAATAATCATAATATGATAATATTTGTGACCGTTTACTTCGATTTCTGTCAAACATGACACTTTTAATATATTTCAATAGAACTTTAAGATATGTAAACAGCATACATAAGGTATTTATTTGAAGCATACATGTATGTTTACTTTACCTATGTATACTTTAAAAATGTTCCGGTCACTTAGAAAAGCCCAGAGATTAGTCCAGGGGAAATAGTGTGTTGTGGAGAAGGAGGGGTAGACCTATGCAAGTCCATCCATGTAAAGGAGATGAGAGATGAGTACAGATGAATTATTATTTTTTTCCCTACGCCGGGTCTTTATTCAGGCTTGTCAACAAATCCTTCACCAAGATCGCGTGACATCTAGAATTACATCGCATCTTTCACCCCTCTTCAGCTGTTTTTCTCTACATTTACATATTACCATTACATCTTTATTTGAATAAACACTACAAGGGTCAGATTTTCAGAAAATGTACAATTCACCTTCACCAATCCCCTCAAATAACCCAAATTTCAGACGAAAATAAAGTTCAAAATACAGTTCAACCTAACCAAACAGATTGCTAGAATCAATACAAAGCCAAATATACTTGAATTTACCTAGTATTGGCCAAATTGCAGCCTAATTTAGCAGAATTTACTAAATGTGTACAGCTGTCCATTGTACATTTTCTGAAACTCTGACCCACATCGCAGACATACTGCTAAAATCAATTGACCTCACTTCACTCCTTGCGTTATTTGTCACCCTGATTGTGCTATTTCTCAATCCATCCATTTTGTATCATTGGATTGCGTTTTCAGACTTGCAACATTCACAATGGCAACTCATACATATTTTTTCGATATACCTACTTAGACGCCACTCAGGGAAGGTTATAAATCATTATTAAATCCCTCCCATGAATTATCATTAATTAATCAATACCAATCACATGATAATAGTGGAAAACTTCAAACACAAACTGTTAAGGCTGGTCTCCACTGGCTGCGGTAAGCTCTGCGGTAAGCCTTGCGATGGTTTGTGCTGGTTCTGTAGGTGGTGAGGAATGACGAGTTCCTTGCCTACATGGTCAGTGAATCATGTACTCAGGAACTCGCCACTTCTCACCAACACAGCACCATCGCAAGGCGTACCGCAGAGCTTACCGCAGAGCTTACCGCAGTCAGTGGAGACCACCCTTAACACTACTCGCCATATACCCCCCTCCCACGCCCCCCCCCCCCACCCCCGCCTACCCACCTACCTACCTATATATATTCTCCCCACTCTCTTGCTATTTTTTTTATTTTACAGAAATTGCATTGATCTCACTTTCACAATTACGATATTGTCTGGAGTCAAATAAATATTATACAAAATATTTCATTATCATTTCAGACCAATTTGTATTTTGTATTTAAAAATTTGTATTTAAAGATTTTTATTCAGCAATAGAACATTATGTAACCATTACAATTTTCTCAGAACGTGCTGGTTTAAATGTAGAAAAAAGAGTTCATTTATAAGTAATAATATGTTAACAGCAATCTATATGGATCGTAAGATAGAAGAAAGATTTACAAATAACACATTTTTAAGAGCCTGGCACATAGGCAATTTACAAATCGATAAAGAAAAATTAAAATCCAGTCCCAGCGTAGTGTCTAAATCATATATATGGGTCAGATTTTCAGAAAATGCACAATCTACAGTTCTACACATCTCTCAAATTCTGCTAAATTAAAGTGAAAAATGATAGATACTGAGTGTATTCTGTATTGTATTCATTCAATAAATCTGTCTGGTTATGTTGAACTGTATTTGAACCTGATTTTTTGTCTTATATTTGGGTTATTTGACAGGATTGGTGAAGGCGAATTGTAAATTTTCTAAAAACTT
This sequence comes from Sthenelais limicola, assembly GCA_942159475.1. NCBI lineage: Eukaryota > Metazoa > Annelida > Polychaeta > Phyllodocida > Sigalionidae > Sthenelais > Sthenelais limicola. Next base: position 116,926,796 of record OW804097.1, on the reverse strand, counting down.
GACCCACATAATCCTAATGGGATTTACCGTCAACATTCACCCGTTTAACCTATAATATATATATATATATATATATATATATATATATATATATATATATATATATATATATATATTGAAACTTTATTTTTCCAAATTCTTTTTTTACATATGGCCTACTCGGAAAAACGGGTTACATATCTCTGCCTTGACAGTTCTTCCGACAGAACCCTCTAATTCACTACAAGAACATAAGTGTTTCTATAATACATACAAGAGAAATACATATGAAATAAATCTAAATTAACATATCATGTTACCACATCAATTGTGGGGGCTATGTATCTTTGCAGTAGGTTTTAAACAATTTTAAAGAGGGGGTAAGCTTACAAAATGTTGTGTCGGCAATTTCCATGCTACCTCATGATTGGAATAACAAATCATGATTATACAATTTACAGATTAAAACAACAAACTCCTGCAGCCAGGAGTATAAAGCTGAGGCATCCAAACACCGACAAAGCCTCACTAAAGTCGACAACAGTTTAAAGGAAATACAGGAGTTCAGTCAGGCAGCATTGGGATGAGAACATAAGTAGTATAGTGTTCATTAACTTCATGAATTAGCGAAACATGAATGAACAGAGTTGGCGCTACAATGCACGCATCTAGGTGCATGAGGTCGACAGAAAATGTTTACACGGGTCAGATTTTCCGAAAATGTACAATTGGCAGCTCTGCATATTTAGGAAATTCTGCTAAATTAGGCTGAAAAATGAAGAATACCGGGTATATCTGAGTATATTTAGTATCACATTGATTTACAGTATAAGATCTGTTGAATTAAACTGCATTTTTAAGCTCATAATTATGTTCTCTTAAATATGGGTTATTTGAGAGGTTTGGTTAAGACGAATTGTACATTTTCTGAAAATCTGACCCTTTACAAACAACAATCGGTAGCTCAACACGTTTTGTAAGTTCTGTTAAATTAGGTTGAAAATGATAAATACTTGCTATATCTGAGTATATTTGGTTGATTAATTAAATGTGTTCTGTTGTGTCGAACTGATATTTCACCCACCAGCTGGACACTCTAGGTCCAAACCCTCAGATCAGATAAGAATGGTATGTCAGCCTACTTCGCTTATTGATTTCCTGGCCTAGACATTTTGCGGTCTTTATGGAATTATAATGGCACTTTGTGGTTTGAGGCGAGAGGCTTTCCCTTCGTTTGAAGGGACTCTCTCAACTATGGGCCTAGACTGTGGATGGCTTAATGGCTCAATGTGTACGATATGTTAACTAATTTCACGTTTATTTTTCAGGCGTTCTGTAAGTTGACCCGTCTACCCGTCTGTACCTGCCCTCCTGCATGACTCACTGAACCAATGGGACAAACAACCTGGACATGGGTCAGATTTTCAGAAAATGTACAATTCACCTTCACAAATCCTCTCAAATAACCCAAATTTCAGACAAAAATAAAGTTCAAAATACAGTTCAACCTAACCTAACAGATTGCTAGAATCAATGCAATGCCGAATATACTTGAATTTACCTAGTATTGACCAAATTGCAGCCTAATTTAGCAGAATTTACTAAATGTGGACAGCTGCCAATTGTACATTTTCTGAAAATCTGACCCACATATTGCAACACCAGTAAAACATAAAACCATTTCGTAGAAATGATAGAATGTCTTTTGTACCGACATTAGGCCCGGTTTATTTTTCTTCAATATAGAAAATAAAAATAACTGTTTATAACAAAACCACATAATAACAATTTTAATAAACTGGAATATAATGAGATATGTCCCGCTCAACTTTTCCCATTATCAATCAAATATCAACATAGGAAGTAACCTTCATTCTTCATTATCCATTTTCATTATTCATTGTTTCTCGTATAGCAGTAACGTGTGTAATCTGCTGCAGAATATAGTTTATGGTGACTGAAAGTATTATGGTAGCTTTAAAACCTTTTATGTACTGATCAAACAATATATGTTACACTTGTCGAATGACGCATAGCACACACTGTGAAAATTCGTGCAATAAAATTTATTAAAAAAAAATCATTTGTTTGTATACTTTTAATTACGAATGAACTTATCCAAAGTCTGGATCTTCCCCTCATTTAGTATAACGTCAGAGTTATATCAAATATATGTGTGCGGCATCAGGACACAGTGAAAAGCACTATAATATCAAATGAGTGTGCATCTGATGAATAATTATCCTGAATAAAAATCTGTTAACAAAGATTACAGCTGTGTTTATGTTGGTGATTGATTGTGGCGAGATATTTCGAGCTGTTTTGTTCTTCATCAGGTTAGATAGATCCGGCATATAGTACTCCTTAATAACAGTCTAGGCCCAAATTTCAGAGAGTCCCTTCAAACGAAGGGAAAGCCTATCGCCTCAAACAGCAAAGTGCCATTATAATTCCATTAAGGCCGCAAAATGTCATTATATTCCCATTAACACGGCCAGTAAACCGATTAGCGAATACCATTCTTATCTAATCTGAGGGTTTGGACCTAGAGTTGTTGTAGTTTAGAGATGGTTAAGGGCCTATTCCACTATAAGCCGATTCTCATGCGATTTTGCGCCGCAGAGGACTCTTTTACACTGAATTCTGTGAGAATAGCATGAGAATCGGCTTAGTGGACCAGGCCCTTTACGATGAGCTGTCCGCACTGAATAGTGAAGGACCTGCCCGCAGTTAATTTATTTTCATATGAAATATGTCTAGAAATCAAAAGATGTTGGTTACTGCTGCCAAACCTCAGCATCGCATGCCCCTTTTGATGAGTCGACTTACCCTGATATTGTTTTTTTAAAGATTTTATTTTGACTGGGGTAACATCTCCTAGGTATACCCAGGGTTTTCCAATGGTTCCAGTGTTTACAGAAAGTTAGGGACAAAGGTGGATTAAAGTAATAAAGACAGATTTAATATACAAATAACATTCCAAGAAGCCTGAAGAAGGGCAAAACAGGCCCGAAAGCTAGTGAATAAAAAAACCAATCAATCATCAATACTTGGGATTTTTCCTAACCTCTCTAGCAACCATACGACCATACAACTTCGCAACATTCCAAGATTTCAGAGATTAATGTACCAAGGTTAACCACTAACGCATAGAGTGACCATTTGGTATAGTACTTAGGTAACCAAAGCAGATAAACACAATTTCACACCATATAAATATGCAGAAAAGAAACTCCAGAATAAACGAAACTCCAAAGTTAACCAGCTACAGCATTTTGGAGTATAATTACCAACGATGCCATGGAATTTGTATTTGTTTATATGGTTCAATGTAATTCTTAACCATTGAAACAACAGTCACAAAGTCACATTAAGGCTATTAATGAATGCTGTAATTAACCTGTCCCAAATGCACCATTATGCGTAGACATTGTTATAAAAGATCACAGAACACTAACATTAGCACTATCAACGTTTGTGAGGAAAACCAGATAACAACACTACATGTGATATACTGTACGACCGATAACAATTTATGCTTTATGTAAAACTGTCATGTACATGTCCTGTCATGTTTTGAGTCAGATTTTCAGAAAATGCACAATTGGCAGCTGTATACATTTAGTCAATTCTGCAAAATGAGGCTGCAATTTGGTCAATACTAGGTAAATTCGAGTATATTCGGCATTACATTGATTCTAGCAATCTGTTTGCTTAGGTTGAACTGTATTTTGAACTTTATTTTTGTCTGAAATTCGGGTTATTTGAGAAGATAGATGAAGGTGAATTGTGCATTTTTTTAAAATCTGACCCTTTTATGCAATAAAGATTCCGGTAGTCTACTTTCCGGTCACTTGCCTGCCTATAGCAGTATCGTGTTTAATTCAGGGGCAAGGTCTCTATATCGATGGATTGTAGTAAGTTGGTAGTATATTATTCAACATATTGGCACGGTCGAGTGTGGTGGTGTCCGCGCGTCGTCGTATGGATAATCATATAATGAATAAAATCATGACACATTCTAGCCAGTATCAAACATAAGGAATTATTGATATTTACGATTCAATGTAATTATTGATTGGTTGATCTTCCGCCTACATTGTTAATAATAGCGGCTCAGCAGAAAAAAGAGAAAAGAAAAGCTGGAATAAATAATCCGCTGCTTGTCACTGTATTTGAATTACAATGTACTTATGTTGGCTCAGCTACGGACTCATTGCGGACTTAGCTGGGTCAGATTTTCAGAAAATGTACAATATTGGCAGCTGTACACATTTAGTAAATTCTGCTAAATTCTGCTGCAATTTGGCCAATACGAGGTAAATTCGGGTATAGTTGGCATTGCATTGATTCTAGCAATCTGTTTGGTTAGATTGAACTGTATTTTGAACTTTATTTTCGTCTGTAATTTGGGTTATTTCTGAGAATTGGTGTAGCTGAATTGTACAATTTCTGAAAATCTGACCCAGCTACAATGACCTCCCCAACCCAACGAGCACGATGTATTATTATTAACCACCCTGACTTAGACAATAATAAAAACTAATAAACTAAGACAAATGCGAAGTTAGTATAAAGTCCAACAATATCTTATTTGAGTGGATTTAAAAGGAATATGTATAACGTATGATCGGTATAGACAGGCTAGGAATTCGTTGTTAATACAGTACTAATTATGTAATATATAAATAGACAGATAAATGTCCTTAATATAAGAAGATTATATAAGTTTAACGTAGAAGCTTGCTAGGGACATCACGACGCTTATATGGGTCAGATTTTCAGAAAATGTACAATTGGCAGCTGTACACATTTAGTAAATTCTGCTGAATTAGCCTGCAATTTGGCCAATACTAGGTAAATTCGAGTATATTTGGCATTGCATTGATTCTAGCAATCTGTTTGGGTAGGTTGAACTGTGTTTTGAACCTTATTTTCGTCTGAAATTTGGGTTATTTGAGAGGATTGGTGAAGACGAATTGTACAGTTTCTGAAAATCTGACCCATATGTTTAACATGGAAGCATGCTAGGGAAATGCCGACACTTATGTTCAGTCAGCCGGTTCAGTCATCAGCACTAATCCTGTCGAGTATATTACACACTACATAATTCGTCATCGATGAGAAGGAACATGGTTCTAGGCTACAAGAAATACTTTTTGTGTTTAGGAATCTCTCAATTGTATTTGTTTAATAGCGAAATGATTTTAGCTCTATATTTTCAATTGATAAGAGTCATCATTGATTTGACTTTTGATTAGTACATTATTGATGTTGTATTGGAAATAAACTGAATTGAATTCGTATAAATTTTTAATTCTTAGTTCTATGGGTCAGATTTTACAAGTGTGCTGTTTTGCCTAAATATCTTATTTCAGGTCTTATAATCACCGATATGCCTTGGATCTTAAGGATGACGGTCTCATTTGTGTCCTTTTATCAAGGGCTTTCATTCCATCTATACTTTTGCTAGGCTCATTCCAATATTTGATGTCTTAAAATACTGAAAACCTTTTTTTTTCATCATTTTCCTATAGAAATCACCAATGAAGTAAATTAAAAACGATTTGCACAATACCTAGAATCTTCTTATAAATTTGTCTTTCCATTTTCCCAACATATCTACGTCTAAATTTCTTACAAAGTATTTTTTTTAGCAAATGATCTTGGAAACAATCTCTACAGTGGCCTTCAATAATTTCCAACCATCACAATAACGCATAAAATCCCTTTTATTACATTAATGGTTAAAAATATATATTTTTAAAGTATCTATCTAAAATATATATGCCTGTGTTGACGTGCACTATGTACAACAGTTTTGTCAATTGTTTGGCCTTTTACTCCCCGAATGTTGTCATGCCGCCAAGGTAACTCAATACAATGCCGTCACATGTTCAAGACCAACCAGTTAGAAGCTTTAGAAGGTTTAGAAGCTTTTATCGGCCAATCAAGTTCCTAGTTACAGCGGGAGGCCTGGGTATATAAGAGCCTGTTGACTGTGTTTAGGACATCCACACATCACAGCACCTTAAGCTAAGACGTGTGAAATCGTCTACTCTCATCAATCAATATGGTTAGTATTTTGTATATTCATAATTATGTGCTTCTTCTTCTAGCCCTGTTTAAGCCCTGCTTTTCTGTGTTTATTTTTTTAAAATTTCATTTAAAGCGAAATTCTTTGATTTAGCTTTCTCGAGGAGCTATGATCTAGACTTTTTTTTTTTTTTTTTTTAAAAGATTTTATTTATACTTGGTTTACCGACTCCCCTTTTCGGGGTTAGTTCTGTTGGGCCTTAGATCGACATATATATATATATAGAATTTTTATTCAGCGAAACATATACATTAGTAGTAATATAAAGCAGGAAGAGGACAAGGTTCGTTCTCCTATGGAGTTCTTCCGAGTAGCCCTTTAGAACATATTTGCAATTGAATTGAAAAAACGTTTATTTGTTAAATACTATATACATATGTAAGAGGCATGACATAAGGGTTAACAGGCTTCAGGAAATAATTCAGCTTTTCCAGCCGTTACCTTTATTTTAAAAAAGAATATGAGTTCTTATATAAGGGAGAATAACTACACAGAGTAAAATTAGAATAAGGATATAATATGAACATAAACCTAACATAAACAGTACAGTACTAAGTACGGTATACAGTACTAAGTACGGAACCTATATAATATAAATTGGTTTATCAACTTCTTGTTTAAAACTCGATATATGTACTGGTTATTCAATACAAAGTAAAACAAGATATATATGTGAGCTGTTTAAGAGTTTCAAAGTAAATGATATAAAAATACAAAAAATGCAAGACACAAGACACTGATTTTGATTTAGCTAGAAAACTTCTAGTTGTTTTCTGAAATGTTTTTTTGACTCGAGGGACTGGTTAGCCGTTGGTAGTGAGTTCCAGGCCACTTTTGCCTTGTAGCAATATAGCAATTCTCCCCACTCTCTGCACCTGTTAATACATGATTCAGACATACTTGCTATATTGTATTACTATGAACAGAAATTGAAATGTACGACCTACTTTTTGTTCGGACACACCACAAATGGTAAATACTAGATATATCTGACTATACGTGGTATTGCGTTGTTATAAAAGAAAAACTGTTCCGTTATGGCGAACGTTATTCTGATCCTCAGTTTTGTCTTAATTACATTCGGGGTTTTTGAAACAGCAAAACGATAAACCGGAGGGATCTAACTACATTGGGATCTCCATAAAAGTCCGCAGATATGATTCTGGAATTGATTTCCCACAAGTTTCTGACATGAGAAATGTTCTTTTGGCTTGTTTCGGCGAGTGGGGTAGCCTTACATGCTACATGAACAGCGATGGCCTTTTCCCACTGGAATATGTACCCGTCACGGAAATGTCATGAAGTTGTTATATCATTTACTCGTGAATTACGATTTTTTTAGAGAATAGGTACGTGTACATACGATGAACTATAGTATTCTATATATATAAGGCCCGTATCCACTAAGAAGAGTTTTCAGTCACTGACTGGTATATATAGTCGGTGCACTCTAGGTCCAAACCCTTAAATCAGATAAGAATGGTATGTCAGCCTACCTCGCTAATCGGTTTCTTGTCCTAGAACTCGGCGTTTTGATGGGAATATAATTACATTTTGCGGTCTTAATGGAATTATAATGATTCTTTACGGTTTGAGGCGAGAGGCTTTCCCTTCATTTGAAGGGACTCTCTCAATTTTGGGCCTAGACTGGGTGACCAGTCACCGAACAAGCCTGTCAGTGGACCCATATACAAGATTAAGTCATGGAACTAGATAGAGTGTTAATCATGTAGTCATGGATTCAGGGACAAGATCGAACATGTTCGATTGGACTATAATAGGCTCTCTGGTTTGGTAATGGATGTGTTTGTTCGCTTGACTGGTGTTTATCTTTGCGAAATGTTTGCCATGCAGATGTAAGTCATGGCCGTATTTATTACCTTTGAATGATTTGGGGACGAGGGAGACGCAGCTTTGAATGATTCGAAGAATGGAATTCAAACGATAAATCTTACACTATTAAATATAACTGTTTTCACTTTTGGCAAATGTTGGCCAAATAAAATGGAAAGAAGGTCATTTACACATGGTGTGCTATCCGGGGGATAATTAGTTGTTAAATAAATCTATTATGGGGAACTCATCCTGGAGCTATCCGACTTCCCTCGTAATTATTAAACTATTCCCTTGTCAATTTTAGTTGTTGTATCGATTTATCTTAAGGGAGAAACAGAGGTAAAGGGAATATAAAGCCGTACTAGTTTGAAATGGTTGTTTTATTCCCTTCAGACTTCACAACAGAAAGTATACAGGTTTCTCGGACACTGAAATTCCATGTTGAAAATATAGTCAGCTTAGCAAAGTAACCCTCCAGTCTATATAGGCTTCATCGAGCTAAACCGTTTCTACACTCTGTCTCGCCTCTGTTGCTGAGACTTCAAAGACGGGACACATACCCCAATACAGAGGTGATACAGAGTGTAAGACTGTCTACTCACCCTGCCTGCGGAGGTAAAAAAAACCTGAATAATTTAACTTGGGGATAATCCGATGATCCCATGTGACCTCGGTCAAACCAATGAGATTTCATTCCTCCCATCCCCTTGGGGAGGAGGTCTCTTCTGTACAAGATTTATTACCTTGGTAACCATGCACGGTAATTGGTACTGAAACTAACAATTCTCTACTGCTATACGAATAGTATGAGGGAATAATGAATAATTAGAAGGCCGAATTAGAAGGCCGAAAACTGACATTATTACCTGGTAATAGGCACATTGGATTAGCTTAAGTTTTGTTGATGTTTTGGCCCCCAATCTATGGAGAGTACACCTGAGAACTCAGAATTTAATATCTCACAGTTTTCTGACATCATAAAAGTAAATAATTTGGAATTTATTTTCTCATGATTTGTATTTCTTCCCCATATAACCCTCAGTTTCTGATCTATACATGTACTTATGAAATTGGGTTAAATTGGTTTGGTTTTTCTGAATATGGGCCTCAGGTGCATGATATTGTTGAGACACACATCCCTGAATCATCAATTAGGCAAAGTAAATTTCCCTACAATACACAAAACCAAGGCAAAAGTTATGATTGAATATTTAAGGTTAGAGCTTCCAAATGAGGTAAACAGATATTCCATGAAATCTGCCCAATTTTGTGCCTAACATAACTGTCCTGTTAGTATGCCTAATTACATATATATAACCTTTTTCCCCTACAGCGTGAATGCATCTCAATCCACGTTGGCCAGGCTGGTGTCCAGATCGGTAATGCCTGCTGGGAATTGTACTGCCTTGAGCACGGTATCCAGCCTGATGGCCAGATGCCCTCTGACAAGACCATTGGAGGTGGTGATGACTCCTTCAATACCTTCTTCTCTGAGACTGGTGCCGGCAAGCATGTCCCACGTGCTGTCTTTGTGGATCTTGAGCCAACAGTAGTTGGTAAGTAAATGATATGAAACATATAATAATGCAAGGTTATTCTTTTATAACATTTTCTATAGCAGAATGACCCTTCTTGTTTTCAAAAGAAAAAAATGGCCATCTAAGACTAACTGGGGAATATATTGATATTTTATGTTCCCCCAACATATCGTCTACATGCAACATATTATAATTATCCATCTATTCTAAATAAAATTATTAATCTTTCTTGCAGATGAGGTCCGCACAGGAACCTACCGTCAACTCTTCCACCCCGAGCAGTTGATCACTGGTAAGGAGGATGCTGCCAACAACTATGCTCGTGGTCACTACACCATTGGTAAGGAGATCGTTGATCTTGTCCTTGACAGAATCAGGAAATTGGCTGATCAGTGCACTGGTCTCCAGGGCTTCCTCATCTTCCACTCCTTCGGTGGTGGCACTGGCTCTGGCTTCACCTCCCTTCTCATGGAGCGTCTCTCCGTTGATTATGGAAAGAAGTCCAAGCTTGAGTTCGCCATCTACCCATCCCCACAGGTCTCCACCGCTGTTGTTGAGCCATACAACTCCATCCTCACCACCCATACCACCCTTGAGCACTCTGACTGTGCCTTCATGGTTGACAATGAGGCCATCTATGACATCTGCCGCCGTAACTTGGACATTGAGCGCCCAACATACACCAACCTCAACAGATTGGTTGGCCAGATTGTCTCCTCCATCACTGCTTCCCTCAGGTTCGATGGTGCCCTCAACGTAGATCTTACAGAGTTCCAGACCAACTTGGTGCCATACCCACGTATCCACTTCCCTCTGGCCACATACGCTCCAGTCATCTCTGCTGAGAAGGCTTACCATGAGCAGCTCTCAGTTGCTGAGATCACCAACGCTTGCTTTGAGCCAGCCAACCAGGTATGTCATTATCTGTTTCTGAGGATTTTATCCATTATTATTTTATCAATTCTGGTATAATGGAGATAAATAAAAGCAATGAAAATAAAGATAAACAAGGATTAAATATGTGTAAATAATTTCACTTATTCTTATCCAATATTCTATTGATGTTATGAGAACTTAAAAATGTTAGACACAGTTAAATTAATCTTTTAACAATCTCTTTTTAGATGGTGAAATGTGACCCACGTCATGGCAAGTACATGGCCTGCTGCATGTTGTACCGTGGAGATGTTGTCCCCAAGGATGTCAACGCAGCCATTGCCACCATCAAGACCAAGCGTACCATCCAGTTCGTAGACTGGTGCCCAACTGGTTTCAAGGTTGGCATCAACTACCAGCCACCAACTGTTGTGCCAGGTGGTGATCTTGCTAAGGTACAGCGTGCCGTGTGCATGTTGAGCAACACCACCGCCATTGCTGAGGCCTGGGCTCGTCTTGACCACAAGTTTGATCTCATGTATGCCAAACGTGCCTTCGTCCACTGGTACGTAGGAGAGGGTATGGAAGAGGGTGAGTTCTCTGAGGCCCGTGAGGATCTTGCTGCCCTTGAGAAGGATTATGAAGAGGTTGGAGTTGACAGCGTTGAGGGCGAGGGTGAGGAGGAAGGTGAAGAGTATTAAACTCAACCATTCCTACACAACACCAATGAACTGATAGACTGAAACTTGCCTCCTACAAACTCATGACAAGAGAAAGTGTTCAATTCATCAATAAAAAATGAAAATTTAATGCACCTGTGTTTTCTCTTTCTCTCATCTTACCATTAGATTCCCTGGTACATTTATATTTTTTACAGACTCAAAAAGGTCTGACACTATCAGATTAAAGTGACACTTGCCACTGAGCTCCAGATTTTTGGGACATATGCTTGAATTTCAACAATGGTCAGATCGTTATGCCATTAACCAATACCTGGGAGCATTAATGTATGAAATACATGTATTTGGAATATATAAGAGTTTAAAACTTCAAATTTCGGGGGTGCCACCAGCTTGTATCCTCAGTTGGATGAGGTCCCCACTGCCTGTTTACATGCATCTTATCTTAATTAGTTGAGTGATACCTTGAGTTGAGTGGTTACTATGTACCTCCTGCCTCGCTCCTACTTCACCATGCACTGAGGGCAGCACCTTATGGTCAGGTTACTTCTTTCTCAGATTTGAATTCTCCAATGGAATCTCTGTCACATTCTTCATAAACAAATATCAATTAACCTAAGGAATATATAGCGTTGGTATTCCACACAAATGTCCCTACTTATGCAAGTCATCGAAAACTATAAATACATTTTCAAATGACACATAGTCAAAATAGTGATCTTAGCCACTTTACGTGCTACACTATACAAATGATTATGTTAATTTTAGTGATGACATTATAGCTTTAGGCCCAAGAACACTCATATTTCATCATGACCCACAGAGTAATTATTGTATTCCATAACCAATCTAATGTACTAAATCTATACACACCAGAAGAAACTATACAACCCATCTGATTGAGGAGCTGCGAATATATATGGATCAGAAGGAATATTCGAAAACAAAGTTGTAAACTTAGACATAGTACTTAGTAATATCCATAATGATGGTATATATTTTTTAAATCTCCTTAGTGTTGAATGTCAAACACTAAATAATTTATTATATATCGCAATCTCACTGTTCAAAATATAGAGCTGGTCATCTAAGTTCACAATCGTTCCCATGGGTTTTTGCATACAGAGAACCCAGAGAGTATATCATGCAAGATATAGCAGTGTAAATGCCGAAAATGGAATCATATGATAACATGTTTTGTCCTAAGCCAATTGCAAATATGGATACAAGTGCAGGATCCCAGGTTTTATAAAGTTGAATAAATTGAAACAGAGAATAGATGAGAATGGATTCTGGGGATGTAATGTTAGAATCAACCCGGAAATTTTCCGGGAAATGATCACCCAGCCTAAATAAAATCTTTTAAAAAAAAGAATACATATAATTAACAGGAACTTGAATACTGTGCAGTTTAATTCTGCTAAGGGTTAGAGAACTACTTGACATGTGGAATGATGAGAGAGCCTCTTGCTTATATATAGTAGCTTCACAAGTCACAAAAAAATACAATATAACAGTAGATGTATTGAGTTATAAAAGATCAGTGAGCATTCGTAGTTTAACCGCAATATATTCAAATGGCATGAAAACATATATATTAAAAAATGACGACACATAATATTTTCAGAATGAAAGATCGTGAAAGATCACAATAAAATAACACACTGATAAAAGTCATCAGAAATTAGTTTTCAGAAATTGGTAGGAAGAAATAATGCAGATTACATTATCCATAGGCCTAGTTAAAGCAAAGGGAGAACATCAATTCATAGTTCATCCCACTGAAAATCAAACACAGGCGGAGATAGTAAGCTCACATCAGCATCTGGCTCAATCCACCCTGTAAGTAGTATATATAATGGATGTCTTCACCAAGGATTCAATGAACTGTCCCATATAATTATGTGATGTGCTACAGAAAAATGTTGCAAAATTGATATTTTTCGAAGTGTTTTAATGACAAATTTTCTTTGTTGGAATAATCTCACTTTTAGGGCAGATGGTGCCTTGAGTCGTATGAATACATGTGACAAATTCCGAGACTAAAGGCTGTCGCACACATGGCCGATTTGGCTTGCAATTGCCCCACGATTTGGGTCTTCTGATGAATCTTAGGATTTCATTTCAAATCCTGGTTTATGTTTTTCAAATAGCATAAACCATGGTTCGAAATGAAATCTTAGGATTCATGAGAAGGCCCAAATCGTGGGGCTATAGGGAGCCAAATCGGCCATGTGTGCGTCAGCCTTATGATTGTATTAGATATAGTCCGAGGGCGCCACAAGCATCCCAGAGCAGTCTGGGTGGTGAAGAAGTATTGATAATTTGTAAAAAAAAAAAAAAAAAAAAAAAAAAAAAAAGAGCATCGGAATTTTCTACCCCCAAAAGACTGTCTGTGGCTCCGACTACTGCATGCCAGGTGACGCTGCAGTGCTGTTGTTGGCACTGCTCTGTACATACCTCCCTGTTTCCCCCTAGTTTTACTCAGTCAAAATAAAATAATTAAACAAAATTTTAAAATCTCTAGATAGATCTTTTTATTCTCTTAACATCCATGTATATTGTGCTTTAGAGGCATGTTAACAAATCTGTAGAGTGATCGCTAAGTAAAGTTATTAACATTAAACGTCATCCATCTTATATTTGTGATATGTTTCAGGAAAATGAGTCATAAGTCGCGAGAAATAGATTTTGAGATACCATTATATTTGAAAAGATGAGATCAAGCCGATTCCAATGATAGTAAACAGTCTAATACAATAATAAGTATTTCTAGATTTTAAGTTTGATGTTTTCGTTTTTGAAAAAAAAAGATTTCCAATATTTCTGGGGGTCAATAAACAGTAAAGTAACTAAATGTATAGTCCATATGAGGACCTTTAAAACTAAAGGATATTACATACATTGTCCTGAAATTTGATACATCGATTGACATAACTATAAATGACAGACTCTCCAAAAATCAGAACATTCCAATAATGTGATCTTGTGAAAAAAACACTTGCGACTTATGACTCATTTTCCTGAAACACATCACATTTGTGACCGTTGACTTTCTTTGTCTGTCAAACATGACATATAATTTAAATAATAATCTCAGTAGAACTTGTGATATGTAAACGGTTAGCGTATTTATCTGAAATACCGGCATGTGACACTAATAAGGGCTACTCGGAAGACCTCCATTGGAGAACGAATTTTGTCCTCTTCTTGATTTATACTATAAATATATATGTTTCGCTGAAATAAAAGTTCCATAATAATAATAACATAAATCGGTAAAAGAGGTCAATCAGAAAAGCCCGAAGAGCGAATAAGTAGTAAAGCGGTGAGGAAAAGGCAACGGCAGCGGACGCGGAAAAGGTCATTGGAACAATGGAGACAATCAAGGTTACAATAACCAAGGAAATTCCCAAGGTTACAACGATAACAATCAAGGTTTAGATTAGATTTAAAAATATTTTATTCAGGAACTTCGACATTTTCATACAAGAAGCACAAATATTCTCAGGGGAGCCTGAATTATTAGAAAAATTTTACATAATACAGCAAATGAGAGTTAAGTTACAGATGTTTTGGATGATACTATTATAAGCTTTATGACTCTATCTAACATAGAAAGATTGATAAATTAAGCTAGTTTTTAAACATATATATACATAAATCAATACCTCGAAAAATAAGAACAGTCTCCATACTCCTATTACATAAGGTGATGCAAAGTTGCAGGATGATTAAAATACATGTATACAGTGTGTCGACGCCGCGCTCTTTCATATTAACCATTAATAATCATATAAATTTCAAATAGTTGTACATTTCTTCAAGAAGCGATCAGCTGTATCAATACTACCAGCAACCATGGTGTAACAGGTGTAAATCATACCTTGAGAAGCAACCTATGCAAATTTAGACAAGCAATACAACATTAACCGTAATATATAATTTTCTCATTGTTATAATGGTAACAACCAGGGGCCCATTTCAGTACTAATAGCGGAGCGGACCATAGCGGAGCATAGCGGAACATTTTTTAGCGGATAATTTGGGAGATTTCCGCTAACCCGTTTCATAAGCCACTCCGTTATTATTTTCTCCGCTAAGGTCCGCTACCATCCGTTATGGTCCGTTACCGTCCGTTGCCGTTCGTTATGCTCCGTTATGGGCCACTAAGGCTTCCGCTATGTCCCACTATACTCCGTTATATGTTCAACACATAATTGTATTGGTATTTCCGCACATAAATCGTTGGTTATATTCCCAATGACTGCTTCGTTTATACTAGATAAAAGAGATGATATATATGGATGATATGATATGAGAAATCTTTTATTTGACAGAAATAGGCAACATTTACATTGAAAATGACAAATTGGTCTACAGACTTCTGGGATGGTCCCAGTTCTTCCAGTCGTTCCCATGTTTTAAAAGATGAACTAAAGAACTAAAGAGGCTAGTGTTTTTATAACATCAATTCGCTACAAATAATATTAAACCCTATGTTAATTAATTACATAATTAACTGCTAATGGATAGACATTTCCTATTAACATGACTACAGCGTTTGCTATGTTAATCATACAATACAGTTCAATTAAATACATAGTATGGCAAGGTTAAAGGTAATAATAATAATATTAACAAAATATAATACAGTAAAAACATATAGATATATCGGTTTACATGGTTTTGTTTCACTAATTCATTATTAATAAATTATATCGTTTTTGGATCTCTCTGCACAGAGAGACATTATTTAGGTCGGTTTCTGATCATGGCTTGTTAGATATACTTCTATTAAGCCTTGCATTATAGGTGCTTATGTATTCTTTCTACTGAATACAAACATCAATTACTAAAAACATAGTAGCTTATTAGACTTACTTCTAATCAAGCCTTACAGTTCGGGTATTAATTACCGAATACAGTCTTAAAATTCATATAAAGTGTGAGATATAATAATGTATTATTTGGGATGACGGTGCTTGGCAAGAAATCAATTCTTTTTATTTCAAACACAAGTTAAAAAATGAGATACCTAGGTGCGGCTTCTTCTAGTGCACCCCCCCCCCCTCATTCTCTCACCTCTCCTCTTTCTCTCTCTGTCCCATCTCTCTCCCTGTTTCATTCCCCCACCACAACCACACTCTCGTCACTTTGTATTTTTGTGAAATATATTAGATTTGTATTATATAAATGACATATTATCAAGAAATTGGGAAATTTCCCTTTCTTCATGTTCAGCTAATCATAATGTCTATCTCCCTCTCTTTCCTTTTCCCTTTTCTTCTATCTCTTTCTCACTTCCCTCACTCTATTCTCTCCCCTCTCTCTCCTTGCTCCTTGGATATCCTCCACCTCTCTCATTCATTCCCTCTCCCTCTCTTTCCCCTCTCTCTTCCCTCCCTCCTTGTACTCTCTTCCCGCTCTTTCCCTTCACTTGCTCTTTTCTACCTCTGTATCCTTGCTTCCTCCCTTTTCTCTCGCCCTCTTCCCCCTCTCTCTTCATGTTTCCTCCTCCATTCTGTCCAATCGATCTCTGTTTTCTCCCAGTTTATTTCTTCCTGTTCCCTCACTCTCTCTTCTGTCTCCCTCACCATCTCATCTCGTCTCCCTCACACTTCTTGCTCACTCTCTCTCTCTCATCACTCTCCCCCTCTTCTGCCCCCTCGCTCATCTGTTTCTCTTCAATCTCTCCCCTCACCCTCTGTATACGTATATGAACACATAAGTGCCTGTGTATGTATGCATATACAATGTATGCATATATACAATATATGCATATACAATATATGCATATATACAATATATGCATATACAATATATGCTTATATATGCACATACAATCTATGCATATAAAATGTACGCATATACAATGTATGCATATACCATCTATGTATGTACAATGTATTCAATGTATGTGTATACAATGTATGTGTATACCATATATTTTGTATACATAGATATATATACATGTATATGTATACATGTATATGTGAACACATATTATGCCTGTGTATGTTATTATGTATGCATATACAACGTATGCATATATACAATAATGCATATACAATGTATGCATATACAATCTATGCATATATAATATATTCACATACAATCTATGCATATAAAATGTATGCATATACAATGTATGCATATACTATCTATGCATATACAATCTATGCATATATACAATCTATGCTTATTTTATACAATATATGCATATATATATGCACATACAATCTATGCATATAAAATGTACGCATATACAATGTGTGCATATATATATATATGTATATATGTATACTTATGTATATGTATACAATGTATATGCATATTTTATACAAATTTGTTGGCATCCATAGAGGTTTACATAATAAATTGTGAGTTATCACATCAGAACCTGACAACCAAACTCTCAAAACTCATTTAATATGTGATCATAATAGATTAATCCTATAAATTATTGGGGTTCAGCCCCAGAACGGATTGGACAGGAGAGGGATCTGAGTTTTTTGTTCAGTTTTATTGGGGTCCGACGTTTCGGGCACATTTTCCCTTTTTCAAGGATCATAGGATCAAGGATGATAGATTAATATTTATCTCAAAATTAATGTTTTAGCATCTTGTGACTCATTTTCCTGTGACACATCACATATGGAGTCTCGATGTAATTATTCATAATAGTTGACGTTTTTATAGTGGTTGGATTTGCAAATCAAACCTATCACGATGTGAAATTAATAATGTTGATACAAGTAATGTACCGTATCAATAACTATGAGCGATATATGATATAATTGAAGAGATTTTCGTGATATTTTTTAAAAGAAACGTTGATGTTAAGTACAAAATTATTGATTATTCATCATCATTTTTATTATGATTATTAAACTTTAAAACTAAAACCTAAATAATTTAGCCACGTTGAAAAAAGGCGTTGAATTTCTTACAATTTCTACAATATTGAAAGATAACTAATTCAGACGAAATTTGCAAAACTTTCCCCCATATTTGGTACATGTATAATGTGTTAATTTCCTGTTCACTATGACAAGAATACCCTGGTCGAAAATTGTTAAAATAATATGTCTTTCTCACCTTAAAACATATAATAACTAGCAATGAAGAGCTATAGAAAGGATAAAAAGTGTTTATTTGGTATTTATTTCATGTAAAATTGAGACAAAAAAAGTTGCGGAGACCTTTTTGAATTCCGCAAAAAATGCGGAGACTTAGCGGAAAAATAGCGGAATTCCGTTCCGCTATTAATTATGAAATGGAATAGTGGAATTCCGCTATTTTTGGACTCCGCTCCGCTCCGCTATTAGTTATGAAATGGGCCCCAGGGCTACAACAATGGAGGCTACCAACAGCCTCAATACCAGAATAATGCTCAAGGAAATTTCAACGGAATGAACGATCAACTAAGGCAGGAATTTCAACAATTCCTACAATAATTATATGGGTTAGATTTTCAGAAACTGTACAATTCGTCTTCACCAATCCTCTCAAATAACCCAAATTTCAGACGAAAATAAGGTTCAAAACACAGTTCAACCTACCCAAACAGATTGCTAGAATCAATGCAATGCCAAATATACTCGAATTTACCTAGTATTGGCCAAATTGCAGCCTAATTCAGCAGAATTTACTAAATGTGTACAGCTGCCAATTGTACATTTTCTGAAAATCTGACCCATATGCAGCAGGGAAACGGCAACCACCAGTCGTATTAGGGCCAAAACGACCTGGTGAAACGATCTCCGTAGGGCAGGAGACACAGACTGATACGTTGACGACTAGGAAAAGATTGGAATACGATTATGAATGTGTGGACTATTTGCCAAGTGAAAATACGGAAAAGATTTTCTGACGACTTAATTGACCCTTGAACTAATTTCAGCTTTTCCCCCAGACAGTTGGCCCGTCTGTAAATACACTTGGTTCACACTACTTGTTACTATGAGACACTTGTCCAATGAAAAAACATCCAGGAGATTTTGCAAACCTAATAAAAATGAAACGATTCTGTAGAGGTGACGGAATATCGTTTAATTTATGGGTCAGATTTTCAGAAACTGTACAATTTAACTTCGCCAATCTTCTCAAATAACCCAGATTTCAGATGAGAATAAAGTTCAAAATACAGTTTAACCTAACCAAACAGATTGCTAGAATCAATGCAATGCCGAATATACTTAAATTTACCTAGTATTGACCAAATCGCAGCCTAATTTAGCAGAATTTACTAAATGTGTAGAGCTGCCAATTGTACATTTTCTGAAAATCTGACCAATATATGGTATAGCTGAAAAAACAAAGAAAAGTCATTTTAGCCTATTGATTAATATAATATCCTGTTGTTTACACTATGTAGTAGCAATCGCACCTTTGTTATGAAATACCTCCGCAACTCCGACGAAGCGAGTGTCAATATTATAACTTAATTTTCTAAAACGCCTCTCCTAATGCCTAGCTAATCTTAAAGCAGGAGCTTTAGAGTCATGAATAGGTGGAGAATAGTTAATTTCATAATCGCCTGATCTTTCAGAGACGCGCATATACTTTTCAAACCCGATTATAAACGCTTTAGCTTCATCATAAATCCCCTCCTCACAGCAAAAATCATGTTTTGTTTGAACTTATTTCTCAATTTCACCAAAGACATGTGGCTTGCAGTTTTGCCAAGCCGGTCTCGAAATCGAACACTGTATAATAATCGATATCAATAATGATTAGCTTTATGCCTTGGACCTCTCTCGAATTAAAATTCAATTCAATTCAAGTATTCTTTATTATACTGATCTCGTTGTACACAGGATTTCCATGTCTGGTTAATACATAAAATTTCACTTTCCTGCACTAGCCAGGTCTTCCAGAGAATGCCTTTACTTGATTGTTAACTTTGTTACAACACTTATTACATTTTGTAAAATAAATTATATTTAACAATAACAGGAATTTTTATGAGATGATGTATGAAGATAAATAACAAAAAGCGATTAGGTGATACATGGTGTGATTGGGAATAGTGAGGTTTGGCTCAGAGATAATATAAGTAGCTAGAATTAGTATAGTGATATCATTCACCTATCTTAATTATCCATACATTAGGCTTGTTTCAGGAGTTAATACATGCTAGCTGAAGTTAACATAGTGATTACATTGACCTATCTTAGTTATCCATACATTTGGTAGACAAGATCACGGGGCAGAGTTTGCTAGCCTTTGTGCCAGGAAGAGGGTTCAAGGCACTAGAGTAAGTTACCTATCAGATTCTTCTTGGCTCGCAGGCACCAAAATTTTCAGCCCCCGAACGGGATGTTGTGATCATATTACAATTCAGAGTTATGTATTAGAATTACTGGCATGATACATTGAGATCATTAAGATCGCTACGGTAAGAGACATCAAAATTGAATTTTACTGACATGCTACAAAATGATCGCTTTGATAATGTAAAGCGACATATTTCAGAATTCGGAAACATTGCAGTCATTGAAGTATTATTACATTTGTTTCATAGTAATGCCAAGCAATAATTGTTGTGGCCAATTCTTGCAGAGTACAAAAGAGATGCCAGGATACATGCACATTCTAATCTCAGATATAAACAGGAGATAGGAAAAAACTTATGATATTTAGGCGAAAATTCAATATACAGAGGAATTCAGAAAGGGCATAGCAGTCTGTCCGTGTAATGTTTGAAAGTTAACTTATCCTCTATACAGTGGGCTTCCGTGCTTAGATCATTCCACCGTATTTGACACTTATAAATGAGGGAGTTAGTGATTTTAGTGGAGTGTGGCGGGAGAACCAGAAGGTTTTTTCTTCCCTTGGCGTGACTACGTGTTGATAAATTTCTTAGATCTAAATGTTCTTGCAATACTATACTTTTGGAAGAAACTTGGAGACATAGGATTTATCTTCAAAATATCGATATGAATCAAGCCGTCAGAAAATGTTCAATTCGCCCTTCACCAATCTTCTCAAATAACCCAAATTTAAGACAAATATGAGGTTCAAAAAATAGTTATTTTTATTCAACGCAATACCAAAATATACCATTATTTCGCCTTATTTAGCAGACTGTATCGTATATATAGCAATCGATAGAGCTGCCGATTGTACATTTTCTGACAAGTTAACTCATATATGAGTCAGGTTCATATATGGGTCAGATTTTCAGAAAATGTACAATTGGCAGCTGTACACATTTAGTAAATTCTGCTAAATTAGGCTGCAATTTGGTCAATACTAGGTAAATCTGTGTATATTTGACATTGCATTAACGCTAGCAATCTGGTTGGTTAGGTTAAACTGTATTTTGAAGTTTATTTTTGTCTTAAATGTGGGTTATTTGAGAGGATTGGTGAAGGCGAATTGTATATTTTCTGAAAATCTGACCCATATGAATGTCTGCAGCCTTGATGACCCATCACTTACCCAACGTGCATTCCCCATTATTAAAGATTTTTGTTAATCGTTGATTCAGCAAATATAGTTGTCCTGAATGACCGGTTGGAGAAGAGACTAAGGTGGTCGCTTTATTTAAAATGTTTTTTTTTTAAAACGAATTTTATTCAGGTTGATAAGTGTGACACTGGTCACTAATTAATGCGGCTCGGGTATGTTATTTTGAAGGAGCATATGTTTTGAAAAATGAGTAGTGAATTTTTGTATGTAGAATTATACTCTGTGAAATATTTCACCTTAGAGAGATTTTGTTCTTCTTTTTCATGATATATTTGTCTGTTTGTTTTGTTTTCTATACTATGTTTCTTCTGAGATATGTCATTTATTCTAGGCAGCGTATGAAATACGTCCGTGGCGGATAATACGTATTTACATATGAACTGTTCTTAGTATATCTAAATGTCTTGGCCTTGAAATGAATAAAAGAAAACAAGAAAAAGCCCACCCTGACCTAGACTAGCATCAAGTCCCTCAGCCTATCTGAATGGGCACACAACTTGGGCTTTACTCAAGCTTGGGCCCTCGCTGGGCTTTGATACCTCAGTCGAGGCCGTAGTGACTCCAACATGAGATTATATTTTTCATAATTCAAAAAAAAAAAAAAAATTAAAAAAATCAAAGACTTGCACTAGTCTAACCATGACCCTGAATAACAACTAATGGGCCTAGTCCACTAAGCCGATTCTCATGCGATTCTCACAGAATTTAGTGCAAAAGAGTCCTCTGCGGCGCAAAATCGCATGAGAATCGGCTTATAGTGGATTAGGCCCTTCAGACGCATGAGAAGGGGCCAAGTCCAACAATATATAGCTTATTTGAGTGGTATTAAAACATTATGTATGATGCACAGATATGTATTGTGACACCTGGAGATCATTTTGATAATTTTATAATTATGACAATGCATTTGCATTAATTTTGTGCAGTGCCGTTCTACTAAAGTGTGTAAAATTGGGCTTTTTTAAATTAGAATTCGTGATTTGGTGTCGAAGGAATATTTACAGTTCAAAAAGTTTAAACTTTCGTTTGTTATTAACTTTGTTTCGTGTATATTTGGAAGAACTGCGATTTCCACTGAATATAATACCTTTTTCTGGCCTCAATTTTGAACAAATGTACATGTGTTTATAGCAGAAATAAAAGCAATAATAATAAATGATGGAGTCATTAATTAATAAGACTATACATTCAATGGTGTGCTAAAACATGCCGAATACAGCCTATGCTAATAAAGAAATGAACAAGAGTAGTGTATAAAGCTATGGTTAATAAAAAGCTAATTACGTAATATATAAACAGACAGATACATGTCGTTAGCATAAGTATATTATATTAAGCGTATAACATAAAAGCTTGCTAGAGAAATTAAGAGACTTATATTTTCAGCCATCAATACTAATCCTGTCGATTATATTCCGAGTACAATTCGTCATCCATGGGATCAAACAAGGTTGTAGGCTAAAAGAACTACTTTTTATGTTTTAAAATCTCCCAATTCTACACACGGTTGATAAAAACAAAATTGTCCATACATCAGTTTCTTAGGCAATGCAAAGGGCGCATGGCAGTATATTCAGATCTGAAAAACAAGTATAATTCCTATTCCTATTTCTCGTTAAAACGACATGGGTCAGATTTTCAGAAAATGTACAATTGGCAGCTGTACACATTTAGGAAATTCTGCAAAATTAGTCTGCAATTTGGTCAATACTAGGGAAATTTGAGTATATTCGGTATTGCATTGGTTCTAGCAATCTGTTTGGTTGGGTTGAACTGTATTTTGAACTTTATTTTCGTCTGAAATTCGGGTTATTTGAGAAGATTGGTGAAGGCGAATTGTACATTTTCTGAAATTCTGACCCACATATGATACACTCTTTTAGAGGCGATCCTCTACCCATATATTGGAATACTTCAGATGATTTTTCAGCCCTTCCCAACTTATATTACGAATTTGTGGAGGAATTAAGACCATTCCAGAATACTGGACCCAAGTATTGGGGCGATTTTAAAATTTTCTCAGAGGAGGGTTTTAGAACTTTCATTACTGCAATGTCTCACGGGACATAACCTGAATACTAACATATTTCATCTTTCAAAACCCCTCGGAATCTCTCTATCCATCGTATCTATTAGCTATAATTAATAAGCAAAAATATGTATATATAAATAAATATCACTAACACTCCACATAATTCTGAGTGGAGTAGTGAATATTGAAGCCTAAAAATTACCTACATCTCATCTAGTTCTTTATATTTGTTTTTTCTCTTTTCTATCATTCAATGAAAAGAAAACTTTACTTCTATATATGTATGTCTGAATCGAAGCACCAAGGAAAATTAGTGTATAATCTTTACGTCATCTTGGCCCGACAGAACTAACCCCGAAAAGGGGAGTCGGTAACCAAGTTTAAATAAAATCTTTAAAAAAAAATCTTTGTTATGATACATTAGGCCCACGAGAGAGATTGGTCCACGTTTGTATAGTGTGCCGATCCTGTACAGTTCTCAGCTCCGCAATGTCTCTGTTGTCATTCAGGTTAATTAATTTAATTGCTTTATTTAGTATCCTCTCCATTTTGGGGCGGCGGATGTTAGAACTAGCCATAGAGACAAAACATAAGCCATAATCCAAGATAGAATATGAGATTTCACAATAATATCTGTCATTTTCTTGATTAATTGGCGAATTTTCTGTAATTGGAGGGTTTTGAATATAGCTGATGTCTTTATTCATTTATTAGAAGTATATATTTATAGAGCCAACACTCTATTATATCAACTGTGTAAGATGTGAATTCATTGTCAGACGATCATCTATTTTGAACCCGAGATACTTTACTATCTTGCATCTCTCAATTTTCGACCCATTGATGATTTTATATTCTTAATTCTTGCGTTAAAATCGTATTTACCTGATACTGAGAGGTAGAGAAAAATACCAACAATAATGATTGATGATGAAGTTGATTGATGTGAAGATGTAACTAGTCGAAAACGTGTCTGGTCCCCCGAGATGCGTACAGCTCATAACTTTGTGTCTATACCCCATGTATTATATATGTTATGTGTTAGGATATATCATACTAGCCGTAGATGGGGTAGAAAATAGTTTATCCCGGAATTATAGACTTATTTAATTAAGAGTCGTTATACAAACCAATCGAAATTGCCAAGTCTTGGGTTTGTTTGAATCAATTAGCATCACTCAGCGACCTGGTGATCAATAATATATGTGATGTGTTTCAGGAAAATGAGTCATAAGTCGCAAAATTGATATTTTTCAAAGTGTTTTTTCACAAGATCACATTATTGGAATGTTCTGATTTTTAGGGAGTTCATCACTTATAGTTATATCAATCGATGTATCAAATTTCAGTACAATCTATGTAATATATCCTTTCGTTTTAAAGGTCCTCATATGGACTACATTTAGTTACTTTACTGTTTATTGACCCCCAGAAATATTGGAAACTTTTTTTAAAAACGAAAATATCAAACTTAAAATCTAGAAATACCTATAAGATTATTAGACTGTTTACTATCATTGGAATCGGCTTGATCCCATCTTTTCAAATATGGTGATATCTCAAAATCTATTTTTTGCGACTTATGACTCATTTTCCTAAAACGGATCACATATGTGATTTGTTTCAGGAAAATGAGTCATAAATCACAAAATGGATATTTTTAAAAGTGATTTATTTATAAAATATCGTTGTTGGAATATTCCAATTCTTGGGGTGCTTAATGCTGCTAGTGACATTAATATGTGTACAAGATTTCAAGGCAATGTATTAATTTTATCTATGCATTTCTAAGGTCATCTTATGGAGTATATTTAAGTACTTTATTAGTAATAATCCACCGAAAAAAATATTAATAACTTTTTTTTCAAAAATAAAGATATCAAACTTTAATCATAGAAACACTACTTACGACATGTCCTATTGTTCACTACCATTAGAATCGGCTTGATCTCATCTTTTCAAATATGACAATATCTCAAAATCCATTTTATGCGACTTGTGACTCATTTCCCTGTAACGCAACACATATTAAAAGTAATACATATTTCAATTGTTAAAGGCTATCTGCCTCTGAACATTATCTCGATGTAACCATTATAACCTATAATTATTATATATCTGTATATATGTTTTCTATAACATTTCATTGGATCTCACGAGAATGTAGATTGTAAATTGAGTCCAAATAAAATCATATATTTAAAAATAATTGTATTTGCTGAAGTTATAGAGTATATCTTCTAGTTAGCTGTATATTTCCAATACATAAGAGTCATTATTGATTTGGCTTTTGATTATTACATGATTGATGTGGAATTAGAAATAAACTGAATTGAATTCGTATTTATTTTGTAATTCTTAGCCATAAGCATGTGTTGACTTGCATATGTACAACACGTTTGTCAATTATTTGGCCTTTTAATCCCCGAATATTGTTATGCCGCCAAGGTAGCTACTACAATGCTGTCACATGTTCAAGAGCAACCAATTAGAAGCAAAGAAACTTTCTTCGGCCAATCAAGTTCCTAGTTACAAGGGAAACCAGGAGTGTGTGTGGGGGTATATAAGAGGCAGTTGGTTGTTCACAGGCCATCTACACCTCACAGCACCTTAAGCTACTTCGTGTAAACTCTTCAACAATCATCAATCATCATGGTAAGTGTTTCCTATATATTTATCGTTATGTCCTACTGCTAGCCCAGTTTAAACGTTAGCTTGCTCTTAGATCGATATATATATAAGCAATATCGGTCGTTTTCTCCTCGCTCTATCCTTCCACTTGTTTAAACATGATTCAGAAATACTTAGTATTATTATATACGACCGATTTCTCTGGGACACGTCACAAATGATAAATAGTATGTATATCTATATATAATATGATATTGCGTTGATAAAAAAAGAAATGTTCCATTATAGTGAACGTTATTCCGAACCTCATACATTCGGGACCCTCGTAACCTCTTATATATTTTTTTTATTAAATTTTATTGGTCAAAGTTTCCCATGCGTGATAGATCTCATTCGCCAAGTAAAATATTGCGATTGTACTATACATCTAGAGAACAAATAAGAAGTCTATCTAATGTCAGTCGATTCGGGAGTTCGGGAATTTTGATAGGACTGGTAAACAGTCAGGTCCAAACGGCCACATTCCTCGATTCCACATCCAGCGATAAGCTTAACCACAAGGCTAAGACTTAACCACAAGGCTAAAAGTGTTAATGACCACTAAAACTTAGGGTTCCAAAACTGCCTTCTGAACCTGACTGTAAAGGCAAATTGTATCTGTACATATTCAATCAAACTCACTTTGACTTTTACGGGACCCCTCCCGTATGCTCCCGTACAGCACCGGGAGGAGAGGGGCTCCCGTTTACGTGAACCATTTATCTAAATGTTATGTGAGCCATTTACTTGAAAGAGGATAACCGCCTTAACAAGCATGAAACACCTTTCAATGTTGCGCCCGTGGAATAGTAACTTATGCTGTCAGTATATGATATATATATACATTGATATCTTTTTCCATATCAGACTAAAAGACAGCAAAACTGGTCTGTTCAAGGGAGTGACTAAACATTGACACCTTCTTCCATATCAAACTATAGGACAGCAAAACAATGCTCTTTTCGCTTGTTTCAGTGATTTGGGTCACCTTACATGCTTTTATTTGTATTGGATTAATTATAGTTGAAGTACTGAAGTCCACTCAATTGAAAAAAACCTTACGTTGGATTTGATTTAGCATTTTATTGGCGACCCTCATGCGTTTCGCCTTAAATATATCTGGCTGATAGGGTATATTGAATTAAATTGATTTCTCCCAACTGTTAGGCATAAGAAATAGTTTTGTTCACAGTTGCACTCCATTCATGATCTGAAAATATGTTATTTCTTCCCCCAATAACCTATCGGCTTTTGATTTTTATTCTTTTGAAATTGAGCTAAATTGCTTTTGTTTTTCTGAATATGGGCCTCATATCAGCTACAGACCACTTTACACACGCATCCCTGAGTCAATCACTACTAAAAGTGCTATACAAGCTTTGGCCCATTGAGGCAAAGGCTACCACACCTTCATTGAACTTTAGCCTGTCCATTACAACTCTCTGGGAGGTGTCCTGGTTACGGTGTGTGATGTGTGGGTTTAACACTACCGTACTTGTATTTGAGCCACCACCATCTACCTAAAGACACACTGACAGGTTACAGTACTAAAACTAAGCATTTGTTAGAAAATAGAGTGCCATCTTGCCATTAAATAGCTCGCCATTAAATAGCTGTCTTGTTAGTATGCCTAATTACATATTACCTTTTTCCCCTACAGCGTGAATGCATCTCAATCCACGTTGGCCAGGCTGGTGTCCAGATCGGTAATGCCTGCTGGGAATTGTACTGCCTTGAGCACGGTATCCAGCCTGATGGCCAGATGCCCTCTGACAAGACCATTGGAGGTGGTGATGATTCCTTCAACACCTTTTTCTCTGAGACTGGTGCCGGCAAGCATGTCCCACGTGCCGTCTTTGTGGATCTTGAGCCAACAGTAGTTGGTAAGTAAATTACATGAAATATCTAATCAGACTAAACTTCAGGGGGTATATAGATACAGCTCGATATATCAGAAATAATTTTTAAGTTTGCAAAATACAAAAAAGCAAGGCATATTTCTTATAACCAAAAGTGTATACATATTTTATGATCGGAAAACAACTATATATATTTGAAAGTATTGGGAGTGTCTCAACATATTCCCTTTATGAAATTATACTTTTTCATACGGCATCAATCAATTTATAAACCTTCTTTCTTGTAGATGAGGTCCGTACTGGAACCTACCGTCAACTCTTCCACCCCGAGCAGTTGATCACTGGTAAGGAGGATGCTGCCAACAACTACGCCCGTGGTCACTACACCATTGGTAAGGAGATCGTTGATCTTGTCCTTGACCGCATCAGGAAATTGGCTGATCAGTGCACTGGTCTCCAGGGCTTCCTCATCTTCCACTCCTTCGGTGGTGGCACTGGCTCTGGCTTCACCTCCCTTCTCATGGAGCGTCTCTCCGTTGACTACGGAAAGAAGTCCAAGCTTGAGTTCGCCATCTACCCAGCCCCACAGGTCTCCACCGCTGTTGTTGAGCCATACAACTCCATCCTCACCACCCATACCACCCTTGAGCACTCTGACTGTGCCTTCATGGTTGACAATGAGGCCATCTATGACATCTGCCGCCGTAACTTGGACATTGAGCGCCCAACATACACCAACCTCAACAGGTTGATTGCCCAGATTGTCTCCTCCATCACTGCTTCCCTCAGGTTCGATGGTGCCCTCAACGTTGATCTTACAGAGTTCCAGACCAACTTGGTGCCATACCCACGTATCCACTTCCCTCTGGCCACATACGCTCCAGTCATCTCTGCTGAGAAGGCTTACCATGAGCAGCTCTCAGTTGCTGAGATCACCAACGCTTGCTTTGAGCCAGCCAACCAGGTATGTCATTATCTATTTCTGAGGATTTTAACATTTTATCAATTCTAGTATAATGGAGATAAATAAAAGCTATGAAAATAATGATGAACAAGGATAAAATATGTGTAATTAATTTCACTTATTCTTATCCAATACTACTATTGATGTTATGAGAAATTAAAAATGTTAGCCACAGTTAAATTAATCTTTTAACAATCTTTTGGCCCTCTATAGATGGTGAAATGTGACCCACGTCATGGCAAGTACATGGCCTGCTGCATGTTGTACCGTGGAGATGTTGTCCCCAAGGATGTCAATGCTGCCATTGCCACCATCAAGACCAAGCGTACCATCCAGTTTGTAGACTGGTGCCCAACTGGTTTCAAGGTTGGCATCAACTACCAGCCACCAACTGTTGTGCCAGGTGGTGATCTTGCTAAGGTACAGCGTGCCGTGTGCATGTTGAGCAACACCACCGCCATTGCTGAGGCCTGGGCTCGTCTTGACCACAAGTTTGATCTCATGTATGCCAAACGTGCCTTCGTCCACTGGTATGTAGGAGAGGGTATGGAAGAGGGTGAGTTCTCTGAGGCTCGTGAGGATCTTGCTGCCCTTGAGAAGGATTATGAAGAGGTTGGAGTTGACAGCGTTGAGGGTGAGGGTGAGGAGGAAGGTGAAGAGTATTAAACTCAACCATTCCTACACTGTGCCGATGAACTGATAGACTGAAACTTGCCTTCGAAAACATCATAACAAGAGAAAGTGTTCAATTCAGCAATAAAATATGAAAAACAAATAGATTGCCTTTTCTTTTATTTTTCTCTCATCTTGTTGTTAGATACCTTGGTACATTTATAATTTGTACAGCTTTGAAAAAGTTAAGTCCAGACGTCCGTTTTCCTATAAGACTATGCAACTAGTCATTCTTGTCTAATATCTGTTAAAATATATAGTGATGACATTAACTCTTTAGTCCCAACTACATTAATTCTGTTATGATCCACAAAGTAATTATCGTATTCATTTGCCAATCTATACACACCAGTCTTAAAAGCATATGAAGAAACTCTATAAGCCATTTCATTTCCCTTACTGTACCCACAACTGTACTCATTTATGATACTTACAAATGGTCGAGAAACAAATTCCAGTGCAGAAACTGATATATGCAGGGTTAGTAACTTACATCGTTTGGCAGACTGTAAAGCCATAGATGGAATATTTAACCGCCAAATCTTCCACAGGTTCCAAAGTGCAAATAATAATATATATTATACATAATTATACACAAATTAATCAATTTGAGACTTGCCTGCATATTCCACCCAAACTTCTGCTACCTCAAGAGCTGGCCAGATGGCGGTGACTTCTGCTGCTGATGTATGCATACATGTCCCTCCTTTTTTTGTAGACCTCCAGCATTATAACATAATGGGCAGAAATTTAAGTCTGCATGGTAACGAGTGCTTTCACGTCCAGAGCCTATTAATTACTACCTTATTAGAAATCCTCAGTAGTAGCTTTGAAAATGCTTTGATCCGCTATTAAATGTATAATTTGTAAACGGACAAATCTTATTTCAATTATTACAAATTGAGACGGACCTTTTTCACATTATTAATGTAACTGTATTGATGATTGAGAAATAAAAACACTTATATATATATAATTTGTAGTCTAATTAATGACCATTCATCATCGGGGAAATTGATTCCGAATGTAAGCTGTCTAAAACAAATTTTAGTCATTCTCAATTCCTTCAAAACAATGATGAAATGTACTTATAGGTGCTCTTGTTTGATAAATATAGCCTCGTTCTCTGATATTATAATTTCACAGAGATAAAACTACTACAATCATATTGGTTATATCTAAAAGGTTATCAACAGGTCATGGAAAACTAAGTCAAATACAGGGGGCAGCTCCTGGGGTAGTAGTATACTGAGTCCTGCATATGAGTGCGTTGTGGGTCCATTTAGGGGGCGGGTCAATGAATAGTATTGAATAATTGTCAATACGAATGGAGACGCAATCTCTCTACCCGACGCCATATATAGATAGGTCTATAAAGAGGTCATGGAGTCCCTATTAAGTATAGTCTGGTATTGATATTATAATCCTTGTGTTGTGTTGATCCTTCCCTTCCCACCATTCATAAGACCCAGAGCTGAACAGTGACAATATTTCGTCATATGTCAGATTTTCAGGAAATGTACAATTGGCAGTTCTACACATTTAGGAAATTCTGCTAAATCAGGCTGCAATGTGGTCAATACAAGGTAAATTCGAGTATATTCGGCATTGCAGTGATTCTAGCAATCTGTTTGGCTAGGTTGAACTGTATTTTGAACTTTATTTTCGTCTGAAATTTGGGTTATTTGACAGGTTTGTTGAAGTTGAATTGTACATGTTCTGAAAATCTGACCCATATACTGTAATAAGATATGGAAGTTTTTTTCCACATGAAAATACTTCACTCGGATCAACGAGTCTGTTTTAAACTCGTTGCTCGGATCAATGGCTTGCTTCAGAATTAAACTGAACACCATTCACGACCTAAAGGAACAACAGACAATTGAATCGATATGTACGGGGATTAAATTGCATACAAGACCTTTATTGGTAGTACATGCTTAAAATCATTGTATAGATATAATTTAACATTTTAAACATGTTGCATGCGTACTACATTTAAATAATAGGACCAACGAAATAGGTGTGTTTCCGTCAACCTACCTAGAAAACCTTACCCACCTAAACAGAATTTGACCATGGTTATTTTGTTTGGCCTGAAATAGCTCATAAATGCAGGAACACAAGCAAAACAAGCGTTTAGGTAGTTATTCTATAGATAATGACAATGAATGTAAAGTATGGAACGAGGTGCTAGGAATTAGATATTCATTGTACGAGATTTTTGCGCAGCAATCTCGCCCAATAAATATTCAATTACTAGTTTACTATTTTATTTATATGCCCCATAGCATAGAAGAATATTGAAATATATACCTTTGTTTATAGTATAGTATAATATCATGTTTATTTTCGATATACAATTACATTCGTGAGAAAGGGATAAGGAGAATTGAAAAATTCTTCAAAACCTTATGTGAAGAAACACGGGTCTTCCAGGTCACCCTATGACTACCGTATTTGTTTGTTTTCAAAATCGTTAGCCTGGTTTCATACCATGTAGTATTGTTATCAGGTTTTCATTCATAGATATTTCAATAACATTCAGTTTGTCTATATTACATTTTCTCTTATTCTGATACAACCTCATTAAATCTATCTTAAATGGATGAGAAACACTACCTTAATGAATGGTAGTGTGAAAACATTATTGTCTGTATTAGACATACAACATATTCAGTCCTGTCCAGAACGCCACATTCCTCAAGTGTTGCAGTTCACCGCATACAGCAATAAGCTTAACCACAAGGCTAAGACTAAGGCTAAAAGTGTTAATGGGAAACTCCTGACCCCTAAAAGTTAGGGGCTCATTAGGGCTTTCTGGACAGGACTGTATTGTACATATAAAACCCATTATCAATCAATCAATCAATCCACTATGTGGATTGATTGATTGTGTTTCATAATGGGAAACTCCTGACCCCTAAAAGTTAGGGGCTCATTAGGGCTTTCTGGACAGGACTGTATTGTACATATAAAACCCATTATCAATCAATCAATCAATCCACTATGTGGATTGATTGATTGATAATGGGTTATATATGTACAATACAGTATGCATGGTATGTACATTGGTACTGCATGGTATGTACATTGTAGCATACGATCATACCAATCATACGATCATTGTAGCATACGATCATACTGTACAACAGGCTTATCCCTTTCGTTGGGGCTGATATTTATATCTAATTTAATTCAACTCTAAGCTACAGTTCGCTACTGCCTTACTATTTGCTTGATGGATTTACATACTCATTACATACATATACATATTGATCACTCGATCTGTCTTATACATTCTTAAGAGGGTTCATTATGTCACTCTGTACCCACATTATTTTACTTTCCGCGTATTTTTATTTAGTTCTATTTCATATTATGTACTAAGAAAGTTTTAAATCCGTCGATGGTGAGACAAGAAGGACCCTGTTTGGGTAGATCATTCCAAAGGAAGGGTATTTGGTAATAGAGTGATGTGCTGACCCTCTCTGAGTGTGGCTGGAGTAATATCATGCAGCCCTGTCCCTTCTTGTGGGACCTTAGATTTAGATTTCTATTGTCCGTAAAAGAATTATTTTGACATAATTTGAATGCTGGTGATGTTTTCTTCTAACATACAAAAGCTGTATATTTAGTTCCTCCTAGGGCTCAGTGACATTTGCACGTTTATCAAGGCAGAAGGCAACCCTGATAACATAATTTTGTATAACTTGTAATGGGTCAAATGATACTGTTGGGGCTATATTATAGATACAATCTCCATGATTTAACAGCGGCCTTACGGCCACTTTATGAAGGGTCAGAATATTTTGAGATGTTTGGATCCTGATAGCTTTTAATCTGTTTGATGCCTGTGTTATTTTCTGTTTTAAATGATCCTTGAATGTCTGCCCATTATCTATTTAGTCCTAAATAGCTAACATTTTTTAAAACATATTTTATTTCGACAAACAATTCCACACAAGTGGAACAAATATAGTTATTAGTATATTTCATTTCTTCGTTACCTAGCTTGTATTTAAATTTTGTTGTGGCTTGTTCGGTCTTTGTTGGTAGTATTTCCAGAATGTTGCTTTTTTCTATATTAATTGAAATTTTGTTTTCTCCACACCATAAGCTGACCTTTTGTAAGTTATATTGGATATAGGATAAATATTATCAGATATGTGATGCATTTTGCATGAGGGTGGGTATGCCGATAATTAGTGAGGTGATTGGGATGGAGGATCAATCATTAGACTCTTCAAGCAAGGAGTATCCAGCCTCTTCATCCACAGATTTCATTGGAATCAGCCCTCTTGGTTCCTTGTGTATATGTTTTTCCCTGGAATAGCATCTAGATATCACCAGTGAGGTAATGAGGATGAAGACTGCAGTGACACCGAGATGCCAGGTAAATATGGCACTAATCATCATCAACCTCTTGTGATCATGCATATCCGGCATCATTGTTGTAACATGATCCGATTCCTCCTCTTCAGGAATGACAAAAGGGTTGTACATGAGGAAAGCGGTTTGAAAAAACCACATGCCTTGCAAAATGGTGAAACATGCCCTCCCTAGAACGGGGAAAATACTGTCTCTTTTGGTCATTTCAACAATCGTACTGAGTGAGCAAGCGAAGATGAGATAGACTAGAAGAGTATGCACAAGTACATCATCGTCCTCTCTGCCTTTTAGATGAAATTTGAAGAGAATGCCCTCGACCAGGTATGCCAGAGCAAGAACCATGTAGATGACCTTGTCTGGGTCGGGCAGTGATGTTCTCAGTATGGGGCGGAGAAGCGTAAGAAGAGCAGGGAAGGCGAAAAAGCTGTACATTGTAGCATGCTGGATGTTGTTGGCTTTTATGCCATGAAGTAACTCAACGCAGAGTCCAATAACACACATAGACAATACTACAACTGCCTCCATGTCAATGGCAAAGCCACAGCAACATTTAGGTGGCCATGTTGGAGATGACCTGAACTTTCTTCCGGGAGATGCGTTGCACCGAAAATATTGTCGTAATGATTGTATGGTCCACCAAATGCCCATTAAGACAAAGAACAATCCTGGGACTGAGTGTCCAATGAAAAATCCTAAGTGTCCTCTCATTTTCACTGGCTTCCAATCTAATAACAATATAGTTGTTCTGAGCGGTCCTTCCAAGCACAGCTAGATTGGCCTCAGACCTGTAAAATGTAATATCATTGATATATAATTGATATATGCAGCATTTTTAACAAATTGTGCATTTAAATGTAGGATATTACAGTAGGAAGCGTTTTCTGGAAAAGATCCTACGAAATAATGAAATTTTTAAAAAAGAGTATATATATGTTAATCATGTTCAGCCCATATGCCCATCAGCGCTAAGATATATCCCCAAAGTAGCTACAGTTATGTTGGTTAAAAATGATATGGAAGCAGAGTCATGTTGCAATTCACTGAAACTATTTTTTGCATTAATTATACTTTCTTCCGGTTCCTCCTTCTCTTCTCTACTTAATTATTTCACCATATACCTATAATGTTTTTATTCCTCATCTTCAGGCTCACGTTGGGCTCAAAACCCTTAATTCATACCTTGGGTATTCTAAGATAAGATTTTGTAAGCGTTTATGTTTTTGTTTTTTTTTTAAATTCAGGACAAACATTACATCATCGATGCTATTCTCAGATAATCCTGTTAGAAATTGATTGTTATCATTCACATAATCTGTTATGAAGTAGGTAGAATTTTAAATATATAATTAAGAAAAAAATCCTATACCAGTTCACACAACCCATCTGCCATTTCTCGTTAATGATATTGATGAATATTTTTCTTCAGTCGATTAACGATGGTAGCAATAATAATAAACTAAAATAATACAATCATTTCACCAGTCACATCCAAAACGAATTCCTACCGTTAATTTCCGATAAATCCGACAATGGATATACAGAAAGAAATTTCTTTTAAACAGCTCCACAAAAGTAGTACGCGCGCTCGTACAGTTATTCCCCGGGGTTATTCCCATTATTCATACATAGTAGTTCATCCACCTTCTTCCTTCCTCTAGTCTCAGAGAATGGGGGAAATGATTGTACATATAATCGTATGTTTACAAGAGGATTGTATTTAGTGGATCTCGACTTGAGCCAAATCTAGAAACCTTAAACCCTGTTCTTCTTCTTCTGTATTCATTATTAGGCTTTTCTCTGTTGTATAATGATAATAATAATAATCATAATCGCGTAAGCATAGAGACCGGTAATCTCATCTATTTCCTAATGCTATATCCAGAAATAACTGAGAAGAGTATCTGTATATGATGTAATGTTAAGACTGAAACAACACATTTCAAAACTAAAAGAAAATCACTTATTAGCTTATAAAAGAGAATGATTTTAGCCCATATGCCCATCTTGAACATGATTGAATTCGTTTAAAGTAATGCATTTTATATTGTGAATTATGTTTGCTGATTCATGGCTTGTATCCTGGGAACAGTTACTAGTCTAACTGACGTGGGCAATATGGTAGGTAATAATTATGTCCTTACCTCCCTCCCTGGATTGGCACAAATCCTATCAATAAATCGTACACCAATACTGATCTTGCCTTTCGTTGATATTTGCCCCGGCTTTGCCTGATTATAAACTCCTTGTTTTAAGATTTACAAATATTGTAATAGTGTTTTCTTCGAATGATTGTCCATTAAGGCAATGAGAGTGAAGGAACACCCTTGCGCTGGGAAAATATAAAGGTAGAAAGTTTAGTGGCCTACTTTTGTTGATAACGCAAAGTGGAAAGTCCACGCGACTCTTAATTATCGGCATTTCTTTATCAACGTATAAGTGCCACTCAAGAGATTTTACGAGACGTGTACTACATAGGATAAGGAGTCTCACTGCAGAGGGAAAGAGGGAGGGAGATATAAGATTAAGGTTTAAAGTAAAAGGGTATGTCGTGTGTCACGTAGCCTATGCACTGTCAGGTATAATTGTTAACAGGCACACATCCTATTGGCTTCGACAAGAAAGGCATAAAAGTCAAAATTATAAATAGGATTGTGCTTACGACAAAAGCATTTATACATAGCCAGAAATTATTTCACAAAGGTATGATAGAGTGGTTTGGTTTTTGCTATGAGTTGAGGTCGAAAATTTCCAGTATATTAAGCTATATATTATGCCAAAATAGATTTACAGTGGTTAGCAAGGAAGAAAATACAATGTGGAGTAGGCTCTTCGCGGATCTGACCGACTTGATAGATCTCAATAAATAGATTGATTAATATCACTCTATTTATTAGATTTTTCTAAAAAAAAACAGGAAGACAGTTATACTTTATTGATCTATGTAGTGTTAAATGGTGACTATTGTACAGCTCGGTTAAACCAACGATTAGGTGAAGAGCCACTAAGTCGATTAAATACGCATATTAAGAACTGAGAAATGGTCCATTTTGTTCCTATCATGAGTCATATATAGTGTTGCTGCGAAAGATGGGGTATAACTTCAATACTCTAAGATTATGCATTAAAAACAGGAGTAGAGCGAATGTATTTCTTGATGAAGAATTGCTCTGCGAGTGGAAAGATTTTGTTGACATATTGAATAAAGATGACGTCGTAAAAACAAATAAAAAGTATCTTAAAGTGACGTGGCATTTGAATGAGTTTTGACTGGGTTGGTGCAACCCCGATATATTAAGTTACTATAATTATATTATAATATGAGGTCACGTGCCATGACAATGCCATTCCTGCGCTCGTCCACGTATGCAATATATATAAACAGGTTAACTGATTTATTATATGCTTTTAATGATATACAGAGATACATTTATTTAGGTTTAAAGTTGAATTTCGGGCCTTTAACTTGATAAGAAACGCAGTGGTTGCCATGACTACCACACGTAACTCATTAGTGAAATACGCACTGTGTACAACCCACTCTAGATACGTTGTTCTTAGAGCAATGTGTATATAATAAAACATGTATACTGCATGTCCCAATTAACGAGAGTATAGAGAGAATATAGAGAGTGTGCTTGAATCTGTAGTGGGAGCAGATAGCTCCTTATATGGAAATATCATCGACATTGGTTCTTTTAGGTAGGCCTAGGGTGATCTTTAATTTCTCAGTTTGGGATTACGCGTACTTGCATTTGTTGAAGGTATATCGTATTAGTAGTATAACATATTGGTACTTGCATTTTTTAACACATTTCTTATTAGTAATACAATATATCGAGTCTGATTACAACTTTATACAACATTAATAACGTTTAGGCTAAACTGATCGTCTCAACGTAGACATACCTAGCTATACCTTTTAACTGACTCCTTGTTATGTTGATTTTTTTTATCAATTAATTGGTCATCAATTTGGACACCAAGATAAGTATGTGTAATTATTAGTAAATTGGAGTTCTTGATTTCCTAGGGTGAATTTGAAGCCCTTTAAGATTTCAGAACCTTTTCATGGTGAGATAGTGATATGAATTGGGTTTTTTTGTAATTAATATAGGTCTTGGACCCAAGGAACTGAGGCATGCTGTGTTTACATCCCATGTAGGCTACGTATTTCTGACACCATGAAGTATCGACGAAATGACATAAACTAGATAGTAAATAACTAAAATATTTATATTGATAATGAAGTTATTAATAGAGTGATTAATAAACAAAGTTATTTAAAGCACTTTAAACACTTTAGACCAAAACTCAAGAACGGAGAAATTACTATGCATTGGACCAAAATTTGTTTAATAATAATTATAAAACTAAGAAAATAAACAGAACTATTTCTCTGCTATCTCTCTGCGCCAGCTAACCAGTCCATGACCACCCCGGCAACTGTTTTAATTGACCGTAATTACTTAATTAGTTTCCTACCCGCATACATACTATAGAGAGTAAAGTAATTGAGTTGTATATTTAGATGAAGTCGATGGCTAGATATCACTGCCACCATATATGCACGGTGCCGCCACCTATGAGGTAGTTCTAGTACTACTTACAGGAGATTTTTTAACATCGCAGATTTTATTGATTTTTACCCTGCCATCGTGGCTTCTAAAATGTTAAAATCCAAGGAGGTTCTAGAGCCTGACATTTATCTGTATTTCTTATTTTGAAATCATACATACGATCACCCTTTCATATATGTTTCTCAGCCATTTCGATCGGGCAATAAATATCAAATATATCACATAACCATGATTATTTTTCTGAGATTTACAATTAATATATCCCTCTCAGTAAATTTGTTATTTTTTTCGTGTAATTGGAATGGATTGGTTAAATGGTTTTTATTGATACATGTATCCGAAGAAGGCCTGTAAAACACCGAAATCTAGGTGCAATTGTATTGATCAATGCAAATTGAGGTAGATATATGTAGGGAGAGTGTTCCCAATGCATGGTTAATTACAGATCTCAATAATGCATCGAGACAGCATAGAGTCTAGGCATTAGTTCACACATGGTACCAGGCCCAGCATCAGGTACGTTCCACTTATGAAAATGGAGGGTATCGGACCGCCAGAACCATTCGAATGTTGCTAAGAAGGGAATGTACGTTGCTAATATGTGGGAATTGTTGAAGGAGAGCAGAGTGGTATGATACGAGGGTGGGGGTCCAAAAGTCCCCTGGCCAGTCCTGCCGTTGTTGGTTGCTCTTACTAGCTTCCACCATCCCATGCATATTTGATTTGAAAAATGTTTATTACTGAAGAGATTTAACATTAATAGTTAAAAAAATATTATAGATTAACGCCTTTCTGACAAAACAGAAATTTTCATGCGTCGACTGGTGGGACAAAATACATTATTCAATTAGCAGAGAGTTAGAATATGTTGGGGTATTTTGTTGCCCTCATATACCGGTCACTTATAGTTGATTGACGTTTGATCAATTGTTTGTTTTGTTCTTTCAGTTGTTTGTTTTGAATGACCTTGGCCAAAACAAACAACACCCTCTTCCACAAAATATGCCCATGCAGTTACTAACCCTCAATTATACACCAGGCATATGTATACATACAATATGGCTCACAATAAAATAGATCACACTGTCTATATACTATGCTTAATTTATATTTTCCTAGTAGGGACCCTCAGGAAGAGCTATGAGTAACATAGATGAGGGCTACCCATTTCCAGAATAGTTTATTATTATTATTTTCATTACCTTTTAAAGAAACATTCAGTAAGGTCTCAACGAATGTACATGTATTTCAAATGAAAATAAAAACCCTATAGCTATGCCAGTTGTTTTCAGGCGTCACCTTGATATTTAAACCATAATATCCAACAACTTACCATGATCATAATAATTTTGCAAAATGCTGGTATTGCTAATAGTTAGTAGCCACTAAGCCAGGAGTGTGAGGTGAAAACATGACTAACAACGGCCTGATCCTGAATGCATGAATGGTTCGACAAAGGCCGCTCCATATTTAGAAATACATATGAACTAATTAGTTTAAGATCATGGCTGGTAACGCCACCGTCCACTCTGCTATTATTACAGACATTTGGCAAGGGCGTCGGTGCACTACAAATTATGCAGCCTAGCTCTTGTGGATTTGTGATACTTGTATATTTACCTCTGGTCAGTGTAGAGCTATATACTATAGTGATCGTGGTCAACACACATTGCCCCCACCCTTCTTGTTACATAACAACATATTGGAGTACCTTTCATGTTCATCTCCATGTTATCGCTTATATTTTCATGCGTATACTTTACCATGTTTTGTTTACCAGATTTTATAATATATAGCTTTTACACATTCTTATTAATGCTGTTTTAGTACTTAATTGTCTTTCTCGTGGCGTTAGCATGATATTGTATTTCTCTGTTCCAATGTGTTACGTTTCCTGAACAGCTTGTAAACATGTATGTGTAAACATGTATAGTCGTATTGAGCTATCCTCATGGATTCCAATACGTGGGACCAGGGGGTGTTTAATAAGAATAAGAGGAAATATATGAGATAAAAGATACATCATACGATAAAAGATACATCATACCATATTATAAGTCCGATATAAGATTATTATATGATTTAGCTTACAATAATTACTCTAATTTCACGAAGAATTATATCTAGGACGCTCTTGAAAAAATAACATTACTTGTTTTGTACATTCTTATAGTATGCCTAAATGCCACTAATATTCGTTTATTAGTTATGCTCTTGCGCCCAAAATGAATAATTATTTTCTCATGAAATATTTAATTATCCTAAAGTATAAGATATAGTTTATGTAAGAGAAATTCGTACAAAAATACGTTTACGATATAGTATGCTGTACTTTAAATGATTCTACACCTCGCGTAGTAGCATTTATTATAGTTTTACAAGAGAATTTACAACAATATTGGGCCAGCAATAAATATCCTCGTAAATTTAAAAATTCGTCATATCTTTGTAATGGACATTCTCCTGTAAAGTGAGTCACTTTATCACCAAAACATAAATGAACTATACCAGCCTATAACATCAACTTTCTTCGATTAGAACTTATAAACAAAACAATTCAATCACAACACCTTTGATTGATCCTATGCCCTAAGTACAAGTCTCAAGACATGTAGGCTACATACGATTTACTACGAACTATCTCAGGAATGAGAGGATATTTTAAATTACGACTGAATGTAAGCTACTTCGTTGAAATGATCGCACAGGATAAGTTCATAAATATTGTACTTCATTAATTAACTGCCACAACAACTAATATTATTTTGTTGTCTTTGTTATCTGTGAGGAAATGGTGACATACATGTATACATCTACAAAATTCCATACATTCAATAACCGGTTCAGACTGCAATTAACAGTTTTATCAAGACCTCTTAAAAATGCAGGGTCTTACATTTAAGATTTCTCGTAAATGTTTACTATAATCATCTTAAACCCATATGTATATATAACGACGCACTTATATTGAAGATTAGTTCGTACGACTTTGTTTATAAAACACCCCCATTCCATTTACCTATATAATTATATAAGGCAGAGGGTGGGTGCATGTGACGAGAATAAACATCAGGATATTGTGTCAACATTGTCCAGTTGTTGTTTCTTATAATGAAGCTAAAGTTGAACTCTAGCAAGAGTGAGAGAACAGGAGTTGGAAATCACTGCATTGCCTATGAAACTATATATTGTAGAAAAATGGAAGAACATAAATTTAGTCTATGATAATAATGCTACAGATCTGTATTAATAAAACATTATACTATTATACACAAGGTGCAAATTTTTATCATAATTATAATATTATTTGTTCCAGAAGTTTTGACAAAAGGGGATGTTCTTCTACAATTTAATCCAGGCCCTCCACGACACAACTGTATACCAACGAAAACTAAAAACAACAACAAAAAACATTACTTGTCTTCCTTGGTTATGATCATGGCTAATTTTCATGAGTATAATGAAATTAAGTATGGTATTATATAATTCCATATATTACCTAGTGGTAAAAGCCTTTTTCTTTTTAATCAACCAGCTTGATACCAACAATCAATTTTGCTGCAAAGCATGTATAAGATACATGTGAGGATCAATGACCGATATTTTGGCCTGCTGATGTATCAGATCAGATACAGGTAGCAGATATAGCAACATAATTGTATGCTTTAATTTTCAGGCATGGAATTATACTACACCATGGTTGGATAGTCAGTCCGTTCTGTCTCAACTCAATTGGTGGACCGAGCCCTATTGGCAGTATTGCCTGACAAATTAGACTTGCGCTAACTATGCTCCAGAGTTCCAAAATATTCTTTAATTTTTAAAAGAGAGGTCGCATGGCAGCCAGTCTCACATGCAAAGTATTGTGATAGAGTCACGTATGATTGCGTGTGAGATATTGAGAGATTAGTAATACAAACAGGCGAAGGCAGGGAGTGCCAACGGAGTGCCAATGGAGTCTCATAATCCAGCCAGACTGGCGCGGGAATGACAGTGCTGCCCCTGTGGTGGTTAGGTGAACTAACGTTGCAACGGGTGGCGGTTGCTTACCGCATGTTGCCATCGCAGCAGCCGGAAGTGACAATCCTTTAGACTCCTGTTTGACGCCAAACTGTAAGTACGTGCTTTTCTGAATCGTTCCAAGTTAATGTTGAACTGTATACTAGTTTAGCTTAATATTCAGATATTATAACTAAGCGAGTAGTTTAATGAATGGTTCTAGATGCTTATGGCGGTAATTATTGTTCTGGTCCTGTATTGATTTCAGTGTTAGAAGCGGAAATTATGTGGTCAGTTGCCTGCAGTTTTAACTTTACTGGTTTAGACTGGAACCTCCATTGCTCCAACAGTCGGGCGCATGAGTCATGGCGATCAAGCTCAGACTGGTTCACTTGTTGCCGCGCTTAGTCGATTGGGCAATTGGGGATTCCGCGATTGGTGTTTCGGACATAATTAGTTACACAAATTCGCTTCCTATGTTCCTGATAATATTCTATCATATCCTTATGATTTAAAATAGACATTCTTCGATAATAGTGATTTTGGAGGGATAAGACTTATAAGTAGGCCAGGCCATGCTTCAACTGCGCAACACGGCGGGCCCTACAAATTAAGACATGAAAAAAAGATATAATGACAACTAATTAGTCAACGGATAAATATGCCGTGAAGCTTTTTACACGTCAGTAAAACCAGTAACATCATTTACTTGCTGAATGTCTGTCATAGTTTAGTAAAACGGGATGTCTGGCTTTGAACCAGAATCCGGACAGTGATGACTCCATTTCGAGGATCCCAGCCCGTTAGGCCGCCTAGGCTAGGTCCCAAAAGCTAGAGTTATAGTTTCTCCCTTGTGTATTTTTGGGTAATACATTATGTAGTTGAAAAAATAGACAGTGACTTTAAATTTTCCAGTTTGATTCCCATGTTCGGTAACTTTTATTATTTGGACTTTGGAGAAATAATTATGATTCTAGTT
This sequence comes from Sthenelais limicola, assembly GCA_942159475.1. NCBI lineage: Eukaryota > Metazoa > Annelida > Polychaeta > Phyllodocida > Sigalionidae > Sthenelais > Sthenelais limicola. The sequence continues at coordinate 116,883,167 of OW804097.1, read as the reverse complement.
TCTATAGCCTATGGACCAGTATGGTGTTCAATTTCTCCATTCACATTAATTAGATAAGGTACTTTAATCAAGGAAAATTACTTTAAAAGGGTCATGTCGTTCATTGTATTTGGACCTGCATACAAATTAAATCTTACAGAAAAAGTTATGGTCCATTTATTGTTCCCGGCAGATATTTTGGAAAGGTTTTCAATTTGTAATAATGGCATAAAAACATGTTTCACCCTTCTAATCTTATACTGATCAGTAAACCGGGGACACTTATAATGCCTCTAATGCCGGGGTGAAAACGGGAAGGGGAAGAGTATTCAACTTGCATAATGTGATACCGGTGCATTTTTATCTGCAATGTTTTTGATAAAAATAAAACTATGTTATCCATTACATGTTATGTTTAAGCATGAAATTAATCCCGATACCAGAAATGACGTTTTAAAACCTATTTCCAGGATTTTTTTTAAAACAAAACTTTAGAATAATGGAGATCATTGATAAGTTTCTTGGTTGATACTCCCGTTTTCAAACCTGTAATGCCCACGTTTAACTTGATAACAGGCTGTGATAATTCTACCATACTTCTAAATGGTTACTGGCAGTATTAGAGCAGGGGGAATGAATTGTGAATGAATATGGAGAAAAGTTACTTCTCCATAGTTTATTCAAACATTTTTTTTCCACTATTTGCTAACAATATCTAAAGAAAGGACGGGAAGAGAAAGGTCTAAAGTTGCTTTTATGTCATCAACAGATTTCTTTAGCCTGCTGATATGACTTTATTTGTCAGTATAAATTGGGCGAATTAATAGGTAAAAGTCTTGTCATTTTGATGTTGGCTGGGCCTGCATAACAACCATACTGGTAACCAGTAATTAAGACCAGTCCCAATAATGGGGATAATATAAGAAATATAGCTGGTAAAGCGACCAGCCTGCTATTCAACCAAAACTTGCTTAGTCATAATGGTGTCAGAACACATAACGGGTTTCTTTGTTTATGATATTTATGATCTGAGCTTCAATCTATCTAAAATTCTGTGGAGTAATGGCTAAAGTCCAACATCTATTTGGATAATATATAAGAATGGTTTGAATGTTTATTATAGGTTTCCATGAAATATAATCATAAGTTAATGGCGAGTGTCGCACAGGGAATGAAAATGTGCATATTGTGAGTGTTGGAAAATGGGTAGTGTCTTAACAAAATGTATATTGCCAACATCATAACAAGCCAAGTTGTGATAGAAAAGAATGGTTTAAATGGTTAATGAGAATCGATCTGTATGGTGAGACTAGGAGGTTATTTGCTGTAATTATTGTGCAGTGGCAGCACAGTTGAATCACAAATCTACTTCATTGAACATAGTGAGGTTAGTAGATCTATTAATTATGACAATACTTTTGGAATTTGTGTTGAACCTTGTGAATGTGTACAAGCAGAACCGTTGTACTAATTAAGATAGTGGAATGGATGAATGAGGCCTTGTAGAATATTATATAAGGGGTGATTCGATCTTGGTCCAAATGGGGTGGCTGATTTAATTTTGTAATCCATGGGTTATCCTAATTCAATTCATCAAATAAATGTAATACCTGATTTTTGTGATCATTTGAAGACATATGTACGATAAGACAGGGTAAATTTAGGATGAATTGTAGCGATTGCATCAATTTCCTGCCCAAATTTGTAACATTGTAAAGGTAAAACCAACAGCAATATTTAAACTGATAGAACAATCTATTGTAATCTTATTGCATAATATAGTGTTATATTTTATGTCAGTGGTAAATTATCAATTCATGTTTGATGCAAAAAAATAGTTAATATTCAAGACGTTTGTAATGTGTCCATGTGAGGTGGACAAATATTTAAATGCTTCCTTTGGAAATATATTGTCACAACGTCATTCAATCGTGGTATCATAAACGTCTATCTGTATTGTAATATAAAGCAACAGTAATGCATGCTCACTGGAATCTTGTTTTGAAAGCAATGTTGAAACTGCTACAAACATTGTGTAAGTTTTTTTTTTTATAATGCCATTAGATGGCAGGTGGCAAATTTTCTGATTCAAGCCTGGCTCAAGCTGCAGAAATTCTATTGGAACAAAAGCACATTGCATAAGATCAAGGTGCGTTATGAACGACATGTGCATACCATGCATACTCTTTATATCTACAATATACTGAGAATAAGTATCACTGAAAATTTTGTGTGACATCCTCTTAGAATGATATGGATAGATTAATTTGAGTGTCTGGTGGGAGCATGGTGTCCAGCGTTAAGAACAATACCATAGCTGATCCCTGAAGTAATAATGACTAGTGGATCGTTTTTGTATTTCGCATATCGAAAAACCTGTTTAAAAGTCATAATCATGGTGCTTCTTTCGGCATTGTCTACTATTATGACAGTGTTGTGTTTGTATTGATAGACAAGTGTCTTTTGTTATGAATAACAGACAGTAAATGTTAGCATAATAATGCTGACACATAATAATCTTATTTTATATAATGTAGTGTAGGAGATAGTTCATAGCAAGCTGTAAGACGAGCAAGTTTTATCAATGGATACACATATTTGTGTCAATGGACACTAACATAACGTCTTGTGTACAAACAAAACTTATGTATTTAAATGGCGCATTTTTACTTACCATATTTCCCTGTTTTTAAGCGGGGGGGGGGGGGGGGGCACATTCTTCTGGTAAAATAAGCACCACAATCCTTACCCCAAATATAAGCCTGGTTGGTCTATCACGATTGAAATTAATACAAGCCCAGGCTTATGAACAGGGAAATACGGTATATTGTGTGTTGTGTATATTAAAAAGAAAATGCATCCATTTTAAATGTCAAGATTAATTTAATGGGAGGACAACAATTGTAGATCCATTCATAGCAAAGACATGCAATACGTGATTCTTGGTATCGTTGTTAGGTACACAACAAATTTGTATGTTTTACACAGTTTATTAAAGCTGCACTCTCAGTTAAGATGGTCAAAAACTAAGATTGCTACTTTTAGTTCAGTTTCTTTTCTATCCATCTAAAGGACCTAAATTTGGTTTTGCTACAGGGTATCATAAGTCCACATTTATATTTTGGGGACCTGCCAAGCTGCTTTATCGATCACCAGCAACCGTTTTCTCTCAGCTGATTCAACTTCCAAGTCCTTGTATAAACAGCAGCAGCAAAATATTGATAAATTTAGTCCTAAGCATGATTTGTTTTGTCATATTAGCTGAGAATGCGGCTTTAGCAAATAGTTTATTTGCTTCAATCTAGAGGAATAATTTTAGTAGTATATTTTGAGTATATTATAATACATTCTGAATACAAATATGAATAATGGCACGGCCTGCATAGGACTTATGGAACTTTGGCCCCTTCTTTCCGGGATACTCAGTCCAGGCTCCAGTGCCGGTTCTGTGTAGTGTCAGCGCTGGATGCAGAGTATGTCTCTAAGACACTGATCTGGGAGGATACACAGGAGATCACTCGCTACAATGTGGACTGGTGTTGGATCGGATTCCAGCTGTTACAATACATGCCTTAGACTAACTTAGCTCTTCCTAATGTAGTTAGGTTTGGAAATAAAAGTTCCCATTTCATAAGAAAGCCGCAGCTTGTCATTTGTTCACATGACTTATGGAACCCTCATAGGCTGGCTCATATGTATTAAATCGCAATTCTTTGTATAGACTTTCGTGGAAATTAGGCCGCCCTGTTTTGAAATTATCTTGGTATAACTAATTCTTGTCAGTTTCTCATATAGTCTTTTCATGAAGTGATCCAATTGATTCTCGTGCAAATGTATGCAGGCAGGGCTTTTGGATTTGGAGGTCCATTGGGCCTAGTTTTATTTATTATGTTTATTTCTCACTATTATTTAGATCTAGAGAGAGTTTTAGAACCATGTATGGTTTCATATATCTGGAAATAACTCAGTGCGTGAAATGTAGGTGAAAACTGAAATAAAACAGCGGTGAAAACAATGTATTTACAGACATGGCGAAAACTTTTGAACTTTCATGGACAGGAGGACCAGTGAAAAGGAACTTTCACCGGTCCTCCAAAGGTTTCTCCTACGTTTTATACATATTTTTCACTGGACAGTAGGCCCCACATGCCTTTCAATGGTCAAGGACTGCGGTCCGGCAGGTTTCGCCATGTCTGTATTTATGTAGGAATCCAACAAACTTCGTACCCTGGTCCCTTGCCAGACACCTATGTATTTTCTTTAAGCTTTTATTTAGGAACCTCCACATTACAGATCCTGTCTATACTCATTAAATTAGTCATCAATATTTTGGGAAAAGCATAATGATCAAATGATAAGCAAATTCTTATTGGGCATTGATTTCTTAAGTGTTACCAGAATTTTGGAACTAACACCCAAAAATCATTATTGCATACATGTTCTGCTGCATGTATCATATTTCCTTGAATTAGCACCACGGTTGAGTGTGTTCTTTCAGTGGAAATGCATGAAGTCCTATGTTTGAATTACCGCCAGGTATTAATTAGGGCCAGCACCAGGAGACGGTAATTCAAGGAAATACGCTATGTGTTGTGTTGTGTCAGTTCATGTATTTTTGATCTGTACCACATGTTATAAGTTTTAACAAGACAGTTGTTCCAAGTACAACTGGTTGAACGGTATTGTCTACTTTCATTTACAGTAAATTATTTGATTACTTGTCATTTACAGAAAATTACTAAAATATATTTTATGGGCAAATAAGTGTGATGATTCATGTGCCTAAAGGTTTTTGTCCATTGCCCCAGCCAGCCAGCCAGCCTACTATAATACTTTTAACGTTCATGTGCTTGCTGTGCTGTGCAGATCACACCTGCTGCCTGTGGTAATGGACAAGGGGCTTTAGATATAATGTGCACTGCTCACCTGTAAAGCATCTATAGACTAGTTGCCCTGATAGGGTTAATCTCCCAACAAGGCTACCTAGGTAGCTTCAACAATACTATCACATGGTAAAAAAGCTATCATCGTTCAATCAAGTTACTAGTTACATGGGAGTTTATAGAGTCAGTTAATTGTTTGCAGGTCATCCACACCTCACAGCACCTTAAGCTACTTGGTGTGAAATCCATCAACAAACATCCATCAACATGGTAAGTGTTTTGTATCTTAATAATTATGTGCATACCCAGTTTAAAATTTCCTTTTCTTCAAATTGTTTCATCTTAAGTTTAAGAAATTCTACAATGCCTCCCACCTCTGGTAACTTTCTTTGATCCCTAGCTATAATGGATCAGTTCAACATGGTACTGAGCAGCTAAGTGGTCTAGCAAACCAAGGCATTGGCATCTATGCAGAAATGTTGTGCGATTTTCCATGGTTCTATGTTTTTGTTTATTAAAATTTTTCTAATAGCTTGATTTCTTTAGTTTGCTTGAATACATATATTCCCTTTTTTCCCCTACAGCGTGAATGCATCTCAATCCACGTTGGCCAGGCTGGTGTCCAGATCGGTAATGCCTGCTGGGAATTGTACTGCCTTGAGCATGGTATCCAGCCTGATGGCCAGATGCCCTCTGACAAGACCATTGGAGGTGGTGATGATTCCTTCAACACGTTCTTCTCCGAGACTGGTGCCGGCAAGCACGTCCCACGTGCTGTCTTTGTGGATCTTGAGCCAACAGTAGTGGGTAAGGAATTCATATAAAACCTCTTTATCAGCCTAGACTTCAAGGGGTGGAGGGATGAGTAATATTTGGAAATATTTTTATGGTATTGCTAGATGTACTTCCAGGTAAAAAGCAAGTTAATTTCTCATAAAGCAGAAAAAATCTAATTCTTCTGGATGGATGGCCAAGTATCTGTTTTGAAAAAGAAAATTATCTGATTAATACGTTTTATGCAATTATTAACTGTGCAATTCATCAAAATTGCATTTTATGTTAAAGCCACTGTGTCTATATTTACAAGTAGGTGCAGGGGAACTCCATATATAGCCTACATGGTACTGAGCATTTGTTTGACAACCTTATTCAATTTACAAACCTTTTTTGCAGATGAGGTCCGCACTGGAACCTACCGTCAACTCTTCCATCCCGAGCAGTTGATCACTGGTAAGGAGGATGCTGCCAACAACTATGCCCGTGGTCACTACACCATTGGTAAGGAGATTGTTGATCTCGTCCTTGACCGCATCAGGAAATTGGCTGATCAGTGCACTGGGCTCCAGGGCTTCCTCATCTTCCACTCCTTCGGTGGTGGTACTGGCTCTGGCTTCACCTCCCTTCTCATGGAGCGTCTCTCCGTTGATTATGGAAAGAAGTCCAAGCTTGAGTTTGCCATCTACCCAGCCCCCCAGGTATGAATCAGAATGGATCAGAATATACATTGCTTTACTTATTACTTTAAAGTGACTAAGATAGTTAAAACAAGTAGTAGTCACAGAATCACATGAAAGTTTTTCACTATATCATATAGGATATATATGACAATATCTTTCGTATAGTAGAGCACCAACATTGTGTCCTCATTCAATAATCATTGAATAAGTGTAATGAATAGACCAGATTTCAAATCATAGAATGGAGTTGTAAACTGCTGCCCCCACTCTCTAAGTGACCAGAAATATAACTAGCTTTAACCTAGGAATCTATGAAAGACATTTGGTCAGGCCTGGCATTATGTAACTCCAGATGTCAACCCAACTGCCACTTTGAAATTTCTGTATGCGTGCAAAGACGATTTTGCTCACTATTTTACCATTTATCTGATATAATATGAATGTTAGAGTTTTGATATCCACAGTTATTAGTTAGATAGGGTAAGGTGAACCAAATACTAGAAAAAGCAGAAATTCTGTTACTCAATAATTTAGCCAACAACCGTGAGAAGTGTCATTTTGATACAAACGTTATTTTGTTTTGAAAATATGTTCACATGCAATTTTAATTTTGTTTTTCAGATCTCCACAGCTGTTGTTGAGCCATACAACTCCATCCTCACCACTCATACCACCCTTGAGCACTCTGACTGTGCCTTCATGGTTGACAATGAGGCCTGCTATGACATCTGCCGCCGTAACTTGGACATCGAGCGCCCAACATACACCAACCTCAACAGGTTGATTGCCCAGATTGTTTCCTCCATCACTGCTTCCCTCAGGTTCGATGGTGCCCTCAACGTTGATCTTACAGAGTTCCAGACCAACTTGGTGCCATACCCACGTATCCACTTCCCTCTGGCCACATATGCCCCAGTCATCTCTGCTGAGAAGGCTTACCATGAGCAGCTCTCAGTTGCTGAGATTACCAACGCTTGCTTTGAGCCAGCCAACCAGGTATGTCATGATCTGTTTCTGAGGATTTTTAGCCCAATTTTTGATTCATGGAGTTATATGAATGCAATGGATAAAAAGATAAACAGGTCTCAAATTGGTGTAATGTACTTCTGTTTACCTATTGTATTCAATGGAAAGTAAGATAAACAGGTCTTAAATTTGTGTAGTGTACTTCTATTATACTTATCCAATTCTCTAATGTTATGAAAGGTTAGTACAGCAATGGCTAAAATTAATCTTCTTATAATCTCTGCTTTTTTAGCTGGTGAAATGTGACCCACGTCACGGCAAGTACATGGCCTGCTGCATGTTGTACCGTGGAGATGTTGTCCCCAAGGATGTCAACGCAGCCATTGCCACCATCAAGACCAAGCGTACCATCCAGTTCGTAGACTGGTGCCCAACTGGTTTCAAGGTTGGCATCAACTACCAGCCACCAACTGTTGTGCCAGGTGGTGATCTTGCTAAGGTACAGCGTGCCGTGTGCATGTTGAGCAACACCACAGCCATTGCTGAGGCCTGGGCTCGTCTTGACCACAAGTTCGATCTCATGTATGCCAAACGTGCCTTCGTCCACTGGTACGTAGGAGAGGGTATGGAAGAGGGTGAGTTCTCTGAGGCCCGTGAGGATCTTGCTGCCCTTGAGAAGGATTATGAAGAGGTTGGAGTTGACAGCGTCGAGGGCGAGGGCGAGGAGGAAGGTGAAGAGTATTAAACGTGCATCCATTCCTACACTACGCCAATGAATATCTCTTTCCGAAGGATTTTAACCGTTTGTAGATACATCTAAGCCTAACGGTGGCTTGTGGGGGAAGAGACTTTTAATACCTGCCTTATGAAACGAAACAAGACGTGAAAATCTGTAATTCAAGAATAAAATCTGAAGAATGGATGAATTTCTTTTCTTTTCTTTTCTTTTTCTGTGATTCTGTCTTTAGATACATTTATATTTGTTCTTGGGAATGAGATCTCGCCCTTAATGATTCGATGCAATATGACACATCTATCAATGTATTTAGAGACTGAATCCATCCCAAAAGCCCAGCCACATTAATGTCTAATTTACATTTGTTTCGGAAAACTGAATATGAGCAATTTGATTTAATGTACAGAAGAGCACCAGATTATGTGGTTTGGGCTACTTTATATATCGGGGGCTCTCTGGCTTTATATATATATATTCATGAAAACTGGTCTTTGGTGACATTACTCAAATAACTACTATACAATAAAGCAAAGTAAATATGGAACGTGCTGCTTAAATGAATAAGTAAAACTTGAATGTGAAGCGGTAACAAATATAAAGGTTATATATTTGTCTGGCAATAAATGACAAGCGCCACTATTGTCATTAGAAATAATTTCATTTGAACTATTAAAGCGGTTTGGTACACGTTCTCAAGAGATCCAATGGGCACATTTTAACAAAAACATTTCCATACCTGATAGTGTATGATTCATAACAAAAATAGTTCAATAGTAAATCGTTTACTAAAACTGACTACCTAGGATGTAATACATGTACTACAAAACATTAAGACCTCCATGGATCATTCAGTCAGCTGCCTTTGAATCATCTTGAGGAAAATGGGTGCCACAAGAGTATTACTCACAAGCCTAACGAAGTATCAGTTACATACCCCTTGATGTGTGTGCATCAGTGCCTCCATAACCTTTGCAAGTGCTAGAAAAGGTTCTGCTGTTTTCCTCGCCAAGTGGACTGGTGTAGCCAGTCAAAATAAAATTATTTAAAGAAAAATATATCGGGCGAGAGGAGCAGGACAGGGAAAGACTTCCAAAAGAAAAAAAATCCCTGCAGGGAAAAATTAGGGAATTAACAATTTGAAAATCGAACGAATCTGGTTCTGTAAAATTCAGGTTTGTAAAGGAAAATTGGAAAAATGTGCCACTTGGCATCCCCTAAATAATCATAAAATTAGTTTCCTTAGCACTCACTACAGGCCTGGCACCCTTTATATTTGTTATGAATCCGAGAAAATACCAACACATCAGGGAATTTTACTTTTAGTTTCTTGTGGTAACCCTGCACATGGTAACAGGATGCAATACCCTACTCATTTATCACTAACTTTCACATGTATAGCCAGAGGCAGTGATATAAACCAAGTAGTAAATGGGTTCAAGAAGATCCATTAGGGCGAACGCACCCACGTGCGGCCTGGTGGTTTATTCGTCTGCCGACAGATGGCAGTAGTAAATGTAGGGTGGTATGTGAGATACAGATGGCAGCACTGGTATGAATATTACGCGCGAATATTGCACATAATGTACCATGTACTGTAGGCTACTTTTATTTGAATTTCACTCAGAGTGGCCATTCGCTCAATCTGTCCCCCTGAGAAACCTCGCGTTGATTTGATCGACTACACACATGTGTGATGTTTAGCCTATGTTATTTATTGGTTATTTATCGTATAGGCCTACGGTGCAGCCTCAGCATTCCAAGGAAATGGGGGGAAACAAGCTTTCTAACAACAGAGATTACGGTAATTTATCAATAGGCTGTAGACTATACTTAACTGAATAGATGTACCGTACTCTCGGAAGGAGGCGGACACTCGGGACCTGCCTGACCCCTTATACGATGCCACATGCCATGTTAGGCCTACCTTCTGCATAAAGATTGTTTATTTTAGTTTTCACCAATAAAATATTTCCAGCTTCTTTCTGAAAGTTTGGATGTTAAAGCTGTAGGACTATACTCAGTTACTACGACAACACAATCTCATCAAATTTACTCTGTTGCCGATCGTACAATTCTGACGACCATATGGGTCAGATTTTCAGAAAATGTACAATTGGCAGCTGTACAATTTTAGTAAATTCTGCTAAATGAGGCTGCAATTTGGCCAATACTAGGTAAGTTCGAGTATATTTGGCATTGCATTGATTATAGCAATCAGTTTGGTCAGGTTAAACTGTATTTTGAACTTTATTTTCGTCTGAAATTTGGGTTATTTGAGAAGATTGACGAAGTTGAATTGCACATTTTCTGAAAATCTGACCCATATGTAATCTGAATTGAGCTTGTTTTAGGATCGAAGGAACAAAGAAAGGGAATTGACGAAATCAACTTTGTTTTATTAATAGCAAGAAAACTTTTAAAATTAATGAGAACTACCTTTTATAGAATCCATTTCTGAAATTAAAACACTAAATGGTTATGAAAAACCCATGAATCATAGAAGTGAGTAAATTAATGGTCAATATAGGCGAGACAGCTTTTGGTGTTGCTTCGACGTTTCGAACATAAGGAATTTGAAAAAAAAATATCTTTCATTTGTTCTAACTACGGTTCAGTAAGAGCTTCTAAGTAAATGTCAATAATTATAAGAACGGTAGCCTACCGGTACCAGCATAGCCAGAAAGAAGGGAAGGGGAAAGCGTATTAACCCGTGTATTAAATATTCAGCCAATATGCTTGGGGAATTCCGAATCAATTTATATGACCATCCTCTCGGTTGTCGGTTCGTTGAGTTCATTCAATCGATGCAAAGGAGGAAAAAACAAACGGCGATGCGCAGTAAAAGTAGGTCAGAGAAGTATGATGTCCGCCGTGGTTGGTGCGAGCACCAGACTAATAAAACGAGTATATGCCGCTATAAGGCGTATATAATATGTAGGGACTAATGTAAATTACGACAGTTTGAAGTTATCTGACGTAACATTACAGTAAAAAGTTGATATTTGAATATATGTAGGCCTCTATACATGGAACAATTGTATTTTTTCCCCAAGAAATTGACGATATATAATGCTGTAGGCCTCTTGACTTTGATACGTTTGTGTGAAACTGAAAAAACTAAAAATATTCTATGAAAAGGGGTGTTAGGGCTCCACCTATAGTGCATGGTTAAAACCAATGTTTGTTTCATTCTGGTTGAAGATTTATTCCAGGCTAAGTTTGAAAAGAATCGGTTGTATCCCATAAATGCCCTTAGGGGTCGTTTTTGACCCATGCAAGATGCTTTTTTCACCGGCATTATCATATTGATTTCAAATAAAATAAGCAATGACTATGAGATGTCATCACTGCCATCTGCTAGCAGCTAAATAAAGATGTCAAAACGGAAAAGGTGATTAAAAATAATTGCAGTATACTAAGTTATTTTAGAAAAGTACTACACAGAATGGACTAACCAAGAAATTTGATCTATTCTAAGTAAAATTTCTTGTACTTTCTGAAACTGAAAAGAAAAGCAGCCGAAAAGTCAACAAACATTCCCACACAGGCCGTTTCTATGGTAACTGATTTTAATTTATTTGTTTAAGCTTTAAAGAGGTTTTTAGAGTTCCATTACTAGACATTTAACAGGAATGTTGCTATTATTGTTGGAACATATATGAGGGCTATCTATAGTCTGTAAGTCAATGACCTTGACCGAGGTGGATGCCACCAAACATGACCTTTATACTGAGCTGTACAACATATATATTTCTGCATCAATTTGTTTGTTATTTTTTGTAAATCAGGATACTATTCGTTGATGCCATTTGACTCAATATAATAAAAATACCCACCTAATACTACACAAAATCAACCTGACGAGGAACTCGTTTGTCGGCCCTCCTATTCATCCAGATGAACTGGGATAAGCTTGTGAGGGTAAAAACCGAATAATCAGAAGAAATATTCGTGTATATATGAAGTAAATTAATTGTACCTTATATTGAGACTTTTCATAAGCTACTTTTTTCTGCTTCAATCAAGGTCATGGTTGGTGAATGCCACTTCTGATTATTCGGTTTTTACCCTAGCACTATTCTTGGGTTGATGATTACTAGTAAAGTTGCTAAATATAGGGCCTACTCTATAGTATGACCATAGAAATGCATAGATATACTTATTACACTGTATTGGAATTTGGTACATGTATTTGTGTGACCCAGGGGACTAGACACTCCAAAGATTAGACGATCCGACAAAGAGATCTTGTTAATAAATGACTTTGAAAAATATAAATTTTGCGACTTGTGACTCATTTTCCTGAAACATATCACATATGAATATGTTCAAAATTAAATAATGAATTAATTATTTTGTAATTTCAAGTAAAACCCGGTTGCTATGGTGGTTGCTTTAGCAACCAGATAAACAGAAAATAGTTCTTATTTAGATGATATGAAATATTTTGTTGAGATTTTATCGGAGAACTTTTCAGAAGCATTAAGAATCGGGCCTCGACGTCACATAGAAATAACACAAGAGTAAGTACAATTCATAATTATTGTATAATTTATTACCGTTTAACATCAAAGAACAAGGATCCTTCGATGCAGTTTTACATGGCAGTAAAACATGTCATGCATATTAGAATCTGAGCTCTCAGCGACGAACACAATAATACACAGACAATTATGCATGGATAACATTTTTGACCAGAATGGCATCATCTCAATATACCCCATCCTAATTATGTCTACTATAGGCAGAATTGGCGATGAATTAAAGCCATTTAATTGGCAAGATACCTCTCACACTATGAACATCAAAGAAATGTACGAATAAATTTCTGACACAAGTTCAGCCCTCAGAGGCAAATACTGAGAATACAAAATATATACACACTAACGATTCGCGCTTTCGTCCCTCTATACATGCTCATGACCAGCATGACCAACATAGTATTATTATATATAGTGCTGTTTAAACACACACTTTCTTTTCACACGACAGCATTACTTCCCGAATAAACATGGCCGCCGTCAGCATCGTTACTTAATGAACTATATAGAAAAACCCATCCTATAAACACCACAACTTTCGTGTCTGTAAACATTAATACAGTTAATGATCACGGTTCCTCATGAAACGGAAAGAGGGGGCAGGTCTTCCCTGAGCAGCTGGGTTACGCGCAGGTCTCCTGCCCTGTGCACCATTTCTTCCAGCCTGTGCACCATTTCTTCCAGCCTGTGCACCATCTCTTCTAGCCTGTGTACCATCTCTTCTAGCCTGTGCACCATCTCTTCTAGCCTGTGCACCATCTCTTCTAGCCTGTGCACCATCTCTTCTAGCCTGTGCACCATCTCTTCTAGCCTGTGCACCATCTCTTCTAGCTTGTGCACCATCTCTCCCGCTCTTTCTGTCACCTCCCCTCTTTCCCTTCTTTCCGAAGATCTTGCGCAGATTGCACTTATCCTCATCGTCTTCTTCACTTTCAACCTCCTCGAAATCTTCTTCTTCCTCATCCTCATCCTCATCCTCATCCGACTCACTATAGCTAGACTCGTCTTCTTCTGAAGATGCGTGTTGCTTGCGCGGTGGGCGGCATTCACCTTGGTTATTGTCCCTTCTCTCCACACAGGTCAAACCCTCGGGACACTCAGGCAGAGCCAAGTCACAAGTCTGTAGAGAAAACATAAAAATAAAGTTAAGAATATATAATTATATGCTTTCTGTCTTTGATTAAGTGCCAGCTAAATTGGAGTTATAAATAAATAAATTCAAAATTCAATTTGAAATTGTGCTCTATCATTATAATATTATATGGATGGCTTAATTATAAATGACTGACTGAGGGTGGATATAATCTTTGATATAAAAAGTAACGGATACAAATAGTTTAAATTTGCTCTTACCTTGAACATACAGACTTTGGTGATGGCTAGTTCATCACGGATGATTCTAGATGTGGGCAGGCTCTCACACTGTGTGAAGTTGGAGCAGGGGCTTTCACAAACGGTTTCATTGTTGTCGGTGGTAATGTTGAGGACGAGACATGGGCGAGGGCCGTGCGCGTGGTGACGTCTGCCTCCGCGTTTCCTTCCTCCCTCAGTCGCTCCATCTTCAACAACATCTTCCTCATTGTTTACTAGGCGTAGGAGAGGATCAAGGGGATCGAGAGGAGCCAAGGGATCTAGAGGAGCCAGGGGACCGAGAGGATTGAGAGGACCCAGGGGATCGAGAGGATCGAGAGGAGGAGCAACTGGACTTTCGCGAGTTGGGCCCGTTGGGAGTCCACTGTCCACCTCTTCGCTAGATTCTGCTGATTCTAGGGAGTTGCTTTCCTCGGATGAGGAATCCATTCTCGGTCCTCTACCACCTCTACCAGCAGGCCTCTCAAGCCTACCGCCTCTCCTAGGGCCGCCCTGGCGTCCCCAACCTCTCCCTGCCTGAGCATCTTGAATAGCCAAGGTCACCAAGAGAAGGACGAAAGCTACGGCCAAAGATCTCATCTGAAAACAAGAAACATTCGTTATGTTACTATCAGGTTATTTTACCTAAAGTATGGATCTATAGATCTTCGTAGCTATCCGTCTCCCATCTTAAAAACCCCAATTTGTATACTACTCACACAGGCCTACTACTCATTTCGCTCAAACAGTCAAAACGGTTGCATATAAATGTTTTGATCTAGCTCCCTGGGCAAATGTTTCTCCTCTTGTCTATCTTGCTATAATAAATCAAAGAATGAGGTAAAATGCTACAATATATGAATCTTTAAAGGTTAAATGACTTCTTCCTGTTATTGGTATTACCAAACTGTTTTTGACCTCAACTTGTTAATTCATGCCAACACACACTGCAGAGATACCTTATATGCTGTATTTCAGATGAGCGTTATAAGTACAATTACTACCCTATGTCTCTAATTAAATAATACAATGTACGAACTTAGCAATCAATCAATTACTATGGCTCGTATGGTCCATCCAAAGTATATCTGTGTTTTGTTGTTTTTTAAAAATATCTGTGTTCTTTAGATATTGATTACTTTTTACTTGGGTAAGAATCTACAGAACTCATTTAACATGATTTAAATTAGACCAGGTTTTAAATGAGACTGAAAGTGGGTTGGATCTGGTTGTCTGCGTGTGTGAAACCCAGTTAATTCAACTATATACTGACTATAGCTATAGAACTATATAGGTCTGTGATTAAATTAAACATTTCATTTCAATGCCTAAAAACGATGGTGAATATGTTCCAGGGGCTCAAAATTATATTCAACAGAAACTTAAAATGACAGATATAGTAGGTAGAATTTTTTTCTCCCAGAATGGATAAAACCAGCAAGGGTGGAAGATTTTGAAATTTAAAATGAGAGATAATTGAATTAATGTAAGTTGTATGTGTACATGCATACAACAATTAGAAAAAAAAATACGAAAAAAGTACATGGAGGTGTAAGTCGAATGTTTAAGATTTCGGAGAATACTTACTTTGTATGATGGCTGGAAAAAGTAGATGATAAGGTCCGTCTAATTAAGTTGATTTCTCCTGGGCGCTGAACAACTAGGAGATGAAGTGATCAATGTGAGCTGGGCGTCTGGCTGGAAGTTCTTCAGTGACTGCTTGGAACGCTGGTCAGGTTGTTGTGCTGGCCACTGCTCTCTTCTCACTTATATATGCGCTCAAGTCTCGACGAGTCGTGATTCCCCGATTTGGACGCTAATAATACACGCTTGTACACGATACAGGGTCAAATTTTCAGAAAATGTACAATTGAACTTCACCAATCTTCTCAAATAACCCAAATTTCAGACGAAAATAAAGTTCAAAATACAGTTCAACCTAACCAAACAGATTGCTAGAATCAATACAATGCCGAATATACTCGAATTTACCTAGTATTGACCAAATTGCAGCCTAATTTAGCAGAATTTACAGCTGCCAATTGTGCATTTTCTGAAAATCTGACCCTACAAACAGTATGCAGCGGTGTGTGGCTCCAGCCACTGGGGTTCACCGTTCATAGAAAGCAACACAGGTCATGCACAAAGCTAGGCTATATTTAGAAGCAAGTTCGTCATAAGATGACTACGTCACAGCGTTTGGTCAAGCATGAGTGCCTGATTCATCCAACACTTTCACATGGGTGAAGTCGCCAGAATATGTACAATTTGCTCTCGAATAATACATATTTAATACAAAAATGATGTTTAACATAATGGAACAGATTGCTTCAATCAACGCTGGATGGATAACGGGACAAACGCAATACCAGATATACCCAGGTATACATAGCATTCGTCAAATTGCAGTCTAATTTAGCAGAATTTACTAAATGTGTACAGCTGCCGATTGTACATTGTCTGAAGATCTGTACCGACCCTGACCCATATGTTCAGATGGTAAGCTATAAGGGATTCCCTCGTTAAAGTATGTATTGTATAACGAGGTCTAGAAATAGGGGCTAGCCTCTTGGGTGCATGCCCATGTGACTGGGCCCGTGAGAGTTCGTGACTGTTACCTTTGTTAATCATTAAGACCAAAATAATTTAGGCCAAATAGGCATAATTTGCGCCAGGTGATGCTTTGAAGTCGTGATGGTAGACATGCTTTAGCTGTACGTAGCAAGGTATATACATGCAGGATTGGTGTTTCAGCTTAATAAGCTTATGATGCAGCAGGGTTCTTCAATATTGTGACTAATTCGCATGCTTGTATTACACATACATTTCGTATTTTAGGGGATTGCCTTAAACTAATAGATAGTTCTACATGAGGAATGAGAAGCCACAAATAATTTACTTAATTTGTTATGTTTTTATAATGCTTTGCCCTATAATGAAAACCAGTTTGTAATCGACGCAAGAAAGAATCAAAATGCAAAGAAATTTCATGACCCCCTTAAAAAAAAAAACATTGCCTGCACGTATCTTCTGAGCAAACAAAGCCAGAATTACGTTATTAGTATTACTATAGTATTATTCCGGGCCCTGTAGGGTTTTGATGGAGAAAGTGAAAACTATACATTTTCGGAATCGTCAGGACCCATAGATTATGGAAATCAATGTTGCCCAAAACATGTCGGCCATATATATATATTATTATTATATATCTGCATGCTCTTTATCTAGTTATACCTAATTGAATTAGGGAAAGAATATTCTACCAGCTCTAATAGGTTCTCTCGACAATACCTATTGTCTTATTCATATTCTGCTACAGGGTTTACATTGCTGACTTATTAATGATAATGATAACAACCCACACTTTGTTAATAGTTGCTTGGTGGCTGCTATATTGTTAAGAACAAAGCATGTGTACTACTCAGTCTAGGCCCAAACTTGAGAGAGTCCATTCAAATGAAGGGAAAGCCCCTCGCCCCAAACCGCAAAGAGTCATTATAATTCCATTAAGACCGCAAAATGTAATTATATTCCCATTAAAACGCCGAGTTCTAGGACAAGAAACCGATTAGCGAGGTGAGCTGACATAACATTCCCATCTGATTTAAGGGTTTGGACCTAGAGTGTAAACGTAAGACAATTTTAGAAAAACCTAAAAAAACAAACAAAATATAAGGGACACTGCATACTTGTTGTTAGAATTGTAAGAGCCTCGATGGCAGGATATTTGTTGAATAAAACATTTAAAAAATGATAATGACAACAATATTATTTATAATAATAATCTTTTATTTATCAAGTTTCATACAATGATAACAATGTGGCATGTGTTTGCCATGGTGAGTCAGATCGTCCAACATGCATACTGGTCGGGAGGGGAAAACACTACAGGAGAAAGAAAACATCAATACGATAAGATTTCTAAGAGCAGAACTTATGGAGAAAAGTTTTATACAGCAGCTGGTGATAGCACTGTGAAGATACAGGAAGAGCGAAGGGACGAATGTTATAGCAATAGACAACGAGGATTTTAGCGTGAGAACTGTCTGTAGTCCCATAGACGTCCCAAGGCCCAAGGCCGAGGGACGTAATCCCATCACAAGAGTGCACGCATTTAATAGGAAACGAGAAATATATTCCAAGATCTACCAGATATAAACAACAGCCTAATTTCATTGGACTTTTATTGGAGAGTAGAGAATACATGTGTCAGATTTTCAGTAAATGTACAATTCGCCTTCACCAATCCTCTCAAATAACCCACATTTAAGACAGAAATGAGCTTCAAAATGCAGTTTAACATAGCAGCACTGATACTTTGAATCAATGCAATACCAAATCGATATTCATCATTTTACCGTCTAATTTAGCAGAACTTCCTAAATTTGTACAGCTGCCAATTGTACATTTTCTGAAAATCTGACCCACATGTTGTCATGCGAACTTAGGCCTGAAAAACCAGAAGAACGCAATAGGGATAAGAATACACAAACCTAGTTATCCCTCATGCTATTCTGGTCTATATAATTAGGTGTCCTTCACTGTAATATCGCTTCTATACCTTATTTCCTATACATATTTATCTCCTCATACATATCAAAATACAAAAATAAGGAGACCCAATTTCTTGATGTTATCTCAAATGGTTTGTTGTTGAAAAATATACGACTATACTGCTTGATGCATTATGCTATAATGTTATGCCTATAAAAACCCTGTGCTTAACTGTATTCTCGTGTCATTCTCTTGAACCAATTATTGTACCTTGATAACCATGTATGTTTGAATACCACCATCTAAAGCAGGAAATAAAGGTGCAATATTGCATAAGCAAATGTTAAATTAAGATTATTGGAAAACTCTAATTGTTCATATTTTGGTGTCTTGACCCTTAAGCCCATTTTTGCCTCAATATACTGTACATGTAATAATGTTCGCGCAGTATTTATTTTCGCGCTCCCACCTTTGTGCGGGAAAATAAATCCTACGCGAAAGGTATACTTATTGGATAAACAAGGTGTGAGACTTCCTTGCTGCGCGAATTTAAATCCGCGTGAAAAGGTGTCAAAGCACTTAGTGCACGAAAATTTATCTGCGCGAAAATAAATACGTTTAGAGTACTCATCATACCAGGGATTGAGTATCTGGGTGAAGTCGCCAGAAAATGTACAATTCAGCTTCACCAATTCTCTGAAATAATCCAAATTTCAGACGAAAATTTAGTTCAAAATAAAAGTTCAACCTAAACAAACAGATTGCTAACATCCCTGTAATGCCAAATATACTCGGATTTACCTAGTATTGCCCAAATTGCAGCCTAATTTAGCAGAATTTACTTAATGTGTACAGCTGCCAATTGTACATATTCTGAAAATCTTACCCATATAAATCCCAGCGCTGACTACATGTCTGGTCAAGAAATCCATTCACGTAATCGTAACCAAGATATTATTGTATTTTTACCACAGGGTGAAGATGTTTGTGTACCCCTGATGCATGTTAATTACCCAGTACTGATATGGGTCAGATTTTCAGAAAATGTACAATTGGTAGTTCTACACATTTAGGAAATTCTCCTAAATTAGGCTGAAAAATGAAAAATACCGGGTATATCTGGGTATCTTTGGTATTGCATTGATTTATAGTATCAGTTCTGTTATGTTGAACTGCATTTTGAAGCTCATTTTTGTCTTAAAAGTGGGTTATTTGAGAGGATTGGTAAAGGCGAATTGTACATTTTCTGAAAATCTGACCCATATATGGTTGTGTGGTATATCCGCCATATCTATGATTGTAATACTATTAAATTTTGAAGTTCGTTTGCTGTTGTAATAATAGAGATACAACAAAGTTGAATACTGGACGTAGAGTGGCCTCACGCACCGGTTGTGCGTATTTTATCAAGTGTCACTTGTTAAGACGGAAGGTGCAAAATTCGAATTAATATCCAAAATTCAAATTACCATATTTTCCACAGAAGTGTTGCTGTCTCAATGAATACATTCGTGATACTTCTTGAGTACTGCATTATCATATCGTACAGGTTGGGTTTTTAAAGGTTCCCCGAAATTGGAGGATGCAGTCAGATTTTATTATTAGTACTTACTTTGAAGGCCTTTCCAGTTTGATTTGTGTTGATTTGAAAACATTTATTGCAAGAATTGGATATATCTTTTTAGAATAAGTCCATTGTCTCATCAGTATCTGGATCTTACTGTTTGAATTAACTTTCTATTAACATTTAGTTCGTATAAAGGATAAACAAATCATTAATAATTTATAATTATATCTATTAATATTTATCATTATTTATCTGCTATTACATGTGTACTTGCCCAGAAATATCTCAATTTATGATCATAGTGGCTGGTCTTATACATATATCGTATTTATATTCAGACATTGAATAAGGTACATCAGAAAAGGAAAAGAACCCTCAGAAAACTGGTCTTCCGGGCCTCCCTACATATCTAAATATATATGGGTCAGATTTTCAGAAAATGTACAATTGGCAGCTGTACACATTTAGTAAATTCTAAAATGGGCTGCAATTTGGCCAATACTAGGTAAATTCGAGTATATTCAGCATTGATTCTAGAAATCTGTTTGGTTCGGTTGAACTGTATTTTGAACTTTATTTTCGTCTGAAATGTGAGTTATTTGAGAAGATTGGTGTAGTTGAATTGTACATTTTCTGAAAATCTGACCCATATAATCTATGGATTGCTGTAAGTAATTGTAGTTCCTCTTAAAATACATGGCACTACATGGCATTACAGGAATAGGAATATAAACCCGGTCTGAGACCAAATAAACCTGTCTTGGGGTGGTCAGTAATCCTTCCCCTCATCCAAGATTATAGTAGGTACTATAATCTTTGCCCCCATATATAAAGCAGAGGGAAATTGGTGCAAACTAAGCAGTACAAGATCGTGGGACCGCTCGTGCTGGAGATCAATATGGCGCACTACATTGTCTTGCTAGCCCTGCTAGCTGTCGGCCTGACTACAAGTGGAACATTTGCTAAAGGTAGAACATACATTTCTGTGTTATAATTACCCTCGTAGAAATTCCATAATGGCCAATTTTATGGTTATTCTGTACTGGATTATCATCTGTGAGCCCATATCTCAATGTTAATGTCCTCAATTGATTATTAGAACTTCATTGTACAATGTACTTGTTTGTTGATAACTCGACTCTCGTTATTACAGAAGATGTGCTGTATACAAATACTAAATAAAAGAAAATTAAAAAATATAGTTTAACTTAGGTCTAGGGAGCTATACAGGTGGTCTAGTGAGGAGAATTTTGGAAGGCTTTTCTACTTCGTACTTTAAATTACTTTGTCATTCGCATATATTTCCTTCATTTTTTCCTCTTCAGAATTATTTTTAAACAATAAATTATCATTTCGCCAAAACAGATTCAATTAATTATTATTGAGGTGTAGTTGTTGTTGAGCTAGTTGTGTAGGTGTAGGTGAGGGGTGCATGGCGAGCCCCTCCCTATATGGGTCAGATTTTCAGAAAATGTACAATTGGCAGCTCTACACATTTAGGAAATACTGCTAAATCAGGCTGAAAAATTATGAATACCTGGTATATCTGAGTATATTTGGTATCGCATAGATTTACAGTAGCAGTTCTGTTATGTTAAACTGCATTTTGAAGCTCATTTTTGTCTTAAATGTGGGTTATTTGAGAGGACTGGCGAAGGCGAATTGTACATTTTCTGAAAATCTGACCCATATACATGGTTCACTGGCCCTTTGTTAGTCTATAGAACCTGCATTTAAAGGATGGAATAAACCCTGAGTTTTAAACCCTGCCCACACACAGCCGATTTGCCTCCCGATTGCCCCCCCCCCCCCCCGATTTCGGTCGGTTCATGTTATTTCAAAAATATAAACCAGGATTTGAATTGAGATCATAGAATTTATCAGGAGACCCAAATCGGGGGGCAATCGGGAGGTAAATCGGCTGTGTGTGGGCAGGGTTTTAGTAGTTGTTCTTTATTTAGCACAAGCTTTCGGGATACTTTCCCTTCATCAGGTGTTGATCAGGTGTTGTTTAACCAAAAGCTTGAAACACTTTTATCCACAATACTGCATTCTGGTCAGTGACACTAATTTCAAGGGATTTGTTGTTACTCTTGACTCTTGTTGACTTATAAAACAAGACTAATCCGAATAAATGATCGGAATTAAAGAGGGCCAAAGTTCCGAGTTATAACAGTAGAAGTAACTTTAAGATACAAATTGGAGGATCAGACGTAATAATAGGGGATTTGCACAGCCACCATTTTGAATCTTGATTCGCATGGAATTATGGGACTTATGGTACAGTATAAGATCTATAGAAAACATGCCATGTTCAGCATGGAATATTCATCAATGTTCTATTGTCAATATCCATATGTTATGCGTGTTTGCATAACACACGTCCCCACCTTTCCCATCATGCATTTGGTTTTCATAGATCATTTACATAAGCTGTGATATTGGTGAAAACATTTTTTCAATTTTCGATAAAATATTGTCACATAGTTGTAGGTCAGATTTCAACAGCATCCATCCCAAGATGCACTGTACCAGACATGCGCAGTGGCACATGCAAGTCCCCTATTGTGGTTATTCTGAGTCAGATTAAATTCGTCTGATCGGAGCAAGCCCTCCAACATTGTTGCCCTGCTGGGTTGCCCACGCAATGTTTTTTTTAAGAATTTTATTTTCACCTCCAATGAGAGTAGGATGTTCTGGTGGAACCCAGCTTGTGGGAACATGTATTTACATCTCAGATGGAGGAAAAAACAATCATGAACAGTAATGAGCATTGAAGCTAGATATAAATTAGGTTTAAATTTGATTTTAGATTTTAATATTGATTTGAGTAGGGTAGCCACTTTTGCTAGTGTGACCCAACTTTTCAATATGTATATTGAATAATGATTGTATTTCACATAACTTACAATTTTAAAGCAATATAATAGACAGAACACTTGTAGGTGTATTAGAGAAAGGAAGGGTTAACCTCTGACGATGAGAGTGACCGCTTCACAAGGGTTTAGTGAAAGATTAGATTATCTATAATGGTAAATGTGTAGGTTCATCAACATTTTTAAAACACAATTCTTTATTCAGGATACGAATTCTGTATTTATTATTAACACTCTCGCGAATGATTATGCATAGTGTTTCATGAACAACATCATTAACACCTACTTAAAGAAAAATAGCTCGATGCATGTGTTTTATAATTGATAGAAAACAGAATAAAGATGAGTTTTGACTTGGTTTCTGACTTCCAGATGGTTTTGAAGAAAGGCTGGTAGATCTGCTCAGGAAAGAATTTCTGGACAAGGAGGAGACTCTCGACAAGCGACAAGGGAAGGTAGGCAGTTACAACAATAATCTTTGTTTTCAGTGGAATTGCATGACTCCCCCCTGGCTTAACTTTATTTCGTCATTAACATAATAATGACTAAGATACAACTAATATATACATAATATGGGTGAGATTTTCAGAAAATGTATAATTGGCAGCTCTACACATTTAGGAAATTCAGCTAAATTAAGCTGAAAAATGATGAATACTGGATATATCTGAGTATATTTGGGATCGCATTGATTTAAAGTATCAGTTTTGTTATGTTAAACTGCATTTTAAAGCTCATTTTTGTCTTAAATGTGAGTTATTCGAGAGGATTGGTGAAGGCGAATTGCACATTTTCTGGGAATCTGATTCATATACTCTGTTTCAACAGTATCTCAATTCGACACCAACCTTTATTTGATTTTATATGAAAGGGAAATACAAATGAAAACAGTAGAGGGATATAGTAAATAGTGAAAGATGAGGGACAGATTGTTTTAGTAAGGTCTACTTATAAATTCGTCCACACAGTAAAAAGAGGGGCAGTATTTCTTAGATATGTGTTACAAGAACTTTAAACAGGAAAATGCCCCGAAATGCGCATACCATAGAGAAACATCCAATCTGCTGTGTTTTGTGAGATTAAACTTCATGATATAGGTACTTTATGAGATTAAACCTCATATAAGTACTTATTGTGTCTCCTTACAGACAATAATCTTGCTGGAAACTTGGACTAAATGGGCTGCCTTAGAGCCGCATCTCATACTTATATTTTCTATAAAAGTTCTATCTATAAAAGCCTCCTAGGTAGTTATGAGCCGACACATCTAGAAAATGTGAACATTTCATTTCATTTCCTTTCAAGAATTCTTTATTTGCAATGATGTTCAGATTATAATTAGGTTGTTCAATCACTAATGATACAATATTATCATTTCCTTCGATGAATGACTATCGATGTTAATTTTTGGTGACCTTGACCGTTGACCTCAAATAGAATAGCGATGCTGACAGGTCAAGAATGCCCAACCCACAATATACAGCTTCTGGAGAACCCAAAACCAATGCAATGTCGAGTATCTGAGCCCGGCAAGAACAATTCCAAATTTTCATATTTGCTCCTCTACTATGTGTGTACCGATATTATAGCGGATTCGTTATTACAATTATGGTAACTGATGAATTAAATAACGCAACACCTAAATCAAGATTATCTAAAGTTATACATTAACACGAATTATAGCCAGTAAATAGAAGAAATAAATAGATCAATCAAGGAACAAGAGGCTACTGCTCAAGTTCTAAAATGAAAAATATAGTGCACTATATTTTTCATTTTACCGGCTCAGAGGCAACATGTATGTTACATGTAACATACATGTTGCCTCTGAGCCGGTAGGGGACGTGGCAGATGCATTTCATATAAAAGTAATTGTATTATTATTTATTCATGTTCATATAGGCTGAAAATATTGTGCTGGAGGCAAGAGCTTATGGATAAAAGAAACAAAGAAAGAAACAAAAATTTCAATTATGCGACTTGTGACTCATTGTTCTGTAACGCAGGAAAATGAGTCACAAGTCGCATAATTGATATTTTTCAAAGTGCTTTTTTCCACAAGAGCTCTTTATTGAAATGCTCTGACTTTTGGAGGGTTTAGCACTTATAGTCATATGAATCCATGTAACCATGTAATCCATGTAATCCAGAAACATTGCAAACATTTATTTTTTTCATAAATAAAAATATCAAACTTAAAATATAGAAATACTTATAAGGTGTCCTAGTGTTTACTATCACTCCTCTTTTTAAATATAATTTTTTTTTTTTTTTAAAGAAATTTTATTGAGCTGATTTCAATGTTTTACAGAGATAATCTCACAGACTCAAGGGAAAAAATGTTAACTTTCAATGATACAGTAGAATTTTATAATAATTTAAATTTTAACATTTATATAGCAACTTGAACCGACGTAAATTACATAGAGTGGTCGGGTTCGGAAACATTTTGGAGTGCTCCTGGATCAAAGTATGTACAGTACAGTATTTTGTTTTTTGTTTTTTCCATTAGGCACCTCACGTCAGTGCAAGATTATCAGACAATATCTTTGTACAGTATATGATTAATAAAAGCAACAAGGTTACAGAGATCTTGACAATTTAGCATTGATTTTTGTGTCGGGGTACATTGGCTTTCTTATCTCGACCTGGTTTTTCTAAGACCAGTTATCATTCTTCCTCAGATACATCTTTAAACTCGCCCAGTTACCATTTCTAAGTCTAGAGTCAAGTTTATTCCAGATGAGAGGTCCCTGGTAGTGTGGACTTTTCTTAAATTTTTCATTCGTTTCATAATGGTATCTCAAAATCCATATTTTGCGACTTATGACTCATTTTTCTGTAACACATCACATATTGGCTTATTCTCCACCACTTTAGCCTTCCAGTTGTAGCGAGGAATATGCCCAATTGCCCGCCAGCACCATGTGCGTTTTCGAGGACTCGCCTTCAGCGTCCAACAAGGGAGTGAGCTCTGCTGATAAAGATCTCATTGTCAAGCTGCACAATGAGTTCAGAAGCAAAGTCCAGCCAGGTGGTGCCCAAATGCAGAAGATGGTACGGTATTGGTATCACAATTTAATACTGTAAACGTATTTATTTTCGCGCAGATAAATTTTCGCAGATTTAAATTCGCGCAGCAAGGTAATCTCACACCTTGTTTATGAATTAATTGTTCCTTTTGCGCAGGATTTATTTTCGCGCAGAAAGGTGGGTGCGCATTTACATTATGAAGGTCAACGAAATGGACTGGGCCCTCTATAGTGTAGTTCTTCCTGGTCGCTCATATCGTTCCAAAATTAAAAGAAAATAAATAATAATGATGATGATATCAGTTCAAGTGTAACGGAGTTCTGATTGTAATACAGAGCTGGATTAGATCGAGTCCAGTATGGTTTTAACACATTTTTACTGTCGATTTTTGCTGTATCACTACAGTACTGGGATGACAAGATAGCTGCTATAGCACAGAAATATGCAAATGCTTGTCCCGGGGGCAAACACGACACACACGAAAACAGGAATGTTCCAGGTTAGTGTCGGTTATATTTGTTATGCGTTATTTATTCATTTTTTTTAAAAAAAAAAATAGGCTATAAAAGGGCTTGAAAATCTCAGAGAAGCTCTCCTTGGATGTCCACATTTTGCCAATAAAAATTATCAATAAATATAAGGGTCAGATTTTCAGAAAATGTACAATTGGCAGCTCTACATATTTAGTAATTTCTGCTAAATTATGCTAAAAAAAGTGATACATTTTGGGTATATCAGAGTATAATTGGTATCGCATTGATTTAAAGTATCAATTATGCTATGTCGAACTGCATTTTGAAGCTCATTTCTGTCTTAAATGTGGGTTATTCGAGAGGATTGGTGAAGGCGAATTGTACATTTTCTGAAAATCTGACCCATAAATTCATTTCTTGCAACATCAGGATACGGCATAAGAATAGGTCAGAATCTTGCTCGTGGATATGTTGACTGGACTGGTGCGGTTAACGCATGGCATGACGAGGTGGAAGTGTACCGTTATGGGGTGGAGGCCAAAACCTATCTCAAACAGGGACAGCAGGTTGGACACTACACACAGGTGCGTCAACCAAAACACCATTTAACTAGTAGTGAAACATACATATGTGATGTGTTCCAGGAAAATGAGTCACAAGTCGCAAAATTGATCTTTTTGAAAGTTTTTTTTTTCAAAAGATCCATTTATTGAAATATTCTGATTTTTATAGGGTTTAGCATTTATAGTCGTATAAATTCATATAAGAAATTCCGGGACATTTTATTAAATATATCCTTGCGTTTTGAAGGCCTTTGTATGGAGTATATTTAGTTACTTTACTGCTAATTACCCATCCAGATACATTGCAAACATTTTTTTTCAAAAATAAAAATATGAAACTTAACATATAGAAATACTGATTAGGTTTCCTAGTGTTTACTATCATTGGAATCACCTTGATCTCCGCTTTTCAAATATGGTAATATCTCAAAATCCATATTTTGCGACTTGTGACCCATTTTCCTAAAACGGATCACATATAAGTACTTAAGACCCTGCCCACACACAGCCGATTTGCCTCCCGATTGCCCCCCGATTTGAGTCTCCTAGGCAAGCTGATGAATCCTATGATCTCATTTCAAATCCTGGTTAATCTTTATGAAATAACATAAATCAGGATTGGAAATGAAATCCTAGGATTCATCGGAAGACCCAAATCGGGGAGCAATCGGGAGGAAAATCGGCTGTGTGTGGGCAGGGTTTAAAGCTGCATCACAATAATTGGTATATTGATACCTTTAGTCTCATATATAGATAACAAAATATGGGTAAATGTGGTCAGATTTATTTGCCGTAATAGCTGAGAATGTCACTTTAGTTATTACTAGATAATCCTCGAATTTATCATTAGGTAGTATTGAGTTATTATCAAATAGATCAAATTGTAAGAAACAACCATGTTTCTTACAATTCGATGAAATTGATTGAAAAGATTCCATTTGTGTTTAAAAGTTGATTTTGGTGTTTTGTTCAATTTGACAGATAGTACGCGATCTGTCCGCACGTATTGGCTGTGGTTTTGCTAAATGTGCTGGGAATGAAAACTTTGTATGCAATTATGTATTTGGGTGAGTATTTGAAACCTAACATGTCTGTGCATAACATTTCAGGAAACATTATAGTTATATAAATCATCATCACATTCTACGTCTTTTATTAGCATTGAGCAAGCATCATTTATTTTCGATAATACGGTTTCATAGTCCCTCGTATCAGATAAGAATGGTATCAGTGATAGGCTTTCCTGGCCCTCGAGTAGGCGTTTTAATGGGATTATAACGGCATTTTTCGCGGTGTGGAGCGAGAGATTTACCCTCAGTTTGGAGGGGCTATCTCAACTCTGAGTCTAGACTGTAAACAACGATAACTACTATATACATGCTGTTTCTTGCTTTGTAAATATATTTTATCTCTTAACAAAGGTATATTAAAACAAGATCCCCAAACTCCAAGCTCCCTCTCTGTAG
Source organism: Sthenelais limicola (assembly GCA_942159475.1). Classification (NCBI taxonomy): domain Eukaryota; kingdom Metazoa; phylum Annelida; class Polychaeta; order Phyllodocida; family Sigalionidae; genus Sthenelais; species Sthenelais limicola. Next base: position 116,854,783 of record OW804097.1, on the reverse strand, counting down.
TCCCGTCATGATCATGCATGATTAAATCACCGTCCTACCATACTTATAATTATTGCATTTTCGGTATACAGAAATCTCTACAGTGCGAACCCTTATGTAAACGGAACTACCTGCTCCAAATGTCCCAAAACATGCAAGGACAATCTCTGTGGTAAGTACTCGACCTGTACTTATTGTTTCTGTTGTTGTTGTTGTTGTAACAATTTATTGATACCATCACAGGTACAGCCTGGTATTCAGTATCTTACGCATTGTTTGAAATGAAAATTTAAAAGATTTCAGATTGCAATGGAAAGGTGTGCTTCAATGGAGGCCTGATGGATCCCAATACCTGCACCTGCAAATGCTCAGCACTATACAGTGGAAGCTCTTGTGAAACCTGTGAGTATACATATGGGTCAAATTTTCAGAAAATGTACAATTCGCCTTCACCAATCCTCTCAAATAACCCAAATTTCAGACGAAAATAAAGTTCAAAATACAGTTCAACCTATCCAAACAGATTGCTAGAATCAATGCAATGCCAATTGTACCCGAATTTACCTAGTATTGACCAAATTTCAGCCTATTTTAGCAGAATTTACTAAATGTGTACAGCTGCCAATTATACATTTTCCGAAAATCTGACCCATATATATATATTTTCCGATGTTAAGCAGCTTATGTATAACTATAAGTAATGAATTGCTGCATAATATCATGGGAAAATTGCCTAGAGGGAATGTATTCTACGATGTTTCTTATACTTCTTAATCAAAAGGCCAACAAAATCCCTATTCCGTACCAGCAATAAAAGAAAACGGAGCTTAATTGTGTGAAGGAACGAGCATAATTAGCGATTTTGGAAATATGATAATTATAATAAAAGGGTGATAAATAATAATTGATATACATATAATTAGGTTGAGCAATTTTACGTAATGTTACATAACACTTGTCATATCCAAATCATTGTTTAACAAATGCAGGCATTAATCTTGGTAAAAAGAAAATCATTAATCTAAAAAATGGTGTGGTTCGAACTAAGATTCATTCGATTGTTTTTAAAAGCAATTAGGAGCTATCGTAGCCGCACAATACTTTACTGATCAACTTATCAAATTTGCGTCTAAGTTTTTTGAATCTGTAAAGAAAGAAGAGCAGCCATATCTAATTTGTTTTATCTATTTGAAGTGAACTGCCCTACAGCTGACAAGAGTACCTGTGGCAAGGCCTGGCCCAAAGGTTTCCCCAATCAAGACTACTGCCTCTTTACCAACGTCCCTCCAGAGTGTCCCTACATGTGTGGTATTTGTGGTGAGTATAGTAGCATTAAGGGGCGTTTCCACTGGATTGCTTGTATCTGTGCTCATGGCTTGCTCTTGCCTCGCTTCTTTATAGTGTAATTTTCATTCGCTCTATGTCCGCTTTTATTTTTAGCGCAATGCAAGCGCAGAGCGATTCTACTGGTTTGCTTCTTTCCTTATGAAATCAATGGTAAATCACTTGGTCCGCTCTCATTGCGCTTTTTAAGAGCGTATAGAAAGCGCAGTTACCGATTCTATTAGACCACTCTGGTTTCGCTCTATGTTCACTTGTTAAGTGCTCAGGGAAATAAAAAGTGGAATCGCAGCCTTAATGACCGATAATGTGGGGCTGTATGCTGATGCACTGTTTGGTGTATCATTGATAAACATTGCACCAGCAGGCCCAACGGGGAGGTTAATAATTCTTTTAGTATCTCCCTGGTATGATGACCGTTCATGACAGTGACTAAAAGACCATACAGTGGTGCTGCAAAGATTCATATAAATCTGTCTATATCTCATTGCAAGGTTGAACATACAAAACAACATTTGCTAACATGTACATTGGTATAAGTGTTTAATCAAATATGGATTTTTGATGGGCTAGAGGAAATTAGAAAATGTATTTAAATCTAATAAATAACTATAGAAATATAGTTATTCATTACTGTATTTTATTGATAAGTGGATTAATAGATTTGATTTATATATTATATATCATATCATTGTTTCTTCTGGACCGGATGCCCATTTGTGTACAATGTGTCAAAATGAAAATGTGTTCTTGACAACTCTAGGAAAGAAGGCTGGGTGGAATGGAGAGTCCAAGGCGGCAGGAGGTGATGCAAGCACTGGTAAGATTCATTGATTCATTACAGATTAGTCTAGTTTAAGAGCGTGTATCATACTCGCATTGCTCTGAAAACAACGTGTCTAGAGTGATTTACGCATAGTGCGTATTTCAATAGTGATTTACGTGGGGTTGTCATGGCAACCAACCTGTTATTTAACTGGTAAAATTCAAATTAATGACTCGATTTTGTTTTCATGATTGATTGCACCAGCAGGCACCAGCAGTTCGTTTAAGTCGCTTAGAATATTGCACGAGTTGCGTATTCGGTTCCTACTGCATGAAATAATGCTGAACTGTAAGCTGATTGTTCCAGTAGATTTAGTTTCTGTCAGGAACCTATAAAACGCTCATATTTAAGAGCTAGATCGACCTTCGACCTAAAAACTTCCCAAAATCAGTTCTCTGATTAATTAAAAAATAATTATATTTCAACATCTAAACTGAACTAAAAAGAACTGGAAAAGTCTGGAAAAGATTTCCTAATCACTGCGAATTTTGCTCACTGTAAGAATTAGAAACTAGATTTGTATTGAATACTTAGATTAGCCCCGTATTAATGCCTCACTCTTAAATTGTAATAATTATTAAAAGTTTCGTTGGTATTTTAAATTTTGAATCAACCACTGTCTACTGCAATCCGAATACATGTAGTTCTGAGGGACATGAGTTTTTGTCTTGACTTTCGGTTGTATTAGAGGATTGCTGATGACGAATTGTACACTTTCTGGCAACCCCACCCTAATCTGTTAAAATCTCTTTTAATACTTTCGAAAAAATAAAGAGTGGTGCCTATTTTCTTTCAGGCTATAAGTGCCCACACAATGACATCAGATGTTGTAAAAACTGGAAAGTAGAATATTGCACAAAGTACAGCAACGTGCCAGAAGATTGCCCCATGATGTGTGGCAGATGTAATGGTGAGTAGGGTACTCAGTAGTTATTGATTAAATGTGATGTGTTTCAGGAAAATGAGTCATAAGTCGCAAAATTGATATTTTTCAAAGAGTTTTTTTCACAAGATCACATTATTGGAATGTTCTGATCTTTGGAGAGTATATCACTTATAGCTATATCAATCGATGTATCAAATATCAGGACAATCGATGTCATATATCCTTTCGTTTTAAAGGTCCTCATATGGACTACATTTAGTTACTTTACTGTTTATTGATTCCAAGAAATATTGAAACGTTTTTGTTTTTTTCAAAAATGAAAATATCAAACTTAAAATCTAGAAATACTTATTACATTATCAGACTGTTTACTATCATTGGAATCGGCTTGATCTCATCTTTTCAAATATAATGGTATCTCAAAATCTATTTTTTGCGACTTATGACTCATTTTCCAGAAACACATCACAAATGATAATTCTTGCATTTCGACTGAAATACAAAGTGCAATAAAGCGGAGTAGTAATATCTGCACATTGCAGGTCTTCCTCTTACATCCAGTATCTATTGCAACATGAATATGCTAGATAGAAAAGGCCAAAAATATAATAGATATGTTTACGATTTATCTGGCTGAAAACTAGGTAGGGGGTGGTAACATTTTTTTTAAGGAAACCACCTCCCAGAAACTGAAAAAAAATATCTATTTTATAACAACAGTTGTTTTAAACATGGGAAATGTGCTTTTTGATAGTTCCGGGTTAGAAAAAACAGTTTTCCTGCTTTTATAAGCTTTTTTTGTCAAACAATTAAAAAAAGTAAGATATGGGAAAAAAAATCAGGTATGGTGAATTTTTTTTTTAGGTAGGATAAGGTTTTTCTAGGTAGGGGCGGGGGGTAACTCGGAAACACATTTTTTTGGCCTAACAATCAAAACTTTTCAAATGTTCAGACAATAACAGGGATGATTTTTAGGACTTTCTAAATTAGAATTAACATATAATATTAAATTGTTCCAATTTTAAGAATATAGGAATTTTTACGATACAATCCTTGGACGTTTGGTTGGCAGTCTTTACACTCTCATATCTCTAAAAATGTTACAAAACTAAATTTACAATTTGTTGACAAAACATTCAATCGATGGGTGATATTTGGAATCGCACATTATAGGGTTTCCTCCGAAGCTTTTTGTACTTGTAGCAACCGTATTATGATTAGCCATTCACAAATACATATTATCTATAGTAGTGACGTCTACAGTCAGAGAATGGTAGTTTCTCATCAGCTTGGTTATCACCATGGTAAAACTGCTTTATTCCATCTCATTCCAGCAAAATGCCCAGGAAAAGGTCTTGATTACTGCAAGAATGGCGGAACTGTGGATATGGACACTTGTAAGTGCAAGTGCGCCGACAAGTACAGAGGCGAGAGATGCACCAAGTGGAGTAGGTTGTCTTTATTATATGTGCATTCCATAAAATATTATGAGAGGTGCTATAAGTTGGGTGCTATAAAAATATTCATATAGCACTCAAACTATATGAACTACTTTGTCACCAAGTCGGCTACTTTTTTCAGATTTACACACGATACATTTGTGATTACACATCAAGTTTTATGCCCATATAATAGATATAGAATGGAACTCGCCTCCAATAATCGAAAATCTATTGGACTTGATTCGCTCACCCAAGACGATGAATCTCGTCCAAATTTTTTTTTGATTATTGCCGGCTCATTCAATTCTCTCTATATATATCTAGATGGTGATCTTTTTTAAACATATATATATACTCCGAAATTATAGTAAATTTATAGTAAATTATAGTAAATTTGAAAATCACTAATTTCCTGATTATTTGTCCTATTGATACATGTAAACAGGAATGGAAATGAATAACGCATCTCGTTCTGAGGAGTTAAATTACCTATGTTAGAGTACTCTCGGTCATAAGGCTTAAGTTTTTTCTTGTGTAAAAAAGTAATGTAACAGTGAGTATCGTGCAAAAACTTGCTGTGAGAGGCGTTTGGAATGAAAAATTCCCTATTGAGGTTGACTTGTTTTTCCTCAATTGAAAAAGTAATTGTAATTTTTGTGCATTGTCCTGTAGCTTACGCTAATTCTTGTAGATTGTGTGTTTTCTGACTTTATGATTTGTAATAATTTCTTGTTATTCTAGCATGAAGCCCTCCTTAAAGGCACGTTTATTGCTTTAGGCACCGTATGAAGCACGTCCATGGTGGACATTACGTCTTTACCCATGAATTTTGTTAAATGTCTGGCCTGTAAGTGAATGAAAAAAAAAATGATGGCGAACCGTAGGAGCTTGAAGAAAATCTTAACCCAATTAAGGAGTGCAACATCTTAACGGATGTATTCATATAATTAGTTTTCCCAACGAGCTATAGGCTGCTCCGGATATATTTTCCATAGTGCAGTGACTTTCACTCCACCCCCATCCTAAAGGGCCTAGTCCACCAAGCCGATTCCCATCCGATTTTCACAGAATGCAGTGCAAAAGAGGCCCCTGTGGCGCAAAATCGCATGAGAATCGGCTTGATGGACTAGGCCCCTAAGAATTATTTGTTTTAAAACAATGGGTTTTTTTCAGGTAAATTTGAACAAAGTAATTTCGTTCATGAGAACAGTTTTCTCAGCAAAAATGGAGATTTGTTTTAACAAAGGATTATTGATAACAAATATGGAATACTGTAAACGTATAATTTATTTTGGCGCAGATAAATTTTCGCGCACTAAGTACTTCGACACCTTTTCGTGCAGATTTTAAATTCACGCAGAAAAGAAGTCTCATACATTGTTTATGCAGTAATTATACCTTTCCTGCAGGATTTATTTTCGCGCCCAAAAGTGGGTGCGCTAAAAGAGCAAAAATAAATACTGCGCAAACATTGATATGTTTACAGTATTGAATTATAATTCAATGATTAATTGAGCTATTTATTATACACGCATTGCTCTGAAAACAACGTATCTAGAGTGATTTACACATAGTGCGTATTTCACTAGTGATTTACGTGGGGTTGTCATGGCAACCAATCTGTTTTTTCAATAAGATTACCGGTAAAATTCAAATTTATGACCCGATTTTTTTCTAATTTTATGATTGAAAGCATGTATAATAAATCTGTTAACTAACTCGTTGGTTTCAGTTGCTTAGAATATTGCAAACGTTGCTATGCAACTCGTGCAATATTCAAGCTCCTTCAACCAAAACGTTAGTTAACCTGTATGTATATCCTCCTTACTCGATTCAGTGGCTGAGTCCTGCCCGGTTGTGGATGGATCCAACTGTGGCCTCTATTATAAAGCTAAGGATTGTAAATATGGCAACGTCCCTCCCATGTGTCCAGTAATGTGCGGACTTTGTGAAGGTAAATTATTTCAATTATTGGAGAACATTTGAATCTACAGAACAATAATAGCTACTAGTGTAGACTGTCATTTTACATTATATTATATTTACACATTACATAAACGAAGTAAAAGCCTAATTATATAGCTAACTATAAGCAGTAACTGTAACTGTTTATAGATGCATTTTCATTATTCTTTGTTAGTTAAAATGTAGTTCCATAATAAATGTTATATGGCGGTCACAGCCTTATAAGCCCTGATATAAATAGAAGTAGTCTATCGCATTATTTTTTTTAATGAAATGAAAAGATTTCAATCGGTCGATCAAATTGGGTGTTTTGTCATGTAAATAATTGCGTCAGGGCATCAGAAGATGTCCAATCGGCAGCTCTACACATCTAGTGAATTCTGCTCAAATAAGCTGAAAAATTATCACTACTATAGGTTTATCTGAGTATTTGGTATTGCGTCGATCTAAAAGCAATGTTCGGTTATGTTGAACTGAAGTTAAATCCATGCAATTCATTTCTTAAATTTGGATTATTTGAGAGGATTGGTCAAAGAGAACTGCACATTTTCTAAAGATTAACCCTGGCGAGATTTAAGTTTACATTTAACATATGGATCAGATTTTCAGAAAATTCAACAATTCAACTTCACATCTTCTCAATTAACCCGAATTTCAGACGGAAATAAAGTTTAAAACACAGTTCAACCTAACCAAACAGATTGCTAGAATCAATGCAATGCCGAATATATTCTAATTTAAATATTGACCACATTGCAGCCTAATTTTGCAGAATTTACTAAATGGGTACAGCTGTCAATTGTACATTTTCTGAAAATCTGACCCATATATATAGTTGATTTCCAATGGTAGCTGTATTCAATTTTTAGGTTGGTCATAATTACATTATAAGGCGTTACCTCTGTATATAACTTTATCAGATCCTGTATGCTGCAATTAGTCGATTGTATATTTTAGCAAAATGCCCAGGGAAGGACAACACATACTGCAAGAATAGATCTACCCTCAAAGAAGGTTCCTGCACATGCGAGTGCGCCAAGGGTTGGAGCGGGGAGAGATGTGATGTACTAGGTAGGTTAGATTTGCATCTTTTAAAACAAAAGTTTAGTTTAAATGGATTTATTCAGGGATTAACAGCACATAATTACATTGTTTTTCTCAGATGATCCTGACATTTATCAATTTATTTACCTAACTATCTATTTTCTATTTTTACTATAGTAATTAACTATCACATTTATAAGTATATTATATGTTGCGTCTCAGAGTCGTAATCTGTATGATATATGTAATATTACAGATTTTTCCTCTTTTTTTTAATAGCCTATATATAGGCTATAGTATATAGCCTCAGGGACTTATAGTCTACTGGCTACTACTCAGACACCACTTAGTAGTATATGAAAATGAGCAAGTGACTCAGGCACCAAATAAAGGAACATTTGAGATATCTTTGTGTCTAAAAGAATAGCCAAAATCCAAGATAGTTTGTGTCTTGATAATAAAATATCCATTAGTTCCATTGAAAATGTGTTGAAATATCTTGGAAAAAGAAATAAAAATTTAAAAAGAAAAATTGTGGATATTTCCTATTACATATAGATATCCTGATCTATTTAGGACAAAACACTACCCATAATCGTTATTCATAATGACTATTCATAGTCTTAGGTCTAGATCTTTATTCCATGATTTGGCCGTGAGCGGACAGTATAATCGATATACTTGTCGCTCACAAGGTGGACAATATAAACTCCCTGTATTGCACAGTGACGTCACAACCATTCGAGACTATCGGTGAACTATGCAGACAACACAATTTGATGAAATAAATCAAATAAAGTAGTAATAAGTTAAGAATCATGGAATAAAAGCAAGAATAGCACAGTATCGCGTCTTCAGGGCCTATATTCTCCTTGTATGGCCGAAAAACAACTCGGCCTACGGCCTCGTATATAGTTTTTGGCCATACTGGGAGAATATAGCCCCCCTCATACGCGATACTATGCTGTTCTTGCTATAATATTCTTAGGATTTATGTTGTTCCACATAAAAACTAGATTACTACAGAACCGAAGGGTTTCGATTTTGGTCAAGCTAAATGAAATTTGTTGTTTGTATTTACAGATGCTTGTCCTTCCAAGGATTACTTTCAGTGCGGTTCCACATTCAAAGCTTCGATGTGTCCACTTTCAAGTCAGATCACACAGCTCTGTCCGTATATGTGTGGATTGTGTTGATTCTACCTAATTCCCAGTCGGAAGAAGGCCAGCCAAGCATGGAGTATATGAACGATAAAGACGTCGCATGTACCCTGCAATTCTCTAGATTCAAAATAAAATATAGTCATTGCGCAGCATATCAGTTTTCAAGTGGTGAATATAAGAAAAAATAGGCCTATAGTTATATAAGAGAAATAATAACATTGTTTCCATCGAAGAAGTTTACCTATTCTCAGCTAGAAATAGATCACATTGGCACATGGTTTCGTATTTATCCAATAAACGTTTTCTGCATATATCTGTGATCAGTTTCAGGAAAATCAGTAATAAGTCGCAAAATAGATATTTTTCAAAGTGATTTATATATAAAATATCTTTGTTGGAATAGTCTGATTGTTGGGGTGCTTAATTAATGCTGCTAGTGTCATTAATACGTGTACAGGATTTCAAGGCAATGCTTATGTGTCCTATTGTTTACTACTATTAGAATCGGCTTGATCTCATCTTTTCAAATATGACTATATCTCAAAATCCATTTTATGCGACTTGTGACTCATTTCCCTGTAACGCAACACATTTGATCGCATGCTAAAATGTAGTTCATCAGAGATTCTCCTTGCTTGAGAAAAAAAATATGACCAACGCAGAAACTCTTCAAGATGATCCAAGTTCTAGTTCAGTATCGGAAGTCTTAGAAACGAGTAGACAACACTAAAAGCTACTATAGGCGCACAATTTGGGCTCAGCTCTGTCTAAGCGTGGTAAAGCATTCAAGGAACAACTCTGGTGCTGAATACAATCGGGTTTTATTTTGATCTAAACAGTCACTGCTGTACAACTCCTGAAAACGGTTCTAGGACTTTCTTGCGCAAAACAAACAACATCCTCCAAAATCAATCACTAACATGGCAAGAGTCCAAACATCGACCTTCTCTTAGAAATCAAATAATAAACAACTCATATATGGACGCCACTACGTCAGAAAATGTATAATCGGCAGCTCTACATATCTATTAAATTCTGCCAAATTAGGCAGACAAACATGATAGGAATATAGAAGTATATTCGGTACAAAGGATTTTTTTAATGTTTCATTTAAACAGCCAGATAATTTTAAGTTTACACAGTTTTGAGTTTACAAAATATGCCTGCCTGCCTTGTGGATGTTTTCTTGCGTTGCTCTTCGTCGGATCTCTTCAGTTATGTTTAGCTGTATATTTGAACCTCATCAGAGACAGTACATTAAATGGAGGGTCTCTGACCTAATTTTATTCTACAATCTGGGTTTTCTAACAGAATTTGTGAAGGCGAATTGTACATTTTCTGGTTACTTTATACTTATAATACATGGGTGTTTATATTATATGCAAGAGAATTCGAGTGGTTATGGTCTAAGCTGATGTGCTACTTCACACTTCACGTGGTAGTTCTTCACATCCGAGTGCAAATAAAAGTAAGTGTAATCATATATACATTTATATGTATATGATTATACATATATAACACAGGCTACATAAGTAATCTATAGTGACCATTATAACTCTTCACAGTACTGATAGAACTATGCAATCCAGGGCTACACAATTCAGAATATAAAACATAAATCTTTGAATCACTGCCTTGGACGTCTTGGGAATATAATCACCTGAGGCAGAGACTAACAGGATTAATAACCTCCATCGATCTCGGGCCTGCTGGTGCATTGTTTGGTCTATAACCCCTCGACCGCTTCGCCTCGGGATTATACACCAAACAGTGCACCAGCAGCCCCTAAATAGGTAAGATTTTCAGAAAATGTACAATTCACCTTTACCAATCCTCTCTCTCAAAAAGCCCACATTTGAGACAAAAATGAGCTTCAAAATGCAATGTAACATAACAGAACTGAAACTTCAAATCAATGCGATACCAAATATACTACGATACATCCGTTATTCATCATTTTTCAGCCTAATTTAGGAGAATTTCCTAAATGTGTACAGCTGCCAATTGTACATTTTCTGAAAATGTGACCAAAATATAGGCCATTAATCTATGATGTATAATTATATAGCTAGAGGGCTCTCTTGAGATCAAGTAGGGCGTCGATGGCATGGCGATATTCCATTGAATCTGTTAGACATTCTTCTGCTGGCATCATGTTCTCTGCTCCCACTAGGTCGTCCAGTTCCCTGACAAAATAGAGGCAAAAGTTTCCTTTAAATTCGATAGTTTTCGCTCGCTTTGTTCAGATTTATCAAATACAAGTTTACATAATTTGTATCAGGATATTTTGGGAATTCCATAATTTTAAGAAATATGTAAGGGACACCAATGACGCCACAACACAGTCCTGTCCAGAAAGCCCCATTCCTTGAGCGTTGCAGTTCACCGCATACAGCGATAAGCTTAACCACAAGGTTAAGACTAAGGTTAAAAGTGTTTAACTTTAAGGGAATCACCTGACCCCTAAAAGTTAGCGGGTCATTAGGGCTTTCTACTACAGACTGAACACAAGAAATATGTTCTCATTTCCATTGCAGAGTTCATTGCAGACAACTATTCTTCTCGACCATGCTTCTGCGGATTTTCGTTATTCGCTTTTTATATGCTATAACTGTTTAATAACATGGCTCCATTCCTGGAAGGGAGCCCTCAGGAAGACCTAGGGTTTCATAGAGAGAGGCACCCTTTTTTCGGTAAAATATTGATTGATGTTATTGAAAGTCCGGAAATAAAGCATTATACATACATATATTTTGTCTTTTTACCAGGACTAATTAAGTCAGCTAATGAAGCTTATCGTAGGTACTTTATCCACTTTGACAGGGTAATTTACTCAGGTAATTAAGAGTTCTAGCTACCTGTATGCATCTATCTTCTGTCGTTCGGCCCGATTGACCTTTTGGCGTGACCCATCAATTAACCCTTGTTGCTTCTGAAGAAGTAAAGATTTAGTGTTGATCAACTGCTGTTGTTACCATAGAGGGCGTCATATGTAAACGGGCTAAAGTATACCTCGTCAGAATAGACAGTCACACTGTTAAACTTGGAAAACACGTTGCCTGTAAGAGGATGAATATATAATCCATTTGTGATGTGTTTTAGGAAAATGAGTCATAAGTCGCAAAATATGGAATTTGAGATATCATCATATTTGAAAATAAGAGATCAAGGTGATTCCAATGAATGTAGACACTAGGGCACCTCATAAGTATTTCTATATTCTAAGTTTGGTATTTGGTAAGTTTGGTTTCATATTTTTATTTTTGAACAAAAAAGTTTGCAATGTTTCTGGATGGGTAATTGCCAGTAAAGTAACTAAATATACTCCATACAAAGGCCTTCAAAATGCAAGAATATATTTAGTACAATGTCCCGAAATTTCTTACGTGGACTCATATGACTACAAGTGCTGAACCCTCTAAAAATCATAACATTTTAATAAAGAGACCTTTGAAAAATATCACTTTCGCGACTTGTGACTTATTTTCCTGGAACAGATTTATAATTTAGCCATGCATACATCTATAATTTGGCCATGCATATACATGTATACATCCGTCTATAAGTAAGCCATGCATAATTGTATGGATACATCTATAACAGGGCCATGCAGGTACATTTCCCATTGACAATGCACCGACCTATAATCTCAGTAACAATTACCCAGTTCCTCAAGTATTGTGCTGCGGTGGTCAGAGTTCTATATATCATACATAGCTATTAATATTTTATTTCACAAACTCTTACTATGGTTGGATGAATCATGTGCTCTGAGGTCTATAGACTATTTAGGCTAGACAATTCAGGATATCAAAATCAATGGGAGTGTAACAAAAATGGGGATACGGAAAGTTTTCCTTCTAGTGACCTATGGATATTACAAGTAGGCTACATTTATATGGAAAACTTCCAATACCTTATTAATATATTTCTGCTGCATACTCTCCCCACCATTCCTTTGATGTTAATTCCAATTAATATAAGGCCAACGATTTAAGTGAAAATTGATATGACCTTCCGCAATAAAAATATCAAGACAACTATATTAGTTGATAAACACAATTTACCTGCCAAATGACTGAATGTGTATTGATTTTAACACGCTCAAATGAAGAAAAATTCGAGTCAATATATTTGAATTACATTGTACACTATATATACAAAGCAAGTTAACATTAACTAAAACCTGGTATCCAATACCACTCATGCCAAAATTCCCAAGGGGAAGAAGAGGATTTAACTTCGTTTATTTTTTATTTGTTAATGAAAATAAGCTTTATAGTTTGGATGCGGACAGTCTGGGCACACGGCCTATTAGATTAGATAAGAATGGTATGTCAGTGATTAGACGCATACTGCACTAATTGCACTCCTGGCCCTGGAGTAGGCGTCTTAATAGGGTTACAATGGTATTTAGTGGTTTGGTCCTAGAGGGGAGGGACTCTCTCAACTCTGAGCCTAAAGGGCCAAGTCCTGTAAGCCGATTCTCATGCGATCTTGCGCTGCAGATGACTCTTTTTCACTAAATTCTGTGAGAATCGCAAGGGAATCGGCTTAGTGGATTAGGCCCTTAAAGGGTGGTCTCTACTGGCTGCGGTAAGCTCTGCGGTAAGCTCTGCATTAAGCATTGCGATGGTGCTGTGTTGTTGAGAAGTGGCGAGGTCTTCCCTACATCGTTCAGTGACCATGTAGGCAAGGACCTCATCATTCTTCACCACATACAGAACCAGCACAAACCATCACAAGGCTTACCGCAGAGCTTACCACAGCCAGTGGAGACCACCCTTAAGACTGCAAAAAACCTCTTCTTCACCTTGGAAAATGTTGATAGTGGATATCAAGCTTAGTCTTAATTAGGGCTTGTTAGTTTATCACGCTTGAAAATGCACCTTTATTACGGCTTCATCCAGAAGGTCATCATACATTTTGTCCAACAGCGCTTTGTGGGATTTGACTTCGTTCTCGTAGAATCTAATATCTGACATGTGTTTCTTTAACGTACTGGTTTTTTCCTTCAGAACCCTTTTCCTTTGAGCCATATTCTGCTGTTCCTCTAACACGGTTAAAGTCAAAATTATCAGTGAATAATTTAGATCTAAGCGCGCAAAATAGGATCTAGGACTTTCATTACACGATAAACTTACTCTGCATGATTGAGGATGGATGATATGCTCAGAGATCGGAGTAAATATACATTTAAGTTTTTGCAGATGAAATGATTCTGTATTCGTAAATTTATATATTCCAAACTCGCAAAATTTCGCGTCTGGGTGAATATCACACTTTGTATTAGGAAATTATATAAACATTTATTTTATTGGGTAAAAACAAAGAAAATTAAACTACGAAAATTTAAATTTCATCCTCAATATCGAACTTGGCGAAAAGACTTCAACTGCACACGACACAATTAGTTTTCTGTTACTGATACAAACGCACAAGCGAGAACCTGTTCTGTTAATGTATAGATGGATTTCGCTAGAAAGTGAGTGAGTTAATGGAAAGAAATGCATACTGACATTTTTGATAATTTAGGAAAAACAACTGCCTGTAATGCTTGTTTTTCGATACAAATAAGCCCAATAATCCACATAGAATAGGAATGAATATCTTGATTATGGTACGTTTTCTGGTGATGCGATTTATTTATTACATGCCCATGTTGTATGGAGGGGTTGAGGTGTGGGTGGGCGTGCAATAAACATATTCATATCGGACATTGTAATGTCTAACGATGGAAACATCCACTAGGGGGCTGTCAAGTTGTATCAATATGTACCATATTAGATCGAATCAAAATGAAAGAAATGGTGATTGGAACTCAGGAGCTAGTAGTAGATTTATTTGACTCAATTCCTTTGGAAATATTCCATTACTATAGCTAAGTACCTTTTCCTTTTACTCTAACCATTGGACTTGCTTTACCCATGTGCCCAGTTTATTGGTAAATTACATCAGTTGGATGACTAGGGGTGGGTGGGTGGATGGGACAGTATATTGTGTGGAATAACATTGAAACACTTTTGTGTGTGTGTGTGTGGGGGGGGGGGGGGGGGGGGTCATTACTATGTATAAAGCCGGGCCCACACATTGAAGAACTCAGAGCCGAATTGGCCTTGAGACAATTTGTATGAATTCAAAATCATTCTTAAGAAGCACACTTGAGTTCGGTAACTTGTGAGCCTTTTTATGAAGAAACCTCCAATTCATATGACAAATCATGGGTTCTTACGACAATTTGTAGGCAACATTTTGGACTTTTCGTGAGTCCCCACTTCGTACGAATTGCGAGTTCTTGAATATGTGGGCCCAGCATTAATTATATCAATATATGTTGGCAACGAATATTTCAATAGCGATTATAGCCTTGGGTGACCATGATATATGATTCATTTTCATCAAGAAAGGCAATTGTTCGGGAGTAATGGATTGTCTAAATCATCTTTCATTGTAGTCTGGTTTAACTCCTATGCCCGACTGATGTATCAAAGTTAGACTTTCGTGTTTTGATACCGGGATTTTCGAGAAATGGGCCAAAAGTCTATGGTTCATAGTGAAGGGAATGTTGGTGTAAATGAAGAAAGTGTACCAAATTCTGCTCAATACACTCATGGGAAAATTGCCAAACACACAAACGCTGTAACGAAATGTGAATATTAAACAAGAAAAACACCGATGGTATCAATATCGAGTGATGATTTATTTCTTGAATGCCTGTTTATATTATATTAAAAAAAAGTATAACGATATAAACACCAAATATAGGATTAATGAATTTATTTTAACTTCCCTAGGATGTAATACTAAAATATATAAAGGTTTACAATGTGACATGAACATTATAACATATCTGTGCCTATAGCTATAAGCAGAGTGAAGGAATGTGTGTAAGGAGTTGGGGGTATAGGAAGGGATGCAAGTCTGATCCTACATAAAGTGCTGAAGGTTTTCCACTATTTAGCTCCTGTAGAGAATATTTTAACTGACAAAAAGAATCAGATTTTGATAAATTTTTTTTTAGGACAATCAGACTTTGACTTGTTGTTTTTTTTTAATTTTGAGGAAATTTGATTATATCTGGTGGAATTGGGTGGTGATTTGAAAATTTTGTAAGTTTTCAAAAAAAAAACCCTGATCAGTCTTGCATCCCTGACATGGGAATCAGGGGGGGGGGGGGGGAATATATGTCACGACCTTTGCTTATTACCATTAATATCTAATTATGCAAATTACAATACAAGACCCAGTATAAAGAATCGCCTTTGAGGTAATAAACTTAAACGGAGGGAGAAACTTCACAAATTATTTGTGAGAAACTTCTCTCAAAGAACTTCTCAAAGATATATTCATTCGAGTTCATTGTTATACAGAGTGCCTTTAAACCAGTGCATATTATTTCAGTGAAACACGATTTGAGCAATGCAACATAATAACAAATAAAAGGTGTCTCTGTCCTCAGTCCCACCAGCATTATACGCACCATGAAATATCACAGAAAGTGACGTTCAATCTGCCACCTAAATGCATTGCAAACCATGCCTAATGGAAAGCCGACACATGTATAACTGTTGGACCTTTCTATTTGAAGTGGAGTCCCCCAAAGAAATACTTATCCAGATATGACTAACAATATTCTATGTACATGTTGTAACATTATAATTGGACGGATTATTTCAACAGCGAGAAAACGAGAAACCCTTTCGATAAAACTACAATTTCCTAAAAGCTGATTTAGAATCCATTTCATCAATTATGAAAAGTTGAAAATGGGTTGTCGATCTCTATACCTGCAGCAGTTTGAGCGATAATCTTAATATGAAGAATAACATATTTGAATCACATAGATAATGATACCTCTCAGAAAAGGTAGTATGAATTATTTTAAATACTTCGACTGAAAACCTCGCAGAAAAGGTAGTACAAATTATTTCAAATACTTCCACTGAAAACCTCCCAGAAAAGGTAGTATCAATTATTTTAGATAGGCCTACTTTGGAAGATCCACTGAAAATCTCTCAGAAAAGGTAGTATGAATAAATTTATCACTTGGACTGAAAACCTTTCAGAAAAGGTAGTATTATTTTAAATACTTTGACTAAAAACCTCTCAGAAAAGGTATAGTAACTTATTTCAAATACTTCCACTGAAAAGATTTTTTAGCCTGTAAGAACCTATTAGGACGATTTAAATCTCATGTACATGCTGCTAAACATTGTAAGTTTTTAGCTTCAAATTGAAATCATGAAATCAATCTTCTAATTTACAATCATGTTTTGTAACAGAGCTACCAGAGGATTTTGGATACATTATCATGATATCCAATAAAGTTTTTATAACAAAAAAAAAAAATAATAATAATATCCGGTACTTTCATCTTAAAACAGCAATCACTGAATAATGCATTTTATGTAACGATTCTACTAAAAATGACTGACCATTGTGTGACAAGAAACTAACAATAAGAATAACAATGGGATATTGAAATTTAAAATAAAATAAAATAAAATGAAGACAAATAATCTTATTAGCAAAACCGTTGTGCTCAACACAAGGTGGTGAAGTTAGTTCATTTGCATGTTTGGGATGTGATGGTTACATATGTCAGGAGTCACATCATCACTTCTTTTTGGCTGGTGTCGCCTTACCCTTTGATGGGATCTTTGACTTTGCTTTGGCACCTACAAAAAGACATCATGAATTAACGTGGTGACAAATCTCATGCATTTCAAACTTCATTCAGTGACAGATGAATACAAGGGTCAGGACGCTAGAAAATGTACAATTGGCAGCTCTAAATATTCGTTAGATTTTCTTAATTTGGCTGAAAAGGGATAAGTACTATGTATATCTGAGTATATTTGGTATTGTGTTGATTCAGAAAATCCGTTCGGTTATGTTAAGGGTGGTCTCCACTGGCTGTGTTAAGCTCTGCGTTAAGCCTTGAGCGATTAAACAATACAGGTGTACCTATTCATATCTAATTTTGAGCCTCATTTTTCTCTTAAATTTGGGTTATTTGAGAGGATTGGTGAAGGCGAATTGTACATTTTCTGGTGACTTGACCCATATAGGACAGCTAGTGCATAATTATTGATATATTGATTTCTGTTGCAGTGGTGTGCGAGTTGCAATTAAAACTCACATGCCCAAAATCTGGTCTATAATTTAAAAGTGACAAAAGTGACATGTCTGCGGGCAATTAAGTCACAGGGGGTAATGCAGGCAGGCAGGAACACAGGCCATACAACTCGCAGACCACTGTGTTGGTGGTGAAATAACTCGAATATGTATTGCGTTACAGGGAAATGAGTCACAAGTCGCATAAAATGGATTTTGAGATATTGTCATATTTGAAAAGAGGAGATCAAGCCGATTCTAATGGTAGTAAACAATATGATTTAAGTTCGATATCTTTATTTTTGAAAAAAAAAACTTATTAATATTTTTGGGTGGATTATTACTAATAAAGTACTTAAATGTAAGATGACCTTGGAAATGCATAGATATATTTAATACATTGCCTTGAAATCTTGTACACGTATTAATGTCACTAGCAGCATCAAGCACCCCAAAAATTAGAATATTCCAACAAAGATATTTTATAAATAAATCACTTTGAAAAATATCCATTTTGCGACTTATGACTCATTTTCCTGAAACAGATAAGATCACATAATTATAACATTACATGATTGTTTATGACTTGACAACACTGAACTAGTACATACCAGTGTTTGATTGTGAACGGTTTAAACTTGTTATTCGTCTAGGATTGGCTTTGCATCCCTCCTTGCCCATCAGATGGTTCTTCCAGGCATCCTCTCCCGGCTCAAAGTTAATATGGCACAGCGGACAATGTGATAGCCCCTCCTCAGCAGCTACATACAGACAAGAGAAATATGATAATAAACAAATATTTTACACTGTAAACGTATTAATTTCCGCGCAGATAAATTTTCGTGCACTAAGTACTTTGACACCTTTTCGTGTGGATTTAAATTCGCGCAGCAAGGAAGTCTCACGCCTTGTTTATGCAATAATTATAGGTTCGCGCAGGATTTAAATTCGCGCAAATAAGGGTGTGCGCAAAAATCGCGAAAATAAATACTGCGTCAACATTAATACACTTACAGTATACTGATACCAATGTCCAAAGACTAAATTCTAGGCACTAGACAATGTAACTGTACATAAAAATAGAAATGTAATAACAATTATTACATACATACACACACACAAGGAAATGTTTTGGTAGATTGAAATATTCTATATTTGCCATAAGTGTTGATTTACAAATAGGTTGATGTGAGCTTCTGTAAAGCCTGGGTTCCACTGGCCGGCTACCCCGGCTTCTCCCGCTACTGCTCCCGCTTCTTTGGTCCCGCTATTTTTAGAAGCGGTAGTAGTAGTGGGAGGTAGCTGCTTCAATTCAAACATGTTTGATTTGAAACGGCTACTTCCCGTTACTTCTAAAGTAGTGGGAGCAAAGAAACGGGAGCAGTAGCCGGCCAGTGGAACCTAGGCTTAAGACAGGTCTTCCAGGTCCCTGGTTACAAAGGTCAAAATCATTTTCACACTACGCATTCAAGATTATGTTTCTGACATTGAAGGTCAATTCAATGTCAATGAAACACACATAGTTTGACTTACGTGCACATGATTTCTCCTGTACATGCTGCTCGTGCTCTGGGTTGAGTATGGCCTCAGTACACTGTGGACACTTGCTGAAGTTTCCGTTTGACTCGCACTCAGTGAGTAAATGCTCTGAGAATCCGGATATCTCAACCACCTGGAAAGAAACATTAAATCAATAAGTTCAATTTTGTGCTATCTCACTAATAAGTAATATCTATGCCATTTATTTAATTGATTAGTAAAACTCCATATATATATTACCCTGGCAAAATATAAATATTCCAGAGACTTTAACTATAACCTGGATAGGATGAAGTAAGTTATATTTTGTAAATAGATTCAACGGCATTACAGATGTAAGAAAGAGTGAGTGAGTGAGATTGGTTGCTTTACGCCCTTGTCAACACATTTAACATGGTTATATCAAGGGTGGAAGAGCTGAGAGGGAGGCAGTTTATGTTCATACCCAGGAAATAGAGATAGAGAAGAAGGAAAAGAGGAGACAGAAAAAGAGACAGAAAAGCACTTTATGGTCATACCCAGGACCGATGTAAGAAAGAGACACGGGTTGAAAAAGACTATGACCAACCTGTTTGCAGTAAGTACATCTCTTTAACATGGGACAGTTCTTCCAGTAATGGAGATCTAGACCTTCCTCGTTGAAGCTTGCATCTCGCTCTCCACAGAAGATGCATGTGCTTTTGAATGAACACAACAAATAGTCAGAATCTAACTTTGAATACAAATCTTAAAGGGGCTAGGTTAAAAAGAACTCTTGAAAATCTAGATTGAATCCAATTTGTTTAGTTCAAAATGATGCATTCCAATATGACTGATATCATTAATCGTGTATTAGTAATGTTAAATAGTAAAACAATTTTGTTAAAAATGGAGAATTGTTGCCGATTTAGCATCGAGCATTAGTCGAACCCTTCACCTTATTTGACTGCATTGGGTTCAAATTATAGTCAGTTTCCTTCACTAAATGTAGGACAGTATTAGTGCAAAATGGATGATTTAGCTGTGGTTTTTATTAGGATGTAATGTCAGTGTGTAAACGAAAATGCGATTATTGTCGATGAACAGAATGCTTAAACAAATTTGTACATCTGTATCATGTAAGTTGCTATGTGTTCCACTGATAATGTTTGGAATATCACACATGAGAATCAGTTATACCCTCAAAACAAACATTTTTCCACCCTTTTTTATTCACAGAGAGAGGGGAAGAGCGACTTGGTCACGTCAAATTTAAAAGTAAAAAAAGAAAAAATGGTTGAAAATTCTCAAATACAATCCTGTAAAGTCTGCAATCATAATTCATAGAAAAAAATAAAGATGATAAAATGATTCTCAAGTATAATTTCCAGCATTTAGTTGAAAGTTAGCATTTTGGGTGTAGGGTGAATAGATTGTTTCAGGTAGTTGTAGATTATAATGGCATTATATTAGGCAGTGATTATATGTTAGATAGGTCAGGTTTTTGTGTTTGAGTTTAAAGGACACTAATATAATGGAAAGGTTTGCAGTTATGAGGAAGGAGCTTGTAAAGAGTACTTTTCATTTTTTAGCAAGTGCTTGTGTGCAAATATTTGCAATTAAATATATATCATGCAATAAAAAATTATAATAATTAAATCCTAATTATAATCAAATACCCACATCTGAGTTCTAGTGAACAGGCAATAGGACCGTAAAAACGTTAATAAGGTAAACATTCAATGACAGATAAGACAATATATTTTGGAAATTAACACTGATAATCCATAAAGACATTGAGGTATTAACTTGAACATGTTCAGATGTGAATATAAGAAATGTTAACATTTTCATTTAATCAAAGCAGACCTGTCTTCGGTGAGGTTTCTGTATATGGATCAGGAAACGGTGTATGTTATTGAAAATTGTTTCACACCAGTGCAAAGTTTTATGATCAAAGTAACGTTAATGTGTTATATACCACATATTAAATCACAAACAAGAGAAACATTACTTGATTGAGTAATTTCTTGACTTAGTTACATGTAACTATAGTCTGTCCGAAAAGTAGTCAACATAATTCCTTAGTTCCTTTAAGGGGAGGGAAAAGTGGGAGAATGTTTACTTCTATTTATGACAAGGACCTGTCAACCCTTTACCCAGTGAATCGCTCATTGCAATCAACCATGGAAACAGGGCCAGTATAATCAGCTCTTCCTTCCATCTAAGCAAAACAACAGCTGCTGCACATGGAACAGAGGCAGTGCAATACAATACAGCTGGATATTTGGCCATGGTCCGTCGCAAACGGCCATGGTCAGTGGCAACTGGCGATTCAGGGGGCAAAGGTTTGAAGTCAAAAATCCCCCACTTTTCCCTCCCCTTAAAGGGCTAAGGAATCATGTGTCAACTACTTTTCGGACAGACTATAGCACATTTTCAGCACACAATGAATGGAAAGACACACTTAGTAGGAACATAACAAGAGACAAACATCCTTAACTAGAGCAACCTTAACGTTCTTAATGGTCACATGAAACAGCTACCACTCCAGTACAAGATCAACTACTTAATGCAGCATTACAAGGCACCAGTTTCTCTGCAAATCTGATAACTGGTTACACAATTGTGATTCATGATAATCTAAAGATATTCTCAACAAGTGCTAGGTATTGGGATTGCAGCTAATACATACTTTTCCATAGTGAACATTGTAGAGTCTTCTTCAGGAGGTTCAGGAGTTTTTTCCTTCTTCTTCTTTGTTATTGGCGCCTATAAATGAATGGTAAAAAAGTCCCGTTCTTACACTATATTACATATCAACATTTTTTTTTACCATCTTAATATTATAACTCATCAAACAAGACAACTTTATTAAACCTTCATTCACATCAATTTCTTGTTCCCTTATCCATCCCTTGACGACCCTCACCAGTTGATAACAACCATAACACATTATGTGTCGGACACATTATGTGTCGTAGTACAACACATTCTTGATATATAAGTAGCAGCAATCTTCTATATGATAACTGTCCCTGAGGAAGCCCGCCCTATAGGGCGAAATATTGGACAATAAAAATGACAAATCGAAGATGATGACTTGAGTGACTTTTCTACATTTCGAACATTCATGAATGGTAAAAACTTGTATAGCATTCTTATGGGTTCTCCACCAATGTTAAAGCTGCCATCTCAGCTACCACCAGTAAACAAGTAAATATTTTCTACTTTTTGTTCCATTCTTTTCCAATCCATCTAAAAGTCATTTGACAAAATTCTGGAGGATCTTGACCAGTTGTTTTTCAGGGATGAAAGTGGGGTAATGGCAAAAATACTGAAATATTTCTAGAAAGAGGAAAAACCCTCACGGGGTTTCCAGGGAGTAATTTCCCCACCCCCAGAGTATTTGTGAAAATATAAACTTTACATAGTGCATTCATGTTGGTGCCTTATGGGCTGACAACTGTTGAGGGGAGTTTCAGTAAAACGGGGTGATGGTGAATCATATGGGACCAGAGACCCTATATGAAGGGTCTCAGTACTCAGTACATCTACCATCAGTACTCAAGTCTCTAGATAAGTGATTTTGATCATTTTAATTATTTGAAGTAGCAACATTTGGTGTATAGAAATTTCAAAAAAAAATTGGGTTAAAAATATGGAATTTGAGAATTTGTAATCAATTTAATAAAATACTGATTTCAGTAGAAATACTGAGGATTTTCATCCCTGATTTTTGCTACAGGGCTTCTAAAACGTCCTCATATGTATTTGGAGAAAGCTTTCTTGCTATGATTACACTTATTATTGCTCACCGACAGCAGTTTTCCCTCAGCCAATTTGACTTCCAATTCTTTTATAAACATATAACAGCAGCAGAATATTGATAAATAAAGCCATAATATGTGTAAATTTGGTAAGATTTTACTTGTTGTAATAGCTGAGAATGTAGCTTTAAGTCTTCATGTTGGTTGATGAATTATTATTATAAATTGTGTTTGTTGGGTCTAAAAACTGAGCTATGAACTGAGTTGAGTTGAAGGCCTTGTTTACTCAAGTACTTGTGTATTCAAGTGTTTTACCATTAGCTCAGGCTAATGTTGTGAGTTTCTTGTTTCTAGGTGGCCTAGATCTATAGTTGGGTACATCAGAGTATACCATCTCTTCCAGGACTATGGCTTATAGGATAGTATAGTTCTTCGATACATATACTATGATATATAAATATATGACAAAAGTGGTTGAAATCATATAGAAAATGCTTTACCCTTTTCTTCTTTGGGGACGGAGCAGTTTCATTTATGACAGCTTCATCAACCGGCTGAAGAAGAGAAATGTTTAATCCCATAAGCATACATATCATTTGAAAAGTTACAAAAAAGTTAAACAGAAAATTGCTCATTTTAAAGGACTACTGTTTCAGTTAATTGTCCTTACTTCTGGTTAGCTATTTTGAACACAAATCGTATAAAATTGTGGTCAACAGAAAACAGGATTAAGAAAAGGGTGTGAACAGTTCCTGATAACAGCAAATGTTATTCAAGTTAGGGGACATATATAAGTACAGGAAAGACGGTGTAATAATGTCTGCAAGATCTTGGAAGAGGACTCTTAAAGCTGGGTTCCACTGGCCAACTACTTCTCCCGCTACTGCTCCCACTTCTTGATTAAAGAAGTGGGAACAGTAGCGGGAACAGTAGCGGGAGAGTAACGGGGATGTGTGCTATTGGGCCCCGCTACAAAGACATGTTACTTCCCGCTTCTTTTCGAGCATTTTCTAAAACATAGAGTGCTCCCACTTCTATCTGAAGAGGCCACTACTTTGTAGTGGGAAATAGTGGGGGCTGAAGCGGGGCAATGGCATAACTCTACGCTACTTCTCACGCTACTTGATGTGTCCTTTTCTATTTTAGAAGTAGCGGTGGAAGTAGCGGGGCAATAGAACCCATTCTGGTATACCTTCAGTTGCTTGCTCTCGCTTCTAAAGCAGCAGGAGCAAAGAAACGGGAAGAGTAGCAGGAGTAGTAGCCCGCCAGTGGAACCCAGCCTTTAGAAGTAGTAGCAGCCGATTGGCAGGGAGTAAATTTTACAACTATTGACATATTAATCACTGCATTAAATTTCAACAGTTCTCTAAATAGAAGAACTAACAGAAAACTAACTGACAGTGGAATCATAAATACAAACTTTGATATTAACTGAAAAGTAATCAGGTTAAAGAATCTTTGTTGATGTCACATGTCCACGTAAAATTATATACATGTACACCTCTTGGGAAAGGCCCATATGATGAGAGCTCTCTCTCCAACACCTGCCAGAGGTGGAGGATGATATATGTTTATATCTGAGGGTGTAAAGAGCGAGGGGTCTATCTATTTTAGTCAACTTTATAAATTTTGCAGATATATAGGTTATGTTTGCCGGGAAACAAGCCGAGCTTTGACTAAATATAATATGAACGACATTTTGAGATCTTGGCCGTTTCAGAAAGATGTGAAAGATTTAATGAGAAGCAGTATGTGATAATCAATGAGGTAGGAGAGGAGGATTCATCTGTAGCGACAAGAGTGACTCCAACTTACTTTCCTTGATGAGTTGGACCCCTGTTTAGGTGCCATGTTGTTAGCATGCAATAGTTACAGTACACATGGTTCATTTTATCATGACAGAGCAACAGGAACAATTAGCTATTTAGTATGGATCCATATTTTCCCTTGTTTGTTTGGATGGTAATTTGTTCTATTTCATTTTATTTTATTCACTGCAATGCAGAGGTCGTTTGGAAAAATGAACCAAGAAATGTACAAGGTAGTTCTACATATTATCTTTAGGAAAGCTTTAAGTAAGATATATTATAGAAGTTAATGGCGTTTTTATCTATTCTTACAGTTAGAGCTCTGATATATGTTAGATGTGTTAGTTTGCTCAGAAGCGGCTATGGTCTAAACCTATATATTTTTACAGGAGGATGTTGTAACATAATTTTGTTGTAACATCATATTCCTAATATATTCAAAGTTAGGAATTCGTTTGCAATAAATTTAATAGGTAGGATGATAGCGGCTGATAACTATTAGAAATATAAACTTACCGCCTTCCCTGCAGCCATATCTTTTAGGGCCTGGAGTTGAGCTTGTAAAGCTTCTATTTCCTTGGCTTTGGCTTGTTCCTCTTCTACCCGTTGTTTCTAAAATTCGAAGTTGATACATCTTTGAGTCATGCTACCTAAGTATGCTTGTGTAGTTAAAAATAGCCTTGCCTAGACAGGGAACCAAACCCCCAACCTTTGAATTTAAGTTCCAATGCTCTACCTACTGAGCTATCCAGGCTGCTGCGATCCAGCTGGCCACAACCAGATACTACCACCCAGGACACTATACTTGTAATATTGATAGAATTATTGATTCTATGGTAACAAATATATCAAGCAACCGTCACTATTACAATAATAACTATTACATAAACAAGATTTGACTGATGAAATATGTTGAATATTTTAACAAATAAACTGCTGTTTTTATTCAATATTTAGCATCAAAGACAAAATGAAAACTGAAGTATAGTGACCTACGTGAATGCAATTTCACATTGTATTAACATATGGACATTGCCCCAAGGCCTTGATATTGGTATATATTTGCGTTATGAGAAGCCTCTGTTAGCCACAAATATAACCTTACCTTCAATTCGTCTTTGCTAGGTTTGCCATCAATTCTATCAAATGCTTCAAACAGTTGCTTGTAGAGAACATTCTTTCTTGTTTTATCATCATCTGGGGGAAGATAGGTCTTCACAGGAGCTCCACATTCTTTGTACAAAGAAATTATGATCTTTTCCGATTTCTCTCGGATCTCACCAGAATTATGTTGCAAAGCCAGCGTGCAGAATTTCATCATACTATCTAAAGTTAACCCACTGAAATAAAGCACTGGCATGTTATATTAGTTGGTCTGTGGGAAATACCATGCAATCTAAAAGAGATAAGAACAAACACACAGTTTCCCCTTCAAATTATTATATCTATAGATATCTTTTAATTCTTAAAATATAGACATCAACTTTAACCTTGCAAACTGGCATAATATTAATCCACTGTATTAGCGGAAGAACCTCCGCATAATAATATTGTATAATGATTACTAGCACGATTGAAAAAAAAGTGTCACATCCTTCAGAAAAGCAACCTAGCTATTACAATCTATGACAAAGTATTTAAAATGGTATATTGGTCACAATTGAAATAAATCAAGAATAACTATCAAGGATGCAGTCATTAACATAAATTTCTGATTGGGGATTATTTTCATGAGGAAAGCATTATATGATCTATGAAAACACAAAATTCAGCGGCGAGCTGTAAATTTGCATGTCAATGGGGACAGAAATATTATAAGACATTTGCTTCGTTTTTTTAGAAACTTAAGGGCATGTTAACATGGTGAATTGTAGTTAGGTCTGTAGCAGAATGTTGCCAGTCCACTAAGTCCACTAAGCCGATTCTCATGCGATTTTGTGCCGCAGAAGACTATTCAACACTAACTTCTGTGAAAGTCACATGAGAATCGGCTTAGTGGACTAGGCCCTTTAGCTTAATTGTATTATAACTCATTCATCCTCCTCTGGCTTTTTGTTGTTGGGATTTTAATGAGTGGAACCTATGTTATAAGCCAATTTGAAGAGTTTATCATCCACACAGAGAAAAATCAATCAATCAATGAGGCCAAGAACGTGCATGTATTTCGTTACAAGTATATGTATATCTATAGGCAGCTATGGAACAGATGTCACACCTGGAATTACTGGCATACTGAGAACAAGTGCTTGGGGTCAAAGGAAGAAGCATTCACAAATTCAGGCCTTTGTAGCAACACAATCATTTTCTAATTTTGTGATAGTGAAAGCATTAAGGGACACTACTACCCAATAAGTACACTTAGTTTTTAGCTCGTCTTTCAATAAGCTCTCCATATTTAGCCTTCCTCTCCTTCCACATTAAGAACTTTTTAGAGTTTTTTTAGGCAGTTCAAACGTATATATCAATTTGCCTCTGTGAATACTGACTGTAATACATATTTCAGTGTTTTGAGAATCATTTAAAATTTTAATAAGTAAACATTGAAATAAAAATGAAATATATGTGAATTAACTCTGCATTTACATGGCTAAATATTGGCTTATTGTGAAATAAAATGATTGAATATCAATTCAAATGTGAAATATGAAAATAAGAGGGATCAGCCAAAACAGAACAATTAAAACAAAAATCCTTGGATGCCTAGATCCCCTGTAGCATGCCTTTACCTGAATTCTTCTATTAGTTTCGACCTTGGTGACAGCGTACTTTGTTTGACTTTCTTAGTTAGTTTGCTGGATGTACTGTAACATTTATGATTGAAATACGTAAGTGAACCTTTATAACCAAAGTGGTAATCAATGGGCCATCAAGTCTTAAATATTCCCCATTTTTTAAAAAAAAGATTAAATAAACATTGCAATTGCATCAAGTAAAGTACACTGTGTAATAGTTGTCTGGTGTAATTAAATCAAAGCTGAGGCCAAGAACACCAACCAACAAAGTTCTTATTCAAAATCACACCTTCAGTGAGAGCCAAAACAAACAGACCCAGTCAGCATTGTGGTGAAAAGTGGTTCCAACTTATCTCCCAAACAACATATTTAAGTGTTTGTAATTCGTATGATAAACCAACCGCAGTGGTGATGATTTGTTTTATCACAAAGCAAATGTTTTTGATGGCTTTCTTTCACTTCTGCACAAGTGCAACTTCACCGTTTGAAAATGCATGCATGCATGCAGACCTACCTATTTTGAAGTCCATGTTCATGGTAGAGCAGTTCAACCAGTTCAGTCCTGCTTAAACCGAGTCTGGGAGCAATGTTCACTCTAAATGGCTTTACACACTCTGTGGTGACCACATGTAAGGGCTGTCAATGTAGAGCATGTTAATCATGTTAAAATATCATGTATCATATCTCAATATAGTAGGAAAAATATACAATATTCATGAGTTTTCATGATCATAATCACTAATTAAGCTATTATGACATAAACTAATTTAATTATTCAGACTAACCTTGACCTCGGGAAATTTGGACTCTTCCACGATAAATTGTTTTGCTGATTCTCTGTTTCGGACCGCCTAGAAAATAAGATAATAAATAAATAAATGTTCTGTTGCAGTCAGTGGTAAATCATCCAAAAATCAGTTGATTGACAATAAAATCATTTCATTCATCATCGCAATATTACTAGAATGGCAATTATTTTCATAAAATACTTGCCGTGTCTCCAATCTTCTGAATAAGAGGTTGCAGGGTCCTCTCTGCGGTGTACGCTACATCTGACTTGGGAATTCTATAGTAAAATCAAATCAGAATCTACATCACCCATCGCAGTTGCCTGCAAAGAATGTGTGGCATATTCTGGCCAAACATTGTACCTTACACAATGCCCACTTTGCAGATACTACTCACGATCTTGTATAGAGTAGAGGCTCTTTCTTATGTGCTTTACGCACATTGTGTTTAGAATGTTTTCACACCAGAGTGAGAATTTGGACAGCAGTCATGATATTACTACTTCATTCTTATTAAAGTCTTCTTTCTTACTTCTTTATTTACTACACCCCCGGACTACACCTGTGTATATAAGGTTTCCACATGTCATTTTACCTTAATTGACTTTTGTCAGCTTAATAAAACCAGATTAGCAACTGTAGAACCGTGTTCTCGTTGTCCTTCTCCTTAACACATAACTAGGACCACTACACATTCACAGCTAGAGTTCGCCTGTATAAAGGGTGGTCTCCACTGGCTGCGGTAAGCTCTGCGATAAGCCTTGCAATGGTTTGTGCTGGTTCTGTAGGTGGAGAGGAATGATGAGGTCCTGCCTACATGGATCACTGGTCATGTATAGGGAGAACCTTGCCACTTCTCGACGTCACAGCACCATCGCAAGGCTTACCGCAAAGCTTACCGCAGAGCTTACCACAGCCAGTGGAGACTTACCTTTAACACAACAAAACTGAAACACGAGATGCTGGGGGTGGCTTACAAATGCAAGAGTCTACCATTACAAAAACAGACCTTGCAGAAAAGGACAGCCTACCTATGCTTTGGAACGAATTCTGTTAGCGTATAACGTAGCACTGCTGTGGCTGTGGTAAAAACCTGAAAAATGTAGTGAATGGAAAATTACATATCATATACTGTTACATTTCATTCTGAGTTGGATATCATTGGCTGATATCATAGGCTTATTTACCAAAGATAATTCTGGTCTACCTTCTTGAGTTTATCACATACTTTATATCTAGAGGGATTTGACGGGTCTAATTCCATGATTCTAAAAGAATTAATTGTCCATATAAATCCAGTATAACCATGCGCATAACTAGAAACTATCAATTTGGTTGTTCTAGAGTCAGCATAACAATTTGTATCACACAAACAGCAAATTATTACATTGAAAGTGTTACTCACAGAGAAAACTTTGTCCTTCAAAGACCTAACTAAAATGAATGTTGCAGCTCTCATCATCACTTTAGCTTCATCCTTAGGCCTCGTAACATCCAAAGCCTTCATGATTTCCAGCATTTCCTGAAGCCCCTCCTCTCTGAATGACCAGCCTTTTGAATACGTTTTCGATACCTAAAATAAACCACCATCCTTGATGTATATTTAACTGGGGGTAGCTTAAGAATGCTAGTGTGTACAGCTATTGGGTGGCAACACATAAAAATAATCACCATTGTGGTTATGTGTAATTTTAATTTAAACGTACAAGGCCAATACAAAAGTATTTAAACAAAAGAAGAAATCAAACGTCCACATGTCATATTATAACCTATCGGAATGGAAGGTATAAGAGATAATAGTTGAGATGGTGGTATATAGTAGCATAATTGTAGATAGTTCAGGGGCACGACGAAAATCACTTGTACTAGTGAGATTTCCACTGCTGTCAAACTCCTGAATGAATAAATATTGTTTTAAAAAAAATTATTGAATCCATTAAGGAATACCTTCTATGGTCTGTCCGAAAAGTAGCTTACACGTGATTCCTTAGTTCCTTTCAGAGGAGGGAAAAGTGGGGGATTTTTGACTTCAAACCTTAGCCCCCTGAATCGCCGTTTGCGACCGACCATGGCCGTTTGCGAACGACTGTGGCCAAATATACAGCTGTATTGTATTGCGCTGCTTCTGTTCTATGTGTAGCAGCTGTTGTTTTGTTTTCAAGGAAGGAAGAGCTGGTTATACTTGCCCTGTTTCTCCATGGTTGATTGCAATGAGCGACTCGCTGGGCAAAGGGTTGACAGATCCTTGGCATAAATAGAAATAAAAAATCTCCCACTTTTCCCTCTCCTTAAAGGAACTAAGAAATCACGTGTCAACTACTTTTCGGATAGACTATATAGTGGGTAAAACTCACCAGGGGAAGTTCAAAAACCTCAATAGCTTGTCCAGCATCCCGCATGTCTTGTCCGTTCATTGTCTCTGGTTCTCCACTTGCATTACCATCTGCAAATAAATCAATTAGAGTCCAGTAGCCATTCATTTTTAATTGATTTTTTAAATCAAATTAAAAAAATATGATAAATGGCGAAGGTCAAATGCAGACCGAAACGTAGATCGCCCCAAAGAATTAAACCTCCTTCAAATACAAATATCTGTGTCCCTTCGTGATTTGAGTCGTCTCAATTATTCAAAATATAATAAAATACCGATTCATATAAAGACACTGTGCAGTTCAAAATATATTCTTAGGAATATCATGTAATGCAATTATAATTCTTCATCGGAATCATCCCTCAAGAGCTATTAATTGATTGACATAATGATAAACTTTCGGCCATTATTTTCCAGATTGATTCTCAAAATTGACAATGCTTAAATGGGCCTGTTGTTAAACAATTAAGCATTTGAGAGGCAAACCAGAAAAGAAACTTCCAAACCATCAATTGATACACTCAAAATAGAGGGAAATTAAGAAGAAATACAGTTCACAAAATACTCCATCTAGTACAGAGTCCAGTCAAGCAGAGCACAATCCTTTATATTTGCAAAGATAAACTGTCAAAGAGGGTCAAAATTGTAAGTTGACGGAGCAAAGTTTTAAATATGAAAGCACGTGCTACTGGCACAAAATTCCTCCCTACACATTCTGTTTCTAAACTGGAGATGCATCTTGACAATCTATGATATCCAATATCGTCATCTTGCCAACTTGCGAAAAATTTAAAATCGAATTTCTGTTTTTGCCTTTTAAAGGCTAGTAGCAGTTCTTATGACTGAAGCACAGAAATTAAGGCTTCTCACAATACAAAACGTTCTTCTACACATTCTCTAGTTTCTTATTTAAAGAAAGCATCCTCTGGTGCAGCAGCAATCACTCACCACAGTTTCATAGATCTACAGAAAGCTATTAGTCCAGGCAATCTACCTGAAAAAAGGGCTGAACTTGAGACAAACTGCAACAAAAGGTTTAATTCTCAAGGATTGTGGGTTGTATTAGTACGCCTACCCCTTATTAACATACCAAAAGTCTAGAAAAAATAATTGGGGGAACAAGCCCAAAATCGCAACAACAAAATAAATCAGTGCGTTCCCCATGCCTGGAAACATTAAGAAAATGTATTGTATACTTGAATATATGTTTATTTTACACTGAGTTATGGCATTTCAAAGTTCTAGCGGCAGCCATCATTTTTAATTGTAGGCACGTTACCCCACCTAGATTTTTTTCCAGACTTTTAGTATGTTAATAAGGGGTACTAATACTACCCAAAACCGTTGAGAGAAACCTTTTGTTGCAATGTGTCCTAGGTCAAACCCTATTTTTACTGGACTACATCTCAGGACAAAGCAGGAGAATGATCTTATTGATGTATAAAGAAGAAAGCTTTGAGACCATTTCATGGCGAAAACGTGTTCACTCTCAATGGAAAACATCCAACATGCGAGGAAATATCCAAATCTAACAGATTAAATCCAGTCCTGCACATCAATTAATTTATACCTCTCTTTTTCTTCTTCTCATTGTTGACCGTACTGGTGTTTTTAGGCGCTCGTTTAGGTTTCCCCGTGGGAAAACCTTTATCCAGTTCTGGTTCTTTCAAACTTTCGTTTCTTACACTACCTTTTTCCTCTAGTGGAAATAAACATTCAATTGTGAAAAGTAAATTTCATTCCATTAAAAAACATTAGTGAATTAGTGGATGAGTATTGAGCAAAATGTTATCAAAATGTAATCAATGATTAGTAATAAGTTGTATGGTTATATTAGTCAGGGTAATTTTACAAGAGGGGTTATATGTTAGTACTAAAATTTAATTCATACTCATAGACACGTTCTTAAAAGGTAGAACTAACCAGGTGGTTCTTCTTGAGCTGGCTCTGGTTCAGGCTCGTCTTCTTTCCTGAAATGATGAATGCAAATTATTAAACCAATAGTCAGTCAGGACGAAAACTTACTGCTAAATTGACCCAAAATGAAAGATCAAACAATAGCTGGTATTTATCCTCTAAAAGGTGTAAACTTATCCGATTCCCAGTCTTTTATACTGTCCAAATCACTATATATTCTAGCTTATTTAAATTGCTGCACACTCTCTGCAATGTATGGGTTCAGGTCCAAATAATCAGACACACACCAACACAACTTCATAACCCGCTAAAGAAATATAGGTACATTGTACATTATCCTTTGAATTAAAGATCTGTGATGCTCAAAATATAATACTTATTGAATACTATGAATAAGATACACATGTAGATGACTTGAGATGAAACATAAAATGAGAAATGCCTCTTATACCATTTAAAAGGTTGTAAACATTTTCATATGAATAATGAGCATCAAAAACCCAAATCAAAGTTATAGCTTGTATCACTCCACTCCACACCACACTCAAGTATTCCTAGATTATATCCCACTGCCTTCTGCTGCATGAAGGTGAGAGGAGGTGGTGTTATACCGCTAGGTGGCACGGCAGTCACTCATACAGTCTAAATAAAGCATTGGAGCTGGCAGAGCCACTCCTGACTTGAAACTCAACTGGCTTGCAAGTGTTTCATTGAAGCTCTCCAGAATCTTTAATATAATTTAGGAATTTAGGAACGTCTATAGATTACACCAACACCAACGATTAAACTGATTTAAAACATTATAATTGTACCTGTAAAAATATATCTTTTACTCGGACTCTGTGAGATTATCATTGAATGAAAATAGATCCAATGAAATTTCTTTAAAAAAAACCACGGTGGTATAACACTGGTCGAGAACCCGTAGAAGATTAAGGAATACCTCTTATACAGTCCTGGCTCTGAAGTCGATTTCGAGCCCAATTTCGGGCATTTGCAGTAGCCCATGACCGAGTGGACCGATGCGCCTAACCACAACTATTTGTGGCATCAGTGAGGCCTCCGACGATGTATATAGTCTAGGCAATCTAAGCCCTCACACACACACATCAAAATAACAAAAAACCCATGTCCAGTTTAGCTTCTAGAGCCCTATTCTCTGAAACCTTAGCAATTTGTGGTGAAGTGAAAATTAATATATATACAGGGAGAATGGAGATTGGTATCACTGTTGTGGCGATGAAGCCAGGACTGTATATCACATGGAAACAACACAGTGGTGTAACAGTGGTAAACTTCAACCAAATAACTTCAAACTGTTATAAATCCATAATGTGTTAGGTGAACCCAAGGCCATTTGATTAAGAGGGACAACCGACTTACTTTGCTGTTGGAATGGGCCTATCGTCATAATTAATCTCAGGTGGAGTTTCTGGTCTTGATTTACTGCACAAAAGTTATAACACAACAACAAGCTGACATGAATGTGTAATACAATCACCTGTACCCACATTAGTTGTGATGAAATTACAATAGACAACAAGAATATAGGAACAAGTGTGATACACCTTAACGGATGACTCAACCCCAACATACTTGACGATCAAAGTTTAACCACTGTATTTTTAGTGTTTGACAAGTTTCCTAAACATGTAAACTGAATAAGAGTTATATAATCCACTGTACCTAATGAACTGATATTACAACATAAAGCTTCAGCACTGAATCATGTTTCACAAACATAATGTTTGGAACAGACTGCTAACATTACCTCTATTCTTTGAAAACAAAACTCAATTAGATAAGTTGCTCGTTCACATCTATTGTTCCGAACCAGTACACACATCTAAATATAAGTTATGACGGAATACAAATATCAAAATCATGCCACTGGATAATTAAAACACTTATTATGTGCTTCATATTTCACTCATGTATGTGTGCAACTGGAAACTGTTCCAGGTCTGAAAAGAAATGAAAGCTGGTGGCACATACATGTCCATCCTTACACCCTTCAGCACTGGTTCATGAGTTATTCCATTTCTGACATATAATAAAACATGAGTTTCTCTCAGGGTGCACGATTGAAAACAAAATACACTAAGAAGTTGCTTAAAATAGTTATAAAACTCACAATAGTCAACCCAAACACATTGTATGTGCTCAAAACATTTTCTAATTTGGACTTACAACTGTCCTGATGCAGGGCGAGGTTCAGGCGACAGAGGGGCATTGCTTTGACAGAATAGTCACATTAATATAGATAGATTCAGACTGGTATAGTTATATTTTGTAAGGGCATGTGTTATAAGAACATCCAAGAAAGCTAATATAAATCCAGCCATTAAGATTGGAATGCTGGGCTAATAGTTATATGTGATGTGTTTCAGGGAAATGAGTCACAAGTCCCAAAATTAAAAGAAAATTAAAAAAGAATAGTTAGATGTTCTTCAACATCATTGTTAATTCAAACAAGGTTAAAGCTTGCTTGTCTCCTTAAAAAAATGAGTATTTCCCTCTTTCTACTTTAAGTAATAAGATAAAAAAAACCCTCAGGAATGACAAAAGCCTGTGCAATTTTGCATCTTTGCAATACCCTCCCCACCACACACCCTCTTAACAAACATTATTTTTTATATTATCATAGGACCCAGCAATATGAAAAGGAGGTACTATCCCTTATCATGTTATGTTATGTAAATTGCATAATATCATCTAAACTAATCATAACATTACTAATTATGATTAATATGCCTGACAATGCTATACTATTGACACATGGGGACAATAACTAATAGTATAGTTTAATAGTCTTTTTTATTTTCCCATTAACAACCATGCTGATGCTTAAATTCTGTAAATAAAACGCTCTTAAAATATAAAAATAAATGACTTGTGCTTCATGCAAAAAAGAGTGTATACCAGGAGAGACATTTATACTGGAGCAAAACTAAATTCTAAATAAAGTATTTCTGCAAAATATTTATCAATGGAAGGGGAAAAAAAGAATTATTCTTGTGTGGGTGCCCATCAATGACAGGAGATATATGTTTAATGAAAGCAGAATATGTTTTACTCCAAATAAGTAATCCCTCAAAGTATAGTACTAAGTACCACACATCTTAGACCCTAGGAATCCTTTAAGTCTGTCATGTGGCACTTACTCTTGGTAGCCTTCGTCCAAGAGGGCGGAAGACTGGCGAGTGGGTTGTTGTGAGACCCCTAGGTGTGAAACTTGGGGGGTGGGGTCAGCACTCAGGTCATTAGCAAGGGGAGAGGGAGGGACAGTCCTGAATAGGATAGCAGAGAATGTTCAAAGGGTATTCAGTCAAGAAAAGCAACACACAGACTACAGAATATACAGTTATAGGATTGAAAACAGGCTGAGTATAGTTAGAGATTAAGGGATCAAGAGAACAAGGGATCACAGTTTCATTAGGGTAGATTAGGGAAGTTGTATCATCAGTCCCTTCCAAAGATGCCATTCCTAATCAAATGGCTATTCTTAAGGACTAAACAGAATTAAAAAGAGGTTCTCGGAGATAGTTAAAATTTACATTTAAACTCAGTGATATCGGCGGGAATATGGTAAATAGACACTGCTAATGAATAGGATGAATTATATTTGAAAGTACCTACTTTTTTATTGCAGGCAGAGGTCGGTCATCGTACGGCGTCAGTGGCTGGTCGTCAAATATTGGCACAGGTGCGTTGGGAATTTCAGTTAGCCTTGGCGGAGTGGATTGGCGTGAAGGTTCTAAGTCTACTGGCATGGGATGACGCGCCTAAAATTAATTCAGCACATGTTGGCATTCAATAGAGGAGTTGCATAGCCGCCATTTTGAATCTTGATTCACATGGAATTATGGGACTAATGGTACAGTCTAATATCTAATGAAAACCTGCCATGTTCAGTATGGACTATTTATCAATGCTCTAATGTCAATATCCATGTGTTTTAGGAATTTTTACATGTGTCCATAGCACAAGCCTCCATCTTTCCCATCATGCATTTGGTTTTCATAGATGATTTATTCAAGCTGTGATATTGGTGAAAACCTTCTTGCAATTGTCGATAATATATTGTCAAATATTTGTATGTCAGATTTCATCAGAATCCATCCCAGCATGCACTGCAGTAGACATGCGCAGTGAGACATGCAAATCCCCTATTCAGTGTTGGCATTCAGTTCAGGTATCTTTCCATCATCTAATATCACGAGGGACGTTCTGGTGTGGATTTATTTATCTTTCAAGAATATGCAATTCCAACTTGGTTAATTTGTATTAATTCTGACTGGTAGCTCGAAAATACATATTACACTCTAAAAATCCGTTGGCAACTATTATCACTGCCAGGTCGGACATAAAGTTCCACTGGACTACACTTTGTAACTTAAATAAAATTTTTGCGATCCAGAATAAAGTATTGAATTCAAAATTGAATTGAATATTGATGATCATTACATGGATAGAGAACAATAAGTTTCACATGTTGAGGAGTTGAAATGAAAATACAATTTCCATTCAACAGTCCTCAGATCAGATAAGAATGGTATGTCAGTGATTAGACACCCACTTCACTAATCGGTTTCCTCGCCTAGGACTCAGCATTTTAATGGGAATATAATGATATTTTGCGGTCATAATGGAATTATAATGGCACTTTGCGGTTTGAGGCGAGATGCTTTCCCTCCATTTGAAGGCACTCTCTCAATTTTCGGCCTAGACTGTCAACATCACAGCAGACCTTTACATTATTCATCAAAATTCAGCACATCTGTGTATGAAACACACATGG
The DNA here is from genome assembly GCA_942159475.1 of Sthenelais limicola. NCBI lineage: Eukaryota > Metazoa > Annelida > Polychaeta > Phyllodocida > Sigalionidae > Sthenelais > Sthenelais limicola. The sequence goes on along the minus strand of OW804097.1, from coordinate 116,817,336 downwards.
GTCATATTTTCAGAAAATGTACAATTGGCAGCTGTACACATTGAGCAAATTCTGCTAAAACAGGCTGCAATTTGGTCAATACTAGGTAAATTCGAGTATATTCGGCATTGCATCGATTCTAGCAATCTGTTTGGTTAGGTTGAACTGTATTTTGAGCTTTATTTTCGTCTGAAATTTGGGTTATTTGAGAAGATTGGCGAAGTTGAATTGTACATTGTCTGAAAATCTGACCCACATACCCCAGCTATCTCCAGTAGATCTTCTAGTTCAAGTTGTTGGTACATCTGCACTCTGTATTCCTCCATCTGCGTTTTCTTTAACTTGGCTTTCTCATAGTCCTCCGTCTCTACTGCCTGTCGCTTTTCAACCTCAAACTTCCCTAGCTTCTCTCCAACCTACAGCAGATTTAGTATTTGTATCTTAAGATTTTTTATTCAGTCAAAAGCATTGTGTAACAGGTACATTATTCTCAGAATTTTGCTGACTCTAAGTTTAACAAATATTTATACAAATATTTAGTGAAGATGTTGGTCACAAAAAAGTATTATTTATAGGTAAAGATGGGAAATAAAAATAAAATAAAATACATCAATATATAAAAGCCAACACCAGCGCGTTGTTCAACATCATGGCTGTCATATCAATATTTCATCTAATTCTTTTTGTATATATCAAATAGTCCAAAAGATTTGTTTTTAGTCATTTCAGCCCCTCGTTCATTTATTTATATTTAATTCTATATAAGCCTTGTATTATTTCAATAAATATCAGCAGTTATATAAAATTAACATGATTATAATAGAATATGGAGGTTAACATATAAATGCCGCAAATACAAAAACAAATATGAATTAATATAGACACTTATATTAAGTTCGAATATTCAAAAACGTTACCTTCTGAAGATGTACTAGAGTGTCCTTTATTTTCTTGGCGAAGTCATATCTCTCCTCTGAATAACAAAAGAGTAACAATTAAACAATAAATCAAGACATTGATATGCATGGGCGGCGCTAGTGTTAGTAAATAGGACAAATATCCTAAAGGGCCTAGTCCACTCAGCCGATTCTCATGCGATTCTCACAGAATTTAGTGCAAAAGAGTCCTCCGCGGCACAAAATCGCATGAGAATCGGCTTTGTGGACAGGGGCCTATAGATTCATATAACACGATTATTTCTTAAATATGCAGTAAAATTCTAGACTTTATTATTTTACGTTTCACTTTATTTGATTTTTCTAGTCAATAAATTGAGTATAATAGCTTAATTGGTTTTACTGACTTATAAAACGTCTAAGAAATAGTCAGAAATTTATGCAGTTTCAGAGGTCTAAAATCTTTCAACGGTCGGCGGATTTGTCCACTAGAAACACTTTAAAACAATGAATGGGTAAGAATAGTAAATGTTTTGGGTTAGTAACGAAACTAATTGTCAAAAAGCTACAATATTATGATCACCAAACTATTACCATGATAGTAATATGAAGATCATAATAAATATTATCTATCTCATGGAATCAGGGGACATTTATTAGTAGAAAGCGTGAATTCAATCAAGGTGGAAATTTTACTCTTTAACACTAAGAGAATTACCCTCGACCATTTACTTTTTTAGAGGAACACTCAGACTGTTGAAGATCTTATCTTAGATAAATCACATTTTAGCGATTAATATTATACTGGAAAAAGAAGGGTTTTGAATAGCATCCCATACAATCTTAGAATGTCTATTATAATACAGTTATAATAAAGGGCCTAGTCCACTAAGCCGATTCTCATGCGATTTTCGCAGAATATAGTGCAAAAGAGTCCTCTGCGGTGCAAAATCGCATGAGAATCGACTTGGTGGATTAGGCCCTTAGGTCTGATAGATTCATGGATTGAGTCAACTATTAGGATCAGTTCTACAGTTCAACTGTCTTACGCATCTCCATCTCGGACATAGACAACAATGGCCTGTAACACTCTGAATGAGAGCAAGGTAATGAAAGTTATTATAGAGGTTTTCAAGGAAGGGTGGATTTAAGTGACATACGTTTTCATGATTTATTACCAACAAACAAACTGTAATGTATAATGTCATATTTTTCCAAATGAAATAATCATTATTCTATTTCCTCAATTAGGATTTCTTTTTTCGATAGTTTCAAAGGCCAAACTACATACATCCAGAAATAGAAGCGAGGAGACAGAAACTGATATTAAATCTAATGTCAACTTCAAAAACTCTCAAAATCAACAAAAATGTATGGGAAGCCGTTGCGATATTTATTCCACCACATTTGGAGATATCTCTAAATAAAGATTTGATATAGAGGGATATCCATTAATCATTTAGAGATATCCTCAAAGTGATTAACGGATATTAATAATTGGATTTAAGGATATCCATAAATCATTCAGAGATATCCATGAATCATTTAGAGATATCAACAAATTGAGTTGGATTCAGGGACATTAAATTCCTATTTACGGATATCAAAAATATGATTCAGCGATATCTATCAATTGATATACAGATATCAATAAGAGAGTTAGAGATATCACTAAATGATTTATGTGTATCACCAAATGACCTGCGGACAAAAAAAATAAATTTATATATATCCAAAATGCAACTTAAATTACGGATATTGGTAAATCATTTAGAGATATTTGTAAATCAAATCATTGATATCAATGAATTGATTTGCAGATATCACTTAATTACCAAATTTTGAACATCCATAATTCCGTTTGCAGATATCAATAAATTAAATTAGTAATATCAAAAAAAGTATTCAGTGATATCGAGAAATAAATTTACCGATTTAATTTTTTTTCAACTTTATTTATCCAGGTATTACAGAAGGGTTTGGCCTTTGCCATCCCTGTTCAAACGAGGATCGTATATATATGTATATTTATGATTTTCACCTCGTACCTGGCTTGTTACCATTACACGGTTTATGGAACTATTGGAATATAAAAAAGATATCTCTAAATGGTTTGCGGATATCTAAAAAGGATTTAGTGATATCACTAAATATTTAGAAATATCTCCGAATAAATGTTCCAATGGCTTCCCATAATAAGGGAGCCATCACAATATGATCACTTGGTTATGTATTATAGGGGTGAGATTTTCAGAAAATGCACAATTGGCCTTCACCAATCCTTTCAAATAACCCAAATTTAAGTGAAAAGTGACGTTCAAAATGCAGTTTAACACAATGAAAGAGATATTTGTAATCAATCCTATGCCAAAGATACTCTGATATACCCAATATTTATCATTTTTCTGTCTAATTGAAATTTGTAGAGCTGCCGATTGTGCATTTTCTGAAAATCTGACCCATAGACAAAATCCATGCAGAAAAAATGTTAGAAAGTTAGGAAACTATGCACCATCGATTCCCACATGCCTGCATGGAGAAACATTTTTGAAAACCACCAAATTAAAAATAGATAAACTGGTTGATGCATGTTGTGAAAAAAAAAGAAAGTAATCACATTCTCATTTTGAAAGATTAATGAATCGACTTACGAATAACTGCTTCTTGTTTCTTCTTTTCCAGTCTTCTTATGATCCCCGCCACCTCAGGGTCTTGGTACATGTCAAATGCAAGGTCATCCAAGGGAGAAATGTAGTCAGGCCTTTAAGAAAAAAAAGATCATAACAAATATAATCAGTTCTCTACATTTCCGTGAATAACTGTCTACTGAATACCAGCGACCTGATGATAACACTATAGAAAGGGACAAGAATAATCATAAAGAATACATCTTTTTTATGTTGGACAAAAAAAAATAATAAAAAAATACATCTTTTTATCTTTATGCCATGTTCTTTCTTGTGTCATAACAGTTTTATGGCATTTGATTTTTCGAAATACATTTCATTGAAAACTCAATACCCGGCAGAGAAATTAATATTATTGACTATAACAACAAGGGAACCAAACCCATACAAAATGCCTTACTTGACCCGATGTTAATTTTTTCATGCATGTAGTTCTTAGTGAATAAAACAGAGGTAACTATATACCAAACAGTACAGCATTAGAAACTTGTCTGAAGGTTTTTCTTCAATATCTAGATTTCAATTAACAGCATGCTTCCTATTAACAATTGTAATGTATGAAAGTCACCTTAACATTCCTAAATGAACACATTAGTTGTCGAGGTACTAAGCTATTTATTTCTGCAACGATCTACAATTTGTTGTCACCAATTCAGTCTAGGCCCAAACATGAGAGAGTCCCTTCAAACGAAGGGAAAGCCTGTGGCTTCAAACCGCAAAGTGCCATTATAATGCCATTTAGACCGCAAAATGTCATTATATTCCCATTAAAACGCTGAGTTCTTGGCCAGAGAACCGATTAGCGAAGTAAGCTGACATACCATTCTTATCTGATCTCAGGGTTTGGACCTAGAGTGAATTTATAGACCTTTTTTTCAGAAATTGATGAATCTTGAACTTTTAACTGTTTTAAGCACAGAAAATACACTTAGAGGTTTACCTGTCTAATCTGTCGCCTGATGCGCGAAAACTTTGAGATCTATTTTAGATTAAAATTTCCGATCAGATATTTCAAGATTTCATACTGGGTAAAAAAAGATATATATCGATCTCCAATGATACATTGAAAGTCGCATATACCATAGTTCACACATCAACTTGAGATATAAATATCTTTAGCATTACTATTCAATTTTGGGTAATCCTTTGGGAAATTCTCTCAAAGAAACTTTTTAGACGGTTAGAACATAAAGGATATATACTTAGAAACCATCCCATTTGTGGCAGTCGTTAAATAAAATTGATCGGTTAATTTTGATGAAAGTTTGATACAGTATTTATGTAATATTCATATAAGAATCAAGGTTGGTATCTATTTGGTAACGCTTAGAGACAGTTAGAAAATGGATGGAGATTTAGGAACACTGGACTGCGTTAAGCAAAAGTGATTCTAAATAATTCACTTAAGATCAAAGGTTATAAATACATTGGTTCAAGCTGAGATTTGAAACTATTTGAGAGAATTAACGGATACTACTATCCACATACATACATATTCATGGATTACAAAAATGCATGAATAACTTTCAAAATATACACAATTTTCCACCGCAAAATTTCGGTTCAAAAGGTTATATATGCAAGTAGCAACTGGTCAACAAGTCAATATTCTTAAGTTTTCCTACGGTCATTTACTCACTTGTTTACGATCCCCGATATTACGGGGTCGTAATTATGATCGTATATTTCCTATAAATCATAAAATGTAGTACACCAAATTTAGAGGCATAGACATATTTGCAACATTAAGGGCATCCGTCGCAGATTCAATGTGTTGAGCTAGTTCCAGGGCATATAGTCATGACAAGTTGGTGATTCCCTAATTATTGAGTTAAGGGGGGGTCTCCACTGGCTGTGATAAGCTCTGTGGTAAGCCTTGCGATGGTGCTGTGATGGTGAGAAGTGGCGAGGTCCTGCCTACATGGCCAGTGAACCATGTAGGCAGAATCTACATGGCCAGTGAACCATGTAGGCAGGATCTCATCATTCCTCACCACCTACAGAACCAGTACAAACCATCGCAAGGCTTACCGCAGAGCTTACCGCAGCCAGTGGAGACCACCCTTAAGGGAATTTTATAACAGAAAACTAATTGCCCTGGACCTATGCTAACGATTGATCTGTTGCACAGATTTGCACACAAGGAAATATGGACTCACTTCTCAAATGTGTGAGGCCCTTCCAAGTCATGGTGTCCCCTTTTGGCTATATCCTGAAAATAGGTTTAAGTGCACTGTGTGTTTCCTCTTATGCAAGAGGTTGGCTTAAATTCACAGCAAAGGTGACACCCAAATTTCCTCACTAATTTTCAAATGAGAACTCTTTTAAGAAGTCAAAGTATTAATAGTTTCCATTGTTCCTATCCAGGTCTTAATGTGATTATAAAACGTGTTTAATAAGATCAAGAATATCTCATGAACACAAAACTTGGTCTTAAAACATCTTTTGAATAATATATTAAATGAATTACAGTGGGGGCAATTTAGAACCAAATCAGACTCCCTGGCTATAGATAAAATGCACGTGCAAAGTGACACCCAATGAGTTAGTCTTATATATAGCAGCTTTATATCTCAACATACCAAATCATCACCAATGCCGTGAAAAAGGCCATTTCTAATAATGGAATCCCGCATTTCATTCTACAGAGAAAATACACACGTGCACTCTATACAATTTCAGTAAATGACAGGTACAATTTATATAAATCAATATCTTTTGGGTCACTACTTAAATATTCTTTGCGATTAAAATACCAAATACATTACATTTAAAATAAATATAGAAAGAGCAATGTTACCAACTATAATTAAACATAAGTCTTCATTGATATTTATGATATATATGTGATAGCAACAACCTCCCACTTTGAGTATTACCAAGCTACTGCATGGGGATTTGGACTGTTACCATACTCTGCAGTGCATGGTAACCAAAACATCATTGTTCCCATAGTGATGTTGGCAGTGACATCACAAGTGGTGCTCTAGTAACCAGGAGAGGGATCCAGGGAGGGAGACTGTCAAACTGACTGGACTACCAATTGTTAGATAGTGGGTGCTTTGATTGATTTGGGGGTTCATTGGCAAATGATCTGTTAAGCTAATCCACCCTAGCTTCCATTATCATTTATCAATACTCTTTGGCACAACATGGTTACATTTGAGGACCTCATAATGCAGGCAATATATGGGGAAATGAGAGGTTCCTATGTCTCAATTAGTGGTTTAGTTCCAGTTTTAAGTTTGGTTTTTAAATTGGGGCTAAGGGTTTATTACCAGGATATGTATCAGGGGGTGGTATTGCCAGCTGAGAGTGGGCAAGCAACTCTCTCTAGTGTTCCCCACTGTTAGGCTGCATTATGCTCCAAGTGATGGCATCTATGATATTGAGACCTTTTGGTGACTTGTTCTGGAGACAGTGCATATGTCAATCCCTTATTGTAATGTCCCCGCTCTACGGACATTAACACATAGATTTACGTTTTGTCTTGGCCACATATTGTATGGAGAAGACATGACAAGTTATGCAACAGATCAAGTTGTCACTCTTACAGAAGCCTTAAGAAGACAATGTTAGTGTCCTCTGTATACAGCTGCATTTACATTTAATTCTTTGCATTTACACCAATGTGTCTATGCATGCGTAAACATTTGTGGGCATCAGTTAATTTGCAACAGAGGTCTAATGAAAGCATCTAATTCTTCCTTAGTCTTGTCCCAGACCAAGAGAATATCATCAAGGTATCAAACTATAGTGGGTGCTACCCTAGCTGGTACCAATTCCTGTGCCACCAATTTGGACATAGTGTATACAATTGAACTACTTGAAGTTGTTCTAAAAAGAAAAACTTAGGAGATCAACTAAACAAGTTGTAGGTAGGCAGACATAACTGGTAGGAGGTGTGGTGGGCATCTCTTAGCGCTGCAACTGCGCTAGCTCCCACCAAGTTAGGGATGTTTGTTTAAAGTGCTGATACATCCTGGCCAACAAGGGTGAAGTTTGGACTTCTATCACTCATTTCATCTATCATGTAAATAGAATTAGAAGTGTCTTTAATACATGTCTTGATAGGTAGGGATTGTGATTGATGAAATCCAAGATTATATTCAGTCAGGCCACCATTATCCGAGAAGTTTGCTTGTCCGGGGCAAGGTGGTTCACTTTTGTGTATTTGATGGAGGAGGTAGAGGTGTAGGTGTTTCTGTTAACAACATGGCTTAAGTATGTTTGGGGTGTTCTCTCCATCTTATAGAAGTGTCTATCCTGTGGTTGATCAGTGTGTTGTAATAGATATTTGGGTCCACAGTTTCCTGGTGGTAGGACATTGTATCAGTGAGTTGGCACTTGCCCCTCATTGATGTACCATTATGTCCTTTTCCCAAGCCACCATGGCTCCCCCTTGTTAGCTTGCTTACTTGCTATAGAATGGTCTTCAGAAAGGGATTTTAAGGCTTAACGTTGTCTTGGAGAAACATTGTTCTCCCTATGAGCAGTCAGTATTGTATTTTTACTATGCTATTAACTTTTAAGACAACATCAAATTCCTGAGGGTGGGTTTCATTTAGATTTCTTTATTTCATGATTAAGAGGATTGGCCAATATATATATGTGAGTGTACATTGTCTTTTCTAAAGAAATTTTCTCTACAGCATGGTCATGCAAATAAAGGTGTCATACCCCCCCCCCCCACACACACACACACTCACTCATGGAGCCTATGTTGGGTTCTCCTGTGTGAGGGACAGAAGGGTTTACCAGCTACATGATAATCTGCATTGGTTGAAAAGTCATGAGTCTAGGTTGATGGGACAGAGGTCAAGAAACAAATCCTAGAAGTTTTATATGAGCATTTGAAACATCATCAACATTGTTATTGTTTGCGTTATATTAATATTGAGATCATGGGAGAAGTCAAATATAAACTCAAACAACAACAAATCAAATATAAAGTCAAACATAGATGGAGGCAACAATTTGATAGTTTGTGAAATAGGTTTGTATTGAGTAGGAATCATTATTGGTATGACACAAATGAACTTATTACATTGGATTTTGAATTCATGGAACAAGGATCCCAATGAATCAAAAACAAGAAACAGTCAATGTGGTTATGGGATATGACAGTTATGTCCAAGGCAAGTATCAGTGAGATCAGAAACAGTTTGTCATCAGAAATTGCAAGTGATGGTGGGGATGATCCAGTGACTGGTGGCACTGGTATCATTTATGCTTGTTTCGCTTTCCTTTCTTGTCCTTTTTCTTCTTTGGTTTAGGAGGGCGTGGAGAGTTGATCGACCGGGGGTTGATGATGTTCTCCAAGTTTGCTCTGTCAGCGTCCTGAGTGTCCTGAGTGTTCTCCCATGTCAAGAGTTTCTTGCCCTTATTCTTCTTCGGTTGAGGAGGGCGTGGGGAGTTGATGGACCTGGAGTTGATGATATTCTCCAAGTTTGTTCTGTCAGCGTCCTGAGGATCCTCACATTTCGAGAGTTGGTCTAGGAGCAACTGGTCAAGTGAGGCTATAGATCTGGATGTTGTTGGTGTTGGTGTTGTTTCTGGGTGGTGATTCTGTTGCCTCTGTTGGCTGTACTCGTGGCTTATACTTCTATAGCGTTTCTGGCCACGGATGTTCCATAGGTTTTTCTGGCCCATCTCTGGTCTTGGGGGTTGTCTAATGCCCAAAGTTGACAGGCGAGTACTGCGCAATCTGGTTGGTTGTGGGTCACTCTTCTGACTGATGGAGGAGGGTGAGGGACCAGATAACTTGGAGGACGTGCCCAGACGAAATTCCTCCTTTGGATTGTATTTGGCAGCTACAGTAGGGGGAGCAATGGCTGACAATGGGATTCCTTTGGAGCGTGCATTGGAAATTTTGGTAGAATAGATATGGAAATTTGTCCAGTCCTGGTCAGTTGGCTGGCAGTCAGATAGGATGTTACGTTGTTCTATGAGGGAGTTGATGATGTCTCTCTTGTCTCTACTCACAACATTCTCTAGAACTTCGATGGACCGTTCGATGTCTACTGAGCCTGCGCTCATTCCCATCTTTTTCACATTATTCAATAGGTTATATCCTAGCTCTGTTTGAGTGTTGCCCCTCTCAGTCAGGGAGCGGGCAGCATGTTGCTGGAGCTGGAAGGCATGGTCCTTCCTCAAGGCTGTGAGCTCTCTCACAAGTCCGGGGTCGGCTGTGATATATTTGGGGAAGGCCTCTACACCCTGTGCCCAATGGGTGAGTACTGGTTCATCACCCTCCTCAGTGGGATGGCAGAGCTGCTCAAGGTGTTTGGCCCTGGCCGTAGTTTTGACGCCTTCAGATATCCTCCTGCGGGCTGCCGTCCATTCGTCCATCACCAGGTATGTGAAGTCAAATGGTTCATAGGCGTTTTCTTCCTCCTGTGGGGAAAAAATGTTTTTGACATTAGAGTCAGTTTGAACATTGTTATTGAATTTCCTTTCAATAATGAAATTTGGTTTAGGTTTAGATTTGGGATTGGCAAACCTACTGTTGTTGGGCTTGGCCTGAGTGATTGTGGGTGGGAGGGCTGGCTAGGCCGGCCCATTGAGCCACTATTGGTCCAAGGGTCCAACACATCCCTGAGTGGGGTGTGTGGGATCAAGGATGTGTTGCATGGTGTGGTGTCTGTATCCAAGGGTGGGTCAACAACAGGGCCATTCACTGGCGTCAGTGGTTGAGTTGGGATGGTATGGGCTGGTTGTCTTGGTCTGTGCAGTTCTGAGTAGCAGTTGTATAGGACCTGGGAAACAAAACATGTGAGATGTTTTGTCCCTCCTCCCTTCTGCTGGTAGGGCGTGTAAGTTCAAAATGGCCGCCAACAGTTTTGTCGTGCACTTGCTGCTTCTTCCGGGAAAGGAAGTGAAGTCGCTCCCATTGAAAATGCATTGGGCCAAAAAGTTTTCACTGTTTGTAGATTTCCCCAAGATTAATTCTAAGTTCCAACCACTGGATGGCCATATATAGTGTCAAATTATTTCATATATGTTTACCAGAAGTTCCTGGACATTGCTGGGGATGATGGAGAGAGGATATTTATCTCGCTATATGCATTGTCTATGGCTGTTACGTCACTTCCTTTCTCGGAAGTGATACATAACGAGATTAAAAAAGTAAAAGTGGGTGACGGTGGCCATGACACTTACACGCCTTATTATATAGATGTCAAACTTTGCCCACTTGTCTCACCTACATTTATTGCTCTGTGGTCGACGAATTGGACAGGCTTATTGGACTGTCCATATAGAACCACATTTATGTATAATGTATGTTGTAGAAAGTAGGAGGATTTTTGTAGCCCTCTGTGTATTGGGCAGTTAGATCATGAGGTTGTGGTCCTGAGAAGCACAACCGAATGATCTAATGGCTTTAGTCGCCGTTTGTTGGGATGTTACTGTCATTAACAACAAATTATAAATAATTTCGAAGCTAAATGAACCAGTGTAATGCCATGATCTGGCCGTTTTGAGCAGTAAAAATTGTTTTTTATTTTTTGTTGATGTAAGTGATCGGCCGGAAGCGGACGTCCAACACTAGTAGGACTGGTCTGTATGTGTACAACTGTCCCCGCCAGCCCAACAAACAGCGACTAAATATGTATACATGAATGCTATCCAATTACATTTCATTTTCTCCAGGAATGTTTGATGGTGGATACTGTTCATCATATCCTATAGTATGGAAAAACCTAATGATAATGAAAAATAAGAAGGTATTCAGACTTATTTTTATGTGCAATGTGGGGGTGTACTGATTTAGTTGGGGGATTCTCGATGTGTAAGGATTTAATTAGTTATGTATGTGCAACAACTTGTATACAGTACACCAAAGCAAAATGTGTCAGAGAAACACAATATACTCTGAGCTGGGACAAAGAACTTTGACAAAGGATGCTTCCACAAAATCGTTTGATCTTGGGAATGTGCAAGTCTATCAAAGCTAAGGGTGGTGACCCATAGTTTCTCCTATTGGAGGGGTCAGGTATTTAAGGTATGTATACATACCTGAGATTATGAGATTTGTTGTCTTGAGCTAGATCACCATCATCTGATTGGGTCATGGGGTTGACTCAATCTAGTACAATGGTGAACAAGTTTGACTCGTATGGCTCAGCCATTGTCCAAGTTGTCCAAACATTTGAAGGTGGTGTCATTGATGGAGGGAGTGTCTTTCGGGGCGTTTCTCCATGATTATTCCTAAGAGATCAGAGAAAAAGTCACAGAAAGTATCCTGATTTTGAACGGGAGTCGTTGGTTCCCACATAACTTCTAGTCAGCCAGGCTTCTAGGCACTATGAATTGCAGTCAGTGCATCCATCTGCGTTCCTCAGAATCCCTTTCTTCCTTGCCTTGGGATGTTTTAGCCTGTTTAAAGATGACGTCACGCTAGGGTATTTGACTCGCTCAGAAAGTGTCATGAGAAGTGAAATCGGGCTGTTCAGTTGGTGGGTTTTCTGTGCCCAAGTGCTGGATAGAGTGTGATCGAGAGACCAAGCAGGAGTGATCAGTGTCTTGTGACTTCATTAGTCAGGTTATGTTTGTAATCAGTTTTCCAAGAAGCAGAAGTTAGGTTGATGTCTAGATCATCACTTCAATTGCTGGTTTGGAGTCGAAACTTGAAAACTGGGTGGAGGTGACATCATTGGTGGTGTCAGCCATTGGTCACCGGTCAGCATTTTTTTTTGGTCAATGAATAAAGGTTTATTTTCCAATAAAATAACTGCGGCAGTTCCAAAATCAGTTTTGGATATGTTGCATTACAATTCAAGATCCAAGGTCTTTTCTAAGGTTGATTCACTTCCAGTTCCCCCGTACCATTTTATTTGTATACAACGATCAAGTTGGTGTTAGTGGAGAAGAGGAGTGGATGGAAGAAGATTTCCTAGAGGCAGCTTCATCTCTGTGGTGGCTTTGGACCATGAGTCAACTCATCGTTCTTTGCCATGTGAAATGTACAGCTTCAAAGTAGGAGTGAAGCAGGATCCAATCCCAGTGAGCTATTGGATTTTTAATAATTATCATTATTATAAAATTTGTATTTCTCTATATTATACAAGAACAGTACTGATGCCTTCTGTAGAACAGTTCTTCCAGACCATCCTTGATAAGAGAGTGGGTGTTGGATTTATGGAGTGATTATGTTACATGTGTAACATAGTGCTAGGTAGGGCAGTCCCCTTGTGTCAGGGCTGTGATCTAACTTCCCCAGTCCCATCTACTGGGGTAGTGTTCCAGGCCTTCGCCTCACCCCTATAGGGAAGCCAAGTAAGTAGCCTTACCCTATACATTAGTACACCCAATTTATAACACATGAGACAGCAACAACCTTCCACTTTGAGTACTACCAAGCTACTGCATGAGGATTTGGATGGTTACCATACTCTGCAGTGCATGGTAACCAAAACATCATTGTTCCCTTAGTGATGTTGGCAGTGACATCACAAGTGGTGCTCAATTAACCAGGAGAGGGATCCAGGGTAACTGTCAAGACTGATTTGACTACCAATTGTTAGATAGTGGGTGCTTTGATTGATTTGGGGTTAATTCATTAGCAGTAGATAAGTCCATTGCAAATAATCTGTTAAGCCAATCCACTCCTCCCATTCATAGGGCAAATGGGTAGATCGTATGGTTTAGTGGCTTGGTGCCACTTTTAAGTTATGCAGGTTTATATATTGGGGCAAGAGTTTCAGTCCTGGGAGTGTTCCAGGGGCTATCACCTGGTATACTAATAAGTTGCTTCACTTAACCCATGCCAGGAAAGCGGACGTTAATTAGTAAAAAGACTCATTGATATTTGATTTTGAAAAGTAAAAATAACATTGCTCGTATTACATGTTCTAGTAATTTTACATCTTTGAATATGATACGACTCCAATGTTAGATATCCACTTACCATGTCGTTGACTTGGTTACCTTTGGTAATATCATCGCCTATGACGTTTATTGCAACAAGACCAACCTAAGACAAACATAGCATATAATATATAAATATTCATCAAATATCAAAAGCATTCATTTTGATAGTTAATTACGCAAAGTGAAGCCAAGATATTTAAACACTGTATGGCAAAGCACCTTACGAGAGATTGAAGGAGATATATCAATGAAAAGTACATGTATAACTATAAGATCATGCATCACATATTAAAGATGCATTACCAGCTGTGGAAGATCCTGAAATGAAATGACTATCCTTGAGATAAACACTCTAAACCTATCATATGTCCTGGAGAAACGTTTCAAATGTAGAAAAACTGATTAAAAGTAACAAATTCGGTATCTGTTTTTGCTCTGCATACCACTGCATGAGTGGCCTGTAAGTGCCCATTCAAGACAGGAGGGGTAGTGGGGAACCCCTAGTCACATACATGTGCAGGGTCTATTTATATATAGCTTGGGTCCAAAGAAGCAAGGTTTATAGAAATAGGCTTTACAGTTTCTAATAGGCAATCGAGTTATTGGTCACAGTTAGAAACAAACAAACATACCCATAAGTTGGGTTTGTGCTTCATTGAGCAATGAATCACCAGTAGGGACATAATTATAGACATGTATAAATGACTGTGGTCTCATGATTGGCACTTAAAATTCAATCAATAAGTCCAATACTTAACTAGACACCCAGGTGCCTGTTGTATAAGCTAAGGAGAGCCATATTCTTATGGCAATATGTTCCCTTTCTGGAGGAAAAAAATTCTTCCTATATGTGAAATTCCCAGCTGGTAGGAGCAGCCTATGTACAATCATTGATGGGTAGGAATCTCTTTCTAACCCATGAAAGGAGCAGGAGAAAGTGTTACATATCTTATACTTTCATATTGTAATGTGGGGAGGGACAGAGGTAGGAGTACAGGTGGTATTTATATTTAAATGGAGTTAACAAGTTCAGAACTGAAACAGGCCTGATCTTAAATACTAATGAGCTAGGGGGAGAGTGTGGGAGGGGGAGAGCTATTTGATCACAAAATATCATTATTTAAATATCTATTACTATTTAGCCAGAGCTGAACACAGATGTGCAACAATGGCCACAAAAACATTGGAAAAAACATAGGCAAGAATCGCAACACTTGTACAACAGGCCCCTGCTGCAATACCTTATTGCCTATGTGGTAATATAATTTACAACGAAAATAACAAACATCTGTTTAACAGGTGGAAGGTCAACTGAAGGTGCACCCTCATTTCCAATATATGACGTATGCTAACAAGGGGAAAATCCCTGTGAAATCTCTGGTTGACAGACGATCCAATGGACGTCCATTCGGTGCACACCGAATGGATAATGTAGCACTTCTTTTGTTATTTACATGCTTTTAATGGATTCGGAATTCTTAGATATTCAGGGACATGTTTGGGTTTATCATATACTTGGTGTATGTGGTAAAAGGAAAAATTGCGCAGATTTGCGCATGCATAGGTGGGAGTGCATTTTTAAGGAAAACCCTATAGCCAAAACCTATCTAGTATAGATGTATGATACTACTTATGTCTACTTTGTAACATTACCACAAAATTTGATTTTCCTGCTATTTCATAGAAATAATTTTACGTTAAGATCATATTACTGATATGTGGGTTTTTTCTATATCCAAAGACTAGTTCATCTCTAAAATGTCTATGATATCAGTTTTGCAGTTTTTTGTATATGTTTTTAACACCATACAGGGAAATTTATTGTAATTATAAAGTGTGGTGTAATATAATTATCGTCATTGATGGCGTCCACTAATGTCCCTGTTCCACCAATCAGTTGAGCCGCTTGGCCATGATCAGCTTTTTTAATGTTTTGAAGAAAATGTTAGAAATTGGATGATTGGGACTGAAGCAACAGTTACTTGTATTCATCTGCCAGCTTCATTTAATCCTTTTACCATGTTGTTTAAAAAAATGATTAAATTTTCTGAACTGAATTTCATGAACAGGGAATTTATTGTTTTCTCTCTGAAGCACCATAATTATGGTGTAGGTCTCAGGAGGGATAGGATACCTTCCTTAGTCAAATGATTTCCCCCCTGATGTTTTGTCTTTCAGGAAAATGAGTCATAAGTCGCAAAAAATGGATTTTGAGATATCATCATATTTGAAAAGAAAATACTAAGCCGATTCCAATGATAGTAAACATGAAGTACATGTAAGAAGTGTCTCTATATTTTATGTTTGATATATTCATGTTTGAAGAACAAGTTTGTAATATTTGTATAAATGGGTGGACATTTCCTAGTAAAGTAGCTTAATATGGTCTCTAAGATGACCTTAGAAATACATGGATATATTTATTACACTTTCTTGAAATTTGGTAAATGTATTCATGCTACAAGCAGCATTAAGCAACCCAAAAATAAACACATTCCCAGAATGGCATCCTGTGAATAACTCATTTTTAAAAATATAAATTTTGTGACTTATGACACATTTTGCTATAACACATCACATATTGAAAATAAATATCACAATAACTCGTGATAGGTATCAGGTTTTATCGCCTTTGTCCACAAGAAAAATACCAGTCCAATGGAAACACTAAGCTTGGTTATCCTATGTTTAGTGACATATACCACCTTATCAAATAATCCTGTTTTGAGCAGATTATTCAGAGATGTATCTTTCCACTATCCGTTCACATTGGTCTATATGATTACGATAAGCATCCCCACACACACCCCTGCATGCTAAATACAATTTGGAGGGAGAGATTAATGTGACAACAGTTGACTCATAAGTAGAGAGAGCCAATAATACATATATATCCCTCCCTACATGGGTCAGATTTTAAGAAAATGTACAATTCACCTTCACCAAGCCTCTCAAATAACCCACATTTAAGACAAAAATCAGGTTCAAAATGCAGTTTAACATAACAGAACTGATACTTTTAATGAATGCGATATCAAATATACTCAGATATACCTGGTATTCTTCATTTATCAGCCTAATTTAGGAGCATTTCCTAAATGTGTAGAGCTGCCAATTGTGCATTTTCTGAAAATCTGACCCACATAGCAGAAACAATAGGTTGTGAGAACCATCACCTAATTGATAAAATAACCACGTAGTAAGAACTAGCCCCACCTGATTGTATATGTTGTGCTTGTTGATGTGGTTCTTATGAATTACGAATTTCACAAAGCAACCAATTGCATCAACATGGACGGATTTCAGCTCCCTCGCTTTGAAAGTAGTCTTTGCATTGTCTGACAATGCCACATACCTGATGAAGAAAATATGTATTGTATTACACATCTACTTTATCATATTTTTCTACGATTTTGTATTTCTGGTAAATGTAAAGAAGCAGCACAGGACAAGCGATATATATATATTTATCATACATGCATTGCTCTGAAAACAACGTATCTAGAGTGATTTACGCATAGTGCGTATTTCACTAGTGATTTACGTGGGGTTGTCATGGCAACCAATTTGTTTTTTTTGCTAAGATTACCGGTAAAATTAAAATTTATGACTATTTTTTTCTATTTCCATGATTGAAAGCATGTATGATAAATGTGTTAACTAACTCGTTGGTTTTAGTCGCTTAGAATATTGCACTATATGTACTTTGTACAAAGCAAACCTACAAAGGTGTATAACTCATCAATAATCTGGCACTGGGACACTTTTCAATTTCAAATGTAAAGGGAAATGTTTCTTGTACTGACCCCAATCTGGTATAGCGAGCATTCTGAAGGTTAGGATGCATGCCATGAGGAACATCTCCAACATAAAATTCGATTTTAGTCGCTGAAATTGAGAAACACAGTAGGTATTTATTGTAGGCCTATTGGAAGATTGCTAATCCCTGTACGATTCCAGTGAGGTAGAATGTATAAAGGTGCTGGCAAGATCAGGACATACCTCAACATTGACCCAACAGTAAATGAACAACTTTATTATAATATTACGTAAAATGAATACTTTCTTCCTTCGTATTCCTAAGACTATTCAGAGACCAATTTTACATAACATTTTTTGTATCATTCTCTGTAGGGCTACAAAACATTTACATCAATATTCAAAATATGCACAACAGTATAACGAGTTTTCTTTCATCGTCTTGAAATAATTCTTGTGCCCCCCCCCCCCCCAAAAAAAAGATGTTTTTACTTCATGTAAAAACTGTATAAACAACTCACTCCCTGATGCTATTAATAGATATCGTAATTCGTTTCTGATTTTCAAACCTTATAATATCCACCTGGATAGTTCTAATTTACGTATTGATCTTTATAAAGGATCTACAGTCCCCAAATTTCCCAAATTGAAGGTATTTAAAATCACCATAATAAATAATGCGGCAATATGGGAGGATTGCTGTAGCGGGAATGAAACATTTATTGCATATAAACATGTGCACTCTTGGTAATAACAAACATATAATGAAGGTGGGGAATAGAATACTTACGTATCAGAAATTGGTGAGACAAAATTTGCAACTTCCTGAGTCTGCACCTTTTTTCTACTTGTAATACAATGTCTTGAGGATAAAGGCAGAATCTAAAAGGGAAAAAAGAACATAATAAAGCCCTTGTTTATTTTATTTTATTTCTATTTCCTAATTTGTTTGTCTAAAGGAAGGACTGAATCGGTAACACTCCTATTTAATTTTGGTTCTTATTTACATTGGATATATATATATTGCTGCATGACTGATGACTGATCTAGATACAATTAATATTTCATATCAAATGCATCAGGTTTTTTTAACACAGGCAACATTTGAAAACATCTGTGGTGGGTAAAGCGTCTTTTTGTAACTATTCTAATTATGATATACACCTCTATTGAATGAATAAAGCAAATAAAATAAATCGGACAAACCTGCTTGACTGCCATCCTTTAGTGGTGGGAGAGTGACTATTGAGCTCCATAGCTTTGTAGCCATCATCCTGCCCCGAGACATGGATCACACGGAAGGGTATTTTGGAGGGCATGATGAAATCTGGGAAGAATTTAAAATATATATTGTATGCAAACATGAAAAGCCCACTGATTTATATGTATGTATGATTTATTTGTATGTTTGCACTGGCAAAAGGTTCTAAATCGATATTTCTTTGGGGATGTTGAAATAAAATACTTTTATATTTTAAAATCGGAGGACAGATTTTTTCTCTCCAAAACTGCACAATCAGCTGGCAGTTCTGCGTTGTTTCGTGCAGTACGTAGGAGACTCAGACACATAGGCTATAAACCTATTAAACTTCAACTGGGTTTAGATGAAACTAACATATTACTGATATGTGGGTTTCTTCTGCATCCAAAGACAAGTTCATCTCTAAAATGTCTATGATATAAGTTTTGCAGATTTTTGAATATGTTTTTAACAATTTCATTGATTTTTGTGGAGGTCGCATTATGAACCGAACGTTACAAATGCAATAGTTCCCATTTCTGGCAATTTTATATTCATTCCATTAGGCTCAACAGTTTTGAGTGCCTGTATCCATTTGCCTTCAATTTGTAGTCTTTTTTTATTGTTTTTTTTGTCTGAGCCTGATTTATATGTAATGTTTATTTAATAATAAAGTAATATTATACCGGAAAAGGGTGCCTCATGCACTTCTATGAAACCATAGCTCTTCCAGAGGGTCCCAATCAAATGAAATGAAGTTAAATAAAATATAATAAGATGAGTGTATTTCATAATTGTCATTTTATTACGGTCTACGCCTAGGAATGAAAGGGGTTCGATGTATTTTTGTGTGTTATCGGCCCGGAGAGAACAAGTTTTGTTGATATATTGAATAAAGCTGTTTAGAAAAAAAATATATAATAAGAGTTGAATAGAAGGTAAGTGTTTCTATATTATTTTAAGTTTGATATTTTTATTTTTGAAAAAAGTTTGCACTATCTCTGGGTCTCTAGCAAAGTGGCTAATTATACACTATAAAATTACCTTAGAAATGCAATGATACATTTAATACACTATCTTGAAATTTAGTACATGCATGCATGTTAAGAAAAAATGCGTTCAGCACCCTAAGAATAAAAAGATTCCTGCAAATTAAGACATCTTGGGAAAAAACACTTTGAAAATATAAACTTTGCGACTTGTGACTCATTTTCCTAAAACACATCACATTTATATTTATATGGTAAAATTGAATTTGAAACTTTTGATATTGGTCTTGTTTTGATAGGCCATTTTGATAGATATCCTTGTTTTGAGGTAGTATATATCTATCTTAAACACAAGAATGTGGGACTCAAGAATTTTTTGTCCATTTCTATGACCAGAAACTATCCATATAACTAAAGCACAGAAACATGATTATATTTTGACTTGTTTGCCCTTAAATTTTAACAAGTTACAAATAGTTTGAAAAAGTGCAGATATACTATCATAATCATTTGGCAGATTATTTACAACTTTTCAGGAAATTATGTATATTTTTCTGACCAATCTTACAGCAATAATCAGCTCAAAAGTAATTGAAATTGGCTTCAGACTTCACCAATTTGCTTCTAATTTTTCTAAATCTAATGTCAAAATCCCAGACCTCCCAAAACCTGCAGGTGGAAAACTCTGGAAACTTGTATCATATTTATATGAAATTGATTATTGGAAATGCTCATCAATAGCATATGCGGTAGCCTACGTAGCCGTAGGCCTACTCTAACTCAAAGCCGACTGTCATTGTCAATGTGTCATTCATCAATTTCATGAATGAACTCCCTGTGGCTGTGTAAGATCATATATCATCAGAGTTGTAGCCTACATACATGTACATGTAGCCTGTGTAGGCCTACAACTCTGATCATATTTCATATAGATAACAAAAATTGACAAATTATTAAGAATATTCAGTATGTTTAAACTGGATCACCAAACATGACATAACTGTCAATTAATTCGATCATGGGATATGGTTATGAGAATCAAACGTGACGCTACTGGTCGAGGCTTAGGCCTAGCTATAGCCTACTACTATTCATGGGACGAAAGATCTGTCTATTGTACGTCGGTATTGTACCGCAGTAGTAGCCTACTGATCAAGCGCGTTTTGACTTGTTTCCTTGCTCAGCCGTCGGCGTCGACCAGGGACTATAGGCCTAGTAAAGAAACATTTTATAAGAACTTACCTTGCTCACTATTTACAGGTAATGGTCCCTTTCTGTAATCCTTTACACTAAGGCATCATATTCTCGAGGAAGGAATTTGTCCCGAGTTGGTAAATATCGATTAGTTTTGGCTAATTCCCAACCTGACAACCAAAGTTGTGTACATCATCAACCGCGACCTACATCTCGCGAAATAACATGTGACTAGTTTGTTTACAAATTTAAAGCAGTATTTCCTTAGGATTGAACCCACTGAAACTGACTCGACAATATAATTTACGCTCAGATAACTATATATTTTCTCATCTGGCAGTTTATTTAAAAATTTATCGATGTAGAACTTTAATTCGAAAGCAATATTTGACCCATTCTCGCGCTTTACGAGACTAGCAGGTGCCCCAAGATGGCGCCACTTTGCTGCTTTAAGAATCGCACACTTTGTCCATCCCCGGGCCCATCCCAGTGAGTGATATCAGAGAGCTACGCTCTATGGTGACATACCTTTTTTTTTACTCTGATACATCGAGAGAGATACATCGTTGTGACCAGTGGATCATAAAAATATAGATCAGCTAGGCCTAATGTATTTGTCCCGGTATTTGTCAATTTTGCCGCTTAAGCTGAGCAGATCTACGTTTTACCACTAGAGGCCGCCACTGGACATTGTTTTGTAAACATTTTAGGGTGTGACTGTGAAGTAAAGATCGATTGGAGCCAGAGGTGAGAAGTTCGGTATTATTCTTTTAATTCCGCACATGTGACTATAATTGGTAAATAGTGTTACACAGTTATTTCTTCTCAGCTATGCCGCATTCCAGACGTAATGACACAAGATCCTACTGATATAAACAAAGACTTACCTTACATAACAATAGGCGATAATACAGGATCAAGTTCTGAGCCGGTTGCACCAGGCCTAGGGGGCCTAGTATAACAGCAGCATTTTACACGGAAAACCCACATTTTACACTTTGTTTGTGTATTCTATCATGTTGGAGGGGGTGTGTGTGGAGGGGGCGGAGGGAGTACGTGGGGGTGGGGGGTGGGGGGGAGGGGGGTAGGGGGAGGGGGGGGGGGGTAGGAATTAGGGGGATTTATTTTGTTTCATGACGTTTTCATTTTACACTTGGGTTGTGTATTCTATTGCTACCCTTATTACTCTACCCTAAATTATATAGTAGCCTTTCCGACGACCCTCTTGTCACTTGTGTATTGGTAGTAGTCCGTCGACTCAATATACACTCATTACACTGTCTTGTTAATAGAATACACATGATTAAAGTTTTTAATTACACTGTCTTGTTAATAGAATACACATGATTAAAGTTTTTAATAGCAATTATACTAGGGCCCACTAACTACAACAGTGTAGATAGGCTAATGAAAAGGCCTACAGACCCCCGACCACCCCCACCCTGTCCAGCCTGAAGACTTCAAAGAGTGCCGGTATAGTTTAGCATTGCGGTTTCGGTTCTTTAGAGGCTGGACAGGGTTGTTTTTTTTATAAATAAATTTAAGGTTAAAGCCGCATTTTGCACTTGGGATAGGCTACATCAGCCTTTACACCCCCCATGTCCTCATTAGCATACCCTAGGCTATAGTGTCGTGACTTAGAAAATATAGAAATTATATTATAAAAAGAGAAATGTACATAGCACACAGATGCATTACCGGTATAATTGATTACTATTTATTGTATATTGTCTTGGCAAGAACTGGATTATGATGTTGCTGACTCTGTAGTTTACAATATCAAACAGGGGGTTTTAGAAGAAATTGAATCAAAAGGCAAAACACAGAAGAAACAGTTTCAATTTTATTGTATTTCTATTTATTGAAACCATATATGTAGCCTACGGTAAGGTTTTAATACGATTTTCTCTCTATTCAAGCAAATTTGTAGTGCATGTACCTCGAGCTCGAGGAACATGCACTACAAATTTGCTTGATGCCGGTACGGTAGTTGAATTCCTTCATCGGGTATATACTTTATTCGTAGGCTGTCAACTTAAAAAAATCAAGATTTTGAGTGAATGCGATATCTTTTATATAGGAGTCTACTTATAGGCCTAATCCAAGCTTTAAGGTCAAGGAGGTTTAAATACAAATTAACAATACCCCCTGTTGCAATAACTTAATTTATGTGAGTACCACATGTCTCCAAATGCTTGAAATTAATTTTACTTTCCAATTACAGGCTGATGCCATGATAATTAAGTGACGATGCTTCCTTCAGTGAGATACCTCGTTTATTTATCGTTTCTTATACTTGGTTTGTATTTCATACTTTTTATTCAATAGTTACATAGGCCTTATGAATTTGCTTTGTCCTTTTTGTTTGTACTATATTTTGTATTTCTGCTAAAATACAATGAAGAATTTCTATCCAATTCATTACTAAAATTACTAAAAGCAGGCGGCAGGACCACCGTTAAAAAACGATGCCGTGAATGCTTTCTGTACGTACTGCTCGACAAAATAAGAGAAACAAATACAGTATCTATTTTGCACGGAATATTTGTATTGAAAAAAACATGCAGGATGGATAGATATATAAACCCCATGACAACAGCTATATATATATTATTTCAGGCCTTCATCAAGTTCAAGGATTGAGATGTTTTGAATGTGGTTACCCTACTCCTACTATCTACTGCGCTAGTTTAGGTCAGCTTGCAGAAAATGTCTCCGTCCAATTTCTTAAAAGATGTGACCTGCTGCATGATATTTGCGTTGTAAGTTTATATGATTACTCCATCTATTAAATATGTCTGTTTATGCATGTATCGTTATCTCCCTCTCCTCTGTCTCTCTCTCTCTGTCTGTCTCTCTCTCTCTTCGTGTCTCTCTCTCTTTCCTACACTTCTCTCTCCCACCCTGTTAGCATGATGTAGCTATTGTCGATACAGGCTGCGACATGCTGTGTATGGGCCGCTATATCGGCTCCAGACCTAACGATATCAGTCTACATATTATCGGTAATAGCTACATTTGCTCCTCCATCATATCTATCAACCCTTCCTCCTCCACCTTATATCTCAAATTTTACCCTACATATATATTGTTTTTGTTTTTCGAAGTAACTGTAACAGTCTATAGTGCTTGATGCATAGGTAATTTGTGATGGGTTTCAGGAAAATTAGTCATAAGTCGCAAAATTAATATTTTTCAAAGTGTTTTTTTTTCGCAAGATATCTTTATTGAAATGTTCTGATCTTTAGATGGTTTATCACTTATAGTCATATAAATCCATGTATCAAATTTCGGTACATTGCGTTTTGAAGGCCTTTGTATGGAGTATATATATATTCAGTTACTTTACTTTACCCATCCTGAAACATTGCAAACTTTTGTTTTCAAAAATAAAAATATCAAACTTAAAATACAGAAATACTTATTAGGTGTCCTAGTGTTTACTATCATTAGAATCGGCTTGATCTCCTCTTTTCGAATATGGTGATATCTCAAAATCCATATTTTGTGACTTATGACTCCATTTTTCCTAAAAACGGATCACATTTAGTTTGCTATGGAAACTATTTATTTTGCTTAGCAACAGTGCCTGAAAACACTAATCTGAAGATATGAATTTTCAGAAAAGTGACATGAACATCAATGGAGTAACATACACAGAGCGTCGGTGTGCAGAAAGATCCCACAGTAACTGTGGGGAAGAAGTATACGATGGGTATGATGATCGCTCCCATGCTAGTATGTCCTGTTGCAGTGGTGACTTTTGTAACGCTGGAAATCGAGTTGAATATTTTCCAAAGGCTTTCCTTCTCCTTTTAAGTTTAATGCTATGGAATGTCTTTTCTACTATATCAGGATGAAAGAGATTCCCCTTTAATTCAATTCTCAAATGATGTTGCGAGAGGTGTGAGTTTTTAAAAATAAGAAAAGCTTCTCATTAAAAATGAGAAATAAATGAACCCGCCGATTCAGACCGATCATGACTACGGCATCATATTGTGATTATTCTTTTTATGAGCACAAGGACCCAAGTGCAGTTTTAATACGAGTCATCATGTCGGTCTTACCTCAGTTTATCTCTTAAGGGACGCCAACCGTTTAAGTCTCGTTTCACATGTTTTAAAATCAGGGATGTATATTAGATATGCCTCCCTGGTAAAACTGATGTCTGTTTTGAGGTAGATTTCGTCAAGAGTTCGCTTCTGAAAAGGCCTGCAGTTTTTATATGGTCTTGAAATCCAGTTTTCATTAATGGAAAATTGCATAGAAATTCTTAGAAGTAGATTTTTATATGGACAGTGGACCAATATATAGTGGCTTGTGTATTTTTACATGATACCAGCCATTGTAATCCTATTAGGACGCCTACTCCAGGGCTGGGAAAGCTATTAGCGCAGTAGGCGTCCAATCTCTGACATCATGTTTTCAGTAATGGAAAATTGCATAGAAATTCTTAGAAGTAGATTTTAATATGGACAGTGGACCAATAGTGGCTTGTGTATTTTTACATGATACCGGCCATTCATGATTATATTTAGTCATGATTACAGAGTTTAGGCTCAAGAGTTTAGAGAGTCCCTTCAAACCGAGGCAAAGCCTCTCGCTCCAAACCGCAAAATGCCATTATAATCCTATTAGGACGCCTACTCCTAGGCTGGGAAAGTTATTAGCGCAGTAGGCGTCCAATCTCTGACATCCCATTCTTATCTGATCTGAGAGGCTCTGAGCCTAGACTGATTAGTAGTTTATTTCTGGAGTCTATATTTTTGTAACAATTTTAGGTTTTTGTCAGCATTATTCTGTGAATGCTCGGATGAAAGTTGATTTTATTAAGTAAAAACGAGATTAATGTTGTATGGGCCAAGGCCTCAGAAAATGTACAATCAGCAGCTCTACCCATTTGATAAGTTCTGCTAAATTAGACTGAAAATGATAAATACTTCTAGGTATATATTAATATATTTAGTATTGCGTTGATTCAGAAAATTTGTTCGTTGTACAAATATATTATTTGAGAGGATTGGAAAATGAAAATTGTACAATTTCTGACGATCTGAGCCACATACCCCTATATTGTTTTTACTGATATTTACATATATCTGTGGGTGTCTACTCCGGCTGTCCCTTGATGTAAATGATTACTGATTTTAGGACCATAAATGTACTTAAAGATTGATGTATAGTTGATCCACTGAGTTACTCAAATAAGGTCCATTAAGATGTGAAATTGTATCTAAATTTCATAGGCCGCACTTCTATTGTGTATACAATGTTACCAAATATTACTTTCTATAGTGCACAGTTTCTGTAGGAAATTCATTTCGTTGCTTTTTCTCGTGTCGATTGATCATATATGTAAAACACCGTGTGAATAATATAAAGTTAAACTAATAGGGCCACTCCACTAGAGAGAAAAACGGCGCCGACAAATTTTGTTGTTGCCCACTAATTTGTTGCAACAAATATCCATAGAGAAACACAAGTTTCCAGAGAATGTAGCAACACATTTGACACTCCTCCATTTGCGTTTTCATTGCAAACATGAAATAAACTGATGTTAGTGGGCAAAAAAATTTGTGTCGCCGCCGTTTTTCCTCTAGTGGAGTTCCGCTATAAAGAATATGATTTTTATGCATGCAGTATAGGGTTTTTCATGTACAAGAATAACGGGAAAAATATAAAACACCTATATTTATGGACTGATTTTAATGTGTTTATCTGCATGAGATCATTGTATCTGAGATGGATATTTATATCACAAACTAGGTTGTTATCACACTGAACAGAGTGAGATCTGCATATGTGATATTGTTCGATCATATCAACACGTTGACACGCACATAAAGTACATTACAAATGTCCACTTGTGACACGCTTGAGCTTTCTTCTGATGCACTCAGTGCATGGTTCACAGCCATTTCCACTTGTGGTGCCACCTGTGAAGATAGCTGTGAACCACCTCATGCATTAAGAAAGCTTTTGCGTATCACTCGCGTTTCGTTTTGTCTAAATAGAATATACATGGGTCAGATTTTCAGAAAATGTACAATTGGCAGCTCTACACATTCAATAAATTCTGCTAAATTTGGCTGGAAAATGATGAATATCGGGTATAGCTGGTATCACATTGGTTTAAAGTATCTGTTTTGTTATGTTAAACTGCATTTTGAAGCTCAATTTTTGTCTTAAATGTGGGTTATTTGAGAGGATTGGTGAAGGCGAATTGTACATTTTCTGAAAATCTGACCCATATGAACTACGCTTTTTAATATACTTAAGCTGTGTTAATTCTTCACCCTATAGATGCTGATATGATCGATATATATTGCGTTACCTGGTATTATGTGAGAATGTATTTGTACTGCCGGCTCCATCAACTTTATGCCAATGTGTATCAAGTTTAGGCGCATTAAGATCATCTATTTCAAAACCGGAGGATTTAAACATTATCTGTTTCCATCCAGTAAACTCAAATGTGCAAATTGATACAAACCGTGAAACGTCGTAATGTGTTACAATACTACGTTTTGCGTTATGAATGACGCATGGGGTTTGTTCGTATGTGCCAGACATGCATTGAGATTTATATGTATGTCATATGAATAAATTGTCATTGAAAGAATTACATTCTGATTCTTACTCTCTTTTTTTTAAAAAATGAGGTTGAGGTTTGATGTACCAACATTTTCCCAACACGTTTACACATATCGTACGGACACATTTAAATCCTATAGACTAATCCCACAGAGCCATGCATGCTGTTTTATAGAGGGTCCCACAGCTCCTGGCATTTGTGATCCGTTTTAGGAAAATGAGTCTTAAGTCGCAAAATATGGATTTTGAGATATCACCATATTTGAAAAGAGGAGATCAAACCGATTCCAATGATAGTAAACACTAGGACACCTAATAAGTATTTCTATATCTAAAGTTTGATATTTTTATTTTTGAAAAAAAAAGAAGTTTGCAATGTTTCTGGATGGGTAATTACCAGTAAAGTAACTGAATATACTCCATATGAAGGCCTTCAAAACGCAAGGATATATTTAATACAATGTCGCGAAATTTGTTATATGGATACATATGACTATAAGTGCCAAACCCTCTAAAAATCAGAGCATTTCAATAAAGAGATCTTGTGGAAAAAACACTTTAAAAAATATCAATTTTGGACTTGTGAGTCATTTTCCTGAAACGGATCACATTTGATACCATTCTCCTATCTACCCCCAAAGTCGTGTTACTGAAAATCGGAACTGACTAGGACTGAACTAATTAAATGAACCACTACCTCAGGAGTAATTAATGCCGAAAATTGATTAACTCTTCGTTATAAATCTACCATTAGAGACTTCAAACGACCAGCAGGAAATGAGGAAATATCTCCCCTTGAATTTGAATAATGTATATCAAGATAAATGCATATAGGCCTATATAATTATATTCATTTTAAATAAGTGTGATATAATTAATTAGGCACTTGTCAATTGCACCCCATCCCGGGATATCGGGGGAATGCCCTGGGCATTTGGGGAATAATAATTTTTGTAATAAATCTCCAACCACACGGAGCACATATTTAGCATTATATTTGGCATATTGTCTTGGACACCCCCTACCATTTCCCCATTACTCCCGGGGTGGGGTGGGGGTGGGGGTTGTAATTGACATAATCATGTACTTCATTAAAATTATTAAGGGTATGTTTCTGTTTAGCCAACATCTCTGATTCCCAATGTTGCACAATAGAGGCGCCACCTGGTGCATGATGCTTATCACTAACGACGATGAACTTTCTCTATGTAACATCATGAATTTCCGAAAATGTACAATTGGCCTTCACCAATCCCCTGAAATAACCAATATCTGAGACGGATTTCAGGTTCAAAATACAGTTCAACACAACCAGACAGATTTATATTGAAGAAGAATTGACACGTTCACCGATCAATGTTGATGTATGTGGCCACGCCCACCGAGGCAGCCCGTGCTCGGTGAGCTAGTGAATATTGTTAACGTATTAATGTTCCTGCAGTATTTATATTCGCTATTTTCGCGCACCCACCGTTGTGCGTGAAAATAAATCCTGCACGAAAAGTGTAATTATTGCATAAACAAGGTGTGAGACTCCCTTGCTACGCGAATTTAAATCCTTGCGAAAAGGAGTCAAGCACTTACTGGGCGAAAATTTATCTGCGCGAAAATCAATACGTATTTATAAGGGACTGTTCATAATTAACCACTGGGGGGGGAGAGGAGAATTTGTGAAAAATTCTTGTGCAAAATCGGATGACCCCCCCCTTGAAGTCTTGTGCAAAATTGGATGACCCCCCCTTCCAAGTTTGTGCAAATTTGCATGACCCCCCCTTTAAACCACACTTTTTTAATACTGATCCACATCTTTAAAATTGATGACAAAGGAACAATCAGGGATTATCATTATGCTCACTGATTGCCTTAGAGAACAATCGCTTAAGTGGTGAGAGCTAATCCATTGGAAAGATGAAGACTCAGTAAAACATGGACAGATATAACATTTCTGTAGGTCTCCCATACTAAAATACCATCATATTTGATGACACAACTTGGTATTGAGCAGCCGTTCTTTGCTACAATATCTAAGCACCTGCGTTGTCATATGAAACACACCCTAGTGACAGGGCCAGCGTAGTTGAGCCACTGTTTTCCTGCGCAGTCAGTGAATGGATAGGGTTAAGAAGTAAAAGAACTCTAATCACCAATTAATTCTTGTAAATCGTGGAAAGTCATAACTTATATTTAATAGCTGTGGGGGTTTGTAATGCCTAATGAGGGGTGAGGTGTGGTCGTCTTTTACCATTTTTGTCATTGTCATGAAAATGTTATTTCTGGTCACTAAAACTTGTTGGTTGGTAATTTGAGATATCTCTTGCCTAACGTTTTAATGCGAAATTCTTTTAATAAATATTTCTCTAAGCAACATAATCCGATATAGCTTCAAACTAGTACAAGAAATATCCTAAGAACCAATATACTGCGATGTACAGCCTGCAATGTACTCATTTCTGCTAGCAAAAGTGACTGTGATCACAGGATCCATATGACAGCAATGTTTTTTCTGGGCACCTCTCAATAAAAACATTGCTGTAATTGCAATATAATCGCTGAATTTCCCTCGCTAACCTGGTTTGCTATCTTTTTTCCTGGTTGGGTCCCTGGTGCCATATAAAAGATGGTCAAGGCAACAACCAAGCCTCATTTGGGAGGCTAGGTTGCAAAAAAAAAGGCTGATAAAGTGTCCAAGTTTGTGGCAAAGCACATAGTAAACAGACTGGCTCATAAGGTCCAGGAAAAGGTTACCATCATTCTAGGAGCCAATTGTGCTATACAATTATTGGAAGGGAGATGAAGATTATATTGACCACTCCAGACCTGCTGGTCTCTGATAGAGTGAAATAGGTGTTAGATTAGAAATAATAGGTATAGAGCATATGTGAATCTTCAAGGATCATTAGCTCTGCTCTGGTCACAGTTCCAAGTTAGATTTGGTCAAGCCACAAATTATACATGATTATAGTAGGCGGTTGGGACAAGTGGTCAACAAATAAGATAAAAACCAATCATTCTCATACCAAACTTCTGGCTAGCTAAACTGGATTAGCCAGCCTTATAGATCAGTTTCCATTCATCCAGAGAATTATAACATCACAGGGCTGTCTTGGACTTTCAAGTTACTTTCAGGTTACTTTCAGGTTACTCAGAGCCTACCTAATAATGTACAATAGTCGTTTGATGGTATTTTCAATAAACTAAAGCAGTATTCTAAAGTCTAAGTCTAAAGCAGTAGTGGCGATCATGGGCTATAGTGGAATTTATTCTTATTGCCACAATTTTATGGTGCTTGATTCACCAAAAATGTAGTGCATGGATCAGTCAATGCCCTGTGGAGGTTATGTAGGTGGATTGGACTCAGTATTAATTACAAGATTATTGGCCCTGCCCAGGTCAACAACTTCCTCAGGATGGAAATAAATGCCAGAACCCGAACCTTGGCGTTACCCTTATATAAAGTCATCAGCACCATGGACATGTTGAGCAACTATGTGGCAAAGCTTTTCAGTGGCAAAGTGACAGCGGCACCAGGTTGCAGGCAATTGTCATTGGGCTTGCAGAGTGGTCCAGTCAGACACTACTTCATTGACAATTTATATTACCATATATATTATCAATGACAAGTATATCATCAGAAATCTAAAAAAGGTAGCAATTCTTGAGCCAATCTTTTTAGCCCAACCTCGATGAATAGACAAGTAATGGTCTATTCTGATGACACAACAGCCATGTCTTTCATCAACAAGAGGCGGGCAAGGGACTCAGAAATAGCACAAGTGATGAATAAGATTTGCACGCTTCCTCTGATCTGGCATAAACCACCAGCTAGACTATGTACTACAAACCACAACTCTCCCATACTTCCAGACCACCACAGCTCAGACGCTTTCTGACTGCCTTAGAGAACAGTCTGCTTGATGGATAGAATTAAAATAAGAATGTCCAAATACCAGAGAATTTTATGATTGAGATAAATTAATCTTCTTTCATGACCCAGGTTTCCCCAAGGTTTACACAAGTATAAATGGCGCTGCCCTTCAGAGTTGGTGCAAAAAAAGTGCCCCCCCCCCTTTAGGTCTGTGTAAAACAAGGTGCCTCCCCACCTTCAAAGTCTGTGCAAAAAAAGATGACCCCCCCTTCAGAGTCTGTGCAAAAACAGGTGACCCCCCCTTCAGAGTCTGTGCAAAAAAAGATGGCCCCCCCTGAAAATTCTCCTCTCCCCCCCTAGAGGTTAAAAATGAACAGTCCCTAAGGTATTTATAAAGTCAGTGGTAGACCAGAATAAGAGATTTGTTGTACACAAAAACTCAGGTAAGTAGCTAAAACTGTAACAGTTCTTTTAAAAAATAACAAGTTACATCATTACAAGTATAACAAATGTATTATTACCCAATTGTATCTTGTTACTGATCAGTGAAGAGAAACAGTGGGAAAGAGGTAGAGAGCGAAAGTAGGTCAACAATGTATGATGTCCGCCGAGGTAGGTGCAAACTATGCCGTCTCAATAGGATGCTCCACGAATCCCCAGTTAGAATAGGCTCCACTAAACAAAACATTGTCAAGTGTTAGGGGCTAGATTAATTGCAACTTCATCGCTGACATCATTAGTGCCCATGACTCTCATGGTCTCGCCCGGTAGGGCTTGAGACAACAAAAATGTTAATAATATCGCTGATGTCTTAAATTACGCTCGGTGTTTTGGTATCGCTAAAAAATGTGTTATAACTTCTACAGGAGCATATATTGATAGGATTTCTTGATAGACAAAATTCCAACCCAATCAGAATTCTTATGAAACGATAAATTTAACGCAAAATGTGCCCAAACATATATTGATTGATTGATTCACACTTACTTATACAATTCAATTCAATTCAAGAATTCTTTATTGCAGTACGTAGATCTTTTTTTTAACAATAAGGTGGTCCAACATTCTAAATAAACAAGATAGGTCTTCCGTTGAGTGCCTGAATTCAATTATGTACATCCAACATCGTTGTGTAGCTTCCCTGTGTGTGAGGTTGTCGGCTACTACCTGTAAATCCAATTTCTACATTTTCCCTACCAGTTTCTAATAAATATTTGTTGTTTAAAACATCTTTTTATTTCGGTAATTTCTTTTACAAAGTAGTCTCGATCTTTCGACCGTTTCTCATCCTACCATGAGTATACTACACTTACTTTACAATATACCTATTATTTATTTAACATATATATATATAGATCTACTCGACTAAATACTTAAGAAAACTTTGTAGCGAACTTCGACAGTCATTGACTGAGAAGTCTTATAACCTACATAAGATAATACTGTTGTATGCTATTGAGGTGCTGAAGACCTCCCAATTGCTGGAGAAATTCTCACATGGCAGCGAGTCTGCAATAACAAGTTTTCCAATCCAATTATATACAAAATTTGTTTAATAGTGTTATTAGTTGTGTCATAGACATACCATGTAATGTAGTTAGCAATGATAGGTGGCATGTCCATGTGGTGGTGGTAGGTGGTAGTGTGTTTGTGTGTGGAGTACGTTTCAGATTTTTCACCCAACACAAATGGGTCAGATTTTCAGAAAATGTCCAATTCAACTTCACCAATCCTCTCAAATAACCCACATTTAAGAGAAAAAAAATGAGCTTCAAAATGTAGTTTAACATAACAGAACTGATACTTTAAATCAATGCGTTGCCTAATATACCCATATATACCCGGTATTCTTCATTGTTCAGCCTAATTTATGAGAATTTCCTAAATGTCTAGAGCTGCTAATAATTGTACATTTTCTGAGAATCTGAGCCAAATGACAAAATCGAGCTATGGGGCCCTATCGTATCAATATAAAGGGGGATTTATGCACCCCTCGCACAAAACAAAGACTTCATTTGTTCATGATAGCATCCAACTTGATAAGATTTTCGTTCATGATCTGCCTGTACTCCTCAGCGTCCTCCAACAGGTCATGGCTCTCACAATACTTGAGGGCAAACTCGCTTCTGGTGACTGCAACCATCGTAGAGAACATGATACGAGCAGGCCCCTCCTCCTCCCCCAGCAACGAAGTGGAGATATGGTCCCGGTTGGCATTCAACATGACCGTTTCCAAGACATAACACTCTCCCCCTGGAACATCATGTTTCTCTTTGTGTAGGTCGAGGATGAGGAAAAAGGGCCCACGAAGGAGCACCTCTAGTTCTTCTGGGAAGAGAGAGATGTCGTGGATGTCGACAGCACAGATTGTAGTTAGGAGAGTGGATGGGAAGCTCTTGCTGTAGTAATCTACATACTCTTGCTTCAGGTTGATGACGTGTGTCTTGATCAGGAGAGGCTGGAGGTTATCGGGTTCTCGCTTTTCTGCCTCAGCTTTGTCCTTGTTCTTTTTTAGCTGAATTCTAATGAATTTCTCCGCCACTTGTTTGCTGGAGCTTGCTGAGAGCAGACCTAGAATTGGTATTAATAATTAAGGTTATTGAGATGTTTTTGTTTGAAACGCACATATATATGCTAAACAGCAATTAAGGCTGAAATGAATTATATCTAGTTAACCGTTCATATCAAGAACGATTCATTTTCTAGGAAATCGCTCGTAGTGACGACTTCGTAAACTAGGATTGAAATTGAATTTTTTGTCCAACTTTTCTACATATCGATAAAATAGGTAATAAAACACGTTAGATTTTGTTTTGCACTGTTTTTAATATTAAAATAATAATCAAGTAAAAACGGGGGGGGGGGCATCACTTGCAAATCCTAACGATATATAATTTTACTAGTGCCTCGACCTGGGCTTTAGCATTATATATAAATTGGATATTGAATTTCACAACCTTGTGCAGTTTCTGTGTAAATCCTTGAGAACCGATGGACTTAATGTATTCTTTCTAGCTGCCCTGTTATCCCGGGCCTGTTATATACACATATTGCTCTACAAGTTGTATGAATTTATAATTTTGTTTAAGGGCAATCTAGAAAGTCAACATCAACCAATCGAGTTTATGTCAAGTTCGAGCTACATAGAATCTTAAAATAGTAAAATCGCATGAGAATCGGCTTAGTGGATTAGGCCCTTAACTTAAAGTTTTAACTTACCAAGCGGAATGGCAATGTTCCTCCTGTTGATTGGCTCGTCCCTCAAAGATTTAAAAGCTTCAAAATCGCCTTCGCTTAGGCACAGTCCTCTATACACAACTCCCACAAAATTCTTCTTATCTGGGCGGTTGAGGCACAAATTAAATAAATCAATATTTAACAATTCAACTAGAAACACTACACTCCTGATCATCTCCACAACAGCTACCGAATCTTCATTTCTGAAAATATTATATCCAACTCGGTACATCTTATTTTGCCCTTCCTCTGATGTGTACAGTTTGATGGCTTCATAGTTCAGTATTTGATTCGTAGCTTCATGAGCTTGCAGCCAATCTCGGGGAGTGGAAAGCAAATTTTCCGAGAGGCTCCTCGCCGTCACATCTTTGAACTCAAAACTGTTATCCCCAATCAAAAGTTCCTTCAGTCCAGCCATAAATATATCGTACTCGGACCAATGCTGACGGATGTAATTGATGGATTTTCGTATTTCTGCCATTCGGGAGTCGAGAACCATACCGTTGTAAAATGGCTTGAGATTGTTGAGTTTGTTGAGGGAAGGGCTCTTGAAAACATCTGAAGCTATTCCCACATCAACAAATCGATTGACTCTTGAGGCAATTACGTCATCAGCACTTTTCTCTCCTCTCACCACGGGTCCTGTCCCTCCTCTGGCATCATCTGAACCTTTAGCTGGAAGAGCCTCAACTCTGCTGGAACTGGCTGCCATCCTTACAATTCCCTAAACATGTAAAAGTTTTTCATTTTTTATTTTTCTTAAACGCAACGAATACAAGTATTACACCTACATACAAGTATTTCATTTCATTTAAAAAACAGAATGTTAAAAGAAAATAAAGTCTTACGTCATACAAGTATTTGTTTTTTTAAACACAAAAAGAAACCTTAAAGAGAAAATAAATCTATCATATAAGAGTCACTATTGCCGCCGCTATAGACCAACCAAACCCGCACAAGCCCCGGCCTGATGTACTCACTGAGATCGGTTGAGGGACTTGTTGCTAGTCTATCAATTCCCCACAAATACATTAACCGAATCATATACTATTCCATGAAAACCTGTTCATGACACTGCAATCTTTTTCTCGACTTAATATATAATTTCTGTTCCCGACAGTGATTATAAGATATTTTCGAGTTTTGCTGACTAGGGCGACTCCACTAGAGAGAAAAACGGCGCCGGCAAATTTTGTTGTTGCCCACTAATTTATTGCAACAAATATTCATACAGAAAAAACAGTTTCCAGAGAATGTGGTGTTTCGCTATAAGGCCAAAAGAAGAAGCTACAAAAGGGAGAGTTTTATTTTTGTTGTTATCGCCAATAATAAAATCGACTATGTAGTACAGGCATTTTAGCATGGAACCCGGAATAAAATAATGTAAAGCTGATTTTTGGATATATGATGCGGGACACATTGGGGATCATTTCCTGAAAAGTCTCCCTCTGGGGACCGTGTGCTTTTTGAGATTTTGACGTTTTTGTGTCTTTTTCCACAAAATAGCATTGGTCTCTATGGGAAAAAGCACCTGGCTCAGGCCATTATTGCCAAAATTAAGAATATTAAGCATTGTTAAGCTGAGATAACATTCTTGTTACTTAGTGGCAACCATATTGGATTTTGACCTTGAAAATGACCTTGAAACATAAATTGACCTTGAAAATGACCTTGAAACATAAATTGACCTTGAGAAATGAATTCCTCATACCTAAAAACATCAATAAACTGGTATTATAGTTGAAAATCTAACAAATAGAAGGCAAGATATGCCATTTTTACTGTTTTGGGCTACCATCTTGAATTTTGCAGCTACTGGCCACCAGGGGTGTCTACCAATTTGTTGCTGGTGCTTTTTGAAAATTTAAGGCCTTATTTAACACTATGCCAAATTTCAAAAAGGTGTCACAACAGGCACAATGTAGACAATTAGGTCCCTAAATAGTATGACCTGATCGGAAAAAAATGTT
This sequence comes from Sthenelais limicola, assembly GCA_942159475.1. Lineage (NCBI taxonomy): Eukaryota > Metazoa > Annelida > Polychaeta > Phyllodocida > Sigalionidae > Sthenelais > Sthenelais limicola. The sequence goes on along the minus strand of OW804097.1, from coordinate 116,781,053 downwards.
TTTTTCACCAAAATCTGACCGTTGCCATGGCAACAAAATTAAAAAATATAGATATTTTGTTGAAACATATATTTTTGGAATCTCCATACATACTTGTTTACTATAAAACCCCAACCTGTACAGTATATTTTATATATGTTATATTCCTTGCAAATAACAATGCTTAATATTCTTAATTTTGGCAATAATGGCCTGAGCCAGGTGCTTTTTCCCATAGAGACCAATGCTATTTTGTGGAAAAGGACACAAAACCGTCAAAATCTCAAAAAGCACACGGTCCCCAGAGGGGGACTTTTCAGGGAATGATCCCCAATGTGTCCCGCATCATATATCCAAAAATCAGCTTTACATTATTTTATTCCGGGTCTGGCCTTAAATCTACCTAAAATGCCTGTACTAATGATATTATAAAGAATTTTGTAATAGTGGAATCTGAGATCTTCAGCATAACATAAATTGGTTTATCACTGTTTTAAACAAGCAAGGCAGAAATGTGTTTTCAAGACAAAACTTAAGTCCCAAATGAGATGGCATATAATGTAAAGACATTACATGTTTTTCCAGTAAGGATGAACTTTTTGGTAAACAACAGTTTAGGTTAATTAAGGCTTTTTCAGGTTAGGGGGTTCGGCGGGGGGGGGGGGGGGACAAACTTTTTTCCCCTTTTTTGGTGGGGGATACTTAGTCGCCCCCTACAATATAGACATATTTAGAATGACAGAAGCCCGCACCGTATGCAGGTCCCAACTAATATGTTATAATTATATTCTTTACATTTCAAATTCATATCTATTCCCCACCGGAGATCAAGATCTAGACTGGTACAATATGGGTCAAATCGTCAGACAATGTAAATTGGCAGCTCTGCATATTGGTTAGATTCTGCGAAATTGAGCAGAAAATGATAGGTATTGTCGGATATTCGTTTATATTTGGTATTAGATTGATTCAAAATACCTCTTTCGTTATGTTAAACTGTATATTGAACCTCGTTTTTGCATCATATTTGGGTTATTTGAGAGGATTGGTGAATGTGAATTGTACATTTTCTGGCGATTTGACCCACATGTACATTCCCAGGGAGTTTGTAATGAGCAAAACAGACATAATCATATCCAATCATATCCGAATTATATTATGTTTACGGTCGACCTGGTTCAGTTCTAGATCTGCATTTAGCATAGAACCATCCTTGGAAACGCTGTACATGTATAAATGGGTCATATTTTCACGAACATGTACAATTCGCCTTCACCAATCCTCTCAAATAACCCACATTTAAGACAAAAATGAGCTTCAAAATGTAGTTTAACATACGGTAACAGAACTGATACTTTAAATCAATGCGTTGCCAAATATACTCAGATATACCCGGTATTTCATTTTTCAGCCTACTTTATGAGAATTTCCTAAATGTCTAGAGCTGCTAATTGTACATTTTCTGCAAATCTGACCCAAATATAGGACGCCAAAGGAGAGATGTAACTAGCGTCGGTTCATATGATACACATGTATACCCTGCTCGATCGTTGAATATATAATGTGGAATTGACAAAGTTCTGAATGAATAAAATATATGAGAATAGCTGCCACCCACAATTATAGTAAATAATTGATCGTGCAAACTTATGTTTCATAAAACCACCAGTGTCGAACTGGGTGCATGAATCTATAGGCATCTATTTAAGGTCGGGTCTGTTGATCTCTGCCTTTAGACCAGTTTAATTTAAATACATACTCATACATGTGTCTGATCATATATAGTTTATACACAACATGCACACATCTCAATTCTGAGATAATTTGAATCTATTTTCATATTGCAGTCAACGGGATTGTACATAATGTAGTAGAATGGAAACTAGGTCTTTGTTACTAGGTTACTATAGGACGGAGATATATATTTGATACACATGTACACATCTCAATTTTGAAATAATTTGAATCTATTTTCATATTGCAGTTTACATACTGCAGTAGAATGGAAACTCGGTCTTTGTTACTAGGTTACTAGGACGGAGATCTATATATACAGGCTCTTTACTTACCTTATTATGATGAAGACCAAAGCAATTTTCAGGATAGTAATATCTCCAAATGGTCTTCCAAACGTTCTTGTATCGCTTCTATGTTCCAATGCAACGTTCGCTGCTTATATAGTGTCCTTATTCATGGTTGGATGATTAGGTTTTAGTAATAAAACTACCGGCATTTTTCTTCCGGTTTCGGATCCTCGGCGTTGAACATTGATATAGAATGGGGGCACTAGACTACCACGAAGGTATTTATAAGGGGTAACCTAGATCTTGGATCTTGGATCTCTCCGGCTTGTGGTATCTATGTCAAATCAACAAGTCAGTCGATTGCTTGTTAAAATCATTATTAGGTCGATATAATAAATTTAAATGATAGTACTGCATACAATCATATGTATTGGACGTCGGAGAATTTATGCAATATATATTTATCACGATAATGAAAGTAATAAATCACCCCCCCCCCAAAAAAAAAGAAAGAAAAGAAAAGAAAAAAAGTAATAAATCACGGACGAAAGCGCTAATTTATGGGCAGCATGTAAGGACACGCATTAAATGTTACTAAATGGCCTAGTCCACTAAATGTCATGGAACATTGATATGGCCCTAACACTATTATTAAGTGATCTTCAAACTATATAATTCTGAATGGATTTCTTATATATATAATTATAATACATAATAATATCACAAACATATACGGTACCAAAATCATCCATGATACATATATCATGGACTATGCATGTTATATCATAATAGTTATTAAATGGTTCTGGTGAGACACCCATGAACTGTAGAAACTGGTGGTAATTCCCAAGTCACAGTCTAGGGTTTCCACATCCATTCGCAATTCAGGATATATACGGCCGCATTGGTCAAGTCGTAAAAACATGTACAATTCGCCTTCACTAATCCTCTCAAATAACCCAAATTCCAGACAAAATTGAGGTTCAAAATACAGTTCAACATAAACGAATAGGATTCCTTAACCAATATGGGCAGATATACCTAGTATCACTTTTTAGCTTAATTTAGCAGAATTTATTAAATGTGTAGAGCCGCCGAGTATACATTTTCTGACGACCTGATCCCATTTCTGTGTGACCCATACACCGGTCAGTTTCAACATATATATCCTCTTCATAAATTGTCCATTTTGCATTTATAGCAGCCCTTTTCAGTTCATAGCTGTTCCAATTTCCATCCCATATTTTCAAGCATGTTGTATTTCTCTCAGAGTATTATTAAGGCCTTTATAAAATCCATTACAAGTTTTATAAAACATGATTTATACCCCCAAATGATCTAAAATGCATATATTTCGGATTTCAAACATATATGTTTCAGAGAAAAAATATTTAAGAGTAATTTTTTTATATATTTTTGTTCACTGTACCATGAACCATGCGTATCAACATACACCAGGATATTTTTTCTAATTTCTTTCGACTTGTTTCTGTCTTTATACTAACACAGCTATATCTATACAAAATCAACACTATCAGTAGTAGTAGCCTATACCCGATAAGAACAAACAGCCGCAAACACATTGCCTTCGTGCATTAGGACACTCACTAGAGAATAATCCGCCTCCGTTGTACTTCTTTCTTTTCTTTTAACAAACTTTATTCAATCTCTCAACAAATCCACACTGCTCAGGGCGATTAACACTTTGTGAATACAACAGCCCTTCTTATCCGCCTCAGGGAGACCTCATCATGATGAAAAACAGTTTCAAACAGCTTCCAATGAGGTAGAAAAATATGTCAAAAAATATCAATGCTAGTATATCCGTGAAAAGCTCCTAGCTTTTGTCTTATATTTCAGAGGCTCGACTCAGTTTGAAATACTCTCTGCTTTTTACAACTATATTGAGAACCTATCATTATCCACATGGACATCCCCCTCAATATCCATATAATATAAAGCTAGAGCGATTTCTAGGAAAGGAGGTAGAAAAGAAATGGTAGAAAGAAGGTTTTCTTTGTCCAGAATGTTCTCGGAATTTGTTGTTTTACAAACCACTTTACTCATCTTTAGAGGTCTCTCCCCCCTCTCTGGATGTCGTCGTATGTGGTTTGTGAAGGTATTTCTGGTGGAAATGTGATTTTGAAGCCTTTTTTAAATCGGGATAACCACACTCTATTTATAGCCTGGGAAAGCCCCTGTGAGATACTACGTCATTTCCCACAACCTACGTCCAGGGGGACCTAAACCAGGTATGAAAGTCAGAGAAGAGGGGGAGGGAAAAGAGGGAGAGGGGGAAGTGTGACGATAGAGGGTGACCGTCCGGAGGACGGGTACTCTGCTAGTATTAAATATTCCCCAAACTCACGGTCATCCTATCCACAACTCGCTCACTGCTCCTGATGATTTTGGTTGTGATCATTAGAGTTAGAATACACAGTAATCAACTGACCAATGACCAAAAGCCAGGGAGATGGGTTCGATCGTTACCTCTGTCCGGCTAATGCTATAAATGTTAATAATAAGAATTGTACTGTTGAAAGTATTTTTATTGTCATTGTCATTGTTATTATAAAAAAAAGTATGAATATTAACCTTCGCAAGATCGCGCAGAATACAACAAAACTGACATTGAACTTTCTAGAAAAGAAAAGAAAATCGAACTTTGTGCGGAAAGGAAATCAAGGAAGACCTATGTTAAGTCAAAGAGGGATTAAAATCCATTTTCCTTTAATTTATATGATTATGACTGTATATATAAATATGGAAATAAAACTATTACATACATGCATACATAATATGAACCATGACCACGGCGGTCGAACAGGTTCGGTGCATAAATAAACGTTGCCTCTGTCCCCAATAATTCTTTATTTGCCAAGAAGAGGACACAAAGGAGATACAGATATTTGATCATTTTTATTATAATTATAATTAAATATAATATTATGCGCATTCCACTTGACAGGCGCAATAAAAGTACGAATTGGCTTTTAGGTTTTAGATACTTTATTACGATTCGAAACCAAAACCAAAGTCTTCTATGCTAGGAACATAATATATGAATGAAACTAGGTCCTAGTAATTGAGTATTTATTGGGCTCAATACTCAATTAAATTATGTGATAGTAGCCTATTCTTCCACTGAATGAATTGTATGAAATTATTGGACGTACAATAAATGATTTCATTATTGTTTGATATCTATGTATAAATGTATGTTTGATTTACCTTGTCTAAATACAAAATGGTTTTGATAGAATAGAATAGAATACATAGTTTTGTTCGAAATAGTCTTATAGTTGCTGCTGTACAGCTTTGTTTAGTACTCTCGCAGGAAATGAAATATGTGATGTGCTCCAGGAAAATGAGTCATAAGTCGCACAATTGATATTTTCAAAGTGATTTATTCACTAGACCTCTTTATTGAAATGTTCTAGTCTTGAAGGAGTTTAGGACTTGTAGTCATATGAATCTATATACCAAATTTCAGGATATTGTATTAAATATATTCTTGTGTTTTGAAGGTCTTTGTATGGAGTATATTTAGCTACTTTGCTGGATATTACCCACCAATTTTATTTTTTTCAAAAATAAAAATATCAAACCCAAAATATAGAAATACTCATTAGATGTCCTAGTGTTTACTATCATTGGAATCGGCTTGATCTCATCTTTTCAAATATGGTGATATCTCAAAATCCATTTTTAGCGACTTGTGACTATTTGCCTAAAACACATCACATATATGAAATAGGTCTGTAGCTATAGTGCTCACTGTTAAATAGAGGCATTAGCCTACTCTAACTCTGAAGCAGCTAGGAAAGGGGCGGCAGACGATATCAACGAGTTTTATACCTCAATCATAAAAATACAGCCATCCTAAATAAACAAATACAAGATAACCTAATAAACATAAACTCCTGGTGCCAAGAAAACACGAAACAACCTATTAATACAGGAAAGTGTAATGTGGTCAATTTTACTCTTAACAAAAGGCGCACAAACCCAAACTTGGACCGTAACCGCGGTGAGTCGGCACTGACTGGGGCTGCAGAATATAAATATTTGGGATTTATTTTAGATGAAACACCCTACTTCAAACCATACATCCACAACCTCATGAAAGAATAAGATAACACATTTATCTAACGTACAAAGCAAGAAAATGCCATACCCGAAAATATAAACATGACATCTACAAAATGGCCATACTGTGACTCAGGTCTTAAACCATTACAAAACAAATTACAAACCATACAGAAAACAGCTTTAAGGATCTTTTATAATTAATCAAAATTTGACAGCATGCACTCTTAAATATTACCATTACAGGAACGCAGACACCTTCATATTTTGAAAATAGTTCATTATCTAGCCACTAGAAAGGAAAATATGTGATGTGTTTCAGGAAAATGTGTCGTAAGTCGCAAAATTATATTTTTCAAAGTGTTTTTTTCACAAGATCACATTATTGGAATGTTCTGATTTTTTGAGAGTGTATATTACTTATAGTTATATCAATCGATGTATCAAATTTCAGGACAATCTATGTAATATATTCTTACGTTTTAAAGGTCCTCATATGGACTACATTTAGTTACTTTACTGTTTATTGACCCCAAGAAATATTGGAAACTTTTTTTAAACAAAAATTAAAATATCAAACTTAAAATCTAAAAATACTTATTAGATTATTAGACTGTTTACTATCATTGGAATCGGCTTGATGTCATCTTTTCAAATATAATGGTATCACAAAATCTATTTTTTGCGACTTATGACTCATTTTCCTTAAAGTTAAAAACACATCACATAGACAAAAGTCAGCCGAAACCACAATGAAGGCAGACAAAATGATAATGCTGCAAGCCAGGTCAGCTAAGATAACGAACTCAGTCACCTTTAAGTACCAAACTCGTTGGAGCATCTTACCAACAGAGGCACATAAATGTACTGATAGAGATCTCTGTTTAAAAAACCTAATACAACATAATAGGGCAGTTCACAAATTGGCAATGGCGCCATACCAAGAGCGGTGGAAACGGCCCGAACTATGAGCTAAGTGGGCATGGGCACATAAGCCCTATGTATTAACCATAGGCTTCTAACTTTCTTCTTTATGTCCCAGAATTCAAGTGTTTGTATAATATTGTCTGCTATCTGATATTATGAAATGACATGTTAAGATTGGTCATGCTTGATACCAGGACATTTCATCCGCTAGATTTGAGTATATGGCAACTTTTGTAACAGTGTATCAACAAAAAACTAGTAAGCATAGGGCTACGGGCTGCACTGGGTCAGCAGCCATGTGCTCCTAGGCCCACACAGACCTCTGCCCGTCCACTGGAAGCTGGTGGGTCAGCTGAACTGCCATGCGCTTAGCCTGTCCTCGGGGCAAATTCACCACTGCAAGTTCTATCTTCTACCGAGTTGTGAAGTGCCCTATTCTTATTTTAAACCTGTAATTTATTTCAGAAGAAGAACCTATTGGATGGATGAAACTCTCTTTTCTTATTGAGCCTAACACTCTTGTATTCACATAATTCCTAGTTTAGTAAAAACCCTCTGGATAACTGTTTGGCACCATTCAACTGACAGAAGTTGTAATTGTAGAAATGGATAACCTTTCCGTCTATTTTCCTACCACCTTTATCACCCAATTGGTGTAACCCTTACCCACTCCCAACTCAACCTCAACTGTAGCTAGTCATCACAATGACGCTAGCCTCCATACAGTGAGAGGCTAGGCTATAGGAAAGTATGGAAATTAAATTTTAGGGATATGCACAATGAGGTATAACATAACCAATTTGAGTTCTCATCAGAATCCTAATGTGATTCGTCTTGTTTTGTCGTAATTGTACCATTCGTTATGACTGCAAGTTCTTCATGAGTTGGAGTTTGAATTGTGTTGGCAAGTTTGGGGTCAGTCTGGAGGAAGTTTTTAGTCTGTAGGCCTATTTGCTTTGCAGTTTTCATTTCCTCAGGGTTGATGAAGGGTCTGATGCGCTCCCATGTATTTGAATGTATTTGTTCTTTACTGAAAACATCTTTCGCATTTTTACATGTCACATTCCACATTTCCAGTGTTGCAGAACTTTGTGGCTTCTTATAAGATCGAATTATCTTGTAAGAATCAAGAATCAAGCCTTGTATTGAGTTGGTAGAGAAGAAGTCAGAGATCGTTGAAGTTTGTCAGGTTCGGCCCGGCCCCTCCTGCTTTATTTATACTCAGGTAAACACTTAATTAATTCATGTACAGAGTTCCAAGAAATATTCTGCTGCCCTAACCTCTTTCTAATTGCGTGAGAGAGAATCCTTCTCCTCCATGTGGACTGACCTCCGCCCCCAAATCATGCCAACGTCATGCGCTGTGCACGTGTCAGTTTGGATCCTCCTCAGCCTCCCCACTTCCCAACCTTACCCTTAGATCCCAGAGGCTTCTGCCTGCCCTTCTCTCTTACCCCTCCCCCCTCCCTCTTGATTAACCTAGAGCAGCGAATATATATTAATTAGGTGGGCCAGGTGGAGAGGTCAGCTCTGGCTAGCTCATCCTCCCCCTCCCAGTCAGACCACACATGGCAGGCATGGTCTGGCCGTGATCAGTGGGCTAATTGGGTCAGATCCCACCCTACAGAATGCAATTCTTTACAATCTATTTCCATGTTTCTTTAATTTCTAATTATCTATAACAAAGTGTCCAGTTTATACACTATTTCTAGCACCTTGGTATATTTTTATATCCAAATTTGATGTTATTGCACTTAACTTAATATTGCTTTCATATTGTTACTACTACTGGAGCGACTTTTAACCCTTTTTAAACTTATATTTTTCAGTTGGGGCAGAACCTTTAAAGAAAACTTAGAGTCAACTGTTCTACTTTACACTGCTACAATTGAGATACTACAACCATGCACTCACAAGAACAATCATGAACTTGGAAAATCTGCTATTTGAATCAGATTTCCATATTCCGATATATTTTTAATGTTCCACAGTCAATAAGAGCCTGTTGCTAGGGACATTTTTCAATTTAAAACAACGATTTTGCTAATTCTTTCAGAATATTTTCACTTCATCTATCAAATCTATTATAAATTATGTATTTCTTTTATTCACTTTTTAGACTGGTGAGTATATTCAATACATTAAATTAGATATGTAATACAATAATTATTACTTTATGGAACATGCTAAAGGTTTAATGTAGGCTCTAAAAACATTGATTAGTGCAGACATATAGTCATCTGAATAGCATTTAATCTAATAGCATCAGGCATTATAGATATTGCATGAAATTAAAGTAGCCCTTAAGATAAGAGGAGAAAAATAGAAAACACAAGTGCATTGATTCATTTTTCAGATTTTATTGCTGAATTGAACACTTTCTCTCGTCATCATTTTGTAGAAGGCAAGTTTCAGTCTATCAGTTCATTGGTGTAGTGTAGGAATGGTTGAGTTTAATACTCTTCACCTTCCTCCTCACCCTCACCCTCAACGCTGTCAACTCCAACCTCTTCGTAATCCTTCTCAAGGGCAGCAAGATCCTCACGGGCCTCAGAGAACTCACCCTCTTCCATACCCTCTCCTACGTACCAGTGGACGAAGGCACGTTTGGCATACATGAGATCGAACTTGTGGTCAAGACGAGCCCAGGCCTCAGCAATGGCTGTGGTGTTGCTCAACATGCACACGGCACGCTGTACCTTAGCAAGATCACCACCTGGCACAACAGTTGGTGGCTGGTAGTTGATGCCAACCTTGAAACCAGTTGGGCACCAGTCTACGAACTGGATGGTACGCTTGGTCTTGATGGTGGCAATGGCTGCGTTGACATCCTTGGGGACAACATCTCCACGGTACAACATGCAGCAGGCCATGTACTTGCCGTGACGTGGGTCACATTTCACCATCTAAAAAGGCAGATAGAGATTATTAAAATATTGCTAGTTTTTTTTTATCATATCCAAGCATTTACAGTAATATGCATAGGTATAAACTAAATACATTAAACTTATGGGTTTTTCATCTTTCTTTTCATTAGGCCTATATTTATCCATGAACTCAATGAATCCAGATTTACAAAAAGGGTGAAAATCCTCAGAAATGACATACCTGGTTGGCTGGCTCAAAGCAAGCGTTGGTGATCTCAGCAACTGAGAGCTGCTCATGGTAAGCCTTCTCAGCAGAGATGACTGGGGCGTATGTGGCCAGAGGGAAGTGGATACGTGGGTATGGCACCAAGTTGGTCTGGAACTCTGTAAGATCAACATTGAGGGCACCATCGAACCTGAGGGAAGCAGTGATGGAGGAGACAATCTGGGCAATCAATCTGTTGAGGTTGGTGTATGTTGGGCGCTCAATGTCCAAGTTACGGCGGCAGATGTCATAGATGGCCTCATTGTCAACCATGAAGGCACAGTCAGAGTGCTCAAGGGTGGTATGGGTGGTGAGGATGGAGTTGTATGGCTCAACAACAGCAGTGGAGACCTGTGGGGCTGGGTAGATGGCAAACTCAAGCTTGGACTTCTTTCCGTAGTCAACGGAGAGACGCTCCATGAGAAGGGAGGTGAAGCCAGAACCAGTGCCACCACCAAAGGAGTGGAAGATGAGGAAGCCCTGGAGACCAGTGCACTGATCAGCCAATTTCCTGATGCGGTCAAGGACAAGATCAACGATCTCCTTACCAATGGTGTAGTGACCACGGGCATAGTTGTTGGCAGCATCCTCCTTACCAGTGATCAACTGCTCGGGGTGGAAGAGTTGACGGTAGGTTCCAGTACGGACCTCATCTACAAGAAAGAAGGTTTATAAATTGATTTAGGCTGTATGAAAAAATATAATTTCGTAAATGGAATATGTTGAGACACTCCCAATACTTTCAAATATGTATAGTTGCTTTCTGATCATAAAATATGTGTACCCATTTGATTATAAGAAATATGCCTGTCTTTTTTTTAATTTGGCATAATTAAAAATTATTTCTGATGTATCTAGCTCTATCTATCCCCCCCCTGAAATTTAGTCTGATTAGTTATTTCATGTAATTTACTTACCAACTACTGTTGGCTCAAGATCCACAAAGACAGCACGTGGGACATGCTTGCCGGCACCAGTCTCAGAGAAGAAGGTATTGAAGGAGTCATCACCACCTCCAATGGTCTTGTCAGAGGGCATCTGGCCATCAGGCTGGATACCGTGCTCAAGGCAGTACAATTCCCAGCAGGCATTACCGATCTGGACACCAGCCTGGCCAACGTGGATTGAGATGCATTCACGCTGTAGGGGAAAAAGATAATATGTAATTAGGTGTAATAACAGGACATCTATGTTAGACACAAAAATAGTTGGATCATTTTAGGGTAAATATTCAACCAATGGCTTTGCATTGGTTTCTATACATTTGCTACATTTTTTGGACTATTTGATATACACAGAAAGAATTAGATGAGAAATTATTATGACTGTCATGATGTTGAACAATGTGCTGGTGTTTGTTTTTATACATTGATGTATGTTATTTTATTTTTTATTTCATATCTTTACCTACAAATAACATTGTTTGTAAACAACATCTTCACTAGACGTTTGTATAAATATTTTTTAAAATTAGAGTCAGCAAATTCTGATAATAATGTACCCGTTACACAATGCTTTTGACTGAATAAACATCTTTAAATACAATACTGATGTTTAAGGAGAAGATAATGTCCCTTCAAAATTATTTCCATTCATTAAACACATTATTCCCAAGTTGATACACAGGGCACAAAATTAAATGTAATTTCACAGAGAGTGAAAGTGGAGTTGCCTCAAACGTTCACTGAAGATAGGCTTTGCCTCCATTCGCTAAAGTATATATATTTGTGTAGTGCCTTTAGTAGGGATTGAGTGTGTACTTAACTACTACCAGGTCTTACGCAGTGATTTTCAGAACATGTTTGGCAAAGATAAACACTGTTCTAATGCTACAATATAGCGGACATTATCAACAAATAGTTGATAATGTTTTGTGGCAAATAAATAACGTTGCAACACATGGTTCTTTTACGAAATCCACTTCTTGAAAAGATCATCATTTTTAAAGCTTTGCCAAAAGAATTTTATGCGAAGTTGTCACATGGTAGATCTAAATAGAGGAGCTAACACCTCGGTCTGCTTTAGCAAAATATTTATCGAGGAAATGAAAGGATCTTTTCACCAATATAGCTTATGTGAATGATCTATAAAAACCTAATTATGTATAATGGGAAGTAGGAGCGAAGACTTGTTTCATGAAAACATGTAAAACACATGGCTAGTTACATGATATTATTAATAATTACTCCATGCTGAATATAATATGTTTTTTATAGCTTATACATTTACACTGACATACAACTCCCATAATCCCATGCAAATCGAGATTCAAAATGGCGGACATGTAAATCCCCCTATACTAATCTGCTATTATCGTTAGGGATCGATGAAGGTTACTAGATCTCAAATTTCAATAACAATAATTTCTTTAAATTCAAGGCACCTCTTACTAAACCTTACAGAATCGATCTTCTGCAATCATCGAATGTATAGTTAATACTATCTATAGCTTATGATATATATCGGGAACAAACGAATATATGGATCTCGGTTTCTCAGATTTACACCACGCTGTTTGTATGGGCGACGGAAAAAAACCTATATGGGTCAGATTTTCAGAAAATGCACAATCGGCAGCTCTACAAATTTGGTAACTTCCGTTAAATTAGACAGAAAAATTATAAATATTGGGTATATCAGAGTATACTTGGCATCGTGTTGATTAGAAATATCTCTTTCATTGTGTTAAACTGCATTTTGAACGTCACTTTTCACTTAAATTTGTGTTATTTGAAAGGCCAGTTGTTCATTTTCTGAAAATCTCACTCATATATTGGACAGCGCAATAAGGTTTGCTCAATGAAAACATTTTTCATTTCAAGTCAATATCACTCCACTACATTATCGATTAATCGTGCTAAAGCCAGCCGTCAATAATGTAATGTATACATGTCCAGACTTGAATGCAGAAAGCATCTTTCAGATTAGTTCTGCGATGATTACAGTAAGCTTTCATGATTGCAGTAAGCTTTCTCTTATAGCATACATGTCATAACATGTAAATCATGCATAGCTTGAGCTGCTACTGCCTTCGGTGTATGAAAACAATTTAAAAAGAGTAGGTTTACTGCAACGTAGCTTATTCAATGCCAATCCGTGCAAGTAGTACATCACATGAATTGATTAACTATGGAATATTTCACAAATTATGCTGTTGGAACTTCGAGTCGATCGCACATTTAAATTACAAATTAATTACAAAATACGTTATAAATAATTTCTGAATCACACAATCATGTCGTGCACTGCAACACTGCATCATTTGAATGTGTTGATGTGTAATATTTCCAAGAAACAGTTATATCACTAGCCGGCTATCTGTCACCCTGATACTGGGGCAAGCAAAACAACCCACCCGGGGACTTGCAAACCCATTTATCAAATGATCCCCCAAAATAAAATAATAGGCCTACAAGTCGAGGGAATTAGGAAAAAAAATACCGATTCAGCTGGTTGTTTTCTGCACTGGACACTATATAGATTTTCATTTTCAAATCAAGACAAAAATGTTCACGCAATAAATAAATATACAAAACACTTACCATGTTGATGGATGTTTGTTGGAGGTATCACACGAAGTAGCGCAAGGTGCTGTAAGTGTGGATGCTTTACAAACAGTTAACAACCTCTATATATACCCTTACACACTCCTGGCTTTCCCCTGTAACTAGGAACTTGATTGGATAATGAAAGCCTTTCTTGCCTCTAATTGGTTGGTCCTAAGCATGTGACAGCATTGTTGTAGCTACCGTGGTGGCCTAGCCAATGTTGGGGGATAACAAGGCCAAGATATTGAGAAAGCTGTTTTACCTAACGTAGATGAAGCAAAGCATAGAAATTAGAATGGCAAAATAAGTACGAATTCAATTCCGTTTATTTTCAATACCACATCAACCTCATACGGTTTAAAAAATAAAATCGATGAGGAATTATGTACTCGAAACATACTGCATGCTGATTTACGTCCTCTAGATTGAGCAAATAAAATCGAAAGTTTTCAAACATAAAAAGTGTTTCTTGTAGCCTAAAACCTCGTTCGTTCCTGTCGATGACGGATTGTGTGTTCCGCAATATTCTGCAAACAATTGTAATTAATAACTGTAGCTAAGTATATTGATGTCCCTATATAATGTTTTATATAAGAAGTGTGAGGGGAAATTGGTCTTATTTAAGTCGCAAAAATGATATTTTAAAAATGTTTCCTACAATAAAACTTGCTCAGAATGTTTACATTTTGTTCAGTGCTGTTAGTAGCATGCATACATGGGTCAGATTTTCAGAAAATGTACAATTCGCCTTCACCAATCCCCTCACATAACTCAAATTTAAGACAGAAATGAGCTTCAAAATGCAGTTTAACATAACAGAACTGATACTTTAAATCAATGCGATACCAAATATACTCAGATATACCCAAAATTTATCATTTTTTAGCAGAATTTACTAGATATGTAGAGCTGCCAATTGTACATTTTCTGAAAATCTGACCCACATGTGCAATTTCAGGACTGTATTTAATATATCCATGCATATCGGAAGTTATCATAAGGATTATATCTAACTACTTCACTGGTAGTGGACCATTAAGAAATATCGATAACTTTTTCTTTCATCCACAAAACAAATATAGAAGTATTAGACGTCGTCCTATATGGGTCAGATTTTCAGAAAATGTACAATTCAACTTCACCAATCTTCTCAAATAACCCAAATTCCAAAATTCAAAGTTCAAAATAGAGTTTAACCTAACCAAACGGATTGCTGGAATCAATGTAATACCAAATATACTTGAATTCACCTAATAATATTTATTGGCGATATTGCAGTCTAATTTAGCAGAATTTTCTAAATGTGTACAGCTACCAATTGTACATTTTCTGAAAATTTGACCCATATAATGGTTACCATCATTGGAATCCACTTGATCTCATCTGTTCAAATACGATATGATACTCCAAAATCCAGTTTTTTCAACTCATAGATCATTTTTCTGGAACACATCACTAATTATATGTCACCATATTTATTTGTCGGTTAATATATCACATAAAGGTTGTATTTAATGTATTATGTAATGTTATGTGAGGTGAGGAACCGCCGACCATCTGTTTTCCAGGTGTACCGAAACATGTATGGGTCCGATTTTCAGAAAATGTATATAAATTTAACTTTGCCAATCGTCTCAAATAATCCAAATTTCAGGCGAAAATAAAGTTCAAAATACAGTTCAACCTAAACAAACAGATTGCTAGAATGAATGCAATGCCGAATATTCTCGAATTTACCTAGTATTGGCCAAATTACATTTTCTGAAAATCTGACCCGTATGTTTTTTTGTATTTTCAGGTCTCCTTATATCCCTATATATATGCAATTTACATTCACCAGTCCTCTCTATAGTAACCCAGATTCAAGACAGACAATGAGATTCAAAATACAGCTCAACATTACCAAACAGTTTTTTAAATCAACGCAATAGCAAATATTTATGATATACCGATTATCTAGTAGAATTTACTAACCAGTCCCACATGCATTCCATCTAAATATTACTTATATATATAACTTATATAATATTACTCATATCTAATAAATAAGAGATCAGAATTTCATATTTTATTCCAAACTTGCAAACACGGAACTGTTGGGTTATATTATTATATTGATTTGATACTGGGAAGTGAAAAGTTAGGGACTGTTCATTTTTAGTCACGGGGGACGGGGGAGAGGAGAATTTTCAGGGGGGGGGCATCTCTTTTTGCACAGACCATGAAAGGGGGGGGGGCGAAGGGTCACCTTTTTAACTTATGTTATGTTCATCTGTCCACATCTGGAAGTCAAAATCTCCAGTTTCTCATCTTTCCAATGGATTAGCTCTCACCACTCAGGAGACTGTTCTCTAAGGCAATCAGTGAGCATAACAATAATAATCCCTAATTGTTCCTTTGTCATCAATTTTAAAGATGTGGATTAGTATTTAAAAAGTGTGCTTGAAAGGGGGGTCATGAAATTTTGCACAAACTTTGAAGGGGGGGGGGGGGGGCAAGCAATTTTGCACACGACTTTAAGGGGGGGGGGGGTCATGCAATTTTGCGCAAGCATGTTTCACAAATTCTCCTCTCCCCCCAGTGGTTAATTACGAACCGTCCCTTAACTCAAACCGATCAGTATATATACTCGGGTTAAGTGATCGATGAGAAATTAATATTTAATACTAAACTCATATAAAGGCTGTAGTTTAGTAATCTTATTTCTATAAAGGTAACAGCTGGAAGACCTGGATTTTATCCAGAAGCCAGGTTACATATATGTGTCTACCGCACAATTGTAAAACCTTTGACTAATAAAGTATTTTTCAATTCAATTCAATATATTATTATATACTCTTTCTCTTCATTCATCTTAGATATCACGCATATATAGGTGAAGGGGCCACAGGGTGAAGTTAAGATTATCAAGGGGGCAATGCATATTTATGCAATGTTGAAATTTCAGATCAGGCGGCGTTCCATAATTTTACATGTCTTTGCAAGAAATAACGTCAAACAAAACATGTTTTATCGCTGTGTAAGTGAATGCGGATTACAGGTGTGCATAATAATGGGTATGGAGTCTATATTGAGCGAAAAATAGCCAAACTGGTGGATTATGAAATTACCTATTCACGACCTATAACTCACGCTTTAATATTTGTGCGACCCGACCTATATGACTGTATATGAGTCAGATTTTCAGAAGATGTACAATTGGCAGCTCTACATATTTAGTAATTTCTGCTAAATTCTGCTAAAAAATGATGAATTTTGGGTATATCTGAGTATATTTGGAATCGCATTGATTTAAAGTATCAGTTCTGTTATGTTAAACTGTATTTTCAAGCTGCTTTCTGTCTTAAATGTGGGTTATTTGAGAGAATTGGTGAAGGCGAATTGGACATTTTCTGAAAATCTGACCCATATATTTAGTATGTGAATCGACTAGTAATAATGGTAATATGAGGCATGGTAGTAATATATTTCGATGTATTTTTTTAAACAAACCTTTATTCAGGCATGGCTTAAATTTAACAGAGAGCAGGTTACCTAGGATATTCAATACAAAACCACAGCTCATCTAACGGTGATCTACCACTGCTGCCTGAGTTCGGCCGGCCATAAAGATAAACCCCCCAAAAAGATTACAACTACAGTTGCGAGATAATAGAAACAACACAAGTAAAGATAACTTGCATTAACAAGGCGGTTAGCATTACAACGGTTATGTAATACACATCTGCTTAGTAGCAAGGTGAAGGCAAGTGCATA
Source organism: Sthenelais limicola (assembly GCA_942159475.1). NCBI lineage: Eukaryota > Metazoa > Annelida > Polychaeta > Phyllodocida > Sigalionidae > Sthenelais > Sthenelais limicola. Next base: position 116,763,598 of record OW804097.1, on the reverse strand, counting down.
CTAACTTATTGTTTTATGTGAGATTTAAGGGGGGGGGGGGAGTGGCTCAGATCGAATTAAAATTTCTCTTAGCCAGAACCTTGAAGACATCAAAGTCCTCCACTAGTCGTAGGTCTCTCTCCCGGAAGGTCGTTCCATATCATACATATCCATATAATATACGGGTAGGGCGATTTCTACGAAAAGAGGTAGAAAAGAGGGGTTTCATTGTCTCACATGTTCTCGGAATCTGGGGTCTCCCCATCTACAGGTCCGTCGACCCTGTCTGGAGGACATTATATGTAGGTTGTAAAGGTATCTGGGGTGAAAACGTGATTTTGAAGCCTTTTTAAAATTGTCTCTTCACTCTATTCATAGCCTGGGAAAGCCCCTGTGAGATACTATGTCATTTCTCACAACCTTTCAGGGGGATCTAACTACATGCAGAGGAGTGGGAGAGTGAAGATGAGGGGAGGGAGATGGTGGGGTTATTGGAGAGAGGGAGGGGATGGAGAGGGTGTAGGAGGGGGAGAGTTAAGAAAAGGGAGGGTGGGGAAATAGGAGAGGGGGATCGAGGGGGTGGGAAAGAACAGGGGGAAAGAGGCAAGTGAGAGGATGGGGAAGGGAGAGAGGGGAGGAGGAGCATGAGGAAGAGGGGAGGGAGAGAGGGGGAATCGGAGATGGGGTTGGGAGAGAAAAACAGGTATGAAAGTCATAGAAGTGGGGAAGGAAAAAGAGGGAGAGGGGGGAAGTGGGGGGAGAGAGGGTGACCGTCCGGAGGACGGGTATTTTGCTAGTACACTTAGGGCCTTTATGAGTGATATATATTGTTCAGATTTCTTTGGGTATATAGATAAAAACTTAAATGGCAGAAAATTCAAGTATATTAATTGAAGTACATTAATGGATGGATGTCAACGTCTTGCGACAGTACTTAGAGCAATTCATAATTTTTTCTAACCTTTTCTAGACTTTTATTTCGAAATTCCTTTTGGGGAATACAGGAACCGTCTAATATAATTTATCTCTCTTAATTCTGGATTATTTGAGAATCCCTGCAGCTTTATAAATTTTAATGGTTCAAGATGGAGTTCAATAGAACTGAACAGATTGCTTGAATCCAGGCAATACCTAATATACCCAGATTTACCTAGTATTGACCATTTTTCAGCCTAATTTAACCTAATTCATTAAATGGGTCAGATTTTCCGAAAATGTATAATTCACCTTCACCAATCTTCTCAAATAACCCACATTTAAGACAAAAATAAAGTTCAAAATACAGTTCAACCTAACCAAACAGATTGCTAGAATCAATGCAATGCCGAATATTCTCGAATTTACCTAGTATTGACCAAATTGTAGCCTAATTTAGCAGAATTTACTAAATGAATACAGCTGCCAATTGTGCATTTTCTGAAAATCTGACCCAAATATGTAGAGCTGTTGATTGTACACTTTTTGACGATCTGACATATTATGGGTTAGCACAATTGATAGCTTTACAAATTTAGTAAATTTTATACTACCTAGGATATTTGAATATAATTATTTGGTAATTATAAATCTGTCGATTTATTAGAACTGTATTTTGAACCACACTTTTGTCTTAAATTTAGTTTTTTGACATGATTGGTGAAGGCGAAATGTGCATTTTCTGGCGTCTGCACCCATATCCTTGGGCCTAATTCAGTATGGTAGAGGCCCGGTAGAGGGAGGCAACAACAGTCAAAGGTTGGCACTGTTTCAGCCTGTCTGCCTTTGGGCCTAACCTCTCTCCAGTGGCTAGGGACCCAGAGGATTCCTGATGCCTTAAACTCTGCCCACACACAACCGATTTGCCTTCCGATTGCCTCCCGATTTGGGCCTTCCGATGAATCCTAGGATTTCATTTCCAATCCGGGTTTATGTTATTTCAAAAACATAAACTAGGATTTGAAATGTGATCATAGGATTCATCTGGAGACCCAAATCGGGGGGTGATCGGGAGGCAAATCGGCTGTGTGTGGACAGGGTCTTAAACGCAAGACCTTTTTATCTTTAATCATGTGTGTGTGTTGTGGTGGGGGTGGGGTGGGGGTAGGTGGGGGGAGGTATCGGCCATCGACATTGTCTTTTCGTATGATCGACAAATCGACCAAGATGTAGTCAGTGCCAAATGACAAGAAACAATAGGGGATTTGCATGTGCCACTGTGCATGTCTGGTACAGTGCATCATGGGATGGATTTTGATGAAATCTGACATACAAATATTTGGCAATATTTTAATCGAAACTTGCAAGAATGTTTCCACCAATATCATAGCTTGTATAAATGTTCTATGAAAACCAAATGCATGATGGGAAAGATAAAGAATTGTGTCATAGAAACACGTATAACACGTGGATATTGACATTAGCGCACTGATAAATAGTCCATGCTGAACATAGCATGATTTCTATAGATTTTACACTGTACCATTATAGTCCCATAATGCCATGCGAATAAGGATTCAAAATGGTGGCTATGCAAACCCCCTATTGACAAATGACAAAAGCATTTACTTAGTGACAAATACTGTTTCTTAATAGTGGCAAAGGAGTTTGGAGCCCCAATCCCCCACTCCACACACCTCACACACCTCACACACACACCTCACACACACCTCACACACACACCTTACACACACCTCACACACACCTCACACACACCTCACACACACACCTTACAGACACCTCACACACCATCAGGCCACCCCTCGGGGAGCTCAGGGGTCAGAGTTTCAGAAAATGTACAATTGGCAGCTGTACACTTTTAGTAAATTAAGCTAAATTAAGCTGCAATTTGGTCAATACTAGGTAAATTTGAGTATATTTGGTATTGCATTGATTCTAGCAATCTGTTTGGTTAGGTTGAACTGTGTTTTGAACTTTATTTTTGTCTGAAATTCAGGTTATTTGAGAAGATTGGTGAAGGTGAATTGTACATTTACTCAAAATCTGACCCTCGAAAGACCTTGTCACCTGCCGCTGCTGCCAAATTTCTAAAGTCAAGGACAAGGCCAGGCTGGTGGGATTAGAGTAGCCGTTTACTGCACGTGCCAATATATGGGTCAGATTGTCAGAAAATGTACAATTCAACTTCACCAATTTTCTCAAATAACCCAAATTTAATCCCCTATTGTTTCTTGTCATACCAATGCCGAATATACTTGAGGTTTCCTAGTATTGATCAAATTGCGGCCTAATTCAGCAGAATTCACTAAATGTGTACAGCTACCAATTGTACATTTTCTGAAAATCTGACCCATATTGTAAAATTCAGACCCTCATTTCTACTTGGTTTGGTTCTGGCTTTGAAGCATACATCTCTGTGGGTTGCGTTGATTCATTTCTCACTCAACTGCTGACCCTAAATATTTATCGGAGAATGACCCTGAATTCTTCAATATTATTCGTTTGTTAAATACATAGGATTTTTGTATTGAAACCTAATGATTCTTATCGTCGCCTGACCTAAAAACTGGATTGACTTGTATATTAGTTCTATTATTATTCAGTTACTTGTGTATACTGGTAGTTATTCTTTTTAGAATTAGATTTATTAACATTTTGTTTAGTCAAGTTGTCTACAGCAAAGGTGCGTTTCTCCTGGAATGGGACGTTTTCAAGCCCCTTTTCGTTAAGATAAGATAAGATAAGATACTACTTTATTAATCAAACTCACAGAGTACATTATGGAGTGACGATACAGACAAAATACAAACAAATTGGTATACAGACTTCTGGATCAGATCCAGTTCTCCCAGACGTTACCACCTCTTTCAAGTAGAATTAATGAATTTTGAATTTCTATTTCTAGCCCCTTTTCGTTCTTTACATTGATTCAAAGCAGTAAACAATACCACCTTCGTCATTGACTGACGGTGGTTCGATCACTGCTTATTCATACATATAGTTATAGGCATGACTTAAACTGAGCTATTAGGCCTACTCGTGTGAAATGTTTAAGCCCAGACCTTACACAACGTTAACTCAATGTTTTCCAACACTTGAAAACATTCATGTTAGATAATGCGAAACCTTGTAACTGTTTTGACATGTGCTATATGCCTCTCTAAAGGAAAGCAAATCCTATTTCTTTTCTATACATAGATAAGTAATTATTTTTTTCCCAACATTTGTTTTTTTATTCAGGCAAAAGACAACAGTTACACTCTCACAAATCAATTGTGATTTTCGTTATGTACTGAAGATGCAATTCTATTACATATCACCATTGGAGGGGAAGAGTTTTAGGTAACATTATTTCCTAACCGAATTAAACTTATCTTCTATAACATAATACGAGACATTTTATATGAATATAAAGGTTTCCATGGTGAGGTTTTTTGAGTTTGTATGAGTTACTCAAATTATGAGATGAGATGGGTATGAAAATTCCTGGCTATTGTTGTATAATATATACATTTAAGGGGAGTTTGGTGAGATTGGTTGGTTATACGAACTTTACAATTGATAAATTTGTAATTATGTTTATGAAAACCACGTTTCTTTTACTTGAATACTTCCGCCAACGAGACTAAACTGGAACTGGAACCAGTTCAATCTAGATACTTCCGCATTCCTCTCTCTTCCGTTGGTTATATATATATTTCCATTCCCTGACCCAGAGCCGAACGCTCACAGCCATTTGAAGGCTCATGTGATCCGACCCGAATAACAATAATATTATTGAATAATTATTACATAGTAAATTGATGTAGAATATTTTTTGTTTGATTATTTCTGTATGTAATATTACAGAGCGAAATGACCAGTTTACCTGTAGCCACAGAGGCATCAGTAGCATTCTGTTAACTGCACTATATGGGATGTATTCCAGGAAAATGAGTAACAAGTCACAGAATTGATATTTTTATTTTATATAAGTGTTTTGGTTATAAGATATCTTTGTTGGAATGTTCTGATTGTTGGGAGGTTAGACACCTATAGTCATCTTTATCTATGTACCAAATTTCAGGACAATGAATTAAATATATCCTTCCGTTTTGAAGGCCTTCGTATGGAGGGTATTTAGTTACATTATTGGTTATTACCCTCCCAGAAACATTACAAACTTTTTTTTCAAAAATAAAAATATCAAACTTAAAATATAGGAATATTTATTAGATGTCCTATACTGTCTACTATCATTAGAATCGGCTCGATGTCCTCTTTTCAAATATCATGATATCTCAAAGTCCATATTTTGCTACTTATGATTTATTTTCCTAAAACGGATCACATAATTATATGATATATTCTTAAGAAATAATTATATGCTGCTATATGCTGAATTATAAACCTGAGTAACCTGAGTAACCTGACTAACCATTTCACATGATTACCAATAATAGTATTATTAAGGAACATCACATTATTTTAAACAAGTAAGCCTGTAAGACTTACACCAATATCCCATTTAATACCAACTGCAAGGCAACAACAGCAGCCTACATAAAACAAATTCCCAGTATTTTCCAGTATAAATTTAACCTTTTTAATGGTTTATTGTTTATTATTATCGATACAACAGTTTGTTGAGGGTTCTGTTGGGAGAGCTGCGAATGACAGAAACAAGAAGCACTTTCCGACGTCGCTAGGAGTTATTGTTACTCCTATTAATATTTGGGTCAGATTTTCAGAAAATGTACAATTCGTCTTCACCAATCCTCTCAAGAAAACTAGTGCATATGAATTAACCCCCATTTAATACAGAAATGAGCTTCAAAATGCAGTTTAACATAACAGAACTGATATTTTAAATCAATGGGATACCAAATATACTCAGATATACCCAGTCTTGATCATTTTTCATTCCAATTTAGCCGAATTTACAAAATATGTTGATCTGCCAATTGTACATTTTCTGAAAATCTGACCCATTTATATTAGCAAGGTCACACACGTAATCAGATTTTCTGGAATTGTACACATGCCAATTTCCAGACCCTGTTTCTTGCCATGTTTCATAACGTGTGAAACAAACCCCTGGTTTAATTCATATGAACAATTTTCTATAGCGGACCTATTTGGGTCAGATTTTCCGAAAATGTACACTTTGCCTTTACCAATCCTCTCAAATAATCTACTTTTAAGACAGACAAAAATGAGCTTCAAAATGCAGTTTAACATAACAGAACTGATACTTATAATCAATGGGATACCAAATATACTGAGATATACCCAGTATTCATCATTTTCAGCTTAATTTAGCTTAATTTCCTAAATGTGTAGAGCTGCCAATTGTACTTTTTCTGAAAATCCGACCTATTTGTCAAAACATTACCTACAATTCTGATGATCCTGATGAAGGTCGAATGTAAGACCGAAACGTAGATCGCCCCAACACATTAAACCTCCTTCAAATACAAACATCTGTGTCCCTTCGTGTTTCGAGTTGTCTCAATCACTGAGAATATTACCTACAATTATTTAACGAATGTCCCGATTTTATCTGCACATATATTAATCATTTTATTAATTAGAGTGTGTATTTACCTACTTTGGGCTTGACCTTTCCGTATATTACGCTATATAGATCTAGCTATAACAAAAACCTCCAAAATAGAAACAATGTAATGTTGATTCCTGAATACAACTATTTAAACAAACATTATTTATCACAGGGCCCTGGCCAGGCGTGTATGATAATAACTAATACAATAACTTTAGCGGCATTGATTAATCTTTCTTCTTTTTTTTTCCGTTACTATTTACTCCAATATAAGGTGGCATTTGTATTTATGTTTTGATCTGTTCTATTCGTATACTCTTTCAGAGTATACGAATAGGGGGGGGGATTAGACCAGATTAAAAGCTACCTTCTTTGTATTATTTGTACTGTAGGCTACTTATTTCTTGTATTCAGTCCTGTACCTTTCAGATCCAGTATTTCTGCATTTTTAATTGTTTGTTTTGCATTAAAGGTCATTTCTGGAATTATTTGTTCATATTGTTGTATTTTGTCTTGACCTTTCCAACCGATTCCACAAATGTGTGACAGTCATATCGATGCTACCAAAGCTTGCCTGCATAGTAGTAGCCCTTTGATTTGATAATTCTTTATTTGCCAATCTGTCACATAAAACTATGTGTAGAAGGTATTGACAAAAGGGTAAACTGGGTTGTATCATGACTCATATTAACATCTGTAGATGAGAAACGTAATTCGGTCTTTTATGATTTTGCCATGTACTGACACCAGACGGCATCGGCTGTCTGAAAAGGAGGCTGGGGTCGACACAACACTGCTGTAGCATATGCCTACAGAGTATTTATATGATCGGTTAACATTATAAATGAACGCTATCTCATTTAAAGCAGCTTAATTATTAAGAAAAACATTTACATGAAGTTACTAGTTAGGCAAAGTGATTCCCAAGGTGGAATTTTCATACATCAAGCCCCTGAAATCCCCGATCCCATAGCGATTGGCCTGGCCCGGTTGCAATGTGTTGAATAAAATGGTAAAAGTACAGAAGAAAACCGTTGATACGCCTTATACCAGGCGGCGCCATCACCATTCTAGGACAACCAAATTACAACAAGAAATAGTTAACAGTGATCAGTTTACATTTATATATTTATTTCCGGTTCATGTAGAAGATTGCGTTTCCAAGGGAAACCAAGATTGATGTCAGTTAAATATAAAATTCGAGAGGGAGGTATAGTAGGAGGGAGTGGAAGGGGAGACAGAACACATGAAATCCTTATCCCATATATGACTGGTCAGTCCATGTAATTCTGTTGGTCCCTTTAACACTTTGCATATGAGGCATATTATTTCTCAGCTTGCCACTTTAATTCACACATGGTCTACCCTTTAATTCACACCTAAACGCCATCCCCTCCCCCTCCCAGCCATTACCAGCATGATTCTGATCCCATCTACTGATATCAGAATCAACAGATTCTTCACACTGATATCCAGGATGGGAGGAGCCAAGATGCTATCAATGATTGACAGATCTCACCCCAATTCAATTAGATTGATGATAACATCAATCTAAAAATCATAACGTGCATTTTCCATTGCCACGGCCTGAAGTACTCTTGGTGTACTATTATTTGTAAACAAAGGGGCAGCACAGGAGGTTCTGGCTACTGCCACTGGAGGCATCACCTCACCCAGTAATATTAGTGATGTGTTACAGAGTCGCGAAATTGATATTTCAATGTGGTTTTATTCACATGCCCCTTTTGTAGGAATATTCTCTTTTTTGGTATCTACCGCTTGAAGTTGTATGAATAGATTTACCCAATGTTGAGATAGTATATAAAATATGTCCTTGGGTTCCTAAGGTCATCTTATGGAGTATATTTAACTACTTTACTAGTAATTGTCCACCCAGTTTTTTTCACAAACAAAATATATAATAAATACTTTTAGATTTCCTAAACATTAACATCGTTAGAATCCACTTAATTTTCCAAATCAATGATGGTATCTCAACCATTGATGACGTAGTACCATTAAAGGGACTCCATAATTGAAAATAACGGGATGCTTGAATGAAGGTGCAGAAATATTCTTAATTTAATTACGATAAAGAAGAGCCTGTTGATAGGGACCTCACTAGGAGTATATAAAGACAACATGAGGCAAAAGGAAACACAAGAGCACTGATTCAGATTTTATTGCTGTATTCAACACTTTTTCTTGTCATGTTTTAGAAGGCAAGTTTCAGTCTATCAGTTTGTTGGAATGGATGAGATGAGTTTAATACTCTTCTCCTTCCCCTTCATCCTCACCCTCAACACTGTCAACTCCAACCTCTTCATAATCTTTCTCAAGGGCAGCAAGATCCTCACGGGCCTCAGAGAACTCACCCTCTTCCATACCCTCTCCTACGTACCAGTGGACAAAGGCACGTTTGGCATACATGAGATCAAACTTGTGGTCAAGACGAGCCCAGGCCTCAGCAATGGCAGTTGTGTTGCTCAACATGCACACGGCACGCTGTACCTTAGCAAGATCACCACCTGGCACAACAGTTGGTGGCTGGTAGTTGATGCCAACCTTGAAACCAGTTGGGCACCAGTCTACGAACTGGATGGTACGCTTGGTCTTGATGGTGGCAATGGCTGAATTGACATCCTTGGGGACAACATCTCCACGGTACAACATGCAGCAGGCCATGTACTTGCCATGACGTGGGTCACATTTCACCATCTAAAAAGGCAGATAGAGATTATTAGAAGATTATTGCCATTGCCATTGCTATTGCTAGTACTTTTATCATGTCATAGCATCAACAGTAGTATTGTATTGGTAGAAGTTAAATACATTACACACACATTTCATTGCATTCAATCAACTACATCAATCCAGATTTGAAAAAGTGCTAAAAACCCTCAGAAATAGATAATGACATACCTGGTTGGCTGGCTCAAAGCAGGCATTCGTGATTTCACCAACTGAGAGCTGCTCATGGTAAGCCTTTTCAGCAGAGATGACTGGGGCATATGTGGCCAGAGGGAAGTGGATACGTGGGTATGGCACCAAGTTGGTCTGGAACTCTGTAAGATCAACGTTGAGGGCACCATCGAACCTGAGGGAAGCAGTGATGGAGGAGACAATCTGACTAAGCAACCTGTTTAGGTTGGTGTATGTTGGGCGCTCAATATCCAAGTTACGGCGGCAGATGTCATAGATGGCCTCATTGTCAACCATGAAGGCACAGTCAGAGTGCTCAAGGGTGGTATGAGTGGTGAGGATGGAGTTGTATGGCTCAACGACAGCTGTGGAGACCTGGAATATAAAAAAACATTCTATGTGAACATAAATTTTCCTCAGAAGAATATTTTCTCTGTATGAAATGATTAAAGTAATAGGCAATTCAGTGTATTTTGTTCTATTCCATTTTGACTCAGCATTATGTCAGACATAAAAGCATTTATCTAAAGGTATGAGGCTTTTGATATAATGTTTTATGCTCCAGAGGGACCTTACCTGTGGGGCTGGGTAGATCGCAAACTCAAGCTTGGACTTCTTTCCGTAGTCAACGGAGAGACGCTCCATGAGAAGGGAGGTGAAGCCAGAGCCAGTGCCACCACCGAAGGAGTGGAAAATGAGGAAGCCCTGGAGACCAGTGCACTGATCAGCCAGTTTCCTGACGCGGTCAAGGACGAGATCAACGATCTCCTTACCAATGGTGTAGTGACCACGAGCATAGTTGTTGGCAGCATCCTCCTTACCAGTGATCAACTGCTCGGGGTGGAAGAGTTGACGGTAGGTTCCTGTGCGGACCTCATCTGCAAGAAAAAAAGGTTTTTAAATTGATTTACTAAATGTAGAGGATATATATTGAGACATTTCATTATTTGCAGATATGAATGGTGGTGAACACATTTAATTGTAAGAAATAAGCTGCCCCTTTTGTCTATTTGCCATACTAAGAACTTATTTCTTATATAGTTTGTAGTTACTACAACTCCACTGAAGTTTTGTCTGATTAGATATTTCATGTAACTTCCTTACCAACTACTGTTGGCTCAAGATCAACGAAGACAGCACGTGGGACATGCTTGCCGGCACCAGTCTCAGAGAAGAAGGTGTTGAAGGAGTCATCACCACCTCCAATGGTCTTGTCAGAGGGCATTTGGCCATCAGGCTGGATACCGTGCTCAAGGCAGTACAATTCCCAGCAGGAATTGCCCATCTGCACACCAGCCTGGCCAACGTGGATCGAGATGCACTCACGCTGTAAACGAAAAACATAATGTATATAATTAGGCATACCAACAGGAAAGCTACGATCAGACATGGAAATTGTCACATTTCATGGAGTACCATTCAACCTCAAGGGTTTCATATTTACATCCATATTAAGGGAAACAACATCACATCTCATCCAAATGAAATAAGTGGCCTGGGTATGCACTATTAACGGATTAGTGTATGATATTGAGGTCGGGAACAGGGCTCTGTTTGTTGATAACACCTAAGGCAAAATAGATGATGTTATCAGCATCAGAACCCGGTTCCTGTCCAAAATGGAGATAAAATCATTTGTTAAGTTGTTATGACTCCAATCTCTTCAAAACGCTGCTTTAAAGATAATTCTCGGACTCCCTAGACTGACTAGTTCAGCGCAGATACATAAGGAGCTTGACATACCTTCATTACAGAATAGGAGAGAGTCGCATATTCTAGACCTTGCTTATTTAAGGTCGAAAAAAATGGAAAATACTGATGATAGGAAAATTAACATTCGTGGATTGGCAAAAGGAAAAAACTCTTAGTACCTCACCCAAAGAATGAGATATTCAAAAGGTCTTATATTTTTAAGTTGTCTTCTTTATGGAATGGATTGCCAGATGAGCCTCAATTGTTGGCCACAAGAAAAGAGTTCAGACCTTATTTGTGTCTAGACTTTCCTGTCGCTTTTGATAAATACTTACAAGAAGATATAATTCAGATTTAATCTGAATAAATTATTATTACAATATAACCAAGGCGCATAATGCCATTTCATGATCGAGATATCAATATTTGTTTACTTAACCAATTTGTTCAATCAGATTTTTATAACAAGCTTTTGTTTAAAGATACAAACAAACGATTAGGGTTCCTACTCCACAATACCTATACCATATCTAGCTTTCCTGACTTCGTACCATGTAGGGATTATTACCGGACATACCTAATCCCTTTCCAGGATTATTACAGCTATCTTTCAAGTGATTATCATCATGTATGTATAAAAACGCCCAAACTATCTGCCAAGTGGAAAATGCAATACAACGGACTCTCAGGATCCCGCCTCAGCGATTATATTGAGAATGCTCCATAAAAAACGTGGTTCACACGATTATGGTCATATGTGATCTGTTTTAGGTAGATGAGTTCAAGTAACTATGAATAGATTTTGAGATATCACCATATTTGAAAAGATGAGATTAAGCCGATTCCAATGATAGTAAACACTATACATCTAATAAGTATTTCTATATTTTGAGTTTGATATTTTTATTATTGAAAAAAAAAGTTTGCAATATTTCTGGGTGGGTAATGTCCATGCAGCAAAGTAGCCTGAAATTTGGTAGATAGATTCATATGACTACAAGTGCTAAACTCCCTCAAGATTAGAACATTTCAATAAAGAGCTCTAGTGAATAAATCACTTTGAAAAATATCAATTTTGCGACTTATGACTCATTTTGACACATCACATATTGGTTATGTGTAGATGTATAATTATATCCCATGATTGCGATATATAGCCTCCGCATCCACTTCATTAATGTTTATGAACTTTCATCCAAGGGCAACACTTGATTTGTACCATTTTTGTATTTTTTAAACAAATTTTATTTCAATAAACAATTTCACACAATTGGTACGTTTCAAGTCACCGAAAAGACAATAATTATTATTATGTGAATAAACAAAGTATAGGAATATACACAAATTATTGTATTATGAGAAATTCACATTTTACACGACACTATATCTCTTCAGACATTTGTAGACATATAGAAGTTTAGCAAAGTCCATAAACTATATTATTATACACGCATTCAATACTGAGGCCCCGACAGCCGCACATTACTTGTAACGTGGTATTGGACTAGTACATTACCAGCGCGTTGTCCTAGTCCGGTGGCGCAAGATTGCCGACGCAAGGTTGCCGACGCAAGTTTGCCGTGTGCGAGGGCTTTCTTTCTCCAACATTTCAACTGTTTCTAGTTATATTCCTCTTGTACGAACACCAGATATGGCAAATTATGTTAATGTATCTTTAATTAAGCAGGTTTTGCATGCAAAACTAGGCATGTATAATAATCAACTTATAGGACTCGTTGCCGCACGGAGCGTAAATAAAGGACTCGACCTGCGGTCTCGTCCTTTATTTACGCTCCGTGCGGCAACTCGTCCTATAAGTGCTAAATATAGTTTAGCGATGGTTTTCAAGGTTATACCTTCCACAATATCAATCGATAGGCTACCCTTTTAACGCCTAACTTAAAGTAAAAATAAGAATAAACATTTTTTTATACATTTTTAGGTTTACGTGAAAATTAACTAGTTAGTTTTGACAATGCAAGTTGCTATCGTATGGCTGCCATCTGTATAAAAGATTGACAGTACTCCTAGACATATTAAATATTAATAATACAATTCTCGGGCCAATTTCACAGCGTTTCTTTGAAATATTTATTGATTTCGGGCCAAGTTTTTTCATTTTTATGCGTGGGGAGATGTTATTCCACAAAATAGGTCCCTGAAAGTGAGGAGAACTAGATATTTTTGCAGAGCTGGCCGTAATACATAATAAGTTAGGACCTTCTGCCTGCCTAGTTTGACGAGGCATTACTTGAAGCAGTTCAGGCTTGGTTGATCTGGTTGTCATTAGATCAAGGATAGCAATTTTGCCCCTAATATTTAAATCTCTGATATTACAACGATTTTCTTTATTTCATTCGTTGACAGGTCCTGTTACTAATATAAGACGAACCGCACGATTTACCATCATTTTTTGGTTTATACCTTATCACTCACACGCTGTACATTGGTGTTGGGTCTTATACATGTTAATATCTTATCTAAAAATGTTATAAAAGGTTCTATGTTCGTATACAATCCCACGTGTTCTACACTTATACAGGACTTACACTGAGAATATTACTCTTGTAAAATATCTAAGCCCGAATAACAACTTTAAACAACAAAAACAAAATAGACTGTGCAGGGGAAGCTATAGGGGTGATTATACCCATAGATCTATACCCATCCTGGTCGGTCATTTTGGGGGACATTCATTAAGCTACAACTACAGATGAGCATGGAATAAAGAAGAAATGAGAGACATGGAGAAGGTTACTTAGGGAAGCTATAGCTGATCAACTGATCGAACAGTTCATCCTCACACACTCCACCACTAATAAACTAACTCAAGAAGATAAGACAATCCAGACCCCCCCCCCCCCCACCCCCACCACCTATAAATGGGTCAGATTTTTAGAAAATGTACAATTCACCTTCACCAATCCTCTCAAATAACCCACATTTCAGATGAAAATAAAGTTCAAAATACAGTTCAACCTAACCAAACAGTTTGCTAGAATCAATGCAATACCGAATATACTCGAATTTACCCTGTATTGACCAAATTGCAGCCTAATTTAGCAGAATTTACTCAATGTGTACAGCTGCCAATTGTACATTATCTGAAAACCTTATCCTTACTGTCCATGACCAAACAGAGGATCATCCCAATGTCAATGGGACACTTGGGATGCATTGAATAAACAAAGACAGATTGGGACGCCCATTTAAAGGTGTCTGCAGCCTGTAGGAAATTGGTTTATTGTCCCCACCTTTGTACCCACAGTCAAAAGTAGCCTATGTACCCACAGTCAAAAGTAGCCCATGAAGCACGCAGAGATAGGCAAACAATATGTGATCCGTTTTAGAAAAATAGGTCATAAGTCGCAAAATATGGATTTTGAGATATCACCATATTTGAAAAGAGGAGATCAAGCTGATTCCAATGATAGTAAACACTAGGACACCTAATAAGTATTTCTATATTTTAAGTTTATATTTTTGTTGTTGAAAACAATTAGTTTGCAATGTTTCTGGATGGGGAATTAACAGTGAAGTAACTGAATATACTCCATATGAAGGCCTTCAAAACGGAAGGATGTATTAAATAAAATGACTTGAAATGTGTTACATAGATGTATGTATGACTATAAATGCTAAACCCTCTCAAAATCAGAACATTTCAATAAAGATATCTTGTGAATAAAACACTTTAAAAAATATCAATTTTGCGACCGGTGAGTTATTTTCCTGGAACACATCACATATATAGTATGTATGTCCTCTCGCAGTTGTTCCGCCTATTGTATTGCGCATTACTCTTGAGACTTGCGATAAAGAGACGAGATAACAATTCGAATTGGTTTTTCTTTTAGCTATTAGATACTTTATGACGATTCAAAACCCAAAACAAAGGTTTATATTTCAATATTTGTCCATGCTTGGGGCATAATTATAATAAATAGTGAATGGAATTCTGTATTGGTAATTTGAATATTTATTGTACTCGATTGCTGTGCTACCACTGTCACTACAAAAAACCAGCATTTGCCGTTTGTAGCTAAAAGAATCTTTTTGTCGTTTGCCATTTATTAAGTCTTAATTTGAGTAATATAGACGATTTTTTTCACTAATATAGGACTGTTAGGTCTATGTAGATTTGTCAGAGTAAGAAAGATATGTCGAAATATTGACTTGAATAAATAATAATAATATCAATATATTTTGTAGCAGACCTTTTAAAAATACATATATTCTGTAGAAGGAAGGTGTCCCCACGACCGCCATTTTCTCCACAATGTTTGTCACATTTTTCAATATTTCCCAAAGAAATTGGCAAACTTTTCTTATTATAATTGCCTATTGGAAGGTCTGAACGTTTTTAAAATCGTTTATCATTCGCGTAACATTACCTCAATTAAACCAACCACACAATTTACTAATTTTGGTAATAGAAGTTTATTAAATTCCATAATAGCTCGCTATGATCAAATCCGCTATGGTATGCATATGGGTCAGATTTTCAGAAAATTAACAATTCACTTTCACCGATCCTCTCAAATAACCCAAATTTCAGGCGAAAATTAAGTTCAAAATACAGTTCAACCTAACCAAACAGATTGCTAGAATCAATGCAATGCCGAATATACTCGAATTTACCCAGTATTGATTAAATTGCAGCCTAATTTAGCAGAATTTACTCAATGTGTACAGCTGCCGATTGTATATTTTCTGAAAATCTCCGTTTCAGGATGAGTACCCAGGAGTATTTGCTACACCCGTAATGATTACCGTTGGCCTTCATAGTTGTACGTCACACTACAATACCATGCAATTAGATTGGCCCAGTTGTCAGAAAATGTACAATTCGTATACCAATCCTCTCAGATAACCCAAATTTAAGACAAACATGAGGTAGAGTTCAACCCAGGTTTCTTTTATTCAACGCAATACCAAATATATTCAGATATAATATTATACATTATTATACACGCATTCAATACTGAGGCCCCGACAGCCGCACATTACTTGTAACGTGGTATTGGACTAGTACATTACCGGCGCGTTGTCATGGTGACGCAAGTTTGGTGGCGCAAGATTGCCGACGCAAGGTTGCCGACGCAAGTTTGCCGTGTGCGAGGGCTTTCTTTCTCCAACATTTCAACTGTTTCTAGTTATATTCCTCTTGTACGAACACCAGATATGGCAAATTATGTTAATGTATCTTTAATTAAGCATGTTTTGCATGCAAAACTAGGCATGTATAATAATCAACTTATAGGACGAGTTGCCGCACGGAGCGTAAATAAAGGACGAGACCGCAGGTCGAGTCCTTTATTTACGCTCCGTGCGGCAACTCGTCCTATAAGTGCTAAGTATTTATTATCTTTCAGCCTAATTGATTTAGCAGAAATTACTAAATGTGTAGAGCTACTGATTGTAATTTCCCTGCCAACCAGCCAATCCAAATGAAATGTATCACTAATAAAATGTGACATTTTATCGATAGAATTAGTTAATAAAAGATAATATATCATATACATGTTGTTGATGAAATATCACTCAAGTCGTCATCTTCGAAAGTTTCATTTTATTCCAATATTTCGGCCTATTTCTATTGTACGGGCTCCGTAAAAATACTGTGCACTCACTATCATCCAAGTTCTAAATGTTGATCAAGATAATTAATAATTACAAGAAGAATAGTATCTGTATCTACTATTTCTGTACTAAATTTAAATGATTATCATTGTACCCACCTCCAATTCTAGCTAGTAATATATTGCGGTCAGTAAGCCCACATTTTCGAGTGGGCAGTACTGATATACCATGATTGGAAGTATCCTTATCAGTAACAGCATCGGCCTGCGACAGATAATAAGAGGCAAAGAGATCAGAGTACTAATCAAGTTAGTCGAATCTGTCATGGCTATATATAACCTGTTAGCCATGTTGTATTAATTTGTCATTCGTTCTCTTTATCCCTCAATGCATAACTGGGTCAGATTTTCAGTAAATGTACAATCCAACTTCGCCAACCTTCTCAAATAACCCAAATTCCAGACGAAAATAAAGTTCAAAAGACAGTTTAACCAAACAGATTGCTAGAATCAATGCAATGCCGAATATTCCCGAATTTACCTAGTTTTGACCAAATTGCAGCCTCATTTAGCAGAATTTATTAAATGTATTCAGCTGCCAATTGTACATTTTCAGAAAATCTGACCCAACTAGATACTAAATCAGAAAAGGTTCAGGTTAACCCAGTTAACTCTAGTTCAGCTGAAGATAACTAATTCATGAAATAGACATTCTGAAGGGACATTGCAAAAAAATGTCGATTTAACCTAGAATTCAGTTAAACATAGCTCAGGTTAGTAGAACACAGAGTATTTTATTTGTCCTGCTTTATAGGGTGACTCCACTAGAGGAAAAACGGCGGCGATAAATTCTGTTGTTGCCTACTAACATCAGTTCATTTCATGTTTGCAATGAAAACGTAAATGGAGGAGTGTCAGATGCGTTGTCACATGGTCTGGAAACTTTCTGTATGGATATTTGTTGCAATGAATTAGTGGGTAACAACATTTGTCGGCGCCGTTTTTCTCTCTAGTTGAGCCGCCCACAATAGATGTATATAATTTGGTTAAAAGATGAAGAATCCCAATTATAATATGATACAACTAGAGATGATCGGGAGAATAGTACCGATTGCTCGTTTAAACTGGGCTATAACACGCACTATGTATGTGTATGTAAAATTTCTATTTTAGGAAAATGTACAGAGAGGGGCACAGAGACAATATAGTAATTCAGTAATTCTACAACAGAAAGGGGTGCCTCTCCTCTATGAAAACCATGCATAGCTCTTCCCGAGGGTGCCTGGTAAATGAAGTGAAAATAAAGAGTATAGTGAACTAAAATAGTATGAAAATAGTACAAAACACTTACCATGTTGATGGATGTTAGTTGACGATTTCACACACGAAGTAGCTTAAGGTGCTGTAAGTGTGGTTGACCTTCAACTCGTATGACTGTCTCTTATATATAGTCCCATCTATTCCTAGCTTCCCTGCGTAACTTGATTAGATGATGGCATCTATTGGTTGGTCTTGGACACGTGATACTTGTTGTACCTTGGTTGCCTTGCCAATGATGGGAAAGAGATTAAAAGGCCAATAAAATGATAGAGCTGCGGCACCTAAATTAGTCCTTATACATATATATGTGTGATGCGTAACTGAAAAATGAGTCATATGTCGCAAACAAGTATTTTTAGATATGCATCGTATTAGAAAGGTTGTGATGAGGTGAATTAGAATGGTTCTAACCTTTAGGATTTTAAATGGGAACTTGTATATGTTTGTTTTTATGAATGGTGACATTTCTGGTTGGACATTCACTATAGTAAAGTATTGAAATAGATTCCCTTTGTTTGACAATAGAAACACTTATTATATTCAGCCTTAGAATTTGGTACATTTATTTATACATATGACTAAGATCGAGGGCTAGCCATCCATCATTTTTCTAAGACACATCAGATATATGACTGTGTGAACTCAGAAATACAAAAATAAGTAAGAATTGCATTCAGTTTATTTGTTTGCTAAATGCGTTTTTATTCAAGTCACCTTCTAAACTTGTGATATAATCTCCGTGGCCTGAAATGAATGAATTTTTAAGTACCATAATGTTGACAAGTCTCAAGCTTGACTACATGATCAATATAAATGTATAATAAATTACATGGTAAGCATAGTTTATTCATATGGGTCAGATTTTCAGAATATGTACAATTCGCCTTCACCAATCTTCTCAAATAACCCGAATTTCAAACGAAAATAAAGTTCAAAATACAGTTAAACCTAACCAAACAGATTGCTAGAATCAATGCAATGCCAAATATATTCTGATTTACCTAGTATTGACCAAATTGCAGCCTAATTCAGCTGCCAAATTGTACATTTTCTGAAAATCTGACCCATATGATGACAAAAGATTCGCCAAATGAGGCCAAGTTCCCTTTTTGTAAAGACCACCATATGCTCAGCGCTACATGTACTGAATCTATTGCCATAAAATATTTAATCAGAACGACACAATTCTTGGATATGTCCCAATAATGTGTTCTTATTGTATGCGTAGAATGTGTGCATGTGCACCATTGATTAAAACAATAGGGGATTTGCATAGCCGCCATTTTGAATCTTGATTCGCATGGAATTATGGGAGTAATGGTACAGTCTAAAATCAATAGAAAACATGCCATTTTCAGCATGGACTATTTATCAATGCTCTAATCAATATCCATGTGTTATACATGTGTCCGTGGCACAAGTCTCCATCTTTCCCATCATGCATTTGGTTTTCACGCTCATTTATAAAAACTCTGATATTGGTGAAAACATTCTTGAAATTTTCGATAAAAATCTTGCCAAATATTTGTATGTTAGATTTCAACAGAAATCATCCCATGATGCACTGTAACAGACATGCGAAGTGGCACATGCAAATCCCCTATTGATTTTATTTTGCATTGTGGAGATAGGCAGGGAGGTAGGTATACCTCGCTATTAGGTTATCATTATAAGACGGAAGGCTGAGATTTTAAATATGTTTTATTTCGTAGTGGGGAATAATTATCATTTTATAATATTTGATTTCACATTCGGTGAAAATTCAGTGTTCTGGATATTCATGTCAATGTCTACGGTTGAAGAATGTTCCTTTATGAGTAGATGGTAAAAAGGGAGGTGGGCGGGAACAAAATTGTTCCCGATCTTAATGGGAATGTGTCCAGAGTATTACCGCGAGATTAATTTGGGTGTGGTGTCTTAGGCTATGTACTTGTAATGAAGAAATGCTATGTAATAAAGAAAAACATTTGCCGACGCACGCCCCTCCACCCAGCCCCGTCCTCCCTAGTGTCCCACACACACACCACCACTGGCGTCGGGTGTATGGGACGTTCATGCCTGCGTGCAGGTTCATGTAAACACGGATGTACGGTAGCGCCGGAGTGGCTTTTCTCGGAACTAAAATGCGGCAATGGCTGCCGATTCGACTCTTCCCCTGGCTATGTTTCGAGCTATACCTGACCCTACCATCGTTTATATACAGTATTGATGTATCGATTCCGGCCAAAATTGCGAGGAAAAGATCTTTAGATTGTCATCATTGCAAGTAAAATACGCGGGGGAGCACATTCGTAAGGGCAAACAGGGGGATAAGTATCAATCTCTCTCTATTAGCGTAAGGACCCGTAAGGCGGGTGTGACATTGTAATGGGTAGTGATCCTGCCGATGGGCAGCTTCTTTCAGAAGCGGTTGTCACGGAAGAGTCAAGCGAGGGAGGACGTCTGGAGGGACGTGAGAGTCTGACGTCGATGACGTTGGGTGTGACGTATAGAATCCCAGGCTCCCGCCATAATGACCAGGAATTATCCATACGGGCAATTCCCAGATCATTATTTATTTTCAGAGTTATTCTATAGATGGGTCAGATTTTTAGAAAATGTACAATTGGCAGATCTACACATTCAGTAAATTCTGCTAAATTTGGCTGAAAAATGATAGATACTGGGTACATCTGAGTATAATTGGTATCACATCGGTTTAAAGTATCTGTTTTGTTACGTTAAACTGCATTTTAAAGCTCATTTCTGTCTTAAATGTGGGTTATTTAAGAGGATTTGGGAAGGTGAATTGTACATTTTCGGAATATCTGACCCATATAGCACAGTCGTCGCCACTGGCGACTATAGGCTATCAGGGTCCGATACCACATCCCCAATTTTAGCGCACTGTACTGTCATGCAGAAGAATAGTTTGTTTCGGAGCAAGATTCAGAGTTATTTCTAAACCCATTCACTTCCAATGATTTTGAAAATATTTATTCAAGTAAAATGTGTTACAAAAATTACATTATATTTTCCCCAAAATAACCTGATCTAATTCTAAATGTTTTAGATACACTTTATATTAACCATGATTAAACTAGTTCACTACAATGAATCTAATAGTAATTCTTCAATGTATGTATTTCTTTTTCGTCGTTTCAGAAATGTTTTTCTTTGATTTCAGAACTAAAAGCTACCATAAGACAACATCACTAAAGGTTCAATCGTCATTCCTTTGATGCCCTAAAACTAAACCTCCACTTGATGCGCCGACCAACTAATTTTATTCTAATAACAATGCTATGTCAATCCTATACACATCAGAAATCAAATCAATGAATTATAGTTTAGCACTCCTTTCCTTTATAGGGAAGGGGGAAGTGGTGAGATGGAAGGGGGAGAAACGCCAGGTCCTTTGGTCATTTAAGGGACTGTTCATTTTTAACCTCTAGGGGGGGAGAGGAGAATTTTCAGGGGGGGCCATCTTTTTTTGCACAGATTCTGAAGGGGGGGTCACCTGTTTTTGCACAGACTCTGAAGGGGGGGTCATCTTTTTTTGCACAGACTGTGAAGGTGGGGGAGGCACCTTTTTTTACACAGACCTTAAGGGGGGAGCACTTTTTTTCAGCCTTGGGACGTACAGACCGTTCTCACGCTAAAATCCTTATTGTATATTGATTTTAGTCCATGATGGAACACGTCAGGTGGGGCCACTAGACCAACGCGGTCTGTAGTACCATAAGGGGAACGCAAAATCTGACCCAAAATGGACTAAACTTGTGTAAACCTTGGTGAAACCTGGGTCATGAAAGACGATTAATGTATTGTGAGAATGCAATGGCAATTTGCCCAGAGATTCGGTATGTAAAATGATGAAGTCAGAGAAGTCGGATGATAGTAGTCTTCGGCCAGGCAGCAAGGTGTGTCCAAGCTTACTCTGTCCTCTTTATTTATAGTCACACGTTAATTATTCATTAGCATCAAATGGGTATAGCAAAGTGCGCTCCCGGCGATCCACCCTTATGATTGGCTGAGGGGGATCCTCCTCCACATGATCATGACCCCCAGCGCTCTCCCACGCCAAGGTCATGCGCTGTGCGCCTGCGCGGAGGATCCCTTGCCCTCAACCCCCCCTCCCCTCCCATTATCCCTGACCCAAGCATGTAGCGTCCCCTCCCTCCCCCAGTCCCTTCCCCCCACCCCGTAATGAGAGTCACGCCGGAGAACAATTGGCGATGCTATTTCGGTTGCTAAGACAATCAAACAGGTAGACACATAACAACAGATGTCCAGTGCCCCGCTCTCCCCCGCTCCACCCAGGTCCCGCGTGGCGGTCGAGGCCCAGGCGGAGGGGAGGGGGGGAAGAGGGGGAGAGGGGGACGGCCACTCTATGGGTAAATTCCGCTCGCAAGAATTGCAATTCTTTACAGTATCTCAATCATAGAATTGTCTGGTATTTGGACATTCTTATTTTAATTCTATCCATCAAGCAGAATGTTCTCTAAGGCAGTCTGCAAGCATCTGAGCTGTGGTGGTCTGGAAGTATGGGAGAGTTGTGGTTTGTAGTACATAGTGTAGCTGGTGGTTTATGCCAGATGAGAGGAAGCATGCAGAACAAATCTTATTCATCACTTGTGCTATTTCTAGGTCCCTTGCCCGCCTCTTGTTGATGAAAGACATGGCTGTTGTGTCATCAGAATAGACCATTACTTGTCCATTCATCGAGGTTGGGCTAAGAAGACGGCGGCTTGGCTCAATAATTGCTACCTTTTTGATATTTTTTATGATATACTTGTCAGTGATATATGGCTACCCTGCCCATGAGACATACACCCACTCCCCATCATACACAAATATCCTGCAGCCCCACAAGATTCCAATACCACCAGAGTCTCAATTTTAGTCAATTATTTGTATGGAGCCATCAAATTTGCTACTGTAATCTATCCACCAAGGCATGTCAGATTTCAGGCCGGCCATTAATCTGCAGCTGTGATTAGCCCCCTTGAGGACCCTAATATGGTGATATAAATTGTTAATGAAGTAGCGTCTGACTGGACCACGCTGCAAACCCAATGACAATTGCCTGCAACCTGGTGCTGCTGTCACTTTGAAAAGCTTTGCCACATAGTTCAGTGTGTTGATGACTTTATATAAGGGTAACACCAAGATTCTGATTCTGGCATTTATTTCCATCCTGAGGTACGTGTTGACCTGGGCAGGGCCAATAATCTTGTTGTAATTTATACTGAGGTCAAGCCACCTACATAACATCCAAAGGGCATAGACTTTTCCATTCACTACAATTTTGGTGAATCAAGCTCCATAAAATTGTGGCAATAAAAATTAAATCCACTATAACCCATGATTGCCACTACTGCTTTAGACTTAGACTTTAGACTACTGCTTTAGTTTACCTGGGTCCAGCCATGCCCCAAACATCAAACGACTATTGGACATATTAGGTAGGCTCTGAGTAACCTGAAAGTAGCTTGAAAGTCCAATTCTCTGGATGTATGGGAACTGATATATAAGGCTGGCTAATCCAGTTTAGCTGGCCAGAAGTTTTGGTGGACATGACTTAAAGCCCCTTCTAAAGTTTGGTATGAGAATGATTGTTTTTTAGCCTATTCATTGACCACTTGTCCCAACAGCCTACTATAATCATGTATAATTTGTGGCTTGGCCAAATCCAACTTGGGAACTGTGACCAGAGCAGAGCTAATAATTCTTGGAGATTCTTGGAGGCACTTGTCCTGGGATTGCCTCAAGGCTCTGCTGCATTTTTCACCTGGGAATGACCCAAGGCATTCTGCAGTATGGATAGGGTTAAGATTACTGAAAATTGCACACACTCAAATATTGAACTGGAAAATTCTGTGATAAAGTTATATGTATGTCTATTTTAGATGCATTTTTTCTGTTTGCAAGATTTTTGAAATTCAGTGATGGGAAGGCTTTCTCTCACAAATGTATTTCTGCGATGTTTTTTTCCTGTGATTTTTTTTTCTGGGTGAGGTACTAGGCCTAGCTAGAAGTCATCTGCCTCATCCTCAGTGGTGGCATGGATCCCCAAATCATTTGATCTGATTGTAGCACCACCACATGGTTAACTTCCTGCAAACTGTTGTTTCCTGCTTTTGCACCTTCTGGAGGTTTGGTGTTGGCGGCTGCTTCCATGTGAGGGAAATAGGCATGGACCTGCAGGCTTCACTGCCCCAATGAAATAACTGCCAGTATGTCTCTTGTAACACAACCCTCTTTAGACAATGCCGTTGTCATCTGATGACCGATGTTTAATGTACATCTGTCCACATCTGGAAGTCAAAATCTTCTGTGTCTTCATCTTTCCGATGGATTAGCTCACACCACTTAAGCGATTGTTCTCTAAGGCAATCAATGAGCATATATAATGATAATCCCTGATTGTTCCTTTGTCATCAATTTTAAAGATATGGATCAGTATTAAAAAAGTGTGGTTTAAAAGGGGGGGTCATGCAAATTTGCACAAACTTGGAAGGGGGGGTCAAGCAATTTTGCACAAGACTTCAAGGGGGGGTCATCCATTTTTGCGCAAGAATTTTTCACAAATTCTCCTCTCCCCCCCCAGTGGTTAATTATGAACAGTCCCTAAGTGTCATTAAACGTTGCCTACTTGATATGTGCTATTACACCACGATGGAGTTTGTATTACATGCTGGTTGTATGGGAGAGCGTGTAATCCTACTATGCATTCTTGTTATCAATACCACATGGCTCTGTTGATGTTTTTGGAAGTTGCATTAGGCAAACACACCCCCTTCGTTTTGCCATGCTTCTACATTGTTTATATTGCTACATCGGTGGGAGGCGTCCAGCTGTTGTATGTGCTGTCTCTGTAAGGCGCTCTCTGATTGGTCAATAGCAGGGACGTAGTTACGCGGCCCATTTGTTTCAGTCGTCTGCTAGAAATCGTCAGATCACTGCAGAGTTAGCTAGAGTTGAATCTGTTGAAATAAGATCAAACGAAAATGTCAGAAAATGATTTTGCAGCAAATTTCGAAATCAATGTTGACAGATTACTAGAAGATGATATGGAAGATACCTTGGATATTAATGTTGAAGTGTTGGAAGGAAGCAGTGAGTATTTCGTAAACAGTGTGAGGGACTTGAAAAGGTATGTCAATCAAGCAAGGAATATAAACACAGAGAGGAAAACATCATTTGCTGTACGAAAATTCCAAAATATTGTAGAGGCAGAGGGCATTAAAGATAAAAGAATAGAAGAGTTTAAATATGAAGAATTGGATGCTCTTCTAGGGAGATGGCTTATGACAACAAAGAAAGATGATGAGAGCGAGTATGAGCCTGACACTCTCACTTCCCTGCATAGGGGGATAGACAGGTATCTTCGGGACACTGATTATGGGAAAAATATTGTCATAGACAGTGAATTCTCCACATCAAGGAAAGTGTTGGAATGCCGCCGAAAGCAACTTAAAGGTAGTGGTCTTGGCAACAAGAAAAATAAGGCTGAAGCATTATCAGAAGATGACGAAAAGATGCTATGGGATAAGGGAGGTTTAGGGGTGGATAGTCCCGAGGCCTTACAACAAACTGTATGGTACCTTGTCTCAAAAAGTCTGGGCTTCAGAGGCATGCATGAAGCTCGGCAGTTATGTTATGGGGATTTGGAAAGAAAATCCGATGAAAATGCTGACGTCTACTATGAGTGGACAGAGAAGATTACAAAGACAAGAACTGGTGCATCATCAACAAGCACAAGAGCATTTCAGCCTAAAATCTTCCCTATGCAAAATGAGGAGCTGAGTTCCCGTTGTCCGATTAAGATTTTGGAAAACTTTTTTAGTCGCAGACCTGAGTCCACCAAAAGGCCAGATAGCCCGTTCTTTATTCAAGTAAATAACAAGCGCCTGGCTGCAGATAATATATGGTACAAGAATCAGGTTTTAGGAGTCAATAGCCTAGCAACTTTCATGAAAAATATAGCAAAAAGGGGAGGCTTATCTAGTGACCGACGTCTTACAAATCACTCGGTAAGAAAAACCTGTTGTTCCCGTTTGCTGGAAGCTGGAGTCCCCCCAACAGCTGTGGCTCAGATTAGCGGTCATAAAAACGTTGCCAGTTTGAATCATTACAGCTCTTTAAACATGAAACAACAGAAGGCAATTGGTTCCCTATTGAACAATCCTGTACGTAAAACAACAGAAAATGCCTTACCTGGTAGCAACACAACTTTGGCCCTCGCCGCAGGGAACATTTCCATGCCAAGCAGTTCGTCACGAGGATCTGTTTTGTCATCCATATCACTGTCAGAGAACTCTTCCAATGCGAAATTAAATGTCCATCCTACATCTAATCTCCAACCCACTTTCAATATTACCAACAGTGGCAGTGGGTCTATACAGGTTATTTACGGTAACAATCCACAGGTGTCAAAAGATAATACAATGTCAAGTTCACAACAAATGTTGGCACCAGCACCGAAGAGAAAACGTGTGCTTCCAGTAATCGAGAGTGACAGTGACAGCCAATAGCCAAATGTAAACAAAGATAATCTTGTTAGTTTAGTTTTTTGTTGGATAACAATCCCCTCATGTTGTAAATCTTTAAATTAACATTAGTCAAATCATTTTATGACGATATTAAAACGTAAGGAACATGTAATTAGGTTCGATCCTGTTGAAAAACTGCATAAACGTTCAGTTGTCATAGGACAGTTGAGGTTATTGATTGACCAATCAGAGGAGAGCTTATATGGTCTGTTTGGAAAGCTACTGGAACAGCCTAAGTCTAAGCCAATGTGATGAATTTCGTCGGTAAACTTGTGAGTAAAAACGGCTTCTTTGTCTTTTATTATTCATTAATTACTAGCATCGTGGTGTAAAAATAGAACCCCAACTCGTAGGTATTATTAGCAATAGGATTGCATGGGTCCTCGTCAAATCTTTTCTCATAACAGCACTCGCCCTATCGGGCTCGTGCTGCCATGGAAAAGATTTGACTCGGACCCATGCAATCCTATTGCTAATAATACCTACTCGTGAGGTTCTATCATATTATGACCTGCCTTAGAGGGGAGAGGATTAAATCTAAGACAGGAGGAACTTCCCCTCCCCAAATTGGATCGAGGGAGGTGAGCCCAGCTGTTTTTTTATGGAGATGTGAACTGATTACCAGGGACTAATGGAATATGCCTTCTTCCACACCTCGACATCAGATAGACATCCCCGCACTATAATTACGCTGCCATAAAATATAGTATGTACTCGAAATATGCTTCTAAAATGAATTCTCTAAATTGAGCGAATGAAATAGACCTGTCCGTCACTGGAGATATGACCAATATATGTGATGATTTATAGAAAAATGTGTCCTAAGTCACCAAAATAAATGGATTTTGACGTATAGAGATCGCGCGGATTCAAATGATGGTAAACATAAGCATGTCTAATAAGTACTTTTATATTCTTTCAAAACATGGACAAATTATTCATACTACTAACAGCGCTAAACACGCCCAAAATGAAAACATTAAGAGTAAGGGTAATTATTGGGGGGGGAGGAAACATTTGCAAAATAACACTTTTGACTCATTTCCCTGTGGCACCTCACACATAATTGTGATCCGTTTTAGGAAAATGAGTCATAAGTTGCAAAATTGATATTTTTCGAAGTGATTTATTCACTAGACCTCTTTATTGAAATGTTCTAATCTTGAGGGAGTTTACTTGTAGTCATATGAATCTATATACCAAATTTCAGGACATTGTATTAAATAATATATTCTTGTGTTTTGAAGGCCTTCGTATGGAGTAATATGCAAGATACAATTCTCATTACGTTCATTACAATTTCAACAGTATCTCCATTCAACACCAACTCTTTTGGATTTGTGAAGGAAATTGTATTCTGACTTCTGAAGTAGTATAGAAGTATAAATGATATTATTGTTTCTTTTATTTTCTGAACTAGGATAGATGAGAAGTAGATAACATATCAACACAAGAGGAGAAGAAGGGTATGATGTAGATCTCGATGTTATCAACCCAGGATGAAAGGTTCTTTGTTGACATATTGAATAAAAGTGGTTTAAAAACAAAAAAAAAACTCTTTTGGATTTAGAAATAGATTTGTGTTTAAGTGAAAGAAAGAGGAAGAGTGAAAAGAGAAGTATGGATCTAAATGAACTCTTCCACCCAGGAAAAAGATGTATATATAAAACTTCTCATATAACTAGAGCTGGAACTTTAAACAGTTATTCTTGAATCTTGCGTTTCAATACAGTGGTTACAGCTAGTACATCTTATGTTTTTACAATGATTCGAAACCTTTGATCAGTTCATTAAATCGCAAAAAGTAACCTTCTCCATTTCTCTCATTTCTTCTTTATTCCATGTTCATCTGTAGTTGTAGCTTAATGAATGTCCCCCAAAATGACCAACCAGGATGGGTATAGATCTATGGGTATAATCACACCCACCACATTCCTGGCCAGTCACCCTGGGGGCCGTCCAAGATCCAGTCACCAACGCTTGGCATAGAGAATCTCCATGATGGCGCGATCGCTTATGGTGACTGTCACTCTTCAGACCCGAATTTTTGCAAGAAGCTTGATGTTTTGGAGTTGTTGACGAGGACTCCAACCCCGTGGGAGCTACCCATGGGCCTTTACCAAGGTGGAATCGATCAACTTTGGATCATTTTTTATCTTTCAGAGGATCATCCTCCACTCGGCTGACCCTGGGATCCAATGGCAAGGTAACCATCAGACCCCTACACGCCTTCTCTCATGTTCCACATAGTAGTTCGAAGTAAGCAATGAGCACCGGCTCAGGCCCTGGCATCCAGAGAGTTCTCTGAATGTGTCAGGCAAGATCCGTTGATTGGTACTGAAGAGTAAGTGTAGCTGGGGAACTTATATACCTATGTTAATGTCCACTCTGGATTTAACATGTCTCATTACCCTAATTGATTTTTAATGTCTAAACTAATTACAGGGTTATTAATGTTTTATTACCCTAATATTTAAACATGTATGTATTAATGTATTACTCTGAAATGTATCAGTGGATGTGTACAATTGTATTGAATAGTCTGGTGCAATGATTTATGCTGACGCGATGTTCTAAGCTGAAGCAATGATTTATATTGTGAAACAGGTAGGAGCCATTGCTCCACACACTCCAAGGTACCCAGAGATTGCAGAAATAAGTGTAATTGAGGTTCTATAAGGAATTATTTCATCATGTACTCCAATAAGCCTGAAACATGTCAGCAGTTATACTGCATACTAGGCAAAGGTTTTTCTAGAATTTGTGCAATCTAATCATGGGCCTATAGTATAAAAGGGTCCTCCTTCCAGTCAGTCAGTACCATCTACTACCTGGACCTAGAAGCTGTATCACCACTATCTACTAAAGAAGACTGACTGGAAACTCTACTATACTGGAATCCTGGGGAACCTATGGACTTATTGTAAACCTTCATCTTGATACTCTACTACATTGAATAAAATACCAGCTATTCAGCACATCTCCAAAAGATCTCTCTCTACTTAGAGTTATTCTTACAACTTGACTAGCTCATCTAGGATATCTACACTACTCTACCTACATTGGACATAGCCAGCTATTAATCTTCACAATCTCCTAATAGCTATTTAATCATCTTAGAGTAATTATCATTAGGTGTCCCCGCTCCCCAGACACCTACATCTGGTGGAAGAACCCGGATCTGGAGAATTGAAATAGAATTTCTCTATTTCTATAAAGCTGAATGGCTTACAGACATAAGGAAATGAGGCCTAAGAGACAATCTTATTACTCACTTGCACCACAACCTGACAGTGACTGGATAACAAAATCAACCTCCAAGATAACAAATCAACCTACTCCAGTGCTAGTGGCATGGGAAAAGATAGTCCAGGGAGAGGATGAAGAAGAAGCAATCCAGATGGTGAATTTAGAGCATACAATGAGGAAAGTACAGGAATCCTTTATAAGATCCATAGCAAAGTTAACAGCAAGGATGAATATCTCTGAAAGAGCTCTTGTGGCTCTACTAGATGTCCAAGCAGGAAGACCAGCGTATCACAACGATAGCCAGCAGCAACTAACTCAAGATTGGCACCACTCCAACAATCAACAGATGGGATGGCAAGGCAGAGGTTATCACAACAAACAGGGAACATGGAGGCAGGACAGACAGCAGAAGCAGGGCAGCAGGCCTCAACATTTTAAGCCTAAAGTTAAGTGTTTCAATTGTAATAATTATGGTCATTTAAAGAATAATTGTCGTGCTCAAAGGCAAGTAAATCCAAAGGGTCCAAGGGGGGCAGCAGAGACCTGTGATATAATACCAAATGGGCAGAATGATGCCTCCAAAGAGTAATTATAATATGTCCCAGGGTCCGTTTTTTGTGTCAGATTACCCATACTGGATTCTCTCCCCCCCCCCCCAATAGAGCACTTGGGAGGGAAGAGCTGATGAAAAAGTCCCAAAATATTACAAAATTACTGAATTTTGCTGTGTCTTTTGATATGTGACTTGGGCCTATAGGCCAAGATAAAAGATCAAAATTATATCAATGACCAATTTTCTAAATAGTAAAGAAATATAAATAGTGTGAAGAAAAATAGTCCAGCAATTTCGCTCTCACTTGATTTACAATGATACTATCTTAGAGTGGAATTTACTTCTATCCCAATTTGAACAGGAAGCATGTGCCTCAGTATCAGTGAACTTTCAGACTTAATGAGTCACTGTCATACTCACCTTAGAGGAGGGTTAACTATAATTAGTACCTTATGCCCATTGCATCACTGGTGTAAACATCACCACTCTACCCTCAGTATCCTATCCCTATCTCTGCGTAGGCATCATAACATGCCTAGAAATCACATATACCTTGGTACAAATCTATCACACTGGTAGAACTAAGGGTTCAACCATTACATTTTGAAACCAATATATATATAGTACCAGTATACAGCAAAGGTCAGCTTACAGAGCAGTGGACATTCATCACATTATCTATACATTATGATTATAATTCATGAAGTTATTATGACCTTAACAAAGTTAAACAATGAAACTAAGGGGTGATCTAACAAATATATGATTTTGCTTGGGCTTAGAATAATAGAATTCAGAAAATATTTTAAATTTGGAAAAGGTTATTAGAAGTTAAGTTTTTCGG
Organism: Sthenelais limicola; assembly: GCA_942159475.1. NCBI lineage: Eukaryota > Metazoa > Annelida > Polychaeta > Phyllodocida > Sigalionidae > Sthenelais > Sthenelais limicola. The sequence goes on along the minus strand of OW804097.1, from coordinate 116,732,442 downwards.
AAAATCTTGAGGTTTGTGCTCCGTTTTTGGGGAGTTGATCTGCTTAGTATATGGCACCAGTTGGGCTGGGATTATAACAAGTCAGTGATTTGGTTGTGACTCTTTTGCTTATTAAGATATTATTAGTCTGGGATAAATGGTAAATTATAGCCTTGACCATGTTGCTTAAAGATCAGAAGAAACATGTGTCTTAGCAGTGACCTCATTAAACACCTATATTGGAGGTCATGACCTATTTTGTTGGTCTACTATCAGTTTCTTGTTGTTTGCTTTTAAGATGTTGACAGGAAAAAATTATGGTTTGAGGCTAAGAATTTTAATTAGGAAATAAATTTGTACATTGGATTGAAGATGATCGTATAATTAAGACAGCAAGAATAATAATAAAATAAATAAATAAAATAAATGAATAAAAAATATCAAGAATGATGAGAGTGAGAATGATGAGAGTTAGACTGATAGGAATTAGAAAATGATCTGTGACAAGGCTATACTGTACATATAATTAATCAAGTTAAAGCTGGGTTGAGCACATGGTGCTGGGATACCAAAAGCTACTCAGAAGCATGTGAAGCTATTACCACATCACTTCAGGAATGAATAACAAAAAGATTTATCAAGTAGGGGAAAAAAGAAAAATGTTTAATTATAGAAATCAAAATGAGAAGGTTGAGAATGAAAATAACTTTGTATTGAGAAATGACATGGGTCCCAAGTTGAGAACTTTGAAAGACTGGAACTGAAGATACGGGAAAGACTTATTTGTTTTTATATTGGGCTGCAAAATTGAAATTTACTTCAGAAGATTTAAGAATTTGTGATGATTAAGTGGTGTTTTCCAAAGGTGTACAAAATTTTTATTAAAATAAATTTACTGAATTAGAAGAAAGATTTCTTCTTGAACAAATACAGAGTGACTGGATAGCATTTTGGAATGTTAAGAGACCTGTGAGTCAGCAGGAAAAATCGAAATTTGGAATAAAGATATTCTAGGTCAGAGTTTAGAGTAGGTCATGAGTAATCAGTTATCATGTTTTGGGGAGCAAGTGGATAAAATGAGAGAAATTGTGAAATAAATTGAGAGCGTTTATAGATATAAGGAATAAAAAGGGATAATATATAGACTGTCCTTATTGAGGAATGCAAAATTTGAGTATAATGCGTCCTTTTTGCGGAATGTGAAATCTTGAGTAATTATCAATAGTGGTATTTAGGCCAGGATGTCAATAATTGGGTATTTCGAGGTGAGTTGTCATATTTGAGTTGCAAGAAATATTATGGATACTGGGACAGCCTAGCAATGAGCCTAGCGGGAGTAAAAACACAGAATAAAATTCAGGGATAAGTTAGTACAATGGGTAGAAGAAGACTGTTTAAACCAGGCGGCTAAAGAGAAATTTTTAGATCAGACTATGGAGGCGAGAGCCGTACCAAGATTATTAAGGAACATGTAGAATATTAATGATCATGGGAGCAAGAGGGGTGGGCTCTGAAAGATATTTACGCCAAGACAGGACTTTGGAAAATATTGTTGAAGTTCACTAGCAGGAAGGGCCCCAGCATAGTAGTATAGGGAGGCAGCAGCCCAGATATAGGATACTGGATGAAAACCACCTCTTGTCCCTGAACAGTCATGTGGCGATATGAATGTGGATAAGTGAGTACATGTGAACAAAAGGATGTCCACCGGCTGATCATGGGTCAGGGGGTAGTCAATTAAGGAAGAAATTCCAGGAATTGCCAGGTTAGGATGACAAAGAGTCTCCGTTTCCAGTAGAAAAAGATAGGGCCCAGAGCAGATATGAATAGAAGAAAAGGTTCAAGAACCAGCTATAAATAGAAAGTGATTAGGATCAACTAGGAGCAATGACATCGGAAAAAGTGTAGAAGATAAAGAAAGGAATTAAAATGCACGATAATATAAGAAGTGAAAATGAATGAATACGAAAAGGGAATTATACCGTGTGTGGTTAGGCAGAAAAGTAAATAAATGAAAGAAATTGTTACGCATGCATGCAAAATATAAAAAAAAAAAAAAAAAAAAAATGTCAGTGAAGAATAAAGAAGAAATGGGAATTCTATAGAATGTGATTGCGCCTACGCGCACGGTAAAAAGATAAAAATTAGGTCTGGAGATCCAGACTAGGGATGTGCATTAAGTAAGTACAGAAGTACAGAAGATAATGGGAACCCTGTCATACACTATAAAAAATAAAATTAATCAGGGAGAAAAAGGGATAAAGGAAAGACAAGGATTTCTCTACCAGTCTGGACACTCTTGTACAAAACCTGGAAGGACTGTTCCCGGAAGCTTGACAACAAATGTTCCAAAGGGATGGCTTAGTAGCCTGACAAAGGAGCATTTAAAGTGAGGGCTGAAGGGGGCTATAGCCCATGTTGGAGCCTAGCTACCTTCAATAATTCTAGGACTGGGGTGAAACATTCCCCAGGCAGGAGGGGTGGAGAATGAAGTCAGAATAAATTATCCCAGAAGAAGGAAATGATGTCATTGGGGAGATACCTAGTAGAAGCCTGGAGGTACCAGGAGGCGTGCCCACCCACCAGCGTTCATGATCAGATTCAGGCTAATTATTGGTTAAAACTTAATGAGTCAATTGACAACCAAGAGATGATGACATAGATTAGGCAAGCTGAACCAGTAACTCCCCCCAACACATGCAACATAGACCATTTATTCTAAATTAAACAGGGCTAATTTAACGGAAAGCTCGGAGACCGAGCTCTTCTTGGTGGGGCAGGATTTTTGGGGTGCAATCCAGCATAATAAATGCTCACCTAAAAAAACAGACAAGGTATTTGAAATAGAAATAGAAACAATGGGATAAAAATAACAGAAGTTATTAATGATAGAAGGAAGTTACGATTAGCATTAAAAATCTTGGCAATAATAAACTTATGATTACATGATGGGAGGCATTTAATTATCATTTGGGTTTGACATCTTTTAGAAAAAGGAAAAGGCCTAGTATACATAATGATAAACACATGCTCCAACCATATGATTGCGTAAGAGTAATCAAGGCTTAACAAGAGAGCATGGCACTGCTGAGCCCACAGAAATATTTCAATATCCTCAGCAGAGGGAAATCTTTGGACAATTCAGAAGGAGGCTCACAACCGGGTTGCTAAGCAGAAAAGACTACCGATAGATTAGTAGAACTTATCAGCATTTAAGCAAGTCTAGTCAGTATAAAAGTATGTAATTGGAAGGGCTCACAGCCCCATATATACTAAAAAAGGGAATAATAAAAGGTCAAGCAGGCAAGAATTTAGTATTTTCAGAATTTCAAAAAGAAGAGTTTAAAGGATTTAGAGAAGTAATAATCCAAATTATCCAAAAAGATATCTCCAACCCAAGACAAAGAAGGGTATAACAGATTAAGAACAGTGATTATGATTGAGAATCTGATAAAGACTAAGTAAGGATAAGGGGTTCTAAAAGGGCACTAGAGACGACACTTTTTCTGAGACCAATATTTAAGTTTTTGCAAGATGAAACACACTACTAAGGGTTTGTTTTTGAGAGGTGTTTGTTGTGAAATGCGATATAATGTCTTGTCTATGTCTCACATGATACCTTTATCTGCTTGTCAGATCCTGTGGAGAGAACCCCCTGTGCCAGTTGGGCAGGGCAAAAAAGGAACCCCCAAAAAACAGATGACGAACCAAGGAACGAAATGGATGACGAACCAAGGAACAAAATGGATGACGAACCAAGGAACGAAATGGATGATGAACCAAGGAACGAAATGGATGATGAACCAAGGAACGAAAAGGATGATGAATCAAGGAACGAAAAAAGATGATGAACCAAATAAAGAACAGGAAAAAAAAAAGAAAGGACGAAACCAAAAGAAACAGAAGAAGAAAGAGATCAAAGATGGGGAAATGACCCCCAACAACAGCAACAAGTGGAACCTGAGAATCCAGCCGGTCCCTAATGCAGGCATGAAAATCATTGGCATATTCACATCAACAACCAACACATAAAAAATGTCTAAACTTTGTGGGGGTCAGGTTGCCTGATGAAAATGGCAAATGATATCATCTAATACCAAATATCATATATTGACTAAGGAAATGTATCAACAAGCAAGGTAGCAGAGAAGCAGAACATCATGACCAGTGTCATGACCCAATTTGATCCATCGGAAGAAGCAGGACTCCCGTTCCCAGGGCCAGCAACCAGCCGGAGGAGGACTCCATTCCCAATCATCAACAGCCGCCGACGTGCACCCGGCAAAGAAGACCGCACAGCTTGAAGAAATGAACTATATTTAACCAAGAGTGACATTATATTTAATCAAGAGTGACATTATACTTAATCAAGAGTGACATTATATTTAATCAAGAGTGACATTATATCTAATCACGAGTGAACCATATGTAATCCATGAGTGAAAAATATTTAACCAATGAGTGAAAAATATTTAACCAATGAGTGAAAAATATTTGACCAATGAGTGAAAAGTATTTAATCAATGAGTGAAAAATATTTATTCTATGGCGAGTGAAAAAACATGTCTACTCAAGAAAGTTCAATGTAGTTATTCGAACACACCTAATAAACACGGTGACAGGCATGTTGTAGAAGAGTAAACCATATACTCACAAAAAAAGAATATTATGTCATATAACCCGAATTATCAAAAAAAAAAAAAAAATGGATATAGCTAGTACACGTGCCGTATTTAATCTAGACGAATAGAATATTTACTCCAACGCGTGAACCATGTGTTAATACAACGGAAGTCACACGCTCAATAAGTTATCAAAATGGCCGTCCTATGAAACCAGAACCCGATGGCAAACAAAACGAGCGAATTTCAGAACCTTTATTTTAATGATTACTCGCTAGAATTGCAATAGTCTTGACGGGCAAGCTAAAACCACTGTTCCAGCCAATAGTATTTTATAAATCTAGAAGATTTTAAGAACCAAAAGAGGAAAACAACAAACCACATCCTCGCGTAGAGATCGACCAATTAAGCCATTTCCGGAAGATGCCCCTGTCGGAAACCTTACGAACTACAGAGTTAGTGGTGACTCTAGAAGGATCCGACAGATGGAGGCACTATTGTTACTTCCACGGCAGGTCGATTGTCGCATCTGAAAATTGCTTTTCCGGAAAAAAGGAGCTCCTAAAATTGTTTGTATAATAGAACGGAGAATTTCCGGTCAGGTTTTAATCTTTTTATTTTCTGGCTGGGACAGCCATTCTTCTTTATGGGGGAGGATGTTAATGTCCACTCTGGATTTAACATGTCTCATTACCCTAATTGATTTTTAATGTCTAAACTAATTACAGGGTTATTAATGTTTTATTACCCTAATATTTAAACATGTATGTATTAATGTATTACTCTGAAATGTATCAGTGGATGTGTACAATTGTATTGAATAGTCTGGTGCAATGATTTATGCTGACGCGATGTTCTAAGCTGAAGCAATGATTTATATTGTGAAACAGGTAGGAGCCATTGCTCCACACACTCCAAGGTACCCAGAGATTGCAGAAATAAGTGTAATTGAGGTTCTATAAGGAATTATTTCATCATGTACTCCAATAAGCCTGAAACATGTCAGCAGTTATACTGCATACTAGGCAAAGGTTTTTCTAGAATTTGTGCAATCTAATCATGGGCCTATAGTATAAAAGGGTCCTCCTTCCAGTCAGTCAGTACCATCTACTACCTGGACCTAGAAGCTGTATCACCACTATCTACTAAAGAAGACTGACTGGAAACTCTACTATACTGGAATCCTGGGGAACCTATGGACTTATTGTAAACCTTTATCTTGATACTCTACTACATTGAATAAAATACCAGCTATTCAGCACATCTCCAAAAGATCTCTCTCTACTTAGAGTTATTCTTACAACTTGACTAGCTCATCTAGGATATCTACACTACTCTACCTACATTGGACATAGCCAGCTATTAATCTTCACAATCTCCTAATAGCTATTTAATCATCTTAGAGTAATTATCAGTAGGTGTCCCCGCTCCCCAGACACCTACACCTAGTATTGATCCCCTGGTCTGCCCACATGTCTGGACAAGTCCCTGCTAGTCACTAGACTTGAGCCAGTCTCACTGCTCTGTTCTAAATATTGTATTTGTTTTTCTATAAAATAGCTATTGATTGGGGTTGTAATTTATTTTATGTGTATTCAATCATCTATCTATCAATCGATCTATCTGAAATAAACAATATATTTCAATATGTTAGTATTAATTGATATTGATAATTCATTTTGATTGTTCCTACAAATCTATGTTTGTAATTGGTAGTTTACTGTGTATTAAATTCCCTATTAACAGTCTAAATGTTTCTGAGAATATTGTTAATATTTATCTGTATGAATTTATATATTGATATCATAAATTATTTAGATAAACAGTCAAAACAATATTGTATGCCGATATGTACAATCAATGGAATACATATGTACAATTACATACAAGTATGCGTTTGATGCATTCTCAATTGATAAAAAAAGAGCCTGGAAACAAAAAATTAATGTTACTCTCATTTATGAACATTTTTTGTGAAATAAAGGAACTGTTGGACTCCATTGAATAATGATAATAATACTTGTACATTACAAGGAATATAATATAATGAAAAATATATTCTATTCAGCACACATGGCATATCAATTTTAATTACTGAATAGATTTTCTATTTTATGGCTCATTCCCTCACATATTCTATCATTCAACATTATATAAATATATATATTGTGTGCTGTGGAGCAGGTCAAGGGATCATTTGTGATGTGTTTCAGGAAAATGAGTCATAAGTCGCAAAATATGGATTTTGAGATATCACCATATTTGAAAAGAGGAGATCAAGGTGATTCCCATGATAGTAAACACTAGGACACCTAACATGTATTTCTATACTTTAAGTTTAATATTTTTATTTTGAAAAAAAGAGTTTGCAATGTTTCTGGATAGGTAATTACTAGTAAAGTAACTAAATATACTCCATAAGAATGCCTTCAAAACGCAATGATATATTTAATACAATGTCCCAAAATTTGGTACATGGATTCATAAGACTATAACTGCTAAGCTCTCTGAAAATCAGAACATTTCAATAAAGAAATCTTGTGGAAAAAACACTTTGAAAAATATCCATTTTGCGACTTATGACTCATTTTCCTGAAACACATCACATTTGCCAATTTCACTTGCTTGTGCAACACCAAGCTGAACTGGCATTACAACCAGAGGCCAGAGACTTCCAATATAAATTATAGCACTTGTCAGCATATCAGAGCAAACTTACATACATTTACGTAAATATATACATATGTCTACCTTACCTACATATAATATGTTTCAGTGAAATATGTCAAAAGTTAAAAGGACATCCCAACTGTTAAGAGCAGATGGGAATAATGTTAGAACTATTAGAAGAATATCAAAATGCCCGATCAGTAGAATGCACAGAAACTTAACCTGATAGAGATCAATATAGTGTTATATATTTTTAAATGTTAACGATAATAGGTGAAGGTGGAAAACCCATGATTGCAATTTAGTTGCGCAGTAGACAGGAATGAAAAATCTACACTCTGTCCAGCCTCTGTAGAGCGCGGCACCCGCGTACTGGGGTATGTGTCCCTCCTTGAAGTCTCTTTGAAGTCCCAGCTCTTCAGAGGCTGGACAGAGTGTAGACATCTATGTAACCAGCAATTTTAAAAAAACAACTTATTTTCCAGTTGCAATTATAGCGGAGATACAGCTTTAATTCCAATTTACTGTGGTAGGATATACAAATCTGAAGTAATTCTGGAATCATGATTCTGCAATCATTAAAGGGTTTTTGATAGACCTATATATATATATAGGACTCACAGATGAACGAAAGAAAAAAAGAAACAAACCAATGAACAAAAGAATGATTTTTTTTTCAAATAAATTCAGGAAAACCAAATTCATGTGGCTCAAGATGACGCCATTTGTAAGTTATCCGGTGCATATGCCAACCAGATTGCATCATCTTATTTTGGGTTCAAGGTCAGTTTCCAGGTCAAAATCCAAAATGACTGATGCCGAGATACAAGAATGTCATATCTCAGCCCCTGTTAGCACTATATCATTGTATAAAACCTGTTTTGTCTATGTTTTGATATGTGCGGAATCCATTTTCAAAGTTTTCAATTTTTCTTTCAAAGTTATTTTCTGAATATATCCCTTTTAATTTCAATGATTGTCCTGACATCTTGAAGAGCAAATCCTAGGCCTTCACCAAACGATAAATTTTGTTATTCTCTTTTTACCTGTTGCTCCTAGTCTCAATATAATGATCAGTGTGATAATTATGTATTAGACACAATTCTAGAAATACATTTGGCTTTATTCATCAACTTTTGACAACTTCTATTCTTCTGCCCTATATCGATATCAAAAGTATAAAAATTATGCATGAAAGCATTAAATTTTATAAAGCACATATGACAATATGCATGAACACACACTTGAGAGAGCATTGATATTTATTTGCTTAGGAATATTTAATTGTATATATTTAAAAAGATCCACCCAACGACGCTGGATGCTGGTTTTAAAAATGGGTGTAATATTGAAATTTCTTGGGAATTTGGGAACTTTATGTATCTGGAGTATTAAAAGTATGCTTTCTCTGAGTAATCTTCGTGAATTAAACCAGGTGGCGCCAGTTGTAACACCATACCCAAATATGGCACGCTGAGATGATAACTGGGTAACACCATAGTAACAGAGATTCATTTATTACACGTTTATATGTATTAAGTATAATTCAATACATCTGAGTGTGTAACAGAGGGAGAGCTAGAGAACTCTGGAAGCAGACATGGAAGAGTATATTGAATTGTTGTGAGAATAGAGCTATTTAAGAGAAAATGTTTTTAAATTGTATTAAAAAATGTAGGTGGAATATTCTCGGAGACGGTTTTGGGTTACTTATTCTCCCGCTTCTCTTAGGAAGCATTGGGACCGTTTGGTTCTCCACCAGATGTTATACTATTGTATTTAATTAATAGAAGAGAAGTAAATGACGACTGTCCACAACATAGTCCCAGTTCTTAATGATCATTTATTCATACTGAAGGGGGCGTGTCCCGTAGAGGCACGCCAGGCCAGTGCTCCCTGGTTACAGGATTGGGGCAGCACTGGTAATACATGAGGGGGTATACCACCAGCTGTAGATACAGTAGGGGGTATACTCCCATAGTTGAAAAACATATAACATACAATTATAACACGGTATCAATATATAACAACTACGAAAACAGTGTTCGCTCTATGCTGGTTAAAAATCTAACATGTACTCTAGTTTGAATAAGCACTTATAGTGGCGCCACCTGGTGATTTTGAAAAGAACGAATCTTTCTTACCAGTTCGATAACCATGCGTTTAACCTCAGGTCATACATCAGCGATGTAGAAACCAAGATGGCAGGTTGGTATTAACAGAGCTATATATAGCTCTGGTATTAATAAAGACTTTTTTTTAAAAAAAAAAAAAAGAAAAAAAAAAAGAGGTCTAGTGAATAAATCACTTTGAAAAAATTGATATCAATTGTGCGACTTATGACTCATTATCCTGGAACACATCACAAATATGATGAAAAAAGTAGAGAATTCGGGCTGTAGACTATAACTCCGAGTTATTGTATTTATTTATATATGTAACTGCAGCAACATATTGATTATTTCAGTCATATTTCGTATCTAACAGAAAACGTTCTTTGGACCGAGAGTATTATGCATATTAAATCCTGAATAAAAATATTGTCCCCTGAAAATGTCTCCGGTCCCAAAAGCTTAAAATGCACCTTTAAGAACTGTTTTAAAAGAACTTTTAAGAACCTTTAAGAACCGTTGTTTAGTACTGTGATCAACCTATCAGAAGATACAAGGGTACATGTGTATTGTTCCATATTCCTTCCGCCCTGCCACCTCCCCCGCCCTGCCCCCTCCCCCGCCTCCACATCTAACCTCCTCTTTGTAGATCTATGTCTCCTGTTGTCTTACCCGGACGTATGTACATAGTAATGTTATATTTATATATGTGATGGGTCACAGGACAATGAGTCACAAATCGCAATAAATGGATTTTGAGATTTTTTCATTTTAAGGCCAATACAATATTTTAATAGTACATATTAAAAAAAACGCAGTATCCCTCAGGGATGTTTTCATGTTTTTTTGTTTTTTTAAAACAAATTTTGATAATCATATTTAAAAAGAAGAGATCAAGCGGTTTCCAGTGATAGTAAACATAAAGGACATCTATAAGAAGTGTTTCTATTTTTATGTTTGATATATTTATGTTTGACAATAACTTTGATATATTTTTGGATGGACAATTACCACTAAAGGAACCACATCTATTCCATATGATGACCTTTGAAACACACGGATATATTCGATAAACTGTCCTCAAATTTGGATTTCAATGGATTTGTTTGCTTTAAGATTTTTTATTCAGCAAAACATTATGCAATTGATACACTGTTTCTCAGTACTAGCTGATTTAATCATACCAAATCAGATAAAACATTTATAACAAAGACATTATACAATTACAATAATTATCAAGTTAAAGAAAAGAAAAAGAAAATTATAAAATTAAGACAGTTTAAAACCACACCCCGGGACAGTGAAGCCATTTAAACGCTAAATTATATAAAAATTCACCATAATAGACAAATAACACTGATTAATTGATATGACGTAAAGTGCCCGTAAAATATGAGAACAAAATGAGAACAAAATGAGAACAAAATGACCTGACTCATTTTCCTGAAACACATGATATATGGGTCAGATTTTCAAAAAATGTACAATTGGCAGCTGTACACTTTTAGTCAATTCTGCTAAATTAAGCTGCAATTTGGCCAATTCTAGGTAAATTCTAGCCAAATCATCAACCCTATATATTTACTATTGAATATAGGGTCGAAAGTAAGCCTCGGTAAAAACGGGGCAGCTCAAAGTTCTCTAGTTTCTCCAGACAAAATACTCAAGCAACACCTGTCATGAATATATGCCCTTAATCAGTAACATTTTGTGGTGCTTACAGTACATTCCTGGGAGAGGATGTGCTCCACAAGACAGATAACTAGTTGGTTTATTATCAGCAAAACCTCTCCATTCTCTTCTCGATATTGAAACACGCCGCTCCGACTTGTTGATGTCTCAGTGCGCATGGCCAAAAGTATGTAAATGAGCCAAAAAAATGGAGGTCACGATTTAGGTCACGGTTACAACGGTAGGGCAGGGGAAAACCATGGGCTCATCTCAGTTGTTGTTTTTTGCCATTTCATTCAGTGGAAACAGAATGGCTCATTCGCCGTTTTTTATGTGTGGAGCAGATGAAAACACTGCCCGCACTTGATGAATTCTTCACATCCAGTATTGAAAGGTAACAAGTGGGGACATAACTTAATAAACTTCGATTTTATTGTCTTTGTTAGGGGTTAGAAACTTCTATGACTCTACACAAACTACAGCAAACCTAGCCACCCTGTCTCAATCGACTCTGATGCAAAGCCCAGTAACAAAGCTGGGCTCACAAAGCTAGGTAAATTCGAGTATATTCGCCATTGCATTGATTCTAGCAATCTGTTTGGTTAGGTTGAACTGTGTTTTGAACTTTATTTTCGTCTGAAATGTGGGTTATTTGAGAGGATTGGTGAAGATAAATTGTACATCTTCTGAAACTCTGACCCATATATAGTATTTGTCAATGAGGTATTTCGAGGGTATCAACAACACCTTAATATTACACCAATAGTGAAGTGATCCACCTACCAGACTTTTCATCAGCAACACAGATACAAACACCTTCACGAGGAGAAATACTGGTTATATTTCTCATGGATGAATTCGGAAATCATCATGAAGGGCCTATAGTCCACTGAGCTGATTCTCATGCGATTTTGCACCGCAGAGGACTCCTTTCCATTCTGTGAGAATCGCATATATGAATTGGCTTTATAGTGGACAATCAAAGTCCCAGTTCAAAAAACGAGATAGAATTGCATTTAAAAACAATGATGATGAATACAACCCAATAAAACATGTAACATACTATATAAATCCAATTCCTTTTATATCTGTATTCTTCTTCTCTAGTATCCTTGTAACAAAGATTATTTTCAGTGTCCGTCTTTTTTCGTATTTTTCCCATTAGGGGGTTCCTGTGCCTCACCCCCACCCTCCGGACTCCGGTGCCTACCCCCCCCCCCCCCCCACACACACACACACAACACACACATTTTATGGGTCAGATTTTCAGAAAATGTACAATTGGCAGCTCTACACATTTAGTAAATTCTGCTATAGATTAGGCTGCAATTTGGTCAATACTCTATAGGTAAATTCGTCTATATGAGTAATTCTCCCAAACGGGTAGCATTTGATTTCAGAAGGCCATTTTTTTAGAAAAAATAAAATTCGTTGAATCTCTACAACCTTTGGTGTACATATAGCAGGGGATATCAGCATAATGCAGGTAAAGTTTGGGAAGGCTGAGGCCAGTATTTCGATTCCTTCACCTATGATTCAGATACCTATATTTTCCCTATTATTTTGCCTTATTTCGGCCTCATTATGCCCTATTTATCAAATGATTTAGAGTGAAAATGAGATATATTACTCACTAATTCGTCTAGCAATATTAAATGACAAAATAACAGCTAGGAAATCGATGATGGCCGCCAACATAGGACCTGGTTGTAACCAAAGCTTGAATACCTTTTTGTTAAAATATCCATTTTATTTCTATACAATAACTGAGCTAATATAGAAAAATCTCTATATTTCTATTAATTATGGTGTAACGGCGACGCTATATGGCGTAACGGCGACATTGGTACACAAACCTTCCTGAATTGAACAGCATCAATATTTGATCCTATTTATATTTTTCACCGTTTTCAAGCAGGCTTGAATAAGTATTAGGAAAGTCGAAATTACATGAAAATGTTTTTTTTTAAAAATTATAGGAGATATATCACATGTCGTAATGAGACATAAAATATTCCCACACCTGTTCAAGGAATTTTATGTAAGGGAATAAATGGTTTCAGAGAGATCGTGGGTTAATAACTTTTCTTTTTATCTAACTATATACACATATACATCTTCCCTCTACAAAAAACTAAATATAATTAATTATTGATCATTACTCTTGGAGTGTTTTATTCTTTTAAGGCCAATACATGTCGTAACGGCGACACAATTATTCCAAAACAATATTTTCCAAGTCTAAATCAGTTCAAATTAATGAATACATGAATGTTTTGTTTTTTCATAATAATGAACGTGTGTGCATGTATAGAAACCGTTTCTGTTCAGCAGAAGTAATATATTTTCTAAATTAGGCTGTGTATTATATTCAAATTCCATAATTATTACATATTTTCTATCCTAAAAAAGCCCTTTTATCACAATAGCGGCGAAGATTTTAGCATAAGGGCTTTGAAAGGGGGGTTCCCACAGCCTCATATGAGAATTACTCATATGTGGCATTGCATTGATTCTAGGAATCTGTTTGGTTAGGTTGAATTGAGTTTTGAACTTTATTTTCGTCTGAAATGTGGGTTATTTGAGAAAATTGGCGAAGTTGAATTGTACACTTTCTGAAAATCTGGCCCTTATAATCGACTCATCCATGGGATGCTTCCGACATCAGTGCATCCGTTTCCAAGGAAACTTTAACGTTCACGGGGAAAACCTCGATGACACACAAGAGACAGTGTTAATGTTCAATAATGTGAGTGTTGCATTATTTATATCAGAGGATATCGGCCTTATCAACACACACACACACGGCAGCAGAACTCCTTATATACACACCACCCAAGTGTGTATAGACACAAGTGTATATCTTCATACTTCATATTTGTGATTAGCTATCGTAAAGGATCCTATATAATATAACAGTAAGTCATTTTCCTTCTGTTATTGCCGTTCGTAGTGTAAAGTCCAGGCCCAAACACTTAATTCGGGGTCAGTGATTGGACGCCTACTTCGCTAATCGGTTTCCTGGACTAGGACTATAGGCGTTCTAATGGGATTATACTGACATTTTGTGGTCTTATTGGGATTTTTAAGGCACTTTGCTGTTTGAGGCGATAGGCTTTTCCTCCGTTTGATGGGACTCTCTGATCTTTGGGCCTAGACTGGGTAGATAGATGGAATTGATAGATAGATAGATATATAGATGGATAGATGGATAGATAGATAGATGGATAGAGTATCCTTTATTTTGTCACTGAGGTAGGCTTAAAAGATAGTAGAGGATATAAGAGGCTACGTTCTGCAACTTTGCAGATACATAATCAATGGGTCTCTTGTATCTTCTTAGATTGTTGATTTTTTTTAAAAATTCATAAATTATTGAAAAATATGCAGGGGGCATCCGGATTTGAACCGGGGACCTCTCGATCTGCAGTCGAATGCTCTGCCACTGAGCTATACCCCCAACTGTTTGCAACAACACGCAAACAGATTTGCGATCAATGTAATTAGATGAAAGCATAATATTATGTGGTGTGTCAGAGGAAAACGAGTCACAAGTCGCAAAAAAGGCAGATTCCAACGATATCAAATGTAGGGAATCCAATAAGTTTGTTTATATATTTGGGCCAGATTTTCAGAAAATGTACAATTGGCAGCTGTATACATTTAGTAAATTCTGCTAAATTAGGCTGCAATTTGGTCAATACTAGGTAAATTCGAGTACATTTGGCATTGCATTGATTCTAGCAATCTGTTTGGTTAGGTTGACGTGTATTTTGAATTTCATTTTCGTCTTAAATTTGGATTATTTGAGAAGATTGGCGAAGCTGAATTGTACATTTTCTGAAAACCTGACCCATTTGTATGTTTGAATTTTTTTTAATGCTATTTCTGTGTGGTCAGTCACTAACTATAGTCTGTCCGAAATGGCACATGTATGCATATCGCCTATGGGACAACATTGAGTTTATGGGTCAGATCGGCAGAAAATGTACAATCGGCAGTTCTACACATTTAATTAACTATGGTGAATTAGCACCAGGTATATCTGGGTATATTTGGTATTGTATTGATTAAACGAATCTGTTCTGTTATGTTAAACTGTATTTTGAACCTCATTTCTGACTTAAATGTGGGTTATTTGAGAGGATTGGTGAAGGCGAATTGTACATTTTCTGACGATCTGACCCTTATAGAGATAAGGTAGAAATTTTATCATCTCTACTAACACTTATATTATTGCACTATAGTTCAAATAATTCTTATTTGTCCTCCGTCTCTTGACATACATTCAGCACTGACAATTCTGGCATACGCACACATGGGTCAGATCGTTAGAAAACGTACAATTTGCCTTCACCAATCCTCTCAAAAGGCCTAACCCAAATTTAAACAAAATTGAGCTACAAAATACAGTTTAAAAAAGCAGAACGGATATTTTAAAACAACATAATAGTAAATATATTCTGATATACCCGGTATTCACCATTTTTCAGCCTAATTTAGCAGAATTTCCTATAAATGTGTAGTGCTGCCGATTGTACATTTTCTGACGATCTGACCCACAACAATAGTGCTTTTCTTATCATTAAGTCGTAGTAAGAAAAATGTATTTAGAGATACCATCATATTAGACTAGATGAGTTTAACTGGATTCCAACAATGTTGTTTAAAGATTTTATTCAGCGATGAAATTATGCATATTATATATTTCTCAGTACAAGCTGATAACAACAATATCAAATCACTAGACATATATCTTCACACATCATACTTATTATTTATTTAAAACATTTTGTTAAAATTTTCTTAATAAGGTTGAATAATTAAATCTAATCTGGCTGAATATGAAATGGAATCTTCTCTGCCTATCAAGAATTGGTAAACTAAGCCAGGGCATGACGAAAATCACAATAATAATTATATTTTTGTGAGATTGTAATCTGTTTGTCTAACCTGAATAAAATGTTGTCCAAAAAAATCAATAGAAATAAATGCTCAGTTTAATCTGATGAAATTACAATATTGAATAATGAATAATAATAAAAAAAATAAAAGATCCCCACACGAACATTAAGAAAATCTCAAAAGTATTCATTATTTGATTTATTTCAAATAATTAATCATTTTAATATTTTTTGATAATAAAAAACGTTTGCATTATTTCTAGGTGGATACTTTCCAACAAATTAGCTAAATATACAAATCACTTATAAATTTAAAAGATGATTTTTTAAAAATATCATCATACTAGAAAAAATGAGATTAAGTGGATTCCAACGATGTTAACATTTAAGAAATCTAAAAAGTATTTATAATTATATGTCATGTTTTATTTTTGTATGTTTGAAAAAAGGTTTCTTGGTGGACAATTACTAGTAAAGTAGCTAAATATACTCCATAGGATGACCTTATATACGCAAGGATATATTTGATATACACTGTCTTGTCTATACATATTTGCGACATATTTTTCTGTGACAAATTATATGAGGACGATGTATATAACCTTAACTTGGATAAGTTGTGGTGACATCAACCATTATATGTCCTGTTGTAAGGCGCAATGCGGCATGTTGACATCGGTAGCCATGGAAACCCACCATGAAATGATAACACATCCTCCAGTAACCGTAACCACAATTCTCGTGCGTGTATATCCGCATGGACCCAACAGCTGTAAGTGGGTCAGATTTTCAGAAAATGTACAATTCATCTTCACCAATCCTCTCGAATAACCCTCATTTAAGACAAAAATTAGCTTCAAAATGCAGTTCAACATAAAAGAACTGATACTTTGAATCAATGCGATACCAAATATAATCAGAAATACACAGTATTCTTCATTTTTTCAGCCCCATTTAGGAGAATTTCTTAAATGTGTAGAGCTGGCCATTGTACATTTTCTGAAAATCTGACCCATGTATAACATCACCTTCCATGTGATTCTGGGGCTTTTAGGGTCAGATTCGAGTATATATATTTGGCATTGCATTGATTCTAGCAATCTGTTTGGTTAGGTTGAACTGTATTTTGAACTTTATTTTCGTTTGAAATTTGGGTTATTTGAGAAAAATTGGTGAAGGCGAATTCTACATTTTCTGAAAATCTGACCGGTATGTATACACACACGCATACACGTTTGTATGGACCATGTGATTCTGGGGCTTTTAGGGTCAGATTTTCAGAAAATGTACAATTGGCAGCTGTATACATTTAGTAAATTCTGCTAAATTAGGTTGCAATACTAGGTAAATTCGAGTATATTTGGCATTGCATTGATTCTAGCAGTCTGTTTGGTTATGTTGAACTGTATTTTGAACTTTATTTTCGTCTGAAATTTGGATTATTTGAGAGGATTGTTAAAAGTGAATTGTACATTTTCTGGTGACTTCATCCTTTAGTATCCATAACGTTAAAGTTGCCGAACGTTTGCTTTTTTGTTTGTTTTTTAAGACATATTTCTGCGAGCTATAAATGATGGATAATAAAGGGAAGCTGGATCATACATTTGACGTGTTTGGGGGTGAAGTCAACCTGACCAAACAGGCTATAGATACCTAAATTAATTGATTTTCAACAATGTATTACGGTACTACATGACAGGGTAGCCTACTATGTATAGATCAGTCATTCTACCATGTTATTTCTTCCCCTAAAACGAATGCTAACCTAGCTGTCCTTTCTATACATGTGGGTGAAGTTGTCAGAAAATGTACAATTCACTTTCACCAATCTTCTCAAATAACCCACATTTCAGATGAAAATAAAGTTCAAAATACAGTTCAACCTAACCAAACAGCTTGCTAGAATCAATGCAATGCAAAATATACCCGAACTTAACTACTAATTGCAGCCTAATTTAGCAGAATTTACTAAATGTATGGGTCAGATTTTCAGAAAATGTACAATTGGCAGCTCTACACAATTAGGAAATTCAGCTAAATTTGGCTAAAAAATGATGAATACCGGGTATATCTGAGTATATTTGGTATCACATTGATTTAAAGTATCAGTTCTGTTATGTTAAACTGCATTTTGAAGCTCATTTTTGTCTTAAATTTGGGATATTTGAGAAGATTGGTGGAAGCGAATTGTACATTTTCTGAAAATCTGACCCGTATACAGCTGCCAATTGTACATTTTCTGAAAATCTGACCCTTGTACGTCAATCATTGATATGTATCTGTTCTTGCACCATCTGATTTCACACCAGTTTGGGTGAGATATCATGCAAATCTTGTTAAATGGGTGAAGTTCTCCAGATGAAATCTTGTCACTCATTGCAGTGCTTTTATTGCACCCAATTTCAGGGAAATCCGGATATTTTCATGTTGTACAAAGAACAGTTAAAAAAATGACTACGCTTATAATATATATGAAATCAGTGAAATAAAATAATATATTTGTATTTACAGGTGAACAATAATATCCCAACCATGGATATCGCAGACACATCGCAGAACAACGCAGAACTTGTCGCATGGATTTCAGGCCTTTGTATCATCCCTGTCCTCATCCTTCTCATCATCCTCATCATCCTTCACAGGCGGAACAGGGACGAAGTCATCAACCAACTCACCGCTAATATACTTAGTGCCAATATAGCGTACATCCTCATCATTGGAAGTGCCTATCTGTATCTATACCTTCTCAATATGCACATGAGTGTGTATTTCTGCTGGCCAACCCTTGTGATATCTAAATTTTATGAAGTATTTGTTCCCTATTCCCTCCTTATGGTAACAATTGAACGACTTATCTACATCAAGGATCCCATCAGCCACGGACAAAGACTCACCAAATGTGGGATTAATATGTTACACAACGTTCCTTGGGTGTTTTCCTTCGTCATAACCATTGTTTACATTGTGACCATGGTTACAGACATCGACGTCACACGAACTGCGGAAGTGTCTAATGAAGATGGTAATAATAGTACAGCGGGGAATGTCACTACACATATATGTGAGTTCCGACTAAAGAAAGATGAGAAATACCATTATATGGCATATATGTTGGTCATAAACCTACTTCCTATGGTGGCCGGGTGGTTAATCGTCATTTCCGGTTTTGTGTTGTGCTGTTGCCACCAGAAATCGTTCTCTCACAGAACCAACTACGCGTTGATGGGAGACATTGTAGAGAAAAACGTACGCGATAGCGTTTTGTCAATGTCATCAACAAACATGTTACTGATAGTTGTAATGCTATGTCAAAACTTTTTAGTTAGTCCCGATACACGCCGCTTGGAGGTGGTGCTGTACGCCTGTCACGCCCTCTGCCAGGGACTGGTGTGGTTAGCGACGCTGAAAAACGGACGAGAGACGTTGATACACTTCCTGAAGCGCTGCACCTGTCAGGAAACGGAACTAAACCGGATTTTCTTTTCTACTGAGCAAGGGGTGGTGGAAATCCCTGTAGAGGATGTGTAATGGTTGAGGGTCAGATTTTCAGAAAATGTACAATTCACCTTCACCAATTTTCTCAAATAACCCAAATTTCGGACGAACATAAAGTTCAAAATACAGTTCAACCTAACCAAACAGATTGCTAGCATCAATGCAATACTTAATATACTCGAATTTACTGAGTATTGACCAAATTGCAGCCTAATTTAGCAGAATTTACTAAATGTATACAGCTGCCAATTGTACATTTTCTGAAAATCTGACCCTTATAGGTTATAAAGAAATATATTCAATTCAATACGTGTACATTTTTAACGAGTTTTGAATTCAATTCAATGCATTTATTATTCATACAAGGAAGGTGTACAAAAAGGAGACCTGCATCTGAAAGTGAATAAAATATTGTTTGACAGAGACTAAGCAACGAGCAGTATTCATAGTATTAGTATACAGTGGAACCTCACATAAAGACCACCTCTCTATAGAGACCACCCAGTATTAAGACCAGTTTCTCCCAGTTCCGAATTGCTTTTATCTTATTAGATTAGCCTCTCTAATGAGACCACCAATAGTATTACTTTTGATTTGATTTAGAAAATATTTTATTCAGGTCTACAACATTTCCACACGTATGAGTATGAATATTTTCAGGACAGCCTGATTTAGACAAATAGAGAAAATAGATATAATACATCAACTCTGTTTAGGACAGTACAAGTTACGGAGTACATTCTCATATTAATATAAGATAGTTGTATATAGTTACTCATTTAAGGTACAATTCAATAAGATATAAGATACAGGATAATTTATGGAAATTAAAAACAAATATTCCAACTCATATCACCTTGTCGATGGTGGGTTTTTTTGAGAGGAAGAGATAAGTTAAAAACATGATTTATACAATATTATCGACGCCGTGCTCTTTCATATTAACCATTAATAATAGTTGATATCACTAATATGACTGTTGTTATAGACACCAGTTGGACGAATGATTAAATGCAGCTTATAACAAAGTCCACATAACCACCAATATTTCAGTTGTTATCTTTTTATTTATTTGTCTTTAGCATCTGAATAGAGGAGTTGCATAGGCGCCATTTTGAATCATGATTCGCATGGAATCTCTAATGAGACCACCAATAGTATTACTTTTGATTTGATTTAGAAAATATTTTATTCAGGTCTACAACATTTCCACACGTATGAGTATGAATATTTTCAGGACAGCCTGATTTAGACAAATAGAGAAAATAGATATAATACATCAACTCTGTTTAGGACAGTACAAGTTACGGAGTACATTCTCATATTAATATAAGATAGTTGTATATAGTTACTCATTTAAGGTACAATTCAATAAGATATAAGATACAGGATAATTTATGGAAATTAAAAACAAATATTCCAACTCATATCACCTTGTCGATGGTGGGTTTTTTTGAGAGGAAGAGATAAGTTAAAAACATGATTTATACAATATTATCGACGCCGTGCTCTTTCATATTAACCATTAATAATAGTTGATATCACTAATATGACTGTTGTTATAGACACCAGTTGGACGAATGATTAAATGCAGCTTATAACAAAGTCCACATAACCACCAATATTTCAGTTGTTATCTTTTTATTTATTTGTCTTTAGCATCTGAATAGAGGAGTTGCATAGGCGCCATTTTGAATCATGATTCGCATGGAATTATGGGAGTAATGGTACAGTTTAAAATCTATAGAAAACATGCCATGTTCAGCATGGAATATTAACCTGTGCTCTAATGGCAATATATAAGTGTTATACCTGTTTACATAACACAAGTCTTCATCTTTGGTCAGTCATGCATCTGGTTTTTATAGATCATTTATACAAGCTATGATATTGGTGACAGCATTCTTGCAATTTTCGATAAAAATGTTCCTAAATTTGTATGTAAGATTTCAACAAAATCCATCCCAGGATGCACTGTATTTGACATGCGCAGTGAGACATGCAAATCCCCTATTAAATAAACCTATCCTTATATTACCTTTTCTGTGAATTACGTCCAGGAAGCGTGCAGACTTAGGAGTTCTGCATTCGCATATTATAGAAATAGATTGCAGATGCAAGATATATTGATGTATTTGAATCATTAAATTGCGTGTGGCAAACACAGGGACCTTCAAAATTTATTTCCCCATTCTCCGCAATCACCATGAGGAGAATAGGGTGATTAAAGTAAACCTAAAATGTAATGGATCAATGTAAGTGTTTATATGCATGTGCCCTTCTATATTCAAGATCGAATTAAGTGAGAAAAGTGAGTTGGATGGGGTTTGGGGATACATAGGTTCTCTGTTATAGAGATATGGGTGGCAGTCGTAAGCTTGTCTTTATTTTTCGGCGAAAAATGTGTTGTGTTTTAGGAAAATGAGTCACAAGTCGCAAAATTGATATTTTTCAAAGTGTCTTTTTCACAAGATTTCTTTATGGGAATGATCTGATTTTTAGAGGGTTTAATAATTTTAGTCATATGAATCCATGCAACAAATTTCGGGACATTTTATTAAATATATCCTTGTATTTTGAAGACCTTCGTATGGAGTATATTTAGTTACTTTACTGGTAATTACCCACCCAGAAACATTGCAAATTGTTTTTTTTTTCAAAAAATAAAAATATTAAACTTAAAATATAGAAATATTTATTAGGTGTCCTAGTGTTTACTATCATTGGAATCGGCTTGATCTCCTCTTTTCAAATATGGTGATATCTCAAAATCCATATTTTGCGACTTATGACTCATTTTCCTAAAACGGATCACATTAATGGTTTTTGCACAGGCCACGATACGTCTAGAGTAGTGCAGAAACAATGACAGCTGAAGATGCATATATATATATAATATATCTTCAATGTAGCAGGCTCTCAGATGTGTGTACAGGATTACTCAGGAACTAGAATTATGCACCTAGTTGTCATATATTAAAAGAAAAGCTGTTTATTATGTATTTTAGCCAATATCTTCGGCAAAATCGGCTTTCAAATCGGTTGAATAGTTATTAATTGCATTGTCCAATCTTAGGCAATGTGAATGGATGGCCAATAAAAATATAAAAAAAAAAGAATTTCTTTAGGAGACAACCGTATTAGACTGAAGTCTCGAGGAATCTGTATGTATACAAAAAAATACTTAATATTATGTTACGTTTTCCCGCCATGTTTTGCTGAGCCTCTTTCTTCCTTTAAACGTATACATTTATGTGCAACGTCAAGCGCACCCAAATGGGAAAGCTTGCCAATAAAATGAATCCATATTCCCTTGTAGCCTTGTTGCACGAAAGAGTGTCTGGTGAACCACAAGTAGACCACAACTTTTATCTTTAATTTTAAAATATCGTACATTTTACATTTGTATGCCTTCTTTAGTTATCTAATCATCCAGACCTAATTTTGTTTTTAGTAAATTTTATTTGGCAAACATTTCACATTCTGTGAAAGTACAAAAACTAGTTCAATCCTTCTGAGAAAGTCGTCCAGGCATCCCTGATATTGTGTTTAAACTAAGCTTCGTTTGATAAGTGAGATAGTATGCTTACATTAGTTACCCTTACAATTTACCTAATTATTGACTTGTACATACAATGGTATAATTGAAATTTGAAATGAGAAAATTCTAAGATTTTGGTGAAATATGACAAGCACCAATTGATTAGACAATAAATCTACTCAGTCAATGTATATACCTCCAAGTGGGCATATTTAACAGGTTAAACAAGAGAATTTTATAATAGTATTACATATCATATCGCATCTATACAATTCAATACATTTTGATTTTCGCGGATTAATACTGGGCATAAAGACAATGAGCACATATAGTACATCAATTCATTACTGTATATGTATAATAATTCATATAAATTGGAATCCGTTTCCATTGATATGAGTCCAAGCGCTGAAATTAAGCTGAGATTTCAACCCACCGATTAAGTGACAAGGGAGTGACTGTGTCGGCAGCAAGGGTAGGTGGGCGTAGAAGCATGGCCCATATTCAGAGCTGTCATTGTATAAATGGAGCCAGTAGTCAAAATCCTTGGTAACGGGTTCGACGACCCAGTCTAATGAAGGAACAAGTGGTTCACACAACCAAACTGTCGGTAGGCACAGGTAACTATCATCAATAGGATTAGACTCACCCAGTCCTGGGTCCAAAACACACCGCAAGTCCACCACACTTTCGTCAGAACTCAAACAAGACTTACATGTCGGCATCAAGAGGCTATCACTGTAATCATAAAGTCCAGGGACATGTTCAGAGGTCGAATCATCCAATATAGTAGCCGTCATAACACAGGGGGAAACATTAAAGTCAACACATCGGCCATGACAGATCTCGCGAGAAGCCTCGAGGGATTCCCCGATGTCCCCCGTGGAATGACGTCACTGCTTGGGTTTCCGCTGGGAGCACCCTGTCGCTTTGTGCTCGCCTCCACACAAACGACACACATGATCATTGGCACAATTAGTTTTGGAACAAGATCGATAATTCCAGTAGAAGCAATTCCCGTCCGGGTAATCGTCGGGGATACCACCAGTTTTCTTACGTGATTTCTTGGCCAATGATCCTTCCTTGTCATCCTGGAGTTTGCGCAAGTATTTGGCAGACAGATTCGCAGCATGGAAATGGTCAGTGGCCGAAACTGGGTCAACTATGAAGGAACTAACGTCACCATCAACCAACTTATCAACGATAGCCCTATCATATTCCACATAAGACAGATCAACGTACGACTCCTTCTGGGCATGCTTGGTAACATACAGCAAATGATCAAGGTAAGCAATGGATTTGACATCATTCGTGCCCAACAACATTTTTAAGACCCTGCACATGCCGTATACGAGATTCCTATATGACAGTTTTTTGTGATCTAAGCTCTTCATCTGAATTGAGCCATCCTTGTACTGACAATAATATTAAGGACGATATATTATACCTGCAGCTCTCATGTGTGCATCCGGATCAATAGTGTGCGCCAATTCAATGAATACATCGGAGAGAGGCCTACCCATGGGATCACCACTGTTGTTGTTAGGAGGCCCGGTTGACTGGTTGAGCGGAGGGGCGGTAGACTGGTTGACAAGAGGGGGGCCACCAGATTGACCACCACCGCCGCCACTGCCACCACCACCGCCAGCAATAAGCCACCCAGGTAGTTTCAGACCACTCCCAGTACCCGTTTGACCGGTTGTATTCAAGGGTGGGGGAGAAGGCTGTTGCACAGACTGCTTCACGTCAGGAAAACGTGAAATTAAATCCGAATAATGGGTAGTCATAAGCTGGAACTTATCCACCAACTCTTTAATTTGGTCCGACTGTGCCGAATTTAAGTCTTTCAGAGCAGCAATAGAAGTGTCCTTGTCCACAGACTCCTTTTCAGAAACTTTTGCGTCCTCCCCATGTTTGGTAAGAGTCTCTGTATCAAGGTATAATTTCCAAGCTTCGGGTCCTTCACTACCAGCCTTTTTGGCAGCCGCCACCGCATCTTCAAGGAAACGACAAGATGTGGTACCCGGCCATGGGTGTATCCAACCACAAGCTCCACACGTTTTAGCCATTGAAAAAGAAATTTCTTTTCTCTCAAAGTCAAGTCTAGTCAGCTCAGAGGTAGTGGAGCGAGTGTCTGTGCACCGTCCAGTGGCAGTCCATAACCAGCGGTAGGGGGCGGTGGTCATCCACATATAGTTCTATATATAGCGGAGGCAATCTATAGATCCAATATGGGTTTACAGACCATAATAAAGATGATTTTGATTTTAGAGTTTTTAATTTACTCAGTTTTCAATCTACTCAGAACTCTTTGCGAGTTTTTATGAACTGTAATCAATAGACCAATGGCCATGAAATATTATTATATTATTAGTATCTTTCTATATCAATCTATAATCTCTACTTATTAATATTTTCTTGGTTTACTTCCTTCTTTACCTTTGTCTTACCCTCTAGAAACTGCTTAAATTCCACTTTAGAGATACATGATTTTCCCTCCTTGGGTAGGTTGTTCCATGAAAGCGGTATTAGATAATATATTGATTTTTTAATCCTTTCTGTGTGCAGTAGGGGGACTAGGAAGAATCTTTGCACCTATATCAAACCATATATCACAGACATGAAGGGCAGAATTACCATATTATTTCTACTTCTGAGGAAGATATTAGGGAGACAAAAACCGCTAGTGACATGAACTACTGCACCCTGTTCATACAGTCTGACCTTTCCCTATACACAACATGGGGAAATATAACTGTATAAACTACTGCACCCTGTTCATACAGTCTGACCTTTCCCTATGCACAGCATGGGGGAAATATAACTGTATAAACTACTGCACCCTGTTCATACAGTCTGACCTTTCCCTATACACAACATGGGGAAATATAACTGTATAAACTACTGCACCCTGTTCATACAGTCTGACCTTTCCCTATAGACAACATGGGGAAATATAACTGTATAAAATACTGCACCCTGTTCATACAATCTGACCTTTCCCTATACACAGCCTGGGGAAATATAACTGTATAAACTACTGCACCCTGTTCATACAGTCTGACCTTTCCCTATACACAACATGGGGAAATATAACTGTATGAAATACTGCACCCTGTTCATACAGTCTGACCTTTCCCTATACACAACATGGGGAAATATAACTGTATAAACTACTGCACCCTGTTCATACAGTCTGACCTTTCCCTATAGACAACATGGGGAAATATAACTGTATAAAATACTGCACCCTGTTCATACAATCTGACCTTTCCCTATACACAGCCTGGGGAAATATAACTGTATAAACTACTGCACCCTGTTCATACAGTCTGACCTTTCCCTATACACAACATGGGGAAATATAACTGTATGAAATACTGCACCCTGTTCATACAGTCTGACCTTTCCCTATAGACAACATGGGGAAATATAACTGTATAAACTACTGCACCCTGTTCATACAGTCTGACCTTTCCCTATAGACAACATGGGGAAATATAACTGTATAAAATACTGCACCCTGTTCATACAGTCTCACCTTTCCCTATACACAGCATGGGGAAATATAACTGTATAAACTACTGCAGCCTGTTCATACAGTCTGACCTTTCCCTATACACAACATGGGGAAATCTAACTGTATAAACTACTGCACCCTGTTCATACAGTCTGACCTTTCCCTATACACAACATGGGGAAATCTAACTGTATAAATTACTGCACCCTGTTCATACAGTCTGACCTTTCCCTATACACAGTTTGGGGAAATATAACTGTATAAACTACTGCACCCTGTTCATACAGTCTCACCTTTCCCTATACACAGCATGGGGAAATATAACTGTATAAACTACTGCACCCTGTACATACAGTCTGACCTTTCCCTATACACAGCCTGGGGAAATATAACTGTATAAACTACTGCACCCTGTTCATACAGTCTGACCTTTCCCTATACACAGCATGGGGAAATATAGCTGTATAAACTACTGCACCCTGTTCATACAGTCTGACCTTTCCCTATACCCAGCCTGGGGAAATATAAATGTATAAAATACTGCACCCTGTTCATACAGTCTGACCTTTCCCTATACACAACATGGGGAAATATAACTGTATAAACTACTGCACCCTGTTCATACAGTCTGACCTTTCCCTATATACAGTCTGGGGAAATATAACTGTATAAACTACTGCACCCTGTTCATACAGACTGACCTTTCCCTATACACAGTCTGGGGAAATATAACTGTATAAAACTAATGCACGTCGCTGCCTATACGGGCAAGCAATCAGTCAGCAGCATCAGTTAGAGTGGGTTCTGCCGGTTGACTTCGCTATTGACAATCTACCAGACACATAGATACGGAGGAACACATTACATAGGTAAGTGCACAGGCCTAGCTGGCTGCATGGCTGCGTTTCAGAAATAATGAGTGACAAAATTGATATTTGATATTTTCAAAGTGTTTTGTTTACAAGATCTCTTGTACGAATGTTCTCATTTTTGGAGTATATAAAAATACTTCAAGTCGTATAAATCCCTGTACCAAATATTTCAAGACTGTGTATTACATATATCCATACATTTCTAAGCCCATCCTATAAATATATTCAGCTAATATTTTATATTTTAGAATATTTTTTTTGTTCCTTATTTAAACCAGGTGTTATAAAACTCGGTAAGGCATTTGCCTGCCCATTTATCTTTGGGGATCAAGCTATTTGCTGATTTACACCCCAACCCTAACGCCCTTCGAATTGTCCACCAGGCAACAGACCACTTAGACCATCCAAAATCGAGGGTATTAATGCTATAATAAAACTGGGTAAGGCATTTGCCTGCCCATTTGTCTTTGGGGATCAAGCTATTCGCCTGATTTACACCCCAACCCTGGCATTTTTACATGGACAAGGTATATTCAGATCTAGCAATTTCTGGGATAAGGAGGTGGGGGTGGGTATGAGATAAGATGAGATGGTGTTAATAAATATGAAAAAAGATATACATTTGTATATTCATGGATTGAACATAGTCTAAAGTTGTATCACTGCAAGGTTTCTATTGGAAGGTATCCTTGATTAATTTTTAAATGTCAATGGATTCTGTGTTAGTCTGATGTGGGGTGGTAGGTAGTTCCATATGCCTGCCCCATGATGATATTATAGAAAAGATTTTCTATAAAGATCATATATTGGAATATCTTGCAGAAGCACAACTCCATCAAATCTTCTGGTGATTCCATGAGCAATTTGTGTAAAAATCTTATTGTTCTCATTTACATAAATGTCATTATGAATTAATTTCAGAAGATTGAATATATGAATAATGTTTATCACTTGATTTCATCTTTTCAAATATGATGATTACTATTCTTTGATCTCAAAATCAATTTTCTTCGAATTGTGACTCATTTTCCTGTGACACATCACATGTAAAATCCATCTCAGTAATGTGACCAAGCCATTATGTAGACCAGACTGTATGACCATAAAGTGCCTTTCTGTCTCTTTTTCTGTCTCTCTCTCCCTTCTTCTCTATCTCTATTTCTTGGGTATGATCATAAACTGCCTCCCTCTCAGCTCTCCCGCTCTTGATATAACCATCTTAAATGTGTTGATAATTTCACTCACTCATCCCTCTCAGCTCTCCCGCCCTTGATATAACCATATTAAATGTGTTGATAAGGGCGTAAAGCAACCAATCTCGCTCACTCACTCCCGCTCAGCTCTCCCGCCCTTGATATAACCATATTAAATGAGTTGATAAGGGCGTAAAGCAACCAATCTCACTCACTCCCTCCCTCTCAGCTCTCCCGCCCTTGATATAACCTTCAATGTGTTGATAAGGGCGTAAAGCAACCAATCTCACTCACTCACTCCCTCTCAGCTCTCCCGCCCTTGATATAACCTTCAATGTGTTGATAAGGTCATAAAGCAACCAATCTCACTCCCTCTCAGCTCTCCCGCCCTTGATATAACCATCTTAAATGTGTTGATAAGGGCGTAAAGCAACCAATCTCACTCGCCTGACCCGGTCCATTAATAAGGATCTACAGACTAACTATAGTTAGTCTCGATCAGGCTGATTATCTAGCCTTACCTGTGCATAGTGTGATTGCCTGTAAAAGTATTTAGTCACTGCCTTGAACTGTCATAGGGGTTATTACAACCGCAGGTAGAGACTAAAAGCATTAATAACCTCGGGTCTCCTGGTGCACTCTTTGTGTATAAAAACAGACATATTGAGTCGCCTTGCTTTGCCTCGGGATTATACACGCTAATAGTGCACCAGCAGCCCCTCAATGTTGGTTCCCTCAAGGTTATCCACCAAACAGTGCACCAGCAGCCCCTCAATGTTGGTTCCCTCAAGGTTATCCACCAAACAGTGCACCAGCAGCCCCTCAATGTTGGTTCCCTCAAGGTTATCCACCAAACAGTGCACCAGCAGCCCCTCAATGTTGGTTCCCTCAAGGTTATCCACCAAACAGTGCACCAGTGTGCTCAGCCCCTTGATATAATACTGTGTGTCCCCAGTATTAATGCTACGAATAAAGGTAATAGTCATAAGACTATCCTATAGTTTAAATTTTGAATAGATTCGGTGAGAGAGAAGAAGTGCAGACACGGCGACTGGTATTTCATAAGTGAGTAGAGGCGGGCTCTCCCAATGCTTTTATTCAATCATTCTAGTGCTGCCCGCGTGGACGCAGCCACGCCCCAGGCCTCCCGAGCCTCCCCAGAAACCCACTACTGTAACATAATGCCCCCCTCCCCCCTTAGAATGCTACTGCCTTAATTTAGATACTAAAATAAAAAGTAGCATTCCCGAAGGTCGGATACAGTGGGTACACGAGATTCGACCCCCGGAAAATTTTAAATATTTTTAACAACATTTTCCAAAAGTCTTCTACCCCCCTCTTCAATATAAAAAGGTCCACACAATGTGTCCTGAACCCTGATTTTTACTATACATCAAGATAAATCAGAGTCAAATTTGATCATTCCTTTTAAACTTAATACTTGTCAAATTTTGTGTTTTTCCCTTAGACCACTACAGAGATAATAAATGATGCCAATAAACATTGTGTGACTTCCTTATGTCTACCTGTGTCTATTCAAAATCAACACAAGTCATCATCCAGACATAAAGATAAAATATATACAAATCTGCTCAAACCGTTCGTTTGTTGAACAGAAAAACCTTAGAAAATCAATACTCTAGTCAAAATTTTATTTAACTTTTAGTAAAACTTCTCCAAAATTTGTTACCATATCAGTACAGATATGGCCTGAACGAAGGCAAGAATTTAATATAGAGTTTCTTACCCTACTCGACTATCTATAAGTCATAACTTATTTCACAAAGTAACTACAAACATGGAATAACCTTTTACTTAGCTTCCTGCTTAAAATTTACACAAATCCGTCCTGTACCGGACCGATTTTTACAAAATCCGTCCCACTAACGGGCGTTCCTATCACAAATGCTACTTCACGTAGCAGGGACTGGACGAGAAACCGCGGTAACTATACTGTCCCACGATGTCCATCTGCCGAGAAATTTCAGTTGACATAAGAAATTATTATAAGAAATCGCAGAACAATTAGAGCAAATAATCCCGCAACATGCCAATCTATTACCAATAGACCCAGGAAAACTTCACCAGAGTAACTTAAATTTAACAATTTCAAGCACTAATCACCAGAAAACCCAACTACGACATAAGTGATGCCGTCCGCCATTTTGAAAATATATCTTCAATGACATATGAGTATACTCCCATATCGTTACATACGGACCTGTTTCTATAATAATTACTCTCAATATAACATCAGTAGAATACTTTTTCCAAGAAAACACTATAATTTAGAAGGAAATCATTGACTTAAACCGACATTTCCATCGCTGAATCGTTGGCAACTACTACGCAGTTCATAAAAACACGATGTCCATGTTAAACTTCCATAGAGCGCGATTTTGACCACTTTTACTTTTAATTCTTCCAAACATGACTCAAATTCCATATTTCATTAAAAATAAATCATTGCTTTTCACAGATAACACATCCGTTCGTATCATGACACTTCATTTGAACCCTCGACAAACCAAGTTTATCCAGAAATCTTTCATTTTCGTCACCAAAATCTCCGATCATGTGAAAATGTCGTTCCCCATAGGAAATGCATTGGCACGAACAAGGCTATCCCCAATTAACTAAATAACTAATTATTTTATTAACCAATACACCTATATGACGTCGCTATCCATATAAATCACATAATCAGTGAAAAAAATTTGAAGATCGCTAAACTTTCGTCGTTATTCGACGCGGCGATATCTAATTTCGTTGACTCTCGCCAGGTCAGCCATCTTGGAAATGTCCGACGATGCCGCCTCTATGAGCCTATTTGAAGACAAATTTATGCGGCCAATAGTGACACTTAATTCCCTATTTAACTCAATGTGCTGAGCGTTTAATGAGGAAATATTTATAGATTGCACCCTGGTGGCCCACGTAGCCGGCATGATTAGGCGGTTAATTCTGTAAAACAAATACACACTCATTGCTAGTGAAACCAAGGAAATTATTAGGGATAAATAAGGCATTGAGGGATGAGCCGCAACGTCCGTTAGTTTGGCGTGAATACTATCCCACATTGACGCCAATTTGCTGTCAGACTTCAGTAAATGTTTAACCAGGGTTTTTGTCCTGATCCCCCTCTGAATTATTTCTTGAGGCACATTTACTAATGCTTTTTCTATATCCTGGGCGCTAGGCAAATTTAAATTAATTAGTCCTGGGCTCAAAGTCGCACCAGAGTAGGAACTTATATCAATTTTGAATGCCATTGCAAAAGGCAAATTAAAACCAGTTCTGATTTTTACCTGAGCTATCTTAATTTCACAAAACGGACTGTCTGCCAAAATTGACGCATCCGGAAGGCTTAGTGCGCACCCACAAGGAATATTGATAAAAGTAAATACCGACAGAGAGACATTTTTCTCGCCCCCCTGACGGCAAACTAGAACTCCCCACAATCCCATATTAATTAAAATATGTTGATCGTTTCCAGCGCTTAAATGACGCTGTGGAGTCACTGCATTCACATAGGAATGAAACACGCATGATTCATGAACCAACGTTGCCTCATCCAAAAATACATTCCAAATACATGCCGAATGATTCGCAGTAAAGTACACCAAATTCCGGCCACAAACTACACTATTAGCAATTTCCTGACAGTGCGCCATATCTTCATGCGCCAGAAGCACATATGTGTCCCCTGACGCTGAAACAGCCAGATTTTGTGACCAAAATCCTGTAATTGTGTAAATCCAGTGGCATCACCTTCATGCACATGCATAGGGATAGGGAAAACTACGGGCTCATAAACTAAAAAGGTGTTATTCGAATAAGTAAAACTGATACTCAGTCGCAAAACTAAGTCGTTTTCACCACGCCTAACTTCCTTCACTTTGGCCCAGTCCTTCCACGTGCCTAAAGGAGTTGCGCTTGGCGCTTGTAAGCGCACTTGCGCGGTCAAATTTCTGACCGAGCTCAGAATATCAGACCAGGCCGCGGTTGAAACCGGTATTTTACCCTCCTGAATTTGCGTCAAATCTTTTAAAATTTCCATAGCCGACTGTCTGTAATTTAACTGATCAGTGATATACACAAATCGTTCGAGCAACGCCACTTGGTCTCTAAAGATCTCCTCAGTGTAATTCTGAAATCCCTGTGTGGTATTTACCGTTGCTCGAGCAAATTCCAAAACCTCCATGGAAAAATTGTGAAATACAGTTCGGACCTGTTTCACATTTCTCTTGGAGAAAGCCAAAAACTCATTACTATTTGTTGTTAGAAGAGCCAAAATTCTATCTCGATTTCTGTTATTGACGGCCTCGGCTTTAATCCCATTAATTATAGTGAATTGGTTATTATTGAGGGCGTCAATTTGCGGCTGAGTCGCAGTTCCAATTGCAATATTCAGGAAATTTCCAGCAGGCTGGAAACCCCTGTTTCTTTTTGTTCTAGTCTTTTCTACGGGAAAACTCTCTATTACGTTTAGTATTTGATCATGCAGCATGTTATTGGCCTCGAACAATGCCGTCTCGACGCTGGACAGCTGTTGCGTATCCAGACGTAATTCATACGAGACGTTCTGTGGCACGTCCGGGTGGGCCGGTGGAGGAAACTCATAAGGCACACGCAAATCTATTGCGTGCTCCTCCACCGAAATCACCAGTTTCTGATCCATTTCTCTAAATATTGCTCCGTAGTTCTGCCGGAGAACATAGTGATCTGCCCTTGCCTGAACAATCAGGAGGCACAGACTTATCCTGCAAAATACCAGAAATAAAACAGAACCCTTAGCATATGATCGTAACAAGAAAATTCATCAGCAATTTCACATAAGAACCCTTTGGTCATCCTAAAAATCCCTCACCACGCCATGCTCCCGGGGAGCATAACGCCACTTTTCCTAATCCATGAGCTTAGAATCCGCGTAGTAAGTTTTGCTTCTATTTTTACTTGTTGAGCTTCAAGACCCTCTTCAGGGTAAAATATGAAACGTGTAAAGGTAAATTTGAATCCCAAAATCACTTACCACAGTGTTTGAGTCATATTTGATTTCTTGGGACAACTTATCGGACCTCACAAAGTTGACTTTCTCTCCGTGACGGTTGGATCAGCACGGGCTCGATCTCGGCGCGAATTAGAAACCTCATGCCAGTCTAGGGTGATTACATTCCAAGTCGGTAGGCGGGGCCAGGGTCAGCTACTCAGGTTCCCCTGGCGTGTTTGCCGCGCATCAAAATCTCCCGCCCGGTCTTGCGACCCTAATACGGACTTGAGAAAGTAATGAGGAGCTGTTACGCCCCCCCCACTTATTCAACATCAAACCCGTACTAGCCAACTGGAAAAATACCTCTATCTGACCTTCGCAGGGTGCCCAGAGATCTACTCCTTATAAGGGTACCAAACCGTCGGGACCAACTGCAACAAGTAATGGCAGACTCTCGTCCACGATTACACGCCATATTTGTGTATATAGGTATTTTGTAACGCCATCCTCACAGCGTGGCCTATCTCATTGCAGGTTGAGACCAAATTCCTGTTTGGCAGAATTTATGGAAAATTCAATAACCTTCACTTAACTTCAGTGAAGAACTTTATTTTATAACCAACATCCCCATATTGCTGAAAATATGCTGATGAATTCCCCCAATAGTTCTCAACACTCTAAGTTATCCGTTTCCAGCCAGATTCCCTCTCCATAAAGACACCGTCAGGTGCTGCCCTCTATGACCAAACTTTGTTCACAGAACTTGCAACTTCCCCTAGGCATCCATTCGGTATGACACCCACGCCCAAATATGGCGTCGAATGGCTTCCCTTCTCGAGTTTGGAATCCTGCGTTGTGCTGGTTAAACCCCTAAGTATTTTACATTCTCGTCTGTTCCATGACTACGGGAACACCACGCCATATTTGAGCATCAGTATAGATGTTGCTAAGCGCACTGGTTATTTTATTGCTCGCTTAGTCTGATACTGTGGCGTGCGCCCGCAGCTCACTACATTTCTGACTCACCTGATTTATTGCTTTTGTAAATACCACCTCGCTTCTGCTCCGATGTTATTTTCAAGTCTTAGTCACGAGTTATAAGTCGGCGCCCTGTCTATCCCACTGGAGTTCTCCTGAATCCAGTCGCATACCCATTTTTGGGCGTCAGAATACAATCTTGGTGCAACATAAATCTGTCTTAAGAACCAGCTCATGGGTTATTACCGTTTCCTTTTTGCCTTACTGATAGTTAGCCTGGGCTTGCGACCTGGATTACGTTTGGTCGGTACCGGCTCTATCTGAGTTTGCTCTTCAGGAAACTTTTCCATGAGTCTTTCCATGAACCTATTATTTTCGACTGCAGACACTTTCTTTACCTGTGTGATATTCACGCTCTTACCCATCATTTTTCCAGTACTGAGCTGTTTTAGACGGACCGTGAATTTAGATGGAATATCTACCACTAGCCATGGACCAGTGTAGGCGTTCTGCAGCTTCATACTTGTATGTTTTTGGAGTAATCTGTTTATTTTAACGTATACAATGTCACCCAATTTAATATCGTGATCTTTAGCTCCCTTATCATGTCTTGCCTTCATCTTCTCTTGAGCCTTCTCCAAATTAACAGCTGCTTGTAAAGCTGCCTTAGACTGAGTATTTACAATATCCAGCAAATGGGCTGTAATTGGACGAATTTCTTCGTCCACATTTAATATTGCCGCCTCCGGCGGCGTCACCGCATTTTTACCGAATACTAGTAAATATGGAGAATGACCCAAACTGTTAGAATCAGAGATATTTAGGGCAAAAACGACCGCCGCCAAGTATAAATCCCAGTCTCGCTGGTACTTTTGTACATACATTTTTATTGACTGAACCAAACTTTGGTTTTGGCGTTCTACCTGACCCTGTGTAGTAGGTTTCCAGCTACTACTGAATACCTGCTGTATTCCAAAAGCCTTACAAAATGATGTGAAAATTACACTACGGAAATTTGAACCATTATCACTGAAAAGCTTATTTGGGATCCCCACGACGCACAAAATGTTATTGAAAAACTCTTGTTTCAAAGTCGTGGCGTCAATGGCATGGGTTGCCCAAGCAAAACAGTACCGACTATATATATCCACCACTACATGAATATATTTTCGGGCGGCGTTTGACTGTGTTATTGGTCCAATAGTATCAATCATCAGACAAGACATGGGTGCCGGTGCTGGGTCTCTCAGTGCCATAGGTAATTTATATGGATGTTTTGATTTCTTATTCCTTAGACACTGATCACAAGTCCCCACATAATCAACGATATCTTTTGTCATTAACGGCCAGTAAAATCGTGCACTTACTACGCTCAATAAGCGCACTGACCCTAAATGACCTGCCATAGGTCTATCATGTAACAATTCTAGTACAGGCCGAATACAGGTGCCTGGCAACACTACTTGATAGAGTCTTGCTGCATCCCTAATTTTCGTGCCTGTAGGCAGTCTGCATAACATACCCGAATTCACAAAAAACTGATCATGTGTGAGTAAAATCTGCCTAGCCTTCGCCGCATCCTTAGGCAGCGTTTTGGAGCCAATGTAGTCTAATATACCAGAACAGAACTCGTCTTCCCATTGGGCTTGTATAAATTCGTCCTGAGACAGAGGCATACCCAGTTTTTCTTGTAAGTCACCGAAAAATGCTCTGTCAACTTTAGGTACTTCATTAGCTAACGCCTTTCTTTTAGACACAGCCCTACTTGGTTGGGCGTGCGACTTGGCTATCCCTGATTTATTCACTGTTTTTGTTTTAAATTTCGGGGTTCTTATTTTAGCTGCTATTTTTCTGTCTTCCCTCAATTTCTCAGATATTGCAGTTTTCTGCTTAGTAGATTCCCTTGTCTGCGCCACGTTTATAGTATAAAACGATTCTTTCTTACCAGCAGGGCGTCCAAATCTCTGAAAAACCGGTTCCAACACAGCTACCTTCTCATTACATGAATCCCCACATACAGAAACACTGGCCAAATGATGAACTTCCTCCTGTCTCCCTGAATTGATGTCAATAAAAGGTATCGTTGTGTCAGTAAGTGTCTCTACTAACACTGATCTTACTAATGCATCTTTTACTCTGGGATAGGGGATTCCACCTTTCCATCCCTTGAGAATAGGCCTATTACGGATTTTCAAGATGGGATAATTCTCGCAACAGTCCTCCTCATTGAATGGTTTGACCACGTCTATAGGATTGAAAGTCACGCCCTTTTTCTTTGGGGCGTCCAATCTCTCCTTTTGCTCCTTTATTGAAAGAGGGTAATCTCGTCTACTTAATGAATCTGGGACCAGATTTAATTTACCTGCTACAAATTTAATCTCATAGTCGTACTCCATTATCTCTTCCAAAGAGCGGTACATTCTTCCAGATAGGTCGCGTTTAGAATTTAGAGCCAACAGGGCCGCATGATCGGTGTAGATAGTACATCTATTTCCTAAGAGATAGTGCCTAAACTTCCTTAATGCGAATTTAATTCCAAGTAATTCCCTGTCAGTAGTTGAATATCTCGATTCACATGGCGTTAACGCCCTACCTGCAAAGGCTACTGGTCTAAAATTTCCCTCATTATCCCTTTGACTGATGCACGCCCCAAGCGCAGTGGACGAGGCGTCACTTGCGAGCTCGAATGGCTTCTTATAGTCTGGATAATGTAGTAAAACCTCTGTACAGATAGTCTTCTTAATTTTATCAAAAGCCTTCTGACAATTCTCGTCCCACTTAAAGTCTACACTCTTCTTCGTCAGATGATAGAGTGGTCCCATAATGTTTGAGAAGTCAGGAATAAACGACCTATAGTAATTAGCCAGCCCATTAAACGCCCTTACTTGCTTAGGCGTCTTTGGCACTGGATAAGTTACTATGGCTTCCACCTTATCTTGGTTAGGTTGTAAACCTCTGGAAGTAATTTTGAATCCTAAGAACGGAACTGAGTCCAAGCCAAAAAAACATTTCTCCCTTTTGAATTTAATATTGACTCATCGGAATGCGTCAAATACTTGCGTCAGGTGTTCCATGTGTAACTTCCACGTTTTGCTGGCTATCAAAATATCATCTACATATGGCAATGCAGATGGTACTGACGCCAAAACGTTATCAATAACAGCATGGAAAGCCTTGGGCGATGTTTTCAATCCCATCGGCATACACTTATAAACATAAATTCCGTCACACGTGCTTATGGCTGTGTG
The DNA here is from genome assembly GCA_942159475.1 of Sthenelais limicola. NCBI lineage: Eukaryota > Metazoa > Annelida > Polychaeta > Phyllodocida > Sigalionidae > Sthenelais > Sthenelais limicola. The sequence goes on along the minus strand of OW804097.1, from coordinate 116,694,648 downwards.
TTTTCTGTCTCTATCTCTAATTTTAATTTGATGAAAACCGCTTTGAGCGTCCATCTTGGAAAAGTATTTGCCTTCTAATTCACCGACAGCCTCAATAGTTTCTTCTGCACTAGGGAAAGTTCTGGCCTGGTCCTTTATCATAGAATTCAGCAACCTAAAGTCCGCGACAATTCGCCAGGCTTTGGCGGCGTCAGGACCGGTTGCCTTTTGCACCAAAAATGCTGGTGAGGCAAATTCAACGATCTCGTCCGTTTTCTCTAAAACTCCCTGGTCCACTTGTTCCTTCAACAATTTTCTCATGACCTCTTTCATTTTAGGATTTAATCTGTAAGGGTGCATTGCTTTAGGCTCATAGTTCTTTTTCAAATCGATTCTATGTTCATAACCGTTGGCACTACCTATTTTCATATCCTTCCCAACAAAAACATCCTCCCTTTCTTCTAGAAATTGGATAATGTCGTCCCTCTGTTGAGAGTCTAGATTTATGCCCAATTTATATTGTCTGTTTTCAAAATATTCCCCTTCAGTCGATTTTCCAGTTACTATGTCCAGTCTGTCTGATTTTAAATCTGAAACATAGTCAGTAGATGTGTCACTGTCTGAAAAACTCCTAAGTCGATCTGTGTTATTTTCCACTATATTGTCATTTTCCAAATTCGTCAATTCCTTAGACCCCTTCCCATTGGAGTCATTCGTGTCCTTGTCATAGTCCATCGGAGCAAAGTCATCTTCATTTGCAACAGTATACAAAGCAAGTATTGAACCCTTTTTTACACTGTACCAAGCCGTACTTGAGTTATATACACAAAGTCTGATCTTATTACCTTGGGCGTCCGGCTTTACTAACGCCCTTTTTACCAAATATGGGACTGGTACCTGTCTCTTGGCATTATCTGTGACTCCTACTGTATCAGAGATATCTTCAGGAGCCACCACTGAATTTGTGAAATAGAATTCCGAGCTAGGTGGGATTTTAAAATTTCTGTCTGATCTTATAGCATAAACTCCATTCCGATCTAAGTTGAAGTTTATCTGAGCTCGAAACCTTCTCATGAAATCAACCCCCATTATCAGAGGGCAAGTTAAATTCGGTACCACATCAAACCAATGTCTAAAAGTACGCCCATACATTGTTAACCTCAAACGCACCTTAAAGTCTATTTGGCGGGAAGAATTATCAGCCATGAAGATTCTTTTCCTGAATTTCCAGATAGGGATGTCCCCAATTTGTGCAATTATCCCTTTAAACAAAGTCTCACTAACACATGTGCAAGTCGCCCCAGTATCAACCAAAAAGGGAATATTGGTAAACTTACCCACGGTAGCACGCACAAATCCGTCTTCCACTGGTAGCCTGATTCTGTCTACACGCTCGTTTTCCTCCTGAAAAAGAGTGACTAGATCATAAGAGTCACCCTCCACATTATAAAAACCTTCAGCAGGGTCCACAGAATTCTCACTAGGGATTACACGCCCTTTACCATCTACTCTGGACAACCTTCCAACTCTATTCTTTCCCGCCGTGCGTCTTCGGCGCAATGACATTCTACTCTTCATCATTGTTTACATTGGTTTTCTTCCTGCTTGGTGCAGGCGTTAGTTCGCGCTTGGCAAGTTTTTGCTTGCGCTTTTCTGAAGTTGTGGCACCTTCATGGCCCGATTCCTCTGCCTCTGTCTGAGTTTCAGCACCTGAACTTGGCTGACTCTTTGGCTTAGGCTTAAACCACTTTTTCTTGGAGACACTTGATGTTCCGCAATTTCCACACATGTGTGTACCTGTCTTGGGCGTCACTGACTCTACACTGCTGTCTCTCTTTATGAATTTCTTTGTAAATGGCTTTTTGAAACTCTTTTTCTTGAAAGACACCTTCTTATCTTCATTATCAGTACTTTCACCAGCTGCCATATTCTTTAGCAAGTTGATTACCGCCGTAGTAGAGCCCTGGTGCTCTTCCTCTTTAGCTTCATCACTTACAGCATGGCGATTCGCCGCCTCCATGGCCTCATCCAAGGTTTTTGGATTGTCGGCCATGACTCTCTTTGACAAACTGGGCTTCAGATTTGTTATGTAAAACTTCATCTGTGTCTTGTCATCGACACCAGATTTAGCCAAAAGCAGATCCATTTCGGCATCATACTCTTGTAGGGATTCATCTTTGCCCTGTCTGCGGCTGCTGTAATCCTTCATGCGTTCGTGATAAGACAGCTTTTTAAATTTTTCCAAAAATTTTCTCTTGAAGGTCTCAAATCCTGACATAGGATTTCTCGACCTATACTGCTTATAGAAGTCCAGGGGCTTGCCCTTCAAAAACTTCTTGATTCCCTGTGCCTTCAGTGAGCTAGACGCCCCCAAGGAATCAGTATATTCTTCATAATCCGCCAAGAACTGGGCCGCCGACATTAGCGTCGTTGGCGCTGAGAATTTTTCGGGCGGTGCTGCCAGTGTTTTGGCGACTGACGCACTATCTTTTGTCACCTGCTTCACCGCCCTGTTGCTGACCATTCTGAGGTGATTTTTGCTCTCTTTTTCGTCATCTGACGATGACAAATCCGTTAGCCAATCATCCTCCCACTCATCTGAATTGTCATCCATCTGTTTTTTCTGGCGTGACCTTCTGTGAGCTCCCATGGGCATCTGTCTTGCATGCCTAACTCTGCCTCTCCTAAACTCGTCATCGCCAGGGTCTGCCATCTCCCATTGGCGTTGCACAAGGTAATCATTGTTCTGACGCCCCACAGATCCTATTTGTCCATGTGTGTTGTAACCTGGACCTTCTTCCACATGCACTCGCGTGGGCCTCGGCCTTATTGGACTTATTCCCTGTACTGGGAAAGGATCTCTGGAACTCTCTCGTCCTATGGATTGCGGTGGCACATACACACTATGTCTACTCACACTCTGATATCCATCCAATTTAAGAGGCGCCGTTGGTTTTGGAATTTCTCGTCCCAGGTCTCTATTATACGCCGGCGGTGGCGTGTTCTGAGGGATATCCAACCTGTTATTTAGTCCCCTGATTGATGGGACTGGAGCCATTGCCGTTCTGTAAATACTGCCATATGAATCATTTATATCAAAGTGATGGCCTGTATCTTCACATGGGAATTGTTGTGGCCGTGGCAATTCACTCTGGACTGTCTGAGTTGGCCTGTCCATAGTGGGTACTTTTGGCGTAGGTTGGTGAACTGCCTGAACTTCCAATAGTCTGTTTCTTATTTGCAGCTTCCTAATCATTTCCCTAAGCTCGTTCACCTCCTGCCTATGGTCTATCTCCATCCTATCCAATTCCATTGTACAGGTATGCACTAGTTCATCACTTTTATATCTGCACATGTCTAGCTCTTGTCTCACAACATTGTTCTGAGTCTCCAACTCAATCCGTTCCTCCCTGAACTGTTGCAATTCACATTCCAGATCTTGAGCTCTTTTCTGCTCATATAGGATCAGATCATCCCTCCTCTTTAGTTCCTGAATGTACTTTCTTTGAGGATCCATTTGTGGCACTGCACCTGTTCCCTCCAGGTGCATTGTGGCGTAAGTTCTGAATCTGTCTGCTGCAGATTTTGCTTCAGGCACACAACCGGTCGCACCTAATGCTTCAGAACCCCTACCTTCACTATCTTCCTTGGACGCCAACCGATCACCTTCCCTATAGTTCTTATTTTGTGGTACAGTCAAGTGATCCTGTTGGGTACCCTCACTCTCATAGTCCCTTCTATTGGGTTCTTCCCTGAACTGTTCTCTGCCAGCTGTGTGGTGTTTTCCTGGCGTTAGCACTGACTTATATTTTGATCCCGACAGCGTGGACTTCTCAGAATCCCCGTCGTCGTCATCGTGACCTTCTTTTAGGGGACCTACGGCACCAAAGCCCCCCGCCAGTTCATTGTCTCTTTGCCAGTGCCTCAATTCCTCTAACTCTGGATATTGTACTTTGGTAGGAGTTCCCAAAATATCCACAGCCAGCGCTCCTTCATCCCCTTCTGTCTTGACTTTCTTTTCTGCAATTGGGGTTGAAGTAGAGGGTTGGACGCCCTCACCCGTTGATGTTGACGGTTGGACGCCCTGACGCAATGCTCTGACTTGGTCGTGCAGGAGTGGTTGCTCTTGAACTTCAGTCTCCTCGTCTGTTTGACCAAGGGGAAGCTGAACTTTTGCCAAATAGTTTCCCTCACTCCTTAGACGTCTCCAGACATCAGCAAACATGTACCCCGGCTTAGGCTTCCTTGGGGCCCTAGTCTTCCGGGTTCCCATGATGGACATTCATGGTTCCCCCAAGTACTCCAGGCTATACACATACACTACACATATGAGATCGATGGTAATGATCTCACTTTCCCATCCCCTGGACCCGGCACAACTTGATTGTCTTTAAGCTTTGTTATCAGTCCAGTGATGCACTGTGTAGTTGGATGTCTGTCTATCCTTCAGTCACTCAATGTAGGAGTCTGTTGTATCTTCCTCCTACATGACTGCTGCTTACTCCTCTCAGGTCTCCTTACACCCAGAGAAAGCTGGCTTGCCTTCCCCAGGTGGGCTATTTTTAGCCTCCCTGACTGGAGCTTCTCTACTCACCAGGTAGTGGAAGGGTTTGCTCAATTTCAGCAAACTTTCCACCCCTTAAGTTAGGGGATAATTCGTGTACAAATACACAATTAACCACGATCTTAATTGGCTTCTCCACCAGTGATATAATACTGTGTGTCCCCAGTATTAATGCTACGAATAAAGGTAATAGTCATAAGACTATCCTATAGTTTAAATTTTGAATAGATTCGGTGAGAGAGAAGAAGTGCAGACACGGCGACTGGTATTTCATAAGTGAGTAGAGGCGGGCTCTCCCAATGCTTTTATTCAATCATTCTAGTGCTGCCCGCGTGGACGCAGCCACGCCCCAGGCCTCCCGAGCCTCCCCAGAAACCCACTACTGTAACACCCTCAATGTTGGTTCCCTCAAGGTTATCCACCAAACAGTGCACCAGCAGCCCCTCAATGTTGGTCATTAACCTCGGGATTATACACCAAAAAGTGCACCAGCAGCCCCTCAATGTCAGTCATTAACTTCGGGATTATACACCAAACAGTGCACTGGCAGCCCCTCAATGTCAGTCATTAATCCTTTTACAATAAGATAAAACCTGGTCGGATGGTCGTCTAAACAGGATTCTACTCTATTTCTGTTCAATATTCGCCCATACATTGTCTATTCCCTTGTACAAACTCCTGTTTTCAATGCAAGCACTAATGTTTACTACGAAAACACTTCATGCATTGTGCCCCTACAATACATTTTCCTGTGCATGTTAATTCAGTGAGTCATGCAAAAATGATATTTTCAAAATATTTTCTCCACAATATCTCTTGGTGGGAATGTTTTGATATTTAGGCCGCCTAGAGCTGCAATACATCATGTAGCATGTATCAAATATCAAGATTGTATATTTAACATGTGATGTGTTTCAGGAAAATGAGTCACAGGTCGCTAAGTTCATATTTTTAAAAGTCATTTATTCACAAGATCTCTTTCTTTGGAACGTTTCCATTTTTGGAGTATCTGGTCAGTTAGGTCTCATGAATACATGAACCAAATCTTAGGATAGTGCACTAAATATATCCATGCATTTCTAAGATCATCCTATGGAGTACATTTACCTACTTTACTAGTAATTGTTCACCCCAAAATATTGAAAACTTTCTTTTCCGAAATAAAATAAAAATTTAATATCAAACTTAAAATATAGAAATGCTTAAAATAATATAAAAGTACTTAGATTAGATGCAGTGGAGCCCCACATAAAGCCCTTCTCGTTATAGAGACCAAGACTAGCTTTCCTCAGTCCCGAATTATTTTCCTCTAGCCCCACTAATGCGACCATCTCGCTATGTAACCACAAATCGTTCCCTCCAAAAGAGTTGTCGCATTAGTAGGGTTCCACTAAAGGGTGGTCTCTACTGGCTGCGGTAAGCTCCGCGGTAAGCTCTGCGGTAAGCCTTGCAATGGTGCTGTGTTGTTGAGGAGTGGCGAGGTCCTTCCTACATCGTTCACTGACCATGTAGGCAAGTACCTCGTCATTCCTCTCCACCTACAGAACCAGCACAAACCATCGCAAGGCTTACCGCAGAGCCTACCGCAGAGCCTACCGCAGAGCCTACCGCAGCCAGTGGAGACCACCCTTAATGGTGTACATTGCTGGAATCATCCTAATCCCATCATGTAAACACAATGGTGATCTCAAAGTATATTCGTTTTACTTATGAATAACATACACCATCCGGCACCCTGACCTCTCATCCATTTTCCATTTTCGAATTCTTGGAAAATGACTCACAATTCGCAATATTGATCTTATTCACAAGATGTCTTTGGTTGAATGTTTTCATTTTTGGAGTATGTAGTGCTTGAACACGTATGTTTCCATCTCTTGACAGTTAGGTACTATAAATGTCAAGACTGCGGAGTAAATACATTCTTGCATTTCCAAGGTCAATATATATGTATATTTAGCTACTTTACAAGTAATTGTCCACCCAGAAATATTGCAAACAGTTATTTCCCCAATAAACATATCAAACTTAAAATATACCAATACATGTATTTTATGTCATATTGTTTACTATCATTAAAATCCACTTGATCTCATCTTTTTATATATGATATCTCAGAACCATTTTTGTGCAACTTCACAGATGCATGATGGCTTATGTATTGTGTACTGATTGTCATTCACAACTATAATCAAACCTTTTAGCATGTCATACAGTTTGCATCACTGATGCTCCAGCTCTATTATTCATTATTGTTTTATGTGCCTCAACATGTTATCCTCTGACAATACTAGTCCTGTGTCCATTTCCATTACGACTTTGACTTTTATATTTGCCCATGCATTGTCTATTCTGTTGCACAAATAAACTCATGTTTTCAATGCTAGTTCAAATGTTAGCTACAGTGCAATCCATTTTCACTTAGGTGGGGGCTCGAATGAAAGCTAAGGAACGCCATATGGATTGGCCGTTATGCTTGCCGCATCATCACAAAACCAGACGCTTCATCGCAGAAGCTGATATGTGCAGCTATGGCTAACTGCCTCTCTGTCTTAGGATATTGTTGGGGGAGAGGGTAAATGATAAAAAAGGGGGAACTGGGGTTGAGGCACCAGAGTCAATGTCATGATCCGTCTGTTGTTTTTATCAGGAGGTGGCAGATTAATCGGGAATAATTTCATTCCTTCTTCCACACATCGCCATCAAAGGCATATTTGCCGTGACATAATAAGTATGGGCATTATAAGGAAGCACTTCATGTGTTGTGGCTGTATCCCCGTAGGCAGAAATGATATTATTATCATTATTGGCTGAACTACCTATATATTGTAATTTTCCATCAATGCAAATAAAGAATTCTTGAAATGAAATGAAATGTATAACACATTTTCCTGTGAATGTGAATAAAGCATTTATCACTGAATATATGTTATATATCTCTCTCCCTCTCTCCTCGTCTATCTCTCCCTTCCTCTTCTGTCTTTCCATCTGGGACATTGCAGGCATGATGTCATTTACATTCAAGTAATGGTCATGTGATGGGTCATGTGCTCCTTACTTTTGACGTTTGTCCATACTTATGAATAGAGTGGGACGTTCCCAGAAAGGCTATCCCGACAGGCTTCCCCAGCTTTCTTAGGCTAAAAATAGTTTTGTACAGAACCCAACAAAAAAGGGCTTCAAAATCACATATTCACCCCAGATACCTTCACAAACCACATATACTGTCCTCCGAAAAGGGACCACGGAACTGTACAGAGCAGAAAACCGACTGGTAACATCACAGATTTTAAAAAAATAACCGTTTTCCTTATAGTATTATAAATTGGGGATCATGATGGTAAATATCTAGGTGGAGTAGCAGGAGAAGGACTAGGCCAAAAGACGAGTAACTCGGAGCAGCTGCTGTTCAAGACTGTTTATTGATGAGTCAAACATATACATTCAGGCTTCAGGGCTCACCACCGGTAGGCGTGGGTAAGCCCTGATTCGCTGATACCTCATGTGTCCAAGAAAGGGGGAGGGACAACGAACCCAACATTATAACAATAACAATATATGGATTATCAATTAGCACTTCTCCATCTCAACAAAGAACACATGAATAGCAGGAAACATGTGTATTTTCTCATGTTGTATATATAGGCCTATGCATTGCTCTGAAAACAACATATCTAGAGTGGGTTATGTGAGTGAGTGAGTGAGTGAGTGAGATTGGTTGCTTTACGCCCCTATCAACACATTTAATATGATTATATCAAGGGCGGGAGGGCTGAGAGGGAGTGAGTGAGTGGGATTGGTTGCTTTACGCCCTTATCAACCCATTTAATATGGTTATATCAAGGGCGGGAGAGCTGAGAGGGAGTGAGTGAGTGGGATTGGTTGCTTTACGCCCTTATCAACACATTTAATATGGTTATATCAAGGGCGGGAGAGCTGAGAGGGAGGCAGTTTATGATCATACCCAGGAAAAAGAGACAGAGAAGAAGGGAGAGAGAGACAGAGGCACTTTAGGAGTAAGTTATGTACAGTGCATGCATATGTCACTAATACTTTATATGTGGTAGTCCTGGCAACCAACGCAGATTTTTTACCTAGTTTAGCGCCAAAATTAAGTTTCAGTTCATTTCAGTCAGTTAAAATATATTGCCGCGCAACTCATGCAAATTAGTCAATATTAGGTCACGTCGAGTATATTTGGCATTGCATTGATTCTAGCAATCTGTTTGTTAGGTTGAACTGTATTTTGAACTTAATTTTCGTCTGAAATTTGGGTTATTTGAGAGGATTGGTGAAGGTGAATTGTACTTTTTCTGGCGACTTCACCCATATAAATACAGAACAACTAATAACGAGTTGTTTGAAAGAGCATGGATAGCGACGGAAACCAATGTGTTATTTAACTGTTGATTATATATGCTTCTAAATAATATAAATAATAGTATAAAGAAACGCAGTGCTTGCCACGACGACCACAATAACTCAATAGCAGTAAATTGCGCACTTTCCAAACTCACTCTATCTACCTTGTTCTCAGAGCAATGCGTATATGGGTCAGATTTTCAGAAAATGTACAATTCGCCTTCACCAATCATCTCAAATAACCCAAATTTCAGACGAAAATAAAGTTCAAAATACAGTTTAACCTAACCAAACAGATTGCTAGAATGAATGCAATGCCGAATATACTCGAATTTACCTAGTATTGACCAAATTGCAGTCTAATTTAGCAGAATTTACTAAATGTGTACAGCTGCCAATTGTACATTTTCTGAAAATCTGACCCATATAATAAAAAAAAAGTATCTATAACATTTATTGGCACAAAAATATCAGTCATCAGTCTTTTAATGGATTCATTTTTTTACTTTATTCCATAGATGACGACCTGGTGATGGATAGCTATGTGGAGCTTCCCCAGAGACAAGGGACTGTCGGTATTGACTTGCCAGTTGTTTCCACAACCGACAGTTCTGTGTCCCCTCATGACTCTCCCAGTGGCACTAATGGCGGGAGAGCTGAGAGACAGGAGCAGGAGCAGGGGGAGGATGTGATGGTCATGATGCCTTTAAACTCCGTCTGTTGCAGTGATGAGGATGGGGCAGGAGAGGGAGAGCAATCAGGTAACATATGATATGTGATGCGTTTTAGGAAAATGAGTCACAAGTTGCAAAAAATAGATTTTGAGATATCATCATATTTGAAAAGAGGAGATCAAGCCGATTCTAATGATTGTAAACAGTAGGACATAATGATAGGACTATATTTAGGTTTATTACTTTTTTAATTTTGAAAATGATGTTTGCAATATTTCTGGGTGGACATTTACTAGTAAAGAAACTCAATAATATACTCTATAAGATGACCTTAGAAATCCATGGATATATTTAGCACACTGTCTCAAAATCTGATACATGGATTCATACGACTGAGGGCGTTAGATGCCCCAAATATGAGAACATTCCTAGTAAGATATCTTGTGAATAAATCACTTTGAAAAATATCAATTTTGAGACTTATGACAATTTTCCTGGAACACGTCACATATGTGATATCATACAGAGGACTGAGTCACAAGAATGAGGCAGGGGAGGGCATATACGAGGGGATGAAAATAAGAGAAACAGTGATAACTCAAGAAACACTATTTTATCTCGAAAAACACTGTTTTAATCTCGAGGAACACTGTTTTATCTCAAGAAACACTGATTTAAGTCGAGAAACACTGTTGTTTTATCTCGAGAAACACTGTTTCTCACTTGAAAAGCAATGTTTCTTGACATAAAACAATGTTTCTTGACATAAAACAATGTTTTTGACATAAAACAATGTTAGATATTGAGAAACACTGTTTTATCTTGAAAAACACTATGTTATCTGAGAAACACTGTTTCTCGCTTGAAAAGCAATGTTTATTGAGATAAAACACTGGTTCTCAAGATAAAACAGTTTAATTTCGAGAAACACTGTTTATTGAATTGTTACCCAAACGGCTTGCCATACTAGTCCTTCAATGTTGAATCAAAATGACAATGAAAACGAGATCTCATCTTGTCCCAAATCTCGAATAAGCCTAGTAGGCTACTTCAATGTTGAATCAAAACGAAAATGAAAACGATAGGGACATGCTATGTTGAAATGAAAATTAAACGAAATATGAAAATGATTTTATTTCTAAAATGAGATGCACATTGATTTTGGAAACGAAAATGATTTTCTTTTTTAAAAATAAAAAAAATAATTTTACTTTCATCTCATGAACATTCTCATCTTCTGTAATATAACATAGAACAAAAATGAGTTTCAAAATATATTCCAAAATAAGTGAAAAAATTAGTTGGAACAATGCATTGCCAAGATATATTGAGACATTCATATTTTGCATTATTTTTCTTTCAATTTTGCAAAGTTTCCTTAGAACTGCTATTGATAATAATTATTTTTACTCCACATTGTTGTATGTACCACATGCTATTTGTATGGGCGGGAGTAGTGTGGTAATTTGCTCCAGTTCAACGCGTGTGATATGACTTCCTGTCCCCAGTAAACATAGCCATATAAGGTAAGCATAGCAATGTGGGAGTAAATATAGAACCTAAATTTGAATGTTGAACTCGGGTTGTTGTTTTTTTCGTAACCCACTCGCCTATTGGGTCGTGGGCAACGAAAAAACAAACATCTCAGACAGTGCAATAGTGTCCCTTGTACCACATTCTCATTAGGTTCTATCTATGAACTGTTCCTGCAGAGGGAGTGAAGAGGACGAGATGTAAGAGCGGATTGGAGGCCCTACACCAGTTCTTCCAGGATTCCACCTTCCACGGTCTCCGCTACACTACCGATGGCGCTTCACACTTCCTCAGGAGGTATTTACTTTCACTTTCACAATGCACAATTGGCAGCTGTATACCTTTAGTAAATTCTGCTAAATTAGGCTGCAATTTGGTCAATACTAGGTAAATTCAAGTATATTCGGCATTGCATTGATTCTAGCAAGCTTTTTGGTTAGGTTGAACTGTATTTTGAACTTTATTTTCATCTGGAATTTGGGTTATTTCAGAGAATTGGTGAAGCTCAATTGTACATTTTCTGGTGACTTTCCCCTCAAGTACAATTGTCTCCTTGTTACAGGTGTGTGTGGGTGCTGATAGTGCTCCTAGCCGTCACGGTGTTCCTCTTCTTCATAGGCAACCGCCTCAAATATTGGATGAGTCGGCCAAAGTCTGTGGACGTTGAGTATGTCTACCCGACCAGCATGGCCTTTCCTTCTGTCACCCTCTGCAATCAGAACAGATTCAGGTGAGTAATGCCGTCTTCAATAGGGGATTTGCATAGCCGCCATTTTGAATCTTGATTCGCATGGAATTATGGGACTAATGGTACAGTGTAAAATCTATGGAAAACATGCCATGTTCAGCATGGACTATTTATCGGTGTTCCAATGTCAATATATACATGTGTACATGTGTTATACATGCATGTTTCCATGACACCAGTGCCCATCTTTTCCATCATGCATTTTTTTAATCGATCATTTACACAACTGTGATATTGGTGAAATAATCCTTCCATTTGTCAATGAAAATGATGCTAAATATCTGCACGTCAAATACGAACCGAATCCATCCCAGCTGTAACAGACATGCGCACATACTCTCCCTCTGCTCTCTTCCTTCCCCTACATCCTCTCCCTCCCCTCTTTTCCCTCTCCCTCTTCTTTCCCTCCCCCTTTCCTATTTCCCCACCCTCTCCCTTTTCCTCAATCTCCCCTCCTACAACCTCTCCCTCCCCTCCCCCTCTCTAATACCCCGACCCTCTCCCACCCCTCTTCTTCACTCTCCCACTCCTCTGCATGTAGTGGCAAATGACTTGTCTCACAGGGGCTTTTCCAGGCTATAAATAGAGTGTGGAGATCCCAATTTAATAAAGACTTCAAAATCACATTTTCACCCAAGATACCTTCACAAACCACATATAATGTCCTGCAGACAGGGTCAACAGACCTGTAGAGTCCAAAAAAACTGGTGGGGATATCACAGATTCCCAGAACATGGGTGACAAAAAAACCCTTCTTGAGCTTTATATGGGTCAGACTTTCAGAAAATGTACAATTCGCCTTCACCAATCCTCTCAAATAACCCCCATTTAAGACAGAAATGAGCTTCAAAATGCAGTTTGACATAACAGAACTGATACTTTGAATCAATGGGATACCAAATATACTCAGATATACCCAGTATTCGTCATTTTTCAGCCTAATTTAGCAGAATTTACTAATTGTGTAGAGCTGGCAATTGTACATTTTCTGCAAATCTGACTCATATATTAGATGACCCAGACAAATAGTAGGCCTAATTACTTTCAGTGAACCAAATAACAGAAGTGTTCATGCATTTTAGGAAATCAAAGCTGTACGAATTTGGAGGTTTGGATAGATTTGCCGAAATTTATCAAATTGACAAACAAGGTAATTATACTCGATTTTAACTAATGCTAATTATTACCAAACTTGAAACAGGCCAATATTCTGTGCTAACCTTCTAGTCCAGTCGATTAGCCAAACAGTTGTGCACTTTTTCATAAAAGCATGAAATTTGGCATAGGGGTACTTTTTGATGTGCTGATCACTTTTAGCTATAGACCCAATCTGGAATTTTGTTTCATTGGTCATGGTTGCTATGGAAACATTCTATAAAGGAATTTGGCATTCATAGTTTCAGTTTATAGTTTATAGGGTCTATAGCTAAAATATCTTAGCTCAATCCAATTGATGATCTTACTGTTTATATTGTCAGGCCTAAAGGGGGTCTCCGCTGGCTGCGGTAAGCTCTGCGGTAAGCCTTGCGATGGTGTTGTGGTGGTGAGAAGTGGCGAGGACCTGCCTACATGGGTCACTGACCATGTGGGCAAGGACCTCATCCTACCTCTCAACCTACAGAACCAACACAAATCCATCGCAAGGCTTACCGCAGAGCTTACTGCAACCAGTGGAGACCCCACTTAAACCTAGAAGAATCTTCACCGGGTCAATCTCAACATATCGTCTTTTAATGTTGGGTTATATCAGGGTATACTTATCCAACTTCAGAGCTCAAGCACTTCACACGACATGAAGGAGTATATTATGGCTTTAACCCCAATATTGACCACCCTGCTGTTATTAGCCTAGAAGCAGCCCACCTGTCTGGCCCTCTCAATGCCTTCCTGGTGTATGCAAGTATGAAGAATGTGAGCCAGGGAGTATGTGAGGACTTGTGTCTGGGAGACGGGCAGTGCCAGAGCTTCATGTACAACCTGACCGACAAGTACTGCTACAGGACCAGGCTTCAGCATGGATCACATCTTATTAGGATCAACAGGTTAGTTATTACACCCCTGTCATGTTGCTTCCTATACCTTCAGCATTGTATGTCACACTTGGTCAAAGTGGTGCATAACATGTGAGTTATGTCACCTTGGCGCATACAACAAGTAGGTCCACCAAAAACTTAAATTACTTCTTTTATTTTTAATTAATTATATTTTTTATTTATTAATGGGGTGTAATAAATATGGAACAAAGCTCGGGTGAAGTCTGTACACTTGTTAGTGACCTCGGGAGCACAGAAGATCTCGGGCTAACGCCCTCTATCTTCCCGCGCTCCCTCGGTCAATAACAAGTGTACAGACTTCCCCCTTGCTAGGTTCCATCTATGTATTCAACATGCCCTGGATGCTGCAAATCTGTTATACAGATGGCAGTAATATTATGTTACATGACTTGACTTATCAAAACCAACTGGTTATATTACTTGTAAACCTCGTTGTTTTATTCTTCAGCGGATAGCTCCTATGCATTTATTTTAAATGGCGGTGAAAATGTAAAAAAAAAAAAAATGTTGTTTATTCTATCCATATATTAAGTTGTAGAAGGTTAAAATATAGGAGAAAAAGCTCTCATTGTTAATATATCCTAACACAAATGTATATATCTAAGGAATATCTGAGTAGTAAAGTCTCATAAACAAAATCTATACAAAGCTAAAAGGTATAATTATGCTTAATTGCTTTCTCCTCATGATTGTTTCAATACATATTGTTTTCGATAACTTGAAACATACCATTTTTGTGGGATTGTTTGTCGAAATAAAATATGTTTAAAAAAAACAAAAAACAGGAGGGAGATAGATACCTATACAAGGGACCCACATCACGTTATGATCACAGGCTCACATAAACCTGAGAGTAGCTCCAGTGAGCATAGTTTCACAACATCTAAGATTCCTGAACAAAGATGGATGAAGTCTAGGCCCAGACCTCATGGCCCACGGTCTGCCCACACTGCCAAGGCTGACTCAGGTAAGGACATATTATATGGGGCAGATTTTCAGAAGATGTACAACTAGCAGCTGTACACATTTAGTAAATTCTGCAAAATTAGACTGCAATTTGGTCAATACTAGCTAAATTTGAAAATATTTGGCATTGCATTGATTCTAGCAATCTGTTTGCCTAGGTTGAACGGTATTTTGAACTTTATTTTCGTCTGAAATTTGGGTTATTTGAGAAGTTGGCGAAGTTGAATTGGAAATTTTCTGAAAATCTGACCCACATATATAGTATGGGGAAGTTATCGTTCAAATGCGGGGACTGTGTATGCCATATGGAATAGCAGATTTCACATGTTTCACAGTCAGTGAGTGCTTATAAATAGCAAATGGCACGATGGAGGGTTCAAACTGATCGAGACCCAAATTTGTTGGAATATTTTCTGATGCTATTTATTACATACTGTATTTGGATGTTAAAAAGTAAACTAAACTTGTTTAGCCTAAAGTTTAGCTCGAGGAGGCCCAATTCACCACAAATTGTAGACCTAAGTGATGCAGTCGGGGACAACGTCATTTGTAACAGATTTGTAGGCACCTGTTTTGTCCCCAATCTGAAAGGATATAAACGTGAAATAGGAAAAATAAAAAATATCCAAGACTTTTCTTTTTGGAATATCCAATACCTTTTTGTCAACTTTCTTTTCCTTTTTGCCAATGTCCTTTTCCTTTTCGGATTATCATTTTCCTTTCAGGAATATACTTTTCCTTTTTGGAATATCCTTTTCTTTTTGGAATATCCTTTTTCCTTTTCCGAATATCCTTTTTCCTTTTCCGAATATCCACTCCTTTTCACCCAAATGTACCATGATGTATTCCTACCCCAACATGACTTGGAGGGAGAAGGAGGGTGAGAGGGAGAGGGAGGGTGGGTGAGCGGGGGAGGGGGGGGGGGTGAGTGGGAGGGGAGAGGGAGAGAGGGAGAAAGAGAAAGGAAGAGAAGATGTATTGGATGTGTTATGTAACACTGCTACACTACAAAGATAGCTGGTGTGCCCACAGTCAGGGGTAGTGGATAATGTTACATAACACTGAGTCACTACCCATGTGGGTTAGATGTTCAGAAAATGTACAATTCATCTTCACCAATCCTCTCCAATAACCCAAATTTCAGACCAAAATAAAGTTCAAAATACAGTTCAACCTAACCAAACAGATTGCTAGAATCAATGCAATACCAAATGTACAGGAATATACATAATATTAACCAAATTGCAGCCTAATTTAGCAGAATATACTAAATGTGTACAGCTGCCAATTGTACATTATCTGAAAATCTGACCCATGTCTGCTTTTGTATGGGTAGAAAAGGAGTGTACCAGGGAGGAAATCGATTGGAAAAGAAAGACCAAATCTTGACATAGGTATCAGAGGAGCCAGACATGGGTTTTCATGTAGGGGAAATAGGACATACAATAGGAGACATAGGAAAAAGGTGCCGTGACATACTTTTCTGTGGTGATTATTTAAGGGAAATAGTGGAAAAGGAGGCTGACATGGAGAAATCGCCACAGACATGGAACTTTTTGATCTGGAAATAGTCAAATCTGCCCGAACATAGGAAGTTAGCAGTTGGAAAAGAATTTGTAATATGAGAAATAGCTTGTACCACAGAGGAAAAGTCTGTACGGATTTCATCATTAGTACATATGTCTACTTTTGGACGCAACAGATTGCATCTTTTTGTCACATGTAACCATGGAATCACTTGGTTCCACACCCCTGCTACTGCTCCCGCTTCTCTAATCAAGATGCGGCAGCAGTAACAGGAGAAGTAGCAGGGCAGTGGAACCAAGGCTTTAGACTTAACATATATCAGCAGTTAGACTTAACATATCTGCAATTACACTTAACATATCTGCAGTTACACTTAACATATCTGCAGTTACACCTAACAAATGTGCAGTTACACTTAACAGATATGCAGTTACAGTAGTAACCTGGGTAGTATAGCATCATAATCCTTTATGCAAACATTCCAAAAATCAAAACAAACAAAATTTATAGCATCATAATCCCCTGGCCTGAAAACGGACCCTTTTTCGTGTTGACTTAGGATTAAGTTGTTTGATTACACTAATGAGGTAAACACGTGCCGGTGGTATATGGCCATGTAATAGGTAGGTGTGAATTAGGCAATTAATTTTGAAAGTGACCTCAAACAGACAGCGGAAAATGAACCGTGCTACCTGTTGACACAGGATTAAGTTGTTTATTCAAGGAATGATACAATTAGTTTGAAGTGTACAGCGCGTAAGTGGGTGAAAGTAATTGATTCTAAATGAGAAATGTGGTGTTTTAGCGATTAATAGGTTATTAAGGTGGTTAAGGGTGAGTATAATCGCTTGCATTAGTTGACACTTGGTTGACACAAGGGTGTGTGAACAAGGGGTTGACTTGATTGACAGCCTGAGAGGTGTGCGCAGGACTTGAAAAACTAGCGAGTGGATAGAATGTCCTCTGAGAGCTCTCTGAAAAACAAGGTGAAGGTTGACTGTAACGTATGGGCAAAAAGATTATGAAGTTATGGGTTTATGAGATTATGCGATTATGAGTTTATGAAATTAGTTTTACCTCCATGATTTCTTGAATAGAGTGTTGATGAGGGATTTTTTTTCCTCAAAGATAGATCCAAAATGGGTAGCTTCTGTGTCAAAGACAAATGCAGGTTTTGGAGCTTCATCGCTGATAATCCATAGACTTTTTTGGGGAAACCATTTGAAGGCGAAAGGTCCCAACTCTATTACTTTAATCTTGTTTTCGGATTCCACCGATTTGAAGGGTAGATCCATCCACATGTTCCATATGTGTATAGGTACCGGAATCATTTGGATGGCATTAGGTACGGGTGTAGTGATGAACCAAAGCCTATTTTCCTGAACGCTTGATATTAGTTGAAACATAACTTTGTTTGTAATTTCAAATGTAAGTGTATAACCGGTGACATTTTCATGGCAGTCCTTCTGAGTGTGTGTGATATAACAAGCCATTATGGTGGAAGTTAGAAATTGACTGGGGTACTGTTACTTTTTATTAACAAAGTTATAGCTTGATTAACTCAGCGAATGAGGAAGATATGTCGCGTACCGAGCGAGGAGACATGGACGCTTTTGTTTTGGGGAAGGGAGGGTTTCTGACACTTTGGAGTCATGAGTGACTGTTAAAGGTGGGAGGGTGGATTATGGAGGGTAACAGGAGAAGAAAGGGGACGGGGAGGGGGGTTTTGTATTGGGAGGGAAAGGTGGACTGGGATGTTGATTAAGGTGGGAGGGTGAATTATGGAGGGAATGGAGGAGACGAAGGCATGAAATAGATTGGGTGCTGATTAAGGTGGGAGAGGGTAGGAGGATGTGAAATGGTACTGGGAGGTAAAAGATGGGTTGGGAGGTGTTAGGAGGTGTGAAGGAAATGGAGAGTGGAAGGGGAGGGGGGTGAAATGGATGGAGAGTGAAGGGGGAAGGGGAAATATGAATGGAGAGTGGAGGAGGGAGAAGTGGGAAATGGAATGAGAGTGGAAAGGGGGAGGGAGGGAGGGAATGAGTTTGGAAGGTAGAGAATTGTGGAAGGGGGAAAGGGTTTGAAATGGATGGGGGAAAAGGAGGGGAGGGAATGAATTGATTTTTGATTTTTGATTTGTTTTTTGTTTTTGATTTTTCTTTTCTTTTTAATTTTATTTCAACTTTATTTTTTTTCTTTTTCCATATCATGGAGTGTTAGGTAGGCTTTCATAAGTTTTTCAAGGGCGTCCAACTGATTGGTGTTTGCGAAACAGTCTCCAACGTCCATCATAAAGTATTCAGAACACCTTGCGGTAGAGTTTCTCCAAAAGTCGAGTAGGGCCTGTAGTCTGGCGGGACTGGTTTCATTACCGATGGCCTGTTGAAAAGGAAAAAAAAGATGGAAGAGTTATACGATTGTTTGACACACGGTGAACATAATGAACATAAATTTTAGAGTAAAAGTTGATGATATTAATATATTGATTGATATACATACCAGAATTTTCCTTGCAGCCTTAGATGTCAGTAGGTTACCTTTTTTTAAAGCTTTAGTAAAGGCAATGTCTATCTTGATAACATCTCCAAAGGATGGATCGATTTCAAGACACTTTTCAATAATGCTTACGTTGGCTTGAATCGTTCTAATGGTTGAAAAATTTGCCATATTGTTTTCTTGTTGAAAACAACAGTTAAGATACAGAGATACAGAGGTTAGACGCTTGAGATTCAGAGCGAAAATGAATCGATAGGTATACGGCTGTTTGTGTGTAGGTGACGTGTGTGACAAGGGGTGCGTATAAGCTTGGATATATATAAGACATGGGGTGGGAGGGGGTTTGTGTTAAAGGGATGCGTGCAAGGTTGGATATATGAAAGGTAAGGGATGGGAGGGGGTCTAAAGAAAGCCTAACTTTTTGGATTGGTTGGGGAAAATTAACTAGTGCCAAGCTATAATTGGACAAAATTACCATACACACAGTGTAATTAATTATTTCATGGGACAAACAATGAAAGCTTTTAGAAAATAAGACAAACACCTTAGCTTGTATATATGTGTAACCGTTTATAGAGCTGTTAAGTCATTTTGGTCAAAAGTTAATTAACGTTTTGTAATTGTTTTTTGTTTGAACATTTTTAGAAGGGGTCAGGTTTCTAAGGAGGGAAAAGTTTAGTAACATGATTAAACATGATTACCGTGTAAAACGTGATCAGACAAGATTAATGTATGGAAAGTACAGTATATAAGAGGGTAGGGTTTGACAACGTTTATATCACTCAACCAACGACATCATGGCACCCGTTAATTTGGAAATTAGCTCAACCCTGCATGTAGAAATACTATGCGGCGTTGTAAAGTTTATCAGGATTCGTGGTATAAACCGTAGGACGGTATTTATACCCAAGTTTGCTATAACTAAAGGCTTAGAATGTGATATCAAATCGGAATCCAAGGATTTGGAAGACGAAAAACAACTTCTCAAAACATCGGAGTGGCTTGTGACACTATCACACCACAGGGGACAGAATTATGTGTGCTTTATTCATCGGAGAAACAAGAGCCGAGACTAGTAAGTAATTCTTTAATACACTAGAGGTTTTTTTGTTATATGTGTAGACTAGTAAGTAATTTAGCTAGTAATTTTAAAACATTTTTTGATACACTAAAGTTGTTTTGTCATACGTGTAGAGTATTTTTGTACGAGTTACGGGGGTTTTTTTAGTTTCCAATGTTAAAACACATGAATAAGTTGTTACGTGTTAACATTGACTTTTTTATACAACTTTTATATTACTCATTATACAACTTTTTAAAAGGAAGTTTTTTCTGTGTGTTTATAACAGTGCCCGGACCATTAACCTAAACATGGCAGAGTTTGACAACTTAAAGCTTAGCTTTTCTAAAGCTAACGATGATGATAATGATGATGAGTCAACCGACACGGCTACCGAAACGCTTAGCAGTGGTGACGATACTGACACTCCTGACAGCTATCGAGTGCTTTCAAAGGCCAAGAAGAGAAAGCTTTCTAGCCGGGACGGGGTGGACGGTGACGTAACAGAGACACATGGGACCATGGATGTGTACACATATGTTTGGAAACGCAAGGGTGATGGCGGAATCGATCATGAGTCCTCTAAAATGTTTTTGGACAAAACCAATTGTGAAAATGCTGGTGAACACACCAAACATGCTGGCGATGAGAACTTTGAGTTCGAAGTAAAAACGCACAATGTGGCGGCCTTAGATGTTAGGGAGCTAATCAAATTGGTGTACTGCTACATCGTAGAAGCCGAGTTCACTGACCGTGTTAAGAAGTTTTGCTATGGGTGTAAAAATGACCGTCTTGACCAAACTGACCACATGGTGGATGGATGCTTAGATGATCCAGAAAAGCTGATCCAAAACAACGCATACTCTTGCCATAAAAAGATTTCGGCCCAGAGACTAAAAGATGCGACTTTAGCAGTGGCAAAGTACTATGGCCTTGAACGTAAAGTAACTTATGCAGAAGTTGTTAGGTATTTGAAGCGATCGGTGGTCCAAAAATGTATTCGTGATGGAAAGTACAACCCTCACAAAACGCAGGACCGGGACAGAAGTTACATGCCTATTGAGGAACTGCTAACAGATTTGGAAAAAATGTAATGTCAAAATGAACATTCAGCAGCCCAATGTAATTTTTATTAGTATAGCAACAATTATGTGAGCAATAAAATTTAACTAATGAAAAAACCTTAAGTTGAAATCTTATTATTATCATACTAACCATAATGTATATAAAACCTATTAACCGATACATTACAACGTTACTTGATTATTGAATTTCAAGGGGTAAGCACCATGTCTGAGGAGTGGTGGAAAACCGAAAGTTTAATTCCATTTAAACCACATTCAAGTATTTGCGTTGTTGGATGTACAGGTAGTGGTAAATCATTCTGGACGTACAAGTTTTTACGCAATATAAAAGGTATGTTTACAAAAGAACCACCCAAAACGATACTATACTGTTATGGTATATGGCAGAAACTTTATAATGATATGGAAACAAATATACCGGGTATAATAATGCACGAAGGACTACCCGAAACAGAATACCTAGATCAAATCGCAAGCAACGGACATCATAATATAATTGTAATTGACGACTTGATACATCAAATGGTTAAAAATCCGGAAATTGAACTATTAATGACTCAGGGGTGTCACCATAAAAATTTTAGTGTGATATATCTAACACAAAACTTGTATCAGTCGGGTAAAAATGCTAGAACAATAGCATTAAACACTTGGTATTTGGTTCTTTTTAAAAACTTAAGGGACGCCTCGCAAATAACTCATTTGGGAAAGCAATTATATCCCGGTAGGGGCGAAACTTTTAAAAAAGTTTATGAAGATTGTACGAAACCAAATTTTGGATATTTAATTGTGGATAGCTCCCCGCAAGCCAATGAAAAGTACAGACTTAGGACACGAATATTTCCCAATGAGGATAGTCTTGTATATGTAATGAAACAGTCATGAATATATGTCAGAACAAGCGTTAACGTTCCGGTGAGTACAAGTAAAATAAGATTGAAAAATTAAAAGTAGCTTGTAACTGAGTAGCTGAGTATGAGCAAACGATTACAGAAAAACTGGCCATTGGTTCAGTTTCTTATGGAAAACATACCGTCACTGCAACTAAAAAATATACTATCAACCTTAGACCGGGAACAGTTGGAAACATTAGCTGAAATAGGAATTAATGTTTTGTATGGAACAATACCCGTTGGAGCTACAGAAAAAACCAAACTAAAAAAGTACATAAACAAAATTGAAGGGTTAAGCGATCGGAAAAAATCTTGGAAAATCAGGAAAACAATTTTACAAAAAGACCCTAAATTTGTTCAGATTTTACTTCAATCTGTAAAACGTGTGTTGAAAACCTTTCTAAAATGAAAGACATTAAAAAAATGGTTTTAATTCCTGTGGAAAAATATCGTCATTTACAAGCGGAGCAACAACTGTCCAGTCAGTGCGTACAAAATGAAGGGTCTGCAATTTTGAGCACGCCAGAATTATCCCAACCACAGTTACTCAAGTTGCAACCTTTGTCTACTAAAACTGCTGAAACTTTACAAGAAAGTAAAACCAAACCAGAACAACGTATGCCTCAGTTGTCGGTGTTAAATTCAAAAAAGAGAACCGATAGTAAATCTAACAAAAAAAAGAAAAAACCAAACCAGTTGGTCGACTTTAAACTTGCCAGGAGACCTAAAAATAAAGTTAAAAAACTGTCTTGGATATCGTTGTAAATTATGCAGAGGATAAAACAAACGTATAGTAACCCCTCTACACCTGGGAGTTTTCAAGGCGCTCGAAAGGTGTTGGGAAGTTTAAAAAAACGAGGGTATAACAGAGCAAATTTAAAAGATGTGCAAAAATATTTACAAAAGGAAAGTACATACACTTTAAATCGTTCTGTGACGCGCAAATTTCCTAAAAATCGTGTCATAGTAAACGGTATAGACTCACAATGGGACATCGACTTGGCTGATATGTCCCTAATAGCCAAGGAAAATGACAAAATAAAGTATTTTTTATTGGCTGTGGATATTTTTAGCCGTTATGTTTGGGTTGGGTCACTTAAAACAAAGTATGCTAAAGAAGTGGTTTCTGTACTTAGGTCAATATTTCAAAAAGGCAAAAGAGAACCTAAATCTATAAGAACTGATGGTGGTAGGGAATTTCAAAATAATGTTGTGCGGGGATTTTTACAAGGTAAAGGTATTAAACTGTTTAGCACATACAACGAGCAGCAGGCAAATTATGCAGAAAGGGCAATTAAAACTATTAAAAATAAATTATATAGATACATGATTAAAAAAAACACCCTAAGGTACATTAATGTGTTACAAAAAATGGTGGAAAGTTACAACAACACAGTTCATAGTAGCATAGGTATCGAGCCGAAAAATGTATCTAAAAGAAATGAAGCACTAGTTAGAATAAATGAGTACAAAAGAAGACGTGGACCAAAAAACGATGAAGACACACGTAAGCAAAGGTTTTGGTATCAAGTTGGTGATAAAGTAAGGGTGGCATACATTAGGGACACATTCGACCGAGAATATGGACAAAAATGGTCTGGTGAAGTGTTTGTAATATCTAAAAGATATAGAAGGCGCACCATTCCGGTGTACAAGCTAAATGACTGGTATGGAGACCCTATAAATGGAACATTTTATCAACAGCAGCTTCAGAAAGTGAACGTCTCTGATAGGGACAGTTTTAAAATAGAAAAAATCGTTGCCAGAAGAGTACGAAACGGGGTTAGACAGGTTAAAGTTAAATTTTTACACTGGCCTAAGAAATTTAATGAATGGATTAACGAAGACGACGTTGAAGTCTTGTAAAAATGCAGAATCACGATGATATATATCTTTTTCTTAGTAGCAACGATTCAAAGGAATACTACCCTAATAATTCTCCAGGTTTATTCACAGTAAACCTTCTGGAAACATATTACTTTGACACAGGAACATGGCTGTGCTCTCTTCAAGACATTAAATGTAGGTTGCGTGTACCGACTACAATCATGGTGTTTTGTGACGCAGTTTCAAACACATATATTGGAGAGCAAAAACTACCAGTCATTCAGCGTATATACCCTCGAAGTGAACAACACCTTCAAGTAAGCTTTGACTCTCCTATGGAGTTTGTAGTAACTAAAAAATCAATAAACGATATTACCATATATATAAAAGATGAATGTAAGAACGAAGCCTCATTTACAGGGAGTGCTACCTATTGCACACTTCGTTTTAGAAAAAAACACGAGTGAGAACTATTGTAATGGCTGAGGCTGCAAAATGGACAGCACATTTTACTCACATGGCAATGGGTAAAACACATCCAAACAAAAATGGGATATGGATTGTTAACAAAAACATGGAAAGCGGTGGTAAACGAAATAAGTCAGTGGTAAAAAAACCAAGTTCCAAAGTAAAAATAGTCAGCTCAACGCAGCAAGTAGTTGAGCAGGCAAAAAGCAAACAAAGGTTACGTCAAAAACGAAAAAGAGGTCAATCTAAATTGCCTAATGTCGCCACTAAAAAACAAAAATCATCTATAAAACAAACAAAAACAAAAGGAGCTGGTCATTTTGGCAATAGAAAGCGTCAGGGCAGCACCTTATTACCAGCCGTTTTAAAGAAAAGACAGCGAGTTTTCTAGTTAAAATGGAAGGACATAGTGACAAAGTATCACTATTTTACACGCCTCCTAATAACCAGACTGTGAAAAATGTAGAATGGGTTAAATACAGACCCGTAGGACAACTAGATCAGGATTCCACCGTTGAGTTTAACATTTCAGGAGCCGGGTCAAAGTATATCGATCTAAAAAACACGCGTCTCCAAGTTAAATGTAAAGTAGTCCAGTCTAACGGTACAGCTTTACCAAACCCAGTATCTGCTGGAGGTAAGGCAACTCCGGAGGCCGCCAAAGTAGGGCCTGTTAATCTATTTCTTCAATCTTTGTGGAAACAGGTTGATGTGTGCTTTAACCAACAGGATATTTCACCGAATGTTTCAAATAGGTATCCGTACAAGTCATACATAGATGTATTGCTTAATTACGGAAAAGATGCCAAAAATACAAAATTGCAAAGTCAAATTTATTCCAAGGACATTGGAAAAGTATGTGATAATGACCCAATTACCGGTGGTAATTCCGGCCTTATTGCAAGAGCGGGCTACACGCAAGAAAGCCAATTAATTGAAATGGAAGGTCCTTTGTACGCTGACATATGCCAGCAATCTCGCTTTATTATTAATGGTGTGCAAATTAATGTGAAGTTATGGCCTACGTGTAACGAGTTTAAACTCATGAGTTCAAGTACTAGTCCAAAGTACAAAATAGAATTAAAGGAAGTAGCTTTAAAGGTGTGCATGGTGGAACTAAATCCTGACGTTTTTATAGCTCACACCCGTGCTTTAGAACATAGCCCGGCCTTGTATTACTATAACAGATCTGATATAAAAACGTGTGCCATAGCAAAAGGCCAGTTTGGAATGTGTGTTGAAAATATATACCAAGGCGAGGTTCCAGATGTACTTGTTGTAGGGTTTGTGGCTTCAGATGGTTATATGGGTAATTACAAAAAAAATCCCTATAACTTTGAACACTTTGATTGTAACTTTATGTCACTTTATGTGGATTCTAAATCAACGCCAGGGGAACCATTTACACCCAATTACTCAGAAAAAAGCTACTTGTCGGCCTACATGTCTCTTTTTGAAAGTTCCTACGATGAAAGTGAGAGTAACGATATAGATCGAGAAAATTTTGCTAAAGGTTATTGCTTGTATAAGTTTAACGTTTGTCAAAGCAACTGTACAAAGTTTATCAATAATGTTAGAAAAGGTCACACTAGGCTAGAGGTTAAGTTCAGTAAACCTTTACCGCAGGCTGTTACATTAATAATGTATGCTCAGTTTCCTGGCCTTGTAAAAATTGATAAGTCAAGAAATGTTCAAATCCTTAGTGGTGTGAACTAGTACATAGCTTTTTTGTATCTCGATGTATATTAATGTGTACTAACACGGTTTTATGAACAAATTATATTGTATTATATATATATGTGTAAAATGAAATAAATAAAATCAAAACTTCATTTTATTTTGTTATGACTTTTTATTATACATAATCTTTGCATTTTATTTATTAATACCCATACGGAACAGTGTCATGGTTATTTAAAATCACACGTTTGGTGTACACTTTTCGATATCTTTTTTTTTCAACCCTGTTGTAAATCTTTATTTTTGTCCCATTTCTACAAATTTTGGAGGGGTTAACAATTACAACACCCTCACCCACTAAGTTAAGCACCTCATCACGAATAGCCTTGAAGTTAATTTTTTTACTATTCGTATAATTTAATGTAAAACCTCTAACTTTACAAGCTTGGGATCCTAAACTAGTTTCATACGCATAGTTTTTTGGTCCTGCAGATACAAATGATGTTATATAATCACCATTTTGTAGTTCATCAGTTAAGTCACCCAGGTAATCTCCAAGTGGAGGATCTACTTGGTTTTGATCAGAAATGTATACAACCGAATCAGTATCATAATAAAGCACTCTGCGGTTCAACGTATTAAGCAAGTCATACAGTTTTAATCGTGCCCAACACGTTGTAAACGTCGCAATAAAAATATTGGTTTTACGGTTGGCAATAACAAAGTTATCTTTCATACAATATTTTACTACCAATAGGTTTTTACTGGCAATATGAAAATCCTTTACAGTGTGGTTTTCATCGAGTACTAAATCAAAAAACTTAGACACTTCCTGATCACTTATAAACATAGTTTGAACCATATTGTCTCTTTGACCAAATTTTCCCCAAAAGCTGTTTAAACACAGTTTGGCCAGTGACCTTAAGCCTGGATTTTTTTTAATAGAGTCCATGTCAAGGTCAATGCCTTCCCTTTCTTTGTATTGGTTGACATATAGTAAACGGTCAGTTTCATTTGTACACCACTCAGGCCAGCCCGAAGCTTCTTGCTTAATCTTAAGAAAAGAGTTTATATACTCTGTGAACAATCCACCAGTGCCACTTTCTTTGTTACAAACCATGTAATCCACCCAATGATACACTTCATATATCTTTGTAATTTTATATCCCATTTCAACAGCTTTTTTAAGTTCGGGAGTGCACCACGTTCCAATCATTGTTCTTTGTTTAAGAGTACATTGGCAAGGATTTTTATTTTCGGTTTCAGAACAATTTTTACATAAAGGAAACTTTAACTTACCCCCAGATCTGAACGGTAAAACAGGATGATAAAGACCTCTAGGTGGTAATATTGCCACCTTAGCTATGCCAAAATAGGCTGAAATATCCACTCCTTCTGGATTCGTAATTATATTAGGATGACCTCGAGGGTATTTACAATACTTGTTTATAAAGGGGTACAAACTTGTAAAGTCAACATATTTGATCTTTTCCCCCTCTTGCACTTCATGATAAAGTTTGCTAGCATTCGTTCTACCTCCAAAGAACGAGTCCCTAGGATCCAACCTTGTCACGATATCAAGGTTTGATACAAAATTAGCGACCCTTTCATTGGTTTTCAAAAGTTGGTTAAATTCACACTCCCAAATGGCTTTGTACTTGTACCCCTGGCTTAATAAATACTGTTTCTTTTTCATTGTTAGCATAAATAACTCTCTCATTGTTTTTTGGTTCCATGGATGCTTTTGATCCCTGTCTTTAAAGCATTTAAAACAGCCGTGATGAACACAGCCCTGAAATTCTAGGGCTAGTTTACCGTCCCCAGAACTGGAAAATCCATCTAATCTAAACCGTGTTTGAGGAACACTGTATTCACCACCATTTAAGGCATGCCTAATACTTATTTTTTCCGAATGACTTACCCATTCTAACCAAGCTATTGACACCTTAGAATATGTATCGGTGCAATATGCTTGGCGCGGTACATACCCTATGGGAGATGAAAGAAACCTTGTATATTTTATATTCCATTTATCGGATATAACTAAATACTCCACTTTTTCCCCACTCCACAAATATAACCATTTACCATTTTTGAAATAACCTGTAGTTACACGTTTTTCACCGGTCTGTTTGTGTTCTAAGTATACTTGATGTGTCTCCTCTAAATACAATGACTGGTAAACTTTCATGCATACACTAGCGATTGTCATACAATCAAAAGGATCTACACCACCCTGATTAGCGCCAGGTTCCCGAGTAACTGTTAAAAGAAGATTTCTAAACTTAATACAAGCTTCTCTAAGTATAGTCACATCTGACACACAATACTCATACATTTCCTTTTGAAAGTCAAACTGTGTGTGTTTAATATTTTCATACCATTCTAAAAACTCTTTTCTTTCACTATTGGACATGTAGTCTACACCGTAGTGATTTAAATTTGGATACACGCCCTTGTATGCTTGATTGTCATTTGTGTTAAAATAGTGTGGAAACCAACCTTTTTTTAATTCAGACAAACCAAATGACTTGGGAAGGGAAGCAAGACGCATGGGTAAAAAGTTTAGCGAGTCAATTACTCTAATGTTCAAACCATTTCCTACCGTCATAGACATAATTTTGGATCCTGAATATGTAATTTTTTTCGGTTTAATTCCGTGTTTAACCAAATATTCCAAAAGAAAGTATCCATCGTATGATTTCATGTTGTGTGCCATTACTACAAACCCAGAGTTATTGCTGTGAAACAAATAATTACAAAATAAATCACAGGTGTTTACACCCTTAAAAACATTTTCCCTTTTACCACACCCATCACATAAAGGTACAGTAAATTCCTTTGACTTTCCGTCCCATTTATTACAAATAGAACACCTGTCCCCGCAATATGAACATACAGAATCTTTATCAAAGTCCTGACACCTTTCACAAACCTTTTGAGACACAGCAAAGTTTGGTGTGTGCTGAGGTAGGCCGCACATGCTATTCATACAATTTTGACATAGTCTACACTTTGAACACTTTTCTTCGGTTTCTCTACAATTTAAACATCTAACCCTACTTGAAAGGTAGCCACTATTACAATGATACAGTTCATTTTGGGAACATTCAAAATCAAAAAACAAATACTTGAATTTAGTTGTGTCTTCTAAAGGCTGTGTTCTTTGGTAGCACAAATGGTTACCCATAACATAATTTTGACACGAGTTACATAACCACTCCCCACACTTGTGTGCCTTTATATTGCGGCGCGTTCTATCCACAACGCGGTAGCAATTAAGACATTTCCACATTTGTTGGCACTTGCTCATAACAACCCCGTTAATTGCTGGGTTTTTTTTAGATAGCGGTTTTTTATGTCTATTATAACATGCCACGCTTCTGCATGACATATTACAATCGGTGCAATTAACAGATACTTCTGTTATAGGACACTGAGAAAAGTTACACACTTTACAGCTAAATTTACAAGTGTGATCCCCAGCAGTATTGTATGGAACAAAACATTCCTTGCAAAAATATGCTTTACAAAAAAAACCTGTGATTTTTGTAATGGCATGAAAATGAAAGTAGTTTTCTACTGGAATTTCAACCAAATACAGGTACAAAACAGTTTGTAACCGGTCTTTTGGTACTCGAATAAACTTGCTCTCAGAACCAACTTTACTGGAAATAACTGCTACACCCACATTTAAAAATGTTTCAAACTTTTGAATGTCATTAAGTGTGGCTCTCACATTAGGGTTAACGTCTGTTTTTTGACATAAATATAAAGCAAAGTTTGTTTGGTCTACTCTGGTACTACACCTAAGGTTTTTAAAAAACCAACTGGGACATTTTCGTGTTCTAACAATTTTATCCATTAAGGGTTCACGGTTTGGCAAGCTTTCAATTAAAACCCATTCTGATTGCGGTACTTGGTGGGTGTATGCCCATGACAGTGCTATCGCTCGAGCCATACACATGTTATCATTATTCCTTATCTCAATCATAGATTTTTTATGTTTTATCAAGTTACGGTCGCCAAAAATATTAATCAATTGCAAATGACCACCGGCACCACCTCTTGGAATATGTATCAACCCTATATCGATACAAAAATCATTGTTAATTTTTAATTGCTTATGACTCTGTAGTGTGTTTTCAATTACAGACAATATATCTTCAGCATTCATATCACTAATGTTTCTCAGGGGTACAATAATTGGGTCGTGTAAGTCCTCGTGGTGTATCACAATTCTTATTTTATCATCACCTTGCATGTTTGCTGTTACCCTGTTAATCACTTCCTGAATCATTCTTGTTAAAGCTTCTGTCATTTGGCTAATGTTTTGGCCTTCCAAATCGTTGTTTAGCTTTACTCTGTACGTTGTTTCTGAAATTCTCCCACCATCAAAGTTTCGAACAGATCTTTTGTGTATGGTGTATGCCTGTAAAATAATTAAAACTGTTAAATGTTATCCGTATTATAATACCTCGGTTAGTATATAACTTGTTTTAATGCCTAGCAATTTTTTTTCACTTTAAAATAAAAGTATGCATACCCTAGCATTTAAACCTTCGTCTTCTTCTTCTTCTCCTTCTTCTGGTGCACCCTCCCCTATTTCTTGATTACGATCATCAGCAGTGACTTCCCCTGTCTCTTGATTACGATCGTCGGTCAATCCGCCTTCATGTTCCCGGCTTTCATTTACTTCCTGTACTGTTGCGTCATTACCCATCACACGTCTTTGCTTAGCGTGGGAACCACTTTGTAAATGTACAAATTCCCTCTCTTTGCAGTATTGGCATAATGAAACAACACTTGAACTAGTACCTGGTTGAGGGTTATCATGGCACGTACATCGTCCTTCTTCATTTCCAAATTTCTGGGTATAACCTTCCTTACCATTTTGCTCCTATCAAAATAAATAAGTCAAAATTTAAATAATACCCCAAATCAAAGTTATAATAATACGTGTAATTTTAAGATAAATTCTGTAACAAATAAAATTGTACCTTATTATCGTCGCTCCATGTACCGTCTTGTTCAATTGCTTTTAAAGCCTCACTAAGTTCGATTTCATCCAATATGGTTTGAAGGTCTGTATCAAGATCTTGGTAATACACTTGGGATGCAATTAAGTCTTCAATTTCATTTAAACTCTCCGTTGAACCCATTTCTTTTTCCTTGTCTTTCTCCATTGTAATACGTAAAGTTTAGACGCGTTTTAAAGCTCGAGCACAAACGTCCTCCTACATGAAAGATCCTCTAGTGTAACCTGATCCATGTGAAAGGATACCTTGTTATATATATATCGGGTAAGTAGCAAGCAAAACACAGTAAACCAATCAGTCCTGACATTTTTTGTTTGCGGATTAAACCAATTGTTTTAACCTAAATAATTTATGTAAGCTATTCCCTTGTTTTAGATATGTGTATAGCTTATGTGATATGTAAGATAAAAAAGTTAAACCTTCCCTCTATATCCTATCATCCCTTAATCACCTGTACACACGCCCCCCTTTATCCTCTTAATTGTATGTATATATATATATGGTGCATACTGTTACAGTCTGAGCATAATTTACACTCCAGCATGGATAAGTCTAAAGTAATATATTTGCCCTTGGTGCTAATTGTTGTTAACGCGATAATTTGTATCAACTGTCAAGCATGGAATATGTGTGGATCGCCTCAAACTTGTTACTGCAATTGGAAACATCAAAGTGTTTACTGCATCGGATATAACGTAAAGATAATACCAACGTTTGATCTTGGTACATTAAGAAGAACCAACACTTTATCTTTTACAAATACTGGATTGGTTTCATTTCAACGCTTAAACTTAAGGGAATGGGTTTCTTTAACAACTTTGGTTATAAAAAACAATCCGTATTTTGTTACCTGTACATCAGATAGGGCAAAATTTGCAATGGAACGCCCCAATGTGCTATTAGTAATGGATTGTCCTGAAACGTTTACATCCAGCTCAATACTTCCCAACTCAACTAGTCGAGGGTACACTTATGATAGTGAAAAACTTATTACCACTACCTTTAGTGAGTTGTATACCTCAGACCCAAACACTACTATAACTGATTATCCTATTGTTAACGTTACCTCCTGGATATTTTATGTTATACCTATAGTTGTTATTTTGGCATTGATTTCCTTAGGTGTGTTAGTTGTTCTATGTATAACGTATAACAAAAGAAAAAGAGTCAAAGCATTATCGATAGCGAATCCAATTTACATTAAATGTACGGAGCCCATTTCAAACTTTTTTTAAACATATTTAGTAAATACCCCGTTTAAAATGTCACTTATGCAATATGACTGTTGAGTGTGTCATCCGTATGCGTCCCCTTTAGGACGATGTTGGTGTGCAGAGGGATACAGCTGGGAATTCCCCCAGTGCACCCTTAGGACTGTGTTGATGGACAGAGGATGCGGCTGGGAATTCCCCAGTACATGCCACCGGCTGAGATGCAGCTGCAGGGTGTAAAGGGGGGTTATAGGGTTGATGTCTATGTACACACACTCAATTTAGTAGGTGCCTTAACCTTTGACAAGTCAAGATGTTGCTGTCGCTTCTTCTAGTACCTCTTTTAGTTTGTCAAGCTTATAGCTTTGAGTGTGGACAAAACTGCGTATGCATTTCTCACAGCAAAACTGTAATGTGTAATGCACGAAACCTGCGTACATATCCTTCAACCAGAGGCATTCCTAATGGATTTCAGAAAATGGATTTACGAGGAAATTTGATTCAACACCTGCCCTCTAAGGATTACAGAAACCGTTTTTCCTTAATTGACCTACGCCAAAACCCTATCAATTGCTCATCCTTGTTAAACCGAGAACACCTAAAGGGACTTTTACTGCCTACAACTCATTGTGTGACTAAGGGAGTTGTACCAGTCGCTGAAACAAATGCTGGCAAGAAACATGCGGACAATGGACAATTTACCTTAACTGTTGCGCTATCAACAACCTCTAGTATTCTAGGACTCATAGCTTCCATAGCCGTTTTTATTAAGGTATACTTAAAATATCGCCACAAGCTTCCATTTTTAACTAAAGTGGATAGTGTCAGTGAAAACGGTGAAACTGAAGAAAACAACAGTTCAAGTACTAAAGAAAACAACGGCTCAAGTATTGAGGATGTTCAATCATTTCCTTCGGGCATACCTCAGGACCCTGTACACCCATGCCTACCCGAAAGACCACGTGCTCCTGTGATGTCCACTCCTAGCGGTGAAGCGACATCGAAAACACCACCCCAAAGACCCCCAAGACCTAGCACTCTTCCCGTCCTACAAGGACAGTCCAACGCGCATCAGCTAGGTGCATGTGCACTCGGTAACTCCAACACAACCCATCATGTAACGCATGCAGTTGTTCACAAACAATTATCGGCCTCTGAAACGGCTCTCCCGTCGGACAGTAGTGACATGGACTGGGAGTCTGAAAATGACTCACAAAACAAACATGGTTTTAAACGTTCCCGTTCCAACGATGACAACAGTTGTGACTTGGCTTCAAGTGCACCCAAAAAATTAATAGTCTGATATGTGATTTGTATTTGTTTATTTTCTTAAGTTTTTCACGCTTCCAATAGTCATTACACCCTATATTTTCATAAAGTCATTTGTTGGTATCATTCTCCGTAGTTTAAAGTCATTTTAAATATTCTCATATACGGTCATATCAATTGTTCGTAAAATATCATCTGTTTCCTTGTAAAATTCACTTTCGTTGTCTGTCAATGCGCTTGGCTTTTCACGTGATTCTTAACCCAAATGTACTTGCTCTAAACATGTACTGTTCGTTGAAACACCCGTTTTAAATATTCTCATATACGGTCATATCAATGGTTCGTAAAATATCATCTGTTTCCTTGTCAAATTCACTATCGATGTCTGCCGATGCGCTTGGTTTTTCACGCGTTTCTTGTCCCGAACGTGCTTGCTCTAAACATGTACCGCTCCTTAAAACACCTGAAAACAAAATGTGTTAGTTAGTTTAGGCATGTCATTGTCATACTTCAGCGTATGGTATCTTGAAAACATGTTCGTAGAAAATATACTCTATAGCATAAACATATTCATTATCCTGTATACTCGGTAGTTTTTGTTACATGTAAAGATATGCTCAACATAACATATATACTCATTCTCCTATATATACTCTTAGTGGTTTTTGTTACATGACATGTTCATAAAACATGTAAAGATATACTCGACATAACATATATACTCATTCTCCTATATATATACTCATAGTGGTTTTTGTTGACACATTCCTATGCTTACAGTTTACTTTTTTAACCCTAAAGGTTAATTTTACATTGTTCATAATTTTGTTGTGTCTTATTATTATGTTCAAAAGATATAATAAACATAATTAGCTGGTAAAACGTTGTTTTCTTACCTTGTTCCAAATTCTCCGCGCTTCGATCCATAGCTTTCTCATCTGCTGTTAAATTACACGCGCTTCGATCGATAAACCCCTGGTCCTTCACTGTTAGCGAATCATTGTGTAATTTCTCCTCCTTGTCCTTATCGTCACTTATTTCAATCACATCGCCTTTAAATATTTCTGACAAATTTTGCCACATATCATAATCCTCCACTTCTATAATAACGGGTTCTGTATGAAAATCCATTGCCGCAAGTGTCAATCTCCCTCCTAATTTTCAACTGTTGCTGCTGCTACTGCTATCGATCTTGTTTTAAAACCTACACTTTCGCCAGCCAATACATACTCCCACTCTGCGTATATACAACATTTAACTTGGGTCAAAATTTCCCTTTCACTCACTCAGTCATTAATTCATTAGTTCATTAATGCCCAATCATTAATGCCATGATTTTAATTAATTCTTCATTACTCTACCATATAGCACCAATCATGTGTTTACCTCATTACTGTAAGCTAACAAGTTAGTCCTATGTCAGCAGGTTCCCCACTGATCACTATCAAATTAATTGCCTAATTCACACCTACTTACTACCTGGCCATAAATTAATTGCCTAATTCACACCTACCTATTACATGGCCATATACCACCGGCACGTGTTTACCTCATTAGTGTAATCAAACAACTTAATCCTAAGTCAACACGAAAAAGGGTCCGTTTTCAGGCCAGGGGATTATGATGCTATAAATTTTGTTTGTTTTGATTTTTGGAATGTTTGCATAAAGGATTATGATGCTATACTACCCAGGTTACTACTAGTTACACTTAACAGATATGCAGTTACACTTAACATATCAGCAGTTTCACTTATAATATCTGCAGTTACACTTAATAGATATGCAGTTACACTTGACATATGTGCAGTTACACTTAACATATCTGCAGTTTCACTTAACATATCTGCAGTTACACTTAACATGTGCAGTTACACTTGACATATGTGCAGTTAGACTTAATATATCTGCAGTTTCACTTAACAGATCTGCAGTTACACTTAACATATCTGCAGTTACACTTAACATGTGCAGTTACACTTAACATATCTGCAGTTTCACTTAACATATCTGCAGTTTCACTTAACATATCTGCAGTTACACTTAACATATCAGCAGTTAGACTTTATATATGTGATAAGTTAAATCCTCATTTTACCATGACAAATTTACCATTCTCCACGCATTCTTACTATCAGAGTTCAAGTCAGTCTCTACCAAGCGTCCCGATTATTTTCTTTAATTTACGGTCTCATATTAATGTAGTTAAGCAAATAGGTTAGCAATCCTTAACTTTCTAGTCTTTACAAACTTTCATTAAATCTTAAATTCTATCTGTAGTTACACTTAACAGATCTGCAGTTACGCTTAACAAATGTGCAGTTAGACTTAACATACCTGCAGTTAGACTTAAGAGTTTTGCAAATTGATTTTAAATTATTAATGGTTAATATGAATGAGCACGGCGTCTGTAGAAATATATTACATGTATTTTAATCGCCCCTCAAACTCCTGCAACTGCAGTGTTTAATGAGTATGGGTATTGTTTTTATATTATATTGCTTCGTTGTAAATTTGGACCACATATAACTTGTTTAAAATACGAAATTACTAATCTTTCTAAGATTTGGTATTAATAAATTTATATAGCAGTAATGATAAGAACAGTTGTATGTAAACTATCCAGACTTATGTAAAAAAAAATTGTAATAATATAGGCTGTCCTGAGAATATTCGTGTATCATGTATGGAAATGTTCATAGACCGGAATAAAATATTTTTAAATCTAATCTAAAAATGTTGACTGTTGCACAGAGGGAGGCCAGTACTGGTTCAGGGAGGCATTCACCAGCCGGGCACCAGTTATACTAGAGTCTGCACCAATGTACCCTGAGCACCCGCAATGTCTGCAGTTCTACTACTACATCCACCCCCAACCCTCACCCGGCTACATTCAGGTGAGACAAAACAGTCTAGGCCCAAAGTTGAGAGAGTCCCTTCAAACGGAGGGAAGGCCACTCGCTTCAAAACACAGAGTGCCATTATAATTCCATTAAGAACACAAAATGCCATTATAATCCCATTAGAACGCCTAGTTCTGGGGTAGGAAACCGATTAGCGAAGTAGGCATCCAATCATTGACGTACCATTCTTATCTGATCTGATGGTTTGGGCCTGGACTGAGTGTGAAATTTTATCATGTTTTCGTTGCTACAAGTGCTATATGTTACAGAAAAATGAGTCATAAGTCGCAAAACAACATTTTTCACATTTTTCACACAAACTCTTAATCAGAATGTTTTCACTTCTGGGGTGTTTAGCGCTGTTAGTAGCATGAATATATGTACCAAATGACAAGACTCTATATTGAATATATCTACGTATATCAGAGGTTATCCTAAGGAGTATATTTAACTACTTTACTAGTGATTGATCATTCAGAATTATCACTTCTTTTTTATGTATACAAAAGTACTAACAAGATGTCCTAATCTATACTATCATTGGAATCTGCTTGATTTTCTTGTATTCATTAGGGCATAACATTTATTCTTACATCAAAACTGAAAAAAACCGCCATATTTATTATTATTATTATTATTTATTATTAGTTGTTAAATATTGAAGTGAAAATTCAGGGTAAGGAGGAAGCCTTTACAACGTATTGCTATGGCATATGCCAGCACTTATATACCTGAATGAAGATAGGTTAAAAACAAAATATCTACCATGGGTGCATGTGTGATCTCATCTTTTCAAACACGATGGTATCTCAGAACCCAAATATAACACTTACAACACTTACACTTACAACACTTGTAACATTTTACAGGTGATTCAGAGGACCAGAAGTGGGGAGAGGATCATGTGGAGATCGTATGAGGCTACAGTGGTGGAGTGGGAGCAGGCTATGGTGCACCTGGGGGTGGTCAGGGAAGAAGCCTACTGGGTACTACTTGTAGGCCTCACGCAGGACACGGACCTCAGCCCCATGGCAGTGGATGACATCAGGATAGCTCCATGCTCCACGTACCCAGGTATTGATTGATTGTACTCTTTTATTCTCTCTTTTCTTATTTTTTTTTGTCCAACATACGATCTTTATTCAACATGACATATTAATTATATTAACAAAGTTATAATGCAAACGAGTAGAATGGAAAAAGGTTCTTTGTTAGACTTTAATTAACAATTTTATTCTCTCTTTTTTTTTTGTTGTCCAAAATCCGATCTTTATTCAACTTGACATATATTAACAAAGTTATAACATATATAAAAACTTTTATTCAATAAACATATACATCAGATATAATGAAGTATCGAAAAGGAATGATCCCTCTCAAAGTATCACTCACAATGAGTTCTTCCTGGTATCCCTTTTAAATAATATGAAGTGATAATGACAATGCAATTAAAATGACATATTACAAAATTAATGTTCAAGTTAAATTGTTGAGTTTTCGTTTCAATTTACAGGTACACGGGATTAAAACATTCCCTAAACACTACTCATATAATTTTGGTAACTTCTACACACTTTTACTAGGTCAGATATAAAAGTGTATTTATAATGTAATGATTATGTTTTAGAAACCCTTCTACTAGGGAGACTTTACATTTTCAAAGGGTACTAGTTAAACAGGAAACTATGTATTTTACATTTTACATTTTACAACGGAAAAAGGTTGTTTGTTAGAATTTAATTAACAATTTAGTGGGACACAATTTTATAGCTTTTAAACGGTTCTTATAATTAATCAATTGACTGGTTGTAGTAAAAAAAGTTCTGCTTGATGTTTATCGCTACCCTTACTGATGAAATTTTCACATCGCCCACTCATCGCTTGTCATCGCTGGCTATTGCCGAAGGCATGGCGATGGTCATGTGCATGAGAGATGGTGTCACAGTATGGTTCTGTGCACTCCAAATGCTTACAGAAAAGTGTATATTCGAGGCATAAACTAATGTTATATGTCAGAAGAAGCGCAATGATGTCAGCAACACACAGGCCTTAGAATTTCCCTAATTCATTAAAAATTGGCGAAACGGCAGTCGATTATCTAACAAATGTTTTGTTTTAGCACTGAAACTGGTAGCTTCTTTGACCGCTTCTGGGTAGTGGTGGGAGCGACAATTATCACTGGTGTTAAACTCACACACCACACACTGTAACCGAGCTTACGAGAATTGAATTAAAATCTTACCCATTTACATTTACCATGAAGGAGAATGTCGCAGTGACCGTCTAGGGGTGGGCTACGTGGGTAACGTCAGCCACACACTGGATGGACATCAATGTATGCAGTGGTCAGATGTACTGGACACTGACCAGTTGACCACATACTACTTCCCAGATGGAGATGTGATCTCGGCCAGCAGTAGGTGCAGGAACCCTGACCGGGACGAGAAAGGACTGTGGTGTGTGGTACATAATACCATGGAGGATGGATATTTAGAGAGAGGGTACTGCAATGTGGCTATGTGTGGTAGGTATTTAAGGCATATCTAGGGGTCAGTTTTGTCAGAAAATGCACAATTGGCAGCTCTGCACATTCAGGAAATTCTGCTAAATTAGGCTGGAAAATGATGAATACTGGGTATATCTGAGTATATTTGGTTTCGCATTGATTTAAAGTATCAGTTCTGTTATTTTAAACGATATTTTGAAGCTTATTTTTGCCTTAAATGTGGGTTATTTGAGAGGATTGGCGAGGTTAAATTGTACATTTTCTGAAAATCTGACCCATATACTATATATGTGATGTATATATATATGGAAAGTGTTTTATTCACGAGCTCTATTTGTGGAAATGTTTTCATTTTTTGAGGTGTTTCCTTGGTGATTTGAGCACAAAGCTAGACAAAGCTAGTTTGTGGCAAACTTATGTGGGTCAGGTTTTCAGAAAATGTACAATTGGCCTTCACCAATCCTTTCAAATAACCCAAATTTCAGACGAAAATAAAGTTCAAAATACTGTTCAACCTAACCAAACAGATTGCTAAAATCAATGCAATGCCGAATATTCTCGAATTTACCAAGTATTGATCAAATTGCAGCCTAATTTAGCAGAATTTACTAAATGTGTACAGCTGCCAATTGTACATTTTCCGAAAATCTGATCCATGTGCAACGTCCCTGACATCTGTTTTGTTCACAAACATGCATATGGCGACGCAGTATGTGAGATAAAATCTGAACTGACATTTCTACAACAGATGTGACTTTGATGGTCTGATGAATACTTGCAAAATATCATGGTTGAATGTGCAATTGATCTCTCATTTAAACCAAAAAAACCATTAACTAATGTTTTCTGGTAATATTCTAGGTTGTGATGAATCACACTTCCAATGTGACGATGGTGACTGCATCCCGACGTGGAAAACCTGCGATGGAACTAATGACTGTGTAGATGGCAGTGATGAAGTCACTAAATGTGGTATGGTGAATCGTTGGATAGAATGCAACGAGTAGCTTTTCTGAATTAGTGTATCAGACACACGAGTAGTGTTAATAGATGGAACATTGCAAGGGGGATGTCTGTATACTTATTAGTGACTGAGGGAGCACAGGAAGTTAGAGGGCGTAAGCCCAAGATCTTCCATGCTCCCAAGGTCACTAACAAGGTTACAGACTTCACCCAAGATTTGTTCCATATTTATAGATAAAAAGTATAAATAAATAAAAATAAAAGAAGTTATTTAAGTTTTTGGCGGACCTACTTGTTGTATATGCCAAGGGTGGCATAATTTACATGTTATGCAACACCTTGACCAAATGTGGCATACCATGCTGAAGGTATAGCCAACTATACAGCACAGGGGTGTTATAAATGTATTTATTATACACACATTGAATTTATTCCTCAAAATGGCTGAAAATCATCCTTACTTACCATCATGTCTGCCAAGTGTGTTGGGAAAAATAAACACAGAACAGCTCTCAGATTTGCACCGTCGTGATATCTAGGCCCCCAAACTTGATCAGGGGATATCAGTCCCACCTCAAATCTCATGTAATTCTATTCATGCATCATTCAGAGTGTCGAAAATAGTGAGATAGTTTGATAGTTTGATAGTTTGATAGTTTGATAGTTGGATAGTTGGGTAGTTGGGTAGTTGGATAGTTGGATAGTTGGATAGTTGGATAGTTGGATAGTTGGGTAGTTGGGTAGTTGGATAGTTGGATAGTTGGATAGTTGGATAGTGGGATAGTTGGATAGTTGGGTAGTTGGATAGTTGGATAGTTGGATAGTTGGATAGTTGGATAGTTGGGTAGTTGGATAGTTGGGTAGTTAGATAGTTGGGTAGTTGGATAGTTGGGTAGTTGGGTAGTTGGATAGTTGGATAGTTGGATAGTTGGGTAGTTGGATAGTGAGATAGTTGGATAGTTGGATAGTTGGATAGTTGGATAGTTGGGTAGTGAGATAGTTGGATAGTTGGGTAGTTGGATAGTGAGATAGTTGGATAGTTGGGTAGTTGGATAGTTGGGTAGTTGGATAGTGAGATAGTTGGATAGTTGGATAGTTGGGTAGTTGGATAGTGAGATAGTCGGATAGTTGGATAGTTGGATAGTGAGATAGTTGGATAGTTGGATAGTTGGATAGTTGGATAGTTGGATAGTTGGGTAGTTGGGTAGTTGGATAGTTGGATAGTTGGATAGTTGGGTAGTTGGATAGTGAGATAGTTGGATAGTTGGATAGTTGGATAGTTGGATAGTTGGGTAGTTGGATAGTGAGATAGTTGGATAGTTGGATAGTTGGGTAGTTGGATAGTGAGATAGTCGGATAGTTGGATAGTTGGATAGTGAGATAGTTGGATAGTTGGATAGTTGGATAGTTGGATAGTTAGATAGTTGGGTAGTTGGATAGTTGGATAGTTGGGTAGTTGGATAGTTGGATAGTGAGATAGTTGGAGAGTTGGGTAGTTAGATAGTTAGGTAGTTGGATAGTTGGATAGTTGGGTAGTTGGATAGTTGGATAGTGAGATAGTTGGATAGTTGGGTAGTTAGATAGTTGGGTAGTTGGATAGTTGGATAGTTGGGTAGTTGGGTAGTTGGGTAGTTGGATAGTTGGATAGTTGGGTAGTTGGATAGTTGGATAGTGAGATAGTTGGATAGTTGGATAGTTGGGTAGTTGGGTAGTTGGATAGTTGGATAGTTGGGTAGTTGGATAGTTGGATAGTGAGATAGTTGGATAGTTGGATAGTTGGGTAGTTGGATAGTGAGATAGTTGGATAGTTGGATAGTTGGGTAGTTGGGTAGTTGGATAGTTGGATAGTTGGGTAGTTGGATAGTTGGATAGTTGGATAGTTGGATAGTGAGATAGTTGGATAGTTGGGTAGTTGGATAGTGAGATCGTTGGATAGTTGGGTAGTTGGATAGTTGGATAGTTGGATAGTTGGATAGTTGGATAGTTTGGTAGTTGGATAGTTGGATAGTTGGGTAGTTGGATAGTTGGATAGTGAGATAGTTGGATAGTTGGATAGTTGGATAGTTGGATAGTTGGATAAGTGGATAGTTGGATAGTGTGATAGTTGGGTAGTTGGATAGTTGGGTAGTTAGATAGTTGGGTAGTTGGATAGTTGGATAGTTGGGTAGTTGGGTAGATGGATAGTTGGATAGTTGGGTAGTTGGATAGTTGGATAGTTGGATAGTTGGATAGTTGGATAGTTGGATAGTTGGATAGTTGGGTAGTTGGATAGTTGGATAGCTGGATAGTTGGGTAGTTGGGTAGTTGGATAGTTGGATAGTTGGATAGTTGGATAGTTGGATAGTTGGATAGTTGGGTAGTTGGATAGTTGGGTAGTTAGATAGTTGGGTAGTTGGATAGTTGGGTAGTTGGGTAGTTGGGTAGTTGGATAGTTGGATAGTTGGATAGTTGGATAGTGAGATAGTTGGATAGTTGGGTAGTTGGATAGTGAGATAGTTGGATAGTTGGGTAGTTGGATAGTTGGATGGTTGGATAGTTGGATAGTTGGATAGTTGGATTGTTGGGTAGTTGGGTAGTTGGATAGTTGGATAGTTGGATAGTTGGGTAGTTGGATAGTTGGATAGTTGGATAGTTGGATAGTTGGATAGTTGGATAGTTGGATAGTTGGATAGTTGGGTAGTTGGGTAGTTGGGTAGTTGGATAGTTGGATAGTGAGATAGTTGGATAGTTGGATAGTTGGATAGTTGGGTAGTTGGGTAGTTGGGTAGTTGGATAGTTGGATAGTTGGAAAGTTGGATAGTTGGGTAGTTGGATAGTGAGATAGTTGGATAGTTGGATAGTTGGATAGTTGGATAGTTGGGTAGTTGGATAGTGAGATAGTTGGATAGTTGGATAGTTGGGTAGTTGGATAGTGAGATAGTTGGATAGTTGGATAGTTGGATAGTTGGATAGTGAGATAGTTGGATAAATGGATAGTTGGATAGTTGGATAGTTGGGTAGTTGGATAGTTGGATAGTTGGGTAGTTGGAT
The DNA here is from genome assembly GCA_942159475.1 of Sthenelais limicola. Lineage (NCBI taxonomy): Eukaryota > Metazoa > Annelida > Polychaeta > Phyllodocida > Sigalionidae > Sthenelais > Sthenelais limicola. The sequence continues at coordinate 116,651,812 of OW804097.1, read as the reverse complement.
AGTTGGATAGTGAGATAGTTGGATAGTTGGGTAGTTAGATAGTTGGGTAGTTGGATAGTTGGATAGTTGGGTAGTTGGATCGTTGGATAGTGAGATAGTTGGATAGTTGGGTAGTTAGATAGTTGGGTAGTTGGATAGTTGGATAGTTGGGTAGTTGGGTAGTTGGGTAGTTGGATAGTTGGATAGTTGGGTAGTTGGATAGTTGGATAGTGAGATAGTTGGATAGTTGGATAGTTGGGTAGTTGGGTAGTTGGATAGTTGGGTAGTTGGATAGTTGGATAGTGAGATAGTTGGATAGTTGGATAGTTGGGTAGTTGGATAGTGAGATAGTTGGATAGTTGGATAGTTGGGTAGTTGGGTAGTTGGATAGTTGGATAGTTGGGTAGTTGGATAGTTGGATAGTTGGATAGTTGGATAGTTGGATAGTGAGATAGTTGGATAGTTGGGTAGTTGGATAGTGAGATAGTTGGGTTGTTGGATAGTTGGATAGTTGGATAGTTGGATAGTTGGGTAGTTGGATAGTGAGATAGTTGGATAGTGAGATAGTGAGATAGTTGGGTAGTTGGATAGTTGGATAGTTGGATAGTTGGATAGTTGGATAGTTGGATAGTGAGATAGTTGGATAGTTGGGTAGTTGGATAGTGAGATAGTTGGATAGTTGGATAGTTGGATAGTTGGATAGTTGGATAGTTGGATAGTTGGATAGTTGGATAGTTGGATAGTTGGATAGTTGGATAGTTGGGTAGTTGGATAGTTGGATAGTTGGATAGTTGGGCAGTTGGATAGTTGGATAGTTGGATAGTTGGATAGTTGGATAGTTGGATAGTTGGATAGTTGGGTAGTTGGGTAGTTGGGTAGTTGGATAGTTGGATAGTGAGATAGTTGGATAGTTGGATAGTTGGATAGTGAGATAGTTGGATAGTTGGATAGTTGGGTAGTTGGATAGTTGGATAGTTGGATAGTTGGATAGTGAGATAGTTGGATAGTTGGATAGTTGGATAGTGAGATAGTTGGATAGTTGGATAGTTGGGTAGTTGGATAGTTGGATAGTTGGGTAGTTGGGTAGTTGGATAGTTGGATAGTTGGGTAGTTGGATAGTGAGATAGTTGGATAGTTGGATAGTTGGATAGTTGGATAGTTGGATAGTGAGATAGTTGGATAGATGGATAGTTGGATAGTGAGATAGTTGGGTAGTTGGATAGTTGGGTAGTTAGATAGTTGGGTAGTTGGATAGTTGGATAGTTGGGTAGTTGGGTAGTTGGATAGTTGGATAGTTGGATAGTTGGGTAGTTGGATATTTGGGTAGTTAGATAGTTGGGTAGTTGGATAGTTGGATAGTTGGATAGTTGGGTAGTTGGATAGTTGGATAGTGAGATAGTTGGATAGTTGGATAGTTGGGTAGTTGGGTAGTTGGATAGTTGAATAGTTGGATAGTTGGATAGTTCGGTAGTTGGGTAGTTGGGTAGTTGGGTAGTTGGATAGTGAGATAGTTGGATAGTTGGGTAGTTGGATAGTTGGATAGTTGGATAGTTGGATAGTTGGATAGTTGGATAGTTGGATAGTTGGATAGTTGGGTAGTTGGATAGTTGGATAGTTGGATAGTTGGGTAGTTGGATAGTTGGATAGTTGGATAGTTGGATAGTTGGATAGTTGGATAGTTGGATAGTTGGATAGTTGGGTAGTTGGGTAGTTGGGTAGTTGGATAGTTGGATAGTGAGATAGTTGGATAGTTGGATAGTTGGATAGTGAGATAGTTGGATAGTTGGATAGTTGGGTAGTTGGATAGTTGGATAGTTGGATAGTTGGATAGTTGGATAGTTGGATAGTTGGATAGTTGGATAGTTGGATAGTGAGATAGTTGGATAGTTGGATAGTTGGGTAGTTGGATAGTTGGATAGTTGGGTAGTTGGGTAGTTGGGTAGTTGGATAGTTGGATAGTTGGGTAGTTGGATAGTGAGATAGTTGGATAGTTGGATAGTTGGATAGTTGGATAGTTGGATAGTGAGATAGTTGGATAGTTGGATAGTTGGATAGTGAGATAGTTGGGTAGTTGGATAGTTGGGTAGTTAGATAGTTGGGTAGTTGGATAGTTGGATAGTTGGGTAGTTGGGTAGTTGGATAGTTGGATAGTTGGATAGTTGGGTAGTTGGATATTTGGGTAGTTAGATAGTTGGGTAGTTGGATAGTTGGATAGTTGGATAGTTGGGTAGTTGGATAGTTGGATAGTGAGATAGTTGGATAGTTGGATAGTTGGGTAGTTGGGTAGTTGGATAGTTGAATAGTTGGATAGTTGGATAGTTGGGTAGTTGGGTAGTTGGGTAGTTGGGTAGTTGGATAGTTGGATAGTTGGATAGTTGGATAGTTGGGTAGTTGGGTAGTTGGATAGTTGGATAGTTGGATAGTTGGGTAGTTGGGTAGTTGGGTAGTTGGATAGTTGGATAGTTGGATAGTTGGGTAGTTGGGTAGTTGGATAGTTGGATAGTTGGATAGTTGGATAGTTGGATAGTTGGATAGTTGGGTAGTTGGGTAGTTGGGTAGTTGGATAGTTGGATAGTTGGGTAGTTGGGTAGTTGGATAGTTGGATAGTTGGATAGTTGGGTAGTTGGGTAGTTGGGTAGTTGGATAGTTGGATAGTTGGATAGTTGGATAGTTGGGTAGTTGGATAGTTGGATAGTTGGATAGTTGGATAGTTGGATAGTTGGATAGTTGGGTAGTTGGGTAGTTGGATAGTTGGATAGTTGGATAGTTGGATAGTTGGATAGTTGGGTAGTTGGGTAGTTGGATAGTTGGATAGTTGGATAGTTGGATAGTTGGATAGTTGGGTAGTTGGATAGTTGGATAGTTGGATAGTTGGATAGTTGGATAGTTGGATAGTTGAATAGTTAATTTAGCCCTACCTTGAGCAAATGTTGCCAAACATTGTTCACATAGAACTATAAAGTTAGCGATTGCCTTTGCATCTCTGTGAAGCATGACAGTCAACAGAAAATCATGTGCTTTCTCTAAACAAAGAACATTATATGGACCACCCACTCGCAGGGTTCAGTTGGCAACAGTGGTGATGTTTTACAGGAAAATGAGTCACAAATTGCAAAAAATGGATTTTGAGATATATTTGAAAAGATGAGATCAAGCCGATTCCAATGATAGTAAACAGGATACAAAAGGATGAATTGGAAGCAGTAGAACTAGCCCACGATAAATCATATATCATTTAACTAATGTCTTATAAGTAAAATCAAATTAAAACTAAATAAACTACTGGGTATCAATAGACAATAAATTGTACTATAACACAATATTATCATGAATTTATTGCAGTATACATAAATGCCTTATAATGTTCTGGAATCTATCATCCAAACTTTATAGTTGATTTAACACAAAATATTTTCCAGGTAATACAATTTCCTGTGATTTTGAGACAGCTACTCAATGTGGGTATGCAGACTTGAGTCTGGTGGAGGACAGGGACAACCAGGTAACATCCTGGAAGAGATATTGTGACCCTAAACACGGTTGTTCAAGTAAGTATACTTTTGATTACATGTATACCGTATTTCACCGATAGAACGCCTGAGTGTTTATTCTTTTCAGGCCACTCTTACCACCGGTGCTTATTCAAGGCAGGCGTTTATATGGGGCAGGTGTTTATTGTTTTATGTTAATGAATTCCCATACTATGCTGTAACAGTGAGATGTTATCAAATCAAATGTTGTTGCCGCTTTCCACAATATAACCAATTATCCAAAGCTTCACATAATAATGCTTTTTGAGGAGCGTAAGAGATGAGACCGGGCGTTCATTTGGGGCCGGCGTTTATCTATTTCATGACGTGAAATGACCCGGCGCATTTTTCGGGGCACGCTTTTATTTGGGACGCAGGGTAATATTGGTGAAATACGGTACTTGATCAGTTACTACTTTTGGTGTTTGAACTGTTTTTAAGAGAGATATATATTGAATATGTGCAAAGTCCAACTTTAAGATGAGTCATGCTGTTTACAGGAAATGGCTAACAAGATTAATTAAGTCTATTGATTATGGTAATTGATGACGCACATAGTGACGCATGGGGATGGGGTGATTGATCAGGTGACAGTTCATCCATTGGTCATTGGATAGTGAGATAGTTGGATAGTTGGGTAGTTGGATAGTTGGATAGTTGGATAGTTGGATAGTTGGGTAGTTGGATAGTTGGATAGTTGGATAGTTGGATAGTTGGGTAGTTGGATAGTGAGATAGTTGGATAGTGAGATAGTTGGGTAGTTGGGTAGTTGGATAGTTGGATAGTTGGATAGTTGGATAGTGAGATAGTTGGATAGTTGGGTAGTTGGATAGTGAGATAGTTGGATAGTTGGATAGTTGGGTAGTTGGATAGTTGGATAGTTGGATAGTTGGATAGTTGGATAGTTGGATAGTTGGATAGTTGGATAGTTGGGTAGTTGGATAGTTGGATAGTTGGGTAGTTGGATAGTTGGATAGTTGGGTAGTTGGATAGTTGGATAGTTGGATAGTTGGATAGTTGGATAGTTGGGTAGTTGGGTAGTTGGGTAGTTGGATAGTTGGATAGTGAGATAGTTGGATAGTTGGATAGTTGGATAGTGAGATAGTTGGATAGTTGGATAGTTGGGTAGTTGGATAGTTGGATAGTTGGATAGTTGGATAGTGAGATAGTTGGATAGTTGGATAGTTGGATAGTGAGATAGTTGGATAGTTGGATAGTTGGGTAGTTGGATAGTTGGATAGTTGGGTAGTTGGGTAGTTGGATAGTTGGATAGTTGGGTAGTTGGATAGTGAGATAGTTGGATAGTTGGATAGTTGGATAGTTGGATAGTGAGATAGTTGGATAGTTGGATAGTTGGATAGTGAGATAGTTGGGTAGTTGGATAGTTGGGTAGTTAGATAGTTGGGTAGTTGGATAGTTGGATAGTTGGGTAGTTGGGTAGTTGGATAGTTGGATAGTTGGATAGTTGGGTAGTTGGATATTTGGGTAGTTAGATAGTTGGGTAGTTGGATAGTTGGATAGTTAGTTGGGTAGTTGGATAGTTGGATAGTGAGATAGTTGGATAGTTGGATAGTTGGGTAGTTGGGTAGTTGGATAGTTGAATAGTTGGATAGTTGGATAGTTCGGTAGTTGGGTAGTTGGGTAGTTGGGTAGTTGGATAGTTGGATAGTTGGATAGTTGGATAGTTGGGTAGTTGGGTAGTTGGATAGTTGGATAGTTGGATAGTTGGATAGTTGGATAGTTGGGTAGTTGGATAGTTGGATAGTTGGATAGTTGGATAGTTGGATAGTTGGGTAGTTGGGTAGTTGGATAGTTGGATAGTTGGATAGTTGGATAGTTGGGTAGTTGGGTAGTTGGGTAGTTGGATAGTTGGATAGTTGGATAGTTGGGTAGTTGGATAGTTGGATAGTTGGATAGTTGGGTAGTTGGGTAGTTGGATAGTTGGATAGTTGGATAGTTGGATAGTTGGATAGTTGGGTAGTTGGATAGTTGGATAGTTGGATAGTTGGATAGTTGGATAGTTGGGTAGTTGGGTAGTTGGATAGTTGGATAGTTGGATAGTTGGATAGTTGGATAGTTGGATAGTTGGGTAGTTGGATAGTTGGATAGTTGGATAGTTGGATAGTTGGATAGTTGGGTAGTTGGATAGTTGGATAGTTGGATAGTTGGATAGTTGGATAGTTGGATAGTGGAATAGTTAATTTAGCCCTACCTTGAGCAAATGTTGCCAAACATTGTTCACATAGAACTATAAAGTTAGCAATTGCCTTTGCATCTCTGTGAAGCATGACAGTCAACAGAAAATCATGTGCTTTCTCTAAACAAAGAACATTATATGGACCACCCACTCGCAGGGTTCAGTTGGCAACAGTGGTGATGTTTTACAGGAAAATGAGTCACAAATTGCAAAAAATGGATTTTGAGATATATTTGAAAAGATGAGATCAAGCCGATTCCAATGATAGTAAACAGGATACAAAAGGATGAATTGGAAGCAGTAGAACTAGCCCACGATAAATCATATATCATTTAACTAATGTCTTATAAGTAAAATCAAATTAAAACTAAATAAACTACTGGGTATCAATAGACAATAAATTGTACTATAACACAATATTATCATGAATTTATTGCAGTATACATAAATGCCTTATAATGTTCTGGAATCTATCATCCAAACTTTATAGTTGATTTAACACAAAATATTTTCCAGGTAATACAATTTCCTGTGATTTTGAGACAGCTACTCAATGTGGGTATGCAGACTTGAGTCTGGTGGAGGACAGGGACAACCAGGTAACATCCTGGAAGAGATATTGTGACCCTAAACACGGTTGTTCAAGTAAGTATACTTTTGATTACATGTATACCGTATTTCACCGATAGAACGCCTGAGTGTTTATTCTTTTCAGGCCACTCTTACAACCGGTGCTTATTCAAGGCAGGCGTTTATATGGGGCAGGTGTTTATTGTTTTATGTTAATGAATTCCCATACTATGCTGTAACAGTGAGATGTTATCAAATCAAATGTTGTTGCCGCTTTCCACAATATAACCAATTATCCAAAGCTTCACATAATAATGCTTTTTGAGGAGCGTAAGAGGTGAGACCGGGCGTTCATTTGGGGCCGGCGTTTATCTATTTCATGACGTGAAATGACCCGGCGCATTTTTCGGGGCACGCTTTTATTTGGGACGCAGGGTAATATTGGTGAAATACGGTACTTGATCAGTTACTACTTTTGGTGTTTGAACTGTTTTTAAGAGAGATATATATTGAATATGTGCAAAGTCCAACTTTAAGATGAGTCATGCTGTTTACAGGAAATGGCTAACAAGATTAATTAAGTCTATTGATTATGGTAATTGATGACGCACATAGTGACGCATGGGGATGGGGTGATTGATCAGGTGACAGTTCATCCATTGGTCATTGGATAGTGAGATAGTTGGATAGTTGGGTAGTTGGATAGTGAGATAATTGGATAGTTGGGTAGTTGGATAGTTGGATAGTTGGATAGTTGGGTAGTTGGATAGTGAGATAGTTGGATAGTGAGATAGTTGGGTAGTTGGGTAGTTGGATAGTTGGATAGTTGGATAGTTGGATAGTGAGATAGTTGGATAGTTGGGTAGTTGGATAGTGAGATAGTTGGATAGTTGGATAGTTGGGTAGTTGGATAGTTGGATAGTTGGATAGTTGGATAGTTGGATAGTTGGATAGTTGGATAGTTGGATAGTTGGGTAGTTGGATAGTTGGATAGTTGGGTAGTTGGATAGTTGGATAGTTGGGTAGTTGGATAGTTGGATAGTTGGATAGTTGGATAGTTGGATAGTTGGATAGTTGGGTAGTTGGGTAGTTGGGTAGTTGGATAGTTGGATAGTGAGATAGTTGGATAGTTGGATAGTTGGATAGTGAGATAGTTGGATAGTTGGATAGTTGGGTAGTTGGATAGTTGGATAGTTGGATAGTTGGATAGTGAGATAGTTGGATAGTTGGATAGTTGGATAGTGAGATAGTTGGATAGTTGGATAGTTGGGTAGTTGGATAGTTGGATAGTTGGGTAGTTGGGTAGTTGGATAGTTGGATAGTTGGGTAGTTGGATAGTGAGATAGTTGGATAGTTGGATAGTTGGATAGTTGGATAGTTGGATAGTTGGGTAGTTGGGTAGTTGGGTAGTTGGATAGTTGGATAGTTGGGTAGTTGGATAGTGAGATAGTTGGATAGTTGGATAGTTGGGTAGTTGGATAGTCAGACCATTCTGGGATTGTTGTATTTAAGGAGAAAAGACTTAAGAGACAGTTAGTTCTTCCCTAGGAGAGCTCATATTCGAACATCATGCAGAAAGGACTGGAAGAACAAATTGGACTTATAGGATAGGAAGCAATATCCAGCATCTAGCCCCAGAAACTCTCCAGACTATACATATAGCTTTCCTAGAGGAATGGTCAGGACTTGGAACTCCACTGGATGCACTTTACTTGTGCCGTTTAGGGATACCTTCAGCTTTTTGTAATCACACAAATATATCATTATGCTTGTCATGGTAACACATGACCCAAATGCAGCAATTTGATTAGCTTATGATTTTGCGTCGATAGCGGCTATTGTGTAGTGCTGGCTTGCATGTCTTCCAAAGTTTTCAGATATTGTTCCGATAATTCAGCAAAAATTACCGCATTAATAAGATAAATATAACAAGTAAGTCTACAAATCAGTATGAAATAATGGAAATGGCACTTTGTAAGTCTATATTTGGGTCTCGACAAGTTCCTTTTCTTAACATGCAAGCTTGTCATTGATTGGTCCATTCTCTCTATATATTTTCCCGGATGTGACCGCTGTTTCACCTCCTCCTAAGGTAAATTAGTTGTTTAAAAGAACCACCAGGTGGCAGCTCACTCGATCTCAAAATTAATTAATCACATTATTCACAATTTCAGATCACTGTATGGGTTTTCACCTGGAAGAGTTCTACTCCAACACAAGGGGAGAATATGTATCACTGCTGAGTCCATCCACCCTGCATCCACCCAACACTTCACTCCTATGGCTAGAGTTCTCCCTCTGGCACAAAATGGACGCTACCGGTGCATACCCATCAGATGGATATTTCCACTTATTCCAATATTTTGGAAAGTTTGAAAGGGAATTATTCTATAAATTTAGACCAAAAAATTACTTGTATAGCTGGAGGAAGTATGGTGCATATTTGCCCAAGGCTTCACGGCCGTTTGCTCTCTTACTTGAGGCCAGTACATATGGTGGCCAGAAGTTTTTGGATGGTGTTACATTGCTGCCTGGTGTGTCTTCAACTGATGCCTGGTTGTCCAATAGAGGTAAGAGACTATATGTGATGCGATGCAAAAAAATGAGTCTCAAATTGCAAAAAATGATATTTTCAAAGTGTTGTTTCACAAGATCACTTTATTGAAAGGGTTTGAACGGTAGAGGGTTTAGCACCTTTAGTCATATGAATCTATGTACCAAATTGCGGCACATTGTATCAAATATACCCTTGCATTCTGAAGGCCTTCGTATGTATTATATTTAGTTACTTTATTGGTAATTGCCAACCCAGAAATAAAAACATCAAACATAAAATCTCGAAATACTTATTAGCTTGATCTCTTCTTTTTAAATATAATCTCAAAATCCATTTTTGGGGACTTGTGACTCATTTTCCTGAAACACATAATATTGTCTTTATTTATAATTTTTATACAGAGTATCCTCAGACAAGTGTCATTAAACAATCTCTATATTAATAAAATAAGGGTTTGGAGCCTTAAACCCCTATCTTCTCTGAAACCGCTGGCCAGATCTCCATTATATTTCACATGCACATTGCCAAAAATGATGCCAAACCATTCCACTATGTTTCATTAACAAATTAGGGTTGGAAAGGGGTTAGAAATGGGTTTACATCGAGCACCCCCATCCAGGGCCCCCAGCACTGCCTGAAAACAAACCTATCAGTGCCCCTACACCAGGTTTCTGGGTCACCGAAAGCATGACGTCATGGATGGGCACATCATTGCTTCACTATGGGACAGGAGTTGATATATTTCCACCGAAAGGAGCATCGTCAGAGTTGAATCAGTTCATAAACTATTGTTTGTGATGGTTTTTGAAGTCGAGCGGGGGGAACCTGCCGACTAATTACCTCACAATGAAAGATGGAGCGGGAGAGGGATTGGGACAGGGACAGGAAACTCAACAACAGCACAACACTGAACAGTGACCAAAAAAGGCATCTAAACAGGGTTCCATTTGTGGTATGAAGATATTAAGTTATAGAGCCAACTTGAAAGAGAAAGATAGTGGGAGAGGGAAAAAGGAGAGATGAGGATGTGGGCCCCACTGTCCCACTAGCAAATCCCGTGCATAGCACGGGTATTTGCTAGTATCATATTAAGACACATTATAGTAAACAAATGACAAATAATACAATTAAGGCCATTGACATAATGGGATATGGGCTCACGGTATGAGAATCAGTTACTATCGACAATGGTCTTCTGCCCACTGCTGTGAATACTTTGCTGTGAATCGTTTGACATGGAATTAAAACTGAATAAAACTAGTCTAAACAATCTAATAAACGCTAGATTAACCAAATATAAAGGTTGTTTATTGAATTTGGCAATGACTTTCCCTCCCATCTTCCTATATACTCACCCATATTGGTGAAAATATGTATCTTAATCTACAGGAAAGAAAGGTGAATCTTTCTCAATTTCTACTTTATATTCATGTTTTCTGTAGCTCCTATAGGTAATAGCGTTTCTCACCCTATTTCTACCGCTCTGCTCAGTTGGCGTTATTTCACCAGCTAATAGCTGTCAAAGTGTCAATGTTCAATCTCACTGACAATTTGTAAAATTGTTGTTCACTGATGCAACATGAAAGCTTCCTCATATCTTCCTTATTTGAATACAAGTGTTGATAGAACTACATATTTGGGAGTATAAAAGCCTGCCCTTTCTGAATTTCAACATGTTGGCAATGTATTCTGAACAGAAATAGCGTTCCTTATTGCTTTGTGGGAGCGTAAAATCCCTGCCATGTGTAGGCCTCCGTGAATTCGTTTGAAATTCAGGATTATACCCAGAGCGCCGACGTTTCCAAATAGGGCAGGCAAAAGTGGAACTTAGATGATGGGTCAGATTTTCAGAACAGGTACAATTGGCAGCTGTACACATTGAGTAAATTCTGCTAAATTAGGCTGCAATTTGGTCATTACTAGGTAAATTCGAGTGTATTTGGCATTGCATTTATTCTAGCAATCTGTTTGGTTAGGTTGAACTGTATTTTGAACTTTATTTTCGTCTGAAATTTGGGTTATTGGAAGGGATTGTTGAAATTGAATTGTACATTTTCTAGTTATTTCACCCATATAATGTTTCCTTCAGCAGAGGAAACCTTAAAAACCAATTATGAAGTCATATTTTTTTTATTGTTTTTTTTTATTTAACATATTTATACAGCCATTAGTGATAAGGATATACAAGGCTCACAGGGGCTATTATTTAGCATTATCAATGATTTTCCACCAGGGGCTGTTAGGTGCAGTCCTACTACTATAGAAGGAAAGGAGTGGTGCATAAGTAAAGGTAATTAGTAATTAGTGTAGAAGGAAGATGATAGTTGTTAATCTACATGATAGGATCAGTTATTCTGTCCGTCCGTAGCAATGTGTTTTAATCGTCTGTCATATTGCGTTCAGTCCTGGGGAGTTCCTGTGGTCATGGGATGTTCATTTAATTCTGTGGGTTCCCCCTTGGGTAAGGTTGTGTGTGATTTGATTTTGTGACTGAAATGTTTGCAGTTGTCTATGCTTTTTTATGTCTGGGGGTTGTTTGTTCCATGCCTAGTACTTAGGGGCTCTCTTAAGTGACTCGGTTTTTGGTCTGGGCAGAGGAAAGTTGCGTTGTCAGAAAGACCTTGTTTGTTGCCGGGATGGGTTAACAGGCTTGTGGGAGAGTTGTTCTTGGGACCTGCTATGCATAATTCCAAGAATGAGGTGGTCTCTACGGTCTTGTAGGGGTAGTAGCCCCAGGGATGACCTTATTCTGGACACGCTGTCAAACTTCCTAGCATGCGAAATAATGCGAATAGCCCTGTTCTGAAGTCTCCAAATATGTACATGTGCATGATTGTTTAAAAGTCTGGTGGCCAATAAAAGTTTGTTTTTTTAGTCATTACAATTGACAAAGCTTTATATGATATAACCTGATGAAGCCAAATCGGTCAATTGATAGCTTGTAAAATAAAATAAATCAACATCAAAAACCTTAATTTCATCCTGAAAAAAACAACAAATATACAGTTATCCCACCAATCTCTAAGATTGATATAATTGTGGAAGGCACCACATGAATATATTGGATGATGGTCTAAATATATGGGTATTTTATAGAGTGCGTAAGTGTCATGGCGGCGGGACGCGAATTAACGAAAATTAATCGCTTAGTTGTACCGATGTGTGGACCGGAAATAAACAATCTCCATTGAGTTAGCATTGGGGCGATAAATAATCACTCTTTACATCACCCCTGTAATGGTTTAACGATTATGGAGGCTTTATAGTTGAAATCGTTTGCCTCCAGAGATCGATATTTGTGAGTTAGAAGTGCTAAAACTATATGAACATTGAAAGAACAGAGATTTAATATCGCGGTAACGTTACGGCTATGGGGCTTTCGCGCGACATGTCCACATGACGTGATGAAACTGCTACAGTAGCGTGACTACTGCTGCGGTGGACTACTTACGCGCCCTGTTAGGCACAGTATTGTCTTTTTCTCTTTAAAGTTAATTTAATATTTTCAATGAAATATCAGATCCTAGGTGTGGAGAGGGTGAGTTCTTGTGCTTGAAGGACCTGAAGAGGCAGTGTTTCACTAAGCAGCATCTATGTGATGGATTGGTGATGTGTGATGATGTGACAGATGAAAACTCCTGCAGACACTGTAAGCTTTGTCAGTGATGACATTAAGGGTAGGTCTCCACTGGCTGCGGTAAGCTCTGCGGTAAGCCCTGCGATGGTTTCTGCTGGTTCTGTAGGTGGAGAGGAGTGACGAGGTCCTGCCTACATGGATCACTGGCCCTGTAGGCCCATTGCCACTTCTCACCAACACAGCTCCATCGCAAGGCTTACCGCAGAGATTACCGCAGAGCTTACCACAGCCAGTGGAGACCACCCTTTACCTAACACTTTATTGTATCCCATGAATAAATCATATTTAATATAAATCATAATTAATAAATTATATATTGCATAATACAGCAAAATCTAACATCTTAGTTTCTTTACATGAGAGCTTATTCCCATGGGAATATATGGGTCAGATTTTCAGAAAATGTACAATTCGTCTTCACAGATCCCCTCAAATAGCCCACATTCAAAACAAAAATAAGCTTCAAAATGCAGTTTAACATAACAGTACCGATACTTTAAATCAATGTGATACCAAATATACTCAGATATACCCGGTATTCATCATTTTCTAGCCTAATTTAGCTTAATTTCCTAAATGTGTAGAGCTGCCAATTGTACATTTTCTGAAAATCTGACCCATATACATTGTGCTTCATATTGCAGTAGAGTCAGTGGGGTGTGATTTCTCCCATCCCTACATCTGTGGCTACCAGGATGAAAGCAATCCCAGGCCAGATGTGTGGTCATGGAACCTCAGCCTGCACTCATGTAAAGTATCATTCAGTGCTATATATATATTTATCATTATTCCATGCGGAGAGGTGGATCAACCACCTTTTGTATGGGCAGGAGTGGGAAAAAGTTTAAATAGGGGAGTTGCATGTCTCACTGCGCATGTCTGTCACAATGCATGCTGGGACAGATTCAGTTCAAGTCTGACATTTTCTTTAGATTTTATACTGTACCATTACTCTCATAATTCCATGCAAATCAAGATTCCAAATGGCGGCTATGCAACTCCCCTATTATTCCTTTATTTTAGTAGCAGCTGTGTATATAGTAAATGTAGAACAACAACTTGCATATGGGTTGTATACAAACTTGTTGTCAAAAGTGCTAAAAAGATCTTGCCTTGATATCGCTTGTGTGTCAACGGCAGAGTGTTCATACCACCTCCTCATGCAATTTTATAATATTATTCCATTTATGCATATTTTTTTGTGAGTTACTATTTCATGTTGATTTTAAAATAATTTATGTTTGGAAAGTTTTCTTGCTGGGTTTGGCTGGGATTGGTTTCCACAATACTTCTTAATTGGGGACCAATATACAATACAATATACAATACATCTTAATTGGGGACCTGAAGATCATGAATAAGCTTCTAATATTACTTATTATTAGTATTATGCGTGGGGGGACGTGGATCTTATGACGATGCCTAGAGGTAATACGAGATATATATATTTGCTGTTTGATATGAAGAATAACCAGAGGCAGTAGTGCCGTTTGGGCATGCACAAGCACTTTATTAGTACCCAATAATATACATACAAGACAAAAGAAAAAAATTTTCACAGACGACGAGGGGTGTGTGCGTTACTGCTGCTGAGTTCAAAGTGGCTTAGAATGTAGGTGTGGCAAAGATGGGCAGGGCATGACGCTTGCTATTGGTCGAGCCCACCGTGACATCATAGTCAAGGGTAAACAGACCCATGTGCCGCGATATTGGCGTTGTCCTTTCCAACTGTAGGATCGTGATGTATGTATAATGAATATTGCCCTTAAAGTGGCTAAGATCACTATATTGACTTTATGTCATTTTAAATGTAATTGTGGATTTCAGTATGCTCATTTGGGTGGACTATCAAAGTTATGTATTCATTAGATTATTTGATATTTGCAAATAATTTGAGTGAAGTAGATTTGCTGGGTCCATTCAAATCAGAAGGAAGCAGCTTGTAGCTGCCAACTGACTATGGTGGAGGTTTTGGTACCAGATAGGCGTCAGTCTGCTACCCACTGCACTTACTCCAGTACCATCAACATTAGCATTACCCAGAAACTATATATAGTACACATTTAGGTCAGCAACTGTCTGCCCTCTCGGACGGTTTAGGGGGCCGGTGGCGACCTGAGAAACTGAGTTTTAAATCCTAAAAAACCTCCAAATCCTCTTTTTCCTAGCATTAATCCTTCAGGGTATTGATTACTGACATAATTATCTGGCACAAATCGGAAATTGAAGCAAACTTTCAAAAAATTGGGAGCTCAGTGATATGTGTCACTTTAATGTCATTACAGAACTTTTTAAATGGTATAAAAAATGAGTGATGTTTTGTTTTGTTTGTTTCCCCCAATGAGTGATGCTACTAAGCATTCACATCTCCTTAGCCTGAATCCTAGGCTTACCAGCAGTACCCGATGATGGGTGCAGTGGCATGTTTAATAAACTCACTGCTTAGCCTCTGTTAAGCCATTAGAATCGGTCCGGAGGTTATGGCTCCCAGGAAGAACTCTCAGCTTCGCCTCGGCTTCCTTCCCGGCAGCCTTAGAAAATGAAGGATCATAACCAAAGGATCTAATGGCTTTGGACGTCCAACACTGGCCCAGCCAGCCCAACAAACGGGGAATAAATTATACCTGATAACTTGCTTGATTCTATGTACAGATGACAGGAGTGACTGGGCACTTGAGCAACAGGAACACATCCGTATAGTTTCACCTTGGACATCCAGCAATGACACACAATGCTTGGGCGTCCACTATAGCCTACAAGTCAAGACTCGTAGGTCCAACTTTGAATATTTCACTATTGATCATAAGCAACACAATTTGTTTAGATATATCACTGGTACTAACAGAATTTAACAGTACTAGACCTTCTATACATAAGGCTTAAACTTATCAACTGTCCTTGTGTCCTGGGATTGAACAGAGTAACAATAGGCTATGCTTGTAATAGGTATAGTGTGTGCGAAACGTAGTCGACACGTGATTCCTTAGTTCCTTTAAGAGAGAAAAGTGGGGGACTTTTGACTTCAAACCTTTGCCCCTGGAGTCACGTTTGCGACTGACCATGGCCGTTTACGACTGACCATGGCCAAATGTACAGCTGTATTGTATTGCTCTGTCTCTGTTCCATGTGCAGTAGCTGTTGTTTTGCTTAGATGGAAGGAAGAGCTGGTTCTACTGACCCTGTTTCTCCATGGTTGATTGCAAAGAGTGGCTCGCTGGGCAAGATCTCTTGTCATAAATAGAAGTAAAAAATCCCTCACTTTTCCCTCTACTTAAAGGCATTAAGGAATCATGTGTCAACTACTTTTCGTACAGACTATAGACAAAGCGTGGGACACCTACTCTTTACAACCGCTAGAATGACTTTCTGGCTGCGTTGGAGTTCTTAAAGTACCCAAGACTTAGTCTCAACATTTCCACAAGATTTGAAAACCCTTTGTTCACTTGTGTCTGTTCCATGGGCATGATTCTATGTTTGTTAGGCCCTGGTTTTATTTACTAGGGCCTTATAACAATAGTTGTTTTAAACATGGGAAATGTTCTTTTTGATAGTTCTGGGTCAGGAAAACCTTTTTTCCTGCTTTCATAAGTGTTTTTTGTCAAAAAAATTAACAAAAATCAGGTATGGTAAAAAACTTAAGGTAGGGAAAGGTTTTCCAAGGTGGAGGAGTCAGTTCCATAGTATCAACCCCCACCCGCCTCCATATGGGCCAGATTTCAGAAAATGTTCAATTCGTCTTCACCAAACTTCTCAAATAACCCAAATTTCAGACGAAAATAAAGTTCAAAATACAGTTCAACTTAACCTAACAGATTGCTAGAATCAATGCAATGCCGAATATACTCGGATTTACCTAGTATTGATCAAATTTCAGGGTAATTTAGCAGAATTTACTAAATGTATACAGCTGCCAATTGTACATTTTCTGAAAATCTGACCCATATCATCCTGTGGTTGGCGTGTAACTCCTGACACAGGGCAGTCAGCTAAAGTCATATTCTGCTATGGAGGAATCTTCTTTAGACTTAGCTGTGTTTCTAGTGAAGGTAGAGATGGGGGTGGGTGAGGGTATTTTATTTTTTCAGTTTTTAATGCTCTTTCTGAGACTCAATGACTCAAAAATATTTTCTATTTAGGCCTATATTCTTTTTTTTATTCTTTTTTAAAGATTTTATTTATACTGGGTTACCGAGTCCCAAACAATAAATTAAAAGGCATATAATAATAAACCAGTTAATAACTCCTTACACCAACTTGGTAGTTACTGTTGCATCCCAGATTTGTCATCTGTACGATATGTAATATTGCAGACTTTTCCTCTTTTTTTTCACATATTACGCATAGCCAAAATATATTATTAAGACGCCTTTTCCTATTACAAAACAAATAGATTCATGGCACCGACTATTTCTTCATTACAGAGATCTTTTCACTCATTACAAGGAGTATTTTTACAATGACGACTCCCCTATTACCCATGACCTATGCATTCTGCTGCTATTGCACATCGCACAAATCCCATGACAGTGATCGGATCCCATGACACTGATCAGATTTGTGCTTTTTGTTCTTTTGCTTTCTGGATAGACTAGCGCACCTTGATTATTTATCATATTTGATACATATCAATATATATGTGGAAATGAAATTTATCAACTCATAACCATTAATTTAAAGGCAATACTTTTAAAACAATTCCTAAAATAATGTTTCTTAAAAATAAAGGAAATGTATCTAATGACCAACTTCACTTTGGTCTGATTTCTGGTCTATGAGAATAGCCTAAGGGACTTAGTGCTAGTCTACTAGCTAATAGTCAAACACCACATAGTAGTATATACAAATGAGGGAGTCCCTCAGGCATTTGACATGTCTGTCTTTCTGTCAAAAAGGAATCCAAGATAGTACCTCTTCGGATATTAGGATATCCATAAGTCATGTTGATTATGTGTTGGAATATCTTAGAAAAGGAAATGATATTTGAAAAAGCAAAATGTTGGATATATGGGATATTTACTATGACACATTTTTATCCAGACAGTTTGGGGACAAAACAGTTACCTGTATGTTTATTTGTCTATTTGTTCAGGTGCTACTCCCATGTCCCCAGCGTGTGCTCTGTATATGTATCAGGAGTATACAGATAGCAGGGACCTACTGCATGTGGTAGGTACTGGGGACGACAATAGCACTCACTATACAAGCTATGCCTCGCTGCAGGTGCACAGTCATTACAGAATATCCCTGGAAGTCAAGTGCATCACTTCAACATCACTGAAACTGTCTATACAGAATGTAACTTTGGATGAGGACGTTTGTTACTGTGAGTTATAACTTATTTATCTCATGGTTAATAGATTCATCAAGATGACATACATCATGATTTAATTTGATTTGATGAACTTTTATTTCAATCTCTCTATTGTGATGTGTTTCAGGAAAATGAGTCATGAGTCACAAAGATGATATTTTCCAAAGTGATTTACCCAATCTCTTAGGTGGAATGACTGGACTGATTATGGGAGGTTTAACGCTTTAGGTCATATATAAATCTGCATAAGTTGCATAGATATACCCCCACACACACACACACACACACCCTGGAGGATATCTTGCGTATTCATAGATCCTGCAACCACCACCACCTTGAGCAATTTGTGATATTCAAGATGGCAGCCACGGAACATGTCAAATCTGTAAACTGGCATATCTCTGCTTCTAATGGTGCTAGGAATATGTTCTAGGTGTCTAAATGCATGTTTCATTAGCCTACAAATTCGATACAGTAATTAAATAAATCATTGGCCCAAGAACTTCCAATAATAATGCATTATGGAGTAAAATAATTCAATTTGGCCGCAACTGACCCAGCAAATCTGTAAACAGGCATATTTCTGCTTCTAATGGGGCTAGGAAAACATTCTAGGTGTCTAATTGTGATCTGGTTTAGGAAAATGAGTCATAGGTCGCAAAATATGGATTTTGAGATATCACCATATTTAAAAAGAGGAGATCAAGTTGATTCCAATGATAGTAAACACTAGGACATCTTATAAGTATTCCTATATTTTAAGTGTGATATTTCTGGATGGCTAATAACCAATAAAGTAACTAAATATACTCCATACAAACGCCTTCAAAACGCAAAGATATATATTCATTGCAATTTGCTGAAATTTGTTACATAGATTCATATGACTATAAGTGCTAAACCCTCTAACAATCAGCACATTCCAACAAAGGTATCTTAGGACTAAAATACTTTGAAAAATATCAATTCTGCGACTTGTGACTCATTTTCGGGGAACCCATCACAAATGTATATATATGTTGTTGCCTACAAATGCATTAAAGGATTAGACTGGCACAATTTCAGCAGGGCACAACCACATTCTACCACCAAGGACCAGTACAATAACATAATTCTAATAATCCTCTGATTCATTCAATGCTGTTCTAATTCTGTTCTGTAAATATGTTTTAGACAGAGCAGATTCGCCTGCCTGTGACTTCACAGAGGGCAACACATGTGGCTACAGGGATGCATCTAAGCAGACTGTCAATTGGGTATTTAACAAAGGTAATAGTACTGTTCTTATATATAGCTAAGCAGACTGCCGAGTGGGTATTTAACAAAGGTAATAGTACTGTTCTTATATATAGCTAAGCAGATTGCCAAGTGGGTATTTAACAAAGGTAATAGTACTGTGCTTATATATAGCTAAGCAGATTGCCGAGTGCGTATTTAACAAAGGTAATAGTACTGTTCTTATATATAGCTAAGTACATTTCTACATAGAGATCTTGTCAATAAAACGCTTTGAAAAATTGTTCTACTTATAAATCAGTTTTTCTGTAACACATACAAGTCGCAAAATTCGTATTTTCCAAAGTCATTTATTCACAAGATCCCTTTGTTAAAATGTTCTCATTTTTAGGTATCCGGTCCGTGAAGTTACATGTATCAAATTTCAAGACTGTGTTAAATATATTCACCCATTTCCAAGGTCATCCTATAGAATATATCTAGCAACTTTACTAGTAATTGTCCACACAAAAATACTGAAAAAAACTTTCTTTTCAAATAAGAATATCAAACTTAAAATCTAGAAATACTTGTTAGATGTCCTACTGTTTACTTTCGTTGGAGTCCGCTCGATCTCACCATTTCAAATATGATAAAATCTCAAAATCAAATTTGTGTGACTTGTGACTCATTTTTCTGTGATACTATTTACTTGCAGGAAAAGATGGAAAAACAGGATTTGCATCAAGTGTAAGCCAGTTCTCAGAGAGAAGCCTGATTCTACTGTCCCCCACCTTCCCACCTCAGCCAGGCAACCTCTGCCTCACCTTCTACTTCTCCAGAAACCTCTACTTCAAGGACATCTACCTGGGCACCCCAGGGTCAAGAAGAGTGACCATGATGAATAACCTGTATGATAGGTTGGACGTGGCAGTGCGGGTTGCTGTAGTGCCCAAGAGCTGGCATCAGTTCTATATAGAGTTCCCTGCCAAGAAGAAGCAGATGACTGAACGCTTTTACTTGAATAGCGTGAACTTGAGGAATTCCAGTCTATGTGATGAAAAAGGTTGGTATCTTTATATTTTATTATTTAACACTAGCAAATACCCGTGCTACACACAGGATTTGCTAGTGGGACAGTGGGGCCCACATCCTCATCTCTCCTTCTCAGGTAACTTTCGATTTCTCCAAGTTTTTCTTTTACAAGATCTCTTTGTAGGATTGTTCTCATTTTTTGGGTGTTTAGGGCTTTTAAGTTATCTAAAAGGTAAGATAAGATAATTTAATTCAATTAATCAATTTACCTTCTATGATTCTTTTTTTTTGACATAACAGGTGTAAACTTCGGAGTTCTCTATTAAAAGCAGTTCAAACACCAATACATACTTGGTTACCTTGACATAGTTACAGCTATGTCTCCTAAGGACAATATTGACAAGTAAAGAGTGAGTGAGTGAGTGAGTAATGGTTGGTATTTATTTGTTCTTGTAATAATTCTGAGAGCTTTGTTTTGGAGTGTTTGGAGGGCTGTTAATTTTGATTTGGCTGCCGAATCGAAAAATATGTCTCTGAGGAAAGATGATAGTTATTAATCTACATAATAGGATCAGCCTATGTGGGTCAGATTTTCAGAAAATGTACAATTCGCCTTTACCAATCCTTTCAATTAACCCACATTTAAGACAGAAATGAGCTTCAAAATGCTGTTTAATATAACAGAACTGATACTTTAAATCAATACGATACCAAATATACTCAGATATACCCAAAATCTATCATTTTTTAGCAGAATTTAGCTGAAATTACTAAATATGTACAGCTGCCAATTGTACATTTTCTGAAAATCTGACCCATATATTGAATATATAAAAATTGACTACTTGTTATTACTACTTTTGCTACCTCTGCTATAGCTGGCCGAATGACCAGTGATATTTCTCACTGCTAAACTCACCTGTTACTTTTTAGCCTTAAGTTAATATGTTATTTCATTCAATTATGGTATATTTGTGTTATATAACATTTGAAGAATTTTGGGTTGGGTCTTTCAGTTGTAGATATAAGGAAAGTTGGATGGCAACCCGAGTTTGCAGTACAAGATACAAAGTTGTGTGAAAACAAGGAAATACAAGATCAGAGATGCGGTCAGTATATCCCAATCTAAATCCATCAATAGCCATCCGATACTTCCAGTACGAATACGTTTATTTACTTTTTAGAGCCATTTGTTACGCTGTGCCAACCAGATTCTATGATTAAGTAATCCCAAAATGAGTCACAAGTTGCAAAAAATGGAATTTGAGATACCATCATATTTGAAAAGATGGGGATTCCAATGAGGGTAAGCATTAGTACATCTCATAAATATTCTATATTTTAAGTCTGTCATTTTTATTTTTGAAAAAAGAAAGGTTGCAATATTTCTGGGTGGGTTTACCAGTAAAGTAGCTATATGTATACTCCATACGAAGACCTTGAAATATTTACTAGAATGTCCAGACATTTGATACCTAGATTCATATTACAAAAAAAAAAAAAATCAGAACATTTTAATAACGAGATCTTGTGAATAAAACACTTAAAAAAATATCCCTTTTGCGACTTGTGACTTATTTTCCTGAAAAACATCACATATCTAATATAATGTACGCTGCATGCCAATAATATATCCAACATGACGGCCCAGCCATGCATTGAATCATCAGAAGGTGTATGTATTGTTTCAGAGTATCTAGAAAATGAGAGGCAAAAGAAGTTATCTGAAGAAGAGGCAACTACAGAGCGACCCTCCCTAACTCAAGGCCTCCCAAAAGATGAGAGCAAACGCCCAACAGGTAGGTATGAACATGTTTATGTCCAAATTACATTTCCTATAGTTTGCCTCACGTCTCCCTTAATCCTTCATCAATCTTGATAAAAGTATACATTTGGGAATAGAAAGTAGTGTTCCTTCATAATTTCTACTTAGCTTCATGTCTTCTGAAGGTAAATTCTTACATCCTGGCAGCATACAATTTCCGCGATGCGGGTCAGATTTTCAGAAAATGTAATATTGGCAGCTGTACACATCTAGTAAATTCTGCTAAATTAGACTGCAATTTGGTCAATACTAGGTAAATTCAAGAATATTCAGAATTACATTGATTCTAGCAATCTGTTTTGGTATAGGTTAAACTGTCTTTTGAACTTTATTTTCGTCTGAAAAGTATTTTATTTGAGAGGATTGGTGAAGGTGAATTGTACATTTTCTGAAAATCTGACCCATATACGTTATGAAAGAGCTGTGTACACCCAGTAGTCTAGACTGTATAATGTGGTGTACATGGTATAATAGGGCATTCGCATAGCTACCATTTTGAATCATGATTCGCATGGAATTATGGGACTAATGGTATAGCATAAAATCTATAAAAAACATGTCATCTTCAGCATGGAATATTTATCAATGCTCTAATGCCAATAGCCATGTGTTATACATGTTTTCCTGACACCAAGTCTCCATCTTTCCCATCATGCATTTGGTTTTCATAGATCATTCATACAAGCTGTGATATTATTGAAAACATTCTTGCAATTTTTGATAAAAATCTCGCAAAAAAATTGTATGTCAGATTTCATCAGAATCCGTCCCAGGATGCACTATAACAGACATGCGCAGTGGCACATGTAACTCCCCTATTGTTGATTACTCCACAATTTCTTATCATTAATTTTATTTTTTTATATTATTTTTGTTTTCTTATAGAAAATCTGACTCAGTATTATATAGAGGCTGGTCATCAGCTGGATGATTTCCTTCTCAGGTAACTTTCGATTTCTCCAAGTTCTTCTTTTACAAGATCTCTTTGTAGGATTGTTCTCATTTTTTGGGTGTTTAGGGCTTTTAAGTTATCTAAAAGGTAAGATAAGATAATATAATTCTTTACCGATAATCAACTTACCTTCTATGATTCTTTATTTGTCATAACAGGTGTAAACTTCAGAGTTCTTTCATTTCATGCCATACTTGGTTACCTTGACATATTTATAGTTATGTCTCCTAAGGACAAGATTTAGCTACTTATATTTTCTAAACATAAAAAGTTAATAGCTTGTTAAGATTTTCTAAAGTTGGAATCTGCTTGATCTCATCTTTTTCTAATATGATGGTATCTTAAAATCATCTTGGTCACCTTTGGATGAGTCTGGACTGAATAGACCATTAAATAGACATAGATTTCTTTTTTATGGCAATACGGTGAGTTCTAACCATTGATTTGAAGTGTTTAAACGCACAATTTAGAACACTATTTCCATGTGTGCTGTGACCTATAAACGTGAAGGAACTACTCTTTGATTGTGTGTGTGCTTACTATTAATCTGCCTATATGTGTCTAGCATAATACCAACGTTGCAACTAATAAGACAACTTTGATTGTTTGTGTGCTTATTTGTAAATATGTTTGTGTGATTACCTTGATATCAAAGTTATAACAAATAATTTGACTTTGCCTAAGGACCTATGTCTATACCAGTGTTATAATAGGTTACATGTACAATACTTACGAGGTTTGTCGGGGTACATCTGTGATTCTTGCTCTGCAGACAGCCGTCGGTGGGGGGACAAGGGAAGGAGAATGAGGCTAATTAAGGCAGGGTTTAACTTTGGAAACATAGCTTGCACAGAGGAATTGAAACAATAATGTTTCAGTCCACAAGAACATTGTCCAGACCGTTGGGCAATTAGAACCTTATGTTGTAGCGGGGCCGGGTGCATGCGTTCTTAGGGACCAACCAAGGCCAAAGGCCGAGGTTTGTCCCTAAGAACGCATGCACCCGGCCCCCGCTACAACGGAAGGATCTAATTGCTTTAGTCTTGCATTGTTGAGATCCTCACACCCACGGCCACCCCCCGCTAAGCACCAACATGGACTGGGCTAAACTCTAAGCGCCGCTCAGTCCCGCTCAGTGTTCACCAGTGCGTGACAACCACATTACACCACACCTCCACAACAAACCACCAAATCTCAACAATTCGAGACTAAGGACAGTCAACAACCCAGTAAGGGGGGATCACGGCTGGGTGGGCGTGGTGGACTTTTCTTACAAGCAGTGACGGCGACCAGGACCAATACCGTGACTGGGAGGCACACATGCTTTCTGAGTAGGTTGGCTGTCAAGCTTAGCCTGCAAAGCATTCGTCACCAAAGCTTGTTCCAAAGGGACAACTCTGGAACTCACTGCATTCACAGCCATGTATTATCAAGCTTACTACTGAAACAGTTCAACTTTGTCATCAAATCCCCCATAGTTGACTCCAGATTTATGGTGGCCTTGGTCACGTCCAACTCGGGAGGCTTTGGATCATCCGCCATTTTGGAAAAACATGTGCACGTTAATATTCCAAAAAAAGAAGCCTCCAAACCAAGCAGTAAACGATCAAGAAAGTCTAATTTAACTTATCTTATATATAAATAATATATCCATTTTACGACTTATGACTCATTTTCCTGAAACACAAATGTCCAACTTGCAGGTGCACGTGGAATGGAGCAAGATGTAAAGAAGGTAGTTTCATGCCACGTATCACAGACCAGGGGCTGTGTTACACGTTTAATGCTGGTGATGAGGAAGGAGAGCCCCTAGTGGAGACTTCCCTCACTGGGGGGACCTCGGGTCTTTCCCTAATACTGGATATAGAGCAGTATGAGAGTGCTTACAGCCTGAACGCTGACTCTGGAATCAAGGTATGTTTTGTTCTAATCATTTGTGTTGTGTGACAAAGAAATAACAAGTAGCAAAATTGATATTTTTCAAAGTGCTTTATTCACGAGATCTCTTTGTAGGAATGGTTTCATCTTTGGGGTATCTACCGTCTGAAGTCATATGAATACATGTACCAAATTTCAATACAGTGTATTAAAATTATTCTTGCATTTCTAAGCTGATCCTATGGAATATATTTAGCTATTTTACTAGTCATCTTCCATCCAGAAATATTTTCAAATGTACAAATCTTTATCAAATTTAAAATATAAAAACAGTTATTAGATGTCTTAATATCACCATTAGAATCTGCTTGAACTCATCTCTTCAAATATGAAGGTCTCAAAATTTATTTTAATGATACTGAACATTAAGCACTTCTATATTCCAACAGTGTTAATATTTAGGAAATCCAAAAAGTATCTTTATATTTGTCTGTTTCAGATAGTACTACATGACCCCCATGAACCACCACTGGTGCATGATTTGGGTTTTGCTGTGGGGCCGGGGATGCATGCCCATGTGAAAGTCTCACCCACTGAGGTAAGATGAACATTCCTCACTAATACGGTACTTGCAAGATCGGGTGTGAACTCTCCCTAGGAGGCAAAAGGCGGTAGAAATAGTGTGACCATGACGTGCCTCGACGATATACGCACTTCCACCGGCCTATGCAACACTCGCCTCCTTTTGTTAATGCTTTCATGGTGATCAACGTTTTAATCAGACATTAACCAAAGTTCCCTTAGCCTGTCTAGCATAATCAGAGCATGTAAATTCCAAACTCTGTAGAAATTTATTAACTCAACGAAAGTAGCCACCAACTTCACACCATGTTGCATACTTTTTAGCTACGGAACCGGAAGTGTATGTGCCGAAAGCACACTGTTGGAAATAGTTTTTTTCTACCCCTTTTACAAGATAGCACCCGATCTCGTAAGCGACATATTAGTTTCAAAAGCTATTCAAAAGCTTCCAGCTGAGGAATGAATTCTTTTTTATAGCCGAACTCATGTACTGAGTGTTGCTATTTGTCTTCTTTGGTGGCATGTATGTATTAGGGGTCCTCCACTAGGGAAATTTTTGTCACTGACATTGTCTTAAGAAAAAATTCCAGTCCGTCTGTAACAAAACTCTAAAGCTTGAGACAAAGATTTTAAGTGGAGGAGGTCCTTACAACATTGTCTTAACTGTACAACTCATCCAGCCGACGTTGTCTTAGACACAGAACCGCCCACTCCTCCACTAGCAAAATCTGTCAGAGACAAAGTCACTGACAGGAAAGTGGTTGTCACCAACACACATTCTTGTCAGTGACTTTAAAACAATAGCTCTTCCACTGTATTCAGGACAAATTGTCTTAGCGTTTCTATAGAAACGGGATCAACAAAAGCGTTTCTATGGAAACGGGATCAACAGGCTTACAATCAGGTCACGGCACCAAATGTAATGACCCCCGAAAAACTGTCTTCCTCAACCGGGAAGTGAACCACGGATCTCCCGCTATGCACGCGGACATGCTACCATTACACCACCGAGGTTGACTGATTCTCAAAGGCCACCACTGTTACCAGATTCCACACTCTAGGCTACTACACTATCCCTTACTCTTTCTGCACGAAATTCATACGATTTTGTGCTCAGAGACAGTGAATACTACCTTTACTGAGTGTGATCCTGGTCACGGCACCAAAATGTAATGACCCATAGTTCCTTGAGGAGGAGAATAGATAATAAAAGACAGAAGCCTCAATATTATTACTCTGATTTTAATGAAGCACAAGGCAAGATGTTGGTATATTTGCAGTGTCATACATAAGGGTGTTTGAACTTGGTACATGATGACATTGGTAATGGTATAAAAGGGAAACCCAGTAAATACACAGTTATGGCACACAGGTCCATCTGGTGTTAAATAGTAGCAATATAGAGTAGTTGTATAGAGGTTTCCAATACAAGTAGTATATGGAGTGTTTAGTGTTACTTCATGGCACTACACATTTGACCTTATAAGGACATCAAACTATTTAATCAATGCCCGATTTCTTATTATATACAGAAGTTATCATCCAGTTTAAATTTTACTTTTAGGTAGGGGAAGGTTTTTCTAGGTAGTGGGGGTGCGGGATAAATCGGGAACACATCTATCTCCTTTTCATTCCTGTTCACTTCTCTGAAGTTTAGAGTATATTTGTACATTTATTTTTATCGTTTAGATTGATTTATATAGAATTATTGCCGTTTTTACTGAATATTTCGATTTGTGCGTGGTTTGCGGGTCCCTGATTTTGGTGAATATTTTGGTGTTGATTTGTACATTTATTTTCTATCATTTCTATTGATTTATAATTATTTATTGGTATTTTTGGGTGATTATTTCGACTATTTCGACTTCAAGGCTCCTCAAAACTCTGCTTGGGTCCAAATAATGGAACAATGTCATAGTATGGATATTGTTAAAATATTTCTTGGTAGAAATAATAACCCTAGTGTCTGAATGATTTTATAGTGATATATTTGAGCTATATGGAATTGATTCTATTATAGGAAAATACCTCAAACAGGCGCAGAAGTGAAAACAGAATTTTTGAGTAATAATAAATATATTCAGGTTGGAAGAAAAAAAATAGCCAAAACATGGTGGGAGGTAGCAGGTATTAGAAGAGTTGGTGATATAATTATTGAAGCCAGATGGAGAAATAATGTCATGTTGAGGAATAAGAAATAAAATGGTATGAGGTGATCATTTTTAGACAGAGTGGAAAGATTTCCATCCCTTGGATGCGTTTTAAATAAGATCTCGTGGAGAAAATCAAAATTGTTGCTTCTCAGACCTATCGTCCCCCATATTACCTTTTCAGAAACTCATCGTTTTTAGCGCTTTCAGACTGCATCAACTCCAACGAATGAGACCCTATTTAAATATTAATATAGCAAAAATGATTGTGAAAAAGCGATGCATATTCGTTCTCTCTTGGCATACGGTATGATTCTTTCATCTATGGTTTCTAAACAAGCAAATAATAAAATTCAGAACGTCATTTATAGAGCAGTGAAGATCATATTTAATTATGATCCTAGATCAAAAGATGCAAATTGGACAAGTTTGTGGCCCAAATTCCCAAATTGTGAATAATGATTATATGAAGAACTATGTCAAAAAACAATAAGGAAAATAACTAAACAGAAAGCAAGAAAAGATTATTGTAGGCCTACATGATTGTAACGGTTCGATGTGTCATGAGGGTTGCACGTGCTTTGTAACAAGGCATGTGATTGGCTGAGGGAATGTAGGACACTAGGTCAAACGTGAAAAGTTGTCTCTGACAACTATTTGAAGCTACTCCACTACAAGACAGCATGTCTTTAGTCTCTGAGACACGAGACAAGTCTTTTAGAAAATCAAAATGATTAGATATTTTTGACGTTGCAAAGACAAGTGAAAATTGTCAGTGACAGTGTCTTAGAGCGCTCCTCCACTAGGAGATTTGCTGTCAGAGACACGTTAAGACATGGAAATATGCCATGTCTTAGAGACACAAGACTTGTCTCTGACAAGGTTTTCCCTAGTGGAGGAGCCCTATATGTAACGCTCGCAGAGGCAAAGGTCTCTATTATATGTGTACTTGTTTTTTGACTATATGGTGAGATATGCTACTCTTACGTTCTATTACAAGGAGTGTCTTGAAAATGGACACCTGCCCGGGTGAGAGTTTTTAATGTCATATCGACACATTTCTGTATGAAATAATTTTGCTGCTCTATCTATTATATAACTGATTTTTCCGATAATTTTTTCTATTTTTCTAAACTCAGCACGCACTGAGAATTATTGTATATATCTGTGCAAAATGTCGTAGCTGAATAAAAATCTTAAAACAAAAGTTTACATTAGTGCTTGTGGACATCTATTCATGTCACACAGGATGTAGAGATACCCTTACTAGTCATCTCCAACATCTTCATTGAAGTTACATGCAATGTGCATCCCCAGTTGTTGTACAATAAAGAGTCAATTGCAAATTCGTTTTTATTTAACATTTATAATTATAGCTTCTGGTGACTAAGAATCAGAATAAAGGTTTATATTGTGGTGCCATATAATATAATATTCATATTCCAATATTATAATATATAATATAATATATATAATATATAATATAATATAATATAATATAATTATAATATAATATAATATAATTATAATATAATATAATTATAATATAATATAATATTCCAATGATATATAAGCATCAAGAACATTTATTATCTAGCAATGAACTCTAGGAACTATAGTTTCCAACGAAACAATTTATATTCTGTTATATATCTTTACTTCAATATCATTTCAAGGGTACCCAGGAAGATCTATCTTTAGAGGGTATTGCCCGATTATGTATACTATGTGTCATAATAAAAGTTGTTAACAATAATAATTGTGGTGCCAGTGCAGGACGGGCTGGTCCAACCCATTCTGGCCCTACAGTTCTGGTTATGCCTGATCAGATCCACCGGGGTTGCATTTCACTCTTGACCATCAGAGGTCATGGTGTTCCATTGTGATCTATTTCTTACTCAATTCTTCATTATTTCTATTTGACTATTGTAAACACCTGTCATCTTGATGTTAACATTTGACCTAGTGTGATCTTGTATGTCTTGAAGGTGTTGTAGTGATCCAACATATATACATGGGTCAGATTTTCAGAAAATCTACAATTCACCTTCAGAATTTTCAGAAAATCTACAATTCACCTTCAGAATTTCCTCTCAAATAACCCGCATTTAAGACAAAAATGAGCTTCAAAATGCAGTTTAACATAACAGAACTGATACTGTAAATCAATGAGATACCAAATATACTCAGATATACCCAGTATTCTTTATTTTCCAGCCTAATTTAGGAGAATTTCTTAAATGTGTAGAGCTGCCAATTGTACATTTTCTCAAAATCTGACCCATATACATATTGGCGAGGTGAGGACCTGTTAAACCTGGTTGGGTTGTATCTTGATCCGAGGAAATATGTTAGACACAACAATATTTCAAAATCCTGCTTTTTTAAGGGAAGTAGGGGACTCATTTCCCATTTTATTTATTATACTCTATTATTTTACCATCACTTCAAATATATTAATTCATATTATATTGACTGCACCAGACACTGAGGCTTGAACCACCATGGGGAGACTGTGGTACAGTGCCCCTGGCCTATAGCCGCAACTACACATTCAACAGCTGCAACCTGGAGTGTATATCCAACACTACCATGGACAAGTGTGGCTGCATCGATCCCTTCATGCTGGGTAAGTAGAGTTGAGTTGGTATTAGACAAAGAGAGAATGTAACGAGCAGTAGATCTGTGAATATGTATCTTATGCTCACACGTTTTTACTGTGTTGAGGATCCACGAGAGGCACAGCTATAAGTGGATTCTTAACACAGTAAAAACAACAGACCATAAGTTACATACCAGGTCTAATGCAAGTCCCATGCAGAAACTTCCCGCTGGACCGTGAACGCTTAAATTGCACTACTAAAATGTGATCTGTTTTAGGAAAACGAGTCATAAGTCGCAAAATATGGATTTTGAGAAATCACCATATCTGAAAAGAGGAGATCACGCCGATTCCAATGATAGTAAACATTAGAGTACCTAATAAGTACTTCTATATTTTAGGTTTGATATTTCTATTTTTGAAAAAAAAAAATTTGCAATGTTTCTGGATGGGTAATTACCAGTTAAGTCCCTAATTATACTCCAAAACAAAGGCCTTCAAAACGCAAGGATATATTTAATATAATGTCCCGAAATTTGTTACATGGATTTATATGCCTATAAGTGCTAAACCCTCTAAAATTCAGAACATTTCAATAAAGAGATCTTGTAAAAAAAAACACTTTAACAAATATCAATTTAGCGACTTATGACTCATTTTCCTGTAACACATCATTGCACTCTAAAACAACACACAACCACAAAACGCACCGGCCATGCGGTAAGTTCTTCCTGGCCGATGAAACAGAAATAGACATTCCACCCAACATAACCATCATCAACCGCTCAGCTCACCCCTTTTCCACATCCCTATCCTCACAAAATGTTATATAACGCATTTATGTATACCCTTATACTCATTAGCATAAGAGTAAGTATTAAAAATACTAGCGGTAGCATTAGTGAATAGCTAGACACAGCAGTGGGCAGAATAACCATGGCAATTCTTATATGAATTAAATCCGTGAGCCTATGTCACAATTATGTTTCACTGTATTGTTTGACTTGCTGTATAAACATCCTAAATAAAAATAAAAAAGTTATATGGAAGTAAGCAACATTTCTATTGACTAATACTTTCAAGCATGACATCATCCAGAATTGCCAAATCGCATGCGTGATTCTTGACAACTTTATATCATGCTAGGACTTAACTCTATTGTCAACAACTTATCATGATTGATTCCTTGCTAGATGGCACAATTGGTCTAGATGTAATGTTTTGACATCCCATACCCAGGTGAAGAAGGCAGCATATGTAATTTAACCAAGTTCCTGACCTGCATCGTGAATTTAGCTGGTAGGAAACCATTTATTTCAATTCTTTTGATATTTTTTAAGTAGCTAACCTTAGGTATATTAGCTACATGAAATGCAAGAACAAATGCTCCTACTCTTTGTGGGACTCCTACATATCTAGAGAAAACAAGAAATAGTTAACAGTGATCAGTTTACATTTATTCATTTATTTCCGGTTCATGTAGAAGATTGCGTTTCCAAGGGAAACGAAGATTGATGTCAGTTAAATGTAAAGTTCGAGAGGGAGGGATAGTAGGAGGGAGAGGAAGTGGAGACAGAAAACATGAAATCCCTATCTCATATATATGACTGGTCATTCCATGTGATTCTGTTGGTCCCTTTAACACCTTTGCATATGAAGCATCTTATTTCTCAACTTACCACTTTAATTCACACATGGTCTACCCTTTAATTCACACCTAAACGCCATCCTCTCCCCATCCCAGCCATAACCAGCATGATTCTGATCCCATCTGCTGAAATCAGAATCAACAGATTATTCACACTGATATCCAGGATGGGAGGAGCTAAGATGCTATCAATGATTGACAGATCTCACCCCAATCCAATTAGATTGATGATAACATCAATCTAAAAATAATGCCATACATGATCCCTTCTGATAGTTTTAGCAGTGGTTAAGGCTTATATACCGAATCTTATGAGGCCCATAACCTTGTATAAGCATATATTGTGATGTGTTTTAGGAAAATGAGTCATAAGTCACCAAAAATAGATTTTGAGATATCATTATATTTGAAAAGATGAGATCAAGCCGATTCCAATGATAGTAAACAGTCTATAATCTTATAAGTATTTCGAGATTTTAAGTTTGATATTTTCGTTTTTGAAAGAAATAGTTTCCAATATTTCTGGGGGTCAATAAACAGTAAAGTAACTAAATGTAGTCCAAATGAGGACCTTTAAAACAAAAGGATATATTACATAGATTGTCCTGAAATTTGGTACATCGATTGATATAGCTACAAGTGATGAACCCTCCAAAAATCAGAACATTCCAATAATGTAATCTTGTATAAAAAACACTTTGAAAAATATCAATTTTGCGACTTATGACTCACTTTCCTGGAACACATCACATATATCAATATATTCTAATTCTCCATTAGTCAATTAAAAAGCACAAAGTAGATATATAAACCTATGCTTAGAACTTAGATCATTCTTGAAGATGTATATGAAACAGTGAGTACTGACTGTAACCTGTAATCAGCAAACCAAGACTTTTGGCCTGTACCGCCAAAGCCATTAGGCAATAGCCGAGAGAAAGGTCAATGATGACACCACGCATTTTGTATATTTATGCTTAGAATGCATACTCTTATTTTGTTTGTGTAATACTGTTACCATGGATAGTATTAGGGTCAGATTTTAAGAAAATGTACAATTCACTGTCACCAATCTCCTCAAATAACTCAAATTTCAGACAAAAATAAAGTTCAAAATACAGTTCAACCTAACCAAACAGATTGCTAGAATCAATACAATGCCGAATATATTCGAATTTACCTAGTATTGACCAAATTGCAGCCCAATTTAGCAGAATTTACTAAATGTGTACAGCTGCCAATTGTACATTTTCTGAAAATCTGACCCATTAACTGATACTATAGATGTAGAAAACAGGGGTCGCCGCAAGAACTGATATAGCAGAGGCAACCACCTTGTTCCTGTTGTTAAATATGATTTAACTGTTGCTGTTGCTGTTGAAATGAAGTTAGATAATGATAATAATAAGCTCTCTATGTTTCCAGTGAGGTCAAATCAAGAGACAAGCTCAGAGAAATCACGATGCCTTTGTAAAGAAGACTGTTGGAAGAGGATTTACAGCACCCAACTCTCGTACGCAGCTTTATCAAAACACAGCATAGAGCTCATACTATCTGAACAAATCAAACAAAAGCAAAACAGACTGTCAAGTCTTGTAGAACTAAATGCCCGCTCAGACAAAAATGTTTTCCGATCATTCACAAAACTACTTCAGAAATTGATGCACGCCATTGAAGAAATGAAGAAATTTGCTGTAAGTGGATTATTCCTCAAAAATAAAAATTCTGCCCCTATTCAGATCAAAAACGCAATTATAAAATTTACTGATGTTGTTGTGCATGATTTGAATTTATGGAATAATAGGAGAAAAGAAGCTGAAGCTGAAGAGGAAGATGAGTATACGCTACAATGCTATCAAAGATACCTCCATCCTATTGATTCATTAGAAGATAGCCTTTTGTCTATGTTCAAGACTGAGGAAGCTCAAATTATGAAAGAAATTTACCAAAATTTCACAAAATTTCAAGAATCCCTGGCAAGTGGTGATTTCAGAGGCTCCATATTTGTTGATGGATGCAAGAACAAAAAAGCGATCATTGGAAAGACACTGGAATCCTATTTCTCCTACCTAAGCCAGAGAATCATCAACCCTTTCTTTGCTTATCTAGATTTCTTGGAAATGGAAGTTCGCAAACAATATCACTATTTTAACAGAAAGGATATACAAATGATTAAAAAACCAAAGAAGAATATCTCAAAAGAGAGTCTACTAAATGGAATGAAGATGTGGAACGATGTGGAAGTTGTTTTCAGACCAGCTGGACCCGTCATTAAGGAACATATTACCAAACCAAAATATATCCCCCCATCTCGTTTCGGATACGCTGAAGGGGCCGGAAAAGTTGAGAAAGTGCTGAGAAGTTTCACAAATAAACTGAGGAACTTTGTGAGTAAAGTTGAGAAGGAACTAATAGAAGACAAAGGCCTGGTGATTGAGACGATCGATCAGTGCATCAGTGTGTCGAATGAGGTGAAAGCATTGTACAGTAGGGATTATATCATGTGAGTATTACTTCCTGGTGATTGATTTACTGATTGATTGATTGGTTGACTGATTGACTGACTGATTGATTAAACTAGATAGTCAGCTAATTTTAGAACAATATAACTGGGCAAAACTGGGCAAAAAAATGTAGAAATTGTACGATGAGGTTAATATTTAAATGATCAAAATGAAATTATTATTGTGTAGAGATTTTGGTTTAATGAAATTTCATGACGAATGAGACATATCACTCTGTGAAAATTCGATCAATAAAATTTGTTAAAAAAAATAAAAAATGATTGCTTTAGCTTCTGCATAAGGTATCTACAATTAAAGGATTAGATTAAGCTGGTCTAAATGAAGGCTTCATACAGTAGAGATTAGATCTTTACCCTGCCCTCTACCAACTGGCTGTGCAATGAAAGCATGTGTTTAACTTAACGTAATTAGATTAAGCTTAGATGTGTATGCTATCAGTAGTTTGAAAGTACAAGACTAACCCTAAATCAGCACTTCGAAAAAATGAAGAACAAACTACTGTTTCGAGTAAATCAGCTGGCTAAAATTAGGCATTAGCCAACATAATACTAAAAGTACATAATACACTCTCACTAGCTAAATATGATCTAACATTTCAGAATTTAGCTAATAGGGGACCATAAATTATGTAAAAAGTGTTGTAAATCGAGGGGCCAGACTAGTGTTTATCGGACAAGATATTTCCACCAATGAAATGCATGATCTTTGAACATTAAAAATATAATAAAAAAAAAGCCACATTGCACTAATAAAGTTAATGTGGAATTTTTCTAAGATCCCAAGATATATACAAGACATGCCAAGAGACATTAGGCTGGCTACTGGAGTAATCTTAAAAGTATCTGTTCCCTGATAAGAAAAATTAAGAAAGTCACCGCACATGTTAGGGCCTCTAATATGGCAATAATACCCGAGGTTTTGGAAGGTCTAAGTGGTCTGTTGCCTGCTGGACAATTCGAGGGGCGTTAGCCCCGAGAATTTCTAGAATGGTCTATTGAGACAAAAATACACCCCAGTATCTGACCAAACCTGGTCTAATGTGGAATGGACTGCCGGCAATTCAAAAGGCGAAGAACTGGCCTAAGTTGAAAAGCTTTCTTAAAGGCAATGAGAAGTGGATAATTAACTAAAACCATGTTTTTGTAGTTTCAATACAACTCTTTGCACCAGGCCTTCTGGTGTAAGGAATTTGTCCTTCATCGTTATGGTTGGGAGATGTGTGAAACAAGTGAATTTATCTAGAAGTGGTGCATAGGAAGCTGATCTTTGTGGTTTTTTATCTATACAGACTGTATAACTATGCGTTTAAACCATGTTCCAGGGCATCAAAAGTATAAAAAAAAATAGTGTATACATGATTATGATCTAGAGTCTTCTAATAAAAGTAATGGTATGGATATGCTGAGTATACTGCTATCCAAATTGATAAGTATGTTTGTTTCAAGCATGGGGTGGGATGGCAGGTGAATCACTATCAATGGTTGACCGATAAATCAACTATCTCTCCTCCCCAAATTAGAAGACAAGGGTTGGATTTTGCTTTGAACTATAGTAATGAACGAAATCGTAATATGAGGGTAAACCTAAAGAGATGGTAACGTAATGGTGTAAATTAAGTTAAAAGAAGTAAAACAATGAAGTTGAAAGTCAATTATAAAAGTTAATAGTATTTGTAATTTTTGTCGGCGAATGAAATGTATCACATGATGTAAAATTTTGTTGAATAAACATTTTTTTAAAAAACAGACACTGCTGCTAAGTTATATGTTAATTAAATAAAACTTAAAACAGTAAAAAGACGGGTAAATAGTTTTTTCTAAAACGGGTCTTCGAGAAGAAAGATATTTGAAAAGTCAACAACAATTCCAGTCATTTGGAATATTTAGAATGTTTGGTGATAGTCAATTTGCTTACACATTTTCTGATGCCCAGCTATAACACTTTCAGGAATAACATGCTGGCTGTGAAAATATACTTTGATGAGATGAAGTATCAGGTTCTCTCCCAGGCTAAAGCTTATGATGAAGGAGCCTTCTTTAGTAAGTAAAACATTTACTGACTTCCTATAATAAGGGTTATAAAAGATAGTTTTCAAGAGATTTCATAAGGAGTTCATGAAGTTATTTACAAAAGGTTACATTTAAGTTTGACTTAAAGCTTGGGGATCATGCATGATTTTCTTAATGTTTTGCTAAATTGTAATCTGATTTCAATTGATTCTTATGCAAGCTTAATTTGCAAAAATCGCCAAATCCTAAAATTTCATAATTTGAGCTTCCTCAGTCTTGAACATGGCCAAAAGACTATCTTCCAATGAATCAACCCTGGCTCGACCATATATTGGACACACATCTCCTGCTAGAATCAGTGTGCCATGATTACTCCCTCTGAATATAAAAGCACGCTCCGTAAATGCAGTCAATCTTTTATTTTCATTGATCGTATATTTTCATAGGATTGTTCTATATTTGTTATTAAAGTCTAAATATGGAATGCGCATATTATGATAAATTGTATATACAGAGAGGTATATGTACAGAGGGAATAGAACAGCTCATTGATTCAACCAGGAGATGGTCGACTGGTATATAGTTCAGCCACTGCACGCCAGATGACGCTGCAGTACTGTTGTCGGCAATAGTACCACATGTATAGCCCAGAAAGCTTTGATTGCCCTTTACCAGGAAAGAGCATACTAGTGATGCACTTATAAATAGTTGGTGCTAGTAGTAGTAGTGGCATTACTTTCAACTATATGCCAGTTGAACATAATCCTGGTTTCTACTCCCTCTGTATATACCACCCTGATATATATTACCCGAATCTATATAACTATGGGTTAGATTTTCAGAAAATCAATGCAATGCCAAATATATACTCTAATTGACTTAGTATTGACCAAGCTACATTCACATTAAATTTTAGTTAATTCTGCTTAATTAGGCTGTAGTTTGGTCAATACTAAGTCAATTAGAGTATATTTGGCATTGCATTGATTCTAGTATTGTGTTTGGTTAGGTTAAACTACATTTTGCACTTTATTTTTGTCAGAAATTTGGATTATTTGAGAGGACTGGGGAAGGTGAATTGTACATTTTCTGAAAACCTGACCCATAATGTAAACAATTTATTGCAGGTGATATAGGCGGATACATGGGTCTACTACTGGGTGCTTCACTCATCACTCTCTGTGAGCTTCTAGACTTCCTCTGTATTAAATCATGTACAAGGAAATGTATCGCATGTAATGGAAAGCAGTTTCCATTACCTCGAGAAGTGGACTTTTGAGCCCAAGTATCAACAACTATAGTTCAGCTTCCTGAAACACACTCCACAAGATGGTCAGAGACCAGAGACCAGCAGCCATTGTTTTATTCATTTCAGGAAGCAGAAAGGTTTGAACATAGATGGGTCAGATCGTCAGAAAATGTACAATTCACTTTCACCAATCCTCTCAAATAACCCAAATATCAGACGAGAATAAATTTCAAAATAAAGTTCTATCTAACCAAACAGATTGCTAAAATCAATGCAATGCCAAATATACTCGAATTTACCAAGTATTGGTCAAATTGCAGCCTTATTTAGCAGAATTTACTAAATGTGTACAGCTGCCAATTGTACATTTTCTGAAAATCTGACCCAGATAATATTATCATTGACTTGATCAATGGACCTTTGCCCCTGGGTATCAGCTAAAACCCAGTATCCTGGAGGTTGTCTGAGTCACTCCAAGAATAGGCAATAGGGGATTTGCATATCTCACTGCGCATGTCTGCTGCAGTGCATCCTGGGATGGATTCTGATGAAATCAGACATACACATATTGGCAACATTTTAATCTAAAATAGCAAAAATGTTTTCACCAATATCATAGCTTTTGTAAATGATCTATGAAAACCAAATGCATAATTCCATGCGAATCAAGTTTCAAAATGGCGGCAATGCAATTCCCCTATAGGGGACTTGCATATGCCACTGCGCATGTCT
The DNA here is from genome assembly GCA_942159475.1 of Sthenelais limicola. Lineage (NCBI taxonomy): Eukaryota > Metazoa > Annelida > Polychaeta > Phyllodocida > Sigalionidae > Sthenelais > Sthenelais limicola. Next base: position 116,613,629 of record OW804097.1, on the reverse strand, counting down.
TTAACAGCGCATCAAGGAATGGATGCTGTTGAAACCTGACATACAAATATTTGGCAACATTGCATGCTGGGATGGATTCGGTTCAAATCTGACTTACAAATATTTAGCAGCATTTATATAAAAAAAATGCAAGGATCCTTTCACCAAAGTTATAGTTTGTGTAAATTATACATCAAAACCAAATGCATGATGGGAAAGGTGGAGTATGCATTGCCATTACATTAGATTTCGTTATATATTAATTTTAATCACAGCTTGTGCTGAGAATATTGTACATAATTTACAAAATGTGTATCTGAATAAAACTATTAAAACAACGCAAACAGAACATAATTATGCCCGCAATGTTAAGCCTATGGGAGTTTTGTGCTTCATGTCAACTATGTGCACTGCCTATATATGTTGTCCCATAGCTAGCAAGCTAATATGAATCTATATGGGTGAATCTAGCTGTAAAATGGATCTGTGAACACCCATACTTGACTCTTGACTAATGAAACCAAATACTGTTGAACTAAATGTGAAATTGTACATAACGAATACAATTACATAGACACTAGGAAGACCTGTGAATTCAGATAACTGAGCCTCATTTTCTTTATATACTAATTGGTAATAAAAATTATTATATAATATAAAGGGTTTACATTGTCAATTTTCCATCTCATACACATGAATTCAATGAATACTCTTGTAGAGTTTTAAGTAAAAATTTAATTATTTTTGGACACCAATAATCACAGGAGCAGGAAACGGTACACTTATTACGCCACTGCTTGATAGTCATACCTCCATCAGATGGCAGTTGCTGCCTGAGTAGTTATGTGACCCGCCAAGCAGAAAGGTGGCTTCCTGCGGGAGTTATAGTTTCTGGGAATTCCCTCTAGAAGTCGCATCATATTCATGCGCCACCGTCATGAATGTTAGCAATTCTGAGAGGCAGGTAATTTGAAAGTCTGAAACTTCCCTAATTCTTGGAGTATCAACAAAACTGTTTCACTTTTATAATGCTCATTTTCTCTTCTGTACACCCCCGACATCTTTTTTTTAATATTTCTTTTTTGTACATGTGATATTGCCATGGTAACAGTGTTTCCATACCAACAGTCACTAAGTTTCTGCGGAAATAATTGGTTTCTAGTTTAATAAAACTCAAATGGTAAAATATATTTTGTCAAAAGGTTGTTAACCATTATATTATATAACACTTCCATGTCTTCAATCTATTATAAATCCCCCAAGCATTCATCATGCTATTAGTGAAAGGAATTTGAGATCTACTGAAAACAAATCTCATTGACTGACATAACAAAGCCCATTACTCGGCAAATTCTGGGAATATACAACTATATTTTTTGGTCATTGACTCAGGAGAACAGGCAGATTCAGAATCTATAATAAACCCAAATTCGAAGCAAGGTTTGTATATCAAAGAGATTGCAGTTGGACCAACTTTTAAGTCCAGGGGGGTGTGTGGCACCAGATTAGAACTATCGTTACAATTTGATGGGAATGAAGGGATGTCTTATCAAGGCTATTTACTTTCATAAGTATGGAATGTTTTTGTACATTGACATTGCCCACCATCCCGCCCATCAACAAACGCATTAGAATCGTTTGGTTTGTGTTTAATTAAATGTGCAAAACGATCGCCGCGATGACGGGCGATGTTTTGCAAATCATACGGTGGCTGCTATGACGTCACTACGAGCATGTTACCGAGTACGGCCAAGTGCGAGGAAGAAGGCTTAAGCACTGGAGATAGCTAGACTTGCGTTGGGAAATCAGGGTATGTGCATTACAAGTACAATATAGACACTATGAACCCCGACGTTTTGCTTCTTAAACATGTTGAGGATGTCAAATCTGGCATTGGTTTTTCACCTGGATGACGAAAACATAGGATATTGGGACATCGAGCCAACTTTTATAGAGTAAAATCGTCACTCCAGGGGGCTCTTGTGCCTATGTGAGAATCAGGATTCCTTGGGGAGGAATGCCACAGCGCCATCTCGTAGGATATTGGGACATCGAGCCAACTTTTATAGAGTAAAATCGTCGCTCCAGGGGGCTCTTGTGCCTATGTGAGAATCAGGATTCCTTGGGGAGGAATGCCACAGCGCCATCTCGTCCAGCGTCCACTGGGCACACATATGGGTCAGATTTTCAGAAAATGTACAATTCGCCTTGACCATTTTATGAATATCTGACCCATATAATGCATGACCATAGTCTCTTCCAGTCCAATCATCTCTTGGACGCACTGTAGGGCCTACTGCTTTAATGTACATGGGCATTGACGCAAGCCAGTCTTGTGCTCATGTATTTGTGTATTTCGTCAGAAATGCGCTCTTGAAGGTAGAGAAGGGGGGTGCTGTATCCATATAATATACGGGAAGAGCGGTTTCTTCGTCTCACATGTTCTTAGAATCTATTATATTAATAACCGTTTTTCTAATCTGTACTATTCCGTCCACTCTCTCCAGACAACGCCAAAGTGGTTTGTGAAGGTATTTGGAGTACAAATGTGATTTGAAGCCCTTTTTAGTTTTTTAGTTCTGTTCTATACAACTATTTTTAGCCTGGGAAAGTTGGAGAAGCCTGTCGGGAGAGCCTTTTGTATGGACAAAGGACTGATCACATGACTGTCTCTTGAAAGTAAACTTAATGATGTCATGCATTTGATAGCTCATGGGAGAGGGAAGGGGGAAGGTAGGGAGAAGAAGAGAGTTGGGAGAGGGACGGAGAGACAAAAGAGGGGGATGGAGGAGGAGAAAAAGAGGGGTGGGGTATGAGACGCAGAGAAGAAGGAGAGGGAAAAGAGGGGGGGAGAGTGTAGGAGAGAGGGGGTAGAAGGGGAGAGGGAGGGGGAGAGAGAGAAGAGGGGGAATGGGAGTGACCCCCCCCTCCCCCGATGGATTCTCCGAAGAGACCCACCTCCATATTAATGAGTGATGTTATCATAGCAAAGGATTTGTGTGTGTGACGTTTTAGACGACCTGTCGGCAGAATCTTTCAAAATTTCGATCTAATAATTATGACTTTGAGATGGGTTGGATAAGAATGGACGAATATGTAGAATATTTAGTTCTTTACTGACATTAACTGAGAATGCAGCTTTAACAAAAGAGGGTCCATGTTATCTTCAATTTGTTTTTCTTTCTTTTTTTTGTACTATTCGTTTTTCTTTACCTGGCATAATAAGAACCGTCAGTAAAAATGAGTGGCCATAGTATACAGATAGTCTCCTAGACACAAGTCGAGTTACATTCTATTTTTATATCATGATCTCATATTTAGAAAAAAAAGTCTGAAACGATTTCTTTATTTACCTAGTTTGTACAACGATCTGCCATATTGAGTGACCGCTCCAGAAGCATATGATGTATGAATTGGCGTGGCGTCACATGCAGTGCAACGTCAGCAGTTCATTCTTTATTAGGGGTCATGGAAAGAGTCATGGAAAAAACAATGCCTGCCTGTTGAGGTCTAAATTACGCAATTCACCTTGTGTGAAGGAGGTGTTTAGAGATGAGATATGTTTAATGAATAAATATAAATCATGTAAGTATTATTGCACAGTAGAACATTAACAAAATTCACTGTTGCGCATTGACCAATAGGAAGCCTCTAAATGAATCCGCCTAAGTTCATGTGTGGTGCATCTGTGACACTGTACAATGGTCAGATTTCACTGTTCCAAGGTGTACAAACCCCGATTATGATATAATTCGAGTTTATTTGATATATCTCAGAAGTTAAGTGAACATAAATTATATCAAAAAAAAATTGTAGTCCTACAAAATGGTAGCTGAGAGTGCAGCTTTAAGACAGGTGGTTACATCACCGGGTAGAGACTAAGCAGAATATTAACTAAGAACTATTGCCATACATATCTTATATTGTATGATGTAGCATTGTATTATATTGTACCATTACCTCTTATTTTTATTAAATTACTACCCCCCCAGCTTAACACATGGCTGATATACTTTAGTATAATTATGGATATATCGGAAGCGGCAAACCGATCTGACCTTGACCCACCGGAAGTGACTATTGCATAGCAACAAGCTTTGCGGGCTTGTTCATGTTTCAAAGCTGCCTTGCAGTCGGACAGTTTGACGGACTATTATTCATGCAACTAGCTACTATAGAATTTATTCTGGGTGTTGTGTGGTTGCCATGCGGAAGGTGTTGAGATTGAGCAGTGCTGTGCGCCTTGTAGTTTTAGTCAGATGCAAAAAACACTATTTTCAGTGCAGCGCTTGTGGCAAACATATCTGCTTCTGTAGCCACAAAGTATACATGATGGGCAAGTTGTCTGCTACAGATGTCGAGCGGAAGAGCTAAAGAGCTAAAGAGCTTGTGAATTACATGCTCTGATTATGAGAGACAAGCTTCAAGCCTAACAAGAGGAGGCAAGTGGAGCAGTTGCCGGCGGAAGGGCGCATATCAAAGTGATGGTTGTGCATTTTCTACCTCCTTTCGTAACTGCGGGAGAGGTCACACTCGATCTCTAATGCTGCGTAATCAGAAAATGAACCAGACACTAATCAATCATATTTTCCCACAACACCGGGTATTTATTCAATTTGTCAACAAATCCAATCTCCTGAGCGATTTTCCATCTAGATATTACATACGCTCATTACCCTCTTCTGAGTTTATTTTTCTTTTGACATTTTATAGCTTGCTAATCCTGTTACTTTTGTTTTGTGTTGCTTCTACAAAGTGTTACCGGAAACTCTTTGATAATTTCTTCGTTCATTATTGAATTTTTTAAACCTGACCGAACTCCTTTCCCCAAACTTTAGATTATTCTTCTGCGGACATTTTAAGCTTTACCTTATCAGCCTTGAGTCTATATTCTATTTGTTGAATATGTTTTAAGGGCACCCAGGAAGACTTATCATTCTGAGATGAGACTGCACTATTGCCATATTATTCCCTGTATTCCATTCATTTTATGTGAGTTTTAAAAAAAGGAAATAAATTTAATTAACTAAAAAGAATGTTGAATTTGACAGCATTTTCCCCAAACAACTTCTGCCTGTAAATGTACATGATGGTTGTGAACCAGTTGTTGGTTTTGAATCATTTTCCAATCTACCCTTTATGCAATATCTCCAAAAATTGTTTGCTCTTAATCTCTGCATAACCTATCAAATCTTCCAATAACCTTCTGAGATATGGTGTGTAGCAGTATGAAAAATCAAGTAATCAAATATTCCAAAAATTGAAGTGTTTCCCTGAAGACAATAACAAAGTGGTTTGTATATTGTAAACTGTATAACAAAATGATGTCAGTGATTGCCATCAATGGGAACACACAAGTTTTGTGGTTTGATGTTGAGGAATTTCTGCATTCACCATCTCTCTATTGGGGGTGTAACAGTTTAGACTTTATTTCATTCTTGTTCAGTAATGGTAGGGCTTCACCAGATTTTTCATCCTTGCAGCTACTTTGTTCCAGTAGATTTTTTCTGCAGCGGCTGTCAGAATGAGCCGGACATAGCATCATTTGGGCAACAGGAATGTGATGTGTCTTTACTATTTTGTGCAATTTCTTATCTTTTCCTTCCCTATCCCTGAGTTCACAGATCAAAATTCATAGTTGAGGAAATTAACCAGACACTAATCAATGGTTTTGTCTGTCTATTCATATTTATACATGAATTAGTTATAAGTTAGGATTGATAGTCCTGCTATACTATGATCAACCGATCAACTTAAATGGTCAAGCTATCAATTATTTGTTTAATGGCTTGAACATAACATCCAGCATAATTTCCCTTTGTTGGCTGCTGTATCTACAGTAACATTGGTCTGGGGAAACATAGCTATCTTTCTCCTTGATGGTAATGATGATGTCTTTCTCCTAATGATCACCACTATCACTATCAATTGATCACCATCACATGTAATGGTTTATGCAATGCTAGAGACCAATGTCTGCAAATAAACATTATATATTAATGGAATGTGCTCGGAAAATATTTAATGACTGTTGCCAATTGCTGATGGTATTGAAAAAGGTGTAAATTATATATTAAGATTGGATGACAAGATAAATTAATTTATGCCTAACAATCAATTTAAAAATCAATGACATTTGACAATTGTTGGTATTGAATATGGTGTCAATTATATATCCAAATGGATGACATGAAGGAAGTTTAATGCTGCTCTGTGATCAATTGGTTTATGCCAGAAGAATCCATTTTCATGAATAATTACTAATAGAAATTGATTCATGAGATACATGGTAAAGAATGATGTGTGGGAACATATATGTACAAATATTTTCTTTTCTTTTTGATATTCAAAATGATGTTTCTCCCATACTGCTTCTGATTACATACCTCAAGTTGAATGCATGTTATCCAGTTTAATCTATTACCATTCATATCCTGGTAGTATGGACAGCCATCCTCACCAAAATATCGCCTGAGAAAAAATTGAGGTACTGTTAGCATAATGTTGTGTCACAGAAAAATGAGTCAAAAGTCACGAAAAGTTATGTTTTTCAAATGTTCTTCCGATAAGAAGCTCATGTTGGGGGTGTATAGCACTTGTGGCTTTACATAGATAGTGACACAGGATGAAATATAGGGGGTACCAGATTTTTAAGATGTTTTCAATTTATCATGGAAGATTTGTCATATGTCGGTAGAAATGATGAGATTCTTGGTGATTTTGATGTTTTTATAGCAGTAACAATGTGTATCTTTCTCAATTTGTCTTAAATAAATTCCAATGATTTGTCTATTGATGAGATTACACTTAATAATAGGTATGCTATTATTAAGATAGAACTCAAGATGGACACAGGATGACGTAGTCACAAAACACAAGTGCGTTGTTTTTCCAGAGTGGCAAAGCCACAAGAGAAAAACGAAAGATATAGACATTAACTGCCTGGAAACTGCCTGGAAATTAGTCAATAAATAAATTACCTCATGATACTTGCTCCTTTTGTGAAACTTTGTAAATGAGGTCCACAGGTCACAAGCTCTTAAACACTCTGTTCACATACCAGTGTCCTTTCTCCATAGCTGTTCAATACATTTCATGATATCATCTCCAGACATCCTGTCCCAATGGTAAGACATGATATGACCATGACATGATATGACATGATATTAAACATGGCTGTAAAATATATATCCAAAGTGGGAATTTTGCAGGGAACACAATCACATTTAACTCTTCTTTTTAAAAATCAGTTTTACCCAGACTAGTTTACCTTCCCCGAGTACCTAGTGGGAGGAGGTGAAACTGCTGTAATGTCGAACCAAATACAGAGCTAACTGTCATCAAATAAAACATACAAACTTCCAATGAAACTCAAACTAAGAGTAAGAATGTTAGCTTACCAGGCAATTGATGGTATGCCTACGGTGGCATCATTAATTATATATATACTTACCAGGCTTGGTTTCACGGATCAAGAGTTCAAAGTTCAATAAAGTTGTGTATGTGTAGCTCATTGACGATCATGAATACCAAAGACATGTGCTTCAAGGGGAAGCTGTTGAACATATACCAACACCTGGAGGGTTTCATCCAACCTTCCGTCCTTGTGGCAGTAATGCTAGATATTCACCAATTTGTTCATCCTTGTGGTAGATATGGATCTCTATTCTGACATGCTTTTCTCAGGTTCTGCGGCAGCTGTCTGAATGGTCACATGGACCACAGACAGTAGCTTTACTGCCACATTACTGCAGGCCTGTGGACATTGGCGATGTGATTGCATCAAAATGTTTTTATATTTTCGTGGTGGGCCTGGACGCATAAAAAGTGGTGTAGCGCAACGCTGACAACTAAGCACTGTTAGCCGCACAATACCAGCCATGAGGTGAAAACCAGATCGGTGAAGTTACACCATTAAAAGGTGTAAGCCGCGAGCCATTTTTATGGCCAGGATCATCTCTGGCCATAAAAACCTTTGTTTGCACTGCATGAATGGCACAGGCATCTTTAACAGCAGTAAGATTGTAAAACCCCACCGGTAAAACAAGAATTATTAGAAAAGATGTACTATTAAAACACTAATAGGTAGATGCCAATGAAGATCAATCATGCATATGAGTAAGAGAAATGCTGCTACTATAATCATGTCAATGTTAAGAAGGAAATACAGTTATATATATATAATGTATTATATATATAACTGAATTATATATATAATACAATGTAATACTTACAATCCCAACACACAATTGGTGAGCCGCTCCATCTCCTTCCTGTGAGACACTGTCTTGATGTATCACCTGACCGATGTATTATTGTACCATTTATACATGACCATGTGACCCACTCGCCAACCCTATAATCAGTCCCAGTTTTTATAGAGTTTTCTGGTGTACCTGGATCTTCACAAGGAGCTGCAATAATTATGTAACAAATTAATCATCCATAAGATATAATTTATTTATCCTTTTCTGAAAAAAAGAATCTGACAGAATTTTGACAGAGTTTTCTGGTGTACCTGGATATCCACAATGCGCTGCAATAATTATGTAACAAATTAATCTTCCATAAGATATAACTTATCTATCATTTTTTTTAAAAAACTAGACAGTTCTTATGATGATTTAGCATTGACATCACAATGTCAGCTTATTGCGTGTTGGGTTTCTGACTCGGCGGCTGGAATATCATGAAATAGGTATTTTATTAGGATTCAAAATCAAGTTATTATTTATACTAAGGGTAATGAGATGCTGTAAGTAGCAGTTTCTCAGCTGGACGATTAAATTTTTCAAAATGGCCGACGACATCTGTTGAGTTGGACAAGGCAATTTGTAATGTATTTTTGCTGCTTTGAGGTAACAATTAAACAGATATATAGAGCTGTCGGACATTTTCTTGTGGTTGCTGATAGATTACAGCATATGGTAAAACGAATTTGTGAAACAGTTTCACATAGTAATTTCTAATTGACAAGGAGTTTCTCGGTTGGGCGACATCAGCTTGTGTTATTGATCCCGGCGACTTGGGGCATGGGTTTTCAGATGCTCAGAGGTATCGCCGACATGTAATATCGAAGGAAAGACTTATATAATATTGATTATTAGTTGTTTGACGTCACTTGGGTCAAAATCAGTACAGTGCTTTATTATTGTGTTGTTGAAGATATTTGTGTTTTACCACCTTTGACTTATTATTCTTCATACAAGGGGCTTAGTTTATTTAGTGTAAATAGCTGAGTAGGCTAAGGAACTCCATACAAAATCCTTACCTTCGCTCAGGCCTCATCTGTACTGATGAGGTAACAGGCTTTATTATTATTCTGGTGGGTTGTATGTAGCTCGTGTCCCCACTGTATCCGACCATCAGAAATAAAACTTTTATTAACGGTAAATTATAATTATTGCTGTAGCATTCTAAGAGGGGAGGGGGGCATTATGTTATACCAGTGTGTGGGATAGCAATACCTGAGTCAGGGAGGCAGTGTAAGATTCCCCTGCAAGGGGGAGCGGCAGTGCTCCCTGGAGTATATAAATAAAGAGTGAGTACTGGCAACGGCACTCCGGATACCAATAGACCTCTGTGTTGCATCTACTCCATACTATATTAAGAGAACTTCGAAAGTTAATAGCTTGTACAATAATAGATACACTCATAGATATGGCGGATTCTACACGACCATATATCACTGTGCAATGTGAATCCTTAGGATTTTTTATAGACATAAACTAATGTATAGATAACTTACGATCACACTCATAATCATCTATTATCTCATCCCATGTGCGGGAACAGTCACAGTCAAATGTGTGCATAACAAGGCCGTCAGGGAAGTGGTAGCCTATGGAGCATGAGTAGGTCACTGTGGTACGCCCAATAGATTGTGAAGCATGAGCCATCACCGGTGCTTTGTGGCAAAAATCCCCTATTATATGAAGAGATTTTCAAAGTATATTATTAAGAAATTTACACATCATGAACTTTGGAAACCATGTAAATCTGATATAAACTTTTAAAATTGTTATACTTATATCTACAGATTATGATGAAAGTATTTAACCTCTATACCCTTTGAGATAAGTATCATAAATTTGTTGTCAATAAACATGTTTATGAAAAAAAGTTGCTTTTCTCAGCTTGTGGCTGTCCATATATTATGTAACGCTTTTTTGCCTCAAAATTTAGACCCCCCCCCCCCCCCCCACACCGCCTAGGCCGCGTAACGCAATGTTATACCTATGGGACCATAATGCATGGTCTGACACCCCCCCCCTTGAATGTTACATAATGTATGGACGGCACCTATTATTGGATATGCCTTTTATACCAGATATTTGCCATTGATTGTGATATAAAATTAGGATCTATGAGAATATGCTGATGTTATTCTGTTTTCCTGTTGTGTACATTGACCATATCATCTAGCAATAATAGGAATATATGTGGTTTTTAAACAATATGTGCTTGATAATAGAATACCAATGAGGATTTCATAGTATCTACATGATAACTTAACATTCCATGCAGCAATGAATGGAATAAATAGGTTTCAAATGTATATAATAAATCTGTTAAATAACTCCTTACCATAGGGTATTTCACAAAGAACAGGCAATTTCAAAGAAAGTTGAGTATCTGTCCATCCACCTGATGTAAACGAAAATTCGACACCATCTTCATTATGTACATTATTTGGTTCCCCAGGTAGCCAGTTGGTATAAGTAACCGGTATTAAGCCAGGGATCCACTCAAATGAACCTTCATATCTCTCATCCGACAAACCGATGGCAAATATCTCTGTGTTTCCAACTTTGCTGTGGACAAAATTATAAATAACTCTTTAATTGACCTGCCATATACAAAGTCACTGCATCAATAATATGATTAATAATCATGTCAGTAACTATATATAAGAACTAAGATTTAATACAGGCCAGATATGGGAGAGAATTTGTAATGGTAGTTATATTCTATTATATTTCATATTCTATTACCCATCGATAAACTGAATGCTATGACAGTAAATGTAGCATTGCATGCAAACGGGGCATACTGACAACGCAATAGTAATAAGTAGATAATAGTAGACAAGTATATATATATATATATATAAATAGATTTTATTTCCTTTTGTACAAGTACATTGAAAACAAAGTTTCTACAGCCTCTGCAACCTGCAGGTTTTCCTACAATGACTTTTACAATGCATTGTGATTAGTTAGGAATATATAACAAGAACGCACGTCGCAAGTAATGGTATATTATAGTATTATATCTATTTTATGATTAAAATAGTAAGATTAGTTATTTGCTCAGGCTGAGAATGGGACTCAATAATTCAGACATAAAGTATTTTACATTGTTTTAGTTGAATTTCAATCTTTGACAGATATCAATTTAGTAAATGAATATTTGAATGAGTTTTCAATAGCTTCAGTAGGTTCGGCAAAATTTGTTTTAATAATTTGCTGATTGCAAATATTTTCCCAGTCTACTAACCATTCTTTGAGTTTGTCATTTTCTTGCTGACTCATGATGGCTGCTGGCAATGCATCCTGGGTAGCACATTGTGTGATTATCTCACTGATAGGTATGGGTGTAAACATGGGGAAGTAGCACATGTCTGCTGCTGCTCTGGCTGGTACATAATAATAATAATAATAATAATAATAGATTTTTATTTCCATATTACATTTACAACAATTGTTATACAATGTAGAATTAAAAGAGAGAAACCTATGGAAAGAGGAATAATCTCTGTGACAGTCACAGCTCTTCCGAATATCCCTTAAATTTTGTTTTATTTTGCTATCCCTATTGTTTGTACATCTATTTCTAGTTAAAATATAGACAGTGTCTAATATTGGACCTGCCTGCTACACAACAGTATAATGTAATTACAAAATAAAGTAAAATCAAGGCTAACTAAGTGAATAAAATAAAGTGAAAGTAAGAATCAAGGGTAGACTTGTTCAGCGCTATCCCTTTCTGGTGCAGTAGCTTTACAAGCTAGATATGTGTACAGAGGTGGTTCTATATCGTTAGTCAGATAATATTGACTAATGAATGACAACAACAACATTAATAATAATAGTAATAATAACAACCTGAGTGAGGTACCTCTTACAACCTCTTAAAACCAGACCACAAAACATACTATCTCTATAACACATCGATCGGGGTGTAGTTATTGTTTAGGTAATTTATAAAGGATCTGTAGTCTGGCATGGTTCTAGCTTCACCATCCAGGCTATTCCACAGGGTAGGTGCCCGGTACAAGAAAGACTTCTTAAACTTTTCTGATTTGGGGGTTGGCACTTTGAGAATGGGGCCCTTTGATAGATTTCTCAGGTTTATGTTTCGTTTGTCAGTTTTACTCTCTGTTTTTGTGTCATGATATGCTTTTTGTAGTAGGTGTATTTGTCTCCTAATGTGAGGTTGTTGTAGGTTTACCTCATCATAGAGATGATCTACATTTGCCCTTTTCTGCAATCTAAAGGCTAGCCGAATGATTCTGTTTTGGATAGAGGCTATTCTCTTAAGGGTCTGTTTTGGTGCCACATTATAAATGGTGTCCCCGTATTCTAGGATTGGTCTAATTGCCATTTTATAGAGTCTTATTATTGTGTCTTTCGATAGGGCTCTGGATATCTTACTGAGGGCTTTGACTCGTGACTGGGCCTGTTTTATTCTTCTTTCTACGTAAGTTTTGAATGATAGGGCATTGTCAATGTCTACTCCAAGGTATGTGTATGTTGATGTGTTATCAAGTTTTTCTGAATTGATGGTTATTTCTGGGATTTGTGTTTCTGTTTTATTTGCTCTTTTGTTTTGTATGGTCATAACCTTGCTTTTCTTTATGTTAAGGGAGATTTTATTTGTCTTACACCAGACTCCCACCCTGTACAGATCATCCTGTAGTTTTACATGGTTCTCTGCCTCATTAACCCCCGTCGCATACACCACTGTGTCATCTGCAAAGTACTGAATATTACAATGTTGTATGCCTCGGTGAAGGTCATTTATGTATACCAGAAACATAAGAGGACCCAGGGCAGTGCCTTGTGGGACCCCACACGTGATTTCCCTGGCACCGGAGGTATAGCCATTCACTTGGACCCTCTGCTTTCTGTCAGTTAAGTAACTCCTGAACCACTCTAATGCTGATCCGGAGAGGCCCATTTTTTCTAGTTTGTTTAAGAGAATTTTGTGATTGACTGTATCAAACGCCTTTTTGAAGTCCAGGAAGGCAAGTGTTGTTGTCTTCCTGGAGTTCAGATTGTCATAGACTGTTTCCAAAATTCTATGGTGAGCTTGCTCTGTTGATCTATGGGCCCTAAATCCATACTGATACTCATACAACAGGTAGTTTTGTTCCAGATGGTTGTATAGTTGTTCATGCACTAATTTTTCCAAGATTTTGGCTGGGTATTTAACTACGCTTATGAGTTTATAATTTATGCATACTTCAAAGTTATTCTCAAGAATATTGATAGCCATACAAAATGGTTATAATGTCTCATTTGGAATACCATAATTGTAGTTAGAATATAGCAGTTTAATCAAAGAAACATTCCCTGCTTTATCAAAGCAGTGTAACTGTGCAATGTAAATCCTTATAGACATAATATTATACTTTTTTCTCTGAATTTGATCTAAGACTCTATTTTTTTCACCAATCGAAAGGGAATTGCATCAATAACTAAATGTGTGAGTTTAAAAGAAAACCAAACCCCAGATGTGAAGATATTAGAGAAATTAAAAAATAAAATGACTTAAAAGTAAAAAGGCTGTTTGCTCTGGGACTCAACATCACAATATCCAGTTTAGAAGTCTAATACACTAAGTGTGAGAGGCTGTAGGGAGCATGCATACAAACACCAGACATACCCATTGATTTATCACATTATACCTTTACTTTAATCTCCCATTCTCCTCATGGTGATTGAGGGGAATGCGGAAAATGACTAATCCATGAAAACCCCCGGTGTTAGCCGCAGGCGATTTTGTGATTAAAATCAATCATAAAAGTATATCTTGCATCTGCAATCTTTTTCTATAATATGCTAGCATGCAGGACTTAATTCTGGATGACATGCGAATGAACAAAAATTAACCAAAGGTTCTAAATCTCATGCAGATGAGAAGACATGTCGGTCATTATTGATAACGTACAACGTACCAGTACATACAATAGTAGAAACTGTCTGCTGCCAATCAGCAGGGGTGACAGATTCACAGTTTATAGGGTATTTAAGTCTGCCGTTACCCAAGAGGTAGCCTCGGTGACATGTGTAGTTCATAAGGTTGACGTTATAAATATCCTTGTCTGCATTAGGTATGTCAGGGGCAGGGTTACAATGTGATGAATACACCATGGTGATACCTGAATACCACTGCAGTATGTAGATCAGTAAGTATAACATCATCCTCCTCCGCCTGAAGGGGGTTTGGGGAAGCATTATTACCTGTATTTTAAAAACATACCAATTAGAGAGAAATCTTGATATCTGCATCTATCAAAAGAGTTAGAAGCAAGAGGACAAAATAAGCAAAATATTAAACAGGAAAGGTAACGTATGAAGTACGTCCATGGAGGACAATACGTCTTTACATTTGAATTGTTCGTTGTTAAATGTCTGGCCTTTAATTGAAATAAAAGGGGGAAAAAAAAAGGTATTGAATCACTAAATAATCTAATAATTAATCATTGCGGACACATACTGTATTCTCTGCCTTGCATGATCTTGGGACTAAAACCACCTTTAACAGAGACTAAATGGATTAATAGCCTCAATGTCCATCATTAATACTTTAAACTCACTAATTAAGACTACCGCATGTCAGTTATTGGACCTAGGGCCTTCGTTGGGCTGGTTCTGTATGTGGAGAGGGGTAGCAAGATCCTCCCTAATGGTTCACTGGTCTATTGATTTGGTAAGAACCGGGACTGTTGTATATGAAATCCTTACTTGGGCCAGATTCTCAGAGAATGTACAATAGTCCTTCACCAATCCTCTCAAATAACCAAAATTTCAGACGAAAATAAAGTTAAAAATACAGTTCAAGCTACCCAAACAGATTGCTAGAATCAATGCAATGCCAAATATACTCGAATTTACCTAGTATTGACCAAATTTTAGCTTAATTTAGCAGAATTTACTAAATGTGTACAGCTGCCAATTGTACATTTTCTGAAAATCTGACCCACTTAGAAGACTCCTTGCTATAGGCCTTTTCCCTGCTTATTTCCCTCATATGCAGGTTATCTTGAAAAAATGTATTACAATATCTCTGGACCAAACATAATTGAGAATGCATCTTTAAAAAGCACTACAGTTACAAAGTCACTTTAAGTATTAAATAGATATTAAATAAATTTCATTAGTAGCAGGTCGGGCATGAATGGTAGTCTATCGATAGATATGATTTAGTTTTTAAGGTTTCCCCTGTCAAAGACGTTATGAGCTATAGTTTTTTCCATGGGTGCCGCCATTAAGGGTTATATTCAAGACATACACAATTAAGTCTGTGTGCTTCCACCTGAATTTCAGATGCATTTGCGTACACATCGCAGCAAATTAACGCTAGCGAAAAGTAAGAAAAAACACTATTACTCCTAGAAATACATTGCCAAGAAGTTGAGGGAAGATATGAAATATGAGAAAGATATTATGGGAAATCTACTGTCACATATGTGATGGGTTACAGGAAAATGAGTCACAAGTCGCAAAATTGATATTTTTCAGTGTTTTTATCACAAGATCTTTTTATTGAAATGTTCTGATATTTAGAGGGTTTAGCACTTATAGTCAGATAAATCCGTGGAACAAATTTCAGGAAATTGTATTAAATATATCCTCGCATTTTGAAGGCCATCGTATGGAGTATATTTAGTTACTTTTCTGGTAAGTACCCATCCAGAAACATTGCAAACTTTATTTTCAAAATAATATTATCAAATTTAGAATATAGAAATACATATTAGGTAGGTGTGCTAGTGTTTACTATCATTAGGATCGGCTTGATCTCCTCTTTTCAAATATGGTGATATTTTCAAAATCCATACCGTGCGACTTATGACTTATTTTCCTAAAACGGATCACATATGTAAACAATAGTTTGACAAATTTTCAGCGAGGTTGAACATTGAGATTAATACTTTCATTGCTGTGGGTTTAATCATGTGGATTATGGAACATTAAAAGTGATATGAAGTTTGTAGTCATGTATTTTTCACTAGTAAACGTTGATGGGCAGATCGATTGTTAAGATCTAACAGCCATTAGTCGCCATTTGTTGGGATGGTTACGGTAGGGGCCTGCCCACAGTAATAGGCACGGAAACATGAATTTCCTATGTACAGTATGCTTTGGAGCAAGTGACAGTGTGAATGTCGCTTTTGGGAGCTCAGGGACATTTCATAACTCAATGTCAATCAAAAGAGATATTGTAGATCAGGGAACTATTAAATATAATTATAGTTATGTTGAATATCCCAACAATTTAGGGACTAATGGCATTGGATCTTTTAGTTGTTTCCGGGTGGCTTAGAGAAAACATGGACCATAAACAAAGGATCTTATGGATTTAGTCCCCTTTTATTGGGCTGTTACTATCATTAAAAACAATTTAGAAATGATTTTGAAGCAAAATGAACCAGTGGGAAGCCATGATCTTGGCGTTTTGGGCAGTAAATATTGTTTTGTATTTTCGTTGATGTAAGCGGTCGGCCGGAAACGGAAGTCCAGCACTAGTACAACTAGTCTGTATGTGTATAACTGTCCTGGCCAGCCCAACAAATGGGGACTAACACAGCATTAAAATTAAGTCTGTCATGATCAAATATTTTGTTGTGCAAACTTTGTCAGAACAAGCAATTTGAGTGTGCATAGCCAATAGGCAAAGCATTTTATGTCAAGATGGCCATAGAAACCACATCTAACAATTTTATTCATCTTTTATTCATACATTAATTGCAGTTTTATGAGATAAAGTCTACAAATATTATCTGCTTTAATCAAAAGCTATGGGAAAGTGAAAAGGTGTGACTATCATGTTTAATTATTCATTATAATGGATAGTCAATACAACTACGAAGATCTATCTGATGGGATGATGTTTTATATCAATGATAACTTTTGGAAGCAGTACAAATCTGGAAAATACATATATATATATGTTGGTTGTAGAAAAACAAGATTTCTAGTACTTAAAAGGATACACCTACATGGGTCGGTGTTTAATGGAAACAATTGGAAAAATGTTTTCACTGTCAATGTTTTGTAACTTTTAACCCCTGTTCTTTTCCCACCTGTAACTTTCAACCCCTGGTCTTTTCCCACCTGTAACTTTCAACTCCCTGTGCCCCTCTCTTCTGCCCCTCTCATCGCTCCCTCTAATCTCCCTGTCTCTTCTACCTCTGTCCCCTTATTCCCTCACTCCCCCTCTCTCTCCCTCTCTTCCTCTCTCTCTCCACTCTCTCTACCATCCATTTCCTCTCCCCCTCTCTCCCCTCTCCCCACTTTCCCTTATAAATGTTACTCTCCACGATTGGTTTACAACTTCCTACATTTTCAAATGTAGATTCATGTGCATTGAAAAAAAATCGAGGCAGATCTGATGTTCACACTTTAAACAGCATGAGCACATTGGGCATTACCAGGGAATACATATGTGCTCTGTTTCAGGAAAATGAGTCACAAGTCGCACAATTGATATTTTTCGTGTTTTTATCCCAAGATCTCTTTATTGAAATGTTCTGAATTTTAGAGGGTTTAGCACTTATGTTCATATGAAACAAATTTAAGGACATTGTATTAAATATATCTTGTGTTTTGAAGGCCTTCGTATGGAGTATATTGAGTTACTTTACTGGTAATTACCCATCCAGAAATATTACAAACTATTTTTTTCAAAAATGAAATTATCAAACGTAAAATATAGAAATACATATTAGGTATAGTGTTTGCTATCATTGGAATCGGCTTGATGTCCTCTTTGCAAATACGGTGATATCTCAAAATCCATATTTTGCGACTTGTGATTTATTTTCCTAAAACGGATCACATTATATGTATGTATAAAGTCATAGACAATAAAAAGAAGAAGTGGTTCCTTCCTAACATTGAAGAAAGATGGAAAGTGTTTTATGTTCTTACCTGATGGTAGATGCAGGAGATGTATACAGATCTCTTGTATATCACACACCGTGGGTATGTCTTTACCAGGGAGATTCCACAAAGCACACCTATGAACAAATAAATAGATTTGGTCATAACGTTTGTTAATTTATTGTCAGTAATAGATCTCGTGGATCAGCTTTTTATCACATACTGTTATTTTCTGCAGGGACATAGCAATCCCCATCCAAAATGGACAATATAAAAAACTCTCAGGTCTATGGCCATAGACAAGGCACCTGTGGCATTTATAACATATCCTAACTTAAAGATGCATCATCAGCTGTGGAAGATCCTGAAATGAAATGACTATCTTTGAGATAACCTATCATATGTCCTGGAGAAACCATTTAAATGAAGAAAAACTGATTAAAAGTAACAAATTCGGTATTGGTCTTTGCTCTGCATACCACTGCATGAGTGGCCTGTAAGTGCCCATTCATGACTAGAGGGGTAGTGGGGAACCCCTATAGTCATATACATGCGTGTGCGCAGGGTCTATTTCTATATACTTTTGGGTGATTGCACCTCAAAATAAACGCTTCTGTACAGCTGAAATGTCAACAGAAGGGCTGGACACTAGGATTACTGTATACATAATGTTGTTTCTGGAAAATGTATATTTCTTTAACTATGTTTGCATGTAGGCAATCACGTTATTGGTCACAGTTAGAAACAAACAAAGATATCCATCAGTGGGCTGTATGCTTCAATGACTATGGTCTGAAGATTGGCACTTAAAATTCAATCAAGTCCAATTTACAACGAAAACAACAAACATCTGTTTAACATGTGGAACGGAATTCCACAAAACGTCGCACTATGCTCATGAGTTCAACTGATATCATTAGCATATATAGTGTGCCCTCATTTCCAATATATGACGTATGCTAACAAGGGAGAAATCCCTGTGAAATCTCTGGTAGAGAGACGATCCAATGGACGTCCATTCGGTGTGCACCGAATGGACAATGCACCACTTCTTTTGTTATTTACATGCTTTTAATGGATTCGGAATTCTTGGATTCGGAATTTTTGGGTTTATCATATACTTGGTGTATGTGGCAAAAGGAAAAAATGCGCAGATTTGCGCATGCATAGCTGATAGTGCATTTTTAAATGTGTTCCTTGCTGTGCTATTATTCCTTACTCAAGTAGCACATTCCCACTTGGGGAATGGAATTCATCAATGGCTGTATCAAGAATTCCTCCCCTAAAGCTTCCTTATCAGCTGCTTAGCAAGGGAAAGAAACAAAGGAAGGAAAACATCAAGTAAAGATGTCTTGTGTTCCTAAAGGGTGGTCTTCACTGGCTGGTTTGTGCTGGTTCTGTAGGTGGCGAGGAATGAGGAGGTCCTTGCCTACATGGTCAGTGAACGAGATAGGCAGGACCTCGCCACTCCTCACCAACACAGCACCATCGCAAGGCTTACCACAGAGCTTACCGCAGCCAGTGGAGACCACCCTTAATGAGTACATTTAGCACAAGAAAGAGAACATTTAGCACAAGTGACTTACCTTAAGCTAACCACTCACAGCAGAAGCCAGTGTGAATGTTAGGACTTCCTGATGGGACTATAAAGAGTATACCTTCCCACGCAGTAATCTTATTCTCATATATAATTGATAAGTACAGCGCAGTTGATGACGCATTTCTAAGTGCCAATAAGTAATTAATCATTGTTATCAAGAAAGTTTTCGACTTATTCCATTATATTGTGCATTGCCTGTAGATAAAGTAGTTTATCTCTTTGATTGATGGCCAACGGAAGAGCATTTAACAACTTAATCCATCTTTAATTCATACATTGAGTTGAGATTTAACAGATAATGTTTGAAATTCACATTCCCTTGGAGCAAATGCTATGGAAAAGTGTAAAGGCATGACCATCCTACTGAATTATATAATATAATGGATAGTCAATAAAACTATAAAGTTTTATCTAACAGAATGATGTTAGTTGCTGACATTGTCAATAGAAACTTTTGGAGACAATGCAAAATTCATCCAATGTGGGGGGAGGGTGGACAAGATTTGTAAATTTAGTTGTAGTAGTTGTTGATTTGCTTGCAACCAAACACATGTTGCATATATACAGCAACCAAATTTGTAGATTTGTATGTTTTTGGGGTAAGAACTTGGTAGTAGGGGGGTCATAGGCTTGGAAGGATGTTGCAACAAGGGGCATACAAAGACTCTCACCCAGGTCTACTCTCTCCCCATCTCTCTGTCATTTTCCCTCTTTCTGGCATGCACTCTCCCTCACTCTATAGATACCAGGAAAGCTCTCCCACACTCTCTCCCTCATATCCTCCCTTACCCCCCAGCTCCTTCCATTGCTTCCAGTCTCCTCTGCCTTCTCATGATAAAAATCAGGTAAAGATATTGGTTATGATTAGTCGCCATTTATTGGCATAGACCCTGCAGTTGTAGGCGTATGGACCAAATTACTAGTGTTAGACATCCGGTTCCGGCTTACTACTATATATTTATAATTTGTTATTAATGACAGTAACATCCCACTTAAGGACTGCCATGGACTACTCACGCGCCCTATTGGCCCAGGAACAAGAGCGACGGCAATTAGGCTGTTAGATCCTGAGTTTATGGTCCTAAGTTTTCTCTAAGCCTCCCGTGAAACCAAGCCGAGGCGTTCAGATGGAGTATAATTGGATCCATGTAGGGGTAGATTCAGTTTTTAAATGGGAATATATTGTAATGGGTTATAGTCTGACAGCTATTCTTTCAGATGCATTTGTGTACACATCACAGCAAATTAACGCTACCAAAATATAAATAAAACACTATTACTCCTAGAAATACATTGCCAAGATGTTGAGGGAATATATGAAATATGAGAATGCATAGAGATGACATTGCATTACAATGTACGTTCAAGGGATAGGCCTAGCCTGGAGAGATAGAAGAATCAAATTTCAGGGTAGGAAACCACCTGTAAGCATGTGGCCTAGCAGGTTATAAACCTGCAGTGTACTACAGTTGGTAAACCCGAGGGTACCATACATTTGTTTATGAAAACTAGAATTTTGATACGGTGGGATGTGATGGGTTTCCTTGCACCTAGTCTGCCAAATTGAGACCGCGCAGGACTATAGATCATGTCTCTGACTTGGCGCGGGAAAAAGCGTTGTCAAGGACTCAAAATTACAAAGCGCTCTACTAATGTGGCTTAAATTAGAAGACGTTACGACGTACGGTATATCAAATTATTGCGTCCTTGCCGGCATCGGCACCAATACGCCTAGATACTTTCCCTCCAAACTTCCAATTTTCCACGAATATTATCTTTCTTATTTAAATACAAATGTTGATAAGATTAAATACATGGGGGTAGAAAAGCATGCTCTTTCAGAATTTAAACACATTGGCAATGTATTTCTAGTAGAAATTTTTAATACTTTGCGGCTATGACGCAATAATGTAGGCCCTACTTTGGCTACAAACCTTGTTTGCATTGGTCTATCATCGATATAGGCTAAATATCGATAACAACGATCTGTTCAAATTGCAAGACTGTGGGATCAGAATACCTCCCATTATGCTGGAGACTTCCCAGATTCGCGGTCAAGTACTGAATAAACGTATTTCAATTCAATTCAATTCAACAGTGATATATAAATATGATTCTCCCCAAATGCAAGCTTAGACATTTCTCTTTCCGATGGTGTATAGGGTTAGGCAATTATTTCATATAGTAATGCCTTAGAATGCCATATTAGACAACCCAGTTTTGCACAACGATCAGATTCTTTTTCAGTGGAGTCAATACGATTATCCCGACTTAGGGAGTTGACTCTTCACTATAGGCAAAAGGAGGTGGGAAAGGTGTATCCAGTACTACTCCTCGACACATGCTCACTTCCGCGCCTATGGCGGCTGGACTGCAGCCTTTGTTCCCATTCTAATTAACAATTGTTCCTTCACCAATAACGTCGGAATTATACATTTTCCGGGGTAGAAAATACTGGTCTTTTTGATTCTGAACTTTGTTTAATGGTATTTGAAAAGGAAATTGTGTAATCAATAGTATTATTTCGGCAACTAGAAATCAGGCCTTGACCGGAAATGTACTTGTAGGTTGGTCTTGACCGGAAATAGTCCTTTCCTACCTCTTTTGCAGCTGAGGATAGTATGTCGAAATGATTGTATTCTGTGCTTTCACAGATTTCTCAGCTTACAAATTAATAGTTACGGTATATCCTTCACACAATAATGATACATTGGTTTAAAGCTCTTTTTCTCAGCTTGCGGATGGTATAAATAAAATATTTATGTGAAAAAGCTGTGACCGATTAAAGATGATCGTTATTACGCAAATTTATTTTAGTGATGGAAGTAGTCCCTGTATCAATACGCCGCAAGGTAGCCTACCTAACAACAACTTGTCAACATTTGGCGCAAGAGTTCCAACATTTACATCGATGTTTTGTCATCAAAACCAATTTTAATCGATTAATAAATAACAGACTTTTAAGTTTGGGTATAAAACGGATTCAGTCCTTCGAATAATTTCTTTAGTTATCACTTTTTTAACAACTTTATGACTAATATATATCTTTGTATATAAATACGTGGAGGTCTAGTATCCAACTTCTTGGAAAAATATGTTTTGATGCCTTGGGAGGTGTTTTCCAACTTTGACAGTTATTTACAGTCAAACTATTCAAAATATCAACCTCTTATTTCCAGGCTTTAGAGATCAATATAGTACCATTCGGTCACTGGGGCCCACCCACCTTCAGACGTTAGGGCCAACTCCCCAACGTTATATATGTCCCACCCCCGATGGGACGTCAGGGCCCACCCACCTTCAGACGTTAGGGCCAAACCCAGAATCAGCCTTGGCTTGGCCCTAACGTCTGAAGGAGGGTGGGCCCTAACAGTTGACTTATGGTCCTAACGTCAAGGTTTCTGGGCCCTAGCGTCTGGGCCCTAGCATCGTTGCGCCCTAACTTCTGGAGCTCTCATGAAAATGGTCAAAGAGGCAGTCGTTTGATCCAAGGACTCATATTCCCCCCTCCAAGACAAAACCTCCCCCCACCCCTCTCCCACTGCAATACCAAAATGTAAGGGATGGTGCAAGTCTATTCTAACCTGCCCCAGGCAAGTAAACGATTGGAGGGGCAGACGGAAATAAACACAAGTACCAGTATGGATCAAACATGGATCAAACATTGGACAAAGGATTTCAAAATCGGTGGGAACTGCAGGCAGATATAAAAGGCCCCCGAATCCTGGCCCAAGGCAATTACTAGAAAAAGCTAATAAGAAAACAACCATAACCAATATTTACATAAATAACTTATATCTTTGTTACAGGAAGTAGTAGTTCTATGTAACTGTGAGGGTGAGCGTATGGGTTGTATGGGACGAGTGATGGGTGATGAGTGACCAAACGTTGATTGTTTTGTTTATTTATATATATTATTTTGTTTTATATCTAGAGTAATGAAAGCATGGACCAGTGCTAACTATAACTTAATTGCCAAACATTTCATCATTTAAACACAGCAACTAATAATTAAGAATTCATCAATAGCAATTGGAGGTATAGTGAAAGGGCACTTCTCATAGATAATGATAATGATATGAGGAGGGTCCTTTTAAGTGGCTCAATTTATGTTTATTTATCACTCCCTCTCCCCCTCTCTTCTGCCCCTCTCATCACCCCCTCTAATCTCCCTGTCTCTTCTACCTCTGTCCCCTTATTCCCTCACTCCCCCTCTCTCTCCCTCTCTTCCTCTCTCTCTCCACTCTCTCTACCATCCCTTCCCTCTCCCCCCTTCTCTCTCTGCTCTCTCTCCACTTTCTCTCTCTCTCCCCTCTCTCCCCTCTCTCCACTTTCCCTTATAAATGTTACTCTCCACGATTGGTTTAAAACTTCTCACATTTTCAAAAAATATTTCTCAATGTAAATGCATGTGCATTGAAAAAAAATCAAGGCAGATCTAATGTTCTCACTTTAAACAGCATGAGCACATTGGGCATTACCAGGGAATACATATGTGCTCTGTTTCAGGAAAATGAGTCGCAAAATTGATATTTTTCGTGTTTTTATCCAAAGATCTCCTTATTGAAATGTTCTGAATTTTAGAGGGTTTAGCACTTATATATATGGTCATATGAAACAAATTTAAAATTTAAGGACATTGTATTACATATATCTTGTGTTTTGAAGGGCCTTCGTTTGGAGTATATTTAGTTACTTTACTGGTAATTACCCATCCAGAAACATTGCAAGCTATTTTTTTCAAAAATAAAAATAATTATGAAATGTAAAATATAGAAATACATATTAGTTGTCCTAGTGTTTGCTATCATTGGAATCGGCTTGATCTCCTCGTTTCAAATATGGTGATATCTCAAAATTCATATTTTGCGACTTGTGACTCATTTTCCTAAAACGGATCACATTATATGTATGTGTAAAGTCATGGACAATAAAAAGGGGAAGTGGTCCCTTCCTAACATTGAAGAAAGATGGAAAGTGTTTTATGTTCCTACCTGATGGTAGATGCAGGAGATGTACACAGATCTCTAGTCTATCACACACCGTGGGTATGTCTTTACTTGGTACCAGGGACATTCCGCAGAGCACACCTATGAACAAATAAATAGATTTGGTCATAACGTTTGTTAATTTATTAACAGTGATAGATCTGGTGGATCAGCTTTTTATCACATACTATTGTTTCTGCAAGGACATAGCAATCCCCATCCAATATACAAACTCTCAGGTCTATGGCCACAGACAAGGCACCTGTGGCATTTATAACATAGCCTTATTTAAATGTGTTCCTTGCTGTGCTATTATTCCTTACTCAAGTAGCACATTCCCACTTGGGGAATGGAATTCATCAATGGCTGTATCAAGAATTCCTCCCCTAAAGCTTCCTTATCAGCTGCTTAGCAAGGGAAAGAAACAAAGGAAAGAAAACATCAAGTAAAGATGTCTTGTGTTCCTAAAGGGTGGTCTTCACTGGCTGGTTTGTGCTGGTTCTGTAGGTGGTGAGGAATGAGGAGGTCCTTGCCTACATGGTCAGTGAACGAGATAGGCAGGACCTCGCCACTCCTCACCAACACAGCACTATCGCAAGGCTTACTGCAGAGCTTACCGCAGCCAGTGGAGACCACCCTTAATGAGTACACTTAGCACAAGAAAGATTACATTTAGCACAAGTGACTTACCTTAAGCTAACCACTCACAGCAGAAGCCGGTGTGAATGTTAGGACTGCCTGATGGGACTATAAAGAGTATACCTTCCCACGCAGTAATCTTAATCTCATATATAATTGATAAGTACAGCGCAGTTGATGACGCATTTCTAAGTGCCAATAAGTAATTAATCATTGTTATCAAGAAAGTTTCCGACTTATTCCATTGTATTGTGCATTGCCTGTAGATAAAGTAGTTTATCTCTTTGATTGATGGCCAACGGAAGAGCATTTAACAACTTAATCCATCTTTAATTCATACATTGAGTTGAGATTTAACAGATAAAGTTTGAAATTCACATTCCCTTGGAGCAAATGCTATGGAAAAGTGTAAAGGCACGACCATCCTACTGAATTATATAATATAATGGATAGTCAATAAAACTATAAAGTTTTATCTAACAGAATGATGTTAGTTGCTGATATTGTCAATGGAAACTTTTGGAGACAATGCCAAATTCACCCAATGTGGGGGGAGGGTGGACAAGATTTGTAAATTTAGTTGTAGTAGTTGTTGATTTGCTTGCAACCAAACACATGTTGCATATATACAGCAACCAAATTTGTAGATTTGTATGTTTTGGGGGTAAGAACTTGGTAGTAGGGGGGTCATAGGCTTGGAAGGATATTGCAACAAGGGGCATACAAAGACTCTCACCCAGGTTTACTCTCTGCCCATCTCTCTGTCATTTTCCCTCTTTCTGGCATGCACTCTCCCTCACTCTATAGATACCAGGAAAGCTCTCCCACACTCTCTCCCTCATATCCTCCCTTATTACCCACTAGCTCCTTCCAGTGCTTCCAAGATCTCCTGCCTTCTCATGATAAAAATCAGGTAAAGGTATTGATCACAATTAGTCGCCATTTGTTGGGATAGACCCTGCAGTTGTAGGTCTTTAGTCTTGAATTGTTGGGATCTGCGGTAGGGTTGTAGGTGTATAGACTTTCGTTGTAACTTGTGCAACGGGCGGGACAGAACGGAACTGGTTTGTTGTATGAGTGGGGCTCAGCAATATTTCCAGGGCTCAAGGCCTACGCGTGTGTGACCTGGTAGTGCCTAACATGTGTTGGGGTGGCTTTCTTCACATTAGCGAAGTTATTTTGAAATCTGAATGAGGCTAATCTCTTTGAATTCTGTCTAGGGCACTGTGTGCAATTTGCCTGACTCCTAGTGTTGTGATCTGCCTGTAATTTGTGTTCCCGATGTCGAGTGTTGGCGATGTTTTTCCCTTGCCTTCCCTGAGTGTTGTTTCTCAGTGCTGCATGCCTGACTTCCGATGCGTGTGTTTACGCATGTCGGACCTTGGTCGACCTCGTCTGTTTCAGGGTAGCCATGGTACAATCGATGAACTTAGTGAGAAATCTGAATAGGACAAATCGTGGGGAATTATGTTTTACCCAGTGCTGCCACTGAAGCGATGGCTGAGTAATATGACACATTCAGCTGTCTATGGTTAAGAGTAAAAGTCACACCACATCACGCCCCACTCATGTAAACAGTATCCCATCGCCGCAGTTAGTACCCCAATGTTTATGAATTTTACAAGTAATTGTCGGGTCATCAAGACATAATTAGTTTTGCTAACTCCTTTTGTTAGTTCTAAATGTATGTTGAGGTATTTAAATTTCCCCAACTTCCTCGAAATTTGTGTCCGGTCCCGCTATTGACTAGTCCACTAAGGCCATAGTGTAGCTTAGTGTGGGACTGTAGGCCTAGTGACAAGTGGCAGCGGCGGGGAGGTCGAGGTCGAGGGAGAGGGGGGAGAATGTGCTTCTGATTTTTCAATAGAGTTTTTCGTGTTGGACAAGTGTGCTAAGGATCCCAACAATTTGAGACTAAAGCAATTAGATCCTTTGGTTGTGGTGCTTTGGGATGTCTATGCAGCCAGAAATATCCCTTGGCTAATGCCTTGGGATGCCCCTAACTGCGTAGACATCCTGAAGCACCACAACCTCAAATTCTAATCGCCCAACAGACAAAGCCTACTAGTGTTGTTGGGATAGACCCCACAGTTGTAGGCCTACAGACCAAACCTACTAGTGTTGTTGGGATAGACCCCGCTGTTGTAGGCCTTTAGGTCTCAAATTGTTGCGATCTGGTGGTTGGTTGTGTGTAACATGTTCGTTCTGCACTGGTGAACACTGAGCGGGAATGAGTGTGCGCTCAGGGTTTAGCCCAGTCCATTTTGGTGGTGAGCGGGGGTGGCCGTGTGTGCGAGGATCCCAACAATGCAAGACTAAAGCAATTAGACCCTTCGATTATAGGGGGGGGAGCCGGGTGCATGCGTTCTTAGGGACAAATCTTGGCTCCGCCTCGGTTTGTCCCTAAGAACGCATACACCCGGCCCCCACTATAATCTCAGGTTCTAATCGCTCATTAGACACCAAGTCCCATAGGGACGCGGCCTCTATGAAACTGACCAATACATGTAGTGTTGGGACCATTGCCAGTGGTAAGCTCCTTTAGAACCCAAAACATACAACATAGTTTAAAGATAATGAAATGATAAGTAGGCAGATACAAAATTAAATGTTTGTTTGGTATATCACCATATCAACTACAACAGCTGGCTCTTTACCACAGGGAAAAGGAGGTAGGAATAGCACAACCATCACTATAACTCTGCTGCACAACTTAAGTTCTGGCCAAAAAAAAAAATCATTTAGGTAATTAATCATTAATCATTAATCATTTAAATAATCATTTAGGTAATTAACTAAATAAAGGTGAAGAATAATCTAAGACTCATGTAATTTTCTGAAAAGGTACTATTTTGAACATTCTTTTGGATAGATATATGCATGACTTTTGAAATGGAATGTTTTAGCGGCCATCTTGGATTTCAAATTCAATGCTTTAAGCACCACAAAATGGCTATATCTTTTTTAGTATTTTGGATAAAAACAAAGTTTCAAATTTGATTGTGTGGTTGTCTGGCATTGGAGATTACATATAAGAAGTGTTTTTTGCTTATTATGTTTCTTATTTATGATATTGAAAGTTTGGTAGCTCTCTGACAATTCAAACTGGATGCTTCAGAGCACAGCAAACAGCTATGTAATTGTCCAAAAACAGCCACAGACCTGAAAAGTGTATATCTGTCTTAAATATCAATGTTTTTAGATTTATGTGAATGTATTTTGTTAAATATAAGTAATAGATTATCATACATGCACATATTTATTTGTCAGAACAGATACCTCTTTGGAAACTTTTCTAGATGCATATTATATATATATATGTGTGTAATGTCCTAAATGGAACGTTTGGGCGGCCATCTTGGATTTCAGTGATTATGCCACTAGCATCATAAAATGACTATATGCTTATCAAGTTTTGGGTTATAACCATCATTTAAAATGTGGGTCTATGGCTATTAGGGGTGAGAAATCCTGAGAAATGTCTTCTTTACCTTTTAATTATTTGGAATGTTTTGGTAATTCAAAATGGATGTCATTCAATGCAGCAAATAACCGCAGCATTGTCAAACATTGCTACAGACCTTAAATTTGTGTACTTTTTTCAAATATCAAGATTTTCACCCATAATTTTGATAAAAATATGGCTTAATATTTGTGAGGAACTGTCTTACAGACATCAAATTTCCAGAGTGGAGAGTATCTTTGATACTCTTCTAGGTGCTTATACATATATATGTGTGCGATCTTCTAAATGGAATGTTTGGCGGCCATCTTGGATTTCAATATCAATGCCACTTACATCATCAGATGACTATATTCTCATCAATTTTCTTTGTAGAAACCGTGTTTAAAATGTGATTGTATGGTTATCTAGTGTCAGAATTGTAATGCAACATATCTTTATTGCCAATTATGTTTACTTCTTATTTTTCTCAATGTTTGGTAATTCAAAATAAATGGTCTTGAACAGGACAAATGACTATATCATTTTCAGAATCAGCAAGTTCTTTTAAATTTGCAATTTGAAAGTTATTTTCACAGGTAAAAAAAGTATTTGGCAAAATAAAAGCTAGTGACGAGTTATCATACACACATTAAATTTGAAAAACGTGTACTCTTGCCTATATCTGTCTGTCTGGATAGATAGATTTATTTCATGGGTAATATTTCAAATGGAATCTTTTGGTGGCCATATTGGATTTCATTCAAATGACCATAATATTTTGATAAGGTATTTTTGATAGAAACATAATAGGCCATCAGCCAATGCACTCAAAATAGACTTTTCGTTTTCATGTCGGGGGTGCTACAAAATCTTTGCATATTTTGATAGACAATAACCTTAATAACTCAGGATTAAAATTTCTCCATTCAATATCCTGCAGTTTTTGAGTAAAGTGGATTTTAAAAAATTAAATATTAAAAATCAAAAACAAATTGTGTAGCTCAATATGAGGGGTTTAGTGGTCTTTTAAAAATATATTCTAGTACACAATGCCTTACGTAATACAGGGGGAAAAGTTTTCCATCCAATCTGCAGTAGTTTTCATGAAAAGTGAATTTAAATATTAAAAAAGGGAAAAAATTGGGAAAAAATGTGGAGCTTAACATGAGCCCTTTAGTGAAATTTAAAATACATATTCTAGTACACAATACTGCATATTACTCAGAATTAAATGTTCTCCATCCAAAACTTTCAAGTTTTGATGAAAAATGCAAGTTAAGTTAAAAGAAATATAACAAAATGTATTCAAATATATACCTATAATCAACTTATAGGACTCGTTTCCGCACATACACGTAAATAAAGAACTCAATCTCCGATCTCATTCTTTGTTTACGAGCTGTGCATCAACATGTCACTAAGCGCTAAGTAATGATAATATGAATACAGTGAGGAAATTATTCTATATAGGTCTGAATGCAAGGCCAGTTTGGGTTGTACTCAAAGTCTTTTATTCCCATAGGTTCGTGTCCCTAGAATACATTAATAGTAATAGTAACCTGACATGTGAATGTGTCAGTACAGGGTAGGAGGATAAGGCTTGTTAAACCATACAACAGCAGCAGCATATATTGATAAATTAGTCCTATTAATAAGTCATACTATTATACATGCGTTCACTACCGAGGGCCCAACGGCAGTTCTTCGCTTATGAAGCTGTAAAATGACGCTGTAAAGGATTAATATTATTACTAGTTTGGCAGAGTGAATGCTTTCTTCTCTGATTGTTTCACCTTTTTCTAGTTATTCCTCTGGTAAGAAAATCAGATAAATTATAGTATTAATGTTTTAATTAAGTACTTTTTTCATGCAAAACTATAGGCATGTATAAGAATCAACTTATAGGACTTGTTCTTTGTATGGAGGCATAGATAAAGAACTTGATCTTCAGCATACAATATAGCACCCTAACAAGATTGTGCTGTATTCATATATGGGTGAAGTCACCAGTAAATGTACAATTCACTTTCACCAATTCTCTTAAATAACCCAAATTTCAGACGGAAATAAAGTTCAAAATACAGTTCAACCTAACCAAACAGATTGCTAGAATCAATGCAATGCCGAATATACTCGAATTTACCTAGTATTGACCAAATTGCAGCCTAATTTAGCAGAATTTACTAAATGTGTACAGATGCCAATTGTACTTTTTAGGAATATCTGGCCAATTTGGACATGCATTGTGATGGACTCTTATTGTGTGACTATAATTAATTTAAAGTAAATTTAAATATTAAAAAAGGGACAAAATTGGGAAAAAATGTGGAGCTTAACATGAGCCATTTAGTGAAATTTAAAATACATATTCTAGTACACAATACTGCATATTACTCAGAATTAAATGTTCTCCATCCAAAACTTTCAAGTTTTGATGAAAAATGCAAGTTAAATTAAAAGAAATATAACAAAATGTATTCAAATATATACCTATAATCAACTTATAGGACTCGTTTCCGCACATACACGTAAATAAAGAACTCAATCTCCGATCTCATTCTTTGTTTACGCGCTGTGCATCAACTTGTCACTAAGCGCTAAGTAATGATAATATGAATACAGTGAGGAAACTATTCTATATAGGTCTGAATGCAAGGCCAGTGTGGGTTGTACTCAAAGTCTTTTATTCCCATAGGTTCGTGTCCCTAGAATACATTAATAGTAATAGTAACCTGACATGTGAATGTGTCAGTACAGGGTAGAAGGATAAGGCTTGTAAAACCATACAACAGCAGCAGCATATATTGATAAATTAGTCCTATTAATAAGTCATACTATTATACATGCGTTCACTACCGAGGGCCCAACGGCCGTTCTTCGCTTATGAAGCTGTAAAATGACGCTGTAAAGGATTAATACTTAATACTAGTTTGGCAGAGTGAATGCTTTCTTCTCTGATTGTTTCACCTTTTTCTAGTTATTCCTCTGGTAAGAAAATCAGATAAATTATAGTATTATTGTTTTAATTAAGTACTTTTTTCATGCAAAACTAGGCATGTATAAGAATCAACTTATAGGACTTGTTCTTTGTATGGAGGCATAAATAAAGAACTTGATCTTCAGCATACAATATAGCACCCTAACAAGATTGTGCTGTATTCATATATGGGTGAAGTTACCAGTAAATGTACAATTCACTTTCACCAATTCTCTTAAATAACCCAAATTTCAGACGGAAATAAAGTTCAAAATACAGTTCAACCTAACCAAACAGATTGCTAGAATCAATGCAATGCCAAATATACTCGGATTTACCTAGTATTGACTACATTGCAGCCTAATCTAGCAGAAGTTACTAAATGTGAACAGCTGCCAATTGTACATTTTCTGAAAATCTGACCCATATGCTTCTCAATGTTTATTCACTCGTTGTGCTCTAACTCGTCCTATAAACGAAGTACAAAATATAAGTAAATTTACTAAGATCTACTAGCTCAGAGTGCACCTTTAATTGTGATAGTGTGTTTCCTGCCAGTATTCTATTCCTGAAATCTACTATAATCTATTTCTCCATTTTGGCAAGGGATTAAATGGGCAGTTGTAAACGCTGGTTGGATGGTGAAAATCATGCTCAAGTTGTTGCATAAGTAGGTCTACAAATTATGTTTGGACTTAATTTGGGTTGAACCCACTTATAGTATGTTTGAAAGTTTAAGACAAAGATGAGCTTCAAAATACAGTTTAACATATATATCAGAACAGATATTTTAAAACCAAATAATACAAAATATATTTAGATATATATATGGTATTCATCGTTTTTCAGCCTAATTTAGCAGGATTTATAAAATGTGTAGAGCTGCCAATTCTACATTTTCTGAAAATCTGACCCATTTACCTATGCTAAAGGTACGAGCTTACAGATAAATGATGTTCACTTACTGAATACCTTATATGGTATATCAAGTGTCAGGACGAATTCCTCTGAGCACAAAGTTTGAGTTCTATTCAGCACAACATGGAGTTTGATGAAGTGTTTAAATACATTGGACAGTTCTCCAGGTGAGTGATTTATTCTATCTTATTAACAGTTTCATTTCACTTACATAATTGCCAATTTTTTACTTTTTTTACTGTTTTATTAAATTATAGAATTATAATGAACCTCTCGGTCCTTTTTTCTTTTAACTTAATTATTACTTAGCACTTCTTTCAGTGGCAGAGTGGTTTGGAAATACATATTTTAGTCATAATACCAACAAGTTGTGAAATGTGTTATAGTACTATCTCGACAGAATATGCAAGGTAACAAAATAGATGGAACCTAGCAAGGGGGAAGTCTGTACACTTGTTATTGACCAAGGGAGCGCGGGAAGTTAGAGGGCGTTAGCCCGAGATCTTCTGTGCTC
Organism: Sthenelais limicola; assembly: GCA_942159475.1. Classification (NCBI taxonomy): domain Eukaryota; kingdom Metazoa; phylum Annelida; class Polychaeta; order Phyllodocida; family Sigalionidae; genus Sthenelais; species Sthenelais limicola. The sequence goes on along the minus strand of OW804097.1, from coordinate 116,580,456 downwards.
CCGAGGTCACTAACAAGTGTACAGACTTCACCCGAGCTTTGTTCCATATTTATTACACCCCATTAATAAATAAAAAATATAGATAATTAAAAATAAAAGAAGTAATTTCCGTTTTGGGCGGACCTACTTGTTGTATGTCCCCAGGGTGACATAACTCACATGTTATGCACCACTTTGACCAAGTGTGACATACAATGCTGAAGGTATAGGAAGCAACAGAACAGGGGTGTAATAATAGATAGATTATACTTGAATCTTGCAAGCCTGCATGGTCTTACGGGTGGGGGGTTGAACATCAAATCTTTACTGCAGAAACAGGACAGGACAGCTTAAGACCCTCCCCACACATAGCCGATTTGTCCCCCGATTGTCCCCCCGATTTTGGTCTCCCAATGAATCCTATGACTTCATTTCAAGTCCTGCTTTATGTTTTTGAAATGACATAAACCAGGACTGGAAATGAAGTCCTAGGATTCATCGGAAGACCAAAATCGGGGGGCAATCGGGGGACAAATCGTCTATGTGTGGGCACGGTTTAACATTGAACAAATCATTTTAATGTGTACAGTACATTCAATACAAGCTATATATATTTGTTTGATTTGAATGTGTTTATTCAGCCAGAGACATTATGCTTTTATACACTATTCTCAGTTTTAGCTGAGGGAAAAGATTAACATTAGATTCGATGAATCAAGATATATAATTTCGACGATATGTACATATGAATTTAACATTAATAATTCAGAGAAAAGGAATTTAATCATGAAAAATAATAAAGGTAAAATCGAAGCAAAAAGCTTAAAAACTGACACCTGGGTATAATCATCGTTATACTACTAAGCAAAGAGATACAAAAAATATATTAAAAAAGCACTTATACATACAAAAGAATAATCCCGAAACCATTCAGAACCAGATTAATGTCACTACATCGACAATAGATGATGTTATTAGTTATCGTACACAGAGAAGTACCTTGAGCCCTATAACCAAACTGAATTTTGACAAATGGGTCATTTTTTCGAGTGTGTTGTTTTGCTATTTTGGTATCTGGGAAAGGGGGGAAATTTAGAATAAGCTGAATATAATCCTTTGTCCTTGGATCACAATATGCTGGTCTTGAGGTCCTGAGAAACTTTTATTCTAACAAATTCAGACCTGTGTTGTCCAATTATTTCCTTTTTAAAATTTCCTCTTGCGTGTCCATTATTTAGATTATGGCATAGATACGGGAGAAGTCATCAAGTGTAGAATTCTCTCAAATAACACAAAATTAATCTAAGACACAAATCTCAATTAAATTTATGAGCTTGAATCTCTATCATCTTAATTAAAGTGGCTGTTGTATCATTTGTCACTATACCATTACTAATAAACACTCGCAAATAAATCAGCGGAAGGGAGGTACAGGAGCAATTAAAATTAATCAGATAACATTTTAATTGATGTCATGCATGACATATTGTACTTACATAATACTGAACCTACTTAATGTATGTATACTAATATTTTAATTAAGGATAGTTTTAATGTATGGTGTTAGTGTCCTGGAATTCATTACATGTCAAAGTAATTACTATTTTATAGAAGCTCTGGGTTAAAAGCGTTAAGTTGTATGTATGTATTAGTTTTATTTCCATATAAATCACAGTTACAGCTCTTGGTAGGAAAAAGGGTTAAACTCTATACATTCTGCATAACTTTCTGTGAAAGTTCACAGGGGCCCTTTGCTCCGTTTTCTATTTATCCACACACTTCCAATGGAGAAATAGTAAGCGAGAAAACGGATCAACGGGCCCCTGGTCTTCCAAGTCTCCCTATTTTCTTTGTTTTTTTTTGTTTTTAAAAGGTTTTATTCAACATATCCTGCCGACTAGGCTCATACAATTCTAATCAACGTTCAATTATCGTTTCCCTATTTTCTTTGTTAATGTGGATTTGCATTATTTTGCTAAACATGGTATTCTTCTCAGTGTGCGATAACATTGACATTATTGTTAATACTATCATCATTACCGATGTAATACCTTACCATACAATTTACTTGATGAAATATTATATTGTAATCCTCTTGAGAGATCAACAACAAGTACAACAGTCAAGTATGTTAGGTAAAAGTATTATTATATTATATAAGTATAAACCTTGTTGGCTGATTAGCAAATTGTACATGATAACATTTCTATTGTTATTACTAATTACATAAAGACCTTCTGTTGTTGAGGTCCTTTACAATTTTCTGCTTCTTTTCACAAAGTTTTAATACAAGTTTAGTTTATTCTGTATATATATGGATTACCAGACCTATTTGCTTTATAATGGCTAGATAATGGTCACAATTAGAGTTATAATAGCGGAACTCCACTATAGGTGAAACACGGCGCCAACAGGCAAAATTCGTCGCCGACATTTCGGAAAATTCGGAAAATTCGACATGACTAAAAATTCTAGTGGATGAGGGGGTAAAATAGGTTGTTGGCAACACATTTATTTGTTGCCAACAATTGCAAAATATCTAACTTGATTAGATATTTCGTCGCAAAAAAATTGTCGCAGCCGTTTTTGCCTGTTGGCGCCGTTTTTTACCTATAGTGGAGTTCCGCTATAAGAAATGTTAATTTTGCTTTACTTTTACCGGGCATCATAACTTGCCAAAAATGTTTCTAATTCCTCCCTAGTGTAATTGTTTTTGCACATTTGTTAGCATAAGCAGGTGAATAAGTAATAATAACTAAAGGAAAGCATTGATAAACTGAGAACTGAGAAAGCATCTCAAAAGGACTTACTTGAACTCCAAAATAAATGTAATGATGACAGTGCTGCCGTGGATAGAAGGATCAACGATCAGACACGTAAGTCATCGTACTTGAGTGCTCAAATGATGAAGATGAAAGACGATCAAGATACAATCCGACAAGCACAACGTGAGACATATATAGTTCTGGAAAACTGCCCTCCAGTGAGGAATGAGGACACTGTAGCCTTAGCTAAGAAGATCATTAAGCTGTTGTTCCCACAAATATGGGAAGGCGCAGTGGATATAGCGTACAGGGAGATAAAGTCCGATAAAAGAGGCTTCCATCCGATAGTGATGAGGTTGCTTTTTCGTGGTCTAAAGGAAGAGATTATCCGTATAAAGAAACCATTTGATGATGAGAAGATCTTCCCGCATAGTGTTTGGTACAACAAGCATCGGATGTTTTTTCATGAACATGACACTCGTGAAATGAAACAGAAAAAAAGTCTGATGAGGCTGTTGGCGAAGAACGCCATTGCCAATGGAGCTGATCGTGATACAACCAGACCAAAAGGGGACCAGGTCCTTATCAATGGACGGACTTATAATAGTCGGATGCTTCACACTCTTGAAGATAAATTTGCAGTAGAGAGAATTAAAATCGTGGAGGTGGAAAATGGTCTGGCGTTTCAGGGAGAGAAGGCCTACTTAAGTAACTTTGCACCGTGTATATTCCAGTACAAAGACACTACGTATGCGTCCTCAGAGCAGGCGTTTCAGCATAAGAAATGTCTGGTACATGGAAAAGCAGAAATGGCAAGATCCATACTGGAAAACGGAGATCCAAGGGATGTGAAGGCGATCGGTGATTGTGTAGAGTTAAGTCCAGAGTGGAAGAACTCTGAGTGAGATATTATGATCGACATATTACGTTGCAAGTTCTTTCAGAACCGTGTACTTTCCGAGAAACTAGTTGGCACAGGCGACAGCAGACTAATCGAAGCCACGAACAATATGTTCTGGGGAGCAGGCTGCTTCCTGGGTGACGAACGGCTGGATAACGACAGCTGGAAAGGGAAGAATAACCTAGGTCAGTTGTTAATGAAAGTGAGAAAAGAAGTCAAACAAGCATTGGATGAAGGTAAATTTGACTTACTAAAATGCAAAAAAGATCGCACGACAAAGGCCAAGAAATATGTGGTTATACAACCAGATGGTTTCATTCAAGCGACAAAGTCTTCTAACACTAGCAAAAAAGATACAACCGGCGAAACTACTACCAAGAACAGGTACGATAAACTAGAAGATGAAGGGGAAATTACCATGGTAACTGAACCGACAATTCAGCATCTGCCATTGTTGAAGAGAAGTGGAGATGGATCTAGCATCTATCATGACATACTCGACGCCAGTGGTATTGACATCTCACAATGGGAGGCTAATCGTTCCAGACGCCAAATGAAGCTGATGCCGATGTCATTTAACACGGAACTTAATCTGTCAGAGCTCCATAAGACAGCGGAAGATATTATGGATACTTGATATGGAATAAGAACATTCACAGGTACACGTTGATATGACTTTTGTATGACTTGCTGGCGTTATAGAGTAGAATATGATGATTTCTGTGTGTGTGTATAACCACTTTTGTGGACATGTGTTGCTGTGTCCGCCATGATGCGTAGGAAATGGGTACGTAATGTCGTGAAATACATGTCGTGAAGGAGGTCGCAAAATAACAAATGGCCTGCGAAGCTAATATTATGTTAATGATTATGAAATTGAAACCCAAATTGTAGTGATGAAGGTATCAAACATGTCTGAGTTGTTAATATAGGTGAATATCGCTGTATACAGATATGAGTGTTTACGACAATGTATGTAAATGAGTCCGTGACCCTAAAAATCCTAGATGGCGGATGTAAGACAGATGTGGCGGCATGGTATGTAAATAAAACCTTGTTTCTTGTTGTTACTAATAAGGTTGATGGTGAAACTGGTTCTGTGTTGACCCGATAACTACATTGTCCTATAGACACGATATGACGAAGGTCTGTGGACAAAATATAATATGTACATCGCTTTATCGATTTTATACGATACGCGTAAGGTTTAGGATTGAGAGAAGAGATGAGTGGAGATGATAATATTGTAGTGTCGACGATGAAGGGAATGAAAGTGGTCTTCTTCAATATTTGTAGCTTGTTCAGTAAAATGGATTATATAAAGCTGGAATATTTGAATGGATTATATGACGTTGTATCATTTGTAGAAACGTGGCTTAGTATGGATATCAATGATAACATGCTATATGTCAAAGGGTACAAGTTTGTAAGACAAGACCGAGCTACTGGTAAGCGAGGTGGAGGTATTATTACATATTATAGGAGTGAATATACTTGCGAGGTTATTGAAAATATGAGTTGTAGCAACAATGACGTAGAAATGCTAACCTGTAAATTAAAGCCAGGTAATAGGAAAAAAATGGTCATAACTACAGTTTATAGACCTCCGAGTGGGTCAAATGAACAATTTAATAAATTGTTGAGTACCACATTGAATGTATATGAAGAGCCAATATGTAACAACACAAGTAAACTGGTCGGTGGTGATGTAAATATAGATGTAAGGAAGACAAATATGGCTGCCAAAAGACTTAATGGCATCTTGGAAGATAAAGGTTTGGTACAATACATAGATAAACCTACTCGTATAACTCCACATTCTGAGTCACTTCTGGATATTATTGCGACCAACTGTAAATCTATTACGAAACATGGTGTGATATATGAAAACATAAGTGATCATATGCCTGTTTATGTCATTATCAAGAAAGATAGGAGAGTTACCAACGGACCTGGTCTTAAATATTGGGCACGACCAACCGGTAGGATGAATTATAATGATATCAGTGAAAAAATCCAGAAAATAGACAAAGGTATATGGAATGAAGGCAACATGGATAATGTATGTGACGCGATGCTAGAAGAATTCAGACATATACAGAATGAGTTATATCCAGTCCAGTCTATTACTATTAAGAAAGGGCAGGTACTTCACAATCATGACTTGAATCTTCTCATAAGAAAGAAAAACAAATCTTATAAAAAGGCGATTAAGTCCAGAAACACTGCTGACTGGAACAACGCACGTGAATATAAAAATAGAATAAAACAGATGGTATATCAGATAAGGAGAGATGCACTAACAGATATATGCAATAGATATGCAAGGAACGATAGGCGTTTCTGGAATTATATGGCTAACCTATTTGGGAGTGGCAAGTCCTTAGACTCCTCTGTTGATTTTATTATTACAAGTGAAGGAGTGAAGTTATGTGGAAAAATGGCTGCAAACTACGCCAATGAATACTTCTGTAATATTACTGCTAAGTCTTCACCAGATGAAGTTGTATTGGATAACGATATAGGCATTGTCCCGCTTATGGAGTGGGAAGATAATATTACGAGAGCTGAGGTATTAAAATTAATACAGGATATTGATGTAAATAAATCCTGTGGGTATACTGATATAAACACAAAATTCATAAAGTTGGCACTGACTGCGAGTATTGACGGTTTTGTTTCAGTATTAAACTCAGTGAGACAAAAGGGCTTATTTCCTCGTTCCTGGAAAAGAGCAATATGTACACTGTTACCTAAAAAAAAGAATTCTAGAAGGATTGATGACCTGAGAGCCATTTCTATTTCGCCCATAACGGGGAAAATATTTGAAAGATTGTTGGTAAAAAAGTTAAATCAACACCTTGAAAATGTAGAATACCTAAATGAGCAACAACACGGTTTTAGAAGTGGAAAGAGCATTGACACTGCCATGTTTTCTTTCATGAATATTGTATTAGATAACAAAGAGAAAGGGACTGACACTATAGCAACATATTTCGACCTATCTAAGGCATTTAATTCCATCAATATTAATATTCTTCTGAAAAAATTGAGGTATTTGGGAGTTGGTGATGATGTGTATAAGATAATAGAATCATATTCAGTTGGGAGGGAACAGATGGTAAGGATAAAAGATGATGTATCAGAATGTCTAACCCTCAAAGCTGGTGTTGCTCAAGGAAGTGTCCTTGGGCCACTTCTCTTTATTATATATATCAACGATCTGACGTCTATGAATTTTAATGGAGATATATTAATGTATGCCGATGATTGTGTACTACTAAATCAAATAAATGAAAATAATGATCTAGTAGCTGCCCAGGACGATATCAATATGTTTACAAACTGGACAGAGGTGAATGGTTTGACTATTAACTCTCAGAAAACGAAAATGCAGATATTATATGGGAGTAATAATAAGAAAAAAAGAGATTACTTACTCTACACTACTGGAGAAAGAATAGAGGTTGTGAATATGTTCAAATATCTTGGATTCTTATTAGACAGTGATCTTAATATGTCCCAGCACATAAATAACATCTGTGTAAAAGCTAGAATATTATTTAGGAGATTGTGCAAGATCAGACACTATGTCAACAAGCAAATTGCATTATTGATATATAAGACATATATATTACCTGTTATTGAGATTGGTAGTATTATAACCGATTTAGCCATACAGAATGATATACGAAGGTTACAACTAATTCAGAATAGTTGTCTACGTGTCATCTATGGGCCAAAAAAACGAATAAGAGATCACAGAATAACTACAGTGTCTTTGCATAAAAGCTATTGTATTCTACCTTTATGTGTAAGACGCATGCAACGATTTCTCTCATTATTTAGAAATGTATTTAAATTTGATGACGAATTTGTTGTACCGTATAATATGAGGGGTGGGGGTAGACTTGAGATTGGAATTTGGAGGAAAGAGAGAATACGTAGGAGTCTGTTTGGCAAAATCAGACTGCTGTGGAATACTCTGCCTGCAAATATGAGAAACCGAGTTGATGACCCTAAAATATTTAAACGAAATGTGAATAGATTATGTTGGAATAAGTTCCACGCAAATGGTGATGTATGGGAGATACCTAACTCTCTGAGCTAGGGAATGCTGTAATCATATTAGAATAGATATGCAGATATATAGTTGTCCCGATTTTGATAGGATTTATGAAGTAAGTTGATTCGTGGCTACAGATACAACAGGTCGTTGTCATTAGTCGATTGATGAGTCGAGATAATAATTGGAATAATATAAATATGTATTAGGTAAAAATTATCGTGATGATATGACTGTCTTGCATATTTGTGACACGGCGCAGGTGGTGGTGCTACTATCTGTTTTTATCACTCAGGTATTTTGTATAATTAATTGTTTTGATATATCATTTAATATTATTAAAAGAACATCATCATGTACTGAGATATAGTGTATATATTGCATAATGTCTTGATGAATAAAACATTTAAAAACAAACAAGTGAATATTCAGGTTGTTTTCTAAAGTTTCCCCATGCCGAAGGCGGTATGAGCACTTTCACTGGGAACCCTTATATAGTTTTTTTATATTTTCCATGTGCGCCATCATCTCAGAAGGGTGCTCTATGTGAGATATGTGTGACAAAAGCACCCCATAAAAGTCCAAACTGCGGGTATAAAAGAAAAACTCTGTGTCATGCCACCTGAATTTCAGTCAGACTTGCATACACATCACAGGAATAAGAAATGTTATTTCTCCTTGAAATCCATTGCTAAAAGGAGAAAATTTGGAAAGAGCATGATTTCCAAAATATCTAGATTTTAAATAAGAAAGATATGAGAGAAACTTCTGTGCCAATAGATTGTGAGATCAAGGCGAAATTTTGAGTGCATGGGGTCAGTCAGGTGAAGCCTCCTCTATATAGGGTGACCAGATTTATGACTGTTTTTCAAAAAGTAAAAATCAGAAAACAGCGATTATATTTCCATGGGTAATTTCTTCATAATTATATATAAAACATAAATTCATAAACTTGACTTCCTAAAATTTCTGTATCAACATTTTACAGATATCAGGCAATGGTGTATTGCTGTACAGGTATGTTCTCCTTTGTGCTGGGTTTACACAATTTTTCTTCTCCCTTTACGGGAATGGGCCAAGATCACTGGTGTGGCATAGACCGACTTTCATGCTCCAACCTGTCAGAAGAAAGACAAAAAGACTTATCAATCCCCTGGGATTCAACAAAGGATAACTATCAGCGGTAAGCAAGAAAAGAAAAAGTTACCACTCCACTTATCCAAAACAATAATAGGGAGAACCTCATCATCCATCTCCACCCATAGAAATTTATATTACTTAGTGAACTACAGATACAGACAAAAAATGATGGAAACATCAAGCTGTACTGAAAAGAAAAATACAAATGTTACAACAAGAACATTTCTACAGGCAATACAATGAAACTTGAAAGTTAAGCTTATGGTTACCTTATATGTTCAGTTGTAGTATGTATGACTACCCCTGGAATAATGTGACAGATGAGGAACTACAGTGGTTGAATAGGAGTCAAGTGGTGTCATCTCCCACTTTAAACTGTGACACTTGGAAGCACAATACATCAGAGTTCAGATCAACCATCATTACAGAGGTGAGGCACATTTAAATTAATTGATACAAATATAATATTATTAAGTATTATATTTAGAAGTAAATATGCAGAATCATGCAGTTGCCTCGACTTGTTGTCATATTGCAATCCATCTATTCATGGAGGCCACAAATAAATAATTTCATCAATTCATGTTCAACAGTGGCAACTGGTGTGTGAGAACAGCTGGTTGGTGGGTCTGACACGCACCACATATCTTGCAGGCCTCATGGTTGGCTGTCTCATCAGTGGTCCCATTGGAGACAAGTAAGGAAGTGTCCAAATTAGCACTTGTGTTTTGACTTGAAATAAACATGTTGACTGGAAATAAACTTGGCAATTTCCATACACTTAGTATTGCGAGCATAAAAGCAAATTAACAGAAATTAGCTGTGCACTTGTACTAATGTCTTGTCTGGAAATAAACAATCCCCATAGACTTAGCATTGCAAGGGATAAATATTCACCCCATCCATCACCTCATCAAAGGTTGTGGTGTACATAAGTGAAATGGTTTGGTCCTATTGATAGATATCTGTGCTCTGTTGTATAAGCTAAGGAAGAAATATTTCCTGCGGGAATTTTTCCCTCCCTACATTCATTCCTACACAACATTCCCAGCTCGTCAGAATATTTGTGCTGTACAGGTGTGGGTCAGCAAGGTAGAAGGTAAATAGGATGGATGCATAAGATTCACTCATTTCTTGATTTTAATACAACATAGAACAGTTGGAATGGGTTAGAATTTAGATTCACAGGTGTGACTTAGAAACTGACCTTTTTAGCTGTGGGAATTTCCTACATTGATATTGGAGTTTTTCCCTATGTAGAAATTTCCCTCAGAAGTTCTCCCTCTGAAGTAATTTCCTTCATTTTTTTCCTCTGAGTGAAAGAGTGGAAAACTAAGAAACATTTTTAGGTCTTCCCTATGGAGTTCCTTATGATTTATTGACTGCAAAAATACAATTTCCCTAAATGTATATTATCTGCTATTATTATAGTACAAAGTTTCTGCTGTTTGATGACTTTTCTGTTGATTATTAACATAAATGGAATGATCCTAGGTAGAAGAAAAGCCTCCCAAACTGGGCACTTGAACCATGGACTTGAGAGGTGAGCCTAGCTAGAAGAAAAACAAGCAGGACTGGGTAGGGTTTGAACCACCAACCTCAGAGTTTCATTATAAAACTTTCAAATTTGTCCTTGATCTATTTTTTCTCAATTGTTTGTGCTTCAACAGTGTCAATTTCTAGTGAGAACAAGGCATGTCTCCTCATTTACCATGTACCTTGTTGTTTGAAGTAGGCCCTCCTTGAACCACTCATGGTTCAAGGAGGGAAATGTTGTAGTAGTTTCATACGTGTTTACCTCTGCTTGGTGGGAAGGAAAATTCGTAGGAAAATTCTCAGAGAAACATAACTGAAGTTGTGTTGGACTGAAGGAACCCCCATGAACAGCTAGTTTTCCTTGCTTACCAGCTGGGAAAGAATGGACCATGGAAAGAAATAACCTATACACACAATGCATTGACCGTAGGAATTTTACACCAAAGTAAAGGGAAAAACATAGGAATTCCAACAAAAGAATTCCTTCCTTAGCTCTTATAATACTTTGTCAAATGCTTAAGATTTCTTATACTGATGACAGAAAAGAGAATAATTGTGTCTGCAATGCTAAGCCTATGGGAGTTTTGCACTATATAACAAAAACACATTATCAAATAGGTGACGTGGCTCAATTCAAAGAATTGCAACCATAGACTTCTTACCCTCCATATTACAATGATTTCTATACCAGCTTTCACCGACCTTAATACAACTATTCTGTATCACCTTTCCAGGTTTGGTAGGAAAACATCTCTCCTTATATTCATATCAATATCAATACCGTGCAGTTTTGGAGCTGCCTTCTCTCCATGGTTTCCACTGTACCTCATACTCAGGTGCTTGGTTGGTATCTGTTGTGTAATAGGCAACAACACAGCATTTGTTCTTGGTAAGTTTGAAGTTACCAGGGAAACAGATTTTACTAAAAATGCTTAAGCATGCCAGCTGGGCACCTGTCAGTTTCTTGAACCTGACCACCTGCTGAATCTATTGCAGCAATAAAACTATAGTAGTACTCTAAGTCACACTTACTCCATAACGGTGGGTTTGTCACCTGGACGTAATCTATAAAAATACGCATTTTAAGTCTGGCAGCAAAAAGGAGGATCCATAGTAAATCTTAGTGATCTGTCCATAGAAAATGTTATAGGGTTCCCTGTGTCATAATTCAGTTGATGCCACTTTGGTATCATTGAGGGCTCTTTCTTCAGATCGAATTTAAAATGGCTATCTAAAATATCTATGAAAACTTCTATTCCAAAGAAGGTGGGAGGTTGGTTTTGCAGCATGAATTTGATTAAAAAATGAACATCATATATGAGCCCACACCACATTATTTACAGCCATGGAAATAGTTGGACCCAAGTACAGGCCTGTGGCAGGGACGATGATCCATAATTTCTTTGCACTTAGTACCATGTTGGCTCCGTGGATAGCTCAAGCCATCAGACATTTCAGATGGTTCCTCTTTGCCTTGTCTGTGCCTCATATTCTAGCTGTAGGATGTGCTTTGTGAGTAACTTTTAATACTCTTTCTTCTTAATTGATGCTTTCAAAGAATTCTGTTCTAGATCCTCATGATATTGAAAAGATTAAATCAGTCATATCTCAAGAAAATATGCACACAATGCTGACAGGAGAGGAACATTTATCAGACAGGGTTTAACAGACCAAGAATTTATCAGACATGGTTTTTATCACAACAGGTTTTTATCACACCAGGTATTTATCAGATGTGGTTTCACACAAGTACATTCTTGTCCTCTGATGAAGCTTAATATAAGAGTGAAATTGTGGTATTCTTCAGGTGGGTACCAGAATCTCCACGATGGTTAATCTCAGTCAACAAGACAGAAAAGGCTCACAACATTCTTAGGCATATGGCTGCCAAGAATAAACAAACGTTGCCCGATGACATAATCAAGAGCCTAACAAAAGAAGGTAAAAATGAAATATACTCCAACAAATATATTGGCATGATTCTAAAGCCAATGTATTGATTCTATCCATAGACTCTCATTTACAAACAACAATTCAATTCATTTCAATAAGACGACTTATCGGTGAAATTGTCAGGGGGAGTAAAATTTGCCTCCACCAATACTCACTAATAAACTAATAAGTAAGGTGTGGCAGCAATTTCCCTTCCTCCCCTAGGCGGTTAGATCCTTTGGTTATGGTCGAGAGTTTTCTCTAAGCCTCCCGGGAACCAAGCCTTGGCTTCACCTTAGCTTGTTTCCAGGAGCCTTAGACAAAACGAGGGACCATAACTGAAGGACCTAATGGCTTTAGTCCCCTTTTGTTGGGCTCTTACTCTCATTAACAACAATTTATAAATAATTTCGAAGCAAAATGAACCAGTGGAAAGCCATGATCTTGCCGTTTTGAGCAGTAAATATTGTTTGTATTTTCGTTGATGTAAGCGTTCAGCCGGAAACGGAAGTCTAACACTAGAACAACTGGTCTGTATGTGTACAACTGTCCCGGCTAGCCCAACAAATGGGGACTAAACATGTACAAGGGAACAACCCCCAATACAGTATACTCGTCCTAGTAAAGATGTGAAAAAATTTCTTACAAAAATTATTCCTAATTCATATCTATGCTCCTTGTGTTTAATATTATGATCATTCACATAGTGGTGGGCATGTATATAACACAACACCTAGGGTCTGCAGTCTTTTCTTCATATGCATTTCCTCTTTTCAGTTCATAGTCAAGGCTCTGTATCCAAGTTAGAAACCACTTGGCTGATGAGGCATCCTTTAATGAGAAAATATCTTCTGATATCACTATATCAATGGTACAACTATTTGTTCATCTTATAACACAAAGTTTGCAAAGCTGCATTCTCAGCTATTACAACAAAGAAAGTCTTTCCGAATTTAGTCATATTATCACTGTGATGATTTTGTTCATGATGTTCCACTAAAGTAGACATTAAGTTCATTGGTAGTTTAAATGATAATACATAGCGCTGAAATGAATAGCGCTGAAATCTTATTTTATTCATTGACAATAATTTCTCCTTTAAATAGGACTGTGATAGCCATCATATACTGGGCAATAGGACTCAATATAGGAGATCTAGTTGGTAATATTTACCTGAATGGCTTTTTAATGGGTTTCATCGAGGCACCAGCCATATTCTTGGGTATGTTAATGGTGTTTTATGTAGGCCGTAGATGGAGTCTGGCAGGCTGTCTCCTTCTCTGCGCTGCGACAAGTTTTGGTACTGTGCCATTCTTATCATCACAAGGTAACATTTTTCATAAATGATTTTATTCAGGATTAACATGATTTAAACCTATATCTAATAAGACCTGCATTGAATAAGATGAGCCAAAAACAATAAGTGTGACAACAGTGGAGATAAGGGGTGGCCAAAAGAACTGGGTCTTTCTCAATGGCATGAATAACATGTTGTTGGTTTAAACCAAGGTGTGGCTACAACTTCACATCCTCCCCCAGGTACAAACAAAGCACAAGATCATCAATAGGCATAAACAGCAGAAACCCACTCAGAGAACGAGTCCTATAAGTTGATTAATATACATGCCTTACATTTCCAGTAAAAAGTACATAATTTCATTAATTAATATACATTTCCGCATCTGTTTTTCCCTCATTTTGTGAACAGTAGAATATGGACTTTGACAAGTGTTAGCTTGGTAAACTTGCATTCACAAATTTGTATCAGCATAACGGCATGAAATAGATCTGGCGATGATGTACTCAATAGTATAAGTTTGTATAAACATGATCAACATATAAAACGCCCTTAAAACTCACTGGAGAAACCCAGATGATCTAGTTTGTATCAATAGATTTTTATTATAATTAATATTTAATATAAATTATTATTTCCCTTTCACAGATCTTGGCTGGCTTGTCACAGGACTGGCTGTGATTGGTAAAGGAGCTGTATCAGCTGCTTTTGCTGTTGTCTTCACATTTACAGCTGAAATTTACCCAACCAGCCTGCGCCAGCGGGCCATCGGCTTCTCTGATACACTATCCAAAGCTGGAGCCCTGGGTAGCCCTTTTATGGGTAGACCTTTGGTTAGTATTGGCTGAGTCATATATATAAAAGTAAAAATAGTATCAACTAAGAGGGGGTATTCTGGAGATATGTTTAGATATCACTCTGGGTAATTTTGAAAATTTTTGTATACAATTCCTTGAGTACTACTTTTGTGGAACACTGAACACTAGCTCCTCTATACAGTATAGGTGTGGCAATAGGGCGGGAAAATTCTGACTGCTGGATATCCATATATAATGCAAAAACTTTCCAAGTATGACCACCAAATCTTTTAGCCTTTGCTAAGAGAGCATATTTATGTTTGCAATGGTAATCATATCGGAGTAACTTCCCTTCCCCAAGAACTCACACGACTGGGTGCCAAACTGACATTTACAGGCCCTGTGGATCTGAGGACTGTGAATGTCTGCAGTTAGATCATAGTTGAGCAATGTTAAATATTGCTGTGCTTCCTTTTTTCAGCAAGCAATCTGGCTTCCTCTGCCTTCAGTACTGTTTGGATCACTGGCCATTGTGGCAGCAGCATTGAATTTCCTGCTACCTGAAACCAAAGGACACCCGCTGCCTGACACACTTGATGATATTGACAGAAGGGCTTGTGCACAAGGAAAGAAAGGTGTGTAAGTACAGGCCATATATATGGCGGCCAATATTATTTGTGGCCAGATGAGATGGAGCCATGAGTAAATGCCTTCATTGAGAAATAACATCAGAAAAACAATCCAATCTCAAAGCAAATAATAATAATGAAATACATAAACCAATAAACCACTCTTTAACTTGACTTTCTGTCACTCATAACCTGTAATACCATTTTCAACAATATCTGTCAATAATATGCAACAACATCCTCACTTATGATGTAAAAATACTATTAAGACCCGTTCCTCGCTGTGAGAAATTGTTATGTCCCGAGGGTGGCCACATTAGAGAGGTTCCACTGTATGCAGTCAGTCACATAATGATGTCAGTAATGTGACCAACAGTAATTATGACCAGTTTGTGTCAGTTTTAATTAGGAGATAAGAAAACATCCCTGTCAGCGTGTATTCTTATATAAATGTATTTAAATTATATAGGCCTCAACTGAATTTTTAAAAACAAAATATATTCAGCAAAGCAACCATCCAGCTATGTAACCAAAAAGTGCTGTCCTAAAACACTACTGTATCCCTTTCATGTAAAAAAACTTATTCATGTAATAACCATTTAGAACTTGAACTTAAATATAAACACAGCAGATATCACAATGTTCAGGTAAATGTACTTGTACAGTATCAAATGATATAAAAATATAGACGTATTTATGAAATTGTCTAACAATGTTGGATGTTGGAATTTGCTCTGGCCTAACATGCATCACATTCTTTCCCTTCTTCAGGAGACCAATATATACCAGAGTGCCACGTGAATGATCTTGTACAGGATAGAGGAACAGAAAAACACAATGAGGCTTTCCACATCGAAAAGTTCTAGTCACTTAATTTCAGAAAGGGCTTGTTTATTTTAAAACATTGAAAATCGCAAAGGTCTTCAAGAGTTCCATGAGGGATTGGTCAAATTTGGAACTCCTCAACAATTGGCTGTGATTTTAAAACTGAGTTATGTAGTCCAGCTGTTAAGCAACACATTTTTTTTCAATTGTTCATTTTATGATAAAAGCACGAAATTTGGTATATTGGTAGTTGATAATGCATAAATTAATATTAGAGGTAGACCCAACTCATATGGTCCTAAAATCCAAGACGGCCGCCATTTTTATGATATTTTTTTCGTATTTTTGTAAGTCAACACCACTTGGAGATATAAACTAAATTAGGAATTTGTAGAGCATAGAATTACCTTTCTATTGATATCAATATCTTTCTTTTACTCCTATTATTCGATTTTTGATCAATTTCCAAATATTAACTAAAAATGACACTTTTGGGGGGTAGCAACTTTACCCTAACGGATATCATATTTCCTCCAGCATAAAAACTAAAATTCTTCTACAGCTAATAACACAAACAATTAGCTTCCATTTGGTATAAACTACATGCATTTCCTATGATAATATCTAATTTTTTATAATTGTTAAAATAAAAATGTCTATTTAATGTAAATTTGTGCATGGCACTTTAAAGCTGTGGTTCCACTACACCACTTGTATCTGTTCTCATCGTTTGCAACTGGTTCGCTTTATCAACTCATTCCATTGAACCGGTCATGGGTAATTACCCTGATCTCAGTCACCTGTGTTTATATTATGTGGGTAGAGCTTCTTTTGGACACAGTAGGGCCCCGATTAAAAGTCATTTTAGAGACAGGAAAACATCTAATATCACCACCAAACTGGAGGGTATGTGTGACAACGCCATGCATTATTTGTGTTGTTATAGGATGTTTTGCCTGCTACAGGAAAATGAATAAATTGTTGGGTAAATTGGACAAGTTTCAAGGGATGACTGGTTTCAAATTATTTTCCTTTCTGCACAAGATAATTAAATAAATGCATAGTTTGGACAGATTTAGTTAACTTTACAGCCAGCAAATGCACACAAGTATCTTCAGACACACCAAAGACACACCCAAAATCTTCATCCTACTTTATTTGCCCTTAATAATTGTCCGAAAAAAATACCAGAAGAACCCCTCAAGAGGTCAATGACGAATTAATGAAAATTAGTCGCATAGTAGTTGTACCGAGGTGTGGACTGGAAGTAAATAATCCCCATAGAGTTAGCATTGGGGCGATAAATAATCACTCTATACATCGCCCCAGTAAAGGTTTGACAATTATGGAGGCTATAGTTGAAATCGTTTGCCTCTAAAAATTGATATAATTATGTAAGTTAGAATTCATAAAACTATATGATCGATGAACAGAGATTATTTATCTCCGCAATGGTGGGGCTATGGGAGTTTTGCGAGACATGTCCACATGACGTCATGAAACTGCTATGGTAGCACGACTCAAAAAATCGCTGTCATGGACTACTTACGCTCCCTATATCCCGACCCTCTCCCACCCCTCTTCTTCACTCTCCCACTCCTCTGCATGTAGTCGGAAATGTAGTAGAAATTGCTCTAAAATGAAATGAACAAAAAGTATACCACTGTCAACCCCGATTAGAATCGAAAGGTAATGATCCAGTATACGAACAAACATGAAGGACTCCAAAAGATATACCTAAATATAGAAAAAAATAAAAACGTCTTCCAATTCATGTCTATACAGACTTAATATGCCCATTGAGTTATCACCCAAAACTGTCTTTCAATTAGGGCATCCTTTTAATTAGAAGATGTAATCTCTATTATTAACGTTATTAAGGTTAATGAGATGGGATAAGAGGGACATTCTAAAACTGGGAGTGGAGGTAAAGTTAAATGCATGCTCCATTACATTTTGGGGGCAGACAATTACAATATCCCAGAGTTGTCGCACTGATGGTCTTTGCTCCGGCTGCCTTAACACTAGAAGGAATTTAACAAGATATAATTAACCACTGCCAGGGGGAGAGGAGAATTTGTGAAAAATTGCATGACCTCCCCTTAAAGTCTTGTGCAAAATTGCTTGGGCCCCCCTTCAAAGTTTGTGCAAAATTTCATCATCCCACTTTCAACCACACTTTTTTAATACTGATCCACATCTTTAAAATTGATGACAAAGGAACAATCAGGGATTATTATGCTCACTGATTGCTTTAGAGAACAGTCACTTGAGTGGTGAGAGCTAGTAAATTGGAAAGATGAAGAGACTGGAGATTTTGACTTCCAGATATGGACAGATGAACATAACAGAGATCAGCATTGTCTACAGAGGGCTGTGTTACAAGAGACATACTCGCAGTTATTTCAATGGGGCAGTGAGTCAGTTAAATCTCACTATAGCTCATGGAATTAATATCTGGAAGAAGGCCCTCCACAACCTGGGTAACATGGACAGAGGCCAGCAGGTCCATGCCTATTTCCCTCATATGGAGGCAGCAGCCAACACCAAACCTCCGAAAGCCGGCCCATAAAAAATTATTCTCTGAAAACATCGCTGAATTTCAAAAACCCTGCACCCAGAAAAATTCTTGCAAATTTTGGGAGGGGTTTTCAATGCTGCTTCCCTCGCAAAACTGCAAGCAGAATCATTCCCATCGCACAATCTAAAATAGACATAAATATACCTTTATCACAGAATTTTCCAGTTCAATCTTCAAGAGCATGCAGTTTTTAGTAATCCTGAGAAGTAAAGAAGCTCTAATCACTGATTAATTCTTGTCAATCATGGAAAGTACTAACTTATATCTAATAGCTGCGGCTTTTGTAATGCCTAATGAGGGGCAATGTGCGGTCGTCTTTTGCAATTCTGTGATTGTCATAACAACATTATTTCTGGTCACTGAAACTTGTTGGCACATAATTTTAGATATCTATTACCTAAATTTGAAGTTTTGATGCAAAATCCTGTTGATAAATATTTCTCTAAGCAACAGAAGCTGATATAGCTTCAAACTAGTACAAGAAATATCCTCAGAACCAATGTACAGCCTGCAATATTTTCATTTCTGCAAGCAAAAGTGACTGTGATATATCACAGGATCCATAAGACAGCAATGTTTTTTCTGGGCACCTCCCAATAAAAACATCGCTGTCATTGCAATATAATCACTGAAGTTCCCTCGCTAACCTGGGTGTGATCTTTTTTTCTGGGTGGGTCCCTGGAGCCAAATAAAAGGATGGTCAAGGCAACAACCAAGCCTCATCAGGGAGGCTAGGATGCAAACAAGGCTGATAAAGTGCCCAAATTGGTACCAGAGTACAAAGAGCAAAGAGACTGGCTCAGAAAGTCAGGGAAAAGGTTACCATCACAGGGCTTTGGCCATGTTTGGCACCTGTAGATTTGGGGACAAGTATGAATGACCCCATGTGCAAAAGGATACCAAGAAGTCTAGTGCTGCTAGTGTACCCAACCACCACTAGTGACCACGGCAACGTTATGTTTTGAGGCTTGAGAGGAGTTGCTCCTGCCCTCATACATTGAGGGAGACATTTTACTTACATACAAGATGGATTTAAGATAGTGAACAAAGATATTCAGGCCAAACCAACTTTCATGGAAAATTACAGATCGTCCACAGACGTGCTGGTCTCAGATAGAGTAAAACAGGTGTTAGATTAGAAATGATAGGTATATAGTGTGTGAATCACCTAGGATTATTAGTTCTACTCTGGTCACAGTTCCTAAGGCGGATTTGTCCAAGCCAGCCTTATAGATCATGTTGGTAATCACGTCGCAAAATTGACCTTTTCCAGTTTATAATGTGCTCCTGTTTGTTTTTGCTTCTCTATATATGTATTTGAGAGAGTGTTCAGTTTTTTTTCTCTACAGGTTATTTGAAGTTGTTTGTACATTTTACCTGTTATTATGTGCTCAGGACACCTGATGCTCCTCTTTGTCGTGTGGATTTAAAATTTGTATTTCTTCCTTATAGAAATATTACTGCCAATGTTATGATATGTAGTGAGGTCACTTGACGCTCCTGCGACCTGGTATTGTTTATTATGTAGTAAGGACACAGATATGCTCCTTTTTGTCTACAAAACACTTATTATTCTCAGGTTTGCGTTGTGAATTCTCTACTTTTATATCCTTTAACTTTGTGCTCTTGAATCTTATTATCCTGCTTTGCCGATTTTTTAAATTGAGTTTTACAAAATCTAAAATTAAGGAGGGGGGGGGGGCGGGTATTGTAATAGCTTTACAATCCCCCAGGTGCAACTAGTTCATAAAGGGCTGGTGTGCTTACTTTACACCAGAGGTGCTCTATCTGAAACTGATGAAGGTTCTGTCACACTAGAAAATAACAGCACGTACGTTATTATTTTATTCTCTCTACTTATGTCATTTTCACCAGTTTTCAGTAGTTAGAAAACTAAAACAAATGAGATGTAAAGCCTCAGGAAAGTACATCCGACAGGCTATAATAGAGGTTGTGTCCATTGACTGGTTAAGTAAATATAACCAGCTAACTTCAATGTATATTAAATACATCGAACTGTCAAAATCTCAATATTACTCACATATGGTATTGTATTATATCATAACTTAACAATTTGCCATACTATGTACTGAACTCCTACTGTATTGTATGGAAAAGACATAGCAGATCGTATATTTTTACTCTTAGTATAGCTTTAAATGTTAACACACTTAATTATGTACTTAATTAACGTGGACCAAAAATACATATTTACTCCTGTTCTTATACACAAACTTGCCATTTATTACCTCTAGTTTAGTTCTAGTTTTTACACTCTTCCAAAAAAAAATTATGGTAACGACTGGAAGAACTGGGACTATCCCAGAAGTCTGTCGACCAATTTGTCATTTTTCTATTTAATTGTAACTGCTATGATATTCATGACAAATAAAAGATTTTTCAATTCAATTCAATTTTCAAGGGAAAACTTTTGCACACAGTTTTCTGTGATCAATTGTATCTTTGGAATCCATGAGGATTAACTGTGGTTATACTATTCTAGAAAACAAGCAGAGAACCTGGTCAAAATAACCAGGTGGTAATGAGGACTGTATGTATACCATTATGTTGCCTACCTGTATCAATGTGTACTACAAGATAATGGTTATAATTAAAGTTTTAACTACAACTATTGATAATCAATGTTTTTTGCAAACATTAAGTCATCAGATTCATATTGTATTCATTTAACTGTATCTGTACACATTTTTCTAATAATTCTGCAGGTATACCCCTTTCACACTACACAACCAAAGCGAAGTGTAGCAAATCATTGCAAACTGGTTTATAGAATGTGCACCATGCACACTGCAACCAGACAAGACCAAACAGACCTTTCACTACATTCTATTCAGACTGCAGGCAGGTTGATGTAGTCTTTTCCATGTGTTTATAAGCATTACATCTGATCGATGATGTCAGAAAACACTATGCTTCGCTTCGGTTCCATTCAGACAGGCGGAATTAGCACTGAGAAAGTAAAGTAAAGCGAAGTGGTTTCTATAATTCACCTAGCTCAGGTCAATTACAAGTCGGTTCTTTTCACACTACACCCCCGAAGTGCCTCAAAGTGCTTCGAAGCGCTTTCTGGGTGTAGTGTGAAAGGGATAGTAGACTATTAACTGATATGAGTCTGTATTTACAAGGTTCCATTTTATTTTATATCTTTATGTAGGGCTGTAATTAGAGCATTTTTAAACTCATCTGGCGTTTGGTCAGGTTCCAATGAATGGTTAACCAAATACATTATCCGTAATAAAGATTGCGCTTAATTTTGGAAACGAGGAGGCCACCTATGTACTGTTTCCTTAACTAGCATCCACTCAGACTACACATGGCGCCCCCGTGAGGGATACAGATGCACTTGGTACCCATGTGACTACAGCTAGTGGGAGAAGCGGCCATTCAGGCAGTTGTTGTCATCCAGGAAAGTTTCCCACCCACCACCCTAATAGGGAGAATCTAATACAAATATAGCTCTAGAAGAATGTATATAGGAAGAATGTATATAAGAAGAATGTACTACAATTAAGAAGAATGCATAAAAAGAAGACTGTACTACAACTATTCCAAGAAGAATGTATCACAATTATATCACAACTCAGATCGCTGCTCAGTAATACCAAAGAGACTTAACATTGAATCTTTAACATTGAATCTTTAACATTGAATTTTATCGCCGAACAAAAGAAAATTGAATAAACACAGTTTAACCGGCCTCCTCGCTTTTATATATCTTACCCACACATATTCCATAAATTAAACTAATGTACAGTCTCCTGAATTGACACCTCCACTTCGTTAACTTTTTTCTCTTCCAGAAGGAGCATAATGTAACCAGCAAGGATCTGCCCTATGGCAGCGAAATAGTTATTTAAATTTTTCAGAACTTCGTTTTCTTTTGCTATTTGACTGTTTTGTAAATTAGTTTGTTTTACTGTTTGTTTCACTTTGTCAGGCAATATGATTGGGTTTCCTAGAATTCTTTGGGGTTGTTTTTGTTGTCATGAATTTGAGATTTCGATGAAAGCAGCAAAATATTGATAAATCCAGGCCTATATAAGTCATAGTATGTGCAACCTTTGTATACACATAATTATGAGTAATTCTCCCAAACGGGCAGCATTTGATTTCAGGAATTCATCGAATCTCCACAATTTTTGGCATACATATAGAAGAGAATACCAGCATTATACAGACAAAGTTTGGGAAGGCTGTGCCAAATATTTCGATTCCTACACCTATGATTCAGAAACCCCCATTTTTGCCTATTTTTTGCCTTATTTCGCCTATATTAAGCCAGATTTATCAAATAATATTGTGTAAATTTGAGATGAGATACCCAGTAATTATGCCAGCAATATTAAATGACATAGTAACAGCTAGGAAATCGATGATGGCCACCGACATAGGACCTGGTTGTAACCAATGTTTGAATAACTTTTTGTCAAAATATCTGTTTTATTTCCATACAGTAACTGTGCCAACATAGAAACATCGCTTTATTTCTAATAATTATGGCGTAACAGTGACGCTATGACGTAACAGCGACATTCCAACAAATGCTCACTGCAATTTAACAACATCTGCATTTAGTCATATTTATATATTTTACCAAATCCAGGCCGACCTAAATAATTATCAGAAAAAGGCAAAATTTCATGAAAATATATTTTAAAAAAAAATATGGGAGATATTTCATATGTCGTAACGCGACATAAAATATTCCCACACCAGTTCAAGGAGTTTTATGTGTGGTAATAAAAGGTTTTATGCATGTCAGGGACTATTAACTTTTCTTTTTATCAAAATATATATACTCCACCATCTTCCTTCCACCGAAAAGTAAGTGCTATTTGATATTGATGATTACTCTTGGCCTATTTGATTGTTTTAAAGCTAATACATGTCGTAACGGCGACACAGATGTTCCAAAACAATATTTTACATGTCTAGATCAGTTAAAATTAGTGACTACATAGATATTGTGTTTTTTCATAATAATGAACATATGTGCACGTGTAGAAAACATTTTTTTCAGCAGAGGTAATATATTTTTAAATGCGCCTGTGTATTAAGTTCAAATTTCATGATGATTACTTATTTTCCAGTCTGAAAAAGCACATATAATTGCAATAGTGGCGACGATTGTGATAAAAGAACTTTGAAAGTAGGGTTCCCACAGCCTTATTTTGGCCACGGAATTGAAATAAAATGGCTATATTAATGTCTGATGATCCAAAATACAGGTTGTAGACACCCTAGGCTGGAAAACTAAATGATGCCCTATTCCCGACGGGCACTGAGTGCAATTGAATGTGATATCACTGTGATCATTTCGTGATTGGCCACAAATTAGTGAAGTGTGATACTTAAGCTTTGAATCACAGTGAAATGGACATGCCATTAGCAACCATTATGTGAAATCCATTGCGTCTATTTCCTCCTATGTTGTTGTTGGTCTCACACTTGTGTTGGATTAAGTTCTCATCCATATTCATTTATGTTTGTATTAAACATATGTTACTCAACCAATTGTAGCGGTGAATACATGTTTTCTTCAAAAGTTAATAACATGGGTGTGATCTCAATTGCGCATATAATGCGCATTCAAAATTGCACCTAAATACTCATCATAATGCAGCCACAACTGGACGCAACACCTGACACTGTTCACTCACCTGGCATTCACACCCACTGACGCTCAAGACGTACACTCCATTCTCTGACACATGTACTCATTCTCTGACACCAAGGCTGATCCTAAAAACATGTTCTTCCTTTCTAAAGTCTTTTTAAGTTTATACAAATATTATTTCTGCTGATTCTCTTAATCGTTGCCAGTACACTATTTTAATGTTTACATGATAAATTTTAAATGAAGAGGCCACAAAATCACAACATCACTAGACCGTGTTATATGAAATGTAAATTAATTCTTAACTGTACTACTGTTAAGAACGAAATTATCTTTAAGGTAACAGCCCAAGTATTATGATAGAAGGTAGTTTATTAACTGTAATGTATGAGAAATACTATATTAATATTATACTGCGTTAACTAACATTGAAACATTGTACAACATTTCTTAACGAACTAAGTCAATTGTAATTTTACCACAATTTGCTATGTCAATTACCTGGGGGTCAAAG
This sequence comes from Sthenelais limicola, assembly GCA_942159475.1. Classification (NCBI taxonomy): domain Eukaryota; kingdom Metazoa; phylum Annelida; class Polychaeta; order Phyllodocida; family Sigalionidae; genus Sthenelais; species Sthenelais limicola. The sequence continues at coordinate 116,555,856 of OW804097.1, read as the reverse complement.
TAGGATATCTGAAATAATGGAATACTTCTGTATAATATGATGTAATAATGAGAATAAAATTGTACCAATTATATTATTATTTAGGATACAGTGGAAGACCTACTATGGAGAATTGTTTGACCTTTTCACGAATGTAACTGTTATTACTTCCAGAATAACAATCCAATATATACACTTTATAAGGCTGTAATAATCCACATTTCGGTGAAATAATATTATTGTACCTGAATGCAGTGAATATTTATACTTATACCTCGGCGACTATTTGAGATTTTTACAAACATTCAAAAACATTAAATATCGCATGCAAGGTGTCTATCCAACTTTCCTAACGTTGTATGGTTATACAACAACTCTTATCTATTAACAGAAATATTATATGACGCTTAGACTTTGATATTTTGTTTCTACATGTAAATAGAACATTTGTCAACGCTTCATGAGAATCGCCCATATATGTTCGAAATAATGGGAATAGCCCATTACCATTATGCCACATGTTGTCACCAGGTGGTGGTTCTGTTTTCACCAGGTAGCGCATCCGGGAACTGGGGTGCATTTACTATTTCTTTTACAATAAAAGTGCCACTAATATACTTGTGTGGCATTTATACCACTATCAATATTCCACATCATGTACACAGGGATGTTATGAATGATATACCTCTATAGTTTATTTGTGTAATTTAGTTGTTTGATGTGGAAAAATGCTGTGATCAAAGCACCCTAATGACTGTACATATAGATTGGCCTTAGTATAGTGGCTTGGGTAAGACAGACCAACTAAACAACTGGAACACATCATATGGAAGGATGTTATGCTTCAGGCTCACAAAGAAGATGGTAGAATTGATGAAAATAAATTGATGCATATGAAGAGACGGCAACACAGGGAATAATGATACCCTTCAAACCTTTCTGTGTGAGAAAATATTCTGCCACTGACAGGGCATGAACACTGTCATTTATTTCAGATGCTATTAATCTAAGGAATCGGTAGTATATAAATATCTCGCTCAAAATGCCATAAGAATTTGCTATTTTTTGCACTAATATTGCGTTATACTTTTAGCTGACTATCTTGCAATCATTGCGCAATAATTATTGCGTGAAAAGCGTCCACTCTCATCACAGAACTATGGCGAGATGATTGCGCATTAAAAATCGCGCAGAATTGCGTTCATTTGCCCGTCGGGTTGGGAGAATTACTCATATAACAGCTGCAGAATATTAATAACTCCAAGCCTATAAGTCCCAATATGAGTAACACTTGTATATACATATATAGCAAGAGCAAAATATTGATGAATTTGTCCTATAAGTCATAATATGAGTAACGCTTGTATAAACATATAACAGCAGCAGAATAGTGATGAATCAAGTCCTATTAGTCATAGTATGAATAACTATTGCATGAACATGTAACTGTATCAGAATATTCATAAAATCAGTCCTATAGGTCATACTTTAAGTAACTCTTGTATAAACATAGAACAGCAGCAGAATATTGATGAACTAATAAGTCATATTATTCATGCGTTCACTACGGGCGGCCGTTGGGCTGTACCGGAACTATTTTGCATTGTCATGTCAATGCACGCAAGTTTGGCAGAGTGAATGCTTTCTTCTCTGATTCTTTCACCTATTTCCAGTTATTCCTCTGGTAATGTATAATAATCAACCTATAGGACTTATTTTACGTAAAGAACTTGATCTCCAGCATAGAATGTAGAAACCTATCGGCTTAGTGCTGTTTTCATTTGCCTCTGATATCATTTTTTTCATGCGCTGTGCTTGAAGTTGTCCTATAAGTGCTAAATAATTATAAGTAAATATACTGAGGTATTTTTGTCAGAATATCTGAGAGTGCAGCTTTAATTGTGATAATATATGTTTTGTACCAGTATGTTTTGCTGGAAGGTACTATTTCCCCATCTTGGCAAGGGATAATATGGGCAGTTGATATATCCATGCTGGTTGGATGGTCAGAATCATGCTCGAGTTGTTGTGTAAGTAGGTCTACAAAGAAGCTTATTCAAATGTGTTGGGGCCTTATTTGGATTGAACCCTCTTACAGTATTTTGTGGTGGAGCCTTATTAACTTTTACCTATGCTAAAGGTACGAGCTTACAGATAAATGATGTTCACTTACTGAATACCAATATATATGGTATAGCAAGTGTTAGGACAAATTCCTCTGAGCACAAAGTTTGAGTTCTAATCAGCACAGCATGGAGTTTGATGAAGTGTTTAAATACATTGGACAGTTCTCCAGGTGGGTGATATATTTTGTCAAGTTGATTTAGTTTAATTTCACTTACATAATTGCTAATGTTTTACTGTTTTATTAAATTATCAAATTATAATGAACCTGTTGGTTCTGTTGTGGAGTGTTTTTTTTTTCAACATATTTTATTTCGATAAACAATTCCACACAAGTTGTACGTTTCAAGTCACCTAAAAGACAATATATGATAATAATGTAATATACAGAACAAGAATTCTATACCGAAAGCTAAATTTACCATTACAAGAAATAGCACATAATATGTAAACATCAGGAGAGAAAAAAACATGAGTATAAATTACGTTATGGGTAGGAATAACAAATAAGTCTACTTCTAAATATCAGTCGATAGACATTTTACACCTACCTAGATAAGATAAAATATGAACATATTTTGTACATTTTTGGCCATGAAAATAAAATGCATAGGAGCTATCCGCTGAGTATAAAACAACAAGGTTTGTATGGAGATTAACCAGTTGGTTTTGATAATTCATGTCACATAATAGTAGAGTACTGCCATCTGTATAACAGATTGACAATAATATTCAACATGTTCATATAAATAATAACCTGATCGTAAGCAATAATAAAGCGTATCCGTTAAATAATTTTTTATTACTTGCCAGGTTTGCATTTTTATACGAGGAGGGATCTTATTCCAGAGAATAGGCGCTTGACAGTGAGGAGAATTAGACATCTTTGCCGAATTTGCTGCAATGTGTATCAAATTTGAACCCTCAGCTTGTCTAGTATGATGAGGCATTACTTGCAGTAGTTCAGGATTAACAGAACGAATGGTCATCATGCCAAGGATTGCGATCTTACCTCTTATACATAGATCTTTGATGTTACAGCGATTTTTTATTTCTGTTATAGACAGACCCTGATTTACTAATATAAGACAAATCGCCTGATTTAACGTACCTTGTTACCTTTTTGATCATACAGGCATTTGCCATTATTACACATGAAAAGGCCATAGTCCGCTAGAGGTAATATGTGACATTCTACAATCAATTTTGCAATATTCTCATCAATAAAATACCTTATTCTGGCAAATTTGTTAACCTTAGCTTGCACTGTACATTTCATTCTAAAAAAGTGTTCGTTGAAGCTTAGATTTGGGTCTATAAGGAAGCCTAGGTATTTACAATTTTTAGTTTTTGTAATAGGAAGACCATAGATATAAACATTTGCCAAGTTTTTTAAATTGATTTTCTTCAGGCGATGCTTTGAACCCAATACTTGCAACGTACACTTCCTTGAACTTATTGTCAATTTATTACAGCTCATCCACTGTGATACACAATTTGCCACTGTTTGCGATCCAGCCATACAATCATTCAGATCTTTCCTAGTCACAGTAACTGCAGTGACATCGGCGTATATTGACATTTTGATTATTTCCAGATTATTTATATTTTTTAGGCAATTTGGAAGATCATTAACATAGATTAGAAATAGGAGAGGTCCGATTAAACTTCCCTGCGGTACACCGTTATTTATGTTGACTGGGGTAGAAAGAATATCATTGAGGAATGTATTTTGTTTCCTATCCACTAAGTACTCACACACGATTTTGGTTATTTGTGGATTCACCTTGTAATACATTAGCTTTCTTTTTAGAATATTGTGATCTATGCGATTGGAGACATCGAAATAGCTGGCGATCGAAATATTGCCTATATCAATACCTTTCAGAATCAGTTCTGTAAATTCAAATAAGGACAAGTTGGTAGAAAAACCTTTCCTGAACCCTCCTTGACACTGTGTGAAAAGATTATTAACTTCCATATGGCTACGCAGGGCGTTACATATGAAGTTCTCTAAAATTTTGGAAGGCAAGGAGACCAGAGCGATGGGACGTAAATTATTCAGGATGCGAGGATTACTGCCCTTCCCGGGCATATTTGGCATTGAAACGTTCGCGGGGCCGGTTCGCGCGTCACCGATGCAAGCCATGTTTAGCTTTACTATGTATAGAACTGCAGCCAATATTAGGCGTGAACGCGCGGGCAGGCAGGCAGAATGGTAGTGGGAGTATGGCCACACATTGCCGCGGGTTTTGCCGCGGAAATTTTTAAAAAACCGCTTTCTTTTAACGCATGTTTCTTTCATCCTGTTACAGCCATAAAAGTTTGAATGGTAGCTTAGAAGAAATCTAATGATTTTGGATGGATTATATTGCTTTATCCTATTTTTTTTGTTTGGTATCTCATCAGTTTATTAAGGAAGGTATAACTTGAAAATATTTAGTATATACCTACCTGCTTTATTTCATCATTTTTGCCACTCATTTACACTTTCCTGACCGAGCGATACACAGGTCAAACAGGCTTTTGCAACTGGCAACAGGTGTGTATGTTTGTTTGGGATAGTATGCTAGAGTCGCCCAAGCCACCTCACACTTTCACATAAACAATATCGGGGGTGTTAAGATACAGGGTTTTAATAATGAGTGTTGCAATAACAAACAGACAAATTTAAGAAATAAACTCAATATAATGTTTTTAAAAACATGATGGATGGAGTATATCTATTTAAGGAATAATTTCCGAGGTTTTTTGCTCGAGGTGTCTATAGCGTCAGGGAAGTTCGAGGGCGAAGCCCGAGAACTTCCCTGACGCTATAGACACCTCGAGCAGAAAAATCCGAGGAAATTATTGCTTTTAGAAGAGAATTGATGAGATTCCCTTAATGTTAGAGCAAAAAAGATAGACAAACCTGCTTTATTCCGTCCAAAAACATCCAAAAACATCCAAAATATCATGCAAAGACATGCGAGTCGTCAGCCTTTCTATGAGACCGGAAGTGATTGCACTGCTTTAATCGGAACCTATATAATACCGCGACGGCTGACCGAATGAAGCTTCAGCCACAACAGCCAATCAGAGGAGCGTATTTGCTAATGTTTATGTACAGCCAGCCGGCCTGTTTTTGAAAGGTTCCGCTGCTTGCTATCCAAAGCATCGGACACCGCTTTAATCAAAACCTATATGATACCGTGACGGCTGGCCGAATGAAGCTTCAGCTACAACAGCCAATCAGAGGTGCGTATTCGCTAATGTTTATGTTCAGCCAGCCGGCCTGTTTTGGAAAGGTTCTGCTGCTTGCTATCCAAAGCATCGTACACTTCCGGTTCTCGAATGCCGTGTTGCGTGTGTCTAGGGACTTAAAATAGAAATAAATAAACGATTTGAATCGGTAGAAATGTTTTAAATAGTGTTTGAGCCCGATAGCGAAGATTTAGTCGACGGGAATCGAGTAATAAATGAATGGCCAGTTCAGAAGCTATACCCCGATGGACACATTGGCACTGGGGTGCCGGATTTTAATGCACAACAGGTTGCGCGTCAAAATGCACCTCCCCACAAGTTGTTTTATAAACACTTGACGCACTGTTTCATAGGCTGCTGTGTAGTGCGTCAGGAGGCACTACTGTGTAGCGCCTCAAAACACAGTAATAATAAGTAAAATGTGTACAATGAAGCTATATATAGCAATCTTATTCAATACAGTATATTATATGCGCATCAAAATCCTCATTTATATGCATGATATTTTGCTCATTTTAGGGTAAATTTTCATTAAGTTATGAATAGTTTTGAATGAACATTCAAATGAAACGATTCTCCAATTAGAGTTGCTGAGGAACCCAACAATTGACAATAACCACCAATAGAGCATCCTTAGAGAGACATTCACTTATTCATCATTTTGCCACAGTGTCCACATGAGTGTAGGTGTCTATCATTCTCCCTTTGTTTGGTGTAGATTGTGGGTTGTGGAGTTGGTAGACCCACTGGGGGTACACTATATATACATATGTAAATGGTTGGGGGTGTTTTGATTACACATCCTCTACAATTGCCCACAAATGATTACACAGACAAAATATAGAAGAATATCCCCCAAAACAATTCAAGATATATAATGGTTAATTCCAATAGTGCATATTATGTCAAAATACTACATGGGTTGTGCTTTTAATATAGAAGAATTAGTAATAATGACAGGCTTGTCTGTAGCGCCCTCTAGTGCTAAAATGCACAATTGACACTGTTTGGTTTTAGCGCAGAGGGGTTTATGAATACAGGGAGGGAGAGGTGGGTGTAATGAGCGACAGGTGAGTGTGAAATGCCAGTTATAGGTGAGAGAAGTGTCAGGTATTGTGGCTTTTCAGTTCAAGCCAATGTTTCGAAATGTTAACTAGAAGTATTTCTATTAATCCAATGAATATTTTCAGATGGAATTTTGATGGAAAAGTACAAAATATTTTCCAATGTTTCACATACCGAACTAAAGCTTAACCTGTCAGCTATCCAAATATGGTAACACTTTAGTTCTCCAATGAATGGGACGAGGAGGGCGCCGCTCCTTAAACATAGGGTGCAGTGAGTAAGTAAGTGACGGCCGTGACAAAATGTGCAGAGCGTTGCAAAACACCCTGGAGTAAACCCCTGATTGAGCTGCGTTATTATTTCGCACATATGACATATTATACATGATTTGAAAGAGAATTTAATGCTGATTCTAGCTATGTATAATATGTGCATAGTTTGATCGTTACAGCGGCCGGGATACCTATCTTCACGCCTGTGGTAATCTAATGTAGCCTAGATGCTTGAGGGTAGTTTTTTTATGCGTTTTCATGCACTCTGAAGGACACACTGGGAACATATGGTCGATTCTCATGAAATGGTTCCAAATGGGAAAATTACATTTTTTGCAAGTTTTCTTCAAATAGATCTTTCCTATGTGGTCATGCCTCATAATTAATGGTTCTATCCTACAGGACTCTATATTCTGAACAAATGCGTACCCACTTTTCCATGCCTATGATAAATATTTAGGAAGTTAGAGCCATTAAATATGATGAAAATAAACCTTCAAACCAAAATATTGACTATATCATTCTGAAAATTAATTAAGAATTCAGAGGAATGTTGGTTTACTTATTCATATGTGCCAAGAATTTCATGAAGCATAGTCCATAAAAAGAAATTGCACTAAAATCTTGAATCAAATATTTGGGGGAAGGGAGGAATTTATAACATATTTTGGCCGTCACCGTCCGTGACGCTGATAATAGGCTGTAATCTATTAAAAAATCGTGCATTAGATAATTTCAGTGTGCTCCACAAAAGATGGACACATGGGTGTATTGAAACAGGAAAAAAAAATTCTATGAATATTTCTAACTACTCTAAAGATGTATGTTTCCAAAATGGGGAAGTTTATTGTCCATCACCGTCCATGACGGACCCCGTCACCGTCCGTGACTGTCTTTCTTCATTGATTTTCATAATGATCCTATGAATGAAGGTTTGTTTTCCATATACCATTCGAAAGGGCTTGTTTCCTTCTTTGGTATCATGTAAAATGATAATGATTTTATTTTTCTATAAATGAATGAAATGATGACGAATATTTTTGTGACCATCACCGTCCGTGACGCAATGTATTTAAGAGCATATTTCCAATAGTTTTCATACCTAAGATGCGCAGTTTCAGGGTTTAGAAGAGTATTATATGGGGCCCCTATACTAGACATTTCATTCCATTTCATTGACCTTTCCAAAAATACCCATTTGGAACCATTTCATGAGAATCGACCATATATTGCTAAATGTTAGGGTAAATTTTGTAAGATGCAAATGTATATTTATATAGTTGGGAATGTGCAGTAGAAAAAAAATGGTTCAGTGCAAGGGTATTTTCATGATGAAAGTTTGCATAGATATCTAAGATATATAATATAAGTACATAGGCTGTATATGCCTTCATATAGCTTTACTTATTAAATTAAAAGCTATGGTGATTGACAGTGTGTGCAGTATGCAGTCCCGCACTATGCCCCAAGCTTGTAGCTTGACCAGTGAGTGGACTGCTTTTTCTTTGCTGGTCGCACTGAGGCATACACTTTACATAGGCCTAAAAAGCTGTGAGGCAGAATGGATGTGCGCATAGGGACGTGCTTACGTTTCGTAGACCGGAAGAGATGTGGAGATCCTTCGGCATACCCACTCATGTGCACGTTCACTTGGCGTTGCATTGTGTACGGTAGTCTATATAGCGCACGGAGGATTTCATTCGAAAGTGACCCGCACGTCAACAAACGAAGCACTAGGCTTCTAAATTAGTTTCAAACACATACGCTAGATGTCAGCACCAACTTAGGGAGAAGTTGATCTATGGAGACGAAAGTATTGATCTATGGAGACGAAAGTATTGATCTATGGAGACGGAAGTATTGATCTATGGAGACGGAAGTATTGATCTATGGGGAAGTCTTGATCTATGGAGACGGAAGTCTTGATCTATGGAGACGGAAGTCTTGATACTGATCTATAGGCTTGATACTGATCTATAGGGAGTCTTGAGACTGAACTATAGGCTTGATACTGATCTATAGGGACTGATCTATGGGGACGGAAGTGGTTTGGAGGGAATCTATAGAGAAAAAAAACCTCCCAGAATCTCATCAGATCGATTCTAAATGTGCATAAATGCATCATAATGGTAATTTGGGGTGCTGAAAAAAAAGAATTTGTAAATGCAAACTGGTAAAGACATGACACCACCTGGTGGAAACTAGTCAGACTAACCCTGTTGCAAGATGGGCCAGATTTTAACATGACGGTGTTTCATAGAATTATAGAAACCACTAAAACAACATTATACATTTATTGTACAGTGTTGGTATTTTGGATGTAATATAGTACACCTTGTCCGCTATCTAGAACAATTTTCATATTCATTATATCTCTGGATAAACCATATCTGCAACGCAATATAGGTAGCCTATAGTATAAATACAGTAATATAAATACATAGATTTTCGATTAATTCCAGCACAGGAACTCAGTGTAGTGGTTTCGGTAATAGTAACAGTGACAACAATCTTGACTTCTTGTTAATAATGATATAATGATGCTCAATAAAGTAATAACAATAATAATAATAATAGAATGCAGCTTATTTCTGAATTCCAGTGCAGGGATCCATTAACATTTATGTCTTTGTGTTGACGAGTTCTCATCAAATAATGAAATATATAAACTCATTCAATATCAGATACAATTTCATAGCGTTTGCAAATTCGCTCATATAAACAAGTACAAGCTTTTTCTTTTTATTTCTTTGGGGACTACATAAATGTTCTCTATTTCTTTTCTGAAATGTTTTCTGGGTTCTAGGGCCTGTTTCTCAATTAGCAGTGACTGCCAGGCCAATAATGAACACACATATGAATCCTGGCATTTACAACTATTTATATCTGACACTTTAGTCTCACCACTCTGACACCCACTCATCAGCACAGAGCGTTCTGGCCGCGCTGATGCTTTAAGTCAAAACAGCAAGCTTCCATACAGCTACTGGCTAGTACCTGGTGGTAAAATATAAGCAATGCAGAGCGTTCCGACCGCGTAAACGTTTTAATACAAAAGAGCGTGCGTGCATTTCAGTGCCAGGGGTAGGGGGACAGCACAGCGGCTAAGAGTGGTGCACGCAGTGGTAGACACTGCCTGCATTCTGGCCGCTGAGGTTTCCTATTTGGTCGCGCTACCCTGCTGGCCTTGTGTTTGCCGGGTTTGGGATAGGAATAACATTAAAATGTTTCCATTCCAAGGGTATTACACCAGAGCTCACACAATTCTTCAAAAGTTTGGGAAAAACATGGGAGAGTTTATTAATATAGAATAGATCTTTGTATTTACCCAGTCAAAGCCACAATGTTTATTAACATCAACTTTGCCTACAAATTCTGGAACAGCTTTCTCAGTGATATTTATTCTTGTACCAGCTGTAATATTGATATCATCTAACAGAAATGTGTCAAAGCTACCTCTAGGGTTCTCAGTATTGTCTCCCATCATTTTGAAAACTTCGTTTAAACAGTTGCTGGCCTCAGCACCTTTCAAAGCCCTGCCCTTGTGTAAGAAACTCTCAGGCATGGAATGTTTCGACTTGCCTAATTAATCATTTATAACCCTCCAGAACCTTTTACTATTATCCCCACAGATGTCAAAAGCAGTTCTAACTTTTTGCGATTGTGATCTGCGTATAGCTTTAGACACTTCCTTCCTGGCTAATTTTGGCTAATTTAAATAAACGATCTCTCTCTTTGATGGCAAGATGAACATCTGCATCCAAATATAGCTCTCCCCTAGATACAATATTTATTTCATCCAATGGACACACAATATCCAGGTAGTTTGTTAAATACAACTTCAAGTTGGCCCAGGCTATTTCAGGCGAGACATTTACAGGTAAAAAGAATTCATCATCATCTATAACCCTGTCTACATGTTTCTCAAGTTCACGCATGTTTATTTTATCAAACCTTCTTGTAAGTTTGGAGGTTTTTACCAGTGATTTGGAGATTTTCTTGAAGACTATATAGGTCACAGAGTGATCTGACATGTTTGTATTCAAAACACCAATGGCCTTCACATAGAAATGGTCTGTAGCAATTACATCAATCAAACTTGCAGTATTTTGACCATGTCTGGTCGTATCCACAATGTACTGAGTTATTGACATCTTGTTAATCATATGAGCAAATTCCCTAACAGATTCGTTGCGTTTCTCCATTAGATTAATGTTTTGAAAATAAATATTTCAGTCATGATACCAAAAAGTCATGAAATGTAATGTTATAGTAACATCTCACCAGGATGTGTGAGGTAACAAATAGATAGATTATGCTTGAATCTTGTATCATTTGTGTGGAATCGTCTATCAAAAAAAAATATGTTAAAAAAAAATATTGACATTGGAGCATTGATAAATAGTCTGCAGTGAACATGGCTCGTTTTCTATAGATTTTAAAATGTACCATTAGTTTGATAGTCCCATGCGAATCAAGATTCAAAATGAGGGCTATGCAAATCCCCTATCTGGGTATGGTATGGTTACCTTTGCATGTCCTAGCAGTGGAAGTTCATCCCAGTTCTTATTTTATGAGAGGCCTGGATGTAAAATGGTTAATTTAATATCATGTGTATAGTGTGAAAATGGTGCATTACTTTGGCTATGTACTGACACTGAGTGTCCATTATTTAGTTCATAATTTTGGCATAGACACAGTAGAAGTCCTGCAAGTGTACACTCCTCTCACATAATCCAAATCTAAGACAATAATGAGGTACAACATAACCAAAGAGATAAATAAACACAATACCAAATTCAAATTATTAGTTTACTTTTTGTATAAATTTATGAGCTTGAATCTCTAACATCTTGATTGAAGTGGCTTTTGTATCATTTGTCAATATCATACCATTACTAATACCAACTCGCACATGAAATGGCAGAAGGGGGGTACTGGGGCAATTAGAATTAATGATGTCATTTTAATTGATGTCATGCATGACATGTTGTATTTAATACTGAACATACATGTATACTAATATATAATTAAGGATAGTTTCAATGTATGGAGTTAGTCTCCCTGGAATTAATTACATGTCAAAATAATTACTTATTTTATAGAAGCACATAGTTAAAAGCGTTTAGTTGTATGTATCTTTTCAAATATGATGGTATCTCAAAATCAACTTTTTGTGACTTGTGAGTAATTTTCCCGAAACACATTCCAAATTGGAAATTAAGCAGAAAAAACAGTAAAAAGGCTACCAAATGGAGACATCGAAATGGAAAAGAAGGCCAGATTAGCCCATGGCATATGTATGAGTAGATTTCAGTAGCGGAATCTGCTTTTCGAATGCGCCCAATTTACTTGGCTATTTTCATTGGTTGTGTAAATCTAGGGGTATGTGGCACCAGAGTATCGTCACAACTTGATGGGAATAGATGGAAGTCTTGGGCTATTTACTTTTATAAATATGGATTATTTTTGTAGGTTCCCTGTCTATGGTTTGGGGGAAGCGAATGTAGTCCTACATTCGCTTCCCCCAAACCATAAACTACAACCCCCCACCCGCCGTCCCTGGTGCCATGTAGACGGGATCTACATGTCACACTGTGCTAGAACTGGAACACAGCTTGTGTGTCTGTCTGTATGGGTGAGGGGAGGGTTGTAAGGTAGCACTCAGTTGCCGAGTCCCCGAATCCCCGCTGCTATGTTCTATCTTATTATCTATGAAGAAGAAATCTCCCTTGTTTGATGAGCTATCTGGCTAATCGAGCTCATTGGCAAGGTAACTGCTGTTGTGATGTTAAGCTGCATATGTTTTAGCATTTTAGAAGCCGCAATGGCAGGGCAAATCAATAAAAAAAAATTATTCTGCTGTGTGGCTTTGTCAGTGGGCAATGCCTGTAACAGTAAAAGTGGCCTTCTCCCCATCTATCTGCAACACAGATAGATTTCCAGCCAAACCTTCCAACTCCCTCCTGAATCTACTAGGGCCAAGTATCCAGCAGTTACCAGCATTCAAAATGGCGGAAGGTGGGTTCCCATTAGAACAAACAATGTTGGTTTTTACCTAACAAAAGCTGTTTTCAGTAGCTGTCATGTTCTGTTGGTGTTTACTATAGTTGCATTTAGGTTTGAGTGTTATCAGATACATGTATCTGGCTTATACTACAGTGTAATCTAGGTGAAAAACATTGAGTGGTATACCCGTAACTGCATTATACAGTTACGGTCGTAGTGGAAATCAGTTGGGGTCATACAGCGTGTTATTCCAAGTACAAAATACAAGTAAACTTCAACCCTGGTACATTATTTGAACCCATCACAATGGTGTCATACCTAAAAGGAAGAGATCTATCGATTCAGTTTGTTATATAAAGTATTTTTAAGCAAGATTTCAAAGAAAATCATCAGTGCCAACAACAACAACAACAATGCTGGTAACTGCAGTTGGGGTCGCAGGTGCCGAGGGTGTGAAGTATAGACTGCTGCATTTGCCCAACTCAGAATTCAAGGAATTCCTTTATTGCGCATGCATGCTTCTGTAGCGTGCATGCACTGAGACTCAGGAAGTGATGTCACAGGCAGTGAAACTAGAGAGAAATGAGCCAAATGCTTGGTTGAAGCGGTCCTGTCCCTCCAGTCAACAAGCTTGTAAACCCTTTGTATTCACCCAAGCATTTCTGACGCTTCAGCTAGTGCAGACTCATAAAATGAATTGTAAAGTTATTGTTTTGACCTACTCACAACTCTGGAAGCAGGAAATCACCCAACCTAAACAGGGAGAGTAGGCCTATTTTGATTTAAAATATCACAATATCACATTAAAATATCCCAGTGGCTCGTAGGCACTGATCTATATGGATATTTTAACTGCCCCTATTTATTACAAATTATATATCATAAGCTAGAGTGCCTTTAATTAATATATATGAATGAGCAGTCTCTTGTTATTATTCAATTGTCTCTGGATAGATAGGTTTCCCTTGTCTCATGCATCTCAGCTCAGACTGTTTCCATGGCAATTTCTCTCAGGTAATGGTTTTGCACCATTGGGTGCCATGTTGAATATACAAAATTAAACTTGCCAATTTTTGGCACATATGTCTTTGTACTATCATAATGGTGGAAATGGCAGCATGAAGAATTAAAATCTGAAATGTCACAAGTTTGACCAATTTTCACAGAGAAATGGCCGTTTAGACGAAATCTGGGATTGTAATATGGCACTTTTTAGAATCACATAGAGGCCCATATTCTTCACTCAAACAACATTTTTCACTGGCTCACTTAAGGGCACAAGCCTTTGCTAAGTTATGTCACATACCATATTTTCTGAATCACAAAGTATTTCTCTTTTCTGTCAACTGGAGTACATATTTTAGGGTAAAGTTAGACCCAATTGATACATACATGACAGGATTTCTTATGAACAAAGAAAACATGTTCATTTTATATGATGTGTCTATAGGTAATTGCACTAAATAAGGCCCATGACGTGGACACTTATAGAAATATAAAATTCAACCCTTTAATCTGGAATGTGTAACTTATAATTTGGTATACTTATAATTTTAGAGCCATACTTGAGATTTGAACTGCTTTTTTTAATTGAAATCACTGATGTAACCATGGCAACCAACTAAGCATAACTATGCTCTGTTATTTGGTAATGTCATCACTCTGGCCATATTTTGGGCTATATTTGCAATTTAACTAGTATTCCAATTGAATTTACATTAGTTTAATTTAATTTAATTTCTTCCTAGAGCCAGTTATTTGAGGATTTAATATCTACAATACATCATATCATCAATGGAATTTGAACATCAGCCTCATGAAATGATCTGGGAGGTCTATCATTCGGATTAAAGACAAGATGTTTCCTTATCTTCAATGTCTCCCCAAACCATGCCGAAATTGGTCATTTTTTACCATTTCGACCCTCAACTCCTTCTGTTGTTATTCATTGGGACAATATTGGAATCACACATGTGATATATCATCAGATGCAGAAATTTGTTCCTCACAACTTGCGGAGATAAAATTAGTTTTCATTATTTTTTCATGAAATGGGAAAGATTTGATTGCCTCAAGGTCCTTATGTTTTTACAATTTCAAAATTTTTCAGAAACAGTTGCCATAGCAACTTGACCATTAAACATAATTTCTAAAAAGTGACAGTTATACCAAACTGTTCCCCACATTGTAAGCTCTGATAATATATATACTTGTTCAGAACTCGTATAAAAAATTAAAAAGCTATTAGGGTTCAATTGGAGGGATGTCTGGAAACATAATGTTTATGGGCCTAATTTAGTGGTTTGAGCTTTAGTAGTGGAAGGTGAGTGGTGGCATGTTACACAGGTAGAGATGGGTCACAGGTGTCATAGAAACTTCCATCACATAGAATTAAAAGTTTAGTTTAAATGTTTTTATACATTTACTAGCAAAGTACCGGTCCTTCAGACGGTTCCCCTCTCTCCCTGCACCTCCGCCTCTCCCTCCCTCCTTTTCCTTCTTCATTCCCCCTACCCTGCTGGCCTCCATTCCGACCCTCTTTTTCTCTCCCCTTCCCCCTCTTCTCTCTCCCTCTCCCCTTCTTTTTGCTTCCCCCTTCCCCCTACATCCTCTCCCTCCCCTCTTTTCCCTCTCCCTCTTCTCTGTCTCTCAAATCTTCCTCCTCTTTTTCTTCTCCATTGCCTCTCTTCTGTCTCTCCCTCTCCCAACTATCTTCTTGTCCCTCCCTTCCCCTTCCCTCTCCTACACCCTCTTTCTCCCCTCCCTTCCCCTTCCTTCTCCTACACCCTCTTTCTCCCCTCCCTTCCCCATCCCCTCTCCTACACCCTCTCCCTCCCGTCATTTTCCTCCCACTCCTTCAAGTCATGTGATCAGTATAATATTAATATTATATAAATAGACTGTGAATATCACAATTAAAAAGGCTTCATCCCAGATACCTTAACAAACCACATATATTGTCCCCCAGAAAGGGTCAACGGAACTGTACAGAGCAGAAAAACTGTTGGTAACATCACAGATTCCATGAAAATGCGGGACAAAGAATCCCTTCTTGAGCTTTATATATAGGATACATGTGCATTTCATATATTCAGTAAAGAGTAAATTTATCCTCATCATTATCTACCTGTCATACCCTCAAGATGAAATGTGCTTGGGAGGATTATAGGGTTTAATTGCCTGTTATGATGACTTACTATATATTTCGTTTACTGTGCCTATAAAACAATAATGTTATAAATTACATGAGAATTACTCTCATAATAAAGTTATGTGTTTCCTCCTGCTAAAGGTTGTGGTAATTCCTATCCATTCTTATATATTGGCTGGTATAAAGTGATCATAAAAAATGATTAAGGTTATTGCCTATGCCATACTTTAATAAATAAACAATTAGGTGTTACTAGAAACATTCTATTGCCATAGGTGTCCAGTAAACCATGAATAAGGCAGTTTATGTACGGAACCCGGGCTAAGACTGTAGACTGCACTAACGTATCTAAGCCAATTACTGCATAAACACAGAGCTACACAGTTGTAGATTCAACCCTTTCAACAGAAATGCATGCTACACATAATATTTACTTACAATATTCACACACTCTACCATTTGCTACAAAATATCAACGAAAATATACCAAACTACTTCATTTATTTCTGTTATTCTCTGTAATTCCACCAACACATTTACATCAATACTCCAAAATATACTTGATATTATACTTATAATTGTACAATGATCGTTTTCATGAGTCACACTTACTGACTAAATAAGATTGTTCTCATAGAGAAAATAGAGACATCCATAGTAATGCTTATGCTGAAATATATGATGGAAATTATTTGCAAATCAGATCCGTGAATCCCTAATATAACATAAGCCCACCTGAATCTTTGGATGTTTATGCAGTAATTACTCATAACTGTTCCCATTGTTCTTTTTTTAACACTCCTTTATTTTCACTGTCTTATAATTCCCTCTTTTTCTCTTATTTCATTTCTAATTTCCAGGTCTTCTATCCTTATGTTCCTTGCTCTTCTTTTCTCATCTGTTATCGAGCTCTTCTCTCCATCTTCGTTATCTTGTCTTGTATCAGCTCATATCTCATCCTATCTCCTCATATTTCACTTTCTCTGTGTCGGTCCTCTCTTCCTTCATACATATGTGACTGCAGTGGGTCCATTTCAGTTTGAGACATTCTTGCCAGCTGCCAGCCTTCATGATCGCTATCACAGCCACAGGTCAGTGGGTGGTCGCCCATCCCTGGCCTGTGGTTATCCTGATAAATCAGGCCCAGAAACACTGACAGCTGTGGAGGTTGTGACTTAAGTGACTATATTATGGGGGCGTCTGTGGTATAGTCTAAATCCTTGCCGACCATGGGATTCAATACCACAACCTCCTGACCTAGAGTCCTAAGCAGTTGTACTACGAGAGTTAGAACATGCATAATTCAAGACCAATAAGATCAAAGGATTAGCTTTAATATTGTTTTCACAACATACTTGACTTCCTAAAATTTGTGTATCAATATTTAACAGATATCAGGCAATGGTGTATTGCTGTACGGGTATGTTTGCCTTTGTGCTGGGTTTACACAATTTCTCTTCTCCCTACACGGGAATGGAACAAGATCACTGGTGTAGTATAGACCGACTTTCACACTCAAACCTGTCAGAAGAAAGACAAAAAGATTTATCAATCCCCTGGGATGTGACAAAGAATACTTATCAGCGGTAAGTAAGAAAAGAAGAAGTTAACACCCCATTTACCCAAATCAATAGTAGGAAGAACCAAACCATACCTCTCCACTACAAAAATTCATAGTATTCAACTACAAATACAGACAAAAAACGATAGAAACATCAAGCTGTACTGAAAAGAAAAATACAACAAAAACATTTCTACAGTTTACAAGGCAATAGAATGAAACTTGACAGTTAAGCTTATGGTTACCTTATGTGTTCAGTTGTAGTATGTATGACTACCCCTGGGATAATGTGACAGATGAGGAACTACATTGGTTGAATAGGAGTCAAGTGGTGTCATCTCCCACTTTAAACTGTGACACTTGGAAGCACAATACATCAGAGTTCAGAGCAACCATCATTACAGAGGTGAGAAACATTTAAGTCAAGTTAATTGATTGAAATAAATTATTAATTATTTTTCCTTACAAGTCAATATGCAGAATCTGGAAGACCTGTATCCATTACAGATAATGCTCCTTTTTCCAGTTTTTACATTCAACCTCTAGTCCGCACTTATATTTACCTTTGTAAATGTCTTATAGACATCTTTTATTATTATTACTATTATAGACTCATGCACTTGCCTAGCCTGGTTGTCACATCCCAACCCATATATTCATGGAGGCCACAAATGAATAATTTCATCAATTCATGTTTAACAGTGGCAACTGGTGTGTGAGAACAGCTGGTTGGTGGGACTGACACGCACCACATATCTTGCAGGTCTCATGGTTGGCTGTCTCATCAGTGGTCCCATTGGAGACAAGTAAGGGAGTTTAACAAATAGCACTGATGTGTTGACTTGAAATAAACATCTAACTTTCCATAGACTTAGCATTGCAGGCATAAACAATTTTCTCTGTACCAAATTAACATAAATTAGTTGTGCACTTGTACTAATTTGTTGAACAGAAATAAACAATCTCCATAGACTTAGTATTGCAGGTGATAAATATTCCCTCCATACATCGGCCCGGCAAAGGTTTTAAAATTCCGGTGGACATAAGTGAAATGTTTTAGTGCTGCAGATGGATATCTGGTCGTCAAATGCTTATGGTTACTTAAAATGAAGAAAACAGAGAATAATTATGTTTTCAATGCTAAGCCTATGGGAGTATTGCACTATATCTCCAAAACACATTATCAAATAGGTGAAGTGGCTCAACTCAAAGAATTGCAACCATAGACTTCTTACCCTCCATATTACAATGATTTCTATACCAGCTTTCACCAACCTTAATACAACTATTCTGCATCACCTTTCCAGGTTTGGTAGGAAAACATGTCTTCTTATATTCATATCAATCTCGATACCGTGCAGTTTTGGAGCTGCCTTTGCTCCATGGTTTCCACTCTACCTTGTATTCAGGTGCTTGGTTGGTATCTGTGTTAAGATAGGTAACAACACTGGATTTGTTCTTGGTAAGTTTGATATTTTCTTCCCTACGTGAAGAGATTTTTTGAGGCCCCCATTGCCCCCGGCCCTTTAAGCTGCAATGTCAGCTAATATCAGTAAAAAATGCAAGATAAATCTATAAGTCATTTGACCAAACTTTGGGGGGATTTGGTCCAGTTGTTTTTGCTATAGGGCTTCATAAATAGAGAGAATGGAACATGCCACCAGTTATCAAAACTTTATTGGACTTGATTCGTCTGTGTCAGCACGCTGACTACTGCACTGATATACCACTGTGCTTAAATGCAGACGAATCAAGTCCAATAAAATTCCAATAAAAAAGTAAGTTCCTTTCATTATATGTGCATAAAATCGGATCAAATATTATGTATATATATATAATCATTTTTATTTCAACACATATTATACATATGACGATTTCACATTCAAAAATTGTACATATATTGTAATGCATTAAAATAGGGTGAACACCTTCTAAAACTAGGTTTTCCTGGCGACCCTTAAAATAAATAAATAATTGCTTCATTAATTCCTTCATAGTGTCTCTGATTGTTCGTTGTTTCAGCAATTTTTATTCTTATTTATTATTATTATAGTCAATTGAGTCTATCATTGTTCGTATTTCTCTTTTCATGAGTTTTAAAGTTCTTTATATATCATCCTCATGTCTTGCTGATGTCTTGATGTCTTCATCTGTGATGACAGTGTACATAAATAAATTCCAGTCAAGCTTATCATTTTAGAATTAGATAGTTCAGTTTTCATTAGTAATAGAAACTTGTTGCAATTTTGCAGTTGAACTGCTTAATATTACTTGTATTTCTATGTTATCTCCACTTATTCTTTATTTACTATGTAATGATAATGAAGATATTCCTTGACAATCTCTATGTTATGTACAAATGTTAAGGTATTGCTGATTCTTATTCTCATATTAGGATATCACATCTTGATATCTCAACCATTTTGAAGTTTACATGTGTAAGCTATACATTTCTTTGCTCATTCTAAGCTGTACTGCTTATTTTACCCGTGGTCTTGTACTATCTCCATTTACTGGTTATTTATCAGAAAGTTGATAAAGATGATATTACTTGACAACCTCGATGTTATGCACCATATATAATTAGACAATACTGATATCAATTTGCATATTACAATCCCATATCTCAAGAATTCCGACCATCAATACAGTTGATCATCCATAGTAGATAGATATTTCCGACATTCAATACAGTTGATCATCCATAATAGATATATATTTATGAAGATCCAACAACTATATATTCTAGTTTCACCTTGGTTCTCAATGTTGACAATTGTGTAATGTGTAATCATCAGATAGCACTGAAAAAGCAACTGACATTACTAAATGTCAAGAATATGTATTACACATATAAATTCATTTCTAACGTCATCCTATGGAGTATACTACTTTACTAGTAAAATGTCCAATCAGAGATAAAAATATCAAACTTAAAATATAGAATCACTTATTGACTGCTTAAGTTTGCCATCATTAGAATCGGCTCATCTTTTCAAATTGTGATTGTAGTTTTGTTCCCAAGATTAGTTATACATGAGGCATAGTAGGTGTCTTATCCTTCTCTTGTCTAATGTTTCTAGTCCCAGGGATGCAGTTTTGTTGGTTACTGATTTATGTTTAGTGTGGGTGATGTTTCTGACAGCTTCCATTTGGATGTGTTCAATTTTGTTCATGGTTTGTTTGTGTGGCAAATGATATATGGTTGTTAAATTACTTTTATACGGAAAAAGATTGTTTTGCAGCAGCATGAATTTGATTAAAAAAATAACATAATATATGGGTCCACACCACATTATTTACAGCCATGGAAATAGTTGGACCCAAGTATAGGCCTGTGGCAGGGCCAATGTTCAACAGCTTCTTTGCACTTAGTACCATGTTGATTCCATGGATAGCTCAAGCCATCAGACATTTCAGATGGTTCCTCTTTGCCTCGTCTGTGCCTCATATTCTGGCTGTAGGATGTGCTTTGTGAGTAACATTTTTTTGTTTAAATTCAGCGATGACATTTTGCAAATTAGTTACAATAATTCTCAGTATGTTCTGTACTTAATACTCATACAAAAAATTATCAAAAAAGTATAATTATTAATTACTACAATGACCAGGATTCATATCATAGTTGAAAGATAATCTTTCGATTTGTTATAATATCCGGACAAAACAAAAGAGAATGAAAATAAGAACCATACACCCAGACGGGTGTACATTTCCACAATAGAGCATATAACACAACATTGGTGTAAACAAAACCAGAAATCATGTCTGAACTGGAAGCTATTTTTTAAAACCTTCTTAATTTTTCTTCCCTTTTAAAAGCACCCTTATCCTCTATAGAAATCACATTTCGAGGAAGATTATTCCAAAAGGTCAGAACTTTAACAAACAGGCTTTTTCTGATGGTTTTTTTCTTCCGGTTTTCAATCAAAATTCTATGCTGGTCCCTCTATTATATTGATGGTCTAGAGGGGCCTCCAGCTTATTAAAAGACCAGAAGACACTGAAAATCGCTGTAATCTTCTGTGACATAAAGGTATCATGTTACGACCAAATTGTGAGTGTCAATACTTCTGATTCTATTATAGATTTGAGATTCTGTCTTGTTCAAGATCCTTATAACATCAATATTTTAAATCAGTCAGATCTGAAGATATACACATAATATTGACAGGAAAGGAATATTTAACCTATGTACCAGACCAAAGTTATTCAGACCAGGTTATTCAGATGTGGTTTCACACAAGTACACTCTTGTGCTCTGATGAAGGTTAATAAATGAGTGAAATTATGGTGTTCTTCAGGTGGGTGCCAGAATCACCAAGATGGTTAATCTCAGTCAACAAGACAGAAAAGGCTCACATCATTCTGAGGCATATGGCTGCCAAAAATAAACAGACCTTACCAGATGACATCATCAAGAGTCTATCAAAGGAAGGTAATAATGACATACATTACAACAAGTATATTGGTAGGATCCTAAAGCCAATATATTGGTTCTATACCCTGCTGAACACAAGGCCAGCAGGGAGTAGTGGCCAAACACAAGGCAAGAGAGGCCAAAGAGCAGGCATTAGTTGTCAGTATGTTGGCCATTGTTGTGTCCCCTGCTATCTCCACCTACTGACTGCTTGCTTTCTACTAGTAGCTCTCTGCAGGCATGCTATTTTTATATCAAGTTGTACCATTTGGTATTTATTACATACTGATTTGTAGATTTATTAGTTATACTCACCTTATCAATACTGTATTTCTTGCCAAATCATCGAAACTATCAAAACATACAAGTGAGCGCTAGACAGCAGCCGCTAACAACACAACATCATAAACCAATCAAATTGCATCAAATTGTGTAAGGTGTTAACATGACAAGCGTCACAGCTTGAATAGTACATAGATGCTATTTGACTTTTCGAGACCCTATACATGCTTTTCTAGGGTCTCCAGTCTTGCCGCTGTGGTCCTGATTTGGGGGAAATTTGTTTAAATTTCAACCATGTCCTAGATCAGTATTATTAGTAACAAACACCCTAGAGCATCAATGTATGAAATACATGTATTTGGAGTATTTAAGAATTACATATTTCTATCGAACCGGTGGGACAATGTTTCTGCTCAGACACAACAGTTGGAGCAACATATCATTGGTTCGAGGAAGTGCCCACCAGCTCTCATCATTTTGGTTGAGTAATACCAGCTGGATGGGACAAGGTATATATGTCACTATGTACCTCCTGTCTCGCTCCTACTTCACATCCCTTCACCTGGCATTGAGGGCAGCAATCTTTTTTAAGATACTTCCCTCTCTCAGATTCAATTTCCCCAATGGAATCTCAGCCAAAAACTTCATTAACAAAATATCAAATAATATGTGACAGTCTCTTGGATTTTCGGTCTTACAGCCCTGTGACCGAACCCGGGAAAGTCCAGAGACTGTCACATATAAGGAATATATATGTATAGTCAATCAATCGTTGAATCTGCAAACTTTGAAAACTACGAACACATTTCCAAATGATACATAGTCAAAATAGTGATCTTAGCCACTTTAATATGATTTGTATGTATTTCTTCTTTTCAGGTAAAGCACAAGGCTCTGTATCCAAGTTAGAAACCACTTGGCTGATGAGGCATCCTTTATTGCGGAGATATCTTCTGATATCATTATATCAATGGTATGATTGGTTCAACACATTACACATTACACATTGATGACAGTATCTGGATTTCCAGTCCTACATCCCTGTGACTGAATGCTGAAAATCCCAGAGTTCATAGTCCATTAATCAATCAATAGTGCTGAAATTCTTATCTTACCTATTAACAATAATTTCTGTTTTTAGGACTGTCATATCCATCATATATTGGGCAATAGGACTCAATATAGGAGATCTGGTTGGTAATATTTATCTGAATGGTTTTCTAATGGGTTTAATTGAGATACCGGCCCAATTTTCGAGTATGTTAATGATGGTTCATATAGGACGTAGATGGAGTCTGGCAGGCTGTCTCCTACTGTGTGCCGCAACAAGTTTGGGTACCATGCCTTTCTTATCATCAGAAGGTAAGACTTTTATCAATGATTTTATTCAGGATAAACATGATCAGTCAATTTAATTTTCAATTTGGTTATGCAAGGCATAGAGTCAAGTGTAACCATATTTCCAAACAAAATTAGTGAAAATAGTGCTCTTAGCCACTTGAGATCAGTATGGTTAATCAAGTAGCGTGGATCCATGTACTGAAAACTGTTAATCTAAAGATGTAAGATGAATTATACGCTAAGAGAAATATGCAGTATCACAGATTTAAATGACATCCAAGAAATCTCAATCCTTAACCAGGCTTTTATTAAGACACCACTAAAAATACCTGTGGATTATTTCTAATTAACACAAATTAAATGTCTGTCTTTGAGGTAGACACACATTATATATATATGGCTGTTATTTATTATGTGATTATAAATAAGGTTATATCTGCGGTATGACTCTCTCTCCCTAGTTACCAACCTTTCCCGCCTGGCTGTTTGTTTACTTGCAACCAGTTTGGAACCAAACGGTAATGTAGTATGATATTGCAAAATTGCATACCATAATTTCACAGAAAAAAACCGCCTTGTCCTGATGAAGAGCCTGCGCCGAAAAATGGTCATTTAAACTTATAAAATAAATAAGCACGGACTGACAGGTCTTGTGATTGTGATTTTGATTATAATTATGATTGCCAGAGTAACACCTGAATGAATGATCATTCATTTCAAAGCTAAAGGCATGAATTAAGCACATATGATTGTGACTAAATGACAGGTTCCAGTGAGCTTGATGACACGCAGAAGAATACAAAAGAGATTATTATTAAAAATGTATTTCTGAATATGTGTTTATTCCTATATTGTAATAAGCACCAGCCCCTTATAAGTGCCTGCTCTTATTCAGGGCCAGGGGCAAAGATGCCTTGAAAAACATAAGCGCCCAGGCATTTTTTCGTTTTTTTTAAGATTTTGTCTGATCCTGCAGACATAGCCAATGCCAGCATATGAGGCACCTAGCAGCTGTCCCTAGCACTATGTTTCAGTTCCCCCTGCTGGTTAGAGTAAGGCCACATGACTTGCACAGCCATTTGTATTTATAATTGAAATGTTCCAGGTCAAAAGGAAGTTTCAGTCAGCTACACTTGAGATATAGTATGGCACTACACCTCACTGGAGAGCACTTGAGGAAACCCAGATACCACACATTATCAAGTTTGTATCCATATAATTTATATTACCTAAACTTTTGTTTCCCATTTCACAGATCTTGGCTGGCTTGTCACAGGACTGTCTGTGATTGGTAAAGGTGCTGTGGCTGCCGCTTTTGCTGTTGTCTTCACCTATACTGCTGAAATTTACCCAACCAGCCTGCGTCAACGTGCCATTGGGTTCTCTGATACTCTGTCTAAAGCAGGATCCATGGGCAGCCCTTTTATGGGCGGACCTTTGGTTAGTATTGGCTGAGTCATATATATAAAAGTAAAAATAGTATAAACTAAGAGGGGGTAGTCTGGTGATAATTTCAGAAACCATTCTTGGCAATTTTGAAGATTTTCTTCCTATAAGGGAATTGCATGTGCCACTGTAGTTGTTTGTTACAGTACATACTGGGATAGATCAGTACAGGTTTGACACACAAATATTTAAAACAATGAAAATCTAACAAATACAAATATTTAGCAACAATCTTATCAAAAATGATTTCACCAATCTCACAGCTTGTATGAATACTCTATGAAAATTAAATGCATCATGGGAAAGATGGAGGCTTGTGTTATGGCAACATATGTGATTTGTTCCAGGAAAATGAGTCACAAGTCACAGAATTGATATTTTTCAAAGTGTTTCAGTTATAAGGTATTATATCTTTGTTGGAAGGTTCTGATTTTGGAAGGTTGAGCACATATGGTCATCTGAATTTATGTACCAAATTTCAGGACATTGAATTAAATATATCCTTCCGTTTTGAAGGCCTTTGTATGGAGTGTATTCAGTTACTTTATTGGTTATTACCCGCCCAGAAACATTGCAAATAGTTTGTTTTTAAAATAAAAATATTAAAGGTAAATGCCAGCATCATCGGCACTGTAGCAGGCAGGAATTCAAGGAACTAATGCATGAAACAGTAGAAGTCACAATATTTTGTGAATATTTTGTTCAATGACCCCTTATTTTTTTTAATTGGGAGGGTAGATTAACATGTCAGCTATGTATATGTGGATTTTAAAGAAAATTGTATGATTCAATCGTTTGCTAATGGGGAAATACAGAAAATACCCGTTTTTCCCTTAGACTTAGTGAACAGTAGTAAAGTTCAGCGGTCCCTGAAATGAAAACTAATCCAATGACATGTTATGTTATGTTATGTTATGGGGGGCTTTTTGGGTTCCCACAACCATGTCCTTTCTAAATCCTAAATCTAAAGTTTAAAAAAAATTCCATGATTCATTCATTTTTCATTAAACACTGGCATTTACCTTTAAACTTAAAATATAGGAATATTTATCAGATATCCTTGTGTTTACTATCATAGAATCGGCTTAATGTCCTCTTTTCAAATATCTCAAAATCCATATTTTGCTACTTATGGCTCATTTTCCTAAAACAGATCACATATATTTAACACACAGAGCACTAATAAATATTCCATGCTGAACAAATAAATATTCCATGCTGAACATGATATGATATGAATGTATCTGAGTAGTTGATCGATAGGAATATCAATGTTAAGTTTTGGAGTGCTTCCTTTTTCAGCAAGCAATTTGGCCTCCCTTGCCTGGACTACTGTTTGGTTCACTGGCCATCGTCGCAGCAGCATTGAATTTCCTGCTACCAGAAACTAAAGGATGCCCGCTGCCTGACACACTTGATGATATAGACAGAAGAGCACAGGGAAAGAAAGATGTGTAAGTACAGGGCATAATAACCATATGGCGGCCAATATTAATCCCTGACAGTATCTGGTAATGTCTGAAGACATCTATGATAGAGAGTATGTTTTTTTGTATTTATTAAATATTATATTGGCCTTAAATGAATAAAACAAACAAAAAATCATTAGGTGGAGTCGTAAGTAAAGACCCTTATTGAGAAATGATTTCTATTCACATAATGACATTAATGACATCACAGAATTACAGAAAAACATAAATAACATAGAAAAAACAATCACAACAATATTGGAGTTTGTTGTATGGAACGTTCTTGTTACAGAGTCTCTAGACAAACTATATTAGACACATTGATCAGTAAATATAAAGTAAAGTATTTTCAAATTGTATTTCAAGATGTCTCTGAGATCATCCTAAGGTGTATATAATTTAATTAATGTATTAGTGACTCTCCATCCAGAAATATTGCTAACTTTTTTTTCAAACATAAAAAATATAGAAGTACTTCTACCAGTTTACATCTTTTAAATATGATGGTATCTCAAAATAATTAATTGTTACTTTATTTTCCTGTGACACAGCAAATCTGGCCTAATATGAATCACAATGTTTGTCTGCTTCAGGGAACTGACACAAATCCCGGAGTCCCACATGGATGATTCTGCACAGGATTCTGGAACAGAGAAATACAATGAGGCATTTCACATCGAAAAATTCTAGACACTAAACTTCAAAATAGTCTTCTGTTGCTTAAAACATTGAAAGTCACAAACTTTGAAGTGTTTCATGAGGGATTGGTCAAATTACAAACTCCTCACACATTGGCCGCAATTTTAAAAATGAGTCAACTATGGTTAACAGATTTAAAATAATATGTAGGAGATGTTAAATATATTAAAATCTTTATGAATTACAAAAATAATGTACTGTAATTAAAGAAAGGTTGACAGAATTGATGAATAATCTCAATAGCTTAAAGCTGCACCCTGGGCTATAAAAGTTACTCATATCGTGACTAATGGGGCTGAAAACAGCTGCAGGTCAGCGATAATAAGTGAGGCCATCATATGAAAGCAATTAAGCAGGTCCCCAAAATATAGCCCTGTAGTGAAAACCAAATTCTCCCAATGTTTTAGTCAAATGACTTCAAGATGGGTTGTAACAGAATGGAACAAGAAGTAGAAAATCCAAATTTGACATTTTAATTACAATTTTAACGTATTAATGATATTGTACTCTTAACCTGCCTGGCTGGTCTGGGGATGTGGCACAGTCGTGATAGCTTTGTTATTCCTCTAAGATTGAATTGTGACTTTAATTTATCTCTGGTTGATACCATTTATCTGGTAATGATATTACTGTAGTGATCTCGCAGGTTCGTATCCCTTAACCTTACCGCTTATCAATGTATAAAACAAATGGAACAAAAGGCAGTCACTACCTGTTCACAAAGGGTTTATTCATGAGAATTTGGCAGTCGCAGCTCACACAATCCTGCCCAAGTGTGAGGATCTCGGGTCTCCTGGCCAGCCAGATGACCCTTGACCACAGGTGTCTTAGGCAACATGCAGGTTTAAGTAAACATTCAACAAGCCCATGTAAGAGTAACACAGTGATTACTATAAGAATAAGTACATTCAGCACAGATAGAATAATAAGGTAAACCCAAGTTGCTGTTACTCTAGCAATAACAGCTATACTTGCTGTTCAAACATAAAATGCAACAGGTAAAGGTAAATATAGACTAACAAGTTATAAGTTTATTAAGTTAATCAATCATTTAATGAACTATTTTTCTGTTTAACTTTATAATCAGTTTAAGTTAATGTATATATTGTGCGTTTCCAAAAGAAACAAATTCTACGGTCAACTATTTGTGCGCAATGGCTAGATTATGAATATCAGACGTACTGTAATCTGAAATGCCTCGAATGTCTGTATTAGAAGAACACAGGAGTGGAAGTAAAATTCAGTTTATTAACAACTAGGAAAGTTGCACGCTACCTGTTTACAAAGGCAGTTGGATAAACATGAAAGTACAATGCAAGGGAATTAGACATAAGACATCAAACAACATATTGTAATCTAATAATACACAATTGTCTTTTAGTCTTTGCAATTCCAAGCTTGTCTGTCTCCAAGACTTGAAACCCAGAAATCCCAAAGGGTGTAGTAGGTGTAGATCACTCAGATTCAGTCATGGGTGGTCCTCTCTAAATGGGTTCCTCTCAAAACCTATACAGTGGCCTTAAGTGGCAACTTGTCAATCAAGTCAACCAAGATAGCCAATAGAATACAACAAATGTCAACCAATAGGATGTCACACTGGCCTTCAGGGATTTACTGCAGAGATGGTAGAAGGTTGTCAATCAAGCAGTCCTTGCATAAGTGCAAAGTTAGTAGTGTTGGCGTGAATTACATCACACAGAGATGGGCATCCAGATATCCTCCCAGATAAGTGTCCACACTCCTCACACCAATCCTCAACCAACACCTCAAAATGTATCACATTAACTTGCTACTCAGGATGATTGACAGAATGGTACCCAATTCACTAACATTCACGAATTTTTTTTTTAAAATACCGTAGAATGTAAAAAGTCACTGCGGACCAGTACTGCCCACTGGGGTAGCTCAGCTGAACTAACCCACAGTGGACAGCACCTAGAGATAAACTCTAGTGAAACCCAATATCACCACATTACTTTGATTACTTTTTCTTCTGGAATTCAACGTATGTTTTACATGGGGTTGGCTATGAGCCTCCCCCTAGCTGTTGCTACATCATTTATTACTATCTTAAAAACAATCCTTATCCGTTTTTGTTTTAGTTGTGATACTGAATGTTAACATCTTCAACAGTTACATCTAGATATTAAAATGTGATTACAGACTATACAACTGCTAGCAAAATAGGCAGGACTTAGTTGATTTATAACACTACACTGTGGCTTATCAGGTTCCGTGAAGAAAGGAATAGCTTGGAATACATAGGCTATCTACTGATATTGTAGTCGTAGTTGTATGTAAGTTGATGTTGTAGTATGAGTCATTTATTTCCCCTCTGGTTCAATCTCACTGATAATTTGTCAAACTATTGTAACTGAAAACTTTCTCTCATATCTGCCTCATTTAAAGGCTGAACTTGATATAAACACATGTTTAGGGGTAGAAAAGCATGCTCTTTCTGAATTCCAACATCTCGGTGTGTATGCGAATGTGTCTGAAATTCAGGTGGCAGGATGCTGAGTTGTGTTTTCTATTTATACCCTGAATGCAGACGTTTCTACAGCAGGCCCTTGAACCACCTTCAGCAGGGGAAACCTTAAAAAAATGAAAAGAAAAGAAAATAAAAGCACTAAAATAACCAACCCAGCGGCGTAGTGTGAATTTCAAAATTCTCAACATTCAATTTACAACCGGCCTCCTTAGCTCAGGTGGTAGAGCTTAGGACTCTAGGTCGGGAGGTTGTGGTATCGAATCCCATGGTTGGCAAGGATTTTGACTATACCACAGCCGCCCCCAACCCAGGGGAGAGTGCTGGCCGTAGGCTCAATTGGGTAGACTGTCCACCAGGTCGAGGGTCACTTACTCTACAAGTGCGACTTTGAGGGAAGGCTCTGACACCCCACACATAGTCACTTAAGTCACAACCTCCACAGCTGTCAGTGTTTCTGGGCCTGATTAATCAGGATAACCACAGGCCAGGGATGGGCGACCACCCACTGACCTGTGGCAGTGATAGCAATCATGAAGGCTGGCAACTGGCAAGCATGTCTCAAACCGAAAAATGGACCCACTACAGTCACAGAGGAAGAGAGGACCGACCCCAAGAAAGTGAAATATGAGGAGATAAGGACAAGATATAAGGGGATACAAGACAAGATGACAAAGATGGAGAGAAGGAGCTAGATAACAGGAGAGCAAGGAACATGAGGATGGAAAGAAGATCTGAGGATGGAAAGAAGACCTGGAATATTAGAAATAAAATAAGAGAAAAAAAAAGAAAAAAAAAGAGAGAATAATAAAGAAAGTGAAAAATAAAGGAGTATTAAAAAAAAAAAAAAAGAAGGTTCAAAATAGTGTTCAACAGTGTTCAAAATACTCCATGGTAACCTCACGAACTATATGTAAGAGCACTAAATAAGGCCCATGACATCAACACTTATACAAATATGAATATTCTACCCTTTAATGGCATATGGGCGAGTCTGAAAAACAACCCTATGCGGCTCCTGGTTGAACTATAATAGCCAGTGATCATTCTAATATAAATGTACTGGCTGTACCCCTAGTGTCTAAGTATAATCACAATCATATTGATACAAAAACCCCATTCATGATTGGCTTGATGATGACACTCCATGTAAATGAGTTAAAAGTCTGTGCAATGACGAATATTAATGCGAAATGAATGGCCATTAGTTTGTGGGATATGACCTCAAATAAAAGTGTAGCAAATCTAAACTAATTTTCACTGGTATTATTTATATATATAATCGTATAGAATACATTGATCAAATGTCATGTGTAAATCAACTGATTACACTGAAAAAGTAGCCGACTCGGTGAAAAAAGTATCAGAGACATACCCCGACTCTGTAGGCTGATGTCTATGCCTATAGATTTTGTTGACGTGCTTTGGGTATGGCCGAAAACAACAAGGCTGTAGGCCGAGTTGTTTTTTTGCCATACGAGGTGATTATAGCCTCCCTGATCCGCGATACTATGCTGTTCTGGCTAGAGTATTGTATTGCGCTCCCTCTGTTTCATGTGAAGCAGCTTTTGTTTTGCTTAGATGGAAGGAAGAGCTGATTATCCTGGCCCTGTTTCTCCATGGTTGATTGCAAGGAGTGACCCGCTGGGCAAAGGGTTGACAGGTCCTTGTCATAAATAGAATTAAAAAATTTCCCACTTTTCCCTCCTCTTAAAGGAACGAAGGAATCATGTGTCAACTACTTTTCAGACAGACTATAGCAAACAATGATCCTAGTAAGTTAGGCCTATAGTAGTTTCCCCAGCTTTAAACGCGATGTCAGCCCCTCCTGAGCAAAGTCTTGGACCACTGGCTGCACAGTCAGAGCAGTGTGAGACAGCGCGAGATTTTATTAACATGGTTTTTGTATGTACTATTATTCGCACCATAGTTATATGTGCAACCCTCTTTTTTTCTACAATCTAAACTGGTCCTGTTTTAAACCTGTTTTAAATGGAGTTCCTTTACTTTACCGAATCCGGCGGTACGTTTCCGAAGCCCGTCCCATGTTGTTTGTTTACAGGAAGCTACATCATAGGCTTATGTAATCCCAGGCGGGCGGTCATCCCTCCCTCCCTCCCCACTCCACTCTCTCTCTCTCCCTCCCTCCCTCCAATGGACAGATGGACCCATAGTGCTAAGCCTCACCACTAACCATGCACTCACCATAGATTCTGTAGTCCTCCATATCAATGCTTTTGCTGTCTCTCGTGTGTGAAATACACAGTGAGATTGACCACAAACATGTGCCTTCGGCACTTGGATTGTAGAGACAGTTTTGACTACTTCTTATAGGAATATATTATAGGAGATATTATTGTTATTGGCACTTTTTGGCAAACATAAATTGCTAAATATGATAGGGGATAACTGTGATTTTATTCGTATGACATCTTAACAAATATTACATTTCAAAGTACGGTGGCTGCCGAAGGCTGGCACCACTACTAGGGGGGTCTGGGGGCATCTCCCCCCCCCCCCCCCCCGGAAAACTTTGAGGAAAATGACAGCTGTTTCAGGGCATTCTGGTGATTTTGAGGAGAGTCAGAGCCAACTTATATCCAATAAATGTCTTATAAATTCCAACTATGTTTTGGAAATACAAACTGAACAAATCTACCTAAGAAATATGGAGGTAGCAGTAATGCACTTATTAATATTTATTCCTTAAAATGGCCGTTATTTAACATTTTTTTCCATGTGGTAAAATAAATACATTCTGTTGTAACATGTGATTGGCAAAGGATTAGTAGCCTGCAGGACCTCATCCCTTGATTTCCCACTCATATAAAATGATACGATAGAGACCACTCAGTGTACACATTGGTGCAGGATTGGTGCAGGTGCAAGCTTATCATTGCAGGTGCAAGCTTATCATTCGGTGTACCTTCAGAGACTATTTAGATATACTCAGATAGAGAAGAAATTTATATAATAGAACGAGAGGCTTTGCCTCTTCAGCCCACAAACACACTGGGAATGTATCAAAAAGACCACGAAAAAGCTGAAAGCTTTAGAATTATGTATGAAGAATCGAAATATTAATAATCAGGATTTAAGATTATTTGAAATCGAAATATTGAATTGAATTGAAAAATACTTTATTCGTCAAAGATTATACATGTAAGAGGATGACAAATGGGTAATATAAATTTATGATCAAGATTGAAGATTATTTTAAAATATCATTTTAGTTTAGCAAATAAGTAATGTTTCTGTCAGCTTTTTCGTTCTGCGCATTCATATGAAGGAAGGGGATCGAGGAGGAGGAGGGGTGAAGGAGGGGGGATAAAAGGGGAGGAAGAGCAAGGGAGGTAGTCAGGGAGGGGAACGAAAGGGGGAGGAGAAGGAAAATTGAAACCCTCTTATATCTGTCTTTCTCATCTCTCCTCTCCCTCTCTTCTCCTATCCCCTGACCTAACCTGCTATATTCCAAGTGCCGAAGGCGCTTGTTGCTATAAAACCCGTTTACAAAGTTCTGCATGCGAGAATGGGAGTCTGGGCGACAATAGGGAGCCAAGTGTTTTCATTCAAACCTGGGAAGAAATAAAGACATCAAACTTACGTATCCTGTATATCTTCTTCCCTCTTGCTCCTGGTTGTAGACTGAACTTCTCTGTACTCTAATTATTGTTTGTTCAATATTTTCCCTCAAAACAAAACGAACAGATACCTCTTACTTCTACCTCCATTATTCCTCACTAGATGGCAGCGGCAGCATAGGCCTGGTCCCGCGCTCTTTGCGGTGATTTGGATCATTAAGAACTCCAGAGCCATGTATGGTTTATAATGCATAAAATAAATGATGATTTTTAGAACAAAACCAAAGTTTTTACCATCTTAAAATAAGGAAACAGAAAAAAAGCTAGGGCCTATGTGAAATGAAATGATGAATTTATGTACGGTAACCTTAAATTCTTAAATAAAGTCTCATCAGACATCTAACAATGTGATCTTTTAGATCTGTTAAACATCGGTATTTTTCACTTTTCAAATTCAAATTCTAGGA
The DNA here is from genome assembly GCA_942159475.1 of Sthenelais limicola. Lineage (NCBI taxonomy): Eukaryota > Metazoa > Annelida > Polychaeta > Phyllodocida > Sigalionidae > Sthenelais > Sthenelais limicola. The sequence goes on along the minus strand of OW804097.1, from coordinate 116,522,259 downwards.
ATATTTTCTGACAGTTTTTACTATATTTTTTAGTGTTGTACCTTCCCTATCTACGCCCAGATAAATAAACATTTAAAGAACAATACAAACATTCACTTTGGAAAATATCATTTAATTTTCATAAGAACTTGAATCATCTAGTAGTAGTAGGGGAATCTTTACCAATCCCAGCATTAATTTTACCAATCTACAATGTTATAACACACAGAGGAGTATTTTGAACTTCAGTGTCTTTAGATTTTTTCCATGTGGAAAGCCTCATTGTATTTCTCTATTCCTGAGTCCAGAGGAAAATCATCATTGGAGAGCTCGGGTGTTTGTGTTGGTTCCCTGAAAAGGGGCAAGAAGAAATTTGGTAAAAATCATTGAGAGTACAACGCTGTACTATAAGAATGAGGTCATTACTACTCAAATAATTTCTATTACTGTCAAGATTAGTTCATGATGATCACTATGCAAAATTTGAAAATAATTCAAATAGTTCAACTCGGCCAGGTGTCATTCTGTATCCCTTGGGCAATTTAAGTTGTATGAATTTGTGGAAAATAAACTCAAGGGTCAGATTTTCAGAAAATGTACAATTGGCAGCTGTATACATTTCGTAACTTCTGCTAAATTAGGCGGCAATGTGGTTAATACTAGGTAAATTCCACTATATTCAGCATTGCATTGCTTCTAGCAATCTGTTTGGTTAGGTTGAACTGCTTTTATTTTCGTGGAACTAAAAAGTGAAATTAAATGGATTTGACCACATGTAATATTGGCAGTCATGAATGCCTTGTACTTACACATCTTTATTTCCCTGTGCCCTTTTATCAATATCTTCCAGTGTGTCAGGTAGTGGGTGTCCTTTGGTTTCTGGTAGCAGGAAATTCAACGCTGCTGCCATAATGGCCAGTGAACCAAACAGTACCGAAGGCAAAGGAAGCCAGATTGCTTGCTAAAGAAAGTAAGCATTTACTAAGTTATTCTCCATCAAGACATTAGCAACATGCTAAAGAAAGTTAGCAGGGCAAAATGATTCTCATCTATCAATCGATTTAGTTTTACACTCAAACCTATGCCCCTCATATCTCCGACCACCTTGCTTTCATTGTAAATATAAATCTATCCATTAGAGGAAAATCTTTTTAATTAGCAAGAAGAATATTACAAAATATAAACAGACTACCCACTCTTAGTTTATACGTCTCAGATTAAGGCAATACTAACCAGAGGTGCCCCCATGAAGGGACTACCCATTGATCCTGCTTTAGACAGTGTATCAGAGAAGCCAAAGGCATGTTGGCGCAGGGTTGTTGGATAGATTTCAGCTGTATAGACAGGGACAACAGCATAAGCAGCTGCCACAGCACCTTTACCAACCACAGACAATGCTGTGACGAGCCAGCTGTGATCTGTGAAGGAATCAATGATTTAGATAATGTTGAGGAATAGCATGCTGTTTTCAATATAAATTGGGTTGGGTTGGGTAAGAAATTAAGTTGGGTAAAAAATTAATCAAAGCAACACACAGAGTAGTATGTTTCAATGCCAGAACTGAACCAAGTAGAAGAGGGCTGTGTAAGCGTTTATTCTTTTAAATACTAGACAGATTAATACACAAATTGCACAGGGCCTGGGCCGACTGGCTTATCCTGAATGGACCTTGATAGATGGAGGATCCAATCAGCCACAGGTTAACAATAATTAATAATTTGGATACGAGGCCAGAGTGATTAGTATCTTGCCTGGCCAATCCCAATCAACACCTTGTCCCAGTCACTCAGCTATCTCCCTTCCCCTCTACCTTCCGCTCTAATCAGTTCCCCCTGCCCCTTGCCGACCTGCTGGCCATTCCCTTCCCACTCCCTCCCACATGATAAGAATCATAATCACAGTGATTGTAACCAGGGTAGGTTTTTTTAAGGATGAAAGAAGTTCATGAGTTTGTGGCAGGAAGAAAGGTGGTTAGGCCCCGAGCCGGTAGGCGGCGTGGCAGATGCGTTTCTGAATAAAACCTTAAATAAAGATTCAAGGTAAATCAAAGATCAGCCTCGAATTTTACAATATTATATCCTTTAACTTTAGCTGAGAGGAAATTATTTAAGTATTAGTTAATGGGGTAAGAGGCTAGATGTTGATTGTCTGGAGTTATTCTTCCTGAGACAAAGCCTGTACCAATCACAGGCAATGCTGTGATGAGAGATCTGTTGAGATCGGTTGAGATCTGTCGAGGAAACAATGATTTAGATAATATGGTATGGATTATTACCCTCCTTACACATTAGCTGTGAGGAGATTATAATGATACACTTCTGAGGGTAATTATATGAGTCAACTTGATTGATGTGTTGGACCCTGTATATTTGGAGCACCGCCTCACTTGGGCTTTGATCACTGAACCGACAACACCTCAAGAACAACAAAAAATTTCTAATGTAATCCAGGAGAAAATAATTGGGTTTTTTAAAAAAAAAAACTCTGACACTCTTTGGCCTCAAATATAATATATCTGGGAGCTTTATGTTCTTTTTTTTTCATTTCAATAAAGACTAATAATTTATTTCATAAATTCAATTAAAAGACGCTATATCAGCCATGGATTTTTTCAAGTGTTGCCTTGCATTGTGTGTTGTTGTGTCTATTATTATATGTGCATATATCTTGAGAGTTCCAATAAGTGATTAAGATATATTTATTGTAGGTCCTACATTTACACAGTTGCTCACAGTTGCTCACAGTTGCTCACAGTTGCTCACAGTTGCTCACAGTTGCTCACAGTTGCTCACAGTTGCTCACAGTTGCTCACAGTTGCTCACAGTTGCTCACAGTTGCTCACAGTTGCTCACAGTTGCTCACAGTTGCTCACAGTTGCTCACAGTTGCTCACAGTTGCTCACAGTTGCTCACAGTTGCTCACAGTTGCTCACAGTTGCTCACAGTTGCTCACAGTTGCTCACAGTTGCTCACAGTTGCTCACAGTTGCTCACAGTTGCTCACAGTTGCTCACAGTTGCTCACAGTTGCTCACAGTTGCTCACAGTTGCTCACAGTTGCTCACAGTTGCTCACAGTTGCTCACAGTTGCTCACAGTTGCTCACAGTTGCTCACAGTTGCTCACAGTTGCTCACAGTTGCTCACAGTTGCTCACAGTTGCTCACAGTTGCTCACAGTTGCTCACAGTTGCTCACAGTTGCTCACAGTTGCTCACAGTTGCTCACAGTTGCTCACAGTTGCTCACAGTTGCTCACAGTTGCTCACAGTTATATATATATAAGTGTTTTTATTTCTCAATCATCAATACAGTTACATTAATAATGTGAAAAAGGTCCGTCTCTCTCTTTGCAGTACATAGCTCTTCCGAAAGTGCCTTAGATTGTTATTATTCTTTTTTCCTCTTTCCAATAAGATACTTATTAAATTAAGTACTTATAACTTGTTGTTAATTTTCTTTTTCGATGTATCTATTCTCTACACTTATTTATACAACAATTGAACTATTCTTAATTCTTAATAACATATTATACGTTTAACACAGTTTAAACGTTTTTATACAACTCCTCTTTTTTAACCTGTAACTAAAGAGTTACTACTCTACATATATCTGTTTAATGCATCTCAGTAACTTATACGTTACTTTTACAATATGTTTTGTATCACTTTACCTATCCATACAAGTCTTACATGCCTGATTAAGTTCAATTTGTTATTATTAATGATTTAATATAAAATCATTAATAATTTACAGGATTTTAATTTAAAAATATTTTTATATCATTTTAACCATATAAATATGATCAAATAACATGTTATACATTTCTTTATTTTATTCCTGTTTTAAATAATCATTTTTCAAGTATAACCTGAAATTTATCAAATCATCCACTCTATGAGTGTCATAAAATACATTCTTATCTGAGTTCCATAACATTGGAGCTCTATATAAACAGGATCTTTTAATCCTCTCAGTGTGAGGGGTTAAAATCTTTAAAATACTCTTTCTTTTATCTTTGTTTGATCTTAAATTAGGTTTTGCAGTTTCAATGTTTTCTACTGACAATGAGAGTTTGTATGCCATCTCTAATAGATGTATCTCTCTTCTTTTTTCCAGAGGTGGAATACCCAATTTCTTTGATATTTCAAGTACATTAGTCTTTTTACTCAAATATTTAGCTCTTCTTATATAATTATTCTGTATCACCTGTAGCTTTTTTAATAAAGCAGTATTACTTGTACCATTATAAATGGTATCGCCAAAATCCATGTGTAGAAGAATCATCACTTTGTACAAATTTAAAAACATTTTTTCAGTAAATATATGTCTGGATTTAGAAATAATTCTACTTTGATTTTGTATCACATTTATCTTATTTTTAAGATGAGATTGAAAATTCAGTTTAGAATCGATTCTCAATCCTAAATAAGTATATTCATCTGTATGATCAATTTTCTGGGTACCAACTTTATATACATTTAGTTTTTGTGATTTTTTAACATTCCCAGAATTTATCTTCAGCATTTTACATTTCTCTATATTCAAAGAAATCTTGTTTACTTTACACCAAGAATTAATATTATTAAGATCTGATTGTAAATTTTCTCCTAATTCACTGTATTGTTTATGACATTTATATAATACTGTATCATCAGCAAACATTTGAATGCTTGAATTCTCAGTACATCTATATATATCATTCACATAAATACTAAACATGAGAGGACCTAAAGAAGTTCCTTGAGGAACACCACAGTTTACTTCTCTTATGTCAGATATAACATTGTTGACAAGAACTCTCTGCTTTCTATTATATAAATAATTTTTAAACCAATTTATAGATTCATTTTTTATGCCATACCTTTCTAATTTCTCAATAAGAATACTATGGTTCACCGTATCAAAGGCCTTTTTGAAATCCAAAAAGGCCATTTCTATATACTGGTTACTATTTATTGCTTGATAAATATCATTAAACATATTCTGGTGTGCATCTGATATTGATAATCCATTTCTAAATCCATATTGTTTTTTATATAATAATTGATTTTCTTCAAAGTACTGATATAATTGAAGATGTATACATTTCTCTAAAATCTTAGCAGGTAATACAATAACCGATATTGGTCTATAATTAGAAGCTATATCTTTAGGTCCCTTTTTATAAAGAGGTGTTATCGTAGCCTCTTTAAAAAAATCCGGAATTATACCTGTGTTAATAGACTTATTAAATATATATGCTAATTCATTAGCCACAGCAATAAGACAATATTTAAGTATTGAAGTCGGCATAAATGGAATACCTGAAGACTTCGAATTACTAGATTTACTTAGAAAATATGCTATTGTTGAAGGACAAATTTTTTCAAATTTGAATTCAACACCATCAGATATATTAACAGATTTACTACAACCATATTCTTTTAATTCTTCGTCATTTGGTTTATCAATGTTCATTGCTAAAGACTGCCCTACAGAAGCAAAAAAGTCATTCAGAATTTGTGGAGTTTCTTTTTCGTCATATATCGATTTATCATTATTAGATTTACTTTCATTATTTTTCAATCGAATAATGTTATGAGATTTAGTTTTTTGGGGATTGATAATAGGCTGTAAAGTTTCCCATAATTTCTTAGGGTCCTTATAATTCTCATTTATTTGATTTTTAGTGTATTCATTTTTCGATTTTACTAGAAATGAATTCATTTTATTCCTTATTTTCTTTGCCAAATCCCAATCTTCTCCTTTTCCTGACTTTTTTGCCTTTACAAAAGCTTCATCTCTTTCTTTCGATAATCTAATAAGATCATCTTGATACCATGGGGGTTTAGCTTTCACTCCATTGAATTGTTTTATAGGACACATTCTATCTAAGAACTTGTTTATACGATTAAATATAATATTCCATGCCTCATTTACATCAGTTTCTTCCTTATATAGATCATCCCATTTTTCATTTCTGAGGATTTCCTGTAAAATTTTTATATCCAAGTTTTTTGTATTTCTCGCCTTAAAGGAAACTTTTTCATACTGATTTCTCATTTTCTTTTTAACAATAAAAGCAGGTATATGATCGCTAGAATTGTCATTTATTGTACCACAGTTCATAATATGATTACTATTTGTATATATATGATCTAATATCGTCGCAGATTTTTTTGATGATCTAGTATCATCTTCAATATATTGATTTAAGTTGTTTCCCAAAAAGATATTGAAAAACTCTGTGAACTTGGATAAATTAACTTCACTAGCTTTTTTATAATCTATATTGAAATCACCCATGACATAAATTTCTCCATCTTTTTTAAGTTCAGATATTATATGTTTTAAATGTTCATTAGCATTCTCCATCTCTCCATTCGGTGGTCTGTATACATTAACCACAGTAATCGACTTTAAATGACCCTTTTTACAAGAGATAATTTGTACCTCTAAATCTTTATTTGATAAATTAAGATTTTTATACAAGAGTGCATCAACTACCCATTCATTATTTATATACATTAATAATCCTCCACCTTTCTTTCCTGTTTTTCTATCATTTCTCCACATTTCATACCCCCTCATTGATATTTGATTATCACATACATTTTCATTTAGCCATGTTTCTTGTATGGCCAACATATCCACCTTTGAATTTAAAAGAATATTATGTACATTAGAAATTTTATTAACTATACTCCTCACATTCCATGTAACAAGTTTAACCCCTTTTATATCTCTCAATGTATTAACATCTATTAAACTTCGATTAATATCTTTGTTATTCCCCATTAATATGTTTCTTTCTTTTTAAACATTTCTTCCTCTTATACGAGGTATCCAATGTACGATATATTTGTACATGGATTCTATTTGTGATATAATATCGGATCATAGATATGATCCTAATTATTGCAATAAGATGCAAAAATACAATCATCTTCTTATCTAGGTACAACCACTAACCCACAATATTTACAGTAATAACCAACTATTACTTTCAACTACAACTATAATATTCTTGTCATCAAAATATTATTATCGTTACAATGTCATCTTTAAGTCATAAACCTCTGTCGTATGACTCTTTAGTATCTTCATAAATAAGCTTTAATCACCACAGAGTTGACTTTCTTTTTTTTTTAAAAATATTATTTGTTTTTCTTTGTCACTATATTTCAATACCATATTTCATTTCAAGACCAGTTGATACTAAACATAAAAGATCATTCCCATATATCTCTATATTTATAATCAACATACACAAATTCACCTTTTTGTTACACATATCCATTCAATATGACCACCTTTCATTAACATCAAATCAACAAATTTCAATTTCAATATTCCCTATTGAATAATATAGATCAAATATTATAGGTTTAGTTTTTAGTCAATGTCAATGTTCTCTCGAAGTAGGTGCTCCTGGAATGAGCTCATTTTCTTCTGATATAATATTCATATGAAATTATATTCCTGGCAGTTTATTTCTATATTATTATATGATTATATCAAAGTCTCCTTGATATAATATGTTCATCGGTATGTAAACCTTTAACTATTGAAGAAGAAGAAGGTTTTTTGACGTCTTGATTATATTCAAGTAATCTCATTGATATTTTGGAACCGATAATGCTCATAGAAAATCAGTACCTCATCAATACAGTTTCATATTGTAATATAGTAAAGTGAATAACTCAGAGAAATCCTGCCACATTCTGAAAACGCTAGCGATCATCCCCAAAGTTATCACCCACTTACTTTACGATGTATTACTCAATATCGTCATATACGACTTGTGGATCTGGATACATATTTTCTCCTTCAATTCATCTCCAATATGGCAACCATCCTCCGATAGTTGCTGATAGAATGTGGTATACCTCGAACCTGGATCTTCCTTCTTCTTTCTGGAGGGCTTTCTCCTATGTACAAATTGCGCAATATGTGTAGATGGTATGCCAGCATTATTATTGAATTCCCTAGACACGGAATTATAAAGAAACACACGGTTATTCAGTTCTTTCTGAATGTAGAAAGGATATTGTGTAGAATAAACACCTTGTAACTCTCCTAGATAAGAGTTATACTTATTAATATCTATGCCCATGGTTGTAGATATAGACACTAATGGTACTGGCGTATTAGGTGGTAATGCTTCGGTTAACAAAGATCTGACTTCTGTTAACTCCGCTCGAATATCATTTTCAAACAATATGATATTTTCATGCTTCAGAGAAATTTGGCATTGCTTATTATTTTTGTTCCTGGTGGTAATAGAACAAATTCCTGCTGCGATTATAATAATTCTAGGTCTTACTAGATGCAATGTTCTCCTTGCTTCTGTTGCCAATCTAAGTGGGCTGGCGCCACCTGTCATTACCATTTTTAACCGTACGTTCGGGAATTTTCTATGCAATATCTGATATAAGTTCCTCCCTCGAGAGTCCATGAGGACCAAAAGATCTGTCATTATTATTAGAACAGTTACTTTGACTTTGTTTTAAAGTATTTCAGAAGTTTCGCCTTCACATTGGACAGAATGATACCAAACCTGTTGGATCCTCGCAATGATTTCGGGTCGATCACTCTTCTGACTCCATCTTGAATTTGCACGCCTGGATTCTGGCAACCCACACCCCACTTATGGGATGTCGTAAACTCGTAGTATTTGTCGATTCCATCATTTAGGAATATATTTCTTAATCTTCCACTTTGAGCGAATTTATTAAACACAATCGATTCCAGAAGTTTTTCTTCTCCCTTCTTCCAATCTTGATTAGTTTCAATTTTATCACCTAGTCTCTTTACGTCAACTGGTCTCGCTATCTTGCTCATGGCCGCCGCCATTTTCTGTTTACCGTTACGTTCGGCTTTTAGACTCTGGAAACAGTGCTCTACATTGGCATATATTTTTTCTCCGTATGAAAAGGCTGAAGGAAAGAAATTTGATAAATAACTATGTTCACCGGAAAATCCTCTTCCCTTCTCTCCTACCGGGACATGTTTTACATTTTCAGGTCGACAACCAATAGGCAATTTGTGTAGATCATCGTTCGAGAAAGATCCATCCCCGATTCTAAGGTGATTTACTACTAGCTCGACTGGTTTGTTGTTCTGTCGTAGCAACTCATAGCAACCATGTAAAATGCCATATTCTTGATCTTTTAATTCTGACCCTTTTCTATTAAACCATACGTTCTGGTACCTTTGATTTTTCCTTATCTCTCTAACCTTATTTAGCACTTGTTTCTTTCTCTCGCTAGAATCAAATTCAATGAAAATCGCATGTTTTGTATGAATTCTTGGAATACCTATCCTGTAGGCTTTCACTATGTGGTCCATACCGATGTTTTCATACGAGTACGATAATATCGTGAGCATAAGTTCGTTTGTTGATTCTATGTATTGTACAGATCCAATATCTTCATTCTTCATGCCTTCAATTTTTGGTTTTCCATCATTTCCCATCCAAGATTCTGGTACTTCTTCCACAATTAGAAAATTTGTGGAATCTTCAAGGGATGGAGCAAGCCAGTTCTTTTTTTCCTTATCATTTTTGATCAATTTAGCTTGTAAATCCTTGATTGCATCTGCCAAAGATTCTTCTTTCTCAGCTAGCTCTTTCATTTTGTCTTCTGTCTCCGAATAATCAAAAACATGGGAAGCTGCAATGTTTTCCACCTCAGTCGAGATTTTGTTGTTTAAAACCTCTACTTTTCTATTTAATTCTCCCTGGAGATCTCCGATCATGTTTTCAATTTTCTTTACTTTTGCATCCCAGTCTTTTCCTTCATGACTTTCACCTAATTTCAAACCAGGTTGTGCAAATTGTTTATGGAATAATTTACTTTCAATCTCCGAAACTCTCTTTGCTAGAGAATTAATACCTCACAGTTACTCACAGTTGCTCACAGTTGCTCACAGTTGCTCACAGTTATCTGAGAATTTTCAATTAATGTCTGCTTACATTTTTAGGGCCTATAATAAGTATAGAATGGAACTCGCCACTTGTAATAAACATAGTAATAAATTTTGTATTATAGAGGGGGTGTCATATCAGTCTATCATGCATCTGGGGAAGGGGGAGCCACGAGTTCCCTCAGGATGAGTGCTGCCCCTCTGGACCTGTACTGGAGTAATAAAATCACTTCGAGTAAGGAATAACTACAGGCTTGTCATACTTTCTTAGTCTCTGTTTATCTTACTCATTATATTCTTCATAACATATCTTATCATATGTGTATTCATCATAACTAGTTGATAAGATAGACACAAGGACTTATCAGGGGGCCCATTCTGTTCTCTCTATTTATTGTTTTGGTGTCATCTTATTGTATGTCGCATTTACTTCAATACCGCTTTGGATCATGTTTATTCAGGATAAAATCATTAATAAAAAATGTTACCTTGTGATGATAAAAAAGGCATGGTACCAAAACTTGTCACAGCGCTGAGTATGAGTAGGCCTGCAAGACTCCATCTACGTCCTACATAAACCATGACTAGCATACCCAGAAATTGTGCTGGTATCTCCATCAAACCCAGGAGAAAACTATTCAGGTAAATATTACCAACCAGATCCCCAACATTGAGTCCTATGGCCCAATATATGACAGATATCACAGTCCTGTTTGAAGGGGAAGCAATTGTTAATTGATAGGATAAAGGATAGGATTTGAGCACAATTGTGCTCAAATCCTATCCTTTATCCTAGATATCATTATAGATGCATTATAATTTAACCTACTGATGAACACTATAAAGTCTAATTCTGTGTGATAAGAATGACTGATCATCATACCATTGATATAATGATATCAGAAGATATCTCCTCAATAAAGGATGCCTCACCAGCCAAGTGGTTTCTAACTTGGATACAGAGCCTTGAGCATGAACTGAAAGAAGAGAATGCATAATATATATTACATTGAGAAATGTGATCCTAGAGACTGGAAATGCTGCCAGATATGCATGGTCATAATAATACTAAAATGTACAAATTAGAATATCATAAATACAGGGAGGTATAAACAGAGGGGTTGGTCTTTGAGAAGATGTGTGTCCACCAAATAGTTGGCAGTACTGTCAGTACTTGCTTAAAAAGGATAATCAAAGCTATCTGGGCTATAGGTGGTACTAGTGCCGACAACAGTACTGCATCACCTGGCATGCAGTGGCTAGACCAAACGGTGCCATGCATATTTTATATGCTAGCATATCACTCAATCTTTTGGCCACGCCCCCAGCTCAACAAGGACTACCTTACTTGACAAAACCTCTCCCGATCTCGTAATTACACATGATTAGCCATTCCACAGGAGCAAAGAGCTACAGCTTTGTCATTCTTATTCTGTTTTGTGGATAAAACATCCAGGTCAACATGGTCTTACTTGTACTTCAACTGCACATCAGGCCAGTCTAGAAGGCCTATTCACCTAACGTTGTGCTTTCAAAGTTTACTTGCTAAGATCACACCAGCTCCGCACACCAACACACTCCAAAACAAGGCCCATGCAATGATGTCATAGCAGCGGGGATTCCACACAGCAACTCAATGCTAGCTTACAACCCTCCCCATGGCCATACAGGCTAACACATGTTCCATTTTTCGCGCAGCGTGCCATGTAGACGTTATAACCGTCTACATGGCTGGGACGGCAGGTGGGTGAGAACTGTTTTTGGTGTAGGAGAAGGGATGCAATTTTTTAAATTGCCTAAAGTTTCATTATCTGCTCAATATTATGATATCCTAGTTAATTTAAGAGTTCTATAGGGGCTTCAAGCTATTAGGGCGAGCCACCACTCATGCATGTCCTACGTGAATTAGTGTGCCATGGCTACTCCCTCTGTACATACCTCCCTTATTTAGAGGATTGGTGAAGTGGAATATTGCACATGTTCAGGCAAATTGACCCATATAAGTTATCTTTGCAAATTGTGGTACACACTGTGTGTAGATAATTGAGATATTGGCTGTTACAATGCTACAAAAATATCCGTATCATTATTACCTCCTTTTGTTAGGCTCTCAATGATGTCATCGGGCAATGTTTGTTTATTCTTGGCAGCCATATGCCTAAGAATGTTGTGAGCCTTTTGTGTCTTGTTGACTGAGATTAACCATCGTGGTGATTCTGGCACCCACCTGAAGAATGCCACAATTTCACTCATTTATTAACCTTCATCAGAGCACAAGAGTGTACTTGTATGAAACCACATCCAATAAAATCCTGGGATGATAAATCAAAGAAATAAGTTGTGTTTCTCTCCTGTCAATACTGTGAGTATACTTTCTTCAGATTTGACTTCAAATTTTAATATCATAAGGATCTAAAACAGATTTTTTTAGAGGCATCATTTAAGAAGACTATCAAAGAAGAAGACTATCAAATGTTACCCACAAAGCACATGCTACAGCCCCAATATGGGGCACAGACAAGGCAAAGAGGAACCATCTGAAATGTCTAATGGCTTGAGCTATCCATGGAACCAACACATAGCCAAAACCAAAGAAACTGCTGATGAATGTCCCAGCAACAGGCCTGTACTTGGGTCCAACTATTTCCATGGCTGTAAATGATGTAGAAGTATAGTCTTTTAAATGTATTTCCTTGAGACATCAGTTGTGAAACACCAAATTAATTTGATGAAATTAACTTGTATGAAGAAAAAGTTGACACCAGATTCTTTAATTTGAGCAACAATATTGGGATTTTTATCAAATGAAATTTGATGATCTGTTGGAAATAAAGGAAATTATTTGAAATGATATTTGTTATTTTATATTGAGTAGAGGGAGGAAGAAGCATTAGGCTGATTTAGCAACCACAATGCACCAACGCAACACTAACGCATCCCTGAGCTACTTGCGATGTGGTGGTACATAAGTTCTGGTACAAGTCATTTAGTTTTAGCTGATGCATGAACGCAACCATACACAACAGGAACATTCCCGAGGAAATATGGGATAGGGGAGGGTTGATTTCTAAGTGGCTGAAAGGCCCACAATCTTATTAAATTGTGAATAGCATCACACATGGATAACAAGAAAACTACTTTACGAACATTTGTACATAAAAATAAGATTACAATTGATCATTATTTCAATTGATGATTATATACAAGAAATGCCAAGGGAAACTAGGCAAGCAGAAGGGATAAACATGATCATTCCGCAACCCAAAACTGCGAAATTAAGAAGTAGCCCAATGTACATGGGTATATTGCGTAGATAATATTGTTTAAATCTGTTTTTATGACGAATGAGACATATCACTGTGTGAGAATTCAGTCAATAAAATTTATTAAAAAAAAAAAATGGACATATGTTGAGATTGCGTAGGATAGGTAGGATTGCTCAGAATAGCACACTGAGTGATGACGTGGTCCTCATAAAGCATACATTAGGGTTAGCATTGGCAATTTTTTAGCACTAACATAATTGCTTTGGTTACGTCATTATCCTGCCATTATCATTTGCCATTTTGATGTTCCTGGGTTTCATAGATGCTCTATAATAAATAATAATATAATATAATAAACATATACTTCATAATGTGTTGCTTTTGGCTGTCAAAAATTCCAACTGTTTATGTCATATTAGGTGATATTAGCTTTGAGATGATATTAGTAAAGTAGGATCACACATAATGTATGAACTTACCCAGGACCATTCCAGAGTGCATGGCTGCCATACAACAGAGACCAACCAAACATCTAAATACCAAGTACAATGGAAACCATGGAGAGAAGGCCGCTCCAAAACTGCACGGTATCGATATTGACATGAATATAAGGAGACATGTTTTCCTACCAAACCTAGAACAGTCATACAGAATGATTTCTATATGGATCTATTGGGGTTATTTTAGAGGATTAGTGAAGGCTAATTTGCACCTTTTCGTTGAAGATTAAACATTTCTCCTTACTTGTCTGCAATGGGACCACCGATGAGAGAGCCTAGCATAAGGCCTGCAAGATATGTGGTGCGCGTCAGGCCCACCAACCAGCTATCCACACAGACCAGTTGCCACTGTTAAACATGAATTTTTCTCTCACATATGGGTACAGATTTGAAAGATACACCCAAAGCTTTTCTGGGGCCCAGCAAATAACAGGATAGCTTCCAGTCTGCAGAAGCCTTTGGTGGCAACAATTGATATATCCTTCAGCTACATAAGTAATACACAGATTATCAATAGGTTGGTATATCCCTGAGAAAGTAAGAGTCAACTCTGTTGTCTATCAAGGATGAGTGTTTATTAATAGAACAGCTGAGGTGCTCCTAGTGGTGGGGAGAGCACCCACACAATCCACTCCAATAGCGAGTGAGAAAAGTGAGAAAAGCAAACTAACCTTGTCACATATGTCTCAATTCCGACGGACTACTACAATGATGTTTATTCACTTGCATTGAAAGTAATTTACTCATCATATTTCAAACAACAATTACTTTTCCAACAATTCCCCAACTTTGTATAATCAGTAGTTATTGTGGCTCACCTCTGTAATGATGGTTGATCTGAACTCTGACGTATTGTGCTTCCAAGTGTCACAGTTTAAAGTGGGAGATGACACCACTTGACTCCTATTCAACCACTGTAGTTTGTCGTCTGTCATATTATCCCAGGGGTAGTCATACATACTACAACTGAAGTCATAACAAGGCAGATTGTTACTAGATTAACTTCTCAGCCTATCAAATAATTAACTATTATATTTCTGAAAATGGAAATGTAGAGTAATTATCTATCCTCTAGTGCTTACCTCTGATACTTGTTCCTTGTTGCATCCCAGGGGATTGATAAGTCTTTTTGTCTTTCTTCTGACAGGTTGGAGTGTGAAAGTCGGTCTATGCTGCACCAGTGATCTTGTTCCATTCCCGTGAAGGGAGAGGAGAAATTGTGAAGGGCCTGAACAAAGATGAATGTACCCGCACAGCAGAACACCATTGCCTGATATCTGTAAAATTATGGTATGGTATTGGGGAAGATTGCGTTTTATGAACATGCCATTTCATCTCCTGATGTTAACTTAAGCATCTCATGCTTATTTACTGAATTTTATATCTTAGTTGGGTCATCTGGAGCACTTCTGTGACTGTTGAGAGTATAGGTCCGTTTCTCAATGAATTTAGCATCTTTGAAGGCTAAATAAAAACTTCAGTAGAGTGCCGCAACTTCAAAATGGCCACCCTTGACCAATCGTAGAACAATTTTTTTAATGGTTTGGCCTACAATACAAGTCAATAAAAAAAATTATATGGTTACTAGGGTCTTAGGGGTCAAGGAATTCATATTTGACATTAGTTTGACGATTTGACCTTGATTTGACCTTGAAATCCAAAATGGCCGCCCTGGACCATTCCGAGAATTATTTTTTTCAAGCCTACAAGGTTTAGCCTACAAGGTTTAGCCTACACTACTCGTCAAAACATAGTTATTACGGTTTGGGGGGGTCAGGGAATTCATATTTGGCATGAGTTTGATGGTTTGACCTTGATTTAAACTTGAAATCCAAGATAGCCGCTGACTTTCAGCTCACTCACTAACTTCCTGACAGCATGGTTATGCACCCACTTTCACTTCTAAATCCATACATTCTTGGTAAAAAAACTTGCTTGTACCATTTATATGAAAGCTTGGGTCTTTCTCAGTTCAGTGACCCTGTCGAAAAGTGACCTATGGGCAATCGAAAAGTGACGCACCCCATTGAAAAATATATCAAGGACCTTTCTTATTTGAATATGATATTAGCTATTAACAGACACTGGTGCCATGAAAAGTGGAGATAGGTATAGAAAATTATACATTTCCTGAGAGAAGAATTTGTTTTCTTCCTAATGAAACTAAAAATAAAAAGAATGACTGACACGGTGAACGATGTAATGAAGGAATAAATGTATGGTTTTATCTAATTGTATATCCCCAGAAAATCAAACCTATACATATTGTATGTGGTGGATTCCAGAAATTTAATTGAAATTTTGAGGTTTTTCTCGGTATTTTTGTACGTCATATTTTTGTCAACTGTGGTTGACGAATGACATATGTATTCCTAAGGACATGTACCTTATTCCTAATTATTCAAGATTTTAAGATTATATGAATATTATTTCTACTGATTTTCTTAATCGTTGCTAGTACACTATTGTAATTTATACTTGGCTTTTAAATTGTAGCTGTAATAATCCTCTTTTCGGCGAAATGATATAATATGTATACATCATGTATGACAGAATATCATTGCAATGGAGGGTCAATTGTCGATGGTAAATGTACAAGATGATACCATATGTATACATCATGTATGAGAGAATACTATTATACCAATTGTATGATTCAATGATACCAAAGAAGAAGGGGGTCAGTTTTCAATGGTATACATACCATATGTATAAACTTGGTCGCGCAAAAGCAGCGACACCTATATTTCACACTTTTCTAAGCTGTCATTATCTAGCCCTATCAGACCTACGTATTGCATTTATGCACTCCTGTGATATGTACCGACGTATTGCATCTATGCACTCCCTATGCAGAGACCGCCGTATTTCATTTATGCACTCCCTATGACGGTGCCGACATATTGCATACATGCACTCCCTAGGCAAATGCCAGCGTATTGCATAAATGCATGATGAACACATGACTCAATTTAGAGGGTCTTTTTTCAAACTATTTTTTGATAATTTTAAAATTTTGGTCGGTTTTAGGAGATATGAGGCTGTATAAATGCATATTTATATACAAAAGCGGCCAAAAATATAACTCTAAATGTAAGAAATTTAGCGCGAGCGCGGGACAAGTATGAAATGTATCAAAATTGTAGCAGATGACACTTGTGCGCTACTCGCAGCATGCAGAGGTAGATGCTTTCTCCACATTGTTTATAACTCTCTGCTGAGAGGGAACAGAACCATCTCTCATTAAGTGAATTTGAAAATCAACATATTCCCTATATAGAATCCATTTTTCAAGTTCAGATTGATTATATAGTGAAGGAAATACTGCGGAAGATGAGAGAAATATTCTGCGGTCCATTAGCCAAGTTCACAACGGTAACGTTACAAACAAGGCTGCACGGTCCAGTGCATGTCCCATGTCTAGGGACTGTTCATTGTGTAGGCCTAACTACTGAAGGAGGGCAGGGGGAGTGGAGAGCATTTGGAAAAAAAATAGAATATAATCTCCCTCACACACGGCCCAAAGAATATAAAAATGAGTGACTTTTGTTGCGTCCCAGAGTTGTCATCTGTGCGATTTATGCAATATTACAGACTTTTCCTCTTTTTTTTCACATATTACGCATAACCAAAATATATTACTAAGACACCTTTTCCTATTACCAAACAAAAAGATTCATGGCAACGAATATTTCTTCATTACAGAGATCTTTTCACCCATGACAAGGAGTCTTTTTACT
Source organism: Sthenelais limicola (assembly GCA_942159475.1). Lineage (NCBI taxonomy): Eukaryota > Metazoa > Annelida > Polychaeta > Phyllodocida > Sigalionidae > Sthenelais > Sthenelais limicola. Next base: position 116,504,872 of record OW804097.1, on the reverse strand, counting down.
ATGACGACTCCCCAATTACCCATGACATGTGCCATCTGCTGCTATGGCACATCGCACAAGGAGATGACAGTGATCACAAGGGGATGGCAGTGATCGGACTTCTGACTTTTGGGTTTCTTTCTTTCTGTCATGTCTGTATCTAACTCACTGATGATCCCACAAGTCTGCAAACTTAGTTCTACACTGACCTAGATTCGAGGTTGAGGGTGGTCAGGCACACACAGGAGTAGTGTGGACCATTCATTTTGTGTGGAATGGGGAGATGCAGTTCTAATGGTTAGATAAGGGGTGGGGATGGGATGGGGTTATGAGGTATGATTTTGTACTCTTTATAATATATTTGTACTCTTTATTTAATATAATATATTTGTTGTAATTAACTAATGCCATCTTTAAGAGGCAAGTAGCCTATGCTATATATAAACTTAGTCCATAATATTAGCCCTCCCCTCCCTATACACGATGACCAGCATGCAGCAGACCTGGCATAGGAATACATTGAAGTACATTAGGGTGAAAAGGAATGACATCAGATGGTGGCTAAGTGCACATTTCTGTGAGAAAAAGAAAATCCGAAATCCAAGAAAGTTTCTATTCGGATATTAAGATATTCATAAGCCATGTTGATTATGTCTTAGGATATCTTAGAAAAGGAAAATGATATTCAAAAAAGAAAAGTGTTGGATTTGTTGGATATTTACTATGACACATTTTTATCCTGACAGTTTGGGGACAAAACAACTTTTACTGACTAATTCCCCCAGCTTTTTACTGACTTTTTACTGAACATATAAACTCATGTTATCTGGTTAATAAAGGCCCAATGTTTGAATCCTCAGTCTGGGACGTAACACATTTTCCCCTGGCTATTTACAAATGTGTTTGAATTAAAAAACTATGAGAGTTTCCATTGTTAGTTTTGTGTTATAAGCTAATCATTTCCTGTTGCAATTTATATAGGATAATGCTGTCTGTGGAAAATTAACAGCCTGTCTGTTAGGCCTACTTGTAGATCTATATGATGTATGGGTATAATTTATGTATTAATGTGTATCTAATATGGGCCTTTACCCTTTTATATTTAATGTCTGCCTCCCCCCCCCCCCCCCGCCAACCATCACCCCATTAATGAACAACCCCCTTGGACTTGGAAGGCTAGTCACAGCACTGTGAGCTAGTTATTCACCCCTATAGTTGGTATGTTGTAAGGAAAGAAATGCTGAATAATAGGCTAATGTGACTATTTTCGCATAACAAAATGTTTCCAGACGCTTGTAAAACCTGGTAGATTAAGCTTGTAAATTAAGTAGAACATGCGGCAATCAGTGCAAGACAAGCATCAATGTCTACCAATGTCTGACTAATCTAATGAATAATGTTTGATACTTAAGTGTAAAGGAAAGGACAACAATATTAGCGATCCGTTACACTGTAAAGTGTATACCAGTATGAACCAACCCAAGGAAGGAGCCATAGAAACTCTAGCTTGTATTCCACATGGATTAATGGATGTTTCTAGGACATTCCCCGGTTAACAATCTCCCCGCCAACAATCTCCCCGCTACATTCTCCCCGATATACTGTAAAATTGACAAGCCTAAATTGTCTAATTTTGAGTTAAAGTTGTCTCATTCAGCCAGACATTCGTCGCGCCCCTACCGGCCAGAAGGCTACCCACACTTTCTTACCGCCACAACGCTCGCGGATTTCTTATCATCCCATAGTCCAAAGGTACAGGTGAGGTCCAGGTCTGACCGTTATCTCAAAGTCGATCACATGGGAAAGGAGGGGAGGGGCTGACCGCCAGGTCAGGGGAGGGGGGGGACACTGATTAAAGAGTAGGAGGGAGAGGGGAGGGGATATAACCCCGTGACCTGGTCACCACCCAAAGAGATTGGTCAGAGTGGCAGTGGTCACTCTGAGCCTCGTTTTAATATTTGTCTGTCATTGTTATCCTGTGGCTGATTGGATCTCTAATCTAACCTGTCAATTAATTGGACCAACGGGACCAAAGCCAATCAGCGCAGGACCAGTGTATTCGTTCTAATCTGTGTAGTATAAGAATAAACAGGAAGATTGGAATCGGCCTCTTGTAAGGCTGGTACTGATTCGAAGCATACATCTCTGTGTGTTGCGTTTGATTAATTTCTCGCCCAACTACTGACCCTGAATTATTACGAAGAATGGCCCGTATTTCTTCATTGGCGACCATGATTAGGGACTAGTTAGTTGGTCAGATCAGTATCCGACCTTGGAAGCAAGCAAAAGGAGTCAGGTGAGTGTGCCTTTTTCAAAACTGCCATTGTATTTATGGGTGTTGTATGTTTGACACTGATTAAAGAGTGGGAGGGAGAGGGGAGGGGAGATAACCCCGTGACCTGGTCACCACCCAAAGAGATTGGTCAGAGTGGCAGTGGTCACTCTGAGCCTCGTTTTAATATTTGTCTGTCATTGTTATCCTGTGGCTGATTGGATCGCTAATCTAACCTGTCAATTAATTGGACCAACGGGACCAAAGCCAATCAGCGCAGGACCAGTGTATTCGTTCTAATCTGTGTAGTATAAGAATAAACAGGAAGATTGGAATCGGCCTCTTGTAAGGCTGGTACTGATTCGAAGCATACATCTCTGTGTGTTGCGTTTGATTAATTTCTCGCCCAACTACTGACCCTGAATTATTACGAAGAATGGCCCGTATTTCTTCAATACATCTTCACGCCTGCCAAACAACCTCCCAACCATCATTTTCCCTGCCAATAAATTTTCCCCGCCAATGAATTTTCCTTGAAATTAAAGTAAAATTGCTTCGATCTGTACACCTTCTACGAAGAAATATGGATCTCTAAATCCAGAAAATATTGTATTCATGTCATAAATAGTACAGGGGAAAGAGTACATATATCTCTTCAAGTTCTGACAGACAACTTCGAAAATTCAGTAGTGCATACTTGACTTTATTTATTCCAACGTTTCAGGCTATAGGGTGCCCTTCATTCGGAAAAGTGAAGAATGATACAAAAGTTTGGGGGTCATATAAAAAAAATGTGCAAAACCGGAAGTTTTTGTTGTGGTCTCCTTGACGATTCTGGTCCTGAACATGCTCATTTCTCTGCGGAGGTCTCTCGGTGAATTTTGGGGGGTCATATTTTAATGAGGGGATGTGGCTATATTTTTTGTTGTCGTTGTATTTTCTTGGGGGTTATTTTATTATATTAAGTAAATACTAGCAAAGACCCGTGCTACGCACGGGATTTGCTAGTGGGACAGTGGGGCCCACATTCTCATCTCTCCTTGTTCCCTCTCCCACCATCTTTCTCTTTCAAGTTGTCTCTATAACTTATTATGTGTATCAACATTTATACCACAAATGGAACCCTTTTTAGATGTTTTTTTGGTCACCCTTGTGTTGTTGTGTTCCCTGTCCCTGTCCCTGTCCTGATCCCTCTCCCGCTCTCATACGTTTTTGCATGATCCCTCATGTACATTTCCTAAGCTGCAGCATGGATTACCATAACTATTTTCGAATCACTTTCATTCCTTTTCTAGACGAAGTATGTATGTTAAGTTAAGTCTTGATGTAAACATTTCAGATAGAAAATTTATGCTGATTTTTGGTGTGGGAGTTAGTATCTACGATCCCTATACATCCATATTAAATTTCATTAAAATTTATGTGGAGCCATATGTGTATAAAATAAAATATTTATCAAGAATTTTCTCATTTTTAGCCAATTTTCTCATAATTAAGTTGTAACATAAAAAATTCGGCCTGAAAATTCATGCTGATTTTTGGTGTGCGAGTTAGTAACTATGACAGCTGTATCCATATAGAATTTCATCAAGATTTATGAAGCCATTTTTGTTCAAATCAAATATTAATCAGGAATTTAATTTTTTTCCCAATTTTTTTCATAAATAAGTTGTAATATAGGAAAATTTAGCCTGGAAAGCTATCCTGATTTTTTGTGTATGAGTTGGAAAATACTGTATCTACATTCATATTAAATTTTAAAAATATTCATCAGACAGTTTTTTTTAAAACGCTGATTGTCATCAGCCAAAGTCAATTTTCCTAGTGCCCCATACTGCCACTAGGGGGCTTCCAGGGGGCTACCTCAGGATCTGAGGAAAAAAACATTATCTGATGATAAGTATATATATATGTTGAATGTCTGGGTGAAATTTGCTGTCTGAATTCATGCCAGAACCATTTTAAACGAATTATGTTAATAAATCACTCAAATGTAGTAAAATTACTCAAATATGATTTATTATTTCTATCTCCATACCGCCATAGCATGAAAACTAGCCTGGTGACCTATGGATTTTTTTCACTCAATAATGATTATTTCATGTCAAGTATCATTGGTAAAAATTTTAGAAAAATTCATCAATAATCAAAATCACTACTGAGTCACCTTAAATGACTTTCTCCAGATTCATGAACTTTAACAAAAACAAAAATGCTCAACATTTACTAACTCAGAATAAAGAACTGTATAACACAACGCCACAAACCTATCACACAAACTTGCTGAATTAGATGATTGACAGAATGGTATGTCATTCATTATCCTTCTCAGTTTTTAAAAAAACGGAGAAGGAAAAAAAGAGGGCAGGGAAAATGCAGGATGGGGTGGGAATTAACCTTGCAATGCAGAAAACAGAAATAGGAGGGGGAAATCTAGGCGGGTAGAATGTTTGCAGGGGGAATGTTGACAGGGGGGAATGTTGGTTGGGGGAATGTTGGCTGGGGGTTAAACGTGATAATGCTTAAAATAGGTAAATGTATTAAATATTTAATCTTTTAATTTTGATATAATTTTCACAAATCATCTTACTAGATTTACTCATTTATGGCTCATAGGATAGAATTTGCTGTGGTTATTCATACAATAACAACCAAGAGGAAATGGCTAATACTCGGTGACTAATGGCCAGTCAAAAAACTCTAGTGAAGTCAGCCAAATTGTTACTTGAGTGTTCACACCAAGCAACTTATACAGTGATACAACTTAGCCTGTATCAAATGTGCATTACATAACTTGAATACGAATCAAATTCAAAATGTTTGATGAATACACAATCTCAATCTAGACTATGACTGGAAGTATCATGGCCAAAACATCAGCTAGTTAGTAAAACTGTTGTATTGTGTAGGTCAAGAGAAGATGTAAGCTAGAGGAAATATATCACCCACCTGGAGAACTGTCCAATGTACTTAAACACTTCATCAAACTCCATGTTTCGCTGAATAATAGGCTAACGTGACTGTTTTGTTCTCAATGAAACTTGTCCAGATACTTGTTAAACCGAGTAACAAAGTAGCTAGTGAACCAAAGAGCACTGAAGGCAAAGGAGGTCAGATTATAAACTTTATTTCCATTGGAGTATACAAATAGCTATCCCAGGTTTCTACATGATCGGTCGGATTTTCAGAAAATGAACAACTGGCAGCCGTATACATTTAGTAAATTCTGCTAAATTAGGCGGCAATTTAGTCAATACTAGGCAAATTCGAGTATATTCAGCATTGCATTGATTCTAGTGATCTGTTTGTTTAGATTGAACTGTATTTAGAACTTTATTTTCATCTAGAATTGGTGAAGGTGAATTGTACATTTTCTGGCGACTTCACCCATCCTACGAAATGGGCCCAGTAAGCTGAAACTATTGTACAAAAATGATTTCCTTTAATCTTTTCCATAGTTAGGGAACATTAAGTAGAGTAATGAAACTTTTTAAATCTAAATTTGCTACTAAATTGATCAAATATTTTTTTTTTCTACATAAAATCAATGACTGGGTTAGGATTTCCTATGTTTTTACGTCACTTTTCACTTTGACATTATATACCAGGCATTTTGGCAATGGGAAATTAGTTTTGGTTTGATAAAGCAATTTATTTAGAAAATAGGAGCAATTCAACATTTGTTTGGCAATTTATGGTACAAGGACTCTCCTATTTTGATATAGGAATTTCGAAATTAAGAACAGCTTCGTTTTTCACCGTTTTCCACCTTTTTTCATCTACCACTGTTCTCTTCATAACCAAGAAATATAAGAAAATACGACTCAGATACACTTGTTATCACCTTAACTTGAAAGAGTCAATTGTTATTTCTGCCAGGGATTATATTTCTTTTTTCTAAACTAGGTTGAAAATATGGGCGACGTGAAAACACTATAGAGCTATTCTCTGAAAAATCTTCATTTTCTGTGATGGAAATGAGAAAAAATGAAATTTAAATTAAATATAAGGTTTCTGGATAATATTTCCTAAAAACTCATATTCTCCTCTATATAATACAGAAAGAAATGACATCCAGAGTCAATTATCTAGGAATCTATGGCCGAAAACGTTCATTTTAAATATTTAAATCAATCAATGTGATGTGTTTCAGGAAAATGAGTCACAAGTCGCAAAATTGATATTTTTCAAAGTGTTTTTTTTATAAGATCTCTTTATTGCAATGTTCTGGTTTTTAATGAGTCTAGCACTCATAGTCAGATGAATCCATGATGACAAATCTCAGGACATTGTATTAATTATATCCTTGCGTTTTGAAGGCATTCATAAGGGTTATATTTAATTACTTTACTGGTAATTATGCATCCAGAAACATTGCAAACTTTTTTTTCTCTCCATGCAAAAGGCATAGTTCTGTTCAGTCCACTCAAAGGACCTGGATGAGTATATATCAGCAGAAAGCTGCCATTGTTGTGGTTCGTTTGGTATATGTTACAACCTTCTGTCTCAAATATCAAGCAAATATCAAGCAAATGTTGCGACTTAAAAACGTGCGACGTAAAAATGTGTGACCTAAACTTGGGTGTTTCCCGACTCTATGCACAAGGCATTTCTGTTCAGACCATTCAAGGGATATGGATTATTTTATATCAGCAGAAAGCTGATATTATTGCGGTTTGTCTGGTACATGTTACAACTTTCAATCTTAAATAGTTTTGCGTTTATCAAGCAAATGCGATGTGCGACGTAAAAAACTGTGACGTAAAAACATACAATGTGCGACGTAAAAACAGGTGTTTTCCCCTTCTACAAACAAGACATATCTGTTCAGACCATTTATATTGCATACACAACAAGAGAATTAGTTGCCCAATATATTCATATTAGTTTTAAATGATTTTTTATAATAGGATTGAAAAGCACAACTAATCAATGTGGCGATGTAAAAACATACATAATTAGCATAAAGATTTTCCCATTGAACTTTTTTAAACAGACATAACATCCTTACTAATGGTCCTATTTGGACTTATTAGGTATCAAATGTTAGGGATGGTTTTATATATATGTCAAATGAGTTTTATTCTTGTGTCATACCACAAGTTCATTGCATGAATATGAGCAACATATGCGATGTAAAAACGGGAAAAAAACATTTTAATTTTGTTTGTGCTATTATATGTTTGAAAAGCAAGTTGGGTTACTGAAATGCATTAAAATTCGAACCTGGTGATTGAGCAAAATTAATCAGATATAAAAAACACAAATTGATGTAAATTTCTGAATCTCCAAGTCCAAAATGTTAAATCATTGACAATTTTCTATGAACATATCGATTTTAAAGGGTTGTAACACATAAGATATCCATCAGCCCTGTAATAATGTATATATCAGAGGAGTTCTCATGCCAAGGGGAATCTGTCACTATCATTTGTTTTAATATCAATGAATATTACACAGAGATATGAGGCGTAGAGGGACCAAAGGGAAAAGGGCCCTGGGCCCATTTGGTAGGAATGGACCATACATTTATACGGTTTTGTTTTGTTTTAGTCCAACGTTGGATGTATATTTCTAAATTTATGTTCTCATCCTTAAATCCTGGCAGGTGTTTTCTGACTAGCAAGGCTTTTATGATGCAAAAATGATAAGAATTTCAGCAAAAATTGTAATGTATGCTAAATGTGGTACGGCCAATAACAACTTTTTTAAAGAATCCAACCAATGTACAACATACAGCAATCAGAGCAAAAAAAGTTCTATATGGCAGCTGTATACATTTAGTAAGTTCTGTTAAAATAGGCTGCAGTTTGGTCAATACTAGGTAAATTCAAGTATATTCGGCATTGCTGTGATTGTACATTTTCTGGCAGCTTCACCCCTATGGTCGGTATGTAGTGAGGAAAGAAATATGAACAATCTTGTATACTGTAAAGTGTATAGCACTATATGGTAAGTATATGGTAAAACAGTTGTATTGTGTAGGTGACCCACCTGGAAAATTGTCCAATGTACTTAATGTAAATAAGTTATATAAATGCACACCCAATATAACCCACCTAATGATTTAATCTCATTACCAATTTAATTGCATAATTAGTTAATTGATTCTTGATGATTTTGACCTTATTACTGATTTGATTGCTTAATTAGTTAATGGATTACGGTTTAAGTCAATTGCTAATTATATTCCTAGATTTGTTTTATTTTACCCCTTTGTTACATTAAACACTTCATCAAACATCATGTTTTGCTGAATGATAGGCTAACGTGACTACATCTCCAAATTACAAGTTCATGAAAATAAAATATCTATTCTTGTACAATGTACACTGCCTCATTTATCTTTTATGGAGGGCTAGGTAGCCTTGCAGTTTTCAATATTGAACTAGGAAGTTGACGTTGGAATTAATAGTGCGATTAGTTGGCTTCTTCATATCCCTATCCCTAATATTGCAATATTAATTCCATTTGATCCAGATTGCCACTGTAGATCAGCAAAAATCAAAATCATAACTATATTCTAGAAAAAGCTATAAATGTATGAAAAACTTGGGAAAATCTTTCTTCATATTCTTTATTTGAATCTTCCATTCTACAGTACTCAGGATAAAGGGAAGAAAACACAGAAAAACATTTTGGGTTGCTTTAGCTGGGAATGCAGCTTTAAGACTCTTTTGTCAACATCCTACAGTTGCCTAGAGACTGTTCATAATTAACCAATGGAGGAGGGAGAGGAGAATTTGTGAAAAATTCTTGCGCAAAACTGTATGACCCCCAACCGTTAATGTCTTGTACAAAATTTCATCACCCGATTTCGACCACACTTTTTTAATACTGACCTTAATCTTTATTATGATGATTGACCACAAAGGAACAATCAGGGATTATTATTATGCTCACTGATTGCCTAAGAGAACACTTGAGTGGTGAGAGCAACTCCATTAGCAAGATGAAGGGACTGGAGATTCTGACTTCCAGATGTGGTTGGATGAACAAAACATTGTCTAAAGGGGGCTGTGTTACTAGAGACATACTGGCAGTTATTTTATTGGGGCAGTGTGTCAGTTAAATCCCACAATAGCCCAGGGAATTAATCTCAGGAATAAGGCCCTCTGCAGAATTTTAGAATTTAGAATTTTTCCATGTGGAAAGCCTCATTGTATTTCTCTGTCCCCAAGTCCTGGGTAAAACCATCACTGGTGAGCTCGGGTATCGGTGTTGGTTCCCTGAAAAGGGAAAAGAAAGTGTTCAAGTAATTTCTATTACTGTTGAATTTAGTTTAGTTTAGTTGAATTTTATGATGATCGCTTTGCAAAATTTGAAAATAATTTCAAATCTGTTGCCACTCTGTATCCGAACAGATTTAGTATGAATTTGGAGAAAATGAATTGAGAATAACATTAAATGGATTTGACCACATGACAGATAATATTGGCAGCCATATGCCTGTACTTACACATCTTTCTTTCCTTGTGCACAAGCCCTTCTGTCAATATCATCCAGTGTGTCAGGCAGCGGGGGTCCTTTGGTTTCTGGTAGCAGGAGATTCAGTGCTGCTGCCACAATGGCCAGTGATCCAAACAGTACTGAAGGCAGAGGAAGCCAGATTGCTTGCTGAAAAAGATACAATTTACTAGACTATTCTTCATCAAAACATTGGCATGCATGCTTAAGAAATTTGAAGAAGATCTTTGAAATGAAGAATATCTGAACATATCTACAGAATACCCTGCCTTAATTTTTAATGTCCCTGATTTAGCCAATACTAACCAGAGGTGCACCCATGAAGGGACTACCCATTGATCCTGCTTTAGGCAGTGTGTCGCAGAAGCCAATGGAACGTTGGCGCAGGGTTGTTGGATAGATTTCAGCTGTATAGATACAGACCACAGCAAAAGCAGCTGCGACAGCACCTTTACCAACCACAGACAATGCTGTGACAAGCCAGCCATGATCTGACAAGGAAACAAGGTTTAGATAATTTTTTATAAGGTGGGAGAATGATCACTATAATATTTGAGAAGCAATATTGACGAAATTGTGAAGTTAGGTGGTAACTTTATTTCCAACGTTTCGTGGCTTATTGTAGCCCTTCATCAGGGAAAAGTACATTCTGTTCGTTATGCGGTGGGGTTATATTAAAAATTGTGTAAGAATAACGGAAGTTGATATAGCCTCCTTATATACTTCGTTCCTAGTTGGTTCAATCCCTCGCACGGGGCGATCGCGGTGTTTCTGCGGTCATTTTTCAGTCGGGGGTGTCGGTGTAATCTAGTTGTTTGGTGGGGTAGGGTTATCATTGTATATTGGGGGTTGGGGTTATTATTAGATGAGTGGAATCGATGTCTATTATAAATTGATGGAAATATAAATAAAGATTGTTGTGTCGATTTCTATAGTTTATTAAGATGACTGATTATACATCGAGATGTTAATTTCAGATTGTTATACTTGAGGGAAATGTGAGAAATTTTTTTTTTATCATATACAATATGTTTCTAAGGTTGAGGTACTTGTAGGTGTTACAGTTATGCTGTTGACCTCTCGGTTATTCAGTTGATTTGTAATTATCCCTCATTGGCGAGCACCTCGCCTATCTTCCTGGCAGTGTCTTGGTCCAACAGACGTATGATTTGATGCATGTGGTACAAGATGATAGCGATGTTCTTCCTGTCTATGGTTACTTCGTTCGGCGTTGCTGGGTCCGGCATGTAGATGGGGGGCGTGGTCAGGAGGGGATTGTCGTCGCTGTGTTCTAGAATGGGAGGGGACTTTACTTTAGGGCTAGCTAAGGGGTCTTCAGATGTTTCTACTGGGTCTACCTTAGTGGGGGTATTTTCTTTTAATAGCAGATCTTTGGATTCTGCTGGGGTTCTGGATACTTATAAATTACTGTTTGGACAGGAAGTCGTCACACCGGAAAACGGATGCAGTATTTTATTTTTCGGATTCAGGGGTTTATTTTTCGGATGTAGAATTATTTTGCGGATGTAGTTAAAATAAACCCCAGCCGGCGTTTCCGCTCAATCACTTACCTCATCAACTAGTTGTTTTTCGTCGATTCGGCGTTCATTTTTGAACGTGTATAAAGTCCTGGTCACATTAAAGTCTTTTCTTCACTGTTTCCGATGGAAATATTAGCCATTTTTAAGTATTTAGGGCATAGGGTTCGCCATAACGTGACGACGATAGACATCGTGCAAGCGATGTTGTGACAATGGCTGTCTCCCAGTGACACTCAGACGAAACAAGCCAGGCTCTGTACAACTGCTTAAATGTCACTCCCAATAGCTCCAAAATCACCGATAATGTTCCAAATATCCTTGTTCTTAGCATGATCCGCTTGCTGAATGGTGGTAAGCAACGAAATAGGGAATAATCCAAGTAATCACAGCCTAGGCCTCGACACGTGACGACAGTAGACATCGTGCAAGCTCCGGTTTGTTGACGTGGGGGCACTTCCGAATGAAATCCTCCGTGCGCTATATAGACTACCGTACACAATGCAACGCCAAGTGCACGGTGCACATGAGTGGCTATGCCGAAAGATCTCCACATCTCTTCCGGTCTATAACGTAAGCACGTATAGCTTCTGAAATCGCCATTCATTGAATACTAGATTCCCATAGACTAAATCTTCGCTATCGGGCTAAAACAACATTTAAATCATTTCTACCGATTCAAATCTTTTATTTATTTCTTTTTTAAGTCCCTAGACACAGGCAACACTGCATTCGAGAACCGGAAGTCTCCTCTGCTTTGGATAGCAAGCAGCGGATCCTTATAAAAACAGGCCGGCTCACTGAACATAAACATAAGTAAATACGCATCTCTGATTGGCTGTTGTAGCTGAAGGTTCATTCGGCCAGCCGTCGCGTTGTCATGTAGATTCCGACTAAAGCGGTGCAAACTTGCGGAGAGTAAACACAGGGTTTCTGAAATCGCCATTCATTTATTACTTGATTTCCATAGAGGAAAACGTCGCTATCGGGCTAAAACAACATTTAAAACATTTCTCCCGATTCAAATCTTTTATTTATTTCTTTTTTAAGTCCCTAGACACACGGATACGGCATTCGTAAACCGGAAGTCTGATGCTTGATTGCCTGCAAAAAGTGGAAGCTTTGTTTGTTTCTGGAACGGAGAATGCGGCTGACGTAACCAACATTCTGAAGTTATCATTAGGTTTACATATGTGATATTGGTTGGACAGAGGTAAAATAAACTAAATATAAAAATGTATTGGTTTTAAATGTGTAAAACATGCTAATTTGGACGTTATAAAGGTTCTTTTTGACTCGGTCCTTTCCATGTCAGATGTAAAATAGTAACCTATGTATTGGAGTTAAGGAGTTAAATTATTGGAGTTCATCATGCTGTAAGTACATCTACAACCTTTTTTTAAGCCTAATATTTTTTAATATGTGTTTAAACAGTGTTATTGAATCCAAAAATCGGCTATTAAAGTGATTAATTCCCTCGATTTTGTGTCTTTGGCTTTTGCTTGAAAATAAACCCCTCGGCCCTTCGGGCCTTGGGGTTTATTTTCAAGCAAATGCCTCAGACACAAAATCTCGAGAAATTAATCACATAATAATTATCAGGTTGGGTAGAAGATTATTGCCTGGGGTGATGGGCGTTGTCTCATCAAAATCTTCTAGTATTACTAGTACGGGGGTTGCTGTTGGGGAAGGGAGTTTTATAATAAACTTGGTTCTCTTTGGGTTTGTGGGTGGACTTCTTTTTCTTCCTCTTCTTAGGTTTCTCTTCGGGAGATTCAGGTTTGTTCTCTTTTTTCAGCGGGGGGAAGGGTTGTTTTGGCCATGGATCTATTTGCTTTTCGTCTTCGGTTGGGGCTGCATTCTGGGCTTTTGGGGAATTTTCCTTCTTATCTTTCTTGCCTCTGCGTGGTGATTTGCTGCTCTGTTTTCTTGAGCTGGAGGGTGGTGTGCTGTGTTTACGTTCAGGGGACCTTGTGTTGCGGCGGGAGTTTGGATCTTTTTATGATAATTTTTTGTTGTTAAATGTTTGGCCTGAATTGAATAAGAAGAAAAAAAAGAAAGCAAAGTAATGTAGATTATTATCCTGCTCACACTATAGCTGTGAGGCAACACTTCATATGTGATTAATTTCTCGAGATTTTGTGTCTGAGGCATTTGCTTGAAAATAAACCCCAAGGCCCGAAGGGCCGAGGGGTTTATTTTCAAGCAAAAGCCGAAGACACAAAATCGACTTTAATAGCCAATTTTTGGATTCAATAACACTGTTTAAACACATATTAACAAATATTAGGCTCAAAAAAAGGTTTTAGATGTACTTACAGCATGAAGAACTCCAATAATTTAACTCCTTAACTCCAATACATAGGTTACTATTTTACATCTGACATGGAAAGGACTGAGTCAAATGCAGCCTTTATAACATCCAAATCAGGATGTTTTACACATTTTAACCCATCACATTCTAATATTTAGATTATTTTACCTATTTCTAACCAATGTCACATATGTAAACCTAATGATAACTTCAGAATGTCGGTTACGTCAGCCGCATTCTCCGTTCCAGAAACAAACGAAGCTTCCACTTTACAGGCAACCAAGCATGAGACTTCCGGTTTACGAATGCCGTGTCCATGTGTCTAGGGACTTAAAAAAGAAATAAATAAAAGATTTGAATCGGTAGAAATGTTTTAAATGTTGTTTTAAGCCGATAGCGAAGTTTTCCTCTATGGAAATCAAGTAATAAATGCATGGCGACTTCAGAAACCTTGTGTTTACTCGCCGCAAGTTTGCACCGCTTTAGTCGGAATCTACATGATAATGCGACGGCTGGCCGAATGAAGCTCCAGCTACAACAGCCAATCAGAGGTGCGTATTCACTTATGTTTACGTTCAGCCAGCCGCTGTGTGTTCGCAAGGATCCGCTTCTTGCCATCCAAAGCATCAGAGACTTCCGGTTTTCCAATGCCGTGTTGCGTGTGTCTAGGGACTTAAAAAAGAAATAAATAAAAGATTTGAATCGGTAGAAATGTTTTAAATGTTGTTTTAGCCCGATAGTGAAGATTTAGTCTACGGAAATCAAGTATTCAATGAATGGCGATTTCAGAAGCCATACGTGCCTGCCAAGGTAAACCGGAAAAGATGTGGAACTTTCGGCATAGCCACTCATGTGCACCGTGCACTTGGCGTGGCATTGTGTACGGTAGTTTATATAGCGCACGGAGGATTTCATTTGAAAGTGACCCACACGTCAACAAACTGAGGCTTGCACGATGTCCGGCACGATGTCTACTGTGGCGGAATTGACAAATGGATTATTCCCTATTTCGTTGCTTACCACCATTCAGCAAGCAGATCATGCTAAGTACAAGGATATTTGGAACATTATCGGTGATTTTGGAGATATTGTGTAGAGTTTTACATAGCCTGGGCTTGACCCCATGAGGGGAGGCAGCCATTGTATCATGAAATATCGCTCGCACGATGTCTATCGTCGTCACGTTATGGCGAACCCTATGCCCTAAAAACTTAAAAATGGCTAATATTTCCATCGGAAATAGTGGAGGAATGACTTTAATGTGACCAGGACTTTATACACGTTAAAAAATGAACGCGGAATCGACGACAAACAACTAGTTGATGAGGTAAGTGATTGAGCGGAAACGCCGGCTGGGGTTTATTTTAACTACATCCGAAAAATAATTCTACATCCGAAAAATAAACCCCTGAATCCGAAAAATAAAATACTACATCCGTTTTACGGTTTGACGACTTCCTGTCCAAACAGTAATTTATAAGTATCCAGAACCCCAGCAGAATCCAAAGATCTGCTATTAAAGAACAATATTGACTGGACAACATTTGAATGAAATCCATGGAAAATAATCAAATTTTTCTTTTTAATTTCTGCAAGTGCTGACAGTCTTTGGAATCAAACATTCTGTATTTATATCTGGGAGCATTGTGTGTTGTTGTGTCTATTATTATATGTGCATTCCTCTTGAGAGCAATAAGTGTGGCTCAATAAAGATATATTTATTGTACATTTACATAGTTACACAGGTTACTCACAGTTATCTGAGGAATCAATTTAATCATTCAATATCTGGTAAATTGTTTAGGGCTTTTAATTAGAATTTATTATTTATTTAGAACTGAACGAGAGGTTAGAACTACAAGTGTGATTCAATGGCTTGAGTATACACTTCATTGTGCATCCAACAAGTGGCCGCAGGTCCAGGTGTGGATGCAAAATAAAATTCAAACAAGAGCCAGTAGTTTTTAACCTTTATACAATGCATACAGAACCCACAACACTATTAAATGGGTAGTGTATTCTTCCCACTCAAAGTGAATAACCCATTCAGTTGTAGTATAAAGAAGGAACTTTTTGGAAATTTATTTGACAAGATTGCAATAAATTTTGTATTACAGGGAGCCCATTCTATTCTCTCTATTTATTGTTTTAGTCTCATCTTATTATGTATAGCATTTACTTTAATACAGGTTTAGATCATGTTTATCCCAAATCATTAATAAAAATATGTTACCTTGTGATGATAAAAAAGGCACTGTTCCCAAACTTGTCACAGCGCTGAGTATTAGTAGGCCTGCAAGACTCCATCTACGTCCTACATAAACCATCACTAGCATACCCAGAAATTGGGCTGGTATCTCCATGAAACCCATGAGAAAACCGTTGAGATAAATATTACCAACCAAATGCCCTATATTGAGTCCTATGGCCCAATATATGACAGATATCACAGTCCTGTTTGAAGGAGAAGCAATTGTTAATTGATAGGATAAAGGATAGGACTTGAACACTATAGATACATTGTAATTTAATATATTGATGAATATAACGTCTAATTCTGTGTGAAAAGAATGACTGATCATCATACCATTGATATAGTGATATCAGAAGGTATCTCCTCAATAAAGGATGCCTCACCAGCCAAGTGGTTTCTAACTTGGATTCAGAGCCTTGAGCATGAACTGAAAGAAATGAATGAATAATATATATTATATTGAGAAATGTGATCATATCCTACAGATTGGAGACAATCAGACTCAGGTTGTGATGAGTTGCAAGAACTGTAATGTGCTGAGTGCTGAAGGGATGAGCTTGCACAGAAGGATATTGTGCAAGTGTTATGCATGCTTACATAATTTGGCTGTATATTGACATGTTATGGACGTCCATGAATTCGCAGGGCAGTTATTGACGAGGTAGATGTGCAGGTGGTACAATGGTGGAGGGTGGAACTACCCAAACCCACAGAAATGGCATTCCCAAAACAATGTTACGATATGTTACAAAGCCAGCACTCCATTCCTAGTGGTATTAGGTACATTTACAGGTGAATTGATCCATATAATTGATCATTGCAAACGATGTAGACGAATGAGAGTTTAAATATATTAAGAATGCTACAAACATGGTGTATGTCATGATTGCTACAATGATCCAATAATGCAAATACATGCTATAACTAATAACCACGCAAGATACGGATGCAGAGAGAAAAGAGGGTTGGATGTAAAATATGTGTTATCCGCCCCGAAGCTATGTTTTGTTGATAGATTGAATAAACACCCGGCGTTGGGAAAAAAAAAGAATGCTACAAACATATTTGTTTCATGATTACCGTCTTTTGTTAGGCTCTTGATTATGTCATCGGGCAAAGTTTGTTTATTCTTGGTAGCCATATGCCTAAGAATGTTGTGAGCCTTTTCTGTCCTGTTGACTGAGATTAACCATCGTGGTGATTCTGGCACCCACCTGAAGAACACCATAATTTCACTCATAAATTAAGCTTCATCAGAGGACAAGAGTGTACTTGTGTGAAACCACATCTGATAATAACCTGGTCTTATACGTATCCTAAGCAGATTCTAACAGTAGATCTAAAGCAGATTTGTTTAATTAAAGGCAACATTTTAACCAGACAGAATATCAAATGTTACTCACAAAGCACATGCTATACCCACAATGTGAGGCACAGACAAGGCGAAAAGGTACCATCTGTAATGTCTGATGGCTTGAGCTATCCATGGAGACACCATATAGCCAAGACTAAAGAAATGAATGACCAACATCCCGGCAACAGGCCTATACTTGGGTCCAACTATCTCCATGACTGTAAATGATGTACAGTTTTGAGCAGGGTAAGTTTAAAAGAAGGGGGAGAGAAAGGGCTGTTGTTTTTGTAATTAACACAACTTGCCACAAGTCATAAACCAGCTGGTATTTTCATTAGGAGGTGAGAGATTAATAGCAATTAATGGCATTGCTTCTTCCACACATCAACAAAGAAAGATCACCATTCTAGAATTATCCTGTAATGAACTAGTATAGTCAATTAAATGTCGAAACGCGTTGGGTAAATAAAAGAAATTCACAAGTACAGGATTGACGTTTGTAGGTTTTATCTCCCTGTTTACATTAGTCAATTAAATGTTAATTTAAATGTTGATCAGTATGGCATTGGTAAGTTTGCCTCCCGGCACTTATATACTTTGGGTACTTTGCACAGGGTCATGTTCGCACAGGCTCTGTTTGCTATTTTGTTTTAGCTTGGTTTTTCATTGTCCCTTTATGCCCTCTATAATCAATGTACATAAGCATACTTTATATCAAATGAAAGTTCAAACAATTCCCTTTCCAACCATGGGTTTTGGGCTTTCCTAATGAGATTCTCCTCTTGTCAGAACTGACGGAGTAGCTTCAAGATGATATTAGTAAAGTTGGATCTCACATACTATGTGAAACTTACCCAAGACTATTGCAGAGAGGCTGGCTGCCATACAAGAGAGACCAACCAAACATCTAAGTACCAGGTACAGTGGAAACCATCGAGAGAAGGCAGCTCCAAAACTGCACAGCATCGATATTGACATGAATATAAGGAGACATGTTTTTCTACCAAACCTATAAAGGTGATACAGAACAATTTATATATGGGTCAGGTCCTCAGAAAATGTAGGATCGACAGCTCTAAACAATAAATTCTGCTAAATTAGATTTAAAAATTATGTATACAGGGCATTTTCGTTTATATTTGGTGTTTTGGGTTTTTTGTTGAAAATCCTTTATTCAATTTCCTGCCGTCGAGGCATATACAAAACTAAACATCATAGTAACAATGTGAAAATCGAAGGATAAGTCTCTCTTGAGAAAAAGAAGTAGGTTTACCTGGGAGAAACTAAAAGATTAAACAATAACAAGCATGTAAATAGCAAGGAATTTCCCCCCGGAAACGAACGTTTGATATATTTGGTGTTGCATTGATTTAAATGATCTCTAATGTTTTTGAAAATCATTTGGGTTCTTTCAGAGCACCTGATGATCATTAAACCTTTCTCCTTACTTGTCTGCAATGGGACCACTGATGAGAGAGCCTAGCATGAGGCCTGCAAGATATGTGGTGCGCGTCAGTCCCACCAACCAGCTGTTCTCACACACCAGTTGCCACTGTAAAACAAGAACTCAAAATTGAGAGATGCCTTCTACAGATAAGGCTTCTCTGGGGCCCAGCTACCACCAGGATAGCCAGGTGCTGCCAGTAAGTAGAAGCCGCTGGAGCCAACAATGGACGGGTGAAAGCAAAACAGCAGACTCATCTTCTCAAGTATGTTTCTTGTGTAGGATTTTATATAATAAACTATGGTCTGTGTTTTTGACTTGAATTATAAAATGTTTTATTAATAAAGATCCGATGTTGGACAAAAAAAATGAATAAACTATGGTGTTGAGCTAGGTTTGTAGAGAAAAAAACAGAGATGGACTGCTACAATAATATGTAGTGACTCGTAAGTGACTTGCAGCTATGGGTGAATTAGTAGGGGATATGATATAAAAGTTATCATTAAGCATCACATAAGCACTTTTGTGTTATTTATTAGAATTTTTGTGTTGTTTATTTGTAGTTTTTAAAACCCTGTGGTGGCAACAATAGCTGTGTGACAGGAAGACAGCAGACTGAGTTGGTCATGTATGTCTCAAACCAAAAAGGACAGCTACAATAACGTTTATTCACTTGCATTGAAAGTAATTTACTGATCATATTTCAGACAACTATTACTTTTTCCACAATCCCCCAACTTTGTATAATCAATATTTATTGTGGCTCACCTCTGTAATGATGGTTGATCTGAACTCTGATGTATTGTGCTTCCAACTGTCACAGTTTAAAGTGGGAGATGACACCACTTGACTCCTATTCAACCACTGTAGTTCCTCATCTGTCACATTATCCCAGGGGTAGTCATACATACTACAACTGAAGACAGAACAAGGCATATTGTTACTAAATTAACTTCAGAGTGTCTCAGCCTATCAATAACTAATTTTTGTATTTTTGAAGATGTACAGTTATTATCTATCCTCTAGTGCTTACCTCTGATACTTGTTCCTTGTTGCATCCCAGGGGATTGATAAGTCTTTTTGTCTTTCTTCTGACAGATTGGACTGTGAAAGTTGGTCTATGCTGCACCAGTGATCTTGTTCCATTCCCGTGAAAGGGGAAGAGAAATTGTGAAGGGCCTGAATAAAGATTAATGTACCCGCACAGCAGAATACCATTGCCTGATATCTGTAAAATGATGGTATGGTGCTAGTAATAAGTCAAAATTATGATCTTTTGATGAATGTGTTTTACTTTTGTTTCCCATAACATTATATGAATGGTCTCAATGCCTTAGACATGCTAAACATAGTGATGGCAAAGTTATCTGGAAATGTATGATGTTAGCTCTACACACTTCTAAAATTCAATGAGACTAAAAATTGATAAATAGAAGGAATATTTGAGTATATTTGGTATTTTACTGATTCAAAATATTGGTTTGAACTGTATTTTGAACCTAACTATTGTCCTAAATTTGGATTATTGGAGAATATTGCATTTAATGAATATATCATCTAATATGTGGGATTGCATTTAATGAATATATCATCTAATATATGCCTCAGGGTGAAGCATCTCATGCTTATTTGATGACAAGATTATTCCAAGTTTTATATACCCTACTTTCCCCTTTTGACACCCATTTCATGCCATATATATTTTGTAGAGAAGCTGAGATTCAAATATAAATTCCCTGAAGAAGGATCACCACAAATCTGAAACATTGGAATCAAACTCATAATTTATATTTACCACCTGAATAAAACTTCTAATCATTATTCGCTTATGTGCTAGTTTTGGTGTTCACGCGACGTAAAATATTTCAAATAATTATAATGCTTGTCTATATTTTCCCATAATTATTTATACGTTTTTAGTTTGTTTTTTTCTAACACCAGATCTATATTTCTAAATTAATGTTCTCATCCTTAAATCCTGGCAGGTGATTTCTGACTAGCAAGGCTTTTATGATACAAAAATGATAATAGTTTCAGCAAAAATTTTAATGAATGCTAAATGTGGAACAGCCAATAAAATATTTTTGAAAGAATCCAACCGATGTAGAACATGCGGCAATCAGTGCAAGACAAGTTCTGTATGGCAGCTGCATACATTTGTACATTCTGCTAAATTAGGCTGCAATTTGGTCAATACTAGGTAAATTGGAGTATATTCGGCATTGCTGTGATTCTAGCAAACTGTTTGGTTAGGTTTGGTAATGAAGTGTAACAATATTAACAATCGGTTACACTGTAAAGAGTATACCAGTATGAACCAAGCGAAGGAAGGAGCCATAGAATGTTGTATTCATGTCATAATAGACGGTTGAAAGAGTAGAGATATCGCTTCAAGTTCTGACAGACAACTTCGAAAACTTGGTAGTGTATACTTGACTTTATTTTTTCCAACATATAAAAAATTGTGCAAAACCGGAAGTTTTGTTGTGGTCTCCATGACGATTCTGGTACCGAACGTACTCATTTCTCTGCGGGGGGTCTGCCTGTGGATTTTTGGGGGGTCCTTTTTTAATGGGGGGATGTGGCTATATATTATTATTCTCTGTCGCAGTATTTTCTTGGTGGTTATTCTATCTATATAATAATACGTGAACGGATTTCCGTACATTGAACTTATCTCCGCCGTACATTGAACTTATTTCCTAAGATGCAGCGTGGATTACCGTAACTATTTTCGGATCACTTTCAGTCCTTTTCTCAGGTTTAAATCCTTTTAAAACAAACTCCTTCTGTTCCTGCGTCAACACCCCACCAGACAGAAAGTGACTGGGAGTGTCAGATTGAGACTGGGGTGGGGGCAGGGAGTGAAAAAGTAGGCTAATGAAGACAAAGAAAGAAAAAGATATTTCCGCAGACCTATAGGCCTATTAGGAAAACAACTTTTATTTAACTAATCTCCATTTCAGAACACTCCGTATTCCAGAAAAAAAACATGCAACCTGAATCTTTCAGTGCGGAGCCATTCCGCTATGTTTCATAAACAAATTAGGGTTAGAAATGGGTATACATCAAGCACCAATATCCTGGGGCCCCAGCGCTGCCTGAAAACAAATCCCTATCAGTGCCCCATACAGGTCAGTGCGCCCTAGATACAGGGAAGGGGCAGAGGCAGGGGAGGTGGTATACAAGGACCACTGTTGTGTCGAAGTTTGTTGCTCCTAGATACAGGACAATAGCAGCTAAAGTTTGTCAAGGGTTTCACAGTCCAGACCTTTTCTTTCTGTCTCTGTGTGTGTCTCTCATTCTGTGTCCCACTGTGTCTCTCTGTGTCTGTCTGTCTGTCTCTCCCTCTTTCTCTTTCTTTGCCTCAGTCTTCAGCACTCTGTTTACACTGTGTGAAATTAACTGAATTTTTTCTTTGCCCGCTACGTTGGCGGGTGAAATCAGAGATTTACCCACCCACACAGAAATTTATCTGCCCACTAATTTAAATTACCTGGAAATGAAAGAGGGAGTGGGAGAGGGAATGGGAGAGGGAGTGGGAACAAGAGAGGGAGAACGAGTGGGAGAGGGAACAGGACAGAGACACCTAATGCTATAAACACTTGTATAATATTGAGTTGTAAACAGCCTGATATAAACACTTGCGACCTTTACTGTAATGTATATTGTAGTTAAAGGTATTACATGGGTAATGATGATAGTAGTAACAATAATGGCAATATTATCGCACACTGAGAAGAATACCATGTTTAGCAAAATAACAATACTCAACATCAACAAAGAAAACAGGGAGATCTGGAAGACCTGTGAACTTTCCCAGAATGTTTTGCAGAATGCATATAGTTCACTTCACCCCTTTTCCCTACCAGGAGCTGTAACTGTGATTTATATGGAAATAAATATGATAAGTACATACACCTAAATGCTTTTAACTAGGAGCTTCTATAAAATAAGTAATTATTTTGACATTGAAAAAAAGATAAAATATTTTGACATGTAATTTAATCCAGGGACACTAACGCCATACATTAAAACTATCCTTAATTATATATTAGTGTAGTGTTTTTCCGTCTCACACTACCCAAGTTCGATATATCTATTCTCGCTAAGGGAAAGAAGACCAGACACACAGCTCTTTAGGTATCACGGGCTTTATTCTCCACACAAACCATGTCCGATAGTGTTAATCGGACCCAACAGAGGTGACCAGGTATTGGCCTCAGAGGACAAGTGGCAATTATGGTACACGATCATTGCAGGTGTTGAGAGTCAAACAGTTAACATGGTTTTACATAGGAGTAACACAGTGAAACAACACAGAGTCTTACCGGAGCATCCGGAAGCACTCTAAGACACATTATGGTAAAAGAGTTGACTAGATTTAAGTTACCTTTGATAATGGTTTACTGGAACTCTGTCCAAGTAAGAAAAGGCGGGAATCCGAAAGGCCATTTCTGAGCCGGGAGCGCGTTCAGTTGAGGCGCATGCACCCAATTATAGCAACACCCGGTCAGACCAATTATCTCGGATCTATTTAAAACCGTATTCACTACAATACCCCCTCCAAAATTTAAAGATTTTTACCCAACAGTAAATTAATCTTCCGGAGGCATAAATTATTAAAAGAAGTGAATAAGTAACATGTTCTAAGAAGCTATAAAAAGAGAATTCACATGGCAAACAAGTACAAGCAGGAGCATATATGTGTCCTCACTACATAATTAACAAGTTGCAACATATCCGTAAGTAGAAGTAGAAGTCATAACTTTAAGCTTCGAAAACATTTTTAACCATCCAGCGGCATCACAACAACAAGAAGCTTCCAGAGTCCTATCTATGTACAAAACATGATCCAGCACAGGTTAAAAAATTTAGTTTGTACTATACCAAAACTTCTTTAGAACATCAATTGGGTGCAATATGGCGGCAACCTTGCTCCAAATTCACTTTCCAGCATTTACATATGTTAGTTATGACGTCATCGTTATTGTCTCCATGACAACATACCTATAAAAATATTTCTAGTGTGTTTGTATACATATATTTCAAATTTCATCAGAATCCGTTCATTTTTTATTAAGTTATGCCCCCTTCAATTTATATAAAAAATTGATGCCTTGAGGCATCACCCCGTCCCCTGAGCCAAATTATGTGTGATGCCTTGAGGCATCAGCCCGTCCCCTGAGCCAGTTTGATGTTGATGCCTTGAGGCATCAGCCCGCCCTCAATGGGTTAGCTTCCATGTCCGTGACCTCCTGCTTGGCTACGGCGGTCAAGGTTTTCACCTTCTTGCTCTTCTTCGTGGGGACAGGAGAGCCTTCATGCTCGCTAGAGCCGGAGTGCGAGCGCGATCTCTTCCTCTTCTACTTCTTAGACGGAGTGGAACTCGACGTACTAGAAGTGGAGGGAGCTGGAGAAGAAGGGGCAGCCACGGCCTTAGGCTTCACAAACTTGTGTGTAGCCTTCCGCCGGATCACCTGAAGGTCTGTCGACGTTAGGTAAGCCATCCGACTGAACAGATGGTTCACCTGAATCGACGGTGACAGCTTCATCACCTTCTCCGCAGCCAGCGCGAATCCGATGTTGTGAGCCACCACTTCCCCGTACTGGAGATGGCGGACCAACTCGATCCGGCGGTCAACCTTCTGCTTACATCTTATGGAGGGACACTCCAACACCATGCGATGGGGGGCGTGCTCCTCACACAGATGCCGGAACAGGCGGGGCCTTGTGCGAAAGACACAAATCCCGTAAGGATTCATCCCTTTGTAACGGCAGATAGCAAAAGGACACCAGAATCCGGGTTCCCATATGCTAGCGGCATCCCACACTTTCTGGACTTTCAAGTTCCTGGATCCAGAGCATCCTGCCTAACTAGGCTGGGCCACTGACGGGTCTCAAAGCGGTCCATCAGGAGATCGTCAGCAAACTCCGTATCCTCATCCTCACTCTCGTCAGCCAGGGGAACACGGACTCCCGGGGAGTCATCGACCGGGTTGATGGGAAGGACTCCGGTGCCTGCAGTCAACAGGCCACGGATATCACACTGTGATTCCTTCAACGCGTACAACTCGGTCTTGTGCTCAATCCGCTGGTGATGCACCTTCACAACTGGCTTCTTCTTTCCGGTCTGAGTCTTGGACACTGTACCAGGGCTGGTACTGGTCCCGGACTTGCCAGAAGCCGAAGCCGGAGACGATGCATCGGAGCTCTTACTTGTGGAGGCAGCGTTCAGCGGAACACGCTCCACACTCACAGTTACTGTTCGGAGGTTGTGCTTACGCTCCAAATCCCTTCCACGCTCACCCGTAGTCCTAGTGGACTTAGCCGGGGAGTAGGACTGGGACCTAGTCTCCGGCCGCGAGGCCGATCAATCCGGTTCCGTCACCCAACAACTCATTCTCGTCTTCCATGGCCACCTCTACGGAGTCGCCGGAGACGTCCAGGTCGATGACGTCGTCGCTAGGCTTCGACATCTCGTCATACATTCAAGTAATCAAGCAATCAGGTAGTCAAGTAGCTTAAAAGGCTGCGTTTCAGTTCTCGTTCCTGCAACAAAAAGCATTACATTAAGACCTGGAACGCTGTAGCCGGAACATTATTTACATCACCCGAAACCGAAACCGAAACTAAAAGATCATCCAAAAGGAATGACGGAACATTTACTAGGCAATCCTCCTGGAGGGTTCTAGTTCTAAAATCACTACCCGAAAGTTTAGAACATACCCAACAAGCTTACATAGGGATTTGCAACCCATGTGCATGGCTCATATTCAAATAGCCCACACGATGCAGAGCACGTGGGTCGTGGCTGTGGCGGTCTATCTCCAATGCAGAAGAGAGAGAACCCACCAATAAATCAAACCAACGACTTCCGTGCCTACTACTAGCGGTACATAAAACACATTTCCTTTACTTTGGCAAACTAACAGCAACATTTCATACGGTTCACACATGGGTCAAATCTTTTTAGAATGTACAATTGCAAAATTTGCGACCTATGCACATTATACTGAATGGGTACTGTACACAAATGAATCAATCCGGATGATCTTGGTATCATTGGAAAGGGGACATCCTAAGCTTTACGGAAATGTATACATTAGTATACATAAATGTAAGTTTTGAATGTAATAAATCGCTCTGAATGTTGATATCCTCAAATTTCACTACTTTTCCATATAAGAAAATAATTGTTGCAGGTATTAAATTCCAACTGGTTCCATTTGTTATGCATATTTATGACAACCTGGTAAAGTTTTAGCCTTCTATTATCCCTATTCACAGTATGTCAGTCCTATACTGAAATGTCCAACATTCAGGAATCACTTGGGCATGCCCGGTATCAAACATAGATTGTAGTATACTGGCTGGAAATATATCTGCCACATATGATCTAAAGTATCTAAAATACACTTTAGCATATTAGTGATGCAATTTTGGTATGATTCGGCCAGTAATACAGACATTAACAGGGCCATACTCCAATGTTTACCAGACCAGAGATTTTATACAATTTGGTACCGGGCATCCCCTGCACCACATCACAATATAGATCCAGTGTCACTGCAACTGGGGAACTAAAATCCAGTATATGTAATTGTAGTATCTATCCTAATATTCACACAAAATGACAATCTTCCAAATAAATTTATTTTGGAGATATGAATGCAAATGACATGGTGGGTATGCCCGGTATATTGAGGGATGCCCGGTATGGCATGAAAGGAACAACTAGGAAACATATTCACACTGGTTTCACATGACCTAGCCTCTTTTTTTTAACTCTGGAAACCAAGTCAACCACCATGTGAAGTGATTGGGTGGGTATCCCTGACATTTCTTGTACATTGTCAACCAGAATGAGAGTGACCAACGATTATACATGCCCTTGTATGGTGTGGAATTATTGTTAAGATGTTTAGGAATCAACCATCTGTGTGATATTCATGTGTCTAATCATTAATTATATGTTTAAAAAGTTGTTTTCAACAATTATTAGTGAAGCATTTTCCTGCCATAGGTTAAAGGAAGGATTATTTTAGCCTTACAGTTAATAAGAATCCAAGAGGGTATACCCGGTACCATCATCATTGAACATGATTTCTATGCATAGACTGGGAAACAGATGAGAAATTCTCAATCCTAGGAGCATTTTTTAGTACAAAGGTGCATCAGCACTTTTTTGGCTAATTTGGGTGTGCTGAACACGAAAATCACGGTTGCCAAGCTGAAATCTGACTCCTTCCTTGTCAAAAATCAAAAACAAAAATGGCTGCCACTCATTTTTTAGAAAAATCATAAAACACACATATATAGTCATGTGATACATCAAAATGATGGAAATTGAGAGGACAATTAATTATCATTTAATAATCATTTCTCAATAGGGGTCATGTTAAGTTAGTTTTTATTGATCAGGAATGCTATATGCATAATTCAACAAACTTTTAGGAATATGAGGGCAGGGATGTTGAGACAAATGCATTCTGAATTGATCATTTTCTGTTGATAAATGATAGCAAAATAGCATTATTATTGTTGGTAGGGTCCTCCTATTATGTGCCAATGTCCCTTGCAATTCGTTATTCAAGGTATCAGTGAAAATTTCTTCATAAACACAATAGATACCTTTTTAAAGCACATTAAATGAGTGGATGATACCGGGCATCCCTTGATACCGGGCATCCCCACTTCAATCCTTATACCCTTGACTTAGTCATCAGTGAACCTACAAATCCCCATAAAACCTATTTTGCCAACATATTATGTCTTACTGTATATATGGATGTGGCTTTGTGCCTAATTTCCATGCAATTTATTTGAACTTGATTCAGAATCATGATACCGGGCATCCCTGGGCATCCCCCGAAAGGTAGAAATTTTAGCCTAACTGCTACCCATGCACCTTTATCTACTCTATTTTTTGCTGTAACGTGGCCTGTTCAGTCCCCTAACATGTGAGAACATTAGAAATGAGATATGAAAAGTTTTATTCTTTTCATGTTCTCAACCACCATATAATTTTGTTAAAAAATGTTATGATCCATCACACTGAGTTTTTGTCATTGATTTTAGAGCCTGTATCCATTGCCATACATGTTTCCTATGTAGTTACTAAGTTTCCATGTGATTTTGCCCATTTAAGTAGCCACAGTGAGATGTGAGATAATAGGTACTCTTCTGGGGGATGCCCGGTATATAGAGGGATGCCCGGTATATTTGAGAAGATGTTTGTCTCAGGCCAATTGAGGGCATATTTAGTCAAAGGGTGACTTGAAATTAGATCAATTGTGTACCAAATATATGCTGTTTATGTACTTGCTAGGTTTAAAGTAGTTTTGTCCACTTTTGTAGCCACAGTGAGAGGTCAGATATAAGATACTTTACTGGGGGATGCCCGGTATTACATGTAAAGGGATGCCCGGTATCAAAGATGGCCTTCTATTACCAATTTTCTCAGGGATAATAAACATAATAAATTGGTAATAAGTTGCTATATTGATGGAAAAGATGTATATATGTTACCAGAAAAAAGGTTTTTACCCCGTTTATGGCAACAACTGAAACATTATTGAATTTATATTTGAACCATATGTTACCGATCAAAACACTGCTGTTTTGGGAAAATGTGATACATTTGCTTTCATGTCTCACATGATAATCTTGGATGATACATAGTTATGGATTGGTGTACTTGTAAAGGAACATTTAATCCTTATAAGGAACTACTTTTTATTTGGAAATTGAATCATTATGTCCTGATTTATTGAGGATATAAGGAACTGCCACTTCATTTGATACCGGGTATACCCAAAAAAAAGATTGTTTTAAAAAAGATAGTTTTAACTAAAATAAAAACTGGCATATTGAAATTTGGTGAGTATAATTGGTGTTTTTAGGTGGTGGGGACATCTGTCATACCAGTCAGAAGGAATATAAGTTTATATTTATTTTTATTTTTTTTAATCTTCCTATACCTCACAAAATCGCAATTGTACATTCTAAAAAAATTTGACCAACATACAAATCAACCAAATATGAAGAGCATCGTCAGAAAGCGTACTTAAAGGTTGAAGTCTGGAAGCAAAGAGGGCTCCGTGAGGGAAGAGAACTAGTGAGCAGCGGCTGCAACAATCGCTAGTCACACCGTTACAACGCTAGTTCGCTCACGCCTCACCGCACACCTCAGCGCCATTGCCTCCGTGCATAACCCGCCTAACCTATGTTAGGGTTTTCTTCACGTTGGATTAGTATATCCGTTCCCCTCCTGGGATTATTATGCACACGGACAACCAACCCATCTTCCACTAGAGACAAGACAAGGCGCATCTTCACCCAGCATGACGCCTCAAGCAGCATTTTCAAGCTATTTCAACCAGATCCAGGACCAATAGCGTTACGAGGTTAGAATCTCTATGCCCCATAGGCCTAGTCCAAGCCACATACGGTTCTCATGCAACAAGTTACTAACCCGCCAGAATGACTTAGGTTCTTTCCCGGCCATACGAAACTAATAAAAGCTCCATACGCCGTTTGGGGACCCAGGGTGCATTCTTCCGTACTGACACCCCGGTCGACTTCTCGTTGTGTTTTATTCCAGGGAATCAGACCTATATTCCCCGTATTGATACACAAACAGCTAAGACTTCAGTTGTAATCGGTCTGGGGGACGGCGCACCCGTTTCCCCTTTACAACCTCGACAGGAGAGCTAACTCTATCCTTTCTGACTTTCTTCACCTGTGTTACTGGATTTTTCACCGGCCTCCCTACTTTCTTTACGGTAGGTTTCGGCTGCGGATCAGCAACAACTTTACGAGGTCTACCCCTCCGTGGAGCTACAGCTGGAACAGGCGGGTCTGGCAACCGTAGCTTTTGTGGTCTTCCGCGTTTCCGCTTGACAACGTTGGCTTGGGGCAAGGGCGGAACAGGCAGAACAGCGGTCTTCATAGCTTTCAAACTCCGTTTCCCCTTCTTAGGCCTTCCCTGTCGTTTCACACACACGGAGACTTTCTCTCAGCTATTACTTTCCCACTTTCGAGTCTGAGGACGTCGCGGCCAGCCTTTTGCAACGCATGGAACTCAGGTGCTCTGTCAAGATTAACAACCTGCACGGGTCCGTCCTTGTCAAAAGCTTGCTTAAGGTAGTTGACATGACACCTTACGACTCCTGCAACTGTTTCCAGCTCATAGGTTGTACCCCCTATAAACTGTTTTACTTTGAAGGGGCCATCCCACTTGGGACCAATCTTTTTACTGGCCTGCGGATGGTTGTAGCGGTATACAACATCCCCCACTTCAAAGGTCTTAGGCTTAGCTCGCTGATCGAAGTCCCATTTCTGATGGATCGCTGCCACTCCGAGATTCTCACGGACGAACTTATGCCCAAGCTTCAACCAATGCTTCAAATTCTCCACGAACGGCACTCTGCATGGAAAATCCAAACCGCCTGGTTCCACCCCGTGGACCAAGTCCATAGGCGTTATCAGTTTGTCACCGAACACCACAGAGTTAGGTGTGCATAACGTACTTGCATGCACACTTGCTCTGTATGCATGAGCGACACACGGAGCCAACAAATCCCAATCCGTCGCACTATAGTCCGTCAGACAGGAGAGTTGTTCTACTAGGACTCGATTCATTCTTTCCGTCTGACCGTTTGACTGTGGTCTATACGGCAAGGTAATGAGCTTTTCAACCCCTAGCATCTCCAACAAGCTCTGCAACAGGGTAGATCGAAACTCCGGTGCTCCGTCCGTTTGCAACGACACGGGACAACCAAACCGGAGGATCCACTCCCGGAAGAGAACTTCCGCACATCTCTCAGCGGTGTGGTCTGGCATTGGATAGGTCTCCGCCTACTTTGAGAAGTGATCCGTCACTACCATGATGTAGTTATTACCTCTAGGGGTAAGACGGAACGGACCTATAATATCCAATACGACTCCAGCGTTCTCCATGCAATTCCTTCTTAAGAGGCATGACTCCGCCACCACCCCTCGTCTTTCGCATGCTACATTCCGGACATGCCCTGAGCCACCTTTTCAGATCACTTCTCATGTTGGGCCAGAAGTACTTCTTCTTGGCTGTCCAACCAGTCTTGAAAGATCCGAAATGCCCAACCGTCTTCGGTCCATGCATTCCCTGGAATATCTCATAGCGAAGCGCAGTAGGAATTACTTTGCGCACATACGTGATTTCTTCATCGACAAACTCCCCAAGTTATGCATATAGGTACAGAATTCGTCTGATTCACCGGACAGGGACTGCTTGTCAGGAACCGAGACTTCTCCTTCCACTATAGCAATCACTCTTAGGATCTATGGGTCGTCTTGCTGAGCTGTCCAGATGATTTCTCCCGTAGCAGCAAGGGTCACAGTGGTCGCAGCGACAACAGCGTCATGCGCCCCACAATCGACACAGTCAAACCGAGCACACTTCCGAGTCGGGAGCCGGGAAAGTGCATCAACGTTGACATGTTTCTTCCCCGCTCTATGGAGAATCATTCGCTGATCCAGGCCATACTCTTGCATCTGGGTTAACCAGCGCGCCAGCATGTCCATAGGATCCTTGAAGTTCAGGAGCCAACGCAGCGAAGCATGGTCCATCCGAACAAAGAAGTTCCGATTCCCTAATAAATAGTGCCGGAATTTCTTCAAATAGGTAAGCACAGCCAACAACTCTCGTTTGGTGGCACAGTAGTTCCGTTGGGCTTTATCCAAGCTATTACTAGCGTACCCAAGGACTACCTCCTTACCATCTTGGACCTGGGACAGAACCCCTGCCATGCCGTACCCACTGGCATCCGTGTCTAAGATAAACTCCCCCTCTTTCCGAGGGTATCTCAACAATGGAGCCCGGGTCAACAAATCTTTCACGCTCTGGAAGGCAACTGCACACTCCGGGGTCCAGTTTATTGCTTTTGTATATCGTTTTTCTCTTCTGGCTGCCGTTACTACGTCCTGCAATGGGGAGACAACTGCAGCGAAAATTCGGTTGGAATTCCTTGTAGTAGGACGCGAATCCTATAAATTGTCTGACTTCCCTCGCAGTCTTCGGAATGGGCCAGTCACGGACCTTCTGTATCTTCTTCGGGTCTGCCCGAATTCCTTTTTCCCATACTAATCTCCCCAAGTACTCCACTTCATGGCGGAATAGTTCACATTTCTTGGGTTTCAGCTTTAACCTGTATTCCCCGATTCGTTCAAGAACCAATCGCAGATTTAGCAGACAACCATCAAATGTCACGCCATATCCAACGATATCATCGAGATACACCAGACAAGACTTCTAGTGAAGGTCGTCTAGCATACGATCCATCATCCGCTGGAATGTGGCAGGAGCATTGCACAATCCAAAGGCCATAACCTTGAATTGAAACAATCCGACGCTCGACAGGAAAGCCGTCTTTTGCTTACTCTCCCCGTCCATCGCTATCTGCCAATACCCACTTTCCAGGTCAAGGGTGCAGAACCATTTATTTCCGCCCAACGCCTCGACACACTTGTCTATTCTAGGGAGTGGAAAGCTGTCTTTTACTGTCACGGAATTGAGCTGGCGATAATCGATGCAGAAGCGTTGAGTACCATCCTTTTTACCAACAATCATGATGGGTGCTCCCCACGGACTATTAGAATGCTCAATACGCCCCTGCTCGTACATCTTCCAGATCTCCGCTTCGGCTACTTCACGCTTAGACACCGGAATCCGCCTATAAGCGAGCTTGATAGGTCGGGAATCGGCAGTATCAATTTCGTGTTTCACGACATGGGTGCAACCCGGATCTTCTCTCCAACCATCTCCGGGTAGCGAAAAGCTCCCACGAAACTCATTAAGAAGACCCATCAACTTTGACCTCTCTGTCGGATCAGTCAAATCAGAGTCCCTGAAGTTTCTTCAACGGACATTCCGTACTTGGTGGCACAGGGTCGTCCGGGGCAATCAAATCCTCATCTACCACAGACGGGGTTTCTACCACCTGAATAGAGTTGACGATTGCATCTTTTATTTTGTCCTCCGGACACATATTCACCCCCTCCGGACTAGTAGTGGGTGACGATAGCAGCGTCACATCACTCACTTGTCCAACCACCATATCAACACCTAAACGTAGGGTTTCCGCGGACGGATTACTAAAGGCCACAGTTGCTGTAGCGTCAGCCGAGATATATGAATCAAGGCATCCCACAGTGTAATCCCTTAGAAAACTCTGGTCCGGCTCAAACATCAAACGTGTTGACGAATCCGAGCACCCGCGAACATCGATCTTAACCAGTGTAGCTGAATAAGGACGAAGGACCACCACTTTCCGAAGTGTTACCTGCCTTCCATCGCCTACTTCACTAGTTGTAATCATATTCACCGAGGGACCCAATTGCATTGGCGGATCACCACGCCAGTAATGCATCTTCACAGCGTCTTCACCATCATTCAAAGACAATTTCCCTGACCAGCACACATAACATTGATGCACAAGATTGAAGTCCAGCGCCAAGATTCCGGACTCCAGGCCAGATAAACCTGATACTACCAGACACATTAACATGTACGTCCATTTCCCTAACGTCAAAGGAAACAGAGCGCTACCATGCACAGTAATCTGTGAATCGTTTCCCATTGTGCACGCCAACCGGCACGGACTCAGTGGCGGCGGCCGACGCAGGGAGTCATAGAACGTCTTCATCACCAGGCTAGTGGTAGCGCCCGGGTCCCAAAGGAAATCACCAACATCCCCATTCACTGATACTGAAGCGTACCATCTATCCGCAATATATGGATCACAGAGCTTCAACACCCTCTGGTCATCTACAGAAACTTTCTGAATACTCGCATCCGTGATGGGACCTGACTCCACT
Source organism: Sthenelais limicola (assembly GCA_942159475.1). Lineage (NCBI taxonomy): Eukaryota > Metazoa > Annelida > Polychaeta > Phyllodocida > Sigalionidae > Sthenelais > Sthenelais limicola. The sequence continues at coordinate 116,471,391 of OW804097.1, read as the reverse complement.
ATCACCAAATGCCCCGACTCAGCTTGGTAACCTGCCTTACCCCAACAAACATTGTCGGAGTCCGCAACTACAGAAAAATCCCTGGAATCAACACCATTCCTGGGATGAGTGGTCTCTTCCGCTCGATGCGTCCGAACCGTTTTCGTACATCCCTGGCAGACAGCCCCAGGCTCAGTAGTACTTACGGGAGCTAGAGCCCCACACCCAGTCTTCGTTTCAGACACAGAACGATCATGAACTGCAGTACTAGGAAGCGCAAACAATTCCCTGGATCCCATCTCGCTTCTTATGAGACCCGTTTGGAGTTTTCCGACGACTCCGGCTTCACCGCTTGGTCAGCCTTCGCCACGGAATCTCCCTTACCAGTCGCGTCTTTCCAGACATCCCTCTGCGGACAGCTAGCCATAAAATGACCCTCCTGACCACATTGGAAGCAACCAGTCCGCTTCACACCTCTCTTCCAGTTAAACTTCGACTGTTTACCGGAAAACTTCTGCTTAGAAGCTTCAGGGACGTCATCGCCACATGAGTCTTCTGCCACAGGTTCGGCAGCTGTAGCTTGCACGGAAACCTTTGGGTTTTTCTTCCTCACCTCTGGTCCAGCAGTGGTAAATGTACTTATAGAGGCAACACTGCCACTCTCCAAGTAACAACTCTCCCACACCTCCGCCCAGTGTGTGGCTCTCAGGAGATCCTTCGGCTGTTTCAGGCGAACCCAATCAGCCATATCCTGATTTGTCACTCCCTGTAGGAATACACGGAGCGAAACTGACCTCAACGTGTTATCCAAGGGACCAAAAGCACGTCGCCCTTTCTGAGCAACATCGTTACCGAAAAGTCTAACCGACTGGTTCGGAGTCTGGCAGGAATTATAGAATTCTGCCTGCTTTCTAGGTCTAGACTTCTCACCAAAGTTTGCTTCCATATGGTCGACAAACTGTACAAGAGTCAAATTCTCTGGCAAATCTCCCATTTCCGCCAGTTGCCTCCTGGAACCACAGATCAACTGTCGTAACAACTGTTCGGGGCTCCAGTTGTGCACGGTAGCAACAACTTTCATTTTCCGCCAAGTATCCTCCACGAAATAACACCATCCCACAACCTGGGTATGGATACTTTCGGAGCAATACTCTCTCGGGTCAAAGACTGTTTGTAATCAAAATCTTCATCCGACTCATCCGGTCCTGTATACTCAAGACCCTGGACAAGAGAACGATCTTTCCGACGGGACCTACTAGATCGACAATAATCCTTCCCACAGTCATCATCAGAGTCATCTGAGTTACTATCACCCCTGGAAGGCTTCTTCCGGGTTTTAGTACTGGATAACGTAGAACTGGGGGAACCAGGGGAAATGCGGTAGTATGTACCATCATGAACTCTACCATTAGGAGTCTTAACGATAGCAGTACGCGACGTCGTAACAACCACATTGCTCTGTTCCTTCTGCGGGGTAACATTTTTGCCGCTCAAAAACGAACCATCATTTGCATTCCCTTTCGGGGAAGAAGAAGCTTGCGCCTGCTTTGAGAACGTAACATGCCTGTCTACATCCTCCGGCCCTTTAGCTGCAACAATGGACGGATCATCCATCATTGGTGCAAATGACAACTTCGGATCAGCAAAAGTTGACGTCACTGGAGCTTTGGGTGTGTATGTAGTTTTGACTTTCAACAACATACTGAGCAAATCCTCACCCTGCGAAGTGTCCGGCGTGGGCGTTTCTTCCGTCCCATCCTCCGAAACACAATCTTCCACCGTTACCGGCGGAGGCGGTCCGTAAACAGCATCATGTATTTTTTTTTCTTTTTTTTAAAAGATTTTATTTATACTGGGAGTCGAAGGTCCCCTAACAGGGTTTTTCGCCTGCCCCAGTCTTATATACAGAGACTGAGCAGGGAAGGTGTACATAGATGGAGCTTTTTTTTTTTTTTTTTTTTTACAGTGTATACATAGTTTTGATGTTGATATGAAGGTTTGCACTTTGCCACTCAGATCATTAACGATGGAGTGTTAGTGGTCATTGAAATTAATGTATGTTTTTAGCAGATAAATTAGCTTTGCCACTCTGATCATTAGTGATGGAGTGTTAGCTGTGTTTTTTTTGATTAAAAGACAATATGAAAGATTGAAGAGGTATAGAACAAGAGAAGACAGTTATCTGAGTTCTAAATATCAAGTTGTAGTTTAAATTAGCTGGTCGGATAGTCAGGATCGTTTAAAAGGAGTAACAAGGGCTCCAAATTTTCATTTATCAATTCAGTATGATATAGACAAAAGCGCAGACGTCAGAGTGAGCATGTGTTCAACCCAAACAGCACTGAGGTCTATGGGCGGCCGGTGGAATAGTCGGGCAAAAAGGATAGCTGTGGTTTATGTAGGATTACAATTGTATATAGAGGGTATTTAGCCATATTTTTTTATTTGACTTGAAGGCCTCCATGGTACCAATGTTTCTCTGTCTAGCAGTTAGCTCATTCCAGGCATTTGCGGTTTTGATGGTTACTGAGTTCTGGGCAAGGTTAGTTTTAAAACGAGGTACTTTCAGCCTGGGGGCATCGAAATTTCTAGTGTTTCTATTTGGGGTGTCTCTATAGATCGGGTTTCTAACTCTTTTATAGGCTAGTATTCGTAAATGCATAATTCTTCTGTGTTTAAGGAGGGGTACTCTTGCAGTGGCATGGACTATATCAGTTGGTGTTTCGTGTGGGAGCTGTAGAACAATTTTGAGAGCTCTATTTTGCTGTCTTTGGAGCTTTTCTATGAGAGGTTGGTTTGCATTGTGGATTAATACATCCCCGTAATCAAAAAAGGGTAGTATTTTGGTTTTGTAAATTTTTAGGGCTGCCTGGGTATTTATGAATTTTCTAATTTGCTGTAGTTGATATGTTTTGTAGCTAATGGTCTTCAATTGATGGGCTAGTTGGGGCTTCTGGTTCAGTTTATCGTCCACTAGGTAACCTAGGTATTTATACTGCGAGACTATTTTTAAGTCATTTTGTTGGTAAGTTATCTTTTTTGTACTTGCTGATTTCTTATTGTTTCTGGACTTGGTAATATACATTATGTTTGATTTGTCTGTGTTTACAACAAAAAGATTCCCAGTACACCAACTGTGTAAATCGTCTACAGCCTTTTGCATATCAGCGTATATCCTATCTATATTTCTACCTTGAATGTACAAAACCGTATCATCGGCATATAGTGAGAGTCTGCAATTTTGAATATTATGAACTAGGTCATTTATGAAGATGATAAACATTTGAGGGCCCAAAATTGAACCCTGTGGTACTCCTGTGTTGATGTTGATATGTGAGGAGGTTTGGCTATTGACTAAGGCACATTGCTTCCCATTTTCTAGATAGTTTTTACACCATTTTAAAAGACTGCCCTTTATACCAATATGGCTCAGTTTGTCAAGGAGAATAGTATGATTTACAAGGTCAAAGGCCTTACGAAAGTCAATAAAAGTCACCAGTGTATCATTGCCTGAGTCGAGGCTTAGAGCAATGTCATCAGAAAATTCTATTATTGCTTCTGTAGTAGATTTTCCAGCTCTAAATCCATATTGTCTATTATTTAATATATCGTACATTTCAAGGTAATTTGCTATTCTATTGTGGATGATTCTTTCCATTATTTTACTAGGGGTGGGGAGAAGGGATATTGGGCGATAATTGTTTACTCTGCTGGGATCTCCTCCTTTAAATAGAGGGATGATTTCAGCTGTTTTCCATGATTCAGGTATAGTAGAGGTGGAGAAAGATAGATTTAGGCAGTGGGTAAATTCTCGAACAAGTGTGAGTAGTGCACATTTTAGTACCTTATTTGGCATGTGGTTAATAGATGATGACTTATTGGTATCAATTTTTCTTACTAGTTTCTCAACTTCTTGGGTGTTAGTCTGCACAGTATCAATTTGGCTGAGAAGGGGAGGGGTGTTTGGCCTCCAGTGTGGGTTTTGGTTTTTGGTGAGATCTTTAGCTATATTAACAAAATAATGATTCAGATAGTGGGGTAATTCATTTGGTGGTATTATGTTATCATCGGAGTTTACTAGGCTGATAATGCCAGTTTTCCTCTTACTAGGGGTAATAATATTTATGGTTTCCCAAAACTTCTTTTGATCGTGGTTGTGGTTATTTAATTCAGATATAATAAAATCTCTCTTTGCGTGTTTCATGTTTAGGTTTGCAATTTTTCTAAGTCTCTTAGCTTCATCCCAGTCAGCTTTGGTCTTTGATTTTATGGCCGCAGCTCTGGCTCTATTCTTATCATTGAGTTGGTCGAGTAAGTGGGGTGTTAACCATGGATCATTACTATTTTGTACTTTAATGTTCCTGGTTGGGCATAGGCTATCAAGGGTTTGTGTAATTCTATTTATCATTAACTCCCATGCTTGTTCAGGGTTCGTAATTTCTAAGAAGGGTAGCCAATTAAAGTCAGTTCTGAGGCGTCGCTGAAAGATGGCTTCATTGAATTTTCTGAGAGATCTCCCCATTTTAATTATTTTTTCTACTCTTAGTTTATCTTTTTTCCTGACTGCAAATATAAGTTCATGATCGCTAAGGTTGACGTTAATAACGCCCCCCTTAGATATTATGTTACAGTTTGTGTACAAGTGGTCTATAAGTGTTCCTTCTAGGGAGTTGTTCTGGTTTAAGTGATATCTTGTTGGATCATTGATAATTTGTTTAAGATTAAAGGTAGTTTCAATTGCTTTTAATTCCTTAACAGCTGGGTTAGTGTGGTTGAGATAGTTTATGTTAAAATCTCCCATTAGGAAGAGCTCCGTTTTTGGGTTGGATAGGAGCTGAGGTATTGTATCGTTCAGGTATTTAGCAAGCTCGGTGGGGCTTCCTGTCGGGGGTCTATACAGGCATCCTATTACTATAGGTTTCGTGTATTGTATAATTAGTTTGACCCATAAACATTCTACGTTATTGTTGCTGCAGTTTAGGTTAGTTAAAGGTATGTAGGTAATGTCTGACTTTATATATAGGGCAACCCCCCCCCTTTTTTGGGGGTAGAGAGGTTATCAGTGCTCCAGTTGCGGTCCAATCGTATTAGATTGTATTCCGGAATAAGATAGTTATCATCTAAAAGGTTTGCGTGTAGCCATGTCTCAGTGATACCGAGTATATTGGGTTTGAGCTTACTCATTTCACTTTTAAAAGAGTCAAATTTGCCCTTCAGGCTCTGAGTATTTAAGTGTGCGAATGAGAGTCCCTTATTGAACGTCATGGTGGAGTTAGTGGATAGGATATGTTATGAGTTATGCTATTAGCCCTTTTTGCAGTTTACTGCTGGGCTTAAGATTCCTTATACAGGCTGGCGGCTAGCCTGTGGATTGTGAGTAGAGAGAGTAGGGTGTTATCAGGTTGGAATGGATCATTGGCGGCTCCCGACCGTCAATAGGATCTGGGATAAGGTGTGGTAGTAAGATAAATGAATATATATGCCTATATGACACATGAAAAGCACTATTGCCACATTCAACGTGTGTTTAGTTGCTTTAATATATAAGGTTATAGAGAGAGAGTTGCGAAGAGACTGAGAAAAAAGTGTACGGTAGCTGTGAAAGGGGGCGGGGCTTATCGCTGTTTGAGTCGGACTATTGAGGATTTAGCGTTGAGATTAGATGTTGGTTAGGAGAGAGGCGGGGTTTGTACTGTTTGAGTTGAACACATGGAGATCTGACCTTGGGGTTGATATGTAGGAAAAGACCTAAGTATAGGATAAATTCGAGGTGGTATAACGTTCATAATCTAATTATTCAAAGCATTGCCACTAGCTATGAGTGTTTGCTTAGGATCGAGTTAATATATATATACAGAGTAGAGACAGGGTATTTACAATCAATAGAGAAAGAAGTGTACGGTATGCGGTCAAAGGGGCGGGGTCTAATTCAGTTTGTGTCGTACCATTGGAGATTTAACACTGAAGAGAATATTTATGCTATGTGGGGCTTGTTAAATTCATTTTGGACCGTACTATTGGCATTCAACGCTAAGGAGATAGGTTCAGTGTTTTTATTTACTGTTCTTGTCAGGATTCAGTTATATACAGGTAATCATGCAAAGTGGGAAGTCATAGCATTGCCACTAACGTAGGAGTGTTTGCTTGCTTCAGGGTAAAACTATATGCACCGAGACATTATGTTACATATCACAGGAGGAAGTAGGAGAGATTTAAAACGACTAATTTTTGATTGTGGGTTGAATATAACTGCGGTATTTACCAATTTAGATGATTTCTGATTTGAATTACTCTACTATTGTTTTATGGCTTGCCACATTCAAGTGTGTTACCAGGATAAAGTGTCAGTTTTGCCACGATCAGAGCGTGTTAACTGAGATATTGTTATTCGCAAAGGGTATGGATATTTCTGTAAAATGTTGTCATCGTTATATCTATGAATTTGGTGATGGCAGTTTCATTGAAGTGGAGTCCGTCCTTTGTTTTCGATATATATCTGTGTGAGGTATACCCTCTTCTTTTTTTGTGGACGATTCCTTCGTAGTGAGGGCCTATCAGACCGTTTCTTCTATTGATTCTACGAATCTCCTGATTGATATCAGCAAGGGCTTTGTGTATGAGGTTTTGATCCTCTGAGCTACTCGCCCAGCCTTCGGTGTATAGATCAAGGGAGAGGCCCACAATTTCCGTCATTATAACGGCTCTAGACATTGCTGCGGTGTAGTACATTAGCTTCGTGATTTCATGTTTGATATGGTGGGTGTAAGCTTCTTTTGCTGTGAATCGGGGGTAGACTTTCTTGTACTTTACTTTTTCAGTGAACTCATTCACTCCTCCTAGAATATAGAGCAGGTCAAATTGCTTCCAATGGTACCTTATGAGTGCTTCTTCACCCAGGCGTTTCAACCTAGCTCCTGGCACACACAGACAAGTAATTTCCAAGTCTTGGAAACCATGTTGTAAAATAATCTGGTCTATCCTGTTTTTCCATCCCTTTATTCTCGAATCACCGAGTAGTAAGATCGTGAACTTTTCCATTCAGATGTAGGAGAAAGCGATCAATTGGTGATAAGTAAATATGGCGAAAGAGGGGGAAAGTCGGATAAGATAGATGTAATATAATATGTAGTGACACTTATCTTTTAGGAGGGATCAGATGTTCAGCTAACAAGCTCTCTCTTTAGTCTTTCAAGAAACTGTCCACAGAGATTACAGTTTGCGTCGACTTGGTCTTGTGTCAGTAACGTGCAGTCAGATAAGTATCTTCCGCAGCCGTATATGGGGTCGTGGGTCGTTCATAAAAGTACTTTTTGTCGTCTCGCAGTAGAAAATCTTTCAGTGTGGGATTTTGTGCGAATTTTCCCTTCATACACTCATAGAGTATATCATTCGATTTTCTATCCCAATCCTGATTCGTTTTGATCTGTTTGGCTACCCTTTTTACAGTATAGGGATTCCTAATAGATTTCAGTCTCTCTATGAGCTCTGGGGTCGCTTTTTTTACATGATATAATTGCTCTACAGACTGGGCCTCAATTCCATCTAATTCTACTGGGCAGCTAAATAGGTTGGACAGAGGGCTCATATGCCCTTGAAAGGCTGTCCTGTCAGGTGTTGAGAAGGTGGAGACGGTAGTCTTGTCTAATCCCTTAGGCAATTTATCGAAGTCAGCTCTGGTATAAGTTACACCTGCAATGTACACATCAATGCCTTTAGGTCTGGATTCAAGTCCATACATGTAAGGCTCTGGCTGCAAAGGCTATAGATCTCGCCTCACTCATATGTAACTGTTCTTCCTCAGTGTTGTCGCCCTGGGCCCATATCCCAGCTAATTGAGGCTTCTGTTTGTGTTTGTTCATGCCTCTAAATAGCTCTATCTTGTTGCGGACTGAAAGGAGTGTGACTTTTATGGGGCGGTGGTATGGATTATCGGGGCTTTTGCGCTTAATCCCTAGCCTTTCTACGTTTGAGAAGGTTGACTTGAAATCAATATGTCCAAGCAAATCTTTGACGATATTTTCCAAGTTTTCGCCGTCGTTTTCTTCAACTCCCTTTAGAATTACATTTTTTCCCCCTGGGATTTTCCCTTATTGCCGTGTTGACTGTAGGGGTGGGCGTGGCTGCTTGTGTTGTGTTTTGCTGTATGTTTACTTGGGGAATATTCGAACTATTATTGATTGCGGCCAGGGTATTGGAATTTAATTCAATTTTGAGGGACAGATTGGTGATTGTTGCTTGAAGATTTTGCATGCTTTTGTTAATGTCAGAGTTAGATTGGTCTAATTTCACCTGATTCGCTACGACACCCTTCATATTGTTGTTTAACTGACCTACACTTTCTTGCAAACCTTGCGTATTTCTGTTCAGCGTGCCAATGTCGGATTGGTTTGTGAGAGCGATATTTCCATAGTTTTCAATTGAACCCTGAATTCTTGCCATACCAGATAATAGTTCATCGATCTTTTTTTCTCGGGCAATAAACTTTACCATAAAATCATGGGGAATATCAGGATATTGAGAGTGCGAGTATTGACTTATCTGATTTCCTTGTGTTTCTTGATGTTGTGGGATAGCTACCTGCCTATAGCTCGCCATTGCGGATTGAGGGGGAACATAGACTTGTCCTTCGGTGGTCGATGGAATCGCGGATCTATCTCCAATATTTGTTGCGATCATCGATTGTTGGGTGTTTGCTGGGGCCAATTGTACATTGGGTTGAGAGTTCATATTAATTCCCATTTGTGTATTGGAATATTCTCTTGGGAGAATCACATACTGCTGGCACTGGTCCATACTGATTCCTGTAGGTATTTGCGTACAACCCGGTTGGGCCATACTCCCCGAAGGGTTGCATTCTGCTGTGTAACGTCTGCCATATGCGCATGCAAATCCTCAGCAGCACTTCTATGAGCTTTAAAGTCGGAACGCATCTTCCGGAATTTGTGACAGAGTTCATCCTCAGTCAAGTCTTCCGGCGACCGACGCCACTGATTGAAAGCACTACCTGCTCCAACATTTACCCGGTGCACAGAACCATCGCCCTCATAAGCAAAAGTTCCCTGTTCATTACGGATTACGGGTTCCTTACGGTCCTGTTCTTTACGGGGACTCAATAGTCCTTCCATCACAGACTTGACCACACTAACTTTCGGCGAAGACTCCGTGCCTAGAGGGGCAATGGCATCATCCGCTGCTACAGCCATTTGGTCGGGTCTACCAGCCAATCTCCGAATCTCTGCACAATGCAGTCCTGTTTCACCAAGAAACAACAGTCACACTATCAACAAGGTCTGCGGCCAGAAACTGGTTTACAGCACCAATTGTAGTGTTTTTCCGTCTCACACTACCCAAGTTCGATATATCTATTCTCGCGAAGGGAAAGAAGACCAGACACACAGCTCTTTAGGTATCACGGGCTTTATTCACCACACAAACCATGTCCGATAGTGTTTATTGGACCCAACAGAGGTGACCAGGTATTGGCCTCAGAGGAGTGGCAATTATGGTACACGATCATTGCAGGTGTTGAGAGTCAAACAGTTAACATGGTTTTACATAGGAGTAACACAGTGAAACAACACGGAGTCTTACCAGAGCATCCGGAAGCACTCTAAGACACATTATGGTAAAAGAGTTGACTAGATTTAAGTTACCTAGATTTAAGTTCCAAGTAAGAAAAGGCGGGAATCCAAAAGGCCATTTCTGAGCCGGGAGCGCGTTCAGTTGAGGCGCGTGCACCCAATTATAGCAACACCCGGTCAGACCAATTATCTTGGATCTATTTAAACCCGTATTCACTACAATAGTATACATTTATGTTCAGTATAAAGTATAACATGTCATACATGACATCAATTAAAATGACATCATTAATTCTAATTGCCCCAGTACCTCCCTTCTGCCAATTTATTTGCGAGTTGGTATTAGTAATGGTATGATAGTGACAAATGATACAAAAGCCACGTCAATTAAGATGTTAGAGATTAAAGCTCATAAATTAATACAAAATGTAAACTTATAATTTGAATTTGGTATCATGTTTATTTATCTCTTTGGTTATGTTGTACCTCATTTTTGTCTTAGATTTGGGTTATTTGAGAGGATTGTACACTTGCAGGACTTCTCCTGTATCTATGCCAAAATTATGAACTAAATAATGGGTAATTAGTGTCAGTACATTGCCAAAGTAATGCACCATTCTCACATTGTACACATAATAATAAATTAACAATTTTACACCCAGGCCTCTCATAAAATAAGAACTGGGGTGAACTTCCACTACTAGGACATGTAAAGGTAAGCTTACCATGCCCAGAATTGCACTCATATAGGAGATTTGCATAGCCCCCATTTTGAATCTTGATTCACATGGGACTATCAAACTTATGGTACATTTTAAAATCTATAGAAAACGAGCCATGTTCACCATAGTATGGACTATTTATCAATGTTCCAAAGTTAATATTTTTTCTGAACATATTTTATTTTGATAGGCAATTCCACACAAGTGATACAAGATTCAAGCATAATCTATCTATTTGTTACCTCACACGTCCTGGTGAGATGTTACTATAACATTACATTCATGACTTTTTGGTATCATGACTGAAATATTTATTTTCAAAACACTCCACAACAGGACCGACAGGTTCATTTTAATTTGATAATTTAATAAAACAGTAAAGCATTGGCAATTATGTAAGTGAAATGAAACTATTAACTTGATAAAATAAATCACCCACCTGGAGAACTGTCCAATGTACTTAAACACTTTATCAAACTCCATGTTGTGTTGAATGGAACTCAAACTTTGTGCTCAGAGGAATTCGTCCTGAGACTTGCTATACCATATATATAGGTATTCAGTAAGTGAACATCATTTATCTGTAAGCTGGTACCTTTAGCATAGGTAAAAGTTAATAAGGCTCCACCACAAAATACTGTAAGAGGGTTCAATCCAAATAAGGCCCAAACACATTTGAATAAGCTTCTTTGTAGACCTACTTACACAACAACTCAATCAAGATTCTTACAATCCAACCAGCATGGATATAACAACTGCCCATATTATCCCTTGCCAAGATGGGGAAATAGTACCTTCCAGCAAAAAATACTGGCAGCAAACATACATTATCCCAATTAAAGCTTCACTCTTTCAGATATTCTGACAAAAATACCTTAGCAAATTTACTTATAATTATTTAGCACTTATAGGACAAGTTCAAGCACAGCGCATGAATAAAAAATGAGATCAGAGGCAAATGAAAACAGCACTAAGCAAATAGGTTGCTATATTCTATGCTGGAGATCAAGTTCTTTACATAGAATAAGTCCTATAGGTTGATTATTATACATTACCAGAGGAATAACTGGAAATAGGTGAAACAATCATAGAAGAAAGCATTCACTCTGCCAAACTTGCGTGCATTGACATGCCAATGCAAAATAGTTCCTGTACAGCCCAACGGCCACCCGTAGAGAACGCATGTATAATAATATGACTTATTAGATCATCAATATTCTGCTGCTTTTCTATGTTTATACAAGACTTACTTAAATCATGACTTATAGGACTGATTTAATAAATATTCTGATACAGTTACATGTTTATGCAATAGTTATTCATACTATGACTAATAGGACTTGATTCATCACTTTTCTGCTGCTGTTATATGTTTATACATATATTCATTATAATTTGATGATTTAATAAAACAGTAAAATATTGGCAATTATGTAAGTGAAATGAAACTATTAACTTGATAAAATAAATCACTCACCTGGAGAACTGTCCAATGTATTTAAACACTTCATCAAACTCCATGTTGTGTTGAATTGTGCTCAAATCCTATCCTTTATCCTAGATATCATTATAGATGCATTATAATTTAACCTACTGATGAACACTATAAAGTCTAATTCTGTGTGATAAGAATGACTGATCATCATACCATTGATATAGTGATATCAGAAGATATCTCCTCAATAAAGGATGCCTCACCAGCCAAGTGGTTTCTAACTTGGATACAGAGCCTTGAGCATGAACTGAAAGAAGAGAATGCATAATATATATTACATTGAGAAATGTGATCCTAGAGACTGGAAATGCTGCCAGATATGCATGGTCATAATAATACTAAAATGTACAAATTAGAATATCATAAATACAGGGAGGTATAAACAGAGGGGTTGGTCTTGGAGAAGATGTGTGTCCACCAAATAGTTGGCAGTACTGTCAGTACTACTACTAACGCCAACTATTTATAAGTATTTCAGTAGTATGCTATTGCTTAAAAAAGATAATCAAAGCTATCTGGGCTATAGGTGGTACTAGTGCCGACAACAGTACTGCATCACCTGGCATGCAGTGGCTAGACCAAACGGTGCCATGCATATTTTATATGCTAGCATATCACTCAATCTTTTGGCCACGCCCCCAGCTCAACAAGGACTACCTTACTTGACAAAACCTCTCCCGATCTCGTAATTACACATGATTAGCCATTCCACAGGAGCAAAGAGCTACAGCTTTGTCATTCTTATTCTGTTTTGTGGATAAAACATCCAGGTCAATATGGTCTTACTTGTACTTCAACTGCACATGCACATGCACATGCACTGCACATGCTTCAACTGCACAGGCCAGTCTAGAAGGCCTATTCACCTAACGTTGTGCTGAAAAGATCACACCAGCTCCGCACACCAACACACTCCAGAACAAGGCCCATGCAATGATGTCATAGCAGCGGGGATTCAACACAGCAACTCAACGCTAGCTTACAAACTTCCACTGGGCCACTCCCTCTGTACATACCTCCCTTATTTAGAGGATTGGTGAAGTGGAATGTTCAGGCAAATTGACCCATATAAGTTATCTTTGCAAACTGTTATATTGTGGCACACACTGAATGTACATAATTGAGATATTGGCTGTTATTAACAATGCTACAAAAATATCCGTATCATTATTACCTCCTTTTGTTAGGCTCTCAATGATGTCATCGGGCAATGTTTGTTTATTCTTGGCAGCCATATGCCTAAGAATGTTGTGAGCCTTTTCTGTCTTGTTGACAGAGATTAACCATCGTGGTGATTCTGGCACCCACCTGAAGAACAACACAATTTCACTCATATATTAAGCTTCATCAGAGGACAAGAGTGTACTTGTAGGAAACCACATCCAATAAAAACCTGGGATGATAAATCAAATAAGTTGTGTTTCTCTCCTGTCAATATGCTTCCCGCATATGCGGGAATACTACAATGGAATGAATTACCAGATAACATAAAAAACATAATACCACCTTGTAATTTCAAATATAGACTGAAAACTGGTTTACTAACAAAAACCATCCGTATACCTATATTGTAACTGCATACTAACCCAATATTGAAACTATGTTATGTACAACTTGCTATTCCAACTTTTTTCATCAATCACCACTACCATCTCATCCCATTATTACTCACTCATCATATTATACTCTCCGAAGAAATGATGTATAAGTTCATTACCAGCTAATTACGATAGCTACAATTGACGTCAATTAGAAATGGAGAAATTTCAGGTTATGGAAGGAATACCAGGGTTACCTGAACCATTTAAAAAAACTTTGGCAACTGCCGTTTATCTCCCTGAATAAAGATTTGTACCAAAAAAAAAAAATACTGTGAGTATACTTTCTTCAGATTTGACTTCAAATTTTAATATCATAAGGATCTAAAACAGATTTTTGTAGAGGCATCATTTAAGAAGACTATCAAAGAAGAAGATCAAATGTTACCCACAAAGCACATGCTACAGCCCCAATATGAGGCACAGACAAGGCAAAGAGGAACCATCTGAAATGTCTAATGGCTTGAGCTATCCATGGAACCAACACATAGCCAAAACCAAAGAAACTGCTGATGAATGTCCCAGCAACAGGCCTGTACTTGGGTCCAACTATTTCCATGGCTGTAAATGATGTAGAAGTATAGTCTTTTAAATGTATTTCCTTGAGACATCAGTTGTGAAACACCAAATTAATTTGAATAAATTAACTTGTATCAAGAAAAAGTTGACACCAGATTCTTTAATTGGAGCAACAATATTGGGATTTTCAGAAAATCATTTGATGATCTGTTGGAAATAAAGGAAATTATTTGAAATGATATTTGTTGTTTTATATTGAGTAGAGGGAGGAAGAAGCATTAGGCTGATTTAGCAACCACAATGCACCAACGCAACACTAACGCATCCCTTAGCTACTTGCGATGTGGTGGTACATAAGTTCTGGTACAAGTCATTTAGTTTTAGCTGATGCATGAACACAGCCATACACAACAGGAACATGCCATCGAAAATATGATATGTCCATTCCCAAGGAAATGGGATAGAGGAGGGTTGATTTCTAAGTGGCTGAAAGGCCCACAATCTTATTAAATTGTGAATAGCATCACACATGGATGACAAGAAACCACTTTACGAACATTTGTACATAAAAATAAAGTTACAATTTTGGTGTGAAATGGTCATACGTTGGTAACATATCGTAATTGACGCTCGTATCTCAGGTAGGATTGCTGAGAATAGCACACTGAGTGATGATGTAGTCCTCATAAAACATACATTAGGGTTAGCATTGGCAATTTTTTAGCACTAACATATTGCTTTGGTTTCAGAGGCTCAATTTGCCATTTTGATGTTCCTGGGTTTCATAGATCCATTAGGCTCTTAATGATCAGTGTATAATAAACATATACTTTATAATGTGTTGCTTTTGGCTGTCAAAATATCCAACTGATTTGGCATATTAGGTGATATTAGCTTTGAGAGGATATTAGTAAAGTAGGATCACACATACTGTATGAACTTACCTAGGACCATTCCAGAGTGCATGGCTGCCATACAACAGAGACCAACCAAACATCTAAGTACCAGGTACAGTGGAAACCATGGAGAGAAGGCAGCTCCAAAACTGCACGGTATCGAGATTGACATGAATATAAGGAGACATGTTTTCCTACCAAACCTAGAACAGTCATACAGAATGATTTCTATATGGATCTATTGGGGTTATTTTAGAGGATTGGTGAAGGCTAATTTGCACCTTTTCGCTGAACATTAAACATTTCTCCTTACTTGTCTGCAATGGGACCACCGATGAGAGAGCCTAGCATAAGGCCTGCAAGATATGTGGTGCACGTCAGTCCCACCAACCAGCTGTCCCCACACACCAGTTGCCACTGTTAAACAAAAATTGTTCTCTCACATATGGGTACAGATTTGAAAGATACACCTAACGCTTTTCTGGGGCCCAGCGAATAACAGGATAGCTTCCATTTCGCAGAAGCCTTTGGTGGCAACAATTGATATATCCTTCAGCTAAATAAGTAATATACAGATTATTATGACGAATAGGTTGGTATAACCCTGAGAAAGTAAGAGTCAACTCTGTTGTCTCTCAAGGATGAGTGTTTATTAATAGAACAGCTGAGGTGCTCCTAGTGGTGGGGAGAGCACCCACACAATCCACTCCAATAGCGAGTGAGAAAAGTGAGAAAAGCAAACTAACCTTGTCACATATGTCTCAATTCCAACGGACTACTACAATGATGTTTATTCACTTGCATTGAAAGTAATTTACTCATCATATTTCAAACAACAATTACTTTTCCAACAATTCCCCAACTTTGTATAATCAGTAGTTATTGTGGCTCACCTCTGTAATGATGGTTGATCTGAACTCTGACGTATTGTGCTTCCAAGTGTCACAGTTTAAAGTGGGAGATGACACCACTTGACTCCTATTCAACCACTGTAGTTTGTCGTCTGTCATATTCTCCCAGGGGTAGTCATACATACTACAACTGAAGTCATAACAAGGCAGATTGTTACTAGATTAACTTCTCAGCCTATCAAATAATTAACTATTATATTTCTGAAAATGGAAATGTAGAGTAATTATCTATCCTCTAGTGCTTACCTCTGATACTTGTTCCTTGTTGCATCCCAGGGGATTGATAAATCTTTTTGTCTTTCTTCTGACAGGTTGGAGTGTGAAAGTCGGTCTATGCTGCACCAGTGATCTTGTTCCATTCCCGTGAAGGGAGAGGAGAAATTGTGAAGGGCCTGAACAAAGATGAATGTACCCGCACAGCAGAACACCATTGCCTGATATCTGTAAAATTATGGTATGGTATTGGGGAAGATTGCGTTTTATGAACATGCCATTTCGTCTCCTGATGTTAACTTAAGCATCTCATGCTTATTTACTGAATTTGATATCTTAGTTGGGTCATCTGGAGCACTTCTGTGACTGTTGAGAGTATAGGTCCGTTTCTCAATGAATTTAGCATCTTTGAAGGCTAAATAAAAACTTCAGTAGAGGCCTCTTCATGAGAAAGTGCAAGTTAACTCTCTGAGGGCCGCAACTTCAAAATGGCCACCCTTGACCAATCGTAGAACAATTTTTTTAATGGTTTGGCCTACAATACAAGTCAATAAAAAAAAATTATATGGTTACTAGGGTTTTAGGGGTCAAGGAATTCATATTTGACATTAGTTTGACGATTTGACCTTGATTTGATCTTGAAATCCAAAATGGCCGCCCTGGACCATTCCAAGAATTATTTTTTTCAAGCCTACAAGGTTTAGCCTACAAGGTTTAGCCTACAATACTCGTCAAAACATAGTTATTACGGTTTGGGGGGGTCAGGGAATTCATATTTGGCATGAGTTTGATGGTTTGACCTTGATTTAAAGACCCACTGACATGAAAAAAATATGTCCTTTTGTCCCCCTTGTATGATAGCTAGCCTAACCATGATACCAGATCCAAAAGTTTCTATGTCCAGCAGTTTTGAAGTTACAGCCCCATGAACACCCCCAGATCTGGCTCACACTCCTCTCTCCACCCACCGCTGGTAGAGGGGAGCGGTGACGTCACCGGTGGAACAGTCACCTCCTGTACCCTACCACTACTCCCAGTCACACAGCGTAAAGGCTAGTACTATGTGTACAGATCCCTTTATGGATACAGATAAATTTGCTCACATTAAATCTAGATTACTCCATGAAAGTAATTCTATACATATCAATTATAATATATAATTATACATATGGGTCAGGTCGCACAGAAATGTACAATTGGTCTTGGAATGGCAATTTTAGAAACTTGGTAAACTAACATGTTATCTGATCTTATTTCATAGAGTACATCTCAAATTTTAAGTAGATATAAATTATACTACAATAGTCCAAGGGGTTCAGGGTTTTTTTCGGGCCAAGTTTAAAGGTAAATGTAGTTTTTCAGCTTTAATTAGAAATAAACCCTCTCCACATATATGATGATAAAAAGCAAAATAAGCCTGGTAGTTTTACATAGATATGTGTCAAAGTAAATTTAATTACTCAGTCAGATATCTGATAAAGTTTGTGGTCATAGACATTCCTCTTACAGGTGTATTTCACATCTCAATGTTAGTTAATGTTTAAAAAAAGATTTATTTTAGATAAATAAATTTAAAATATTTCCTCTATGTCTAATATAGTACTACAGGCTATAATAAATTCGACTTCCATGCAATAATGCATTAAGATACCTTCCATGCTTTTACTTTTACATAAACCCCCTTTCTTCTCATCCTATAGAGCTTTTTAAAAAGGGTCATAGGGCCAGGGCGATGCTCACATATTTCCATTTATATTCTGTTTAGTGTCGGAATGACACTAAAAAAGAAAAGAAAACCTCACAATATAAAGTCCATATGGCCAGATACCAGAATCCCAAGTTTTTTTTCATTTGGACCATGAATGACCTTTTAATTGCATAAACACCTATATTTCTCTTAAAACTAATATAATAACAGAGGATACAGAGGTCCCAAAAAATAATTTTCAACACACGTTTTTTAAATGCTGGAATCGATTAAGGCACAAGTAAGACATCTTATGTTGAAATTTGGTGGCGTTTGATACATTTGTTCACTGTCTAATTACAGAAAAGTACAAAAATCATTGAATTATGTCCCATCAGTGATCTTAATTAAGGTCATTTTTCCAAGGTAAAATTAGATACTATGTTAAGATAATTTAAAATTCAAGAAGAGAATGCCTATACATGTATATAGTTGTAGTGGGTTTGGGTATCTTATAAGAAAGGTATGGGACATTTAGTGTCCAGTCTTATTGTTGTGTGGTGCTGTCCGCTGAGGTTGGTACGCTTGTACTAACCCCGTGGGCAGTACCAGCTTATATCATCAACATTGCCTTTTTAGGAAGAAGTTTCCTTATTGTTCTTATCTTACCCTTTATGTATGTCACTCTTTATATTATTGTTACAAGCCTTTTGTACCACACTTGTGTACATAACTTCCGAGAGTAAGGTTGTCATCTCTCTGTATTTATATATCAACCTGCGGATGTGACACCATGTTTGTGTTGGTGTGTGGATTACGAGGTGGCCGGACCATCTCCACTGCTCAGGTCGTTGGGGAGCTTGTCCCGTGTTTGCTTAATAAAAGCTGTGCAGAAGGTCTTTCCTTGTTGGAGTCTTTTATTGGCGTAGTTGAGCGGATCGGATCCGAAAGATCACTACAATTGGTGCCGTGACCAAAGCTCGCCGCGGGGCAAACCTCTATTGGTGAACTAGATTCATTTCTGAGTTCCAAGAAATATTTTCCGAGAAAATAAAAGTATGGCAGCCGCTAAACCTTTGGTAGACGTTGCTACCCAGATCCAGGACAACCTTGCTAGATCTAGAGTTGCTACTCCGGAGAAGGATGACTTAGTTGGCATTGGAGCTAGGCGGAAAACCACTCCGCCAAGTGTGAAGTCACCTGATTCTGTTCCGAAAGGACCAGAAGCTCTAGGTGCTGCTGGGTATGACCCATGGGGTTACCGTGATCCGGCTAAGAATACGGAATCTGAAGATGAGATAGAGATATCTACGTTAAGAGCTCAGGTGATGAGTTGGAAAAGCGCCTACTCCAACTCTCATCAACAGCTTATTATGATGCGTAAATCTGTCGATCAGTTAACTGAGCAGAATTCGGATTTACAGGGAACCCTAGAGGAAGTTTCTAGGGATGCTTCTGCTACCACTAGGGAGCTAAGAACTGAGAACGAGAAATTGAAAACGGAGGCGTCTCGGGTAGACGATTTGTCAAGGCTCCACAACCATCTGCTAGATTCTGAGGCGGATTTAGCAGAGAAGCTTGCTCTGTCTATGACCCCTCTGAAGATAATCCAGCCAGCAACCTCGACGTTTGCTGATGCGGGTGCTGGCCCGGGTTATCAGGAGGGTGACTCCTACAAACTCTTGACTCCGAGACATTTCGGAGCTCAAAGACAGGTTACTATAAGGGAGCCTGCAGCTGTAGCCGAGTCCTCGCCTAAAGATGAGGGGGAGAAGGTAGTTGAGCTAGGTGGAATGCCTAGCATTAAGAGGCCTGCTACTCCGAAAAGCAACTCTTATGTGCGCGGACATATTGTTAACGAGACCTATGTCCGAAGAGATCCAGTAGGTACTGCACCTCCAGTGGTTACTACACCCAGAGCATCGGTTCATTCCACTACAGGGGCTGATCCGGATGGGCTTCGTACCACTACTGTGTGTGTACCAACTGGTATGCACTCTCAATCGCTGACCTTGCTTCCGGTGGGTCCCCAGAAGTCTGTTTATGGAAATAAGTCATTGGTGCAAGGCCTGACTTATGCAGGGCCGGACCCGGCTGATACTCATTTCTCGTACACGTTCTATACTGACAAAGAACATATCAGCCCACGACTAGGAACAATCAGATTGTGGGATTCCACTAAGGACACTTGGCTTCACCATTTGGCTGAGATGAAGGTTGTGGCCGAGGCGCACAACTGGACGGACGCTATGTTCGTGAGACAGCTAAAAAGTAGTTGCAGGCGTCAGATTGCCGAGTTAGGAGAATTACCCCAGGGGGTTACTCTTCCTGAACTTGTCGCACATATGGACGCCAACTATGGTGAACACTCCAGGGAGAAGAGGGAGGCGGAATTATTTAAATGTCGCCAAACTCCTCGCCAGAACGGTCGAGCATTTGCTAATGAGGTAGCAAAGAGGGCTAGGTATGCCTTTGGTACAGTGATGGATAGCACTTCACGTACCATGGGTATCCGAACCTTTTTGAAGGGACTTTCTGACCCGAAGCAGGCTCTTTGGATTAGGTTCAAGCAGCCAAACGATCTAAATGATTGCGCTCACTGGTCAGAAGTCTATGAGAGCTGCACTCAGGATGTAGATTCTGTGACCCTTCAGGAAATTAGTGTAGAGTCCCATAACTCTATGACCTCACCTATGTCCGCCGCTCCTAGCGGACTTGGTGAGAAGAAAGTTAGTGTCAGAGCCATAGCCCAAGTAACGGAGCTGTTGGAGAAATCTTCATTAGCTGAATCCGGACCAATTTCGGATGATGTTAGTGAAGTGATTGTACAGGCGTTGCAGGCTTGGCAACAACGTAAGACGACCGCGCCGGGTGCTGATTCGGCCACTCCCTCCTACGGAGGTGGACGTGGTAGATTCAGGCGCTGGAAACCAACCCGAGAATGCTGGTTCTGTAGTGAGGAGGGGCATTTTAACTCAGCTTGCCCCAGAAGACTAGCTCTTCTTGGATTGGTTCCGAAGACAGATGCTGCTACATCCAAGGCTTCGGGAAACGCGACGAGACCCTCATAAGGAGCGAGATGGGGGTCGGGAAAAGGGCGCTTCACAGTACCACAGTCCGAAGTGAAGCTGTGAGTAGTACAGGAATTGGCGGGCAGGCCCAGGCACCAGCTATTACGTTGGAGGCTTCACAACAAGGTGAACCCCTTCCGAAAACTGGAGATTCGCGATCGTTGCCGGACGGTAAAGCCTTGTCACAAGGCCATGCGCTTTGTGATGACTCGGATTCTACCTCAGATGTGAGGTGGGGGCAATCCGGGTTCCAAGCTGAACGAGATCAGATTGTGTTGGTCAAGGGCGGAGCAACTAAATCAGCTCGAGTTCAGAAGGTTTCTGTACATGAACAGGGAACTTTGGAGATCCCTACCAAATTGTTGGTACGGGAAAGATGGTATGCCCTTGTAACGATGGATGGGGAAACTGGCAGCTTTCTGGTTGATCCGGGTGCTACTACTAGTTTGATCACCAGAAGGTTCTATGAATCCCTTCCAAATCCACCACCAATGACGTCGGTACGAATGGTGTGTGCGATGGGAGATGGAACACCCATTGTTACATATGGGAGCGTGCTTTGTCCGTTACTAGTTGGCGACCGGACATATATGATTACTTGTCTCGTGGTCAGTGGACTGCAAGGTCCTGAAAGCGGGATATTAGGTGCGGATTTCTATTATGTGCACCGATGTAATCTGGATTGGTCAGGAACTTTCTTCTTGGATAATTACGGGTCTTCTGTAACTTGTAAGTTATGGAAAAAACCTGTTAGCAGAATTGAAAGTTCCTCTGTTAATACGGTTCAAGTTGAGGATGCAATTGTGGGGAGAGAGGTGAAGCTGCTTAAGTCAGTTATCCTCAAACCCAAAGCAGTTACTTTGGCCAAACTTGATATTGACAGTGGCTCAGTCGCAGTTGAAGGAATGATGTTCGAGCCAGACCAACGATTGTTGAAAGATCTAGTCTTGGGCAGCCTGAATACTTATGTACCAGGTGACGGTTCTCCGGCCGCGGTGGCTTTCTCCAATCCGACCGGTCGCACGTTGAAAATTAAGAAGAATAGAGTGGTTGGCAGAGTATTTGAAGTTGCTTTGGTAGCTCAGGATTCTCTGTCTGACAATGGGGAGAATGAAGAGATGATTAGGGAAGCAATCATTAATTCAATACAGGTGCTGGAGTCTCCTGTTGCGGATGATGACCTGATCGCTCCTACTCTTCCTATTCCGGCCACTCCGGAGTGTCCACTGACAAAGATGGTTGACGATTCTGACTTGTCCGAAGTCCAAGAAAAACGAAATGCTCTAGATCTCTTGGAGGAATTCCGTTGCTGCTTCTCTCTACCAGGAGATAAATCTTTGGGATGTACTCATAAGGTCCGTCATGTTATTAATACTGGTGATGCTTGCCCGATCAAGCAAGCATACAGACGGATTCCAGTTGCTAAACGTGATAAAGCGGAGGCAGAAATCTGGAAGATGTATAGAGAAGGCCGAATTGAGCATAGCAGTAGCCCTTGGGGAGCTCCTATTGTTATGGTGGCCAAGAAGGACGGGACACAGCGTTTCTGTGTAGATTATCGTCAGTTGAACTCCGTCACGATTAAAGACAGTTTTCCTCTGCCTAGGATTGATGAGTGTGTCGAGGCTCTTGGTGGAAACCAATGGTTTTGCACACTTGATCTTGAAAGCGGATATTGGCAGGTGGCTATGGATGAGGCTAGCAAAGAAAAGACTGCTTTCCTCTCCAGTGTGGGCTTATTCCAGTTCAAAGTTATGGCTTTCGGACTGTGCAATGCTCCGGCTACCTTCCAACGTATGATGGACACCATGCTGGACGGACTCAAATGGAAGTCATGTTTGGTTTACTTGGATGACATTGTGGTTTTTGGAAAGACACTTGATGAGTGTCTCCATAACCTCAGGCTCGTTCTTGAGAGAATCAAAGACTATGGCTTGAGATTGAAGCCGAAGAAGTGTGAATTCTTCCGTCAGCGAGTTGAATACCTGGGCCGGATTGTTTCTGGTAAAGGTATTCAAGCCAATCCGAAGCAAATTGAGAGTCCAGAATTGGCCAGTTCCCCCAAATGCTAAGGTAGTCAGACAGTTCATTGGGTTTGCTTCTTATTATAGGGAGTTTCAGCCCAATTTTGGTGAAATTGTCTCTCCTTTGCAGGACATTGTGACGGCTGCATGTAAGGATAAGCGCTATACCAGACCAATAGTGTGGACTCCGCAGTGTCAGGCTGCATTTAGCAAGGTCAAGGAATTGCTGACCACGGCGCCAGTGCTTGGATATCCCCGGAAGGTGGGAGATTTCATTTTAGACACTGATGCAAGTGGTTTTGGAATGGCTGGAATCCTCTCACAGATACAGGATGGACGTGAAGTTGTCTTGGGTTATGCCAGTAATAGTTTTTCTAAGGCTCAGAAGAACTACTGTGCTACAAAACGCGAGCTGCTTGCTGTCCTAACGTATTTAAAGAAATTTAGACATTATCTTCTGGGTAATAGGAATTTCTATGTGAGGACGGATCATGCCTCTCTCTGCTGGTTGCTAAATTTTAAGGATCCGACAGACATGCTTGCTAGGTGGTTGACTACCATGCAGGAGTATGGGTTGGATCAAGCCATGATTGTGCACCGAGCGGGTCGCAGGCATGAAAATGCTGATGCGCTCTCTCGCCTGCCGACACGTAAATGTGGAAGACTGGATTGTCAAGATTGCGGACTGCATGACGCTGTGTTAGCTGCTACTGAAGTCTCCCCTGTTGTGGAGGCTAAAAGTAATAAGCTGCAAGAAGCTCAACAGTCTGATCCAATGATCAAGAGATTAATCGCGATGTTGGATGGCACTGAAGAAATTCCTAGCAGGGACGATCTTGCAGGGGAATCCGATGAATTTCGGACTTGTGACATAGGCTCACGGGTTTAATTCATTTAAGAATTGCCATGGTTATTCTGCCCACTGCTGTGTCTAGCTATTCACTAATGCTACCGCTAGTATTTTTAATACTTACTCTTATGCTAATGAGTATAAGGGTATACATAAATGCGTTATATAAAATTTTGTGAGGGTAGGGATGTGGAGAAGGGGTGAGATGAGCGGTTATGATGGTTATGTTGGGTGGAATGTCTATTTCTGTTTCATTGGTCAGGAAGAACTTACCGCATGGCCGGTGCGTTTTGTGGTTGTGTGTTGTTTTAGAGTGCATTTTAGTAGTGTAATTTAAGCATTCACGGTCCAGCGGGAAGTTTCTGCATGGGCTGTGTTTGCTCTGTGTGACTGCAGGTGGTTGTGAGTGCAATTTTAGCAATCTTGGGTCAGCGGGAAGTTTCTGCATGGCCCACTATTATTCAATGTGTTTCTTGTTCTTGAGTGCAGTTTTGAAGGTTTCAAATGTTGGTATGTCTTTTTGTGACTGGGCAAGATTGTTCCAGTTTTTGGCTCCTAGGTAGCATGGGGCATTCTTTATTGTTTCTGTTTTCGGTAGAGGCAGTGGGAGGTTGTATTTATGCTGTGATCGTGTGAGTTTCTGGTAGGGTAGGTTGGGCTCTTGATCGTTTGTACATGAGGCATAGTAAGTGCCTGTCTCTTCGGTCTTTGAGTGTATCCAGACCTAGTGTAGTGAGTTTGTGTGAGGCTGGCTCGTGTTTTTTTGTGCGGGTAATGATTCTGATTGCTCTTGATTGGATGCGTTCTAGTTTGGCTATGTTGTTTTGTGTAGCGAAGTGGTAAATAATTGAGTTGTAGTCTAGTATTGGGAGCACCATTGCTTTGTATATTTTGAGTGCAGTTTGTTCTGAGATCATGTATCTAATGCGGGATAATGTGTATAGCTTGTTATTTGTTGATTGCAATGCAGCATCCACCTGTTTCTGAGCATTCAGCTTTC
Organism: Sthenelais limicola; assembly: GCA_942159475.1. Classification (NCBI taxonomy): domain Eukaryota; kingdom Metazoa; phylum Annelida; class Polychaeta; order Phyllodocida; family Sigalionidae; genus Sthenelais; species Sthenelais limicola. The sequence continues at coordinate 116,446,845 of OW804097.1, read as the reverse complement.
TGTCTAATGTTGTGCCCAGATATTTGAAGCTTTCTACTAGTTCAAGTTCTGCGTCATGGAGTCGTAGGTTTGAGGTGGCTGCGTCTATGGCTCTTTTGGTTGTAAAGGATAGAACCTTCGTTTTGGTTGTGTTGATTGTTAGTTTATTTGTGGCACACCAGTTTTCTAGTGTGTGAAGTGCTGACTGGAGTGGAATGATGGTGTTTGTATGTGTTTTGTCAGCAAAGTAAATGACTGTGTCGTCAGCGTACAGTTGTGTTTTGACTTCTGGTAGGCATGCGGGCAGGTCATTCATGTATATGATGAAAAGGAGGGGCCCAAGGATTGAACCTTGAGGGACTCCGGTTGTGAGGGGTAGGGTGCTTGAGGTTACTCCATTTGCAATAACAGTTTGGGATCTGTTCACGAGATAACTACTGAACCATTTGCAAGAGTTGTTGCCGAATTCAAGTGATCTTAGTTTTTGTATTATGAGAGCGTGGTCTAGGGTGTCAAACGCTTTTTTGAGGTCGATAAATATTGCAGTTGTTGTGTGTTTGCTGTTTATGGCAGTGGCTATGTCATCTATTAGGTTAGCTAGTGCTTGGTGGGTTGAGTGGTTTTGCCTGAATCCATATTGGTTTTCATTGAGAAGGTTGTGTTCTTCAAGGTACTCTGAGGTCTGGTCATGGACTATTGATTCAAGGATTTTTCCTGGTATGGGGAGAAGGGCGATTGGTCTCATTTCATTAGGGGTGCTAGCATTACTTGTTTTCGGGATTGGGACCACCGTAGCAGTCTTCCATGCTGTAGGGAAGTTACCCTCAGCAATGGATAGGTTATAGAGTGTGGTGAATTCAGTGAGAAGGTGTGTCATGGCATCTCTAAGGACACGGCTGCTTAGGTGTGGGATACCCGATGGCTTGGAAATGTTTATGTTCCTAATTTTTGACAGTACTACTTCTTCTGTTGCTGGTAATATTGAGAAAGGCTCATTATTATTTGTGGTTGTTGTTGGTTTGTATGGGATTTTTGTTGGGGGGCATTTAATCTTTTGTGCTAGCAAGGGGCCTATATTTGCAAAGTAAGCATTTATGGTGTCTGCGTTCAACATCTTGGCGGTATGGAAATGAGGGACGATGTGCTATGCTTGGGCTGGGTCCGGCTAGCCACTGGTAGAAAGTATTGGCGAAAGGTGGTCCCTGCTTCAATGAGAAGGGAGGTATTTTTGGGCATGCATGGTCCGAAGACCTCAGGTCATTTTGGTGTTTTTAAGAACACATGGTCAGCCAAGATGAGGTATTATTGGCCCGGCCAACGTTATGATCTGAAACGCTGGATCAGGGCTTGCCCTGAATGTAGTACAAGGAAATCTCGGATAGGAGGTGGGAAATCTCTCCTAAAGAAAGAGAAACATGGTGATAGGTGGAACCGTATATCTTTGGATATTCTAGGACCGTTTAAAGAAACTCCTAGAGGAAACAATTATATAATGGTTGTGACGGATCATTTTTCCAAGTGGGCCGAAGCCTATCCCATGAGAGACCACACTGCACAGAGCTGTGCGGAAGTCCTTTTTAAGGAATGGATTCTGCGCTTCGGATGTCCGGTAGCTTTACAGACCGATGGAGCTCCGGAATTCCGATCACAGCTGCTGAGAAGTCTTTTAGACATGCTTGGGATTGAGAAGCTCATAACTCTTCCGTACAGGCGTCAGTCCAATGGACAGAGCGAACGGCTAAATAGAGTTCTTGTAGAGCAGCTCTCCTGTCTGACGGACTATCATGAAGATAACTGGGATATGCTTGCTCCGTGTATAGCTCATGCTTACCGGGCAACTGTACATGCCAGTACTTTGTGTACACCAAACTCTGTGGTTTTTGGTACCGAACTGGTTGCTCCTATGGATATCGTTCATGGGGTGGAGCCGGATGGGTTGGATTTCCCTTGTAAGGTTTCCTTTGTCGAGAATTTGAAGCAGTGGATGCGTGATGGCCACAAGTACGTACGTAATAATCTCGGAATTTCTGCTGTCAACCAGAAACGAGATTATAATAAACGTACACGACCACCAAAGTTTGCTGTGGGGGATGTTGTCTACAGATATTGCCCCCCAAAGGCAAGCAAGAAAATTGGACAAAAATGGGATGGCCCATTTAAGATACATAAGTTCATAGGCGGTACCACTTGTGAACTTGAGACCACTGAAGGCTTGCTGAGGTATCATATTGATTATCTCAAACCCGCTTTTGATGAGAATGGTCCTATCCAGGCTAGCAACCTTCATAGGGCTCCAGAGTTTAGGAAACTGGAGAAAGCGGGTAGAGATATACTCAGGCTGGAAGCTGGTAAAGTGATATCGGGAGTAGAATGTCCTTCCAAGTCCGAGAAGGAGAAGATCACTATAGGTGTTAAGCCTAGAGGTAGGCCGAGGAAGAAGGTAACTTCTACCTCGGCCACCGGTGTTCCCCCTCGGACTAAGAAGAAGAAAAAGGATGCTGTTAAGACGGGTGATCATGTATTGCCTGCCATGAAACAGGTTCCTAAAGGTATCAAACGTAGGCCTGGGAGACCTAAGAAAGGGGGGACGGGGGTCGGAACAGCATTAGCTGATCCCCCTGTCCTACCTAGTACTGGTGTTCTTCCAAAGAAAAAGCGGGGTAGACCGAAAAAACAGATTTCGGATCAGCCAGCTGTTCCTTCGTTACCTGTTAAAAGGAAGGTGGGTCGGCCTAGGAAGTTACCAGCTCCAGTGGTCACCTTGCCAACCCCTTTGCCTAAGAGGAGGGTGCGGAGAAATCTGTTTCCTAATTTGGGGGACTCCTCCCCACCACTGGTGAGGGCTCAGCGCACGCGTAAAGCCCCAGTTCGGTTGAATCAGTAAGAAAAATGGTATCCAGGAGGGAAATTTCTGAACTGGTTTTCCTCCCCCAAAAAAGTACACAACGAGAAGTCAAGCAGACAGTTTATTTGTACCGAATGTTAATTGTTTGCTCCCATTTCTGCAGATTGGATTGCTGTCCAACATGACTGGGAAACGAATATGGTCTCGGAAAGTACTTGTTTTGAACGACAGGAAAAAGCTAGGCCTAGGCTTGCCCTGCGAGTGATGGTAGCTCAGAACTTGCTGTAAGGCCGGAATCTATTTATAGTATATAGATGGTTGCTCGAACCTGTCCAGATAGGCAAGGAAATTTGAGGGAAACACCCTGTATAGTCTCAGCAGGGATGAACAGGTTAGCCAGACTGGTCAAACACGTCTGCGCTAAGGCTCAGTGTGAGCGCGGGAGTCGAGTGGCGCTGCTAACAGCGGCAGCGGTTGGAAACACCGGGTGTGGCCACTGGTTCCGCCGGTGTGTTTTACCATTTGCACTCTGCTTCCGATTTTCAAGCGAGCAACAGCTACGATGGAAAAGAAGTTCAAACTGTAAGTCTTTCAAATGGATGAACTTATTGCTTTGTGCCTTGAAATGTTTGTAGCATGTTGCAAGAAGGTGACAAGAATTTTGGTAACTTTGTGTACAGTATTTATTGTAATATCAGTGTTGAAAGTGACTTAGCGGTCTGGCGCTAAACACGTAGTCGCCATGTTGGTTGTTTTGTCTAGCGAATGAATGACTGTAGTGTTCCTAGACTAAACACTCCATTCCTTGTCAAGTCCCGGTATTTTATGTGGGTGGAACTCGAAGTAACATACTTGTGCACATAGTGTGTTATTAGAGCTAGAAACCAAGTTATAATTACGCCGGTAGTAGGTCTCGGACTCGCCGAATCTAAGATTGGTAGTGAAAGACCAGATTTTTCCGAGACGTTGTCCGAAAGGGGTGTTGAGTTGGGTGTGACCAGTTATACTCTGTTATGCTCTATGATTGATTGTTTCTCTCCTTAATTGTTGCAGAGTAAGTGTATCGTTCATTTCTTGAAATGTCCGACCGCGAAATCGAAGACCATGAAGAGCTCAGACTGTCCGAGTCCGAGGGAGAGCCCCTGACAGAGGAGAAGGCGGCCGCAGTGTTAGACGGCCTACTCAACGCGGGTTCTGCACCCGAAGTGCAACCTCCAGCCCCACTCCCGGGCGGTGAGGAGGAGATGGAAGTCGAGGAGGTGAATAAGGAGACAGGTGAAAATCCTGCAGTAGAGGGCCATGAGTCCGAGACCTTTAAGGACAAGCAGTCCAAGGTCGAAAAGATCTGCAATGTGGTCGCTGACAAGCGAACGTCCGAGGTAGCTAAGGAAGTAGCGGAGAAATCCGCAACGACCAAGGACAAGTCGTCCGCAGCTACCAAGGACAGGTCGTCTACTCAGTCCACCACCAGACGGTCCGGCAAGCAGTCCGGCAAGCCCTCGGACTCAGACCCCAGCTCCAAGGTGGAAGTGCCACCATTGCGCCGGAGTCCGAGGAAGCAGTCTGTCCCGAGGAAGAGTGCTGAGAGCAAGTCCTCTTCAACCAGGAAGTCCCGCTCCCGTTCTCGCTCTCCCTCTCCCAGGCCAGACCCTCCTCCGGCGAGTGAGACAAGAGGCCGAAGCTTGACTAGGGCGTCAAAAACCAAAGCTGGCACTGACTCCCAAGTTGCTGGCACTAGTTCAACCTCTCGGACTAGTGTCTCACATGGCAGAGGTCAAGCCTCTCAAGGCATCTCTCAGCTTCCTCGGATTAGGAAGCTGAAGTGCGAGCACGAGCACCGCTCAGAGGCCCGCCGGATCCAACTGTCATCCATGGGATCTTTCCCTAAGTTCAAGGCTGACATGGACCTGGCAGAGCTAGTGCCAATGAACCCTGCACTGGACCAACCTGGGTCCAGTAACCAGGCGCCAGCGGAGTCAGATTCCGAGGAAAGGGACTTCGCTGACAAGCAAATGTCCAGGTATGAGGAGGTGTTGTGGCCTGAACTCGTCCGCGAGGACAGCCTGGACTCCGGTACCTACGGGAAGTTGTCCAGTGTCCACAAACTATGGCAGCCGGGGTTCCGATGCCCCTTCATGGTTTGTAGATACCCTCGTTTGAACGAGAAGGGTGTGAGGGCCTATTCCACCCGGGCCCGATTCTTCCGCCACCTCTGTGAGGTCCATGCTCCCTCCTCCCAGGCGTGGATATGTCCCTACCCCAACTGCTCCCAGGTGCTTGATCGGAGAGTGGAGTTAGTGAAACACCTGATGAATGGCGAGTCAGTCATTCATAATCAAGCACGGGAAAAAGCAGTGGGTCGGGTTATGAATGTCATCCCCACTATTGTTAACAACAGCGCATTTTTGAGGATGACATACTGTTCGGCCCAGCACCTTCGGGTTATGCGCCGGATGAAGTCTGTCACCAAGACTGCTTCCAAGTCGACCTCAGCCAAGGAGAAGGAGACTTCTTCTTCTCCTGCTGCCAGTACCAGTGCTCCCGGAAGTTCTGGTGGTAGTAAGGGCAAGGCCGGAGGCAGAGGCGGACGTGTCAAAGGCTCCAGCAGCAGCTCCAGCCGGAGTGCTCCAAAAGGTGGAGCAAGTGACTCTCAGAAGCGCGAGCGCTCAGCATCCGCGGAACTGGTGTCCCCTGCCCCACCCGCTGCCAAGAGAGGGCGTAAAGCGCAGAAAGAGAGAGAAGAACTGGTCTCTAAGCTACCGGAAGCAGTCGACACGGACAAGCTCGTGAAGACTGCTACTGAGGAAGTGCAGCGCTGCTTGCTGACCCTCCGGGCAGCTTCAGACGCGGCACAACAGCAGGTGCAAACCTCTTTGGCGACGCTGACCACCCCGCTGCGTCAGCTGCAAGGAGTCCAGCAACAGATCGGGGAGGTGGCCTCTCTCCATGAAACGATCAGGACTCAGGCCAAGCTGATACAGGTTCTCCGCACCTCTGCTGAAAAGAAAGACGGCGTTATCCGCAGTCTTACTGAGGAGAACGCCAGTCTAAAAGGTGAATTGGCAGAGTGCGGGAGGTCCAGTACTCCGGAGAACCTGGATCAGGAAGTAAGAAGCGAAGAGGTGGAGCAGACCACCCAGTCCGGCGGAGCTGTTGCCAGCACATCAGTTGTGTCTGTGTCCGGCGGTGCGGCAGTAAGTGTTGACGCTGCTCAATACGAGCTGCTGACCAGGCTGCTGGCGCAGATTAAGCCCGCTTCTGTCCCTGCTCCTCGTTCCTCTCCACCTATGGTTAGCAGGACAGTCGCTGAGGATACGGCAGATAATCCCTATTATCTGGGGAGCATCTTCGGAACTCCTGAGGCTGCTGTCACGCCCCTAAAGGAGGCCAAGGAACCAGCTGCCGAGCCAACAGCCCCCGCGGACCCCTCCAAGGAGCCCGAGAACCCGGACAAGGCCGACGACAGTGCCATGGACGTCGCCTAAATAGAATTCTCCGCAGTTGTAAGCCTCCGCTGACGCAGCGTCGAGCATTCCAAGCCTTCCCTCCGCTGTGTCAGCGTCGAGCAACGCTTCTTCGACTTGCTGCATTGCCCACGGACATCCCTTCAGACTATGTAACCACCAGAACAGAGTGAGACGTTGATTAATATTTTTATATCGCTCATAAGTAGTGATACGAACAGTGACTTTATTCTCATTTTCTCAGAAGGAGAAATGTGAACCCGTTTTTCGGACTGCATTTTATATTTTCTAACTGCTTTACACTGGATTCTGTAGATTTTTATAGTGAGGACACCAAATGCTCCTATATGTATTTGCCAAAAAAAAAAAAACTTTGGTTCGGACTTGCTTTTTATTTGTCCGAAGTCTACTGTTTCAACGAATTTGTCTCTGGTGTGTTTATGCTGTATATTACTGCCTTGTTGCCGAGTTTATATTGATGTTAAACTCTTTTTATTAAAGGGGGAGTATTGTAGTGGGTTTGGGTATCTTATAAGAAAGGTATGGGACATTTAGTGTCCAGTCTTATTGTTGTGTGGTGCTGTCCGCTGAAGTTGGTACGCTTGTACTAACCCAGTGGGCAGTACCAGTTTATATCATCAACATTGCCTTTTTAGGAAGAAGATTCCTTATTGTTCTTATCTTACCCTTTATGTATGTCACTCTTTATATTATTGTTACAAGCCTTTTGTACCACACTTGTGTACATAACTTCCGAGAGTAAGGTTGTCATCTCTCTGTATTTATATATCAACCTGCGGATGTGACACCATGTTTGTGTTGGTGTGTGGATTACGAGGTGGCCGGACCATCTCCACTGGTCAGGTCGTTAGGGAGCTTGTCCCGTGTTTGCTTAATAAAAGCTGTGCAGAAGGTCTTTCCTTGTTGGAGTCTTTTATTGGCGTAGTTGAGCAGATCGGATCCGAAAGATCACTACATAGTGACTGAAATTTGAGTTGAAGAGTGGAAACTTGGGCGGGCGGGTAAAACCAACAAGTTACCCGCCCTCCTTGGTGGGTGAATGAAAATGAACTTCAGATTATAGTGAAGATGAACATGAAGATAGAGAGATGAAGGCTAAAATAACATGCCAAATGCAGGGGTCGTCAGTACTTGTATTGTGGTCGAGTGGACTGATGGAGGTACTCGTCCACAACCTATCCATAATTGATACAATTGTAGAAGTAAAAACACTTGGTTGATTGTATTATAACTTGACTGGTATTTAGTAAATAGGCCTAACTTGAAACTGAAAAGGATATTATAAGTATACATTGTATCACCAGTAGTGAATAACCTCAACTCAAGGGCAGGGTATGTGATCGATTTTCACCACTGGTAGGCATTTGTGTTTTTGAGCAATAACAATTTTAAAATCATGACGGACTACGTGTGTGGTATGACAGACCTAATAGCCATGGAAATGGCTAGGGAAAACTTGACGAAATCTGTTATGGGAACCCTACTTTTGTGGGTCTATAATTAAAAATAAAGAAGTTATGGGCAGAAAACCAGTGTTTTCTGGTTTTTTCAGTAACTAGATTGTGTGAATATCAGCAAAAGGGCTTTTATCACATATTTCGATCTGATAGCTAATATTCCTACAAAATTTTAAATTATAACTTCAAGCTGTAAAAATAAAAAAATAGTAATACTTTACCCATCCGTTCTTTGTATGAATATTGAGCTTTATTACTTGCCAATGTATTCTAGCCATTTTAATGTTTATAAGATCATTTTTTCTCTGTTAGCTAGAGGGAAACCTATGGGAAATGTGTGCGTCATCATACGTCACGCTTCTTTATGTGCCTATATCAACAGTAAATATTCAGCCATTATATAAATCTAATACGTTATCAAGTAGTGTTTTTCACATAGTTTCTGAATCCTATGTTAGATTTGCAGGAATATATAGGGGTAGTAGCTAAATAATCATTCAAATGCCAGCTTGATGAGTGGGGAAGTTAAATGTATCATTGTACGTCACACCATTTATCTATCCTCACAATTTAGAGGCTAAAGAATAGGAGATTTATTATGGATATTCATAATAAATAGAGGTTAAGGCTAGGCCATAAGCCCATATGAAGATATTTTTGGTCATTTGTCTGACTGTGGGGTATGTTTGATATAGGAAAACGTCATCGTACGTCAGGCATCATCGCACATTACGCTCTGCTGTTAAGCTACTGAAAACTGGTTAAAAGAAATCAAATTGGGCATATTTCAACGTATTAATTAATATTCTTCATATAATAACTTATGTCATATTTCACACTTTATAATCCCAAGGGAAAATGAGACGAAATCAATCTAACAGGTGAAGTGTAAAAAATGTGTATAACAATGAATCAAACTACTACCGTAATATGCATAAATATGTGAGAATTTACTATCTTTTACTTTGCCCTGTGTTGGTACTCGTAAGTGTGGATGAGTGCACCAGCAATGCTACTCGTCCACGGCAAAATGTACTCTTTGGGGTGTGAAAGCAAAGTGTCAAATGAAGGTGTGTGCGACATTGAGGTTATACTGGCTTCCTGACTTCACAGAGGCCTGATTTTTTGCACTGAATGTTATATGTCTTTCTGTACATATTCATGGTAAATATTATACTACTCTTCTAAGCCCTGAAAGCTTTGTTTCCATGTGTAGCCCGGTGTGAGTTAGTGTGTCTCTCATTGAAACTAGCTGGTACACACTGGAGCGCGCCGGGAGTGGGTTCCACCGCTGACGTCACAGGGTAATCAACACCTCCACCAGCTGGACTCAGAGTCCCGAGCTGACTGTGGACACAAATCGCGCCCATACTCACTTACTCTTAGGAATTTTCAAAAATCAACTGTGGGTCACTTTTCATATACCAAATATCTATTTATTTCAATAAAGTTGTGTTCTACGTGTCAGTGGGTCTTGTCTGCCTCCCCCCACCCCCCCCCACCCCGCCAACCATCACCCCATTAATGAACAACCCCCTTGGACTCAGAAGGCTAGTCACAGCACTGTGAGCTAGTTATTCACCCCTATAGTTGGTATGTTGTAAGGAAAGAAATGCTGAATAATAGGCTAATGTGACTATTTTCGCATAACAAAATGTTTCCAGACGCTTGTAAAACCTGGTAGATTAAGCTTGTAAATTAAGTAGAACATGCAGCAATCAGTGCGAGACAAGCATCAATGTCTACCAATGTCTGACTAATCTAATGAATAATGTTTGATACTTAAGTGTAAAGGAAAGGACAACAATATTAGCGATCCGTTACACTGTAAAGTGTATACCAGTATGAACCAACCCAAGGAAGGAGCCATAGAAACTCTAGCTTGTATTCCACATGGATTAATGGATGTTTCTAGGACATTCCCCGGTTAACAATCTCCCCGCCAACAATCTCCCCGCTACATTCTCCCCGATATACTGTAAAATTGACAAGCCTAAATTGTCTAATTTTGAGTTAAAGTTGTCTCATTCAGCCAGACATTCGTCGCGCCCCTACCGGCCAGAAGGCTACCCACACTTTCTTACCGCCACAACGCTCGCGGATTTCTTATCATCCCATAGTCCAAAGGTACAGGTGAGGTCCAGGTCTGACCGTTATCTCAAAGTCGATCACATGGGAAAGGAGGGGAGGGGCTGACCGCCAGGTCAGGGGAGTGGGGGGACACTGATTAAAGAGTAGGAGGGAGAGGGGAGGGGAGATAACCCCGTGACCTGGTCACCACCCAAAGAGATTGGTCAGAGTGGCAGAGGTCACTCTGAGCCTCGTTTTAATATTTGTCTGTCATTGTTATCCTGTGGCTGATTGGATCTCTAATCTAACCTGTCAATTAATTGGACCAACGGGACCAAAGCCAATCAGTGCAGGACCAGTGTATTCGTTCTAATCTGTGTAGTATAAGAATAAACAGGAAGATTGGAATCGGCCTCTTGTAAGGCTGGTACTGATTCGAAGCATACATCTCTGTGTGTTGCGTTTGATTAATTTCTCGCCCAACTACTGACCCTGAATTATTACGAAGAATGGCCCGTATTTCTTCATTGGCGACCATGATTAGGGACTAGTTAGTTGGTCAGATCAGTATCCGACCTTGGAAGCAAGCAAAAGGAGTCAGGTGAGTGTGCCTTTTTCAAAACTGCCATTGTATTTATGGGTGTTGTATGTTTGACACTGATTAAAGAGTGGGAGGGAGAGGGGAGGGGAGATAACCCCATGACCTGGTCACCACCCAAAGAGATTGGTCAGAGTGGCAGTGGTCACTCTGAGCCTCGTTTTAATATTTGTCTGTCATTGTTATCCTGTGGCTGATTGGATCTCTAATCTAACCTGTCAATTAATTGGACCAACGGGACCAAAGCCAATCAGCGCAGGACCAGTGTATTCGTTCTAATCTGTGTAGTATAAGAATAAACAGGAAGATTGGAATCGGCCTCTTGTAAGGCTGGTACTGATTCGAAGCATACATCTCTGTGTGTTGCGTTTGATTAATTTCTCGCCCAACTACTGACCCTGAATTATTACGTAATTCTTCAATACATCTTCACGCCTGCCAAACAACCTCCCAACCATCATTTTCCCTGCCAATAAATTTTCCCCGCCAATGAATTTTCCTTGAAATTAAAGTAAAATTGCTTCGATCTGTACACCTTCTACGAAGAAATATGGATCTCTAAATCCAGAAAATATTGTATTCATGTCATAAATAGTACAGGGGAAAGAGTACATATATCTCTTCAAGTTCTGACAGACAACTTCGAAAATTCAGTAGTGCATACTTGACTTTATTTATTCCAACGTTTCAGGCTATAGGGTGCCCTTCATTCGGAAAAGTGAAGAATGATACAAAAGTTTGGGGGTCATATAAAAAAAATGTGCAAAACCGGAAGTTTTTGTTGTGGTCTCCTTGACGATTCTGGTCCTGAACATGCTCATTTCTCTGCGGAGGTCTCTCGGTGAATTTTGGGGGGTCATATTTTAATGAGGGGATGTGGCTATATTTTTTGTTGTCGCTGTATTTTCTTGGGGGTTATTTTATTATATTAAGTAAATACTAGCAAAGACCCGTGCTACGCACGGGATTTGCTAGTGGGACAGTGGGGCCCACATTCTCATCTCTCCTTGTTCCCTCTCCCACCATCTTTCTCTTTCAAGTTGTCTCTATAACTTATTATGTGTATCAACATTTATACCACAAATGGAACCCTTTTTAGATGTTTTTTTGGTCACCCTTGTGTTGTTGTGTTCCCTGTCCCTGTCCCTGTCCTGATCCCTCTCCCGCTCTCATACGTTTTTGCATGATCCCTCATGTACATTTCCTAAGCTGCAGCATGGATTACCATAACTATTTTCGAATCACTTTCATTCCTTTTCTAGACGAAGTATGTATGTTAAGTTAAGTCTTGATGTAAACATTTCAGATAGAAAATTTATGCTGATTTTTGGTGTGGGAGTTAGTATCTACGATCCCTATACATCCATATTAAATTTCATTAAAATTTATGTGGAGCCATATGTGTATAAAATAAAATATTTATCAAGAATTTTCTCATTTTTAGCCAATTTTCTCATAATTAAGTTGTAACATAAAAAATTCGGCCTGGAAATTCATGCTGATTTTTGGTGTGCGAGTTAGTAACTATGACAGCTGTATCCATATAGAATTTCATCAAGATTTATGAAGCCATTTTTGTTCAAATCAAATATTAATCAGGAATTTAATTTTTTTCCCAATTTTTTTCATAAATAAGTTGTAATATAGGAAAATTTAGCCTGGAAAGCTATCCTGATTTTTTGTGTATGAGTTGGAAAATACTGTATCTACATTCATATTAAATTTTAAAAATATTCATCAGACAGTTTTTTTTAAAACGCTGATTGTCATCAGCCAAAGTCAATTTTCCTAGTGCCCCATACTGCCACTAGGGGGCTTCCAGGGGGCTACCTCAGGATCTGAGGAAAAAAACATTATCTGATGATAAGTATATATATATGTTGAATGTCTGGGTGAAATTTGCTGTCTGAATTCATGCCAGAACCATTTTAAACGAATTATGTTAATAAATCACTCAAATGTAGTAAAATTACTCAAATATGATTTATTATTTCTATCTCCATACCGCCATAGCATGAAAACTAGCCTGGTGACCTATGGATTTTTTTCACTCAATAATGATTATTTCATGTCAAGTATCATTGGTAAAAATTTTAGAAAAATTCATCAATAATCAAAATCACTACTGAGTCACCTTAAATGACTTTCTCCAGATTCATGAACTTTAACAAAAACAAAAATGCTCAACATTTACTAACTCAAGAACTCATTTACTAAACATAAAGAACTGTATAACACAACGCCACAAACTTATCACACAAACTTGCTGAATTAGATGATTGACAGAATGGTATGTCATTCATTATCCTTCTCAGTTTTTAAAAAAACGGAGAAGGAAAAAAAGAGGGCAGGGAAAATGCAGGATGGGGTGGGAATTAACCTTGCAATGCAGAAAACAGAAATAGGAGGGGGAAATCTAGGCGGGTAGAATGTTTGTAGGGGGAATGTTGACAGGGGGGAATGTTGGTTGGGGGAATGTTGGCTGGGGGAAACGTGATAATGCTTAAAATAGGTAAATGTATTAAATATTTAATCTTTTAATTTTGATATAATTTTCACAAATCATCTTACTAGATTTACTCATTTATGGCTCATAGGATAGAATTTGCTGTGGTTATTCATACAATAACAACCAAGAGGAAATGGCTAATACTCGGTGACTAATGGCCAGTCAAAAAACTCTAGTGAAGTCAGCCAAATTGTTACTTGAGTGTTCACACCAAGCAACTTATACAGTGATACAACTTAGCCTGTATCAAATGTGCATTACATAACTTGAATACGAATCAAATTCAAAATGTTTGATGAATACACAATCTCAATATAGACTATGACTGGAAGTATCATGGCCAAAACATCAGCTAGTTAGTAAAACTGTTGTATTGTGTAGGTCAAGAGAAGATGTAAGCTAGAGGAAATATATCACCCACCTGGAGAACTGTCCAATATACTTAAACACTTCATCAAACTCCATGTTTCGCTGAATAATAGGCTAACGTGACTGTTTTCTTCTCAATGAAACTTGTCCAGATACTTGTTAAACCGAGTAACAAAGCTAGTGAACCAAAGAGCACTGAAGGCAAAGGAGGTCAGATTATAAACTTTATTTCCATTGAAGTATACAAATAGCTATCCCAGGTTTCTACATGATCGGTCAGATTTTCAGAAAATGAACAACTGGCAGCCGTATACATTTAGTAAATTCTGCTAAATTAGGCGGCAATTTAGTCAATACTAGGCAAATTCGAGTATATTCAGCATTGCATTGATTCTAGTGATCTGTTTGTTTAGATTGAACTGTATTTAGAACTTTATTTTCATCTAGAATTGGTGAAGGTGAATTGTACATTTTCTGGCGACTTCACCCATCCTACGAAATGGGCCCAGTAAGCTGAAACTATTGTACAAAAATGATTTCCTTTAATCTTTTCCATAGTTAGGGAACATTAAGTACTTAATAATAGGTAACTGATGATATATAAAAATTGATCGAGTATATAACCTAATTAAGGAAAATTGACTTGTAATGTACTACCCTACGGCCATATGTAACATGCATGGTCTTGATGCCTAAGAAAATCACTACACTGTGACTGGTGTCAGGCCAACTATTGAATAAAAACGTTTCCAAAAAAAAAAGTAGAGTAATGAAACTTTTAAATCTAAATTTGCTACTAAATTGATCAAATATTTTTTTTTTCTACATAAAATCAATGACTGGGTTAGGATTTCCTATGTTTTTACGTCACATTTCACTTTGACATTATATACCAGGCATTTTGGCAATGGGAAATTAGTTTTGGTTTGATAAAGCAATTTATTTAGAAAATAGGAGCAATTCAACATTTGTTTGGCAATTTATGGTACAAGGACTCTCCTATTTTGATATAGGAATTTCGAAATTAAGAACAGCTTCGTTTTTCACCGTTTTCCACCTTTTTTCATCTACCACTGTTCTCTTCATAACCAAGAAATATAAGAAAATACGACTCAGATAGACTTGTTATCACCTTAACTTGAAAGAGTCAATTGTTATTTCTGCCAGGGATTATATTTCTTTTTTCTAAACTAGGTTGAAAATATGGGCGACGTGAAAACACTATAGAGCTATTCTCTGAAAAATCTTCATTTTCTGTGATGGAAATGAGAAAAAATGAAATTTAAATTAAATATAAGGTTTCTGGATAATATTTCCTAAAAACTCATATTCTCCTCTATATAATACAGAAAGAAATGACATCCAGAGTCAATTATCTAGGAATCTATGGCCGAAAACGTTCATTTTAAATATTTAAATCAATCAATGTGATGTGTTTCAGGAAAATGAGTCACAAGTCGCAAAATTGATATTTTTCAAAGTGGTTTTTTTATAAGATCTCTTTATTGCAATGTTCTGGTTTTTAATGAGTCTAGCACTCATAGTCAGATGAATCCATGATGACAAATCTCAGGACATTGTATTAATTATATCCTTGCGTTTTGAAGGCATTCATATGGTTATATTTAATTACTTTACTGGTAATTATGCATCCAGAAACATTGCAAACTTTTTTTTCTCTCCATGCAAAAGGCATATTTCTGTTCAGTCCACTCAAAGGACCTGGATGAGTATATATCAGCAGAAAGCTGCCATTGTTGTGGTTCGTTTGGTATATGTTACAACCTTCTGTCTCAAATATCAAGCAAATATCAAGCAAATGTTGCGACTTAAAAACGTGCGACGTAAAAATGTGTGACCTAAACTTGGGTGTTTCCCGACTCTATGCACAAGGCATTTCTGTTCAGACCATTCAAGGGATATGGATTATTTTATATCAGCAGAAAGCTGATATTATTGCGGTTTGTCTGGTACATGTTACAACTTTCAATCTTAAATAGTTTTGCGTTTATCAAGCAAATGCGATGTGCGACGTAAAAAACTGTGACGTAAAAACATACAATGTGCGACGTAAAAACAGGTGTTTTCCCCTTCTACACACAAGACATATCTGTTCAGACCATTTATATTGCATACACAACAAGAGAATTAGTTGCCCAATATATTCATATTAGTTTTAAATGATTTTTTATAATAGGATTGAAAAGCACAACTAATCAATGTGGCGATGTAAAAACATACATAATTAGCATAAAGATTTTCCCATTGAACTTTTTTAAACAGACATAACATCCTTACTAATGGTCCTATTTGGACTTATTAGGTATCAAATGTTAGGGATGGTTTTATATATATGTCAAATGAGTTTTATTCTTGTGTCATACCACAAGTTCATTGCATGAATATGAGCAACATATGCGATGTAAAAACGGGAAAAAAACATTTTAATTTTGTTTGTGCTATTATATGTTTGAAAAGCAAGTTGGGTTACTGAAATGCATTAAAATTCGAACCTGGTGATTGAGCAAAATTAATCAGATATAAAAAACACAAATTTATGTAAATTTCTGAATCTCCAAGTCCAAAATGTTAAATCATTGACAATTTTCTATGTACATATCGATTTTAAAGGGTTGTAACACATAAAATATCCATCAGCCCTGTAATAATGTATATATCAGAGGAGTTCTCATGCCAAGGGGAATCTGTCACTATCATTTGTTTTAATATCAATGAATATTACACAGAGATATGAGGCGTAGAGGGACCAAAGGGAAAAGGGCCCTGGGCCCATTTGGTAGGAATGGACCATATATTTATACGGTTTTGTTTTGTTTTAGTCCAACGTTGGATGTATATTTCTAAATTTATGTTCTCATCCTTAAATCCTGGCAGGTGTTTTCTGACTAGCAAGGCTTTTATGATGCAAAAATGATAAGAATTTCAGCAAAAATTGTAATGTATGCTAAATGTGGTACAGCCAATAACAATTTTTTTAAAGAATCCAACCAATGTACAACATACAGCAATCAGAGCAAAAAAAGTTCTATATGGCAGCTGTATACATTTAGTAAGTTCTGTTAAAATAGGCTGCAGTTTGGTCAATACTAGGTAAATTCAAGTATATTCGGCATTGCTGTGATTGTACATTTTCTGGCAGCTTCACCCCTATGGTCGGTATGTAGTGAGGAAAGAAATATGAACAATCTTGTATACTGTAAAGTGTATAGCACTATATGGTAAGTATATGGTAAAACAGTTGTATTGTGTAGGTGACCCACCTGGAAAATTGTCCAATGTACTTAATGTAAATAAGTTATATAAATGCACACCCAATATAACCCACCTAATGATTTAATCTCATTACCAATTTAATTGCATAATTAGTTAATTGATTCTTGATGATTTTGACCTTATTACTGATTTGATTGCTTAATTAGTTAATGGATTACGGTTTAAGTCAATTGCTAATTATATTCCTAGATTTGTTTTATTTTACCCCTTTGTTACATTAAACACTTCATCAAACATCATGTTTTGCTGAATGATAGGCTAACGTGACTACATCTCCAAATTACAAGTTCATGAAAATAAAATATCTATTCTTGTACAATGTACACTGCCTCATTTATCTTTTATGGAGGGCTAGGTAGCCTTGCAGTTTTCAATATTGAACTAGGAAGTTGACGTTGGAATTAATAGTGCGATTAGTTGGCTTCTTCATATCCCTATCCCTAATATTGCAATATTAATTCCATTTGATCCAGATTGCCACTGTAGATCAGCAAAAATCAAAATCATAACTATGATTGCTTCCGGTTTGGATTGAGACTAGAAAAAGTGTCCGACAGGCGCGTGCCTATATGTCCCTCTTTTTTCAGTTTCAAGGCAGACTCAGAGAACTATTTTGTGGCAGTGAGCTACATGAAAGTGCAAAGAGCAACTCGAAAGGTTTATTTGTATTCGCAAACCAGACATCGCTGAGAGATTGACATTTGAAAATCCGCGCACGTGAGTCTGAGGAGTAAGAGTGGCAGCCATCTTGGCCTCCAGGGCTCCTCCACGGTGAAAGTAACAACACGCTTGGATTACCCATCTGAGGACTGTTGAGACACAAGGAGATAACAGAAGGCTCCAGTGGAACTCTGGATTATATTCATACAAGCCTATGTTCCTGTTACAGTAAAATTTGATATATATTCTACTTTATAAGTTGGACTAGTGAAAAAGACCGCCTGACATGCGCAGGAGCGCACATCCGGTGAATACACGTGAGTCGCATAAAATTGTTTGATCGTGCAAGTCGATTAACAAGCAATCTTACGCAAAACTTTACAAAATCTGATATGGTATGAACTTTGGGACCCCTCACGGATTGGATGATATATTGTTACCCAGATCTCTATACTCGCATATTCGAGCGCGAAAGGCCCTAGGTGGAAGGTTCGGATATAGGTCAAAGTGACACAGATTTGATACCAGTCACAGCCCATGCGCAGCTGAAAGGAACCGGAAAAAGACACTAAAGCATAAACATCCGGCCATTTGGACATCGGTACAGGTTTGACAAGTTAAAAAGCAACATATAAATGACTTCTACGCGTGCAAAAGACGCTGACAAGAGACACAGAGAGTCAGATAACGAGGAGGAGAGTGGGTGTAAAAGACAGGCCGTAGCCATGGCCGGTATATCGAATGAGGACATCAAAAAGATGTTCGATGAAATCAAAGCTCAGATCGCAGGCACCACCGAGGCAAACTCTAAGTCCATCGTCAAGCATGAGGAAAGGTTTGACAAAATGGATGGGGCTAACTTCACGCGGGATGAAAAGGCAGATAAGATGGTGGTAGAGTTAGCTACGCAGAAGGAGGAGATAGAGATCATAAAGATAAACATGGTCAAGAAGGACGACCCGAGACTGGTGGCATCGGGTTCCTCCCTGGCCGCTGACGAAGAAGAACGACTACGAGAAAAGATTAAAGATCTAGAGCTCAATCTCATGTTGGACGGCGCAAGTAAGGAAAACCTAGAAGAAGATGATTTAATGTGTAAAAACATGGCAGCATTCGTACTAGAGAACTATATGGGTGTATCCAAAGAAATCCAGTATGATGCAAGAAGAATGGGCAGAGGTAAAAACGCGTCAATAATGCTAAACTTCAGATGTATACAGGATGTACGAGATGTGTGGGGAAAGCGTAGCAATCTGGAACGCCAGGTTGACCTAGAGGGGAAAAGAAAGTATTGGATAAAGAAAGATCTTCCTGAAGTCATAAGGAAAAGAATAGCCAGAGCCAGGCCCTGCGTTGCTGCAGCCAGGGCCTCCAGAAGATACGAGAACGTGGTGAATGCTCACGGGGATATAATATTGGATACCAGGCGTTATAAGCATAATCAACTTGAGATGCTACCTAAAAAGTTCACACCGGGTTTCTTGGCCAAGAGGGAGGATGAGGATACTTTCGTATTCTTCTCCAAGGAGTGCCCCCTTTCCAACCACTATATGGTTAGGTTCAAAGTAGACTCCAAATGGTATAACTGCATTGAGCAGTACCTAGCGTACTCAAAGGCCACCATTGAAGGCGATATCCAGAAAGCAGAAATGGTGCTACAGTTTGAGGATCCCGTCAGGTGCAAGTTTGCACTTGGTGCATACGTATCTGACGACGTATGGGCAAAGTGGGAGGACACGAGAGAGGAAATACTACTGAAAGGTCTGAGAGCGAAGGTCAGATACAACAGGTTCATCGCCGACTACCTAGTCACGACGGGCCTCAAAACGATCGGTGAGGCCTCAGCGACCAAGTCTGACTGGGGGATAGGCCTAAGCCTCTACGACGACGAAGTTCTGAACCAGGAAAAGTGGTCTAAAAGTGGCAACTTACTGGGACAATCGTGGATGAAGATCAGAAAAGAGCTTGTCAAGACAGAAGACGAGGACAAGGAAGAGGAAGGCAGCCCCGAAGCAGTTATGGAAGTAGCTGAAGGGGGAAGCTAAGAAAATGTATTGTTGATAAATTCTTGTTTACGATAGACCTATTTTTGTTTAAATAATGGAAGGTTCTAACATCAAATTTTATTCCCTAAATGTGAATGGCGCTGGTAATATCACCAAAAGAAAAGCCCTATTCAGGTTCCTTAATAAGAAAAGAAATTCAATATTTGCTTTGCAAGAAACGCACAGTGTATTCAAGAATGTTAAAATTTGGGCCAACCAATGGCAGGGCAAGGCTCACTTTGTACACGGACGTAGTAACGCGAGGGGAGTAGCAATTCTATTTTCAAAAGATCTAGACATAGAAATAGTGTGTAAAGGTGGTGACAACGACGGTAGAATCGCGTACACGGATGTGATATTAGACCAAAAAGAATATTCTATCTTTTCACTGTACTTCCCAACCAAAGACATGTACAAAGACCAGGTTAGCATTTGTAAATCCTTAAGAAACATCCTGGAATCGAGAGCAGATAAATCACTAATACTAATGGGCGATCTAAATCTAAATATTATCCCAGAAGAGGAATTTCTAAATCTTAGTGATAATCAACATGTAAAATACGATGGTCTTAGAGAAATGATGAAAACAATAGATGATTTTGACTTATGTGACATAATAAAAGAAATGTCGGTAGATGGGACAAATATGAATACTTGGATAAGAGGTTCTCAGAGCTCGAGACTAGATTACTGTATGATCAGCTCGCTTTTAAGAACAAGTGTAAGAAGTGTGGATAATGTTTTATGTGAACACTCCGACCATAACCTGATTTGCTTTACATTGAAATCCAACGAAGAGGTGAGAGGCCCAGGGGTATGGAAGTTCAGTAAATACCTATTAGGTAACGATGAATATGTTGAAATGATACAAGAAAAAATTGTGGAAGCTCTAAATGTTGACGGTTTAAGCTGTGCAAGAGTAAAATGGGACTATGTAAAATATATTATTAGAATCGAAACAATGAGGTATACAAAACAAATAAGTAAGCAGAAACGTATAAAGGAAAATCTATTTCGTGACAGGTTGAAAGTGTTATTTCAAAAAGGGGTTCTCGATGAAGAAGAAAGCCGGGAAAGGGAAAATATTCAGGATGAATTAAGGGCTGTTCAATACGTAAAAGCTCAGGGCGCAATGGCCAGGAGCAGAGCCCAGTGGCTAATTGACGGGGAAAAACCCACTGCCTATTTCTTGAATCTCGAAAAGCGAAATTATAAAAAAAAGACCATTTCTCAGCTAGAGGTAGACGGTGAAATTATCACTAGACCCAACGAAATTCTCAGGAAAAAAGTCGAATTCTACAAAGACCTCTACAGTGAGAAAGATTCGAACCATTTAGACCACAATCCCTTTATGCATACGTATGTAGGCCCCGTTCTTAACCCTATTGATAAAGAAGCACTGAATAATAGCTTCACAAAAGTAGACATCAGGAAAGCTATTGACTCCTTTGCCGGAAACAAAGCGCCGGGTCCTGATGGATTGCCCACCGAATTTTATAAACATTTCTGGGCCACGCTCGAACCGTTATTCCAGGACGTCATGAATGAATGTTTTATGCAAGAAGAATTATCTCAAGAAATGTATAGAGGTATAATAACATTGATTCCCAAAAAAGACTGTAATTTGAATTTTATAGGTAGCTGGAGACCGATTACGCTCCTAAATACGGATTACAAAATAATCTCGAAGATGTTATGCTTGAAGTTGAAAAATTATATTGATTCTGTGATTGATGAGGACCAGTATGGCTTTATCAAAGATCGCTTTATTGGATGTGCAGTCAGACGACTGGAAGATGTTACACAATATCTAGACAAAAATAAGAAGAAGGGGCTGTTTGTATCGCTTGATTTCAAAAAAGCATACGACTCAATATCATGGAAATACTTGTTTAAATGTCTGTGTGATTTGGGGGTAGGTAGTGACTTTTTGAGGTGGATTAGATGCCTTATGTTAGGATCCAAAGCTTGCATTACTAATAACGGGCACCTTTCTGAGTGGTTTGACGTTCGAAGGGGCGTTAAACAAGGCGACCCCATATCCTCATTACTCTTTATTATCGTGGTAGAAAGGTTAGCTTCAAGAATTCGTGCCGACCCAGAGTGTAGTGGTATTGTGTTTGGCGGCGTGGAAAATAAGATAATCCAATTCGCAGATGACATGACTATCATGGCCGAAAACGAGAGTTCACTCGCCAGAATGATGGGTATTATTAGCGAATTTAGTGAGGTATCTGGTCTAACTTTAAATGTAGGTAAAACCAGGGGCTTTAATATAGGAGAAATGATATTAACCCAGCCAATTTGTCAAAACATTAACTGGACAAACTGCATGAAAATTTTGGGCATTCACCTGGTTTATCCTTACAACAAGCAGTTACAAAACTCTATCAATTTCAAGTCAGCTTTTGAAAAAGCAAGTGTCGTTATTAAGCACTGGAGCAAAAGAGATATATCTATTAAAGGTAGAATCACTATCGTAAATGTATTAATATTACCTCTATTCATGTACGTGGCTAGTTTAATAGTCATTGAAGAGAGTAAAATATGTGAAATCCACAAGCTAGTAAATGATTTTATATGGAGAATATGGCAAATACAGGGTCGCACATTATTATCTAAATAGAGACATAAACGACGGCAGCCTAAAACTCCACGATATCCGTGCAAAGTTAATTACCACCAAACTAAAGTGGGTGCAGAGACTAATAAACAACCCGAAAGGGAAATGGTCAGCATTCGTAAAAGAAAACCTTGGCAAAAACGTTAGAAAGGTTTGTACATATAGACAAATCATTAACGCCGAGTTTTCAGAATTCTACACGGAAGTGTTTAAAACCTGGAATAGATTCTATGGCTCTAAGCAGCCGTCGAGTAAGAAGAGTGTCTTATGCGAGAAAATTTGGAACAACAGGTGGATAAAACTCGAACACGGTATAAGCAACGTCCAACTCAGGAAAAAAAAAAAAATCAGTAAAGTCGAGGACGTAATAAACTATGGTAGAACTAAAAATAAGCAAGAGATCAAGAGCGATTTCAATATAAACATCAACTTCCTCGAAGAGTTGAGTTTAAAGGGGAAAATCCCAGCGAGTTGGCTGAAAATTGTTAACGAAGGTGAGGTTTCAAATTACAATGACGAGCTGTTATGTTTAATTGGTGGCGAAGAAATTGATATCTTAACTGCCCCGACCAAGCTAATATATGATGCGGTCAAAAAGTGTTTGTATTCCCAAAAAGAGAGAAATAAGGACTGGTATAGCAGGTTCTTAAATAAGGATATCGATATCACTAACTTGGAATTTAAAAACTGGTATCAAGTTCCATTTCGTTGTACAAGAGATGTGAGGCTTCAATCGTTCCAATATCAGGTCATTAACAAGTTAATTGTGTGTAAGGGGTGACGTCAAAATAGGGTCGCGACGGCCGCAGCGGCCGCGACTCTGTGGGCATTTTTTCAGTGACAGGGTCGCCACCCTGTGTGGTCAAATTTCAGTGAAATGGTGAGAACTTAGTGCCGACCAGGATGCGACCAGGGCGCGATCAGGGCGCTGCTAAGTCAACAAACCTAATCATGACAGCTGGGTTAGTTTATATTGCCACATAATGCCACAGGACGCCGCTACTGATATGTATACAGTACATGGTATTAAATTACAATGGACGGACGGAAACTGTTATTTCAGTGATGTGAGTTTCAGTGAGTTTGTACCAAAGTCAGGGGCGTTGTGTGACGAGATTTTATTGACCAATTAGTGAAATTTAAAGTTGTACATTGTAAGATTACATTGATTAAAGTTAAATTAATAATTCGTTTTAATCTTGCGACAGTATAAATGAACTAATTTGTCTAATACAACCATAATAGACAAATTAATATAGCAGTTGTTAGGTTGGTAGTCCAACACAGATATTTTTACTTTTGTTTAACTCCATATAATTACTAATAAAATAAAAAAAAGATAGTAGTTAGAAGAGAGACATATCAAGGGTGGGGAGGACAAGGTAGACATGGGATGGGAAGGAGAGAGTGGCTGGAAGGGAGAATAGGAGTGATAGGCGGGATGGGGAGGAGAAATTGGTCTTCTTATATTGATGTGTTACAGACATATGAGTTACAAGTCGCAAAAAACGGGTTTTGAGATATCATTATTGTAAAAGATGAGATTAAGCCGATTCCAATCAATATCATAAAGTCTAGTTGAACTGGTATGCTTAATTTGCATACCTCTCATATTAACTTTTCAACTTTTTTCTTGTCTTTAAATATAACCCTGCGACATGCTGACCTGAAGTAGGCACATGTATAGAATCACTTGCCATCTTGAACGTTAATGTTTATTTCTTCAGGAAAACACAGGTTCTCATGATGTTATTTCATTAATTGAAATTGTTTACGTGCCATTCTCAGAAAAGTCTTGCAAATGGTGTCTTCAGTTGTCATAGCTCTGTAGAGCAGAAGGAATTATGTATTTGACTTTTTGTTAATCTGATATGAATTCTACACATCATGAGCATCTTTTTGGCATATAGTTCTGCGTATTTCTGAGGGCTGGATCAATGGTCATTTGGGGTTATAAATATGGAGACCCTCCCTAAAATAATATGTCCATAGATCCGTTTTCAATATTAGCAGCTGTAAAATTAAAACAAGAATTATGGAAAATCATTATAAACCAATACAATATATTCTTAACTCATGGAAAAGGGAAACATTTCTTTCTCCATATCTAAATTCCGATTGGAATAAACCAAAATGAAATGTCTGTCGATTTAATGTCATGAAACGTCAAAACGGTTGAGGGGGACCTGTGCTCCAAATCTATTTATAATTCATAATAAATATGCAATGCTATTCCTATGCAAAAATAGCAAAAACGACCTTCCGTTGTTTTAGGAAATAATACCACCTCTCCTTTTAACTTCATTTTTTTCGATTTCCAAACCTAAAATGCAAGACTTTTCTGAGAACGGCCCTTATAGCGGGGGAGGAATTCCTTGATAATTTTGAGACCAATCGTGCAAACGGTGATACCATTTTGAAAAGTTGGCATGGTGTTAGAATAGGCCATGGGATTTTCGGAAAATCGTGAGATACACGTTGGCCGACACCCCTGTTACAGGCCTTTCTTAGTAACTTGTGTTTTGCAATAATAAGAGAGTTAACAACGTAGAAAATGTGTTCCTCTTCCCAGTCCGACCACTGATAAATGGAAAGTTAGTGTCTTCATTCTTTAAGTTGGCAATACATTAATGTACTTGTCAATTGCAAACCCCATCCCCCAATATGTTATTTTGTTCTAATATGACGGCAACATGTGACATGTGAGGCGACGGGACATATGAGGAGAATAATATACAAGGGTGCGGAGACCTCTGTCCCACTGTGGTCAGTGCATTTGTTTATAATTATACATGTCATCACATCTTCGTCTCCAGCTGAGTTGAGGCAGCAGGACTGTAATAGCTATCCATACCAGTCAACCATTCTGGCTGCGACCTCGCACACGGCCTGGTTGTGACTTGGGCGCGACCTGGTTGTCACATAATAAACTGGCCACTCAGCTGGACGCGAAATAAACCCACTTTGGACGTGACCATGGTCGCAGCCATTGCGGCCGTCGCGACCCTATTTTGACGTCACCCCTAATGTTCACTTGTGCGACATGGATATCATTCCATCCAATCTGTGCAAATTCTGTGATTCTATCGATGATTTATTCCACTTTTTTATAGACTGCGAAAAGACATGTTCCTTCTGGCACAATCTCAAAAACTGGGCTAACAATAATAAATGGCTAGATAAGGAAATTTCGAGTGATCTAAACGCCGTATTTATGATTCTTGGAATACCAAATACTGAAGAAAAATATAGGGTCTGGAATTATATCCTAATTTACGCCAGATTTTATATATATAAGACAAAGCTTTTTGGTGGAAATAATATTTGCTTCTTCGACTTCCTCAGGGAGTTAAAAAGAAAGCTAAGAACTATGCAGGACTGCTCGTATATAAGCAGCGCTCACAGAAAGGAGTGGAAAGCCTGGATTAATTTATACAACAGTTTGTAATATTCCCTCTTAACACCGTGATGTACTCGATCGTGTAGGTCAAGCATGTAGAAGTTGGCTGATAATTCGCTTACGAACATATCAGGTCACGAGCGGAACTCGACCAGAGGTTGTATATTATTCGCACTCATACTATGGAAGCATACGGTGGGACATGTCCAAATTATATAACCGCAATCAGGCTAAAGATGTAAAAAGAGTGGCAAATCCTGCAGCTCGGTAGCCTTATATATCAGGTTTATAGGTAGAGTTTTAACGTAAATACAGATAGATGTACACGAGTCCATAGAAAGGAGCGAAGCGATGTAAATGACAAAACAAAATGACAACAATGACCAGTATATGTATTTGGTAGATGTCCTGTCTATTTAATGTTTGTGCATGCTCGTTCGGACACAGATGAGAAGTGAGTGTGATGTATCAAGGTGTTATCCGCTCCAGAGAGAAAAGAATTTGTTGACAAATTGAATAAATGCCAATTGTTTGGGGGAAAAAAAAAAAAATCATAACTATATTCTAGAAAAAGCTATAAATGTATGAAAAACTTGGGAAAATCTTTCTTCATATTCTTTATTTGAATCTTCCATTCTACAGTACTCAGGATAAAGGGAAGAAAACACAGAAAAACATTTTGGGTTGCTTTAGCTGGGAATGCAGCTTTAAGACTCTTTTGTCAACATCCTACAGTTGCCTAGAGACTGTTCATAATTAACCAATGGAGGAGGGAGAGGAGAATTTGTGAAAAATTCTTGCGCAAAACTGTATGACCCCCAACCGTTAATGTCTTGTGCAAAATTTCATCACCCGATTTCGACCACACTTTTTTAATACTGACCTTAATCTTTATTATGATGATTGACAACAAAGGAACAATCAGGGATTATTATTATGCTCAATGATTGCCTAAGAGAACACTTGAGTGGTGAGAGCAACTCAATTAGCAAGATGAAGGGACTGGAGATTCTGACTTCCAGATGTGGTTGGATGAACAAAACATAGGTCATCAGACTACAATAACATTGTCTAAAGGGGGCTGTGTTACTAGAGACATACTGGCAGTTATTTCATTGGGGCAGTGTGTCAGTTAAATCCCACAATAGCTCAGGGAATTAATCTCAGGAATAAGGTCCTCCGCAGAATTTTAGAATTTAGAATTTTTCCATGTGGAAAGCCTCATTATATTTCTCTGTCCCCAAGTCCTGGGTAAAACCATCACTGGTGACCTCGGGTATCGGTGTTGGTTCCCTGAAAAGGGAAAAGAAAGTGCTTAAGTAATTTCTATTACTGTTGAATTTAGTTTAGTTTAGTTGAATTTTATGATGATCACTTTTGAAAATAATTTCAAATCTAGTGCCACTCTGTATCCCAACAGATTTAGTATGAATTTGGAGAAAGTGAATTGAGAATAACATTAAATGGATTTGACCACATGACAGATAATATTGGCAGCCATATGCCTGTACTTACACATCTTTCTTTCCTTGTGCACAAGCCCTTCTGTCAATATCATCCAGTGTGTCAGGCAGCGGGGGTCCTTTGGTTTCTGGTAGCAGGAGATTCAGTGCTGCTGCCACAATGGCCAGTGATCCAAACAGTACTGAAGGCAGAGGAAGCCAGATTGCTTGCTGAAAAAGATACAATTTACTAGACTATTCTTCATCAAAACATTGCCATGCATGCTTAAAGAAGATCTTTGAAATGAAGAATATCTGAACATATCTACAGACTAGCCTGCCTTAACTTTTAATGTCCCTGATTAAGCCAATACTAACCAGAGGTGCACCCATGAAGGGACTACCCATTGATCCTGCTTTAGACAGTGTATCGCAGAAGCCAATGGAACGTTGGCGCAGGGTTGTTGGATAAATTTCAGCTGTATAGATACAGACCACAGCAAAAGCAGCTGCGACAGCACCTTTACCAACCACAGACAATGCTGTGACAAGCCAGCCATGATCTGACAAGGAAACAATGATTTAGATAATTTTTTGTTGTTAAAAGTTTGGCCTGAATTGAATAAGAAGAAAAAAAAAGAAAGCAAAGTAATATAGATTATTATCCTGCTCACACTATAGCTGTGAGGCAACACTTCAAGAACAATATTGACTGGACAACATTTGAATGAAATCCATCGAAAATAATCAGATTTTTTCTTTTAATTTCTGCAAGGGCTGACAGTCTTTGGAGTCAAACATTCTGTATCTATATCTTGGAGCATTGTGTGTTGTTGTGTCTATTATTATATGTGCTCTTGAGAGCAATAAGCATGGCTCAATGAAGATATATTTATTGTACATTTACATAGTTACTATAATTAGAATTTATTATTTATTTACAACTGAACGACAGGTTAGAACTACAAGTGTGATTCAATGGCTCAAGTTTACACTTTATTGTGCATCCAACAAGTGGCCGCAGGTCCAGCATTGGATCCAAAATAAAGTGCAAACATGAGCCAGTGAATCCCACAAGTAGTTTTTAAACTTTATACAATGCATACAGAACCCACAACACTATTAAATGTGCAGTGTATTCTTCCCACTCAAAGTGAATAACCCATTCAGTTGTAGTGTAAAGAAGGAACTTTTTGGAAATATATTTGACAAGATTCCAATGAATTTTGTATTACAAGAGGCCCATTCCATTCTCTTTATTTATTGCTTTAGTCTGATCTTATTATGTCTAGCACTTTAATACAGGTTAAGATCATGTTTATCCAAAATCATTAATAAAAACATGTTACCTTGTGATGATAAAAAAGGCACTGTTCCCAAACTTGTCACAGCACTGAGTATGAGTAGGCCTGCAAGACTCCATCTACGTCCTACATAAACCATTACTAGCATACCCAGAAATTGGGCTGGCATCTCCATCAAACCCATGAGAAAACCGTTGAGATAAATATTTCCAACCAAATGCCCTATATTGAGTCCTATGGCCCAATATATGACAGATATCACAGTCCTGTTTGAAGGAGAAACAATTGTTAATTGATGGGATAAAGGATAGGACTTGAGCGCTATAGATACATTGTCATTTAACATATCGATGAGTATAACATCTAATTCTGTGTGAAAAGAATAACTGATCATCATACCATTGATATAGTGATATCAGAAGGTATCTCCTCAATAAAGGATGCCTCACCAGCCAAGTGGTTTCTAACTTGGATTCAGAGCCTTGAGCATGAACTGAAAGAAATGAATGAATAATATATTGTAAGAATCTAAGGGTATTTGCCCATAGGTTCTGGGTTGTATCAAGGTGGAAGAATGAAGTCAGAGAATCGGTTGTAGTTGTCAGCTTGGCCCAGCACAGAGAAGAGTGCTTGAAACCTCGAATCAAGCTTTTATTTATACCAAGCATTTTACTCATTAAGGATCCCAGGATATTCCCCTCCCTGCACGTGTCCCATTCCCATTGGCTAAGGGAGATCCCTCTCTCCAGCTAGACTGACCTGTCCCATTCTAATTGGACGAGGGAGGGTTGCCCATGGTTACATGGACTGACCTCACTCCTATCATGCTAAAACCATGTGGGATGACCCTTGCCCTCCCCCCTCCCCTCCCTGCCCAACCCAAGATTAGTCCCCTCCCTCCCTTCATGCACCCTCCCCCCTACCCACTGATTAAATTAGCGTAGGGAACCATGGTGGTGGCTGGGGGAGTGGAGTGCTAGGTAAGCAAGTCCCTCCCTCCCAACTGAGATCATGCAGGTTGTGCATGTCTCAGGCGTGGCCAGGCGACTAATTGGGTCATTGATTTAACCAAAAAGAATCCAATTCTTTACAATATATCATATTGAGAAATGTGATCATATCCTACAGATTGGAGACACTCAGACTCAGTTTGTGATGAGTTGGAGGAACTGTAATTTGCTGAGTGCTGAAGGGATGAGCTTGCACAGAAGGATATCATGCAAGTGTTATGCATGCTTACATAATTTGGCTGTATATTGACATGTTATGCCCCCCCCATATAATGGACGTCCATGAACTAGCAGGGCAGTGATTGAAGAGATAGATGTGCAGGTGGTACAATGGTGGAGGCTGGAACTACCCAAACCCACAGAAATGGCATTCCCAAAACAATGTTACGAAATGTTACAAAGCCAGCACTCCATTCCTAGTGGTATTACATACATTTACAGGTGAATGGATTCATAAAATTGATATTTGCAAACGATGTAGACAAATGAGAGATTAAATATATTTAGAATGCTACAAACATATCTATTTCATTATTACCGTCTTTTGTTAGGCTCTTGATTATGTCATCGGGCAATGTTTGTTTATTCTTGGTAGCCATATGCTTAAGAATGTTGTGAGCGTTTTCTGTCTTGTTGACTGAGATCAACCATCGTGGTGATTCTGGCACCCACCTGAAAAACACCATAATTTCACTCATATATTAACCTTCATCAGAGGACAAGAATGTACTTGTGTGAAACCACATATGATAATAACCTGGTCTCATAATTATCCTAAGGATCTAAAGCAGATTTATTTAATTAAAGGCAACATTTTAACTAGACAGAATATCAAACGTTACTCACAAAGCACATGCTATACCCACAATATGAGGCACAGACAAGGCGAAAAGGTACCATGTGTAATGTCTGGTGGCTTGAGCTATCCATGGAGACACCATGTAGCCAAGACTAAAGAAATGAAGGACCAACATCCCAGCAACAGGCCTATACTTGGGTCCAACTATCTCCATGACTGTAAATGATGTATAGTTTTGAGCAGGGTAAGTTTAAAAGAAGGTGGAGGGAAAGTACTGTTGTTTTTGCAATTAACTGGGCCCCTCTGAAAGGGCTTGCCACCTATGTGGTTAGTAAAGAATTTGGAGGGGCAGGCTTAAATGGCCTTGTTATTGATTATGGCCTTGTTAAGACAGGACAAGCGGTCCTGCAAATGAGTTTCTCCACCGAGCACAACTTGCCACAAGTCATAAACCAGCTGGTATTTTCATTAGGAGGTGAGGGATTAATAGCAATTAATGGCATTGCTTCTTCCACACATCAACATCAAAGAAAAATCACCATTCTAGAATTATCCTGTAATAAACTAGTATAGTCTTTTAACTGTTAATTTAATGTTGATCAGCATGGCATTGGTAAGTTTGCCTCCTGGCCCTTATATACTTTGGGTTCTTCGCACAGGCTCATGTTCACACAGGATCTGTTTGCTATTTGTTTTAGCTGGGTTTTCATTGTCTCTTTATGCCCTCTATAATCAATGTACATAAGCATACTTTATATCAAATGAAAGTTTGAACAATTGTCTTTCCAACCATGTGTTTCTGGCTTTCCTAATAAGATTCTCCTCTTGTCAAAACTGATGGAGTAGCTGTAAGATGATATTAGTAGGGCTGGATCTCACATACTAAGTGAAACTTACCCAGGACCATTCCAGCGAGGGTCGCTGCCATACAAGAGAAACCAACCAAACATCTAAGTACCAGGTACAGTGGAAACCATGGAGAGAAGGCTGCTCCAAAACTGCATGGTATCGATATTGACATGAATATAAGGAGACATGTTTTTCTACCAAACCTATAAAGGTGATACAGAATGATTTCTATATGGGTCAGGTCCTCAGAAAATGTAGGATTGACATCTCTAAACAATAAAGTCTGCTAGATTAGATTTTAAAATGATGTATACAAGGCATTTCCGATTATATATGGTGTTTGGGGTTTTGTTTTTTTAAAAAATCCTTTATTCAATTTCCTGCCATCTCAGCATATACATAACTAAACATCATAATAACAATGTGAAAATCGACGGATAAGTCTCTCTTGAGAAAAAGAAGTAGGTTTACCTGGGAGAAACTAAAAGATTAAACAATAAAAAGCATGTCGATAGCAAGGAATTCCCCCGGAAACGAAAGTTTGATATATTTGGTGTTGCATTGATTTAAATGATCTCTAATGTTTTTGAAAATCATTTGGGTTATTTCAGAGGATTGGTGAAGGCTAATTGCACCCTTTGATCATTAAACCTTTCTCCTTACTTGTCTGCAATGGGACCACTGATGAGAGCGCCTAGCATGAGGCCTGCAAGATATGTGGTGCGTGTCAGTCCCACCAACCAGCTATTCTCACACACTAGTTGCCACTGTAAAACAGGAATTTTTCTCTCACATATGGGCGGGGCTCCCAAAAATGTCCACTTTCAAAAAAATAAAGTCAAAATTTTATTTTATTTTAATTTATCTGAGCCTTCTCCTGGTCATAGCCAATGGTACACGCTTAAATATACTAAAATTATAAATTTTTCTGAGCTATTTCTGATTTCCTACAAAGTCTATACTAATAGGGTCCATTATTGGCTACAGTACCTGTTGTGTTCGGGGAGGAAATGAATAAACTTGAATAAAAAAGGAAAATAACATTATATTGTTGAAATTTCTCCTCATCCACTTAGACTTAGACGAGTGTTATTGTATTCAGTGAAGAAATATATATTTCATATGATATTTCATGTATTTATGCATTTCTATTTCCTGTTCCTTCAACCATTATTGCTTCACTGTCAATTCTATTCCAAAGTTTTCCCTGCTAACCAATGTAAAATTAAATATCTCATGTTTTCTGCTTTTTTAAGGTATAACTCAGAATTTTGAGGGGTTTTCTCCCCATTTCTGCCTATTTTATAATTATCTCCTTAAAAAGCATGAATCTATTGGCCCAAGGAAGAAGTCTATGCTATTCTAGTCCCCGAACACAACACATGTCAATTTTTATGGAATTTAACTTTTATTTCTGATTTCAAACTAGATATATCGATTTAACTTGATAAAACTCAGGCCTATATTTATATTTTTTTACTATTTTATGATAAATATTGTATTTTCTGGGTTGTCCCCGAACACAACAGACACACAAATATTGCAAAAATACCTGTAAATACCTATTATATTGCCATTATCTATGTCTGTATTCATCTGATACCCATAGGGGTGTCTTATTTCGGATTAATTTTGATTCTATTATTCATATTTTCGCTTTAATTACCAATTTACTCATGCTGTTTAAAGGCCCCTGTCCCCGAACACAACACCCCATTTATAAGGTAAAGCCAAGCAGTAAATGGGAATATAACGAAAGATTTATGTGCAGAATTACAGAGAGAAATGATTAGAATAGTTTACTTTTTCATTATCATTCAATTTTATCACTTTTTGGTCATAGCATATTTGTACCCGAACACAACACCCCTGTCCCCGAACACAACACCCCACCCTGTCCCCGAACACAACACCCCCTTAATTTAAGGGAAAGAAAGTAGTCATTTGGAATATAACCAAATATTTATGTTCAGAATTATATACACAATCAAATCGAATACTTTAGTTTTCAATTTTATCATTTTTTCATCATATCATATTTGTACCCGAACACAACACCCCTGTCCCCGAACACAACACCCCACCCTGTCCCCGAACACAACAGCCCATTTATTTGATAAAAGTTCTGACATCAACGAAAATATAACCAATAATTTATGCTCAGAATTACATACACAATTGAATAGCATACATTACCTTTTCATTTTTGTCCAATTTTATCATTTTTTGGTCACAACATATTTGTACCCAAACATAACACCCCTGTCCCCGAACACAACACCCCTGTCCCCGAACATAACACCCCTGTCCCCGAACATAACACCCCCTCCTATCCCCGAACATAACACCTCCTTAATCCAAGGGAAGTTAAACAGTTAATGTAAATATAGCCAATGGGCTATATACAAAATTGCATGGATAAATGAAGAATTTTATCTATTTTTTTTATTACTTTTCAATTTTGTTATTTTTTTGTCATAATCCCTCTGTCCCCGAACACAACACCCCTGTCCCCGAACACAACACCCCTATCCCCGAATATAACACCCCCTCCTATCCCCGAACACAACAACCCCTTTGTCTAAGGGAAGATAGACATTCAATGGAAATATAACCAATGGGTTGTACACAAAACTGCATGCATAAATGAAGGGTTTAGTCGATTTTCCCATTACTTTTCAATTTCATTACTTTTTGGTCTTAATCTCTGTGTCCCCGAACACAACACCCCTGTCCCCGAACACAACACCCCTGTCCCCGAACACAACACCCCTGTCCCCGAACACAACACATACTCAGAAGGTGGGTTCTCTGCCAATATATTCAAAGTCAACATATAAGATGGATAAATATCAAATAAATGTGCATAATCACAAATGTATTTTCATGAATATTTGAATAAAAATGCACTTTCTCACTATGAGAAGAAAAGGCAGTCAAACTCGGAATTTCTATGTCTCAACTTTATGGAACCATGTGTATGGTCAAAATTTGAAAAAAATAAAAATTCAAAGTTTTATGTGATATGGGACTATATCAAGAACACAAAACGGAAAGCAAAACATTTCCTAGGTAGAACCTTTATTGTGGATTTTATCAATTTATGAATAATCTTCATAATTTATTTGGAGAGATGTAAATGAAACGACAGAAAATAATAAATAAATAAAACAAAATTAAATTCAAAAATAAACTCAGAAGGAGGTTCTTACATATGCTTCATGTCGAATTAAAGACAAATAACAAATTAATAAGTTTTATATAACTTTTCATTGAAACAAAAAAGAATTTATGCCAGGGACATGCATTTGTGGACATTTTCTAACATAAAAATATGATTTTTTTGCATAAAAAGGAATTTTTATATATATTTCTCAATATGTCCTTATTATACACTTGGGAAGGTACAAAATACTGAAAAGTTAGTTATGTGGCATGAAATCCGAATAAATTATGGAATTAATATGGGTGATTTTGGCAAAATGGACATTTTTGGGAGCCCCACCCATATGGGAACAAACATGAGAGATGCCTTCTACAGATAAGGCTTCTCTGGGGCCCAGCTACCACCAGGATAGCCAGGTGCTGCCAGTAAGTAGAAGCCTCTGGAGGCAACAATAGACGGGTGAAAGCAAAATAGCAGACTCATCTTCTCAAGTATGTTCCTTGTGTAGGATTTTATATAATAAACTATGGTCCATGTTTTTTACTTAATTCATAGAATGTTTTTTTAATAAAGATTTGATGTTGGACAAAAAAAAATGAATAAACTATGGTATATTGAGCTAGGTTTGTAGAGAAAAAACAGAGATGGACTGCTACAATAATATGTAGTGGGGATAATATGATATAAAAGTTATCATTAAACATTACATTAGCATTATTGTGTTATTCATTAGAATTATTGTTTTGTTTATTTGTAATTTTCAAAATCCTGTGGTGGCATCAATTGCTGTGTGAAAGGAAGACAGCAGACTGAGTTGGTCATGTATGTCTCAAACCAAAAAGGACAGCTACAATGAAGTTTATTAACTTGAAACTTAACTTTATTAACATTGAAAGTAATTTACTGATTGTATTTCAGACAACTATTACTTTTTCCACAATCCCCCAACTTTATATACTGTAAACGTATTTATTTTCTCACAGATAAATTTTCGTGCACTAAGTGCTTTGGCACCTTTTTACGCAGATTTAAATTTGCGTTGCAAGGAAGTCTCACACATTGTTTATGCAATGAATATACCATTCGCGCAGGACTTATTTTCACGCACAAAGGTGGGTTCGCTAAAATAGCGAAAATAAACACTGCGCAAACATTAATATGTTTACAGTAATCGATATTTATTGTGGCTCACCTCTGTAATGATGGTTGATCTGAACTCTGATGTATTGTGCTTCCAAGTGTCACAGTTTAAGGTGGGAGATGACACCACTTGACTCCTATTCAACCAGTTTAGTTCCTCATCTGTCACATTATCCCAGGGGTAGTCATACATACTACAACTGAAGACAGAGCAAGGCATATTGTTACTAAATTATCTTCAGAATATCTCAGCCTATCAATTGATAACTAATTTTTATATTTTTGAAGATGTACAGTTATTATCTATCCTCTAGTGCTTACCTCTGATAGTTGTTCCTTGTTCCATCCCAGGGTATTGATAAGTCTTTTTGTCTTTCTTCTGACAGGTTGGAGTGTGAAAGTCGGTCTATGCTGCACCAGTGATCTTGTTCCATTCCCGTGAAAGGGGAAGAGAAATTGTGAAGGGCCTGAATAAAGATGAATGTACCCGCACAGCTGAATACCATAGCCTGATATCTGTAAAATGATGGTATGGTGCTAGTAATAAGTCACAATTATGATCTTTTGATGAATGTGTTTTACTTTTGTTTCCCGTAACATTATATGAATGGTCTCAATGCCTTAGACATGCTAAACATAGTGATGGCAAAGTTATCTGGAAATGTATGATGTTAGCTCTACACACTTCTAAAATTCAATGAGACTAAAAATTGATAAATAGAAGGAATATTCGAGTATATTTGGTATTTCACTGATTCAAAATATTGGTTTGAACTGTATTCTGAACCTAAATCTTGTCCTAAATTTGGATTATTGGAGAATATTGCATTTAATGAATATATCATCTAATATGTGAGATTGCATTTAATGAATATATCATCTAATATGCGCCTCATGTCTGGTGAAGCATCTCATGCTTATTTGATGACAAGATTATTCCAAGTTTTATACACCCTACTTTCCCCTTCTGACACCCATTTCATGCCATATATATTTTGTAGAGAAGCTGAGATTCAAATATAAATTCCCTGAAGAAGGATTGCCACAAATCCGAAACATTGGAATCCAACTCATAATTCATATTTACCACCTGAATAAAACTTCTAATCATAACTTGCTTAAGTTATAGTTTAGGTGTTAACGCAACTTAAAATATTTCAAATGATTATAAATGTTTGTCTATATTTTCCCATAATTATTTGTACGTTTTTGTTTTGTTTTAGTCCAACGACGGATCTATATTTCTAAATTTATGTTCTCATCCTTAAATCCTGGCAGGTGTTTTCTGACTAGCAAGACTTTCATGATACAAAAATGATAAGAATTTCAGCAAAAATTGTAATAAATGCTAAATGCGGTACAGCCAATAACAATTATTTTAAAGAATCCAACCAATATAGAACACTTGGCAATCAGAGCAAGACAAGTTCTATATCGCAGCTGTATACATTTTGTACATTCCGCTGAATTAGGCTGCAGCTTGGTCAATACTAGGTAAATTCAAGTATATTCGGCATGGCATTGATTCTAGCAAACTCTTTGGTTAGGTTGAACTGTATTTTGAAATTTATTTTCATCTGAAATTTGGGTTATTTGAGGGGATTGGTGAAGGTGAATTGTACATTTTCTGGCAACTTTACCCCTAAGGTTGGTATGTTGTAAGGAAAGAAATATGAACAATCTTGTATACTGTAAAGTGTATAGCACTATATGGTAAGTATATGGTAAAACAGTTGTATTGTGTAGGTGACCCACCTGGAGAACTGTCCAATGTACTTAAACACTTCATCAAACTCCATGTTTTGCTGAATAATAGGCAAACGTGACTATTTTCACATAACAAAATGTTTCCAGACGCTTGTAAAACCTGGTAGCATTGCTGCTGCCATGAATCAAGTGAACCGAACTGTACTAAAGGCAAATGAGGTCAGATTAAAGCAGCATTCCCAGTTAAAGCGACCCAAAAATATTTTTCTCTGCTTTTTAGATTGATGAGATAACATTAATCTAAATAGATTAGGGTGATGTCTGTCAATCATTGATAGAATCTTGGCTCCTCCCATCCTGGATATCATTGTGAAGATCAGAATCATGCTGGTAATGGCTGGGAGGGGGAGGGGATGGTGTTTAGGTGTGTATTAAAGGGTAGACCATGTGTAAATTAAAGTGGCAAGTTGAGAAGTAAGAAGCTCATATGCAAAGGTGTTAAAGGGACCAACAGAATTACATGGAGTGACCAGTCATATATGGGATAGGGATATCATTTTTTCAGTCTCCCCTTCCTCTCCCTCCTACTATCCCTCCCTCTCAAACTTTACATTTAACTCACATCAATTTTCATTTCACTTGGAAATGCAATCTTCTGCATGAACCAGAAATAAATGAATGCAACCTGTTCACTGTTTACTAATTCTTTTTGTTTCCTTCATCCTGAGTAATGTAGAAAGGAAGATGCAAAGGAAGAAATTGAAGAAATAATTATATTTCCTTTGAATTTCCTGAGTTTTGTCATGAATTCATGGCTTTTTCTAGAATATTTTTATACTTTTGTTTTTTGCTGATCTACAGTCGCCATCTCGATCAAATGGGATTAATAGTGCAATTTGTTGGCTAGTTCATATACCGATCTAGCCAGTGTTGTTCTCCCATTTTCAATTCCAAAAGTATTCTCAAAGTTTAAAAAGATGATAGAGAGTCAAACTGAAAAAAAGTGAGATTTTGGCGTGTCCTCTAAATAATTATTTGGGGAGAAAATGGAATTTTAAACCAAGAAGAACAATTTAAAATCCCTTAATACTCTATCTGGGTGCGAATATCATTTTTTTACGGAAATTAGCTGAGAATGCAGCTTTAATTGTTGAAAACGTTTTTGGTAAATACATGATCTTTTTGATACATTTCTTTCTTTTATTGCAGGTAACAGCCGGAAGAAATGTACTCTAGGTAGTTCATAAAGGTATGTCGACCCTTTTGTCTGTTTATATAGTACTCGTTTGTACTCCGTTGTACTCACCGAAAAGACAAATAAAAAACATTTTATCTAATATCTTATCTTATCTTTAGGTACAAAATTCGCAGAATCCTCAGTGTCTGTTTCCCTGCCTGCCTTGAATATGATGCGATTGCGAAGCGATGGGTGTGCGTGTGTAGTTGGGGCGGAATTAATAAGGAAATCTCTGTCAAGTGTCAAGTCATATTGGGATGGGGGCCGGGCCGTTAAGACCGGCGTGCGTTCGTAATTTATTTTGTTATTTTTACAATTACATTAAATATATTTATTTTTTTTTTCCCAACACCGGGTCTTTATTCAAAAATCAGACAGAGGCAAGAGTTAAAGAGCTTGACAATGTGTTACATCGCTCTTGTATCAGTTTTCTTGTATGTGTGTATACCTTTTCGTTTTGTACCTTTTTCTGAAATGAAATTCGGAGATTTTACCTTGCTTGCTATCCTTTAACATCTAAATAAAATCCGTTACCTTACTACAGCGTTTTTGGTTATTTGTACGACTTCTTACCGTCGTTGAGATTGCGTAAACACCTAGCTGTTGTGTGGATTTTTTGTACGCGAATTAAATTTAAACCAGTCAATCTCACCTTTGGGATACATTTTATCAAAAAAGGATCACATAACTATCATCACTACACATGTGTTACCCGTTTGTACGTCAGTTCTACTCCATCATACCATATACCAACATGAGCAAGGGCTACAATTCATCGTAGAATCCCTCCCATAGTTTAAATTCCTTTTCGTTAACCGGTCCAAATTTAGTGCAATCTTTAAGTGCTCTAATAGCTACCTTGATTTCTCGTAGAAATTCGAAGAAGCACACTTTATTCTCGTGGAATAATCTCGTTCTGTAAATATAGAA
This sequence comes from Sthenelais limicola, assembly GCA_942159475.1. Taxonomy (NCBI): domain Eukaryota; kingdom Metazoa; phylum Annelida; class Polychaeta; order Phyllodocida; family Sigalionidae; genus Sthenelais; species Sthenelais limicola. The sequence goes on along the minus strand of OW804097.1, from coordinate 116,407,927 downwards.
TTTGGCCTTTAGGAATATATAGTTTAACCTTCTATGTTTTACGTCATTGGACGGAATGCCTAAGATCAATTGAGCGGCATTAATGTCATCGAGTATTTCGCAGTCTAACTACATTAAATATATTAATAATTATCTTTATTTTCTATTTATTTGTAAGCCAGCTCTACATATTGATTTAACTCTGCTAAATAAAAGAAAAAAAATTTCATTTAATGGTTAATTGCTAGTTATGTATCAGAGTATATGGATTTGCGTTGACTCATTCTGTTCGGTTCTGTAGAACTGTACTTATAGAACTAAATATTTAGACTATTTGAGAGGATTGATGACACGCGTTTGGATCTTGGACAGCATGTGCATTTTATATGCATTTTATATCTCAGGAATAAGGCTCTCCGCAGCCTCATTGTATTTCTCTGTCCCCAAGTCCTGGGTAAAACCATCACTGGTGAGCTCGGGTATCGGTGTCGGTTCCCTGAAAAGGGAAAAGAAAGTGCTCAAGTAATTTCTATTACTGTTGAATTTAGTTTAGTTTAGTTGAATTTTATGATGATCGCTTTGCAAAATTTGAAAATAATTTCAAATCTAGTGCCACTCTCTATCCCAACAGATTTAGTATGAATTTGGAGAAAATGAATTGAGAATAACATTAAATGGATTTGACCACATGACAGATAATATTGGCAGCCATATGCCTGTACTTACACATCTTTCTTTCCTTGTGCACAAGCCCTTCTGTCCATATCATCCAGTGTGTCAGGCAGCGGGGGTCCTTTGGTTTCTGGTAGCAGGAGATTCAGTGCTGCTGCCACAATGGCCAGTGATCCAAACAGTACTGAAGGCAGAGGAAGCCAGATTGCTTGCTGAAAAAGATACAATTTACTAGACTATTCTTCATCAAAACATTGCCATGCATGCTTAAGAAATTTGAAGAAGATCTTGGAAATGAAGAATATCTGAACATATCTACAGAATACCCTGCCTTAATTTTTAATGTCCCTGATTTAGCCAATACTAACCAGAGGTGCACCCATGAAGGGACTACCCATTGATCCTGCTTTAGACAGTGTGTCGCAGAAGCCAATGGAACGTTGGCGCAGGGTTGTCGGATAGATTTCAGCTGTATAGATACAGACCACAGCAAAAGCAGCTGCGACAGCACCTTTACCAACCACAGACAATGCTGTGACAAACCAGCCGTGATCTGACAAGGAAACAATGATTTAGATAATTTTTTATAAGGTGTTAAAGGGACCAACAGAATTACATGGAGTGACCAGTCATATATGGGATAGGGATATCATTTTTTCTGTCTCCCCTTCCTCTCCCTCCTACTATCCCTCCCTCTCAAACTTTACATTTAACTCGCATCAATTTTCATTTCACTTGGAAATGCAATCTTCTGCATGAACCAGAAATAAATGAATGCAACCTGTTCACTGTTTACTAATTCTTTTTGTTTCCTTCATCCTGAGTAATGTAGAAAGGAAGATGCAAAGGAAGAAATTGAAGAAATAATTATATTTCCTTTGAATTTCCTGAGTTTTGTCATGAATTCATGGCTTTTTCTAGAATATTTTTATACTTTTGTTTTTTGCTGATCTACAGTCGCCATCTCGATCAAATGGGATTAATAGTGCAATTTGTTGGCTAGTTCATATACCGATCTAGCCAGTGTTGTTCTCCCATTTTCAATTCCAAACATCAAAACATTGCCATGCATGCTTAAGAAATTTGAAGAAGATCTTGGAAATGAAGAATATCTGAACATATCTACAGAATACCCTGCCTTAATTTTTAATGTCCCTGATTTAGCCTGCTTTAGACAGTGTGTCGCAGAAGCCAATGGAATGTTGGTGCAGGGTTGTTGGATAGATTTCAGCTGTATAGATACAGACCACAGCAAAAGCAGCTGCGACAGCACCTTTACCAACCACAGACAATGCTGTGACAAGCCAGCCGTGATCTGACAAGGAAACAATGATTTAGATAATTTTTTATAAGGTGGGAGAATGATCACTATAATATTTGAGAAGCAACATTGACGAAATTGGGAAGTTAGGTGGTGACTTTATTTCCAACGTTTCGTGGCTTCCCTTCATCAGGGAAAAGTACATTCTGTTCGTTATGCGGTGGGGTTATATTAAAAATTGTGTAAGAATAACGGAAGTTGACATAGCTTCCTTAGATACTTTGTTCCTAGTTGGTTCAATCGCTCGCACGGGGCGATCGCGGTGTTTCTGCGGTCATTTTTCAGTCGTGGGTGTTGGTGTAATCTAGTTGTTTGGTGGGGTAGGGTTATCATTGTATGTTGGGGGTTGGGGTTATTATTAGATGAGTGGAATCGATGTCTATTATAAATTGATGGAAATATAAATAAAGATTGTTGTGTCGACTTCTATAGTTTATTAAGATGACTGATTATACATCGAGATGTTAATTTCAGATTGTTTGTTATACTTGAGGGAAATGTGAGAAAAAATGTTTTTTTATCATCTACAATATGTTTCTAAGGTTGAGGTACTTGTAGGTGTTACAGTTATGCTGTTGATCTCTCGGTTATTCACTTGATTTGTAAATATCCCTCATTGGCGAGCACCTCGCCTGTCTTCCTGCCAGTGTCTTGATCCAACAGACGTATGATTTGATGCATGTGGTACAAGATGATAGCGATGTTCTTCCTGTCTATGGTTACTTCGTTCGGCCTTGCTGGGTCCGGCATGTAGATGGGGGCGTGGTCAAGAGGGGATTGTCGTCGCTGTGTTCTAGAATGGGAGGGGACTTTGCTTTAGGGCTAGCTAAGGGGTCTTCAGATGTTTCTACTGGGTCTACCTTAGTGGGGGTATTTTCTTTGATAATTATCAGGTTGGGTAGAAGATTATTGCCTGGGGTGATTGGTGTTGTGTCATCAAAATCTACTAGTATTACTAGTACGGGGGTTGCTGTTGGGGAAGGGAGTTTTATAATAAGCTTGGGAACTTGGTTCTCTTTGGGTTTGTGGGTGGACTTCTTTTTCTTCCTCTTCTTAGGTTTCTCTTCGGGAGATTCAGGTTTGTTCTCTTTTTTCAGCGGGGGGAAGGGTTGTTTTGGCCATGGATCTTTTTGCTTTTCGTCTTCGGTGGGGGCTGCATTCTGGGCTTTTGGGGAATTTTCCTTCTTATCTTTCTTGCTTCTGAGTGGCGATTTGCTGCTCTGTTTTCTTGAGCTGGAGGGTTGTGTGCTGTGTTTACGTTCAGGGGACCTTGTGTTGCAGCGGGAGTTTGGATTTTTTGATAATTTGTTGTTGTTAAATGTTTGGCCTGAATTGAATGAGAAGAAAAAAAAGAAAGCAAAGTAATATAGATTATTATCCGGCTCACACTATAGCTGTGAGGCAACACTTCAAGAACAATATTGACTGGACAACATTTGAATGAAATCCATCGAAAATAATCAAATTTTTCTTTTTAACTTCTGCAAGTGCTGACAGTCTTTGGAATCAAACATTCTGTATTTATATCTGGGAGCATTGTGTGTTGTTGTGTCTATTATTATATGTGCATTCCTCTTGAGAGCAATAAGTGTGGCTCAATAAAGATATGTTTATTGTACATTTACATAGTTACACAGGTTACTCACAGTTATCTGAGGAATCAATTCAATCATTCAATATCTGGTAAATTTTTTAACGCTTTTAATTAGAATTTATCATTTATTTAGAACTGAACGAGAGGTTAGAACTACAAGTGTGAATCAATGGGTTGAGTTTACACTTCATTGTGCCTCCAACAAGTGGCCACAGGTCCAGGTGTGGATGCAAAATAAATTGCAAACAAGAGCCAGTAGTTTTTAACCTTTATACAATGCATACAGAACCCACAACACTATTAAATGGGCAGTGTAATCTACCCACTCAAAGTGAATAACCCAATCAGTTGTAGTATAAAGAAGGAACTTTTTGGAAATTTATTTGACAAGATTGCAATAAATTTTGTAATACAGTTCTCTCTATTTATTGTTTAGTCTCATCTTATTATGTATAGCATTTACTTTAATACCGGTTCAGATCATGTTTATCCAAAATCATTAATATGAACATGTTACCTTGTGATGATAAAAAAGGCACTGTTCCCAAACTTGTCACAGCACTGAGTATTAGTAGGCCTGCAAGACTCCATCTACGTCCTACATAAACCATCACTAGCATACCCAGAAATTGGGCTGGTATCTCCATGAAACCCATGAGAAAACCGTTGAGATAAATATTACCAACCAAATGCCCTATATTGAGTCCTATGGCCCAATATATGACAGATATCACAGTCCTGTTTGAAGGAGAAGCAATTGTTAATTGATAGGATGAAGGATAGGACTTGAACACTATAGATACATTGTAATTTAATGTATTGATGAATATAACGTCTAATTCTGTGTGAAAAGAATGACTGATCATCATGATATAATACTGTGTGTCCCCAGTATTAATGCTACAATAAAGGTAATAGTCAATAGACTATCCTACAGTTTAAATTTTGAATAGATTCGGTGAGAGAGAAGAAGTGCAGACACGGCGACTGTAATATCATAAGTGAGTAGAGACGAGCCCACTCAGTGTATTTATTCCAAGGTTCTAGTGCTGCCCGCGTGGACGCAGCCACGCCCCAGGCCTCCCGAGCCTTCCCAGAAACCCACTACTGTAACATAATGCCCCCCTCCCCCCTTAGAATGCTACTGCCTTAATTTAGATACTAAAATAAAAAGTAGCATTCCCGAAGGTCGGATACAGTGGGTACACGAGATTCGACCCCCGGAAAATTTTAAATATAAATAATCAACATTTTCCAAAAGTCTTCAACCCCCCCTCTACAATTTAAAAGGTCCACACAATGTGTCCTAACCCTGATTTTTGTTATACATCAAGATAAATCAGAGTTAATTTTGATCAATTCCCAAAACTTAAAAGCTTGTCAAATTTTGTAATTTTTCCCTTAGAGCACTATAGAGAATAAAAAATGATACAAAATAACCATTGTGTGACTTCCTTATGTCTAATCAAAATCAACACCAGTCATCATCCAGACATAAGGATGTATTATATACAATTCTGCTCAAACCGTTCATTTGTTGAACAGATAAACCTTAGAAAACCCATACTCTAGTCAAAACTTATTTAACTTTTAGTAAAACTTCTCCAAAATTTGTTACCATATCAGTACAGATATGGCCTGAACGAAGGCAAGAATTTAATATGGAGTTTCTTACCCTACTCGACTATCTATAAGACATAACTTAATTCACCAAGTAAGTACAAACCTGGAATAACCTTACTCAGCTTCCTGCTTAAAATTTACACAAATCCGTCCTATACCGGACCGATTTTTACAAAATCCGTCCCGCCAACGGGCGTTCCTAACACAAATGCTACTACACGTAGCAGGAACTGGACGAGACACCGCGGTAACTATACTGTCCCACGATGTCCATCTGCCGAGAAATTTCAGTTGACATAAGAAATTATTATTAGAAATCGCAGAACAACTAGAGCAAATAATCCCGCAACATGCCAATCTATTACCAAATAGACCCAGGAAACCTCACCAGAGTAACTTAAATTGAACAATTTCAAGCAATAATCACCAAAAAACCCAACTACGACATAAGTGATGCCTTCCGCCATTTTGAAAAAAATAACTTCAACGACGTATGAGTATACTCCCATATCGTTACATACGGACCTGTTTCTAATAATAATTACTCTTAATATAGCATCAGTAGAATACTTTTTCCCCGAAAACACTATAATTTAGAAGTAAATCATAGAATTAAACTGACATTTCCATCGCTGAATCGTTGGCAACTACTACGCAGTTCATAAATACACGATGTCCATGTTAAACTTCCATAGAGCGCGATTTTGATCACTTTTACTTTTAATTCTTCCAAACATGACTCAAATTCCATATTTCATTCAAAATAAATCACTGCTTTTCACAGATAACACTTCCGTCCGTAATATGACATTTCATTAGAAGCCTCGACAAACCGAGCTTACCCAGACATCTTTCATTTTCGTCACCAAAATCTCCGATCATGCGAAAATGTCGTTCCCCATAGGGAATGCATTGGCACGAGCAAGGCTGTCTCAAATTAACTAAATAACTAATTATTTTATTAACCAATACACCTATATGACGTCGCTATCCATATAGATCACATAATCAGTGAAGGAATTTTGAAAATCGCCAAACTTTCGTCATTATTCGACGCGGCGATATTTAATTTCGTTGACTCTCGTCAGGTCAGCCATCTTGGAAATGTCCGACGATGTCGCCTCTATGAGCCTATTTGAGGACAAATTTATGCGGAAATCTAACAAATAACATCTTTTTGAATCGATAGAAGCCTAAATTATACTTATAATACCTCTCAGAGCAGCTTCACTACCTTTGAAAATGCCCAACTGGGCCGCAATCGGTAGTTTTCTCTAAGCGAGTCACCGCCTGAAGGAAAAGTTGAAGGAATCTTAATGATTATCTCAATCCTTCTTGATTATGTTAATGTATCTTAATGGCAGGTCACGTGACCCTTCTACGACTTAACTTTAAATCGTTTATGAATCAGAATTTAGACAATTTTCACCAAGATGGCCACCACTAGACCTTCTTTCTTGTAAAACTCTAAATAATTACCAATTTTGAAGCGATTTTGAGGCTTATTTGGCCGAAAATGGAAATCGTTGGATGTAGGCTATTCCTCTGGGTATAAAAGGGACCCGCGTCGCGCTGGTCATTCAGATCAGACCAGGAGTTCGTGCAAGGAGGAGCTACGCCCGTTCTTCCATAGACTTTACACATCTCCAGCATTGAGCCTCTACCTCTACAGCCTTGGTCGTTACCAATTCTTCACATCTTCCACACTTCTGATAGAGAGTCAAACTTGACTCTCCCCTCAGAACTCAGGACTTCCCACATTTTCTCGGGACTTCTCAAATCTCATCGGGACTTCTCAAATTCCGAAGAGATTCTACATTTCAACTCTACCTCGAACAACTATCATGGATCTTGACTACTGATACCGGAACCAGACTTCAAGCTGACGCCTGATTCCACCTATCGACGCCGAATTTCCGTCAAGTTCTCCAGAAATCGCAAGTCATCCAGCAGCGACTACTGTTGCTGCCTTCTCACCCGCTGACCACTGGATGTGTCATAGGATATGTTTCAAGCTGTGATTACAGGATCGTTCTCACTAGGATGTGACCCGAGAACGAATCCTAATTTTGAGATTTTCTTGAAGGGAAAATTTTCAAATTTGTGTGTGTGCTTGTGTGAAACGGAGTTCCATGTTAACCTGGAATCAACTTTTAGGAAAGCTCTATGATTACCTAGAGCGGAACATTTAAAAATTTTGTATCAATGCAAAATATTGGATGTACGAATGGGCTACTATCACTCAAAGGATTTTAAAACAGTGAAGCATGGAGACCTGTGGAGATGTGACTTTTTACTAAGCACATCAGGACACAATAGCCGTAAGTAGACCACTATGTACGCACCTCCGCTAGCTCTCACTGCATTTCACCATGTTCCAAGAAATTTCGATTTCTGTCCAAAAATAAACTACAAAGTTAGGATTTCTTTCAGACATGAAAATATCCACGTGTATAAGATTAGTAGACCGGATTTCCGGAAGGAGTGGCAGTAGGGAGGAGGAGAACTCGACAAATACCTAACACACTTGTATGCATGTATGTCTTAGATTCCCCCGCCGCTACGGCGGCTTACAAAATTCCATTTGCACAAAACATCATGTATTCTATTGTTAAAATGTACTTATTGTAAATCTTGACTCTGCACGACTCAATAACGATCGTACATACCTGAACTGATACTTGGAGAATTCTCCTACCTTATTACTCAAGAAAATTAACTTTTTACGTCTAAAACCAGTCATATATGGTTACTTTTTCATTCTATCAACTTAGAAAACTTCAAAAACCACGCCCCGGCGTCTAAATGACGTCGTGATAACTTGCGTTTTTACCTCATCATCACCAAATCTTTGACTTTAAACTTGTGGAATAATTTTCCTGACGCTGAAAACAAGCCAATTTGCACTTGAGTTCAGTTTTTATTTAACCTCTCGCTTGCAAGAAACATTCAAGTCGAGAGTTGCTTAAAAATTTTGATATGCTCTACAGCCTAAATTTACCACGAGACTGACGTCCCCCATTTCTGACCAAAAACTGACCAGAAATAGCAAATAAAAATTCTAGTGAAAAAATCTCTAAAATTCCCCGTCATGTGGAGGAGAATCTCTGCTCAAATTCTCTACGAGCTGACTGCAAACTACAGTCGTATTTCCCAGGGGAAACAAAAAAAATGATTTAGAATTAATAATACCAGAATTGACGTTCTAAAATATCCGCCAGGAAGATAGGGTCTCATTTCTACCCAACTTTTGACGGAGAAAATTCCGTAGGATAACCATCCTTCATTATAAATTCTGGGTCGGTCGCAACTCTGGCGTACACGCCCATGAACAGAAGCCTCCCTGCCTAAATTTTAAGCACGGCCACGCTCGCGTCTACAAGCGACTTTCTGTTCTATTTACTACTAGTGCCAAACCTAGACACGTAAAAACTTCCTGTCAGACACGCCAATTCTAGCAAGAATAAGTTGCAAAAATTTCTCTTAGGCGGACAGAATTGTTCTGACGCCCGACGGAAGCATCCCTGTTGGAAGATACCAACACGGCCACGCCTGACGAGATAACTCGCCAGACGACTTTCCGTCCATCCCCTTCTTAAAAGATAAAAATACGGGGAAAATCACTTAAGAATAATAATACTCTGAAAACACCTGCTTAAACCTAAACTAATGTCCAGAGTGATGGTACAAAATACATTGCAAGCACAAGTCCTGAGTCAAAACATCATATACAAAGCAATCAAGGTACAATAAGAAACATGTTAAAACCTTTTCTGACGCAGAATACTTAAAATTATAAAAATACTGTCATTTTTCTCCTGACGCACCGAACACGCAAAGTCTGTATCCTTTAAACTCAAGTCCGTTTAGTAGATGCGTCAGGGAACCAATTTTGATAAATAAAAACTGTGAAACTAGTATAAAAAGAAAAAAACTCACAGAAAAAGTCCTCTGATAGAGTTTTTGGCGTTACCACCAATGTTCGTAATATACGCCTTTGAAGCCATGGTCTTTCTAATGTCCGTAGACTCATGACTTGCAAAAATCTTAATATAATAAATATGACAGTATGTACGTCAGAACATAAAAAGAAAAATAGCAATAATCGACCCTGAAATACATGTTGACTCTTGTCACCGTCAGGCTGTCGCAACCCCTTTTGCTGAAAAAGAACTACAAGATTAAATGTTACTAACTAAACTTCTAAACTCGATGTGAGTGACGCCACAAAAAAAATCTCCACCTTTGCGTCAGGCGCCCCACAGAGGCCAGCTAAAATACACAAGGGAACAGTAATGCCCTAATAAGAAAAATATCACCAAAAGGGTTGGTCTAGGACAGTCGCTGACGGTGTTTCTTGTTGCTTGCAAACCTAATCACTCCAACCTTCCTCGTAGCCCTGGTTGTCAAAGGCTGTGGATGCCATTTGCGTCCCCCAGGACACGTTGACCTTGGCTTTCTTGGCCGTAGCCCCGCCGAAGGCGCTCTCCTCACTGTTACAATGTACAAAAACAGAAGGCAAACATCCCTTAGAAAATGACTCTTTTCTTAATGATCGAGCAACAGAATCATTACTCAAACGATCCCATCAACAATAAATGGGCGTACAAATAACACATTTCAAACAGATTATGGCGCTAAAAAGTCTACCAATCTCCCAGGTTTCCCCAAGACAAACTTGCACATGTTGTTTTCCGTGACCTGCAGCCATTGCTGTCAGTGTCACACTTTCGTTCTGATTAATTTTACTCGAACCCCATTTTCTGACCTTATGCGTTCTGATTTTTACCATTCCTGACGGAATTTCTGTTCTTAATTTATAAAGACCCCGTGTATAACTCTTTCCGGACTTGTAACTTCCATTAATTACTTACTTTACAAAATCTACTCGATCTGCCGTGCGCAGATCAGCCCGAGGTAGGAGTCGTCCATCGTTGCCCTTATTTCGGGGAACTTCTTTCAACTCCCTAGAGGGCGTCAGGATTAAGAATATGGCGAAAGTGTCGCCATCTGCTAACGCCTCCTTCAGGTCCTCCTCGTCCAAGTTCCTGACGGGCAGGCTTGTTGGGAGCTGCACCTCCCTCTGTATCTTCCTAGCGGTGAAAACCATGTTGTGTGCCCACCGAACTTTGAGAAGGGACTTCCGACAACCTGGCTCCAACTCTGCTGCCAGTATTTTTGGGCTTACGAAGCTGTGTAGAATATCCACACTATGTCCTATTTGTACTAGATCAAAGTCAAACATGTCCTCCTTCCTCAGGAGTCGCAGAATAAGGGTATTGGCCATCTCTGCCTGCCTCTTATCTGGAGTCGGCAAACAGGGGGTACCTCTGCACCATGTTCGTTTTATGATTAAAGAATACAGGCACTTCAACACATACAGGCCCACTGCTACATAAATGCATATCTCAATCCAAGATGGGCCGGATGATGAAATATTGACAGTTTCGTAAATTACATTCTGTGGAGCCATGCCTGGCGTCGGTCCAGCCGTAACGCTCAATTCCTTGTTTAATTCTATGTGTTGAGCATTCAAAGATGAGATATTTATCGATTGCACCCTGGTGGCCCACGTGGCCGGCATGATTAGACGGTTAATTCTGTAAAACAAATACACACTCATTGCTAGTGAAACCAAGGAAATTATCAGGGATAAATAAGGCATTGAGGGATGAGCTGCAACGTCCGTTAATTTGGCGTGAATACTATCCCACATTGACGCCAATTTGCTGTCTGACTTTAGTAAATGTTTAACCAGGGTTTTTGTCCTGATCCCCCTCTGAATTATCTCTTGAGGAACATTTACTAACGCCTTTTCTATATCCTGGGCGCTAGGCAAGTTTAAATTAATTAGTCCTGGGCTCAAAGTCGCACCAGAGTATGCACTTATATCAATTTTGAAAGCCATCGCAAAAGGCAAATTAAACCCAGTTCTGATTTTTACCTGAGCTATCCTAATTTCACAAAACGGACTGTCTGCCAAAATTGACGCGTCCGGAAGGCTTAGTACGCACCCACATGGAATATTGATAAAGGTAAATACCGACAGAGAGACATTTTTCTCGCCCCCCTGACGGCAAACTAGAACTCCCCACAATCCCATATTAATTAAAATATGCTGATCGTTTCCAGCGCTTAAATGACGCTGTGGAGTTAGAGCATTTACGTAAGAGTGAAACACGCATGAATCATGCACCAACGTTGCCTCATCCAAAAATACGTTCCAAATGCATGCTGAATGATTCGCCGTGAAATACACCAAATTCCGGCCACAAACCACACTATCAGCAATTTCCTGACAGTGCGCCATATCCTCATGCGTCAGAAGCACATATGTGTCTCCCGACGCTGAAACAGCCAGATTGTGACCAAAATCCTGTAATTGTGTGTATCCAGTAGCATCACCTTCATGCACATGCATAGGGATAGGGAAAACTACGGGCTCATAAACTGAAAAGGTGTTATTCGAATAAGTAAAACTGATACTCAGTCGCAAAACCAAGTCTTTTTCACCACGCCTAACTTCCTTTACTTTAGCCCAGTCCTTCCACGTGCCTAACGGAGTTGCGCTTGGCGCTTGTAAGCGCACTTGCGCGGTCAAATTTCTGACCGAGCTCAGAATATCCGACCAGGCCGCGGTTGAAACCGGTATTTTTCCCTCCTGAATCTGCGTCAAATCTTTTAAAATTTCCATAGCCGACTGTCTGTAATTTAACTGATCAGTGATATACACAAATCTTTCGAGCAACGCCACTTGGTCTCTAAAAATCTCTTCAGTGTAATTTTGAAATCCCTGTGTGGTGTTTACCGTTGCTCGAGCAAATTCCAAAACCTCCATGGAGAAATTGTGAAATACAGTTCGGACCTGCTTCACATTTCTCTTGGAGAAAGCCAAAAACTCATTACTATTTGTTGTTAGAAGAGCCAAAATTCTATCTCGATTTCTGTTGTTGACGGCCTCGGCTTTAATCCCATTAATTATTGTAAATTGGTTATTGTTGAGGGCGTCAATTTGCGGCTGAGTCGCAGTTCCAATTGCAATATTCAGGAAGTTTCCAGCAGGCTGGAAACCCCTGTTTCTTTTTGTTCTAGACTTTTCTACGGGGAAACTTTCTATTACGTTTAGTATTTGGTCATGCAGCATGTTATTGGCCTCGAACAATGCCGTCTCGACGCTGGACAGCTGTTGCGTGTCCAGACGTAATTCATACGAGACGTTCTGTGGCACGTCCGGGTGGGCCGGTGGAGGGAACTCATAAGGCACACGCAGATCTATTGCGTGCTCCTCCACCGAAATCACCAGTTTCTGATTCATCTCTCTAAAAATTGCACCGTAGTTCTGCCGGAGAACATAGTGGTCTGCCCTTGCCTGAACAATCAGGAGGCACAGACTTATCCTGCAAAATACCAGAAATAAAACAGAACCCTTAGCATATGATCGTAACAAGAAAATTCATCAGCAATTTCACATAAGGACTCTTTGGTCATTGTAAAAATTCCTCACCACGCCATGCTCCCGGGGAGCATAACGCCACTTTTCCTAATCCATGACTTAGAATCCGCGTAGTAAGTTTTTGCATCTATTTTTACTTGTTGAGCTTCAAGACCCTCATCAGGGTAAAACATGAAACGTGCAAAGGTAGATCTGAATCCCAAAATCACTTACCACAGTGTTTGAGTCATAATTTGCTTTATTGGGACAACTTATCGGACCTCTCAATACTTGACTCCCTCTCCGTGACGGTTGGATCAGCAAGGGCTCGATCTCGGCGCGAATTAGAAACCTCATGCCAGTCTAGGGCGGTTACATCCCAAGCCGGAAGACGGGGCCAGCGTCAGCTGCTCAGGTTCCCCTGGCGTGTTTGCCGCGCATCAAAATCTCCCGCCCGGTCTTGCGACCCTAATACGGACCCGAGAAAGCAATGAGGAGCTGTTACACCCCCCCCACTTATTCAACGTCAAACCCGTACTAGCCAACTGGGAAATACCTCTATCTGACCTTAGCAGGGTGCCCAGAGATCTATTCCTTATAAGGGTACCAAACCGTCGGGACCAACTGCAACAAGTAACGGCAGACTCTCGTCCACGATTACACGCCATATTTGTGAATGTAGGTTTTTTGTAACGCCATCCTCACAGCGTGGCCTATCTCATTGCAGGTTGAGACCAAATTCCTGTAAGGCAGAGTTTATGGATAATTCATTAACCTTCACTTAACCTCAGTGAAGAACTTTTCTTTACAACCGACATCCCCATAATGCTGAAAATGTGCTGATGAATTCTCCCAATAGTTCCCAAGACACCAAGTTATCCGTTTCCAGCCAGATTCCTACCCCAAATAGACACCGTCAGGTGCTGCCCCCCATGAGCAAACCTTGTTCATAGAACTAGCAACTTTCCTTAGGCATCCATTCGGTGTGACACCCACGCCCAAACATGGCGTCGAATGGCTTCCCTTCTCGAGTTTGGAATCTGTGTTGAGCTGGTTAAACCCCTAAGTATTTTACATTCTCGTCTGTTCCATGACTACGGGAACACCACGCCATATTTAAGCATCAGTATAGATGTTGCTAAGCGCACTGGTTATTTTATTGCTCGCTTAGTCTGATACTGTGGCGTGCGCCCGTAGCTCACTACATTCCCGACTCACCTGATTTATTGCTTTCTAAAAATTGCACCTCGCTTCTGCTCCGATGTTATTTTCAAGTCTTAGTCACGAGTTATAAGTCGGCGCCCTGTCTATCCCACTGGAGTTCTCCTGAATCCAGTTGCATACCCATTTTTGTGCGTCAGAATTCAGTCTTGTTACAACATAAATCTGTCTTAAGAACTAGCTCATGGGTTATTATCGTTTCCTTTTTGCCTTACTGATAGTTAGCTTGGGCTTGCGACCTGGATTACGCTTGGTCGGTACCGGCTCTATCTGAGTTTGCTCTTCAGGAAACTTTTCCATGAGTCTTTCCATGAACCTATTATTTTCGACTGCAGATACTTTCTTTACCTGTGTGATATTCACGCTCTTACCCATCATCTTTCCAGTACTGAGCTGTTTTAGACGGACCGTGAATTTAGATGGAATATCTACCACTAGCCATGGACCAGTGTAGGCGTTCTGCAGCTTCATACTCGTATGTTTTTGGAGTAATCTGTTTATTTTAACGTATACAATGTCACCCAATTTAATATCGTGATCTTTAGCTCCCTTATCATGTCTTGACTTCATCTTCTCTTGAGCCCTCTCCAAACTAACAGCTGCTTGTAAAGCTGCCTTAGACTGAGTATTCACAATATCCAGCAAATGGGCTGTAATAGGACGAATTTCTTCGTCCACATTTAATATTGCCGCCTCCGGCGGCGTCACCGCATTTTTACCAAATACTAGTAAATATGGAGAATGACCCAAGCTGTTAGAATCAGAGATATTTAGGGCAAAAACTACCGCCGCCAAGTATAAATCCCAGTCTCGCTGGTACTTTTGTACATACATTTTTATTGACTGAACTAAACTTTGGTTTTGGCGTTCTACCTGACCCTGTGTAGTAGGTTTCCAGCTACTACTGAATACCTGCTGTATTCCAAAAGCCTTACAAAAAGATGTGAAAATTACACTACGGAAATTTGAACCATTATCACTGAAAAGCTTATTTGGGATTCCCACGACGCACAAAATGTTATTGAAAAACTCTTGTTTCAAAGTTGTGGCGTCAATGGCATGGGTTGCCCAAGCAAAACAGTACCGACTATATATATCCACTACTACGTGAATATATTTTCGGCCAGCATTTGACTGAGTTATTGGTCCAATAGTGTCAATCATTAAACAAGACATGGGTGCCGGTGCTGGGTCTCTCAGTGCCATAGGCAATTTATATGGATGTTTTGATTTCTTATTCCTTAGACACTGATCACAAGTCCCCACATAATCAACGATATCTTTTGTCATTAGCGGCCAGTAAAATCGTGCACTTACTACGCTCAATAAGCGCACTGACCCCAAATGACCTGCCATAGGTCTATCATGTAACAATTCTAGTACAGGCCGAATACAGGTGCCTGGCAACACTATTTGATAGAGTCTTGCTGCATCCCTAATTTTCGTACCTGTAGGCAGTCTGCATAGCATACCCGAATTCACAAAAAACTGATCATGTGTGAGCAAAATCTGTCTAGCCTTCGCCGCATCCTTAGGCAGCGTTTTGGAGCCAATGTAGTCTAATATACCAGAACAGAACTCGTCTTCCCACTGGGCTTGTATAAATTCGTCCTGAGACAGAGGCATCCCCAGTTTTTCTTGTAAGTCACCGAAAAATGCTCTGTCAACTTTAGGTACTTCATTAGCTAACGCCTTTCTTTTAGCCACAGCCCTACTTGGTTGGGCGTGCGACTTGGCTATCCCTGATTTATTCACTGTTTTTGTTTTGAATTTCGGGGTTCTTATTTTAGCTGCTATTTTCCTGTCTTCCCTCAATTTCTCAGATATTGCAGTTTTCTGCTTAGTAGACTCCCTTGTCTGTGCCACGTTTATAGTGTAAAACGATTCTTTCTTACCAGCAGGGCGTCCAAATCTCTGAAAAACCGGTTCCAACACAGCTACCTTCTCATTACATGAATCCCCACATACAGAAACACTAGCCAAATGATGAACAAGCTCCTCCTTCCCTGAATTGATGTGAATAAAAGGTATCGTTGTGTCAGTAAGTGTCTCTACTAACACTGATCTTACTAATCCATCCTTAACTCTGGGGTAGGGGGTTCCACCTTTCCATCCTTTGAGAATCGGCCTGTTGTGGATTTTTAAGATGGGATAATTCTCACAACAATCGTCCTCATTGAATGGTTTGACTACATCAATAGGATTGAAGGTCACGCCCTTTTTCTTTGGGGCGTCCAATCTCTCCTTTTGCTCCTTTATTGAAAGAGGGTAATCTCGTCTACTTAATGAATCTGGGACCAGATTTAATTTACCTGCTACAAATTTAATCTCATAGTCGTACTCCATTATCTCTTCCAAAGAGCGGTACATTCTTCCAGATAGGTCGCGTTTAGAATTTAGAGCCAACAGGGCCGCATGATCGGTGTAGATAGTACATCTATTCCCTAAGAGATAGTGCCTAAATTTCCTTAATGCGAATTTAATTCCAAGTAATTCCCTGTCAGTAGTTGAATATCTCGATTCACATGGCGTTAACGCCCTACCTGCAAAGGCTACTGGTCTAAAATTTCCCTCATTATCCCTTTGACTGATGCACGCCCCAAGCGCAGTGGACGAGGCGTCACTTGCGAGCTCGAATGGCTTCTTATAGTCTGGATAATGTAGTAAAACCTCTGTACAGATAGTTTTCTTAATTTTATCAAACGCTTTCTGACAATTCTCGTCCCATTTAAAATCCACACTCTTCTTCGTCAGATGATAGAGTGGTCCCATAATGTTTGAGAAATCAGGAATAAACGACCTATAGTAATTAGCCAGCCCGTTAAACGCCCTTACTTGCTTAGGCGTCTTTGGCACTGGATAAGTTTCTATGGCTTCTACCTTATCTTGGTTAGGTTGTAAACCTCTGGAAGTAATTTTGAATCCTAAGAACGGAACTGAGTCCAAGCCAAAAAAACATTTCTCCCTTTTGAATTTAATATTGACTCGCCGGAATGCGTCAAATACCTGCGTCAGGTGTTCCATGTGTAACTTCCACGTTTTGCTGGCTATCAAAATATCATCTACATATGGCAATGCAGATGGTACTGACGCCAAAACGTTATCAATAACAGCATGGAAAGCCTTGGGCGATGTTTTCAATCCCATCGGCATGCACTTATAAACATAAATTCCGTCACACGTGCTTATGGCTGTGTGTTTTCTGTCTCTTTCTCTAATTTTAATTTGGTGAAAACCACTTTGAGCATCCATCTTGGAAAAGTATTTGCCTTCTAATTCACCGACAGCCTCAATAGTTTCTTCAGCACTAGGAAAAGTTCTGGCCTGGTCCTTTATCATAGAATTCAGCAACCTAAAGTCCGCGACAATTCGCCAGGCTTTGGCGGCGTCAGGACCGGTTGCCTTTTGCACCAAAAATGCTGGTGAGGCAAATTCCACAATCTCGTCCGTTTTCTCTAAAACTCCCTGGTCCACATGTTCCTTCAACAATTTTCTCATAACCTCTTTCATTTTAGGATTTAATCTGTAAGGGTGCATTGCCTTAGGCTCATAGTTCTTTTTCAAATCGATTCTATGTTCATAACCATTGGCACTGCCTATTTTCATATCCTTCCCAACAAAAACATCCTCCCTTTCTTCTAGAAATTGGATAATGTCGTCCCTCTGTTGAGAGTCTAGATTTATACCCAATTTATATTGTCTGTTTTCAAAATATTCCCCTTCAGTCGATTTTCCAGTTACTATGTCCAGTCTGTCTGATTTTAAATCTGAAACATAGTCAGTAGGTGTGTCACTGTCTGAAAAACTCCTAAGTCGATCTGTGTTATTTTCCACTATATTGTCATTTTCCAATTTCGTCAATTCCTTAGACCCCTTCCCATTGGAGTCATTCGTGTCCTTGTCATAGTCCATCGGAGCAAAGTCATTTTCATCTGCTACAGTATACAAACCGAGTATTGAACCCTTCTTTACACTGTACCAAGCCGTACTTGAGTTATATACACAAATTCTGATCTTATTGCTTTGGGCGTCCGGCTTTACTAACGCCCTTTTTACCAAATACGGGACTGGTACCTGTCTCTTGGCATTTTCTGTGACTCCCACTGTATCAGAGATATCTTCAGGAGCCACTACTGAATTTGTGAAATAGAATTCCGAGCTAGGTGGGATTTTAAAATTTCTGTCTGATCTTATGGCATATACCCCATTCCGATCTAAATTGAAGTTTATCTGAGCTCGAAACCTTCTCATGAAATCAACCCCCATTATCAGAGGGCAAGTTAAATTTGGTACCACATCAAACCAATGTCTAAAAGTACGCCCATACATAGTTAATCTCAGACGCACCTTCAATTCTATTTGGCGGGAAGAATTATCAGCCATGAAGATTCTTTTCCTGAATTTCCGGATAGGGATGTCCCCAATTTGTGCAATTATACCTTTAAACAAAGTCTCACTAACACATGTGCAAGTCGCCCCAGTATCAACCAAAAAGGGAATATTGGTAAACTTACCCACGGTAGCACGCACAAATCCGTCCTTCACTGGTAGTCTGATTCTGTCTACACGCTCGTTTTCCTCCTGAAAAAGAGTGACTAGATCATAAGAGTCACCCTCCACATTGTAAAAACCTTCAGCGGGGTCCACAGAATGCTCACTAGGGATTACACGCCCTTTACCATCCACTCTGGACAATCTCCCAACTCTATTCTTTCCCACCATGCGTCTTCGGCGCAATGACATTTTATTCTTCATCATTGTTAACATTGGTTTTCTTCCTGCTTGGAGCAGGCGTGAGTTCGCGCTTTACAAGTTTTTGCTTGCGCTTTTCTGAAGTGGTGGCACCTTCATGGCCCGATTCCTCTGCCTCTGTCTGCGTTTCAGCTCCTGAGCTTGGCTGACTCTTTGGCTTAGGCTTAAACCACTTCTTCTTGGGGGTACTTGACGTTCCACAATTACCACACATATGAGTACCTGCCTTTGGCGTCACTGACTCTACACTGCTGTCTCTCTTTATGAATTTCTTAGTAAAAGGCTTTTTGAAACTCTTCTTCTTGAAAGACACTTTCTTGTCTTCGTCGTCAGTAGTTTCCCCAGCTGCCATGTTCTTTAACAGGTTGATTACCGCCGTAGTAGAACCCTGGTGCTCTTCCTCTTTAGCCTCATCACTAACAGCATGGCGATTCGCCGCCTCCATGGCCTCATCCAAGGTTTTCGGATTATCGGCCATGACTCTCTTTGACAAACTGGGCTTAAGATTTGTTATGTAAAACTTCATCTGTGTCTTGTCATCGACACCAGACTTAGCCAAAAGTAGATCCATTTCGGCATCGTACTCTTGTAAGGATTCATCTTTGCCCTGTCTGCGGCTGCTGTAGTCCTTCATGCGTTCGTGATAGGACAGCTTCTTAAACTTTTCCAGAAATTTTCTTTTGAAGGTCTCAAATCCTGACGTAGGATTCCTCGACCTATACTGTTTATAGAAGTCTAGGGGCTTACCCTTCAAAAACTTCTTTATTCCCTGTGCCTTCAGTGAGCTAGACGCCCCCAAGGAATCAGTATATTCCTCGTAGTCGGCCAAGAACTGCGCCGCCGACATTAACGTCGTTGGCGCTGAAAATTTCTCGGGCGGTGCTGCCAGTGTTTTGGCGACTGACGCACTATCTTTTGTCACCTGTTTCACCGCCCTGTTGCTGATCATTCTGAGATGATTTTTGCTGTCTTTCTCGTCATCTGACGATGACGACTCCGTCAGCCAATCATCCTCCCATTCATCTGAATTGTCATCCATCTGTTTTTTCTGGCGTGACCTTCTGTGAGCTCCCATGGGCATCTGTCTCGAGTGCCTGACTCTGCCCCTTTTGAACTCGTCATCGCCAGGGTCTTCCATCTCCCATTGGCGTTGGACAAGATAATCATTGTTCTGACGCCCCACAGATCCTATTTGCCCATGTGTGTTGTAACCTGGACCTTCTTCCACATGTACACGTGTGGGCCTCGGCCTTATTGGGCTTATTCCCTGCACTGGGAAGGGATCTCTGGAACTTTCTCGTCCTATAGACTGCTGTGGGACATACACACTGTGCCTACTCACGCTTTGATAACCATCAAACTTAAGAGGCGCCGTTGGCCTTGGAATTTCTCGTCCCAAGTCTCTATTGTACGCCGGCGGTGGCGTGTTTTGAGGGATATCCAACCTGTTGTTTAATCCTCTTATAGATGGTGCTGGAGGCATAGCTGTTCTGTAGATGCTACCATATGAATCGTTTATGTCAAAGTGTTGACCTGTCTCTTCACCTGGGAACTGTTGTGGCCGCGGCAATTCATGCTGGATTGTCTGAGTTGGTCTATCCATAGTGGGCACTTTCGGCGTAGGTTGATGCACTGCCTGAACCTCCAGTAGTCTGTTTCTTATCTGCAGCTTTCTTATTACTTCCCTAAGCTCGTTCACCTCCTGCCTATGGTCTATCTCCATCCTATCCAGTTCCATTGTACAGGTATGCACCAGTTCATCACTTTTGTACCTGCACATATCTAACTCTTGCCGCACAACATTGTTCTGAGTCTCCAAGTCAATCCGTTCCTCTCTGAACTGTTGCAATTCACATTCCAGCTCTTGAGCCCTTTTCTGCTCAAACAGGATCAGCTCATCCCTCCTCTTTAGTTCCTGGATGTACTTTCTTTGAGGATCCATCTGTGGCACTGCACCTGCTCCTTCCAGGTGCATTGTAGCGTACGTTCTGAATCTGTCCCCTGCAGATTTTGCCTCAGGCACACCACCGGTCGCACCTAATGCTTCAGAACCCCTACCTTCACTATCCTCTTTCGACGCCATTATGTTTTCATAAGTCTTAGCAGGCTTGTTTACCTTCAGGGTGCCATCACCATTCACATTAGAGAGACTCCAATCTGAGAATGAAGATAGATCCAACCGATCACGTTCCCTACTGTTCTTTGTTTGTGGGAGCGTCAAGTGATCTTGTTGGTTTCCCTCACTCTCATAGCCCCTTCTATTGGGATCCTCCCTGAACTGTTCTCTGCCAGAATTGTGATGTTTTCCTGGCGTCAGCACTGACTTATACTTGGATCCCGACAGCGTGGATTTCTGAGAATCCCCGTCGTCGTCATCCGGTCCTTCTTTTAGGGGACCTACAACACCAAAGCCCCCTGCCAACTCATTGTCTCTTTGCCAGTGTCTTAATTCCTCCAACTCTGGATATTGTACTTTGGTAGGAGTACCCAAAATATCCACAGCTAGCGCCCCTTCATCCCCTTCTGTCTTGACTTTCTTATCTGCAATTGGGGTTGAAGTAGAGGGTTGGACGCCCTCAGCCGTTGATGTTGACGGTTGGGCGTTCTGACGCAATGCTCTTACTTGGTCGTGAAGGAGTGGTTGCTCTTGAATTTCATTCTCTTCGTCCATTTGACCACGGGGAAGCTGTACTTTAGCTAAATAGTTTCCCCCACTCCTTAGACGTTTCCAGACATCAGAAAACATGTACCCCGGTCTAGGCTTCTTTGGGGCCCTTGTCTTCCGGGTTCCCATGATGGACATTCATGGTTCCCCTAAGTCCTCCAGGCTATACATATACACTACACATATGAGATCGATGGTAATGATCTCACTTTCCCATCCCCTGGATTCGGCACAACTTGATAGTTTTTAAGCTTTAACATCCTTTGTTTCTGCCAATTCAGCATCCCAATCTTCGCCTAACCAAACTGATGGGTCAGAGGCGGGTATTTCGGTCACCTGGATATTATGCTTAACATTATACCAATAGTTTTCCACAAAGTTCTTAGTGATAGCCTCCAAGATAATTTCTTCCTTCTCCTGTTCTGAAAGAACTCTCTGGGCTGTTGTGATGGCCATGGCGAGATGCACTGTGTAGTTGGATGTAGTTGGATGTCTGTCTTTCAGTCACTCTGTGTAGGAGTCTGTTGTATCTTCCTCCCACTTGACTGCTCCTTACTCCTCTCAGGTCTCCTTACACCCAGAGAAAGCTGGCTTGCTTTTCCCAGGTGGGCTATCTTTAGCCTCCCTGACTGGAGCTTCTCTACTCACCAGGTAGTGGAAAGGTTTGCTCAATTTCAGCAAACTTTCCACCCCTTAAGTTAGGGGATAATTCGTGTACAAAATACACAATTAACCACGATCTTAATTGGCTTCTCCACCAGTGATATAATACTGTGTGTCCCCAGTATTAATGCTACAATAAAGGTAATAGTCAATAGACTATCCTACAGTTTAAATTTTGAATAGATTCGGTGAGAGAGAAGAAGTGCAGACACGGCGACTGTAATATCATAAGTGAGTAGAGACGAGCCCACTCAGTGTATTTATTCCAAGGTTCTAGTGCTGCCCGCGTGGACGCAGCCACGCCCCAGGCCTCCCGAGCCTTCCCAGAAACCCACTACTGTAACAATCATACCATTGATATAGTGATATCAGAAGGTATCTCCTCAATAAAGGATGCCTCACCAGCCAAGTGGTTTCTAACTTGGATTCAGAGCCTTGAGCATGAACTGAAAGAAATGAATGAATAATATATATTATATTGAGAAATGTGATCATATCCTACAGATTCGAGACAATCAGACTCAGGTTGTGATGAGTTGCAAGAACTGTAATGTGCTGAGTGCTGAAGGGATGAGCTTGCACAGAAGGATATTGTGCAAGTGTTATGCATGCCTACATAATTTGGCTGTATATTGACATGTTATGCCCCCCTCCATATAATGAACGTCCATGAACTAGCAGGGTAGTGATTGAAGAGATAGATGTGCAGGTAGTACAATGGTGGAGGGTGGAACTACCCAAACCCACAGAAATGGCATTCCCAAAACAATGTTACGAAATGTTACAAAGCCAGCACTCCATTCCTAGTGGTATTAGGTACATTTACAGGTGAATGAATCCATATAATTGATCTTTGCAAACGATGTAGACGAATGAGAGTTTAAATATATTAAGAACGCTACAAACATGGTGTATGTCATGATTGCTACAATGATCCAATAATGCAAATACATGCTATAACTAATAACCATACAAGATACAGATGCAGAGAGAAAAGAGGGTTGGATGTAAAATATGTGTTATCCGCCCCGAAGCTATGTTTTGTTGATAGATTGAATAAACACCCGGCGTTGGGAAAAAAAAAAAGAATGCTACAAACATATCTGCTTCATGATTACCGTCTTTTGTTAGGCTCTTGATTATGTCATCGGGCAAAGTTTGTTTATTCTTGGCAGCCATATGCCTAAGAATGTGGTAAGCCTTTTCTGTCTTGTTGACTGAGATTAACCATCGTGGTGATTCTGGCACCCACCTGAAGAACACCATAATTTCACTCATATATTAACCTTCATCAGAGGACAAGAATGTACTTGTGTGAAACCACATCTGATAATAACCTTGTCTTATAATTATCCTAAGCAGATTCTAACAGTAGATCTAAAGCAGATTTGTTTAATTAAAGGCAACATTTTAACCAGACAGAATATCAAATGTTACTCACAAAGCACATGCTATACCCACAATATGAGGCACAGACAAGGCGAAAAGGTACCATCTGTAATGTCTGATGGCTTGAGCTATCCATGGAGACACCATGTAGCCAAGACTAAAGAAATGAATGACCAACATCCCGGCAACAGGCCTATACTTGGGTCCAACTATCTCCATGACTGTAAATGATGTATAGTTTTGAGCAGGGTAAGTTTAAAAGAAGGGGGAGAGAAAGGGCTGTTGTTTTTGTAATTAACACAACTTGCCACGAGTCATAAACCAGCTGGTATTTTCATTAGGAGGTGAGAGATTAATTAATAGCAATTAATGGCATTGCTTCTTCCACACATCAACAAAGGAAGATCACCATTCTAGAATTATCCTGTAATAAACTAGTATAGTCAATTAAATGTCGAAACTCGTTGGGTAAATAAAAGAAATTCACAAGTACAGGATTGACGTTTGTAGGTTTTATCTCCCTATTTACATTAGTCAATTAAATGTTAATATAAATGTTGATCAGTATGGCATTGGTAAGTTTGCCTCCCGGCACTTATATACTTTGGGTACTTTGCACAGGCTCATGTTCGCACAGGCTCTGTTTGCTATTTGGTTTTAGCTTGGTTTTCATTGTCCTTTATGCCCTCTTTAATCAATGTACATAAGCATACTTTATATCAAATGAAAGTTGGAACAATTCCCTTTCCAACCATGTGTTTTGGGCTTTCCTAATAAGATTCTCCTCTTGTCAGAACTGACAGAGTAGCTTCAAGATGATATTAGTAAAGTTGGATCTCACATACTATGTGAAACTTACCCAGGACAATTGCAGAGAGGCTGGCTGCCATACAAGAGAGACCAACCAAACATCTAAGTACCAGGTACAGTGGAAACCATGGAGAGAAGGCAGCTCCAAAACTGCACAGCATCGATATTGACATGAATATAAGGAGACATGTTTTTCTACCAAACCTATAAAGGTGATACAGAACAATTTATATATGGGTCAGGTCCTCGGAAAATGTAGGATTGACAGCTCTAAACAATAAATTCTGCTAAATTAGATTTAAAAATGATGTATACAGGGCATTTTCGATTATGTTTGGTGTTTTGGGTTTTTTGTTGAAAATCCTATATTCAATTTCCTGCCGTCGAGGCATATACAAAACTAAACATCATAGTAACAATGTGAAAATCGACGGATAAGTCTCTCTTGAGAAAAAGAAGTAGGTTTACCTGGGAGAAACTAAAAGATTAAACAATAACAAGCATGTAAATAGCAAGGAATTTCCCCCCGGAAACGAACGTTTGATATATTTGTTGTTGCATTGATTTAAATGATCTCTAATGTTAATGAAAATCATTTGGGTTATTTCAGAGCACCTGATGATCATTAAACCTTTCTCCTTACTTGTCTCCAATGGGACTACTGATGAGAGAGCCTAGCATGAGGCCTGCAAGATATGTGGTGCGCGTCAGTCCCACCAACCAGCGGTTCTCACACACCAGTTGCCACTGTAAAACAAGAACTCAAAATTGAGAAATGCCTTCTACAGATAAGGCTTCTCTGGGGCCCAGTTACCACCAGGATAGCCAGGTGCTGCCAGTAAGTAGAAGCCGCTGGAGGCAACAATGGACGGGTCAAAGCAAAACAGCACATTCATCTTAGTATGTTTCTTGTGTAGGATTTTATATAATAAACTATGGTCCGTGTTTTTGACTTGAATTATAAAATGTTTTATTAATAATGATCCGATGTTGGACAAAAAAATGAATAAACTATGGTATTGAGCTAGGTTTGTAGAGAAAAAACAGAGATGGACTGCTACAATAATATGTAGTGACTCGTAAGTGACTTGCAGCTAAGGGTGAATTAGTAGGGGATATGATATGAAAGTTATCATTAAGCATCACATAAGCACTATTGTGTTATTTATAAGAATTTTTGTGTTGTTTATTTGTAGTTTTTAAAACCCTGTGGTGGCAACAATAGCTGTGTGACAGGAAGACAGCAGACTGAGTTGGTCATGTAAGTCTCAAACCATAAAGGACAGCTACAATAAAGTTTATTCACTTGCATTGAAAGTAATTCACTGATCATATTTCAGACAACTATTACTTTTTCCACAATCCCCGAACTTTGTATAATCAATATTTATTGTGGCTCACCTCTGTAATGATGGTTGATCTGAACTCTGATGTATTGTGCTTCCAACTGTCACAGTTTAAAGTGGGAGATGACACCACTTGACTCCTATTCAACCACTGTAGTTCCTCATCTGTCACATTATCCCAGGGGTAGTCATACATACTACAACTGAAGACAGAACAAGGCATATTGTTACTAAATTAACTTCAGAGTGTCTCAGCCTATCAATAACTAATTTTTATATTTTTGAAGATGTACAGTTATTATCTATCCTCTAGTGCTTACCTCTGATACTTGTTCCTTGTTGCATCCCAGGGGATTGATAAGTCTTTTTGTCTTTCTTCTGACAGATTGGACTGTGAAAGTTGGTCTATGCTGCACCAGTGATCTTGTTCCATTCCCGTGAAAGGGGAAGAGAAATTGTGAAGGGCCTGAATAAAGATTAATGTACCCGCACAGCAGAATACCATTGCCTGATATCTGTAAAATGATGGTATGGTGCTAGTAATAAGTCAAAATTATGATCCTTTGATGAATGTGTTTTACTTTTGTTTCCCATGACATTATATGAATGGTCTCAATGCCTTAGACATGCTAAACATAGTGATGGCAAAGTTATCCGGAAATGTATGATGTTAGCTCTACACACTTCTAAAATTCAATGAGACTAAAAATTGATAAATAGAAGGAATATTCGAGTATATTTGGTATTTTACTGATTCAAAATATTGGTTTGAACTGTATTCTGAACCTAAATATTGTCCTAAATTTGGATTATTGGAGAATATTGCATTTAATGAATATATCATCTAATATGTGGGATTGCATTTAATGAATATATCATCTAATATACGCCTCATGTCTGGTGAAGCATCTCATGCTTATTTGATGACAAGATTATTCCAAGTTTTATATTTTCCCCTTCTGACACCCATTTCATGCCATATATATTTTGTAGAGAAGCTGAGATTCAAATATAAATTCCCTGAAGAAGGATCACCACAAATCTGAAACATTAGAATCAAACTCATAATTCATATTTACCACCTGAATAAAACTTCTAATCATAACTCGCTTAAGTTATAGTTTTGGTGTTCACGCAACTTAAAATATTTCAAATAATTATAAATGTTTGTCTATATTTTCCCATAATTATTTGTACGTTTTTGTTTTGTTTTAGTCCAACGACAGATCTATATTTCTAAATTTAATTCTCATCCTTAAATCCTGGCAGGTGTTTTCTGACTAGCAAGGCTTTTATGATACAAAAATGATAAGAATTTCAGCAAAAATTGTAATAAATGCTAAATGCGGTACAGCCAATAACAATTCTTTTAAAGAATCCAACCAATGTAGAACACTCGGCAATCAGAGCAAGACAAGTTCTATATCGCAGCTGTATACATTTTGTACATTCTGCTAAATTAGGCTGCAGCTTGGTCAATACTAGGTCAATTCAAGTATATTCGGCATGGCATTGATTCTAGCAAACTCTTTGGTTAGGTTGAACTGTATTTTGAAATTTATTTTCATCTGAAATTTGGGTTATTTGAGGGGATTGGTGAAGGTGAACTGTACATTTTCTGGCAACTTCACCCCTATGGTTGGTATGTTGTAAGGAAAGAAATATGAACAATCTTGTATACTGTAAAGTGTATAGCACTATATGGTAAGTATATGGTAAAACAGTTGTATTGTGTAGATGACCCACCTGGAGAACTGTCCAATGTACTTAAACACTTCATCAAACTCCATGTTTTGCTGAATAATAGGCAAACGTGACTATTTTCCCATAACAAAATGTTTCCAGATGCTTGTAAAACCTGGTAGGAATGCTGCTGCATGAATCAAGTGAACCGAACTGTACTAAAGCCAAAGGAGGTCAGATTAAAGCTGCATTCCCAGCTAAAGCAACCCAAAAAATATTTTTCTCCACTTTTTCTTTCCTTCATCCTGAGTACTATAGAAGGAGGATGCAAACAAAGAGAATGAAGTAAAAATTATATTGTCTCGAATTTCCTGAGTATTGTCATGAATTCATGGCTTTTTCTAGCATATTTTTATACTTTTGTGTTTTGCTGATCTACAGTGGCCATGTCGATCAAATGGGATTAATAGTGCAATTTGTTGGCTAGTTCATATGATATATGAATCTAGCCAGTATTGTCCTCACATTTTCAATTCTAAAGGTTTTCTCAAAGTTTAAGAAGATGATAGAGAGTCAGACTGAAAAAAAGTGAGATTTTGGTGTGTCCTCTAAATAATTATTTGGGGAGATAAATGGAATTTTAAACCAAGAAGAACAATTTAAAATCCCTTAATACTCTATCTGGGTGCGAATTTACGGAAATTAGCTGAGAATGCAGCTTTAATTGTTGAAAACGTTTTTGGTAAATACATGATCTTTTTGATACAACCATAAGAGCAGTTGTTTTCTATACAGTATTTTCTTCTTCTGACATTCACTGTTGTATAGCATCATTTATTGTGCAGCTTCAAAGGACCCCATGTCTGAGTGGCTGGACCTTGAGAGACACCTCTTTGAGAGGGTCAGAGAGAGAATGAAACACAGAGAGATATGAAGAGACAGAGAAACACAGAGAGAGGAAGATACAGAAAGAGAGACAGAGAGACAGAGACAGACAGAGAGGTAGAGAGAGGGGGAGGGACAGAAAGAGAGAGGGAGAGGGAGGCAGAGAGAAACAGTGAGAGAGAGAGGGAGAGAGAGGGAGTAACGGAAAGAGAGACAGAGAGAGAAACAGAGCGAGGGAGAGAGAAACAGAGAGAGGGTGAGAGAGGTACACAGAGAGTGGGATGTATGAGAAAAGGAGAGCAACACAGAGAGAGCAAGGAGGGAGATAGACAATGAGAGACAGAGAGGGAGAAAGAGAAACACAGAGGGAGAGAGAGCAAGGAGGGCGGGAAAGAGAAGCAGGAGAGATAGCGAAACAGAATGGGCAAGGTGCAAACGAGAGAATTAATCTGAGAAGAGTTTTTTTTTGTTTTTGTTCTTCCCGTACTAGGCATGTATTCCACTATAAACAATTAACAGCTGCTGTATCTCCGTCTCTCTCCCTACGTCTCTATCTCTATTTCCTGGGTAGGATCATAAACTGCCTCCCTCTCAGCTCCCCCGCCCTTGATATAACCAAATCAAATGTGTTGATAAGGGCGAAAGCAACCAATCTCACTCACTCACTCCTTCTCAGCTCTCCCGCCCTTGATATAACCAAATTAAATGTGTTGATAAGGGCGTAAAGCAACCAATCTCAATCACTCACTGTATGTCGAGGCATTGATGCATTTTATATGCTTCAAATCAACTCGTTGGATGTGATCAAGTGGAAAAAACTGACTGAAAATTAGTCAACAAATGAATTACTTCATGATGCTTGCTCATTTTTATTTCATTTCCACAAATGAGATGTACAGGTCCCGAGCTATAAATTTTCTGAACCTGCATGTCAAGTTATACTTCAGATTTATGCAATATTTCAACAATAGTGAAATAAACTTCACTAGCACCTCCAAAGCGGAAAATGAGTGGGGAGACTGAAGGCCCTTTTAGAAGGGCCAAACAACCTTGGATGAAAGGGGTGACCGCCTGGGCCATCAGATTCAAGATAAGATGGGTAAATTTGTTACATCTTTCTGCCGACTCATGAGTTCCAACTCTCTTTAATTGACTCTCGTAGGGCTGAGTGAGTAGGGCAAGAAACAATACATAACAAAGGTATAATATCATTGTGCGAATTAGTTCCCTTTCTGTCCCCCAGGTGGTGCCACTGTGACCGGCATGTGAGCTCTACACTGATGGCCTCAAGTGCCGCCAGGTGGTGCCACTGACAACACCATTGCCACACACACCAACTTCTTCATCTCCCTTGTCTTTCCTTTCTTTCTTTCTTTTCTTTCTTTTATTGCAGGTAACAGCCGGAAGAAATGTACTCTAGGTAGTTCATAAAGGTATGTCGACCCTTTTGTCTGTTTATATAGTACTCGTTTGTACTCCGTTGTACTCACCGAAAAGACAAATAAAAAACATTTTATCTAATATCTTATCTTATCTTTAGGTACAAAATTCGCAAAATCCTCAGTGTCTGTCTCTCTGCCTGCCTTGAATATGATGCGATTGCGAAGCGATTTGTTTTAATTTCTAGTTATGTATCAGAGTATATGGATTTGCGTTGACTCATTCTGTTCAGTTCTGTTGAACTGTACTTATAGAACTAAATATTTAGACTATTTGAAAGGATAGATGACACGCGTTGTACAAATTGTTGTACAAATTGTACATTTTCTAAAAATCTGACCCATATATACTCCGCCTATAATAGTGGATTTGCATGTGCCACTGCGCATGTCTGCTTCATTGCGTCATGGAGTGGATTCTGATGAAATCTTACATACAAATATTTGGCAAGATTTTTATCGGAACCTGCAAGAATGTTTTCAACAATATCAGAGCTTGTATAAATGATCTATGAAAACCAAATGCATGATGGGAAAGATGAGGACGTGTGTCATGTTGAGTGTCATGTACGGCACATGGATATTGACATTGGAGCATTGATAAATAATCCATGCACAGCGTTTATTCATAGAGTTAAGTTGTTCGAGAAAGGGGCCTTTCCCCCGCAATATCTAATGTGCGAACTGAGAATGAGAGTGTCAGTGGTAATACACGCACAAAAGATTGATGCTGTTAACAAATAAAAGAGTGCCATGTGGAGGAGGCTGAAAGATGATATCAACGATGCCTTAGAAATGTTTAAATCCTAAAAAAAATCCCACAACCTGGTTAAGCACATCTCTAAATTGTAAAATGAATAGCTTAAATGTGTCGAACAAGGTCTTGAATAAATATCATGTATGACGAATTACCCCTTTGTAATGCCAATCGCCATCCCTAAATATTTCCTATTATATTGTGGTTAACCAATATCTTAACATTACTTATTGAAGTTTTCATAACATTTCGTAGTATGTATGAAGCCAAGACGGCAGGAATATTGAATAAAAAATGTTTTGCAAAAACAAAAACAAAAAACAAAAAAAAATATGTTGGCATGTTTTCTATAGATTTTAGACTGTACCATTAGTCCCATAATTCCATGCGAATCAAGATTCAAATTGGTGGCTATGCAAGTCCCCTATTGATCTGTTTCCTCCTCCTGCTCCACGCAGCTGTGCAAGTCGGTAAAAAGGCATTCATGTCCTTGTAGGAGGTAAATAAATGATGACGTCATATTATTGACCTTGAATGACCGCCCTCCGCACACAAGTCAACAGTCGGCAAGGAATATTGATCGGGCGATACCTTTGCTGTGTGTGTGTGTGGGGGGGGGGGGGGGCGGAGGGGGGCTAGAGACTGAGAGAGGCAAGGGTGAGGTGGACATGGAGAGGGGGAGAGAGGAGAGAGACATGGGGAGGGAGAGAGGCAAGGGTGAGGTGGACAGGGAGAGGGGTGAGGAGAGAGAGACATGGAGCGGGACAGTCAGAAAGGCAGATAGGAGGAGAGGGAGGAGAGAAAGCAAGGGAGAGGGAGGGGAGGAGAGAGCGAGGGGAGGGAGGTGGATAATTGATACCATTATTTACATCTCTTCTTGCACAAACTGTTTATTCTCTATCCGATATTAACCGATCTTTATTTACAGTACGTTAACATATGGTAGAAATGTATGCTGCTATTTAATGATATGTGTAACACAAAGGCTGATGTTTACGTTTCATTGATTAAAGTGACACATGCCACTGGGCTCTCGAATTTGGGTAAGTTTGCTTGAATTTCAACCATGTTCTAGATTAGTATATTAGTAATGAATACCCGGGAGCATTAATGTATGAAATATTTATATATTTCAAGTATTTAAGAGTTTTAATTATCATTATCAAGGTATCACACTCAAGAACAATTTAGTGTGACATGACATTTGATAAGGAATTAATACAATACGTTAAGGACAATAAAGGGAATTCAGAGGATTTAACTCCATCGAACTTGAAATATTTCTAAATAAAAACTTGATGGGCAATGGCCATGCGATCTGCCAGGAAATATGAAGAGATTGAATCTTTTTTAGAAAAAAACTTTCCAGCGGTCAGAGAATAAAAACCCAACCCAATTCTGTCACCCAGGGTCTGGCAGGCAATG
The DNA here is from genome assembly GCA_942159475.1 of Sthenelais limicola. Lineage (NCBI taxonomy): Eukaryota > Metazoa > Annelida > Polychaeta > Phyllodocida > Sigalionidae > Sthenelais > Sthenelais limicola. The sequence continues at coordinate 116,376,271 of OW804097.1, read as the reverse complement.
CTCCCAGGTTAGTGCGAATAAAAAGAAGAGATAAAAAAATATAACTCTTTTAATCCCACCTCTATCATCCTAATGGGATTTTAATGGAATTTTGTTAAGTTTTGATTTTATTGTAAGCTCTCATACATGTATGATATTTTCAGCCTATGTCTATGTTTAAAAAACGTTACCTTGATATACACGTAAATTACAACATCAATTAGAAGCAGATCATACACAATTAAGTGCGAATAGTGCGTTCAGTTTCTCTTAGTTTGAAGGGATCTGAGAGGTTCTGAGCCTAGAATGATTTTTTAATGTAAATAATTATTGTGCTTCCCGACGTACGCTCTCCTGTTGGGTCTGTTCGTCAGAAAATGTACAGCCCAATACTCTCAAATTTCATGTCTTAAAAAAGTCTTAAAGGGTCAGATTTCCAGAAAAATGTACAATTGGCAGCTTTAGACATTTAGTAAAATCTGCTAAATTAGGCTGAAAACGGTTGGTGTGATATACATGTAGTGATTTAATGCGTGACGTTATTAACCATTTGTCAATCGTCGCCTATTTTAATAGCAATGTTAACGCTCTTATGGAATGCAACAGCAATTGTAGGGAGGTTCCGCAAGCACACCTAATCCAATTACGTAACCGTAACCTTATCTTATTTAGTTAATTTACATTGCATTTTTATGTATACAAAATAAATTGTGAGATGAAACATTTTTTCTGGCCATGTTTTGCTGAACTTCTTTCTTCCTTTTAGTGTATGTTTGTATATTAGAGTATGCGTTACACTTGCTGAACCTCCCTAACGTTTTCTACACAGTATACGAAATACATTATGATGTATATGATAGTTTATTACTAGAATACAAACAGAAAATATATTGAGTTAAATAATTGATAATTGATATTGAGGTAAATACTTTGATATATCATAGACGCCAGGATCTTCTGAGAAAAGCGATGTAATGTAATACAGGATTATTATTATTTGACGGGCTTATTAACATCCTGAACAATACTAAGTAATCATGAATACAACCATTAAACCTCTGTTGGCTCTTAAGTACATAATTACGAATGGTCTGATACCACTCCCTCTAATATAACCCCCCCCCCCCCCCCCGACACACTCACACACCTTGTTTGTAACATAGAGTGTATGGCCTGATACCACTCCCTCTGTGCATAAGTCAGTACACCTGTGCATAGCATTTTCAAAGAACAATAAAAACACATTAGATGACTGTATTCTAACCCTCTATAAGCCTTCTTACTCAGTAAAGGTGCTTAATCCACTGCCAATTCCACTAAACATCGATGACTCAGGAAGTAATAAGAGGAAATCTTTCCATGTGTCACATCATTGGAATTAAATTGAAATATTTATCGATTTAATATATCGGTCAGATTGTCAGAAAATGTACAATTGGCAGCTGTACACATTTAGTAAACTCTGCTAAATTAGCCTGCAATTTGGTCAATACTAGGTAAATTCGAGTATATTTGGCATTGCATTGATTCTAGCAATCTGTTTGGTTAGGTTGAACTGTATTTTGAACTTTATTTTCGTTTGAAATTTGGGGTTTTTTAGGAGATTGGTGATGGTGAATTGTACATTTTCAGAAAATCTGACCCATATATTTTTGTAGACATTTTACATGTTTACAACTCTCGTGACCTGTGAGACATTCCTCTAATAATTATGTGACGTGTTTTATTCCATGATTTGGCCGTGAGCGTACAATATAATCGATATACTTGCCGCTCACAAGGTGGACAATATAAACTCCCTGTATTGTACAGTGACGTCACGACCGTTCGAGACAATGCAGACAACTCAGTTTGATGAAATTAAAGCAAATAAAGTTGTTTTAAGTTAAGAATCATGGAATAAAAGCAAGAATAGCACAGTATCGTGTCTTCGGAGGCCTATATTCTCCTCGTATGGCCGTATGGCCGTTGTTTTCGGCCATACTCGGAGAATATAGCCCCCCTCATACGCGATACTATGCTGTTCTTGCTATAGTACAGTTCAAATGACTCAAAAATTGATATTTTCCCAGGTGTTCTCTTTGTAGGAATTTCAATTCTCATTACAAAATTCAGCAATTCGTATTATTTTTGGAAACGCAAAACGATCTAATTTAGATCGGGAGCACTCAGATCTGACCCTATTGCACCTAGATAAAAGAAGGCAAAAACATATACATTCTAGGTCCAAACCCTCAGATCAGATAAGAATGGTATGTCAGTTTACTTCGCTAATCGGTTTCCTGGCTTAGAACTCGGCGTTTTAATGAAAATATGATGACATTTTGCGGTCTTAATGGAATTATAATGGCACTTTGCGGTTTGAGGCGAGAGGCTTCCCATTCGTTTGAAGGGACTCTCTCAACTTTGGGCCTAGACTGTGTAGTTAATCTAGGCCACTTCATGGGTAATGATGGAAACCTTTGGAATAATAGAATACTATCGACTATATACTATCGAAGTCATATTAACGGCAGACGAAATTTAAAATTATTACAGCCAAAATTCACGAGAACTTTGAACTCGTTTGTAAACATATAAATCTGCAAAATACTGGAATTCCCTTGAAACTGCTGCTCACCAGGTACAGGACCGGAAATCAATCAGCAAAATTATAGGACATCTTTTCGTTTTAAACTTAACAGTATTTTAGGGTCAGATCGTCAGAGAATGTACAATTCGCCTTCACCAATCCTGTCAAATAACCCGCAATTAAGACAAAAATAAGGTTCAAAATACCGTTTAACATAACCAAATGTATCCAGATACACCCGGTATTCATAATCTTCCAGCCTAATTTAGCAGATTTTACTAAATGTGTAGAGCTGCCAATTGTACATTTTCTGGTAATCTGACCCATCCATACGTATACATCATGCAGGAGGGGGGGGGGGCAGAAAATCATTTATATTCGAGGTAGATCATTTAGAGTAACAAGTATGTATGTGAATACTCGTTGATAAGAGCAAGATACCACTCCCTCTAATCATGAATAACTATATATGCTCGTTGATTAGAGGGAGTGGTATCAGGCCATTCACGCTATAGGTACAAACAACACGATTGCTCAGAAGCGGTAGCATCAGGCCATTATTTCAATGATATAAGGCTGGCCTCGTTCCATCCCAAATGATTACACAATGCAATATGACGAGTAAAATTGTATGTGCTACAGGGACATGAATCACAAATCGCAAAAAATATTGCCAATAAGAGATATCATCCTATTTGAAAGGATGAGATCAAGCCGATTCTAATGATGGTAAACATTAGGGTATCTTATAAGTAGATATATTAAGTTTGATATTTTTATTTTTCAAAAAAAAGTTAGCAGTATTCTTACCAGTTTTCTTACCAGCAGAAAATGAGTTCTGTGGTTATGCACATCAAATAACCGTTATTTTCTTTACAGGTAAGGGTTGGTTTCTTTCTACATAATATTTTGTCGTATATTTCATTATAAGGACTACTATAAATATATGTATTCACTAATCTTCTATGATGAAATATTGAATTTTGTAAGAGTCAGTGACTACTGAGAAAAAGTTACGTTACATAATGTTTTTTTGCTGAATAAAAATATTTAATTGAAAGAATTCAGCCTGTCATCAAATCATCAAATCCTCCCAAGCGATCTCCATCCAGAATTACATTGATTTTACTCCAGGTTTCTGCATCGTAATTTCTTACTCCTTTTTCAAATAATTTTGAAGGATTTTGTCCAGTTTTTTTTTGCTAACAGCAATTTTTGTCTCGGTGATTAGACGCCCAGTTCTCGTATAAACATATATGTCACAGTAGCAGAATATTGATAACTTCAGTCCTATGAGTCATAACATGAGTAATTATTGTATAAACTCCTCAAAATGAGAAAAATCACAAATGTGAAAAGTTCGGGAAATAAGATTATTTAAATTAAAAAAAAGAAAGACACATAGGTCCTAACAACAGCAGAATATTGATAAGTTCAGTCCTGTAAGTCACAATATCAGTATACTTGGCAATATTTTGTATGTCACAATAGCTAACATATTATGTGATGTGCCAATAGTGGAGAATGCAATTTAAAGAAGAATCTTCTTATATGCAACGACCGCCAGCTTGATATAGTCCTGGTAGTGGTATATAAACATTAGCTACCTGTATAATTAAACATCCACCCCCCCGATTGACCTTACCGTTGAGGCGCACGCAACAATGCCTCATTTGCATAACCCACCATTTAGGATATAAATTATGACCAATGAAACTAATATGCGCATTCCAGTTATAAGAGGTGTAATAAAGGACATGCAATAAAAAAACGAAATGGTTTGTCTTAAACCTTTTATGTACTCCAAGACGATTCACATCCAATGTTTCAATATTATTGAATGCTACGGGGAGTTTTAAAAATAGTGAATGGAAGTCGGCGCTGTTATTAGATAATTATTGATATATAATATATTCAATTACAAGCACATTATTCCATTCTCTCTATCTATATAATAGCTTCCCAAGGACGACCAGGATAATTAACTAGAATATTGAGTCAATGTGCATGAGAACACTACCCTGCATTCTCAGGTATACTGTATGTAATTTATATAGTCTAAGCTCAGATTTGAGAGTCCCTCCAAACTGAGGGAAAACCTTTCCAGTCTAGGCTCAGAGTTGAGAGAGTCCCTCTAATCTGAGGGAAGCTTCTCCAGTCTTGGCTCAGAGTTAACAGAGTTCCTCCAAACTAAGGGAAATTAAGCCTCTCCAGTCTAGGTTCAGAGATGAGTGAATCCCTCCAAACTGTCATTACAATCCCATTAGGATGCCTAATCCAGGGTCGGGAAAGCCATTACCGCAGTAGGCGTCCACTCACTGAAATGTCACCCTATCTGAAAGGCTCTGTCTGTGCCTAGACTCAATGTACATATTCAATATTCTGTTTTTGCATTTTTGTAAATGTTTTACATATTAATATCAAAATAAATCAAATACAGTAGACTAAAATTTAAATTGACCACGTAATAAATCTTTATGAACATAGTTACATCGCCTAGATCAACAATAGTTTATGACATAGTCATAAAATATTTTATCTCCCGATATGATAATGCATAAAAGATATAACAGTAAACCGACGTTTATCGCATATGATGGAATTGTAAGTGTTAAATCACTAGTGGGTTATGGGAGGAGTTCAAGGTCAGGGCCATAAGCAATGCGTTATTTATGGTCCCATATAACTATAAAAGAGACCTGCTACAAAGCTCTAATTAGCTGGACTTCATCTATACATGGGTCAGATTTTCAGAAAATGTACAATTGGCAGCTCTGCACATTTAGGAAATTCTCTTAAATTAGGCTGAGAAATGAAGAATACCGGGTATATTTGAGTATATTTAGTATCGCATTGATTTAAATTATCAGTTCTGTTATGTTAAACTGCATTTTAAAGCTCATTTTTGTCTTAAATGTGCGTTATTTGAGAGGATTGGTGAAGGTGAGTTGTACATTTTCTGATAAACTTGACCCACATTGTATAATGATGAATGAATGCACTTGTCAATTGCAACACCCCCCCCCCCCCCCACCCCACCCCACCCCCACCCCTTTCGCCTGGGGGTAAGGCAGAATGTCCTGGGCATTGGAAGAAATATGCTGAAATCCCTGACCCCCCAGGGCTAGACATCTGTGTAAATCCCCGACCCAGCAGGGCACATTTTTCGCATTATTATTGCCAATAAGATTTGTTAATCCTGACAGACATACCCCCGCCTAGTGCCACACCTTGATTCTGCGAAACCCCCGCCTGGGTGGTGGCATATTTTGTTATTGATATAAGTGAATAAGTATGTCTCTAATCGAGTTCTGATAATGTAAATTACTGGCATTCTCAGCTATTACGTCACAGAATAATCTTACGGAATTCACTGATTGTTTGACCTATAGGAATGAAGTTATCAACTGTATAGCCTATATGGGTCAGATTTTCACAAAATGTACAATTGGCAGCTCTACACATTTAGTAAATTTTGAAAAATTAGGCTAAACCATATTAAATACAGCGTATATTTAGATATAGTTTGTGTTGTGTTGCTTCAAACAACCTGTCTCGCCATGCTGAGCTCTATTTTGAAACTTAATTCTGTCTTAAATTAGGGTTATTTGAGAGGATTGCTGAAGGCGAATTGTACATTTTCTGGCGATCTGACCCATATACATGTAGACTATTGCACGCATACTTTGTACTTGGTACTCTGTATTATTCTTTATTCTTATTTTTACTTGTATACTTGTACTACATTTAAGTAATCAAAATCAAAGGGGTGCTTGGAAGACCTGTGATCTTCGCAGAGACCATTCCTAGTTCCATAATTCATTCTGATTTAATTCAACATTACACTGTATAACACTTGGAAGTAAAGATCTGTTATTATTATTATTATTATTATTTTGCTGCGGCCGCGTCAAAAAATGTACAATCAGCAGCACTACACATTTAGTAAATTAGGCTACATTAGGCTGAAAAGGTATCGAGTATATTTGGTATTGAATAATAACATGTGTTTGGTTATGTTGAACTGTATTTTGAGCCTCATGTCTGTCTTCAAATTGGCTTAGTGAATTCAGATTGGTGAAGGTGAATTGTACATTTTCTGAAGTCATTTTCTGATAACTTCACCCATATATGATTGTAGATGAATTTAAAGTGGGGTCAACTGGGGAAGACTGGCACTTCTGAGCGATAATAAGGGAAAGCACCGTAACAAAGGATTTTGAGGGGCCACCAAAATAAATGGACATTTTAAAGTCTTGTATTAATGAGAGCAGAGACAAATCCTTCACAATTTTTGTCAAATATGTGTAGGAAAAGAACGAAACAAAAATTATGAAATTATTTCTCTTTGATCGACTTTAATTGAAAAAGCACCTAAGTGCTCAAAAGTATTTTTCAGATGTACTTAGGAGGACGGAGAAAATATCCCAAACACCACAAACCATATATTAACATGTATTAATAGGGGGTTGTGCAAACCCCCTATTTACACATGTTAATATACCGCCTTTATACATGTTAATATACCGCCATGTTGAATCATGATTGGCATAGAATAATGGTATCAATCAAATACAATTGAAAACATTTCATATTCAGCATGTAATCTTTATCACTATTGTAATACATATATTCATTTGTTATCTGAAATCATAACACAAGTCTTTCCCATATTTCCCATCATGCATTTGGATTGCATATACCGTATAACGTTTGTAACCGAAACTTTTGACAAAAACATACTACATATGTTTATCAAAAATGTTGCACATTTGTTTGTCTGTCGGTTTTGAACTAGTTCTATTCAAGCATGCACTGAAACAGACATCATCCGCGGCACATGCAAATCCCCTATTACTCATTTAAATGAACTACCAATAGGTCCAACGAGACTCAATTGAATTCACGTTAACCTCGTTGATAAGTCAAAACACAACCTGCCCCACTTTAGGTGTGCATCCCATAATAAAATGGTTGAAATCAATAAAAGGTGTGTTTCCCATAATAAAATGCAAATGACATATTGCTAATGCCGTATTAAATGACTACAAGCCCTGTGGGTGTTGTAGTGACCGTTGTGTATGGTCCCAACAGTTTAACAGGCTATTACCAACACTCAGACATTCAGAGAGAAATTAACATAACTGAAAGGTTACAAATTATGGAAGTATTTCACAACAGTAGGTGTCATACAGTGATATAGGCTTGCCACTGCTGAGATGGCAATTAAAAGTACAACGACGTGAAGTTTTGGAGGGAATAAAGGGCTGGTTCCATTGGTACGGATACGGATACGGATACGAATACGGCAAAATTCGCTCACATTAAAATATACAGGCATGTTTCCATGTGTGCGGATCCGTACACGTCAACAGGTACGGATACGGATACGGTAAAACCGATCGCTCCATGTAGCGATCGGGACGTTTCCGTACTCCATTCGTATGGTTTCCCTCTTTGATGCCATTACATTCTAGACGTATGGGTTCATTCCAAAATAGGTTACCGTATCCGCATGACGGATTCGTATCCGTACTAACATTCGTATCCGTACCAATGGAACCAGACCTTAATCCCAAATGTATTACTATTACTGTAAACACTGTGGTTATACACTCCATTATATGCTGTAAATAGATAGAACTTAGAATATTAGGTTCTATGTTTACTCCCACGATGTAATGTGTAAGTATATAGCTGTGTGCTGGGGGAGGAAAATGGAAATAAATGATCCGGCATTTTGATATTTTTCTAATTCTGAAGAAGGAGAAATGTTCTCTGAAACGTTGGTCATACAACAATAAACAACTCAAGGAAAACTAACTTGCATTGTCTTTCTTACGGTTTTGGTGTTTATTTCATAAAATCGATTTTTCTAATAGTTCTAACATTATTCTCATCTGCTCTTAACAGTTGGGATGTCCTTTTGACTTTTGACATATTTCACTGAAGCATATTATATGTAGGTAAGGTAGACATATGTATATATTTACGTAAATGTATCTAAGTTTGCTCTGATATGCTGGCAAGTGCTATAATTTATATTCAATATCAAGTCCCTGGCCTCTGGTGCAATGCCAGTTCAGCTTGGTGTTGCACAAGCAAGTGAAATTGGCAAATGATCCCTTGACCTGCTCCACGGCACGTAATACATGTATTTATATAATGTTGAATGATAGAATATGTAAGGGAATGAGCCATAAAATAGAAAATCTATTCAGTAATTAAAATTTATTTGCCATGTGTGCTGAATAGAATATATTTTTCATTATATTCCTTGTAATGTACAAGTATTATTATTATTATTCAATGGAGTCCAACAGTTCCTTTATTTCACAAAAAATGTTCATAAATGACAGTAACATTAATTTTCTGGTCCAGGCTCTTTTTTTATTAATTGAGAATGCATCAAACCAATACTTGTATATGTATTTCATTGATTGTACATATAGGCATACAATTTTTATATGTATTTCATTGATTGTACATATAGGCATACGATATTGTTTTGCCTTTTTATCTAAATAATTTATGATATCAATATATAAATTCATACAGATAAATATTAACAACATTCTCAGAAACATTTAAACTGTTAATAGGGAATTTAATACACAGTAAACTACCAATTACAAACATATATTTGTAGGAACAATCACAATAAATTATCAATATCAATTAATACTAACGTATTGAAATATATTGTACATTTCAGATAGATCGATTGATATATAGATGATTGAATACCATAAAAATAAATTACAGCCCCAATCAATAGTTATTTGATAAAAATAACAAATACAATATTTAGAACACAGCAGTGAGGCTGGCACAAGTCTAGTGACTAGCAGGGACTTGTCCAGACATGTGGGCAGACCAGGGGATCAATACTAGGTATATAAGTTCCCCCGCTACACTTACTCTTCAGTACCAATCAACGGATCTTGCCTGACACATTCAGAGAACTCTCTGGATGCCAGGGCCTGAGCTGGTGCTCACCGCTTACTTCGAACTACTATGCGGAAACATAAGAGAAGGCGTGTAGGGGTCTGATGGTTACCTTGCCATTGGATCCCAGGGTCAGCCAAGTGGAGGATGATCCTCTGAAAGATCAAAAGCGATCCAAAGTTGATCGATTCCACCTTGGTAAAGGCCCATGGGTAGCTCCCACGGGGTTGGAGTCCTCGTCAACAACTCCAAAACATCAAGCTTCTTGCAAAAATTTGGGTCTGAAGAGTGACAGTCACCATAAGCGAACGTGCCATCATGGAGATTCTCTATGCCTAGTGTTGGTGGCTGGATCTTGGACGGCCCCCAGGGTGACTGGCCAGGAATGTGGTGGGCATGATTATACCCATAGATCTATACCCATCCTGGTTGGTCATTTTGGGGGACATTCATTAAGCTACAACTACAAATGAGCACAGAGAGGAACATAGTTAACTCTAGCATGGGCAAATTTATACATATTGATAAATGTAGTTTACTAGATAAGGTTGGTTATTCTTAGTATAGGTTTCTGGGTAAGTTATTTTTCTTTTTACATTTTTTTACCAGGATCATATCACCGCAATTGCTCTAGTACCATGATTATGTTAATTTTGAGAATTATTGATTCATATTTGTTTAACACAGGTATGATTCTAACACTCTTTTAACTCAAATTATTTCACATTTCCTCTTATTTCATCACTGTATAATTATTGATTTAAAATAGCTCTACACTTGCCTTCTAGTTTACACATGTGTACCACCACCATATAGGTGAAGTCGTCAGAACATGTACAAATTGCCTTAAACAACCCTCTCAAAAAATCCATACAAAAATGGAATTCAAATTACAGTTGAACATATTTTTGAATGAACGCAATCTCAAATATACTCAGATGTACCCAGTATTCATCATTTTAAGCCTTATTTTCATTTTGAAGAATTGAATAAATATTTACACCTGAAGATTTTCCAGAGACTTGACGGGGAATTAAAAAAAAATCTTTTAATGTATGTTAACCAAACGCCGAGTCTCCTTGGCCTAGAACGATGCATCCGTCCGGTGGGCTTAACCATTGAAACAACTCAGCTGCTCCGGACCCAAATGGCATTCTCAGCCAAGTCACAAGTCTCCATCGTGCATTTGGTTTTTCTAACTCATTCATACAAACTCTGATATTGGTGAAAACATTCTTGCAAATTTCGATAAAAATCTTGCCAAATATGTGTATGTCAGGTTTCAATAGAATCTATCCCATGATGCACTGTATCAGACATGCGCAGTGGCACATGCAAGTCCCCTATTAATCTGATGTAGGCGTTTGATTGTAAGGGTCATATTTTCAGAAAATGTACAATTCATCTTCACCAAACTTCTCAAATAACCCAAGTTTCAGACGAAAATAAAGTTCAAAATACCGTTCAACCTAACCAAACAGATGGCTAGAATCAATGCAATACCAAATATACTCGAATCTACCTAGTATTGACCTAATTGCAGCCTAACTTAGGAGAATTTCCTAAATGTGTACAGCTGCCAATTGTACATTTTCTGAAAATCTGACCCATATAGCAGTGGCTTGTTTGTGATTGTGACAATAGACATTGCGGGATATAATTATCCTAATTGCAGGAGTCGCACGGGCATATTAAACAGGGTAATGAGAGATTTATATATAATAGCCTTTTAGCCAGGGTCCTCTAACAAGGGATTAGGCCTATAGTGGGTGGCATTGTAATTTTAAATGGTAAAAGTGGGTAACATTATAGACATCACCCACGCATTACAGACATAACTCCCTGACTTTGTGGCAACTTAATTGTCCTTTTGTTTCATTGTGGAATTGCTGCGAATGTTATTATTGTTCTTGTTGATTGTATTACTAGTCAAAAGGGGACGATGTCAGTGGGTCTTAATTTTTTTCTTTGTTTTTAAAAGGTTTTATTCGACATTACCTGCCATCGAGGCTCTTACATTTCTAATGAGAAGTGAATCGTGTCCCTTTTATTTTGTATTTTTGGGGCGCTTTCAAATTTTCTCCACTCCTCCACTGTCAATTTCGATGTATGTCGACTGAAATATCTCAAATATTGCAACAATCATAAACAATTTAAGTACATATATATATAGTCTTCACTCTCAAGTTCCCTACACATTTTCCACCAGAAATCTGTTCTGTTTTTTCCATGTCACTGGACAACATTGTTATATTCTACTATTCTCATGTTTATATTCGTTTCGTTATAAATGCACGGAATATACGGGTGGGTCTTACTTACACGAAGAGCGGGGGATTTCAAGCCCTACTGCACACGTAATTTGAATTGAAATTTAAAATTTAAATTTATTTTAATTTGGTTTAGACATAACGGTGGAATCTTAAGTTCAAGAAAACAACATCTAACATTCAAATTTGGTTTGCTGATTTAATAGGTTTACTTTGCCACATGTGCAAAGTAATGTATGCTACAGGCGTCCAATCACTGACATACCATTCTTATCTGATCAGAGAGGCAGCAATGCGCCTAGACTTGTTAGTTTCCCTTAGTTCGAAGGTATCTGATGAAGGCTCTGAGCCTAGACTAGCCCCTCAGTCAAGGCCCCAACCCTCAGATCAGATAAGAATGATGTCAGTGATTGGACGCCTACTTCGCTTATCGATTTTCTCGCCTAGGAATAGGCGTTCTCATGGGAATAGAATGATATTTTGCGGTCTTAATGGAATTATAATGGTACTTTGCGGTTTGAGGTGAGAGGCTTTCCCTCCGTTTGAAGGGACTCTTTCTTCTTTGGGCCTAGACTGCCCTGCATGTATAAGTGAAAATCCGCCAATACCGCCCGCGCACGCTTCCATTGTATCAACCTGTTTGTGTTTCACAGATGTTTAGGCAGCCATTGTGCTGTCCCTTCTGCTTTGTCAGTTAGTATAATTGAAATCGTCGGGAGAAAGAAAGCCCATTAATTAAACACAAAGCTGCGTCTGACTTGTTTATCCGCGGTTTGGTATTGCTAGCCTGCAAATGGAATCGGCTTTATACGACTTTATATTAATCATGATTTTCATCTGTTGCCCAGTCTATTTGTTTTTCATTAGAAACACGATTACATCGGTGACTTTTATAGTCTAGCTCGAGTCCCTCCAAACTGAGGGAAAGCCTCTCTCTCTCTCATAACCGCAAAATACCATTATAATCCCATTAGGACGCCCACTCCTAGGCCAGAAAAGCCATTTGCGTAGGTGTCCTACCATTCTTATTTGATTTCAGTGGCTTTGAGTTTTAATTCTACCTCTCTCTCGTCTGTTTTAATCTTTCACATTCTTAAGCCACAAGGACTGTGTACAATGTATTATTTTTCAGAATACACCAGTCATAACATATTCTAATCATCTTGTGATCGCTCATTTCATTCCACCAATCCCTTTTATTATTATTATTATTATTATTAATATATAATCCTAAAAACAAGCAAAGAGAATATGCCCGGGTCGAGGTGAAAACCAGGCATTAGTGCCTGATCCTCGATAAATACAGGTGTGGCAAAGGTTACAACCTTTGTAATCACCTGGATAAATAAAGAATTAAAATAAATACAAGTTGGGAAAAACAACTCAACAGAACATTGCAACTCTCTCTCTCTCTCTTTTAGGTTAAACGATTTTCCAGCGCGAGCAAGTTTTAGGATTAAAGTTTAACATTTTAAAAAGGAAAAAAGAGTGGTGTTTTATTTGTTCTTAATCTTCGTTGATTTGGAGGTTTTGAGGTTGGGCTATATGAGTCGGATAACTGGCAGCTCTATGCATTCAGTTAATTCTGCTAAATTAGACTGAAAAAATATAATGAATACCTTGCTCAGGCTTTTACGTTCAAGCAGTTCCGCGGTGAATATCCCTCTATGTAACCCTCTGTTTCATGTACAAGTCTATATTAGGTGAGTGAGTGAGTGAGTGAGTGAGATTGGTTGCTTTACGCTCTTATCAACACATTGAATATGGTTATATCAAGGGTGGGAGAGCTGAGAGGGAAGCAGTTTATGATCATACCCAGGAAATAGAGTAGAGAAGAAGGGAGAGAGAGACAAAGAAAAAGAGACTGAAAGGCACTTTATGGTCATACCCAGGACCAGCCTATACCCGTTGAAGAAACGTTATATTAGTACGATATTCATGTTAAAGGTAGAAGAGTCTGATCTTAATATATTTTTCTAACCGTTGAAGAAACCAGAATTTAATCTTTATAATTTTTCTATCCTTTTTTTCTACCGCATTTATTCAACGATTCATTATGCCATGTCCTAGTGCTATATAAGCCCAGATGGCAGGATGTCATGAATAAAAGCTTAAAAACAAAAAAAAAATGAATGCCGTGAGTAGCATCAGATATGGGTCAGATTTTCTGAAAATATACAATTGGCAGCTGTACACATTTAGTAAATTCTGCTAAATTAGACTGCAATTTGGTCAATTCAAGTATATTCGGCATTGCATTGATTCTAGCAATCTGTTTAGTTAGATTGGACTGTATTTGGAACTCTATTCTCGTCTGAAATTTGGGTTATTTGAGAGAATTGGTGAAGCTGAATTGTACATTTTCTGAAAATCTTACCCTTATGAGGGTTTGGACCTGGACTGGATGCATTTGCTAGGCCCGAACAGACATTATCCATGCAAATCTATGTTTGGTGAGAGAACTCTAACTTGAAGCTAAAATGGCGTCTATATTGGCAAACAGTCATTGACACAGAAACTTAGATGTTCACAGATATTTAGGAAAAGGTATCAAACATTCTTTTGCTTTGCCAGTTTGCAATATTGTGTTAGGGCCTCTCTGGGAGATCTACTATTATTGTCACAAACCGGGGCTACCCGATTTCGGCAATTATATTATTATTGGTGTTGCTAATATATACACTTGGCTGGAAATAAACCAAACTAAACAATCTAGGCTCAGAGTTGAGACACTCCCTTCAAACTGAGGCATTCCCTAGCTGTCGCTCCAAACCGCAAAATGCCATTATAATAACAGCTCTCAACTCTGAGCCTAGACTGGCTCAGAGTTGAGAGAGTCCCTCCAAAATGAGGGAAAGCCTCTCCAGTCTAGGCTCAGAGTTGAGAGAGTCCCTCCAAAATTAGGGAAAGCCTCTCCAGTCTACTAAGGCTGGGCCCGAATACTGCCAAGTAGTCTGCCAAAACATACTGCTTTTTTCGTTTGTACTCTTTTGGTTCTATACTATAATACAGGTATATATTTTTGTTTTTAATCAGTTTCTTTATTCAATTTCCTGCCAACAAGGCCTAATACAGGTATATTTTAATTTTTGACTTAACAAGAAGAGGTGTGGTTGCGTTGTATGTATATATGTAGAGAGGCTGAATGGGGTAAAGGTACTGCGTTCTTTCTAAAGGTGTTTCTAAAGGTGTCATTAACACACATATGAAGTACAATCAGGATGTGCCAATATGTCAACGCCCAGGTAAAATAATGATAATGGGAAACAGCTGTCATTCGCTATTATGCCTGGTTATAATTCGGCTACTGATTACTATAGACCTGTTGTGCAAGCTTATAATCACCCATCATAGATTCTTATAAAATGCCTCGGGTTGTGATGAGGACAGTTCTCCAGTCTAGGCCCAAACTTGAGAGAGTCCCTTTAAACGAAGGGGAAGCCTCTCACCTCAAACCGCAAAGTGCCATTATGATTCCATTAAGACCGCAAAATGTCATCATATTCCCATTAAAAGGCCGAGTTCTAGGACAAGAAACCGATTAGCGAGGTAGGCTGACATACCATTCTTATCTGATCTGAGGGTTTGGACCTAGAGTGTCTCTGTGTAATTCATAGTCTGAATGAAATACATTTCAAATAAAAAATATATAGTCCAGATATAGGCAAAGACCAGCTAATTGGAACGTTGTATGTCTACCCAGGTACCTTTTATGTCCTGGCCCGAGACCCAAGCCAAGAGAGGTTTCCTGGCCTAGGGTCAGGCTTTCAGATTTTCGGTTTGAGGTGAGAGGCTTTCCCTCCGTTTGAAGGGACTCTCTCATCTTTGGGCCTAGACTGTTTTATAATTATAAGGGACCATAAAGGTTTAAGTACCATTCCATCATATGCAATAAAAGTCGGTAGCATTGGGGTGTTTTTTACTGTTAATAAATGACTGTTATATCTTTCATGCATTATCATATTGGGAGATAAAATGTTTTCGGACTATGTCATTAATCTATGTGTAATTCTTATCTGATCTGAGAGAAGATGAGCCTAGACTGGAGCCAGTGAAGGATTATTGAGATAATAATTATTAAATTTTTGCCCAATGTTGAGTTCGTGAATACACAATACAACAGGCGCCGCATGAAAACATCCCTCAGGGACGCTAGTTTTTTCTATATGAATTATTTAAATATTGTAATGGCCTTAAAATGAAATAATAAAAAATTGATTAATTTGCTGCGCATGAATAGGATGTTCCCAGTTTATGTTTGAAACACAACTGCAATGTGCCAGCTACGTAAACTTACATTCAATATAATCTTAACATTGTATTCACAGCTGGGTGCGGAAATAATATACGCCCATTGTAGTACGGGTTGATCGGCAGAAAATGGTACAATCGGCAGCTCTTTTTTTTAAAAGATTTTATTCATACTGGGTACCCGAGTCCCAACATCAGGGTTTTTCGCCCGCCCCAGATATGTAATTCATACAGATTGGGCGGCGATAACATAAACATCTCTAATAACAAAAGGATGGAGAATATTACATATATAGAGGAGAGGAGATAAACAAATAGTCGGACCCACTTTGCCACTCACTGAAACATAGGAGTGTTAGTGGTCGTATAGCAGAATGATGAATAATATTAATTCTTCCTCTTCCTCTAAGATTTTTCTAATCTAAGCTGGAACATTTAATTATGAATATTCCGTCAATCTGACTAATATATTTTTATTTTGTTTTGTTTTAATTTTGTTTTGCGTTGATTAAAAGATATTTGATTATGTTGGATTGTATTTTTAATCACTTCTAATGTGACATATTGGGCAATTTGAGAGGATTGGTGAAGGTGAATTGTACATTTTCAAGCGACTAGACCCATATACTTGTACAGCTGTGGTATTGTCCGTCCAGTTAGGTCCAGACACCCCACATTCCTCGATTCCACAACCAGCGATAAGCTTAACCGCAAGGCTAAGACTAAGGCTAAAGTGTTAATGACTCCCTGAAACTTAGGTGACCACAACTGCCTTCTGAACCTGACTGCGTCTTGGTGTTACATTGCTTAAAATAAATTTCGGTTATGATGAACTGTATTTTGAACTATTTCTAGTCTTAAACTTGAGGTTATTTGAGAAGATTGGTGAAGGGGAATTGTTACACTCTTTGACGCCCTAAGCCATTATAAGCCCAGCTTTATTATGATGCAGGTATTTCTTTCAGTTTGTATTTAATTAAATTCGCCTGAGGACACAGTCTTTTATTTCAACAGAAGCTAACGTTATCCCCGGTTCTAACAATGGGCCGCATGGCAGGAAGTGACTCAAACAATCCCATAATCCTCCTATTCATGTTCTTAGACATGCGCATTGGGTTATATGCAAATGTGCAATAAATAGGTTGTCAATGAGTGAGAGGATTTATAATTAATCTCCCATGGTCTAATCTATAAGGAGAAGAGTGGGCACGACAGCACGTGCGGCAGTTACAGGGACAACAACACTATAGAGGAGAGATGTGGAGAGGGCGGGGGGGGGGGGGGCAGAGAGGGAGAGAGAGAGAGGGAGAGAGAGAAAGAGAGGGAGAGGGAGGGGGAGGGACGGGAGAAGAGATGGGAGAGAAAGAGGGAGAGAGGGGAGCGGGAGGGATGGAGACAGAGATGGGAGAGAAAGAGACAGAGATAGACAAGAGAGAGAGACAGAGAGGGAGACAAGAGAGAGAGAGAGAGATAATAGATAGGGATAGGGAGAAGAGAGACAGCGGAGGTAGAGAGGAAAGAAGTAGAGAGAAGAGGGAGAGAGAGGAAACACAGCTAAAACACAGAGGGAGAATGAGAGAAAGAGAGGTGAGGGAGGGAAAGGAGACAGAAGGAGAAAGAGGGGGACCAGAGGGAGAGACAGAAAGGAGAGACAGAGGCAGAGAAGGCAGAGAAGGGAGAGAGAGGGAGAGAGGGAGAGAGAGGGAGAAAGAAGACAGACATGGAGAGTCATGAGAGAGGGGAGAGAGAGAGGGAGAAAAGGACAGACAGGGAGAGAGGAGAGAAGTAGATATAGAGAGAGGTATAGAGAGAGGTGGGGGAGACATCGGGAGACAGGGGAGTGGGGGGGGGGGGGCTAATCCCAAAGCCTTGGTCTAATAGTGTAATTGTATGCAGCAAGTTAATCCTCAGCGGTGCACTTGTCTGTGTTCATTAGCGGGAAGTGGAAGTGGTATAGGGCGGGGGCGGGGAGTGGCCGGGGGAGGGGGGGGGGGGGGGTAACAGAAGTATTGCTGTAATACATGAACAGTATACATAAAGAGGTCTTGCCATTGTCATCGACCTGAATAATCTCAATGGCCCATCCCAGGTACTAGAGGAAGACCAGCATTGCGGTGATCTGGTCCTGGTGAAAAATGTAAAAAAGGAATATAATGCCAATAATGGGCATTACATTGTATAGGCCTAGAGGAAGCATTTGTTAAAGTTGCACTCTCAACTAATAACTATAACGTTGGTGAAGAACGCAAGATGTTCTATTTTTCGTTCAGTTGCTTTCCTATTTATCTATAAGTCATTTGACCAGAATTTGGGGGGATTTCGACCAGTTATTTTTGCGATAGGGTTTTATAAACGTCCTTTGTCGTATTTGGAGGACCTGCCCGAATCAATTCGTATCATGACTTCCCTTATTATCGCTCACTAGCGGCTGTTTTTGCTCTACCAATTCTACATCAATTATTGTATAAACATATAACAGCAGCAGAATATTGATAAATCCAGTCCTATAAGTCATAATATGAGTAACACTTGTACAAACATATAACAGCAGCAGAATATTGATATAGTCATAATATGAGTATAACACTTGTATAAACATATAAGAGCAGCAGAATATTGATGAATACAGTCTTTATAAGTCATAATATGAGTAAAGTCGGTAAGATTTTGTTTGTCGTAATAGCTGAGAATGCAGCTTTACTTGTGTAGGGAGAACAATGGGACTATGTGACAATGTACTAGAGCTATGTAACAATACCATGTGACAATATATGGCTATGTAACAATACCACAACAGCTGTTTGTCTATCAGGGATTGTCTGTCTGCACCTTGGTGTTCATATCTCAGCAAGGGGGTGTGAGGTGGTCATTATCTGGGCTAGTGTCCATTTCGTAGCTAGGCCAAAGAAATAAGTGTGTTTCTAGAATATAGTAGATGTAAAATAAGGAGCGGGAGGGGGTATTTTCGTCAATTCATTTCAAATATTTTGTATTCGTCACTTGTATTGGTTGGGTTCGACAAAAGGGTATAGGAACATACATATTTTTGTCATTACTTTGTAGGAAAACCGTTATGAAAATGATGAACTATTTTAAATGCACTTTTAAATGGTTTTCTGGATAGGTTAGGGCGTGTTTTCGTGCTAGACTGGAGAGGCTTTCCCTGAGTCTGGAGGTATACTCTCAACTCTGAGCCTAGGCATGAGAGGCTTTCCCTCAGTTTGGAAGTACTCTCAACTCTGATCCTAAACTGGAGAGGCATTTCCTCAGTTTGAAGGGATTCTTTCAACTCTGAGTCTGAGTGGAGACGCTTTCCCTCAGTTTGAAGGGACTCTCTCGACTCTGAGCCTACACTGATATGTTATTGCACTCTAGGCCCAAACCCTCAGATCAGGTAAGAATGGTATGTCAGCGTATTTCGCTAATCGTTTTTCTGGACTCGGACTCGGCGTTCTAATGGAATTATAATGACATTTTGCGGTCTTAATGGAATTATAATGGCACTTTGCGTTTTGAGGCGGAAGCCTTTCCCTCCGTTTGAAGGGACTCTCTCAACTTTGGACCTAGACTCATTGCATGTGTAACTGTATAAACATGGATCTCCCACGCGTCAATAGGCAGGCTAAAATGCAATCATATTATTGACTAGACTATTGTACCTTACAGCAGGATTAGCATGTAAATATGGGAACCAATAATAAGCGGGTTCACGTCGGTCCCACCATCCAGTAACGTGATCAATAACAAGTCTATGGTGTGCCTAGTGGTCAAATGTTGACACATCTCTAGCTGTATATATGGGTCAGATTTTCAGAAAATGTACAATTGGCAGCTGCACACATTTAGTAAATTCTGCTAAACTAGGCTGCAATTTGGTCAATACTAGGTAAATTCGAGTATATTCGGCATTGCATTGATTCTAGCAATCTGTTTGTGTTATGTTAAACTGTATTTGAACTTGATTTTCGTCTTAAATTTGGGTTATTTGAGAGGATTGGTGAAGGTGAATTGTACATTTTCTGAAAGTCGTCAGAAAATGTACAATTCACCTTCACCAATCCTCTGAAATAACCCAAATTTAAGACATAAATAAACTTCAAAATACACTTTAATATAGCAGAACAGATATCTTAAAACAACATAATACAAAATATACTTAGATATACCTGTTATTTATCTTTTTTGAACCTAATTTTATCATATTTTAATAATTGTGTAGAGCTGCCAATTGTGCATTTTCTGGCAATCTTTTCTGACAATATTATTATTTATCACACACGCATTGCTCTGGTTGAAAGAGCGTGAATATTGCACGAGTTGCGTTTAGGAAATATAAAGTATTTTTGTTTATTTTATATTTGATTAGGAAAGTTTGCAATATTTCTGGATGGACAATTACTAGTAAAGTAGCTAAATATACTCCATAGGATGACTGAATACCTTTGAAACGCGAGAATATATTCAACACACTGTCTTAAAATTTGGTACATATATGGGTCAGATTTTTAGAAAATGTACAATTTAACTTCGCCAATCTTCTCAAATAACCCAAATTTCAGACGAAAATAAAGTTCAAAATACAATCAATGCAATGCCGAATATACTCGAATTGACCTAGTATTGACCAAATTGCAGCCTAATTTAGCAGAATTTACAAGTAAATGTATACAGCTGCCAATTGTACATTTTCTGAAAATCTGACCCATGTATTCATACAACGTGAAGCGTCCCCAAAATGAGAACATTTTTACAAAGAAATTGTTACAACTAGTGTAACACAAAAGGTAACGAAGTATTGAAGTTTAAAGATGTATTTATTCCTGGTACAGATATACAGAGTGATGGTATAACCTTGGTGTTAATCAGTAACTGTAGGTACATTAATATAGTAAGACACAATGAGTTATAACAAAATCACACAATTTGAAAAATATTCTTTTCTTTAAGTTCAACTCATCACATAATATATCCATAAAGAGAATAATGACACCTCCCACAAACTTACACGAAATGCCTGGGAAAACCTTATTAATACTTTATCAAGTTTTATAGCCTGGTATTATGTATAAAATGGCAATTATTCCCCCGGCCTTGAATAAAAAGGCTTTTAATTTAAAACGGCTGGGAGGTCAATCTAGCGCTCTAGGCCACTATACCCCCCTCGGCGCTGCTTTTGATGGAACCAGAATTTAATTTTATGGCTTTGTGTTTTATAATGGCGGTGATGAAGGATAAAAATCTATTTAGGCCGGAGCTTGTTTACAGCGAGGGCCTGCTGGTAGTTGAAACTACGTGGGGTCAGATTTTCAGAAAATGTACAATTGGCAGCTGTATACATTTAGTAAATTCTGCTAAATTAGGCTGAAATTTGGTCAATACTGGGTAAATTCGATTATATTTGGCATTGCATTGATTCTAGCAATCGGTTTGGTTAGGTTGAACTGTTTTTGAACTTTTTTCGTCTGAAATGTGGGTTATTTGAGAAGATTGGTGAAGGTGAATTGTACATTTTCTAGCGACTTCACCCACTTAGTTTATGGTCATGTCCTGAATTTTATAGGCTATTATACATAGCGGTAGCTCAGATCAACACGATAATGTGTGAATTATCCCAAGTTCCTGAACGATTATTTGTAGACGAATTCAAATATTCGGAATATTTGTTGTTATGAATGTCTGTCTCACTCTTATTTATTCTTGTCTGTCTGTGTTCATCTGCCTCTGTCCCTCTCTTTCTCCTCTGTCTGTCTCTCTCTCTTTCTCCTCCCTCTTCTCTCTTTCTCCTCTCTCTTCTCACTCTTTCCTCCCTCGATCTCTTCTCCCTCTTCCTGTCTCTCCTCTCTCTCTCTCACTGTCCCCACCCCACCCCTACCCCTCTCTCTCCCTTTCCCTGCTACCCCTCCCCCCTCCCCCACCCAACAGACACACTGATCCTATTTTGAGAAGAGTTAATTAAATTAATTTCATTTTTTTTAGGATTCATTGAAATGTCAAATTGTACACCCAACACCTCCCCATGATTCAAATAATATATTCTAACATATTCCAATTTAATTTCAACCATAATTAAGGCCGCAATTTCAGCCGTGATTGCATTTCTCCCATTTTTCTCACTTGAACAAAACACAAAACGACTTTATTTCCCACGTCGCACACTGAGCCTATTTCGCTAACCAATCCATTCAGCCCAACACTTATTTGTGTTTGCACCCCACTGACGCGTTTCCCCAAATTCTAACAAATGTATTCCAATTTCCTTTAAAGAAATTTAAAACCAGCAAGTGTCACGTGACGAATAGTAATTTTCCAAGAGCTAATTTGATGAGCGCCCCCTACAATTTCGGGTGTAAACAATCCCCCAGTGAGGGTTCCTCTTTCTCTCTCTCTACTCTGGTGTCTGTACAAAAGACCATTGTTGATATTCTATAGCCCCTAATCCTGCCGCCACCCCCGGCGGAAAACGATATTAAAGCTGGGTTCTCGGTTAAATTTCCGTAAAAAAAATGTAATTTTATGGTCTGTTCATTTTCAACCTGTCAGTCTAGGCTCAAAGTTAAGAGAGTCCCTGTTCAAAGTGGGGAAATGCCTCTTGCTTGCTCTGCACTGCAAAATACCATTATAATCCCATCAGGACATGGCGTGATGTCAAAGCGCTAAACTCCCCCAAAACAATGAAAATGTGAACATTCCAATGAAGAGATCTTGTGAATAAATCCCTTTGAACTTTGAAAAATATCATTTTTGCGACTGGTTACTCATTTTCCTGAAACACATCACAAGTGATTTTTTTTATTTAGTATTTCTATACAGCACATCTTCTGTAATAACGACAGTTGAGTTATCAACAAACAAGTACATTGTACAATGAAGTTCTAATAATCAATTGAAGACATTAACATTGAGATATGGGCTCACAGATGATAATCCAATACAGAATAACCATGGTCTTCCGCCCACCGCTGTGTCTATCTAGACCTATAACTCTACTACTGTAACACATCACATTCTATAATATTATATTAGTATTTAGGTGGGCCCCAGCTTTATCTGGATATAGCTTCAGGCCCAGCCTCAGCTGAGGGCAAGAAAGGCAACCGACTTTTGTAAATTAGAGCAGACGACATTTGGGAATTTTACCCGCGCTGCCGGGCGGCCCCGTGGAATGGAATCCTAATGAAGAATTGTTGTCTTTAATTCGTCCATCTGGTCTCATGTTCGCTTCTTATGTTCGCTACTCTCCCCCACGCGATTAGGTTAACCCTGAGCGTTATAGTTTGCCTGAGGGGAGAGTGGAGGGGTGTGTGGGCAGGGGGGGGGGGGAGGGCCGTGGGCAGGGGGGGGGGAGAAAGGGAAGGGGGGGGACGAGGTGAAAATGCCACACTCCATCCAGAGAGAGGAAGAGAGAGAGAGTGGGAGAGAGAGAGGGAGAGAGAGAGGTAGGGGGAGAGAGAGGGAGGGAGAGCGGGAGAGAGGGAGAATGGGGGGACAGAGAGGAGGAAAGAGGGGGAGGGAGAGAGAGGAGAGAGAGGGGAGGGAGAGGGGGGAGAGGGGGGAGAGGGGGGAGAAGGGGAGGGACATGGAGGACAGAGAGGGAGGAGGGAGGGACAGGGAGGAGAGAGAGGGAGGAGAGAAGGGGGATGGAGAGGGAGGAGGGAGAGGGGGAGGAGAGGGGGGGGGGGACAAGAGGATGGACAAGGGTAGGGACAGGGGGAGGGAGAGGAGCAGAACGGGTGAGAAAGGTGTTCATATTCGGTATTTATAAGTTGATTAAATATAGATTAGATATAGGTTAGAAATGAAGAAAATATTGGCTCTTATTTGATCCCTTTTTAATCAGTTAAATAAAAAGTCTCATTGCACAATATTTCATCGAATACCTCAGATTAGAACCTTAATTAAATCCGCTTATAGGGTGAATATTAATAGGCAATTAAAGCAGAGGCTTTCCGCCTTAAATAATGACTATAAATAGAATATTTTACAATCAACACACGCCACGCCAGTTGCAGGCTGTAAGGCATTCATACTTGTATTCTATTAACAATTCCAAAAATACAGAAAGTCAAAAGTCCATGTAAAACTTTGCGATATGAATATGACGACAAAAGCCCAAATTGGTTAGTTTAAATTTTAATGCAATAAGCCAAGAATATTTTCTCTTTTTTCAATCATTGTATCCTCCAAATGATTATTTCGATGTGTCTTCCATATATTGATATATATGAGTGTCTTATGAATAAAGATCCGATGTTGGACAAAAAAACAAATCCAAAATTAATGATAACCTGGGTAGTATTATTAGTATTAATTTGTTCAAGGTATTGTGATTATTGGAATCGATCTCTATCAGTGTAATGTAATACTTTATTATAAAAGGCCTCAGGTTGTGATGAATATAGTACTTTGTGTAATAGGGGACTTGTATAGCCGCCATTTTGAATCTTGATTCGTATGTAATTCGTGTAACCCAAATTAAGAATTGATAAAATGTAAGAATTGATTGAATAAAATGATAAAGAAGCAGACTTGGGCGACGACATATTTTATTTAAGTAATAAATTTTTTGAAGTATTGAAGAGGGATTAAATATGAGTAAATTAGTTTTGTTTGATAAAGGAGGGTATTTGTTTTAGAATATTTAACATGTCGCTAGGGAATTACTGTTACACAATTGTAAAATTGGATAATATGTAATAAAATAGTTTAAATATATGTAGTGTGCGGGCGCTGGCGACCGTATTAATTGGAGTGGGTGGGTGGGATCAATTTCTATATGGAAGGTGTGGATAGTTTGTAGGTTTGGAGAAGAAGGAAGAAGAGGTGGTGTATGGGAAATAGTCACCAGGCGAACCGACACTAGGGGGAAGCACCAATGCCTAGGAATGAATCTCCATTCCAACAACATTCGTGTAACCCAAATTAAGAATTGATAAAATGTAAGAATTGATTGAATAAAATGATAAAGAAGCAGACTTGGGCGACGACATATTTTATTTAAGTAATAAATTTTTTGAAGTATTGAAGAGGGATTAAATATGAGTAAATTAGTTTTGTTTGATAAAGGAGGGTATTTGTTTTAGAATATTTAACATGTCGCCAAACCCCAAGATTGCGTTGGTTGAGTTGTATTGTGAATGCCGAGTGGCATGAGTATGTTATAGGTTTGTGCTATGACAGAACCTTATAGTCCAGGGGTGAGCCCCAAAGTTTGTAAAAGTTTGTTGCGAGGGTGAGACCCTGCAGTAAAATGGGTTGATAGACCTGGGAGGCCTCTATGGGTTAGTTATATTTGAGGCGGGACCTTCGTTGAGGATGCTGTGATGTTTTTAGCTAGTGCTGCTGTGACCTTACTGGCCGATTGCTTCGTTATATACAGTTTGTATGCGGAGCTGGTCCAGGACCCGAAGCTCTGTATTTCTTTCTCTTGGAATCCAAGGTTGAAAGCGTGAGTTGCGGCCGTCCTTCTGATCGAGTGCAGCGAGTACTGCGAGTCGTCGAGCTGCATGTTCCTTATGGACCACTTAAAATGTGCTGAGATGTCAGTGGTGGTGATTGGTCTGTATGTCGCTGGATAGACCAGCAGTGGTTGACGGTTGTATCGCGTCGGAGCCTCCTTTAAGGCCTGTCTATATGCGCTGACAGGGCAGTTGGCGTCACCTGTGGCCGGGATCTGTAGTGTACGACGCTGGTTGTATTTCTGTTGATTCTTAGACCACTTCTGTTGTATAACTAGTGTGGTGCCATGTATGCTGACGTCTGATCTGCATATATGTCTAGTGTGGTTGAACTGGGCGTATGAATGTGGGGCTACCTCCGATTGGCGGAAACCCAGAGTATACATGATGATAACCGCCAGTCTGTATTGTGCTGGTGCAGGGAATCTGTCTGCCTCTCGTAGAATGGTGACTATCTGTTGGGCTGTCATCGGTAGTTTCTGTTGTATGACGTGTGTTTTATCTCTGTTGGCCGCGTCGAGTGCCAGCTTCAAGCGATATGATGATAATGCTGGTTGCACTAGTTGTCTTCTTTTATAATGTTCTCTAATGGCAGATATATAATTACACACCGACTTTGGACTGGACAGAAATGTCCTCAGGTACTGAACGTAAGCGCATACCTGTGGCACAGTTATATTGTCGGCATCGATGTTGTAGCGTTGTGTAAATGCTATATATGCTCTTATGGCGGTCCTATGGTTAGCCATGGTTCCGGGGGCGCGGGCTTGTTGTTGCGATATCTCTGCTTGTTGCATCAAATGAACGAGCTCGCTATCTGAAAAATATCGAGGAGTCATATTTCAATTATCGGCGCCTGCCTGCAGGGTACTTGCTGCGCTGCTTTGCTTATAGTGCAATTTATGTGATCGAGTTCTTGAATTTCATATACAATTCTAACATATCTAATAGCTTGAAGCATCCACATGGACCGCGGGCCGGTCATATCTTTCTCCTTCTTTGATCCTTGTGAGAGGAGGGCATTCGTGTTTGCGTCGTTTGTGGCTATTCTAATTGTGGTAGCTGTATGTTGCTCCTGTAACATTGAGTTCACTAATGTGGGGGCTGCGTAAGCGAGGTGGTCGATCTTCATATCTTGAATTTTCTTCAAGTCCATTATCACAGTTCTGTTTCCATCTGATCCCTTAGCTATCCCTTCGCTGTAGATCATCACTATTGTCATGGTGATGTGTCTTGATGGGATCATGCTCGTGCCGTTCCACTGTTGTGAGAACTGGGTGACCCACGTGAGGTCTCTCTGCATGGATTCGCTGACTGTTATTCTCTGGCTCTTATGTTCTCTAAGTGCTTGCAGTAGGCGTCTAACGAAAACCTTTGCTGGGTTCACGCACTTGGAGAGGTGGAGAATTTTACCAATAATGGATTGAAGATTCTTCTTGTTGGTTGTTCTTTTTCTTTTGAATTCTTTTGCTTCCGCTATGATTTCTTTAAGCTTGTCGTCGGGCATCTTGAGTGTGAGATCTCTTGTATTGATATAAGAGCCACCTTGCCTCCGTGCTTGGTACTTGAGTTTTATCGTGTGCGATGGGAAGACCCAGCTTATTCATAATAGTGACTGCGTGATGATAACTGGCCCATGCTCGCTCCCTAGACTCCTCCCAACACATCATGTCGTCTAGGTACATATAACCTGTGTATCCTGCTGCTTTCATAATGTCCATGATCGCGCTTGCAACTCGTTGCATGTGCAATGAACTTTGCTGCGCGCCGAACGGTAGACTTATATCTAGGTAATATGCATCTTTCCAGGCGAACATGAGTAAGGGCCAATCGTTAGGGCAGGCCCTAAAGTTTTTATAGGCTCTTTCAAGGTCCAATGTGTATATATACTTGGTTGGTGTTGAACTCACGATGCGCTGTACAAGCATGTCCACTGTAGGGAGTGTATGGGGGCATGTCTC
This sequence comes from Sthenelais limicola, assembly GCA_942159475.1. Lineage (NCBI taxonomy): Eukaryota > Metazoa > Annelida > Polychaeta > Phyllodocida > Sigalionidae > Sthenelais > Sthenelais limicola. The sequence continues at coordinate 116,348,835 of OW804097.1, read as the reverse complement.
GCCGAGTACCATGTTCTGTTTTATATAAGCGTTGATGGACGCATCTATGGGGAATGACATGTCCATTATGACTCGACGTTTGTCCTTGTTGCCCTTTGGGCGTGTCATTAGCGGGTTTATATGTGCCCACCGCTCGAAGGGAATGTCCGCATATGGCCCATACACTGCGTCATTATATATTTCTGTACTAATGTACTCACATATGTGTCTGGGGTATTCATCGGCCGAGGTGTGGTTGGGTACATCTACGGTGTCCGAGATGGGGCCTATGTAGCCCAGGGGGAAACCGAAACGTACTAAGTCCAATAGCTCGGGCTCGTAGACTACATCTGTGAGGTAATGGTGCCACTGTTCCATATTCAGGTTAGATGGTATGTCTTTTCTGGCCTTCATGAGGTTAGGTAATCCTGTTTCCCTCGTTGCGTTGTATATATGCACTAAGTCCGTTTCCATGACGTGTGTGTTTGGTCGCGGCCAATTTGCTACTCTATACGGCATCATGTCTATCGGGCCTGGGACGTAATCATCCGGTATCTTTCCCGGTCTTGTGTCGCACAACTTCCTTATATATGCAAAATCACTGTTACTACTGGGATTGAAAGGTGTTATGACTTCATTGCCGTCTGATTCGGAGTACCTGGGGGCCAGATATTCTTGTATCATCGGTGTTTCAACTGTGTTTCTTGAGATATTTGTTGCCTTGCTGGGCGCGGCCATCTTTGTATATGTATGGGACCTCGTGATTGGCTGATAGAGCCGTGATTCACTTAGACCTGTTCCTATTGGCTGATGGCCTGGGCGGAAGTAGTTGTTGCTTCCGGTTCCTTCCTTGGTATGCACATGTAAACATTCACGTTCGGGTATGTCTGATACATCGTAATCACAAAACACATCAACATCTTCGTAGTATTCATTAACAATGTCAACATTTTCAGATATTTCATTTACACTCACGGTTTCTACTTGTAGCTCCTGTTCCCGCGAGGCCTCGCTCGCGGGGCGGGCTAGTTTTTTGGATTGCTGTAGTAGTGGGCGGTTTGTGGGCGTGGCGCGTATTGCTGTTGTTGTCCATGCTGAGCTTGGGCTGACTGTTGGACGGGTGGAGGCGGATACATAAAGTGGTGGCCTACCGGGCTGTGATCCCTGCTGACAGGTTGCTTGGCGCGTTGTTTTTTCATACATTCCACCGCCGGGTGGGCGTGTCTGTTCGCTGGGTTCATGGAGTTACAGTAAGCGCATATGTGTGTAGCTGTTGGTCCCTCCAATATGTGCCCGTCCTTTAGTTTACAAGCACCTTTCAGGTTGTACGCCGGGCATGGTACGATGGTTGTCTCAATTGTTGCGATGTTTGCTGGGGCGAGTGATATTCTCATGCGGTCGTACTGTATCTGCTCTGTACTATCCCAATCTATCTCCCCTCTCTCTATTCTCTCGAACATGTGTGTGCTCCACCTCAGCACGTTGCGCCATGGTCGCTCACAGGCGTCTTGCGCCACTTGATGGAGGTGGCGTGTCAACTTATAACGCTGGTCCTGTGTCACTAGGTTGTCGTCTAGCATCATCGCCGTGTATGCCTCTACGTATTCTTGGTACGACATGTTATCCCTAGCTTCCAACTTATCCTTTATGGTGGTAATGCCCTCCTTCTCCATATACATGTACGGCTTAGGTATTTGATGTCTAACCCGCGGGTCCATGTGGAAGTTACCTTTCATGTCCGGTGTGTAGAAGATCGGTGAGGCCATTTCCATCTGAGCTTCGTAATATGCTCGCTTCATGGGATCCCTCATGATGTTCCTCGGAGTGGGTATACTAGGGTTGTTGGCGGTGTGGTGGCCCGCCTGTTGGCCGGCCTGAGTGTAGTCAGGTAGTGGGTTGGCGATTGGGTCCGGGGCTATGCCTCCGTGTTGTAACTCAGCCGGTTCTTGCTGGTGTGCGTGTATTGATGCCATAGCTTTTGATACCGCCTCGATTATATTTCTTTGCATATGATCCTTCAGGTTGTTTACTGTGCCTTCTATCTTTCCCATCTTGGCCTCCATTGCTTCTACCTTTTCTTTTGTCCGGGCTGCCATCTCTTCAGTCTCCTCGTCTGTGTGTAGCTCGGTTTTGTTATGGCCGTCGACTGAGGTAAGGTCACCGGTGCTGATAGTGGCAGATTCGTTCGGGTCTTGTTCGACTTCTTTCTCCTTTTCGTCTTCCGTGTTTAATTTATCGGTCTCTCCTGGGTTTTGTTCTGGTTTGCTTGCCGCCTTTTGGCTTTTACCCCTTGTCATTTCGTGTATTTTCGCTTTTTGGAGATCAATTTCTATATGGAAGGTGTGGATAGTTTGTAGGTTTGGAGAAGAAGGAAGAAGAGGTGGTGTATGGGAAATAGTCACCAGGCGAACCGACACTAGGGGGAAGCACCAATGCCTAGGAATGAATCTCCATTCCAACAAAATTATGGGACTCATAGTACAGTATACAATCTATAGAAAACATATCATGTTCAGCATGGACTATTTATCAATGCTCTAATATCAATATCCATGTGTTATACATGTTTCCATAACACATGTCCCCCATCTTTCCCATCATGCATTTGGTTTTCATAGATCATTTATGAAAGCAAGGATATTGGTGAAAACATTCTATCAATTTTCGATAAAAATGTTGCCAAATATTTGTATCTCAGATTTCATCAGAATCTATCCCAGGATGCATTGTAACGGACATGCGCAGTGGCACATGCAAATCCCCTATTGATATCCTGGATAAAATACTTTTCTAAGTCAGAATGAAGTTCCCTAGGAGCCCTCGGCTGATTGTGTTTATTACTTTCCAGAAAATGTACAATTGACCTTCACCAATCCTCTCAAATAACCCAAATTTAAGAGGAAAATCAGGTTCAAACTACAGTTCAACATAACCAGACAGATTTATTGAATGAATACAGTACAGAATACACTCAGATATATCTAGTATTTATCAATTTTCCCTCTAATTTAGCAGAATTTGATAGATGTGTAGAACTGTAGATTGCGCATTTTCTGAAAATCTGACCCAATAATAATTTTTTGTTTCTTAATTATTTTCCTTTGTTCATCACTGAATATTCATTTACACTTTGAACAATAGAAGTAGGAATGATTTAGAACTAGACCTTAGGCTGCATAATGACGCAGTGTCATTTTGATCTGACTTGATTGACCTGATTATTTTGAGTTATTGGATTGAATGCCCAAACCCCAGATCAAATGAGAATGGTATGTCAGTGATTGGACGCCTACTTCGCTAATCGGTTTCCTATGGCTAGTACTAGGGGTTTTCCTCCGTTTGAAGGGACTCTCTCATCTTTGGACCTAGACTGTGTAGATAAATAGAGACATTTTGTGCTGGATGCAAGAGCTTATGAATAAAAGAAACAAACAAACAAACAAAACATTTGTTATTTAATATGCTCAATCACTAAAACAATTATAATATTAGAAGATGATATTTATTTGCCAACTAAGTTATGTACCATCTTGTGCATCAGAATATCCTAAATTCACGGTCTAATTTTCATTTTATCACACAGATCTCATTCTACACATATAAAACAATTAACTTTCCATATCTTACCAATGTAAGTATAATCAATTAATTAATTAACACCACTAGACACTCCATTAATGAATGAATGAATGAATGAATGAAATCATTCATTCATTCATTAATTCATTCATTAATGGAGTGTCTAGTGGTGCTATCGTATGGATATAGTTATGTACCAAATTTCAAGGTTGTATATTAAATGTATTCATGCATATCCTAAGGAGTATATTTACCTACATTACTGGTCATCAAGAAGGTGTCCTTATGTTTACAATCATCGGAATCCCCTTTTATCTCATCTTTTCAAATATTATCTGATGATATCTCAAAATCCACTTTTTTTAAATTGTGACTCATTTTCCTGTGACACATCACATATAGCTTCTTTTTTTGTTGAATCACATATAATAGCTTCTTATATCTTGTTTCCTAATTTCCCCGGAGGGGGCAGGGTTAATACTTCCCTTCCCATCCATTCTCAAGGTCACGCCCCTCGTCCCCAACACCATTATAATTAAACCCTCTCTTGCCAAAGCCTCGGGAATATTTGATGAATTTGAGATTAATTTACACGAAGGCTTACCCATGTATTCATTCCCGCAGTGTACACCAGGGTGCGTGGTAACCCAAGTGGGCGCTGTTGTGCCTTCCCTCCCCCCCCCCCCCCCCCCTCCCCCCGGCTCCCGTACTGAGGGATTACCACCCGTTCTATATGTTTCACAATAGCGGGCTTAGCATGGACGACGCCCAGTGTGAGTTTTGAGATGGATGATGGATGAAAACCCTCTATGGATCAGATTTTCAGAATATGTACAATTGGCAGCTGTACACATTTAGTAAATTCTGCTAAATTAGGCTTAAAAAAAGGTCAATACTAGGTAAATTCTAGCCTCCACGGTGGGCCTCGCTTGTACTCTACATGGGGAGTAGAGATGAATAATTTGTCTAGGTAAATTCGAGTATATTCGGCATTGCATTGATTCTAGCAATCTGTTTGGTTAGGTTGAACTGTATTTTGAACTTTATTTTCGTCTTAAATTTGGGTTATTTGAGAGGATTGGTGAAGGTGAATTGTACAGTTTCTGGCTACTTCACCCATTTAATTAGGTTGAATGTGTACAATCTAGGCTCAGAGGTGTGGAGAGTCCGTTCAAACTGGGATAAAGCCTCTCGGTCCAAACCGTAAAATGTCATTATTTGTTTTGTCCAACATCGGATCTTTATTACGGAACCTACTTATAACAGCTAAATATTCGAGTAATAGTGATGTCACATCGAAATCAACGTACACTTTCTTTACAGCTGAGATGCTCAAGGCAAGCACTTTTGGGTCAGATTTTCAGAAAATGTACAATCTACAGTTCTACACATCTATCAAATTCTGCTAAATTAGAGTGAAAATTGATAAATACTAGGTATATCTGGGTGTATTCTGTATTGTATTTATTCAAGAAATCTGTCTGGTTATGATGAACTGTATTTTGAACCTGATTTTTGTCTTAAATTTGGGTTTTTTGACAGGATAAGTGAAGGCGAATTGTACATTTTCTGGCAATCTGACCCTTTTAGTATCACTCTTGTAAACCTATAGACAATAAAGTTCCTATGAGTCTACTTTATACAAGTCCAAACCTTGTTACACTCTGTTGTTATTTACAAGTTGTTAAGAAAACTCCTTCCAAAAACCGAAGTACTTTATTTATGCCATTAATGCTATTATAATCCTATTAGGATGCCGAGAAAACATTAACGCAGTAGGCGTCCAACTACTGACATATTACCACTATTATCTGAGACTGAGACTTGTATATGCTTAACAATGGAGGGCTAATTTGCATGGACACCCGCTGTAAATTTTGAGAAGGTGGATGAAAACTCTCTACAGATTGGATGTATCATTGTATAAAACAAAACTCAAATATTCGTACAGACCTGTATTATTCATCATTTTTCAGTCTAATTGAGCAGAGTTTACCGTGCTCATTTCAATCTTGGTTCAGAGTGGAGAGAGTCCCTCCAAAATGAAAATGTTCTTGCAGTGTCCGACTCTACGCAAATGCGGCTTATAAATAAAGTTAGTCATATTTAAATCTAAGCATTTCCAGTACCGTAGTCTGAAGGTCTACATGGGTGACACTAAAACTGTTATATCAAACCTTTGGGTTATGTTTTCTTGGGTGACGTTTAGAGATGTTTATGTGTGTGCGTCAGTCTTGGGGAATTTTGATCTATAGTTTAGCGCTCCTTTCCTTTAGAGGGAAGTGGGAAGGGGTAGATGGAAGGGGAGAGAAGGCCATATATCCATTGGTCAATTAGGCGTCACTTTATGATTTTAAGTGCCATTAAAGGTCGCCTACTTGATATGTGCTGTCATGACCTGGCTTAGAGGAGAGAGGATTAAATCTAAGACAGGAGGAACTTCCCCCCAAATTGGATCGAGGGAGGCGAGCCCAGCTGTTTTTTATGGGGATGTGAACTGATTAAGAGGAACTAATGGAATATGCCTTCTTCCACACCTCGATATCAGAGAGAAATCCCCGCTCTAAAATTACCCTGCCATAAACTATAAGTCCAAGGCCAAAAAGAAAATAGTTCCGGTTCCACTCCCAATTGTTATTTATTCAATCAAAGGACAGGAAGACAACCCTTCCTGACCAGAAACACCTTATTAAGGTTGCATTTCCCTTGTTTACTGGTGTTATTCCAAATAAACATTTGTTTAGTTCCTGGAAGGTTGTTTCCTCAGAATATTGACAATAATAATTTTGAAAATAATTCCTCCCCATCTAACTTGTTTTAGCTACTCTAAAGCGGAAACGCACCCCTCCCTTGGCCTAATATTATAAAGTCTAAGCTTTAACTTAAGGCTGCTTCAGGTTTCCTGTGAGACCTTCACGCTGTGGCACAACAGAGGGTTTGGCATAAATACTAATTCGTGAAAGTACCATTTCGACAGAGCCCCGGTGGATTCCGTTTTACAAATTCCGAGACTGTGCTCAATGTATTTATCCGGGTCTGCGGTCATCCTAAGGAGTATATTTAATTGACCCTCGAGAAATATGACTAACTTTTTTTTGTCATGTATAGAAAATATAGAAAAACCCATCACTAATATCCTGATGTTTACCATCATTGGAATCCCCGGGCCGGGCCTTGTTCTCATCTTTTCAAATATGATATCTCAAAATCCATTTCTGATGATTTGTGACTCATTTTTCTGTAATTATAGTGAATTGTTTCTGATGTCACTTAATTATACATACTTAAGCTAAATGCCCCAGACAAATCCTACTAAATTTCCTATAATAATAATTATCTACCCAAATCTGAAACAATTTGAACCAAATTTGGCGATGAATGCAAACGATCAAAATGCTCTAATTGATCTATAATATGACAGGAGGGATAGGCGCAGCCAACAAGAGTAAACCTAAGTTTTACTCTGAATATAACCTTCTCAGATATTCAATTCAATTCAATTCAAAAATGCTTTATTGCTGATGTTATTAAAAGTGGTTGGTCAACTCTGACGTGTCAGATCTTCCTGTGATTGCCATACCCTTTGGACAGAAAAAAAAGTGTACGAGTTATTTGAGAAGACTGGTGAAGGTGAAGTGTACATTTTCCCACATTAAACCGTTACTGAAGCCATCTCCAAGTGCACCAGATTCATCCCACCATTTAATGAAGACATCTGATACCACTCCCTCTAATCTTGGCGCTAATCTAAAATCTTTCCCTCCTCAGTCTAAGCCCACTCTACACACGTAATCAGCCTCTAATCATAAAGTCATTGAGGCCAAGCACATGGCTAAGCCCTGCCCTTCACATTAAGGCCAACAAAAATAGGTTTGTTTCCGATTTACCTAGAAAATCCTACCCCACCCTAAGAGTAAAACCTTGATCTTACACTAAGCCCCACGTAAAGTTATTCTAAAATTGTCCAATTATTCTGTGTGGTTTCTTTTGCCCCCCATGATCTAAATAAAGCAGGGAAACATGTCTTCCTAACAAAACTCCACTAGAGGAAAAACAACGGCAACAGTTTATTTTATGTTTGCAACAAAAAGGCAAATGGAGGAGTGTCAGATGTGTTGCCAAATTCTCTGGGAACTGTTGGTTCTTCGTGGGGATTTGTTGCAACAAATTAGTGGGCAACAACCGCTGTTTTCCCCTCTAGTGGAGTTTCACTATAACAGATATTCAATTCAATTCAATTCAATTCAAATTCAATTCAAAGCATTTTTTATTTATACAAGAAAGGTGCACAAAAAGGAGCCCCGTATCTGAAAGGTGACTTCCAGGTCTTCCAACGGGTTCCTGACTAGTTCCTACCGAGAAAAAATAATTTTGATTTTACATTACTATGCCAAAAATAAACTTTAGGGCTATTTTCTAATATCTAATCTAGTAGTATTTAGTTAAAAGATGTTACAAGAACTATTCTTACAAAATAGACATTTTTTTCAGTTACTATAGCAGGTGATTTCTAAAATAAAAAAAATACTACCACCTATTTCTCAGCTATATAAATAGGAAACACAAATATCTACTTGTGATGGCCTAAGGACTGTAATGGCCCTGTGGCTGCACTCTAATCTACCTGCCTGCTGCTGCTGCTGGGGGTGTGTAGGTGGATGAGCACACAGATGGTGTGTGACAATAGGCTATCACAGGGTGAAGTACCTGTATTCAGCAATACTGGCGTGTACTGGCATGCCAGGGACGGCGCGCTGCCATTCACCCTAGTAACTATTAAGTATGCATAAGTGGACACGCATAATTTTAAATTTGAAAGACATGTCGGTCCCCGAACATTGCACTGTTGCCTAGGACTGCATTCTCAGCTATTGCGAGGGGAAAAAATCTCACCAAATTTACTTGTAGTATGACTTATACACTGGGTTTATCAATATTCTGCTGGTTGTATGTGAGTCAGATCTTCAGGAAATTTCATGTACAATTCGCCTTCACCAATCCTCTTAAATAACCCGCATTAAAGACAAAAATGAGCTTCAAAATGCAGTTTAACAAAACAGAACTGATACTTTAAATCAATGCGATACCAAATATTCAAATTGTTGATATAAAAATTGGAAGTCTTTCATCGCCGATAGAAAACTCCCGTCAGTGAGCGATAATAAGTGAAGTCATCGCATAAAAGGATTCGGGCCGGTTCTCCAAATACAAAGTGGTACGTTTTAGAACCCTTTAATAAGAACAACGAGTTAGTGGGCAAAATCCTCCAAATTTTGGTCAAAAGTTTTAGATGGGATTGAAAGGAATGGAACAAAAAGTAGAAATTATTCAATTTTTGACCGACGTTAACGTTTTGCCCCTGCAGATTCCTATATGAGTCAGATTTTCAGAAAATGTACAATTCAACTTCACCAATCCTTTCAAATAAGCCAAATTTAAGTGAAAAGTGACGTTCAAAATGCACTTTAACAAAATAAAAGAGATACTTCTAATCAACACAATTAAATGCCAAACAGTTAGGTCCAGACACCCACATTCATCGATTCCACATCCAGCGATAAGCTTAACCGCAAGGCTAAGACTAAGGCTAAAGTGTTAATGACTCCCTGAAACTTAGGTGACCACAACTGCCTTCTGAACCTGACTGCAAAGATACTCCGATATACCCATTATTTATGATATTTCTGTCTAACTTAACTGAAGTTTCCAAATTTGTAGAGCTGCCGGTTGTGCATTTTCTGAAAATCTGACCCATATATAATTAATGCAATAGTTCTAGTTAAATGTAATGCAATGTACATTTTCAATAAATAAATGAAATTTGATTGGTCATATTTTTAGATTGTCAGTTTGAGGTTCATTTAAGGTCGATATCTGCCACCCTAAATTAGTGAATAGGTTAATTGAATTGGCATCCTGTGGGAGAATACATTACCAAACTAAGCTAATAATAAGTGCATGATATTACCATTGGTTAATTACCATTTACAACCATTATGCAGCATTACATAATGACTAGATTTAGGAGCAGACAATAGCATGAACCACTCTACAGCCCAGCCACTTGAATGACAGGAGTGGACCCTTTGATACAGCCAAGCTGAGAGAGCTTTATAGAGCTTTATAGCCTGAGAGCCCATCATAAAACTCCTTAAGCTATGCAGCCCCCCCCCCCCCCCACTCACACACACACCTCCCCAGGAAATAGGTGTGTTTCCGAGTTATCCCACTCCCTTTACCTAGCAAAACTTACCCCACCGAAAAGACCTTCCCGAATTTTTAAAAAATTATTTTTTTTTATTTTACAAAATAAAGATAACTGGTTTTTCATAATGATTGCACCTTATGGCATTGAACACGAATGTAAAAATATGGAAATACAATTACTAAAAGTAAAATACTTATTTTACTCTAAGGTCTTCCTTGCCAGAAAACACTGAAGATGTACATTTCTGATGTTTAAAACAACTTCATATGCTGTTAAGAAATATACAGAAAATAGTGGGTTTTTTTAGTTCCCCGAAAAAAAAATGAAACATAAAAAGAAATTGCCATCCCTCATTGCCAATTGCCATGCCATTTTATTTCGTGAAACTTCACAAAAGTTACAGTGCCATTGATAAATGTCGATTAACAAAAGAACACGACCCATTTCTCTCCAAGTTTTGAGGCAGATAAATCGGAAACACACCTATTATTGTTGGCCTTGTTAATACAGTCCCTGAGTGGACCCTTTGATACCACCAAGCTGAGAGAGCTCTAAACCCTGGGAACCCATCATAAAACACCCAAGAGCTCAGCATAGATTATATCAACCTCCTAACGTGAGCCAATACAAACCCCCTATTGTAGGTGGCCAGGCCAGGCCGTTAAATGGTGTATAGATCACCTGGACAACCGTACCTTGCCCACTCAACGTCTCAACACCTCTCAGTGCAATGGGTCCAGTGTGTGGCCTTCATCAAGCTGTACTTATTTGTGATGTGTTTCCAGGAAAATGAGTTACAAGTCGCAATATCAATATTGTACTGGTTGTATGTGAGTCAGATCTTCAGGGAATGTACAATTCGCCTTCAATAACCCTCTCAAATAACCCACATTTAAGACAGAAATGAGCTTCAAAATACTGTTTAACATAACAGAACTGATACCTTAAATCAATGCGATACCAAATATGCTCAGATATACCCACAATTTATCATATTTTTAGCAGAATTTAGCAGAAATTACTAAATGTGTAGTGCTGCCAATTGTACATTTTCTGAAGATCTGACCCATACATGGAGTAACGACCAGTGTCAGACTAATTTAGCATAATTTACCCCGTAGTAAGGGCACCCAGGGCCAAGAAGACCTGTAGCTAACAGATTAGTCTGTAGGCCAGCCCCACGCGAACATGGCCACATTGGGATAGTGGGGCTGGCCTACAGACTAGCTAACAGATGGCCATCATTTTGATTGCACCTCATGGCATGATGAACACCGATGTAAAAACACTCTAGGTCCAAACCATCCGATCAGATAAGAATGGTATATCAGCCTACTTCGCTAATCGGTATCCCTGCCTAGAACTCGGCGTTTTAGTGTAAATATAATGTCATTTTGCGGTCTTAATGGAATTATAATGGCACTTTGTAGTTTGAGGCGAGAAGCTTTCCCTTAGCTGGAAGGGACTTTCTCAACTTTGGGCCTAGACTGAAAATATGGAAATAAAATTACTAACATGTATGTAAGTAATTTTATATGAACCGTCAATATTACACTGTGTATATAGAATTATCTATATCTGATTTTACCTTTTTTTGTATTATATCTTTTATATACGCTGTCCCTCTCTCTCTCTCTCTCTCTCTCTCTCTCTCTCTCTCTGTGGAAGTGGAAGATCTATGATTACAATAGATGGGGGCCGCCCATTTCCGACAACCTATATTAGTATTGTTATAAATATATAAATTTACGCTACTGCAAATAAACAATAATAATCAATCAATGTGTACAGCTGCCGACCTGAACCCCTGGCCCCAATCCTGCCCCACAGCCCCCAACCCCCCAAACCCTTCTCTCTCCTCTCTCTATCTCTCTCCCTTTTTCCCCCTCTCCCCCTCACTCCTTCTCCATCGCTCTCATCTCTCTCCCCTCCCTCTTTCTCCTCCCTCTCTTTTTTCCCACTCTCTTCCCCCCTCTCACCCCATCTCCCCCTCTCTCTGCCTGACTCCTCTCCCTCCCTGTCTCTCCCTCTGTCTCCCTCTCCCTCTCTCTCCTCTCTCCCTCTCATCCTGTCTCCTCTCTCTCTACTCTCCCTCCCTCTCTCCCTCCCTCTCCCTCCCTCTCCCTCCCTCTCCCTCTCTCTCTCTCCTCCCTCTTCCTCTCTCTCTCCTTCTCTCTCTCCCCCTGTCTCCTCTCTCTCCCTCACTCCCCCCACTCCTCTCACTCTCTTTTTCTCCATCCTCTCTCCCACTTTCTCTCTCTCCTTTACACTCCCCCCCCCCTCCCCGCCACCCCGACACCCCCCTCCCCCGCCAATGATTTACAACCCCGGTTAAGTCATCCGCACACACCCCCGGCCCCTAATGGCCATCATAGCTCGATTGCTTGATCATATCATTTGCGGCTTGACCTCTCTTTTCATGACAAGGTCATTCGTCCGGCGTTCGTCTGGAATTATTGGGTGGACTGGGCAGGGTAACAAATGACCACCCCGGTATTGTTCTCCGCACAATGGGGCTAAATGGGTCGGGGGTATTAGGTGGGGTATAATTATGGGGGTGTTACAGGATTTGGTAGATTTATTCAAACTTTCTGAGAACGTAAGTCTGTTTTCTCAGCTTCTAGGATGTCGACCATGATTGGTAAAATAAAGCCTCTCCCTTTGTTTATGTATCAATACCTTTCTTTTGTTATAATGTCCAAGCTTTCTTTAATCCAAATTACATTCCTCCCCAGACCCATACTATTCCTTAACATTAGGCTGCTATACTTATATATTAGAGGCGAACAGGTGAAACTATTTATGTTTGTAGACCAAAATATATTGCTTTATATATTATTAATTGAGGAAAATTATGATATGATGATGAGATGTCTAAACTTTTACTGCAGTTGCATTTTGTAGTATAAGACAATATTCTCAGCATGGTACATTTTGTATAAACACAATCCTTCTTTTTAATTTTTAACAAATTTTTATTTCGTGAAACTTCACAAAAGTTACAGTGCCATTGATAAATGTCGATTAAGAAAAGGACACGACCCATTTCTGGTGCAATTTATCTTATATCTATTATCATGTACTGTTTTCGGGAATAAACAATATACAATACAATGAACAACCTTTTATCAAATATTTAGGGGTTTTCAACATGGAACCCAGCGCCCTATGTACGTTTCTGCTGTAGATACATAAGGTGTACTACATTTATAAAGCCATGGACAAGATTTGAACAATAACAACAAAGGCTATCTGGGTGTCTGGGAACCACTGTACCTGGGGCAGTAACACCTGGTGCACTGACCAGTGGTTACCTCCTACATCTCTCTGACATGCAACGCCCATCATCACACCTCAATTAGCCCCATGAGAATAAAGCACGGTTTGTCTTGGTTATCAGCAGAAATGCCAGTTTTATTTTAATGATGCAAGTTATAAAAACTTGATTGATGTGTGGAGAGGAGATACACAGTATTTCAGCCATATATAGTGGGGTATTGTCCACCTTAATACTATTTTTTTTTAAATATTTTTATTGGCCTTAAATTTAACATCACTGATCTTTAAGAGTTAGAAAATGCGCATAACAAACAAATGTAGTTTTCTTTCGTGCGTCGCCAAGAAATCCAAATAACGATCTTAATTACTTTTTCAAATTCATGTTGTTTACAATAGATATTACATAATATAATACACATTACATAATAGGAAATCTCACATCAAGTCATTTGTTCCACCAATAGATATTGTCACCGCATTTTACTATATTATATAGAGTGTAATATAATATTAGTTTTTAAACATATGCTTCCAAGTCAGGAGGACCTACATTCATACAAACTGAACTATTCTATAAGCAAACTATTTTCTACTCAAACCTGCACAGTCTACAGTTTCCTCTCTACGCTCTATACGCGACCTGTAGGCAGTAAACATCAAAGCCCTCTAACGTTAAGGCTATGGCACGCCGCTGCCTACAGGACGAGTATAGAGTGTATTATAGTTTTAACCATACTATTATTTACCTGAATCATATAATATTACCGGACACACCTTAGAGTAGGATTTTTTTTGTTTTTTTAAAAAAAAAATGTTTACATGTTGTGATATTTCTCATTCGTCAAATTAAACCATTAGATTATGCATTCTACTTCATAATTAAACGTCGAGATGAGCAAGGACATTTTTAAAAAATATATATATAATTCTCAAAATATAATTATTAAAAAAATGAATGATTCTTAAAAGAAATATTTTTTGATGGAATAAATAACTCCTGTAACAACAAACCCAGGAAGAACTGGCATCATTGTCTATATCAGAGGAGGTGATCAACCACTGGTAATATAACATCAGCAATAAAGAATTGAATTGAATGAAAATAAAGGATTCTAAAATAAAAGAAAGGTTCTAACCACCACCTACGCCGGAAAGAAACGTTCCTTGATATATCATTCCACACAAAGACTTCCTCCCCCATCTCCATCACTCCTCACTGAGACCCTCGTATCGGCTATAAAATATGGACATAAAAATCTTCTAATTACAGTCTAATCTTAGCGATGACTCTCATTACAACCCCCCTATTGTGCAAGGGGCGCGCTTTGACCCCGAGCCCCAACCCGACACCACACGTCGTAAAGGATATCTCACAAGTGTACGCGACCACTGCGGCGCTCTGTCGCTCTGTCGCTCGGTAACAAACACGCACTGGTGAAAACACACGATAATTATGCAGATAAAATGCCAAACAGACCCCCGGGGTAGGGTTTCATTTGAAGGCCATTGCACAGCACACATGCACATATGTATTGAACGCATTGGAGCGTATATGGGTCAAGTTTTCAGAAAATGTACAGTTGGCCTTCACCAATATTATTGTCAAATAACCCGAATTTAAGACAAAAATCAAGTTCGAAATAAAGTTCAACATAACCAGACAGATTTATTGAATGAATACAATACAGAATACACTCAGATATACTATCTATCATTTTTCACTCTAATTTAGCAGAATTTTAGAGATGTGTGGAACTGTAGATTGTGCATGTTCTGAAAATCTGACCCATATATATGGGTCAGATTGTCAGAAATGTACTATTATTCAAAGTAGCAGAATTTAGCCCTTTGTCAATGCTTGGACTTAAAGGAAAATACCTATTACTCGAAGGGCACTGTTACTGTTTAATTATAAACTAGAAGCGGGTAGCAATTTATAAAATGTAGTTTCCAGGTGGTGCAAGACAAAGCAATTAAAAACAATACTGTCTCCCTCACACTTCCCCCCCCCCCCCTTTCTAGCCTCTCCTAGCACTCAAAATTCTTTTCGGCCTATAAAATTTAAATCAAAATTCAATTCATCTCATCTTAGGAACATACTGGGAGACCTGGAAGTCACTTTTTCATATGTTTGTCTCCCTTTTTGTACCTTTTAGGTGCAAATGAATAATATGTTGAATTCAATTCAATTTTAATCTCATCTGAAATAAGTTATGAGCCTAAACTGTACATATATTTCAAATTTGGGTAAGTTGATAGGATCGGTGAAGGTACATTTTCTCCCGACTCGATCCAATGGTGAATCCATTTCAAACACCTGTGTCACAAATGTGGAAGGATTTCAGAGGCAAAATGAACAGTAAAAGCCATTGTAGACACCCTAATGCACCGGGGGGTAAATTGGTCCATAAATGTTTGAGTAAAGTATTGAGTCTCCCAATAAAACACAAAGAGGTTCGGGGTCTTATATCGTTTCATCATTTTCTCCAAATGACTGCGTATGTATGTGTTGGTCCACCAAAGGCTATAAAGTGATTGTTATTGCCACTGATGGCATTCTGAACAGGCAGGAATGCTGGGCAGCTGTCATTATGTATATTTGCTTTATTCACAAGTTGTTTCTAGAATTGAAGTGTGTGCTAATGTTGGGTATGGGGAGAAGTCCAACCGTGCACTTACTGGTTATACTTAGTTGGACAATTACTGAATTTTGTGGGTCATGCTGGTGAAGCTGTATTGAAATTCTGCTGATAATTTTCATCCTTATTTAACATAACAAGCAGGTGTTGAAAAGCAATCAAATCTATATGGAACCCTACGTATAATCCGGATATATGTATTAATTTAGATGTACCCCCCGGACGTTGTAATATTGTCAAACTTCTTGAATAGATATATTGTTATTTTAAAAGTTCATAAGATAATTTTTTTCTGTATATTTACTTCCATAGGTAATGTATTTCCATTAACTTAACTTAAACCAAAGGTGTAGTTGAGAAACTTGATCCTTCATCAGAATGCACACATCAAACATCCTGAATGCACACATTAAACAAACAAGTATCGCCCTAATGGCATTCTAATGGCTTTTTGCGGTTCGGAGAGACTCTTCCAACTCTAGAGACTGCATATATAGCGGATCTGCGCATGTCTGTTACAGTGCATCCTGGGATGGAATCTGATGGAGTCTGACATACAATATTTGGCAACAGTTTTATCGAAAATTGCAAGAATGTTTTTATAAATGATCTATCAAAACCAAATGCATGATGGGAAAGATAGGGACTTGTGCGATGCAATCTTCTATAACACATGTCTATTGACATTAGAACATTGATAAATAGTCCCATGCTGAAGATGGCACGTTTTCTATAGATTTTATCCTGTACCATTAGTTCCCAAATTCCTTGCGAACCAAGATTAAAAATGGCGGCTATGCAAATCCCCTATTATAGGGTTATTGTAATTCGGTGCTATCCAAAAAAATATTGTTAAGCCCTAAAGCCCTGCCCCCCCCCCCCCCCACACACACCATACCCCTAGGCTATGCAATGACAGATGTTTGGTTATTATCGCTGTTATCTTGCCCAGTTGTTAATCCACTGACACTAGTAGTTAAACTCCGTCATGTTGCATGATGCCCCTCCAAGTGTTAATTTCCTTCTCACTGGTCAAGAACAACACATGGTCTGATAACTGGGCTTCATTGCATCACATAATCCTTCCTTTTCTAAATAACAAATCCTGGCTTGGTGTTTGTCCTCCATAGCTACTTGTCCTTGCTAAGTAGCTGGTCGGGAGGTTTTGGGTGAAGGGATTTGCTATAAGGTCTAGGCTCAAAGCCTCTCGGGTCAGATAAGATCGGAATGTCTGTGATTGGACGCCTACTGCGCCAACAACGGTTTTTTCTGGCTCAGCAGTAGGCGTCCTAGTTGGATTATAATGTTATATTGCGGTACTAATGGGATTATAATAGCAGTTTGGAGCGAGAGGCTTTCCCTCATTTTGAAGGGACTCTCTCGACTTTGAGCCTCTGAGACTGTATACAGAATATGATATTTCCCTCCCTAAGCTAGGAAGAATGAGCATAGGAAATAAGCTAACCTCAGGAAATAAAAAACATAAAAACTAGGCTCACAGCCTCTCAGACCAAATAAGAATTGTATGTCAGTGCATGATTCGACGCCATGGACCATGCATCCTAATGGGATCATAATGGTACTTTGCGGTTTGGAGCAAGAGAATTTCCCTCAGTTTGGAGGGAGTCTCTCAACTGTGAGCCTAGACTGCATTTTGAGTCTTTGTCTGGGCCTCCCGGGCCAACAACAGCTTACAAGAAATCCATCCTTTTACTGTTTTCCCACGATTCCCACCTTTTTGTCTCTTTTTATAAAACAAGCTCACTTTTCTTCAAAACGTCACCGAGGTCGGATTGCAAAGCTCACAATACGAGTGCTGTCTCCAGGTCTGTGACCGGGGGAGGGGCAGAGGTGTCGTTTTCCATTAAAAATTGACAAAAAAATAGACAGGAATTGGCCCCGGGACCCCTGCACCCCGTCCAAACACAATATTTGCTGCCTCGGGGGGTTGGGTGGAACTGGATGCTGGGCCGGGGGTGGGAGCGGGGGGAGGATGGGGGATCAGGTTGGGCGAACATGTACAATCGGCAGCTTGCATGACACATTAAGTTAAATTGTACGGCTGAAATATAATAAATACAAGGTATATATCTGAGTTTCGAGAATAGAATTGATTTCACTCTGAGATCTGAGTAGGCCCAATATTTGGTATTGCGTCTCAGGCTCAAACCTCATTGATCAGATAAGAATGGTATGTCAGTGATTGGACGACTACTGCGCTAATAACATTCCTGGCCCTGGAGTAGGCTTCCTAATGGAATTATATTGGCACTGTGCTGGTTTGAGCGAGAGGTTTTCCCTCAGTTTGAAGGGACTCCCCCAACTCTGAACCTAGGTTGGAAAATATCTGTTTGGTTATGTTTGTTTAAATATTATATTGGCCATAAATGAAGTAGAAAGGATATCAGGCGTACGTAGACGATGGCATTTTGCGGTTTGGAGCAACAAGCCTTCCCTCAGTTTGGATGGGCTCTCACAACTTTTGGTATTGCGTTCATTCAACATATCTATTTGGGTATCATATTCCTAGTATAATTTCTACTAAATTAACATCAGAAATGATAAATATAAGAAATAACTGAATATGTATATTTGATAAAAGAAATCAGTTTGGTTACGGTATTTTAAAATTCTTTTTTATTGTCTCAAATTTGAGTTATCTGAGCGGTTTGGCGAAGGCGACTTGTACATTTCCTAACGACGTGACCCAGATATAGGGGGCTTGTGGACATTAGGCCAAGCATTGTTTACATCCGCTTTTACACTGTTTACTGTAGTGGTGGTGGTGGTGGTGTGTGGAGGGGGGAGCTTTCTCCGGCCAATGCCTATGTATGTGTGTGTTGAGCAGTGGGTGGCATAGGTGGGAGGGGGGGAGGGGGAGGGGGAAGGTATGCTTATAGTGCGTGGGATATTTTTTTGAACACCAGTCTGAACACCAGTCTTTCTTAAAGCCTGTGAGATCAGATAATAATGGTATGTAGTGATTGGACGCCTACTGCGCTAATGGAGTTTCTGGCTAAGGAGTAGGCATGAGATAAGAGCTTTTTTATTTATCTTTAAAAGATGTACAAAAATATTTTGCTTATGAGTAAGACAAACTGGTCGATATAGCTCATGGGAAAATCTGATGAATTGACCCATTTCTTCCGGCATCCCAATTGGTTTATAATATCATTTTGCGGTTCGGAGCGAGAGGCTTTCCCTCAGTTTGAAGGGACTCTCCCAACTTTGAGCCTAGACTGAACACCAGCAAGTATTGTTTATACACAGCACGTGGTTATTCTTATCAACTCCTGCATGGGACAACATTAATGTACATGAATATTCATGTAATGTTATTTTAGATATATTTACATAATTTGTTACATGCGATGCATTTATAATGAGTTTTCCTTACAATTCATGGACGCATACTAAGCCTAGTTCAAATGCCCAGCATCTAAATATACATCATAGTTAGCTGCGTAGTCAACAGTTTTGTACATAGTTTTGTTGGGTGAGGGGTGGAAGGGTGTGTGTGTGCGGGGGGGGGGGGGGGGGGGGGCATATATGCACAGTGGAGAGGGGATGCTGTGTGAATTGTTCTTTTGATATAGGCACATGCCGATTCCCAGTAACACACTGTAACTATTCAATTCAATTAATCCTTTATTAACATACAGAATACAAGAGGCTTCCAGCCTTCTGAAATTACATCCAAATGTCCCATTAGGTCCATTATATAACTGCTAATATATCTTAGACGGAATCGTCGCGTTAATCCATGTTAATTGGAATACCGATGCAATCTATCAGAACTGAGGGAAAATAGCCATTGAAAATCCCATTAGAATCCCAATAGGACGGTATTGGTAGAAAGAGAGAGAGAGAGAGAGGGAGAGGAGAGGGGGAGAGAGGGAGAGAGAGGAAGAGAGGACAGGAGAGAGACAACAGAGGAATGAGATGTGAAAGGGTTTTATACATGTTTTCGTCTGTAGGCCTTCATACATTTCATTAGCCTCCTATGTTAACATATAATATATAGGCCTGTACAATGGACTAGAATAAATATCAGATGTCACATTTTGACATTTATATTAGGCCTAAACGACCTCGTTGATATTAGATCAATTTACAATATATTTTGTCAATTATTTTGTCAATTTAACTACGTCTTGATTTCAAAGTTTGATTTTTTCAGTATTCTCACCATCACACACTCAGGTTCATTTAATTATTTTATATTAATATCTTTTCCCTTTTTCATACCATGAGAATGACACCAACAATTCCAGTCAACACTTCCAATTTTCTCCTAAGAAACTTGGTCAATGAAATATCAAACATAACCCAAAGTTTCTTGTAAAGTCTCCTTTGACCTCAACCTGCATCTGAGGGTTTCTTTCGCTCTGGGCTTAGGCCTACTGCACCAAATGCTTGAAACCCGATGACTATAAATAGATTAGATAGAATTGTTTATATTGTAGAAAGAATGCCACTATCGCGCCAACCACTATGAGTGTGAATGAATGAATGAGTGTGTGAATGAGTGGTAGAGGGAGGGAGGAGGGAGGGGGGACGGTCTAGTGTTCCAGTCACCAGACCCTATTCCACTAACTCCACTTCCTTCCTCTAGACGGCGTGGCGGTACTAGTATAAATAGCCCAGTCTGTGCTACAGCGGCCCCAGAACCGCAACACAAAGCTACGAGTGCACAGTAACATAGCACTCGCTAACACCTACAACGCTTTAACAACATTCATTCCAACAACTTTTCATCCCAACTTTCCACCCACCACGGATCTACCTCATGTGTGGTCTCAACAACCAGAAGCTGGAGTATTTAGGATATATATCTTCGTGTGATTCTTGGATTTCATGACCGATGCTAGGATTTTACTCGAGAGATCTCGGATCTAAAGAGTGTGTTTTTGTTGTGTTGATGTATGAGAGCGCGAGAGAGAGAGCTTGACCTATTCGGCGCGTCGGTTGGAAGCAAGCTGGCCAGCCATTTTTAAAAGGAGCTTTTTAGCAAGCTCTTGTGAGCGATTGCATCTGTTAAAATGCTTCCACCGGAGTCATGTTTACCTCGACCAACGGGGAGATCTGGCCCAGCGTGTTCATGCATTCAGAAACCTCTGCCATGTTTGGTGACCGATCCTTGGGTGAATGGTCCAGCGATACCATTCGAGCAGCCTCTGTCGATACAAACCGACATGGAGTATACGCTTGACAATAGGATGTTCCCCGGGTGGGACCCAGTGACAGGCAAAACCGAGCCGGCCTTGGTCATCGACACGGCGGCGCTCGCCTTGACGGGAGCCACTGCGGTAGGCGCGGCAGCCCCCGTCCTCCCATCCCCGGTGTCGTCCCCGGCAGCGGTCGTGACTTCGATTCATTCCACCCCGCCTAGAAGTCACACTACTCGGGGTATTTGTGGTGTGTCCAACCCATCCACCACCACCCCAAGTCACCATCATCACCACCACTTCTCCTCCAGGAGTAATTCCATATGTAGGACACGGTTACAGAACCAGCAAGCCGCCGCAGCGGCCGCAAGGATTAGCGGCCTGGCTTCAAGCACGTGGGGGACACCGGCCACCGCCGGGCAGGTTCTACCGGCGACCCCTGCCCCGCTGCCGGCACATGCTGCCTCCTACCACCCGGCCTTCCGTCCGTCCGACCCCGCTCGTATGTACAGCGCACGACAACATGCCTTGCTGCAGCAAAGAGCGGCGGCTACTAATTCTGTGACACATCTCCCCTGTGATGCCATTCCTCCTGATCATGATATCCTCTCACTCATAGGTAAGTCCGCTTTATTTAGTGTAGCCCATGTAATTCAGGGAATTGTGGTTTATATGCCTATTCATACAGGGGTCTATGGGTCGTTGTTATGATGCATCTTTCCGATTCAGGTGCTTTCTCTTTCACTCTAACGTTACCATTTCGCATATTGCACTGTCTTCCAAGTTCTCCCTCCCTCCTTCTTTCTCTTTCTCGTTCTTTCCCTATATCTCTTTCTTCTGTTGACTTTCTATGTCCTCTCCCTCTTTACCCTTCCCCCCCCCCCCCCCCCCCCCCCCCCCCCCAATTCTCGCGATGTCTTCCATCTTCCCTGTCTCTCCCGGGTACAAGTGATGACCGCCCCTTACCATGTCCGCCCGTCATGACCGCCCGCCGCCTCACGTCGACGGGAGTCGGCGGAATAAAATTGCGTCGGTCTCGTCATGACCGCCCCTACAATGACCGACCCTACCATGACTAAACTGGTCAAAAATAGTTTGAAATAGTCAAATGATATCTATCTGTTATTGTAATGTACAAGGTAGAAGTTATGATAGTGAATAATGAATTTTAGGCTAGCATTTCTTTCTGTCTTAGTGTTGCAGTGAGCGACAAATCGCACAGGTGTGAGGAATGCTTCTGCCACCTTCACCTCTCACAATGTACGTGAGAAAACAAATAATTATATGGGTCAAGTTACCAAATTACTTTTTATCACATCCAGGCCACCGTCAAGAGCATATGTATGTACTAACTTGCTATTGTATATTTCATAACAGGGATTTATTATGAAAAAACACAATTTTTATGTAATCACATAATCACTCATCCAGACATGGTAAATATCATTTTGGAATATTTGTGTCGCCGTTACGACATGTTCAACACACTCAAATACTCCAATAGCAATGATTGATATTGAATTGGATTTATATGACTGTGTAGGGAAGATGTATATATGTATGTATAGTTAGATGAAACGAAAAGTTATTAGCCTACAATATCTCTGAAACCTGTTATTCCCTTACATAAAATTGTTTGAACTGGTATGGGAATGTAGTAAAAAATATAGAAAGAAGGAGAAGGAGACGGAGAAGGGACTAACGAAAATCCAAAGGGTTCTTTCTTTTGAGAGTTTCTCCTAAATGTTACATTTATGGAATTCGATCATCCATTATTCATTGAGATAACAGCTCTATCTTATTTTCAATTCTGGGTCAGAATTACTCCATCAGGGAGGTCAGGTGATGAATAGGACTAGGAGAAAAGTCAATTTGGAGGTAAAAATCCGAAATTAAAATGTATACTAGTAAGGCTTTTCCACCCTGATATAATCACCCTTCTAGCTAGCCTTCAAATGCTTACTGTTAATTTAAAGGAGATATTTCCTATATAACTATGTCGTGCATTCACACATCATAATATAGCCTCACACCTCACACCAGGTCGCGCAACTCTTACCGGCATTTACACCTTCTACCTCGGTCAATTGGCAAGCGAAAATAGCGGGGGCGGTCATTGTTAATTTGCGCGACCAGGGCGGTCATGGAGGGGCGGTCATGGCAAGGGGCGGTCATGACATGTATTCTCTCTCCCTCCCTCTCCCCCTCTTTCTTTCTCATCCCCCCCCCCCTATATTCACTACCCCCAGTACCTATTATCTTCAGTATAATGCCAGACAGTAATAAATATAAAGTATTCCTAGCAGGAAACAATGGCGGCCTAATGAGTAGCGTTCCAGCTTCTATAATATCCTATAATATAGCCTGGCCCTCCAGCCTGGCTTCCTCGCTGTCTTTAGTCTCAAATCTGCCATTTTACATTCTTATGAGCCAAGAGAATATTGGCTAGATGACGTGGTTTAGCTTAATTAGAACATAGCTTATATAATAGGGGCTGCATTTTTTAGACCAGTGACTGTCTCTTGTGGTAATAGGCTACAATATATATTCATACCTCTTCCGAAAGATGCGTGTCCTTGATACTTTAGAGCTGTACCATAAGGCATAACCAGCCTTGGATATAGAGTAGAATCTTGGAGTACTCTAGACTATAGGGTGCAACTAATATAACCTCCCTTTCTATTGTTATGAAGTTACCAAGTTATTATGAAGTTACCAAGTTATTACGAAGTTACCAAGAAAACTTGACAAGAAGGTCAATGATTGACATTTCTAAAACCTAAGATGACCACATGTATTATTATAACGGTAGTATTAACATGTGGCCTTGGGAATGATGTGGCAAGTTTCTATATCCTGATGTCCCTTTCCTTAATGTCCCTTTCAAATAATCAGTCCTTTAATGATATGTGCACATTTCTAAGCACAAACCAAGCTAAAATTCTAGCTCTCAGTGTATCAAAGATACCGATTTACCACTATAGGGATTATAACATTATAACAACATATTACACCCCCCCCCCCCCCCAGTGCTAATCCCCCCCCCCTCCCAGCCACCCGATGCTAATCTACCTCCTGCATTTCCCTCCTATTATAGTATGCTCAGCTTCCCAGAACAAAAACTCTCCATGTTTGAAGTCGGAGCTTCAAAGGGAGTGCCACTCGACATGTAGAGTATCAGTAGGCTTGGGCTGCGTGAATACATGTACATTGTACTGCCTGTATGGAGGGGGTCGGCTCATACATTGGCTTCAATCCGGGAGGGAGGGAAATGAAGTGTAATCACAAGTCTTATTGTCCAATATCCAGTATATTTAACCCAAAATTTTGGCCTAAATTGTCATGAATATTTGTGAAAATCGTTGCAATGTTATTGGGAATATGTGTACATGTATGTGAGCCTTTAATTTTATAACTGGGAATATTAGTACAGTATCCATTG
Organism: Sthenelais limicola; assembly: GCA_942159475.1. Lineage (NCBI taxonomy): Eukaryota > Metazoa > Annelida > Polychaeta > Phyllodocida > Sigalionidae > Sthenelais > Sthenelais limicola. Next base: position 116,324,541 of record OW804097.1, on the reverse strand, counting down.
TTTTAGGGCCTTGAAGGCATTGGTCGTAGTAATAATATCAGTCAGACTGTAACCCTTCGGCACTGGTGTTGTTTTTAAGTGGATATTTGATTTGATTTGAAGAATTCTTTTATTTGCAAGAATGGTACAATGCAGAAGGTAGTTACAAGTGACCACCATCATGAGAAATTATATTCTTAATTTGACTAAAATGAACAGAATAACAAAAAGGAAAAGTTGCTATATTCCATTACATGCCCCTTTAATAACCTCACAATACACCGAGAAGAACTATTTAACATTTTATATACTGAAATAGCAAACAAAGAAAGCTTTTTAACGTTGTTTACTGAAAAAGCAAACAGGAGAAAACTGTTTAAATAGTATTTACAGAAATAGCAAACATTTCCACTCCCGACCTGAACACGATCTACCCCGTGATGCACTGCACCGGAAATGCGCACAATAACATGCGCAGTGGCACGTACAACCCCCCTATTGCACACACACACACAGAGGGCCTGTTTGG